>CAKXYN010000016.1:2667500-5067500 GCA_935064755.1 Tragelaphus eurycerus
GTGGAAACAGGGAGGCTCTGGAAACCACAGTTGTTTGGGGACCCATAATAGGATATCCTCAGGGGCAGTATTAGATGCAAGAAAAGACTTTAGGTAGGGGCCCTGATTTGGGGTTTTCTGTAAAGAGATGGAAGCAAAGTAGACAGCTTTGTGAAGTCATGTGAAAATGAAACCACGCAACTCAGATTGGAGTTTGAACCCACATAGCCGAGACAGTCTTCCAGCTGAGATCAAACACCTGGTTTCAATCTTAATGAAGCTCAAGTTCTTGATGTCTCATCACAGAAAGAATTAAGTGAGAGACAAAGTGATAGGTAAGAAGTGGATTTATTTTAGAGAGAAATACACTCCACAGATAGAGTATAGGTATCTCAGAAGGAGAGAGTAGCCTCAAAATACGGAGTGGTTAGATTTTGCTGCTGCTATTGCTAAGTCGCTTCAGTTGTGTCCGACTGTTTGCGATCCTGTGGACCATAGCGCATCAGGCTGCTCTGTCCATGGGATTCTCCAGGCAAGAATACTGGAGTGGGTTGCCATGCCCTTCTCCAGTGAATCTTCCTGACCCAGAGATTGAACCTGCATCTCTTACGTCTCTTGCATTGGTAGGTGGGTTCTTTACCACTAGCACCCCCTGGGAAGTCCCAGTTAGTTTTTATGGGCTGGGTAATTTCATAAGCTAATAGTGGAAGAATTATTCCACTATTTTGGGAAGGGGTGGGGATTTCCAGGAACTGGGCCACTGCCCACTTTTTGATCTTTGATGGTTGACCTCAGACCTGTCATGGCACTGATATATGTATCACTAAGCTTGCTGATGTGTTATGATGATCATACAGGGCTTCCTATATGATCATATAGGAGCCTTCCAGGTGGCTCTAGTGGTAAAGAACCTGCCTGTCGATGCAGGAGCTGTAAGAGATGCAGCTTCAACCCTTGGGGTGGGAAAGTCCCCTGGAAGAGGATATTCATGCCTGGAGAATCCCAAGGACAGAGGAACCTGGTGGGCTACAGTCCTTAGGGTTGTAAAGAGTCAGATGTGACTGAAGCAGCTCAGCACATAATGAGGCTCAAAGTCTAGTGGAAGCTGACTTGTCCACCATCTTGGACTTATTTGATTATAATCAGTTAATGTCCTGTCCTCGGGCTATGTCATTCTTTTAAACTTTGTGCTCTATCCCCTTCTCTCCGGTTTCAAAAACACAGCTAGTCCTATTCTATTCTTTTCTAAGATTCTCCCATGTCACCTGACCAACATTCTAAGGGGTAAAGGTGAAATCCTGAAAGATTCTAACAGGGAAACGTACTTTTTGCCTATTATCCTTCAAGTTTGTCCTTCTAGAAATTGCCCTTCATCTCTACATGGGGGAAAAAACAGACATCTAGTAATCAAGGAAAGATTTTGATCATCATAGTTTGAGGTTTTAGGCTCAAATTGAATATTGACTCATATAATTCCTTTCCTTCTGTAGAGTCTATTCAGTTTCTCTAGCTTGTATATTGTCTAAACTATCTCGTCTTTCTATGGAGAAATACTTAAACACTGAATGCAGAAATATCCTACCAATTCAAAGAACAACCTCAACCCTTAATCTAGAATTAAGTGAAAAATTTCTGCATATCCAAAATAGCTTTCATGAAAACTCCATATTAAGGGCATGTATTTTCTTTCTTAGTACCTCACTCTGAGCCCTTTGACTTGTATTCAGCAAGTCATTCTTAATCAGCCGGATTATCTGGTTTCTCAGCCCACAACAGATTGGAAAACAACAAAGGAGAAGCTAAGAAGAGGCATAGTGACAGCCACAGTGACAGCTGAAAGCTTGACACTGAAGGACGAGAGAGAAAAATGATATCGTAGGCATAGAACTATATAGCCATATGGTGCACTAATGAATGTTCACCAGGATGACCCCGAGTCATCACGGGAAAGAAAGAAAGATAATATTATTAGACAATATTATGTTTAGAAATATCTATATAGGAAGGCAGAAAGCCAGTGGGTAATTTATTTTATAAAGATTATCATCTAAAATTTAGGTGTTAAGTGGGCATAAGCTTTAAGTACATGAAAAAATCATTTCTCAAGAACTGCTCTTTCCCAGGAAATACCCAGGTAAATGAGGTGTTACTAATCTCATCTTTAAACACCCTACTGATTTTCTCCTACAATTTGTCCATAAATATCCTGACTATTCATTGTTTTTCAGCAGTTACCTTGTTACAGGAGGAAACAAACCCAAAGAAATGCTAACAAAATATGTTTTCTGTTTTTATTCAAAGACAAACATTATGAATTTTGAGTTAAAAGCAATTGATAAATCAGATACTAACTACTTAATTATGGAAATATTAAGTCTTGCCTCCTCTTCCCAACACAGACTTCAGAGGTTTGATCTGATGTTGAGTACAAGGTATCATTTTTACCAAACTTAACAAAATAGTTGCTGGCTCCCTGTGGACATTAATTCCCATTTACATGCATAATACAAAAGATGCCCTGACCTAATCAACCGATCACTGCACATTTTGATATATCTCTAGAGGGAGAGAGTCCTTGTCTCATTGACTTGGCAACAGTCCCTACCAGTGACCTTTAATGCTATTATACTCTCTCTGGGGAGGGAATCAAGATGTGTTGAACATTGCAGAATCAAGGCCTTCCTAAGAAATTGGATTTGAAAGCAGGATTTTGTCGATTGTCAGTTTTTACTTTTAATTTCACTGTTTTTTATGTAGCATTTTATAGATTGTATTTTTTTCCTAATTGCCTTAATTTATTAAATAAGACAAGCTGTAACATTTCTGCAGATAGACATAGGATCGGGACCAAGTGGGCTGAATTTTTTTTTTTCCCCCTGGATCAGGCTGGCATAGGCTTATAATGACAAGATTCCGTCTTATCTGAAGAGACCCCGATGCTGGGAAAGATTGAAGGCAAGAGGAGAGGGGGACAACATAGGATGAGATGGTTGGATGGCATCACCAACTCAATGAACATAAGTTTGAGCAAGCTCTGGGAGTTGGTGATGACAGGGAAGCCTGGCGTGCTGCAGTTCATGGGATCGCAAAGAGTCAGACACGACTGAGCAACTGAACTGAACTGAATGTTATTTTCTCCTCAAGGGGGCTCCTTTTGGAAAGGCCCAAGAAATGTATGAGGGATTTGCTGTGATTTCCAGTTGCAGCCTCAACTAGTTACGTATAATAAGATGGTAACAGTGGACTGTGGCCTAAGAAACACTTATAGCATCCTCAGGAAGCCTACTTGGATAAGAATGCATTTTTAAAATTCATACTGAAAACCTAAACTAGTGTTACTCTGGCTAATATAACTTAGGCTGTGGATTCTAGGGTAGCCTCTTCCTTTTTGATTACTCTGTGTTATCACCGAACTAGTAGGTATATATCTCTCCGAATATAATTTGGAAGTTGACTTTTTCTTAAAATGTTCTTTTGCAGGCATGATTCTTATAGTAGAGAAGCAAGTAGGGCTAAGACCTTCCAAAAGAGTGAAACGGGTCATATATTGCCTCTGCTGTCCCAAGGCAGTCAATTCTAAGTGCTCACTCTCCCTTTTCCATAAGTATCATCCCCCTCATATTCCATTTCTATCCGCTTAAATCCAGTCCTGAGGAAACTAGCTCAAATATTGTTCTTTATAAGGTGTAAATGACCAATAAAATAAAGAAAGGGTCTCAGAATCAAATGCCTGGCAGGCGAAGTAGATGAGCAAAACTGACTCAGTATTAGATGACCGGCAGAGGTGGTCGGTGAATCAGAGAGTGTCTGCCTCACCATTGAAATCCCTTTCATTTCTATTACACAAGAATGAAGATTCAATAAGACTAGATTTCTGATTTTTCAAGAAAAACTGGACATCTAAATTTTTATTTGAGACATAATATTTGTAAACGTGGGCAACCATTTCTTTTTTTTCTTTTTTTTTAAATTCCATATTGGCTAAATGTAACATTCTGCAAATCAGTTTCCAAACTGCAATTTAAATACAAAATATCTTCAGTTATTTTTTGCTGGTTGATGTGGATGGTTATGAGGATTCAGCTTTAATCCCAGGAGAGTATATTTCTAGTTGCAGAATTGCAGGCATCAGAAAGAAAGGAGGAAGGGATTTAAGAGGGAGAAGAAATGAATAGCTCCAAGCTCCTGAATTTATCCTTTAGTGAAAGCCTGTCTTTGGAAGCAGGATCTGTATCTTTGGCTTAGTCAAATGAGTGTAGAAGAAAAGCAAAGCATAGCAGAGCATGGTACCAGGTGTGTAGCACATGATGAGGATGTTGAAAATACCCAGATTAAAAAAATCTATAATTTTTCAAATGCAAAAGACATATATTGGACTTTAATGTTGCAGATACCATAAATTTGGTCTTTCTGCAGCTGCTTTTAGGTAAGAGGTATAAAAAGTAGAACAAATCGCTCAATTAGTATTTTAAATTAGATATTGACAATATAAAACAATTAAGACTATTAATTGTAAAATAGATTTAAGGCAAAAAGAGACCAGAGACTGCTGTGGTAATAAAGACCTTAACTTATTGGGTACTATCCTAGTTGGAGGAGGTTTGGATTGGAGATAAAAGGAAGGAAATGAGATATATTCCAAAAGAAAAAGTGACAAGATATAGTGTCCAAATGAATATAAAGAATAAAATAATGAGATGACTCAAAGTTTTAGTATCATAGCAATGGACACAAACTGGTATCAATAAACAAGTTTGTGAAACAGAAAATGTTTATAGTTTGGATCCAATCAAGTTGGAAGGGATAGACTATCCAGACTAAAATGCCAAAAGACCATGTAAAGAAGATAGTGACACACAAAGTTATTGGACAGTCCTCCGTGTTTTGGTTTCAGCCCTACCTCACATTTAGAGAGAAGGGCCAAGACTATGGGTTATACTGAGGCATGTGGCAGCAGTTGCAAGAAAAAAAGAATTAAAAAATATATCAAGAACAGCCAAGATAGCATCCAAAAAGTTAAGGTGGAAAAAAGTAAATTAAAATAATAATAATAATAACAAATCTTGTTTAATTGAAAAGTTCATGTCTAGAATATATTTTTTGAAAAGCTAGTTTTATTTAACTTTAAGAAGAAAACAAACTAAAATTGGATTCAATTATAAAAATGTGTAACTTACGATGATACTTAGAAAATTGTATTTTGAAAAACAATCGTGTTTCCCATTTTTGGTGCCTTTATTATTTAGTGATCTAATGCTCATCTGTGACTCAAAGTTCAAATCTGATTCATGTTCTGTTCATGTTTGTCAACAAGAGGTGGATTCCCAATATTTTCTCCCAAAAATAATATGTAAGGCAAGAATTTTCCGATTTAATGAATGCCAACATACCAATTTATTCTTATCCAAAATGAGGCAGAGGAAATGAAGCAGAAAGTGAGATTTCAAATGTTTTCTTAACAGTTTAATATGGACACAAACTGGGATGTGGCCAAAACCCCATCTCTGAGTGTGTCATAATCTGCATATTGACAGATATTAGGTGATTCATGAAGTTGCTTAGGGCTTGTCACCATGTATCATTCCATTTCTGCCTTGCAGGCTGGAAGAGGTATTTGGGAAACAACTCAACTATAGATAGTAAAATGAAAAATCACCCTATTATATGCATCTTCTTGTTCAACTTTAAGCTTTCAAGAATGTATTTTAATGAAATTCTTTAGAACTATCATTTACATTTCAGAATTGGTCTGAAAATACAATAATAAATAAAAATAATATAATTCAGCCATTAGTGTGAATTAAGTGTACTAATTAGTATGCTATATTATAGTTTGTTGAGATTTGCTGTGCTAGGGGTAGAGGATAACTTAGATAAACTAAAGGAATAGAAAATTGCAGGAAATGAGCTACACAGGATGGATAGAATGGGTACTTATAGTAACTATCTGATGCCATTCGAGAAGATTGTTCTACAAACATGAACTTTCCAGAAAAGTGATGTTTTCCACTTTGTGCAACAAAACTTTTCTGTTTCATTTTATTATTTTGAAAGCAATACACACTTCCTTATTGAATAGAACCTGCTAGCATAAGTTAACCTCTTTTTGATAACACAAGGTCATCATTATGAACATTAATCTCTGTACTATGCTATAATACAGTAATTCCTGTGGGGCTACTGAGGTGTGTAAAGCTGCTGCCCTCAAGCTAAACTACTATGCTTTCTAAATTCCTATATCTATCTTTTATAATTCATTTCTTAATCCTCCTCCCTTATTAGGAGAGCAATTTCTTGTTGTTATCATCAATATGCCTGCTTATTGAAGCCACTTCCAGGTTAGAGCAACTGTTTGCTTCTGATTTGCTGTAGGCTAGAAAGCCAAATAACACACTATTTACAATCCTGCCAAAGATAAAGCTAATAGATTACAAAAGAGGTTCTACAGAGCACTTCTGTGTGCAAAGTGAAAAACTTCTGTGAAGGAATTATGCCATAGCTATTTCAGCTTTCAGATACGTTATTTGCTTCTTGATTATTATCTATGTTCTGGGAAGTCATGAACTCAGGCTAAACACCTTCCAGTGTAATCAGTGTACACAAAACAACTAAAAGTTGCCTTCTCTAAATTATTAAAGCACATAACACTTATTAAAGTACACCACACTTAGTAGGCTCTTAATGGTTGATTTTAAGTATGTATTTAGTTATATAACTGTATCTGTATATAGACATATATGCATATACATGTAAAACTTGTGTATAAATGTGTTACTATACACGGAGCTACATTACAATGTATTGAGATCACTCTGCTCCTCTATCTTATAATTTATACAGCTATTTAGTCCAATAAAAATGTGTGTATGAGCTTTATCTTTTAAAATTATTCCTGCATTGCTGAGATTACTTTTGTTCCTTTCCTAGACCTTAGGACATGACATGTACTGTTTTGCTGATTAGTGCCAGATCCTTGGGAGTACTAGCTACTGAAAATCACAATCCATGTCAGACTATGGAGTGGGATGGTGTTATCTCCTGATAATGAAACTATATTGCATGTCACCATGACTTGCTTTTGTTTGACCCCTTCTGCTTTTGCACAGACACCAAGCTATAACATTATTAAATGCTGAAAAATGCCACAAGTTTAGTGTTCTTACATGTTCCAGCCAAGGGATGAAGCTTCTAGTAGATTTTCTTCTCCCTTATTTCCTCTCAATAGGCCAAAAAGTTTAGCACTATTATTTTGAGACTATTATCAGCACTCTGTGTTGAAAGTCAGTTCTTACCTTCTTTTAAAAAGTAGGAACATGTTGGATGATGTAAGTGAATAAGAGCAATTTAAAGATGGTTTGGTTGTGTATTATAAGTAAATGCATTAAAGGTTTAGGAGATTTTCTTGGGAAAGCTATAAGGTTCTTTTGTAACTAGAAAGATGTTAGTCATTGTCTTCTACCTGGGTAATTTACTGAGGGCATACTTATGGTCTCACATAGTTCACAGGTGCTCACACAGTTCTCATACTATATGAGACAGCCAATTGTAGGACATAGAAAGAGAAACTAATTAATTTTAGGTGGGAATGCAAACTTGTGACCTTGTCACTGTGTACTGACCTATAAGTTAATAGGGCTTGTATTTATTTAATGGCTGACAGCTACCATTCGTTGGCTCTGGGTCAGGAACTATGCTTTATGTTTCATATGGTATCTCTTTTGATCTTCATAAAAACTCTGTAATTTGATATTATTATCAGTCTCTATAGATGAGGTTGCTTGAGGTTTAGAAAGACGGAGTGCCATGCCCAAGATTAAACAGTTAATAAGTGTCAGAACACAGTTTTAATTACTATGCTGATTTGCGGTCTTAATGTTAATGTGGACACATTCAATAAGTCAAATTTATATAAACAGCATTGACTTAACATCAAACCACTTGCTTTGATTAGTTATAAAAATGGCATGGCTGCTGAGTAGTAATATTACCATCAAATAGTTCAACAAAGAAAAACTCCTATTTCCCTTTTTCCTCCAAAGTTTTACAGCTTGGTGGGGTAGAGGGGAATGGTTGAAATTAATTAGTACTAGAAAATTGCATCTAGATTAATGTTAAGTGATTTGTATTTAATATTTTTTTCTTATAACTTTCTACTAAAATACATATAATTTAGTCTTTACTGGAATATTTGTAACAAAAAATCTGCTGAGTGCCTGTTAGTTCATGTCAACCCAAGTCAAAGTTCTTGATTCCGGGATGCTTCTGTATGGCTTGGTACTCTTTTGTGTCCACATATATTACTATATTTCAGCTCCTTTGCTCCTGTCCTCCAGGGCAGGATGGCCGGTTTAGCTCCTATGCCTGGCCCTTACTTCCAAAATAGGAGTATAAGACCCATACCAGAGATGATTTTCTTCCTTGGATTTAGTTCTGATCATTTTTCTTAAAAGAGGTTAATATCATTCCATTTCCATTTGATCCAGTAGTCTATGCTTCATAGACATTGGAAAATAGGAACTGATTTTAAAAAGCAGAGAAGAGAGAACTGCATTTTTTTTCACTTTTGCTGTTGTTATGGTTTTCATGCACTTCAAGTATGGCTGATAATGTAAAGACCAGTTGTCCTGAGACCAGCTTCTGTTTTTTAATGTCTTGGCTGTAGGCTGTTGAAATAAATACCCTGGGTTTGCCTACTGCTGCTGCTGCTAAGTCGCTTCAGTTGTGTCCGACTCTGTGCGACCCCATGGACAGCAGCCCACCATGCTCTGCCGTCCCTGGGATTCTCCAGGCAAGAGTACTGGAATGGGCTACCATTGCCTTCTCCGTGGGTTTGCCTAGGCAGTGGTAAAGAAGCAAGGCTACATATAAAGATGGACAATGGAATTGTATTTTTAAGAAATTATCTCTTGCTATTCTAATAATGGAAAATTAAGTGCTGTAAGTTGTGCTGGCCAGCTGCCTCCTGCAGGTCTCAGTATTCTGGTGGGATATAGCTGAGATTGCCATGTGTTAACAGTGCTGCCCAGCAATTTGAGCACTGGATGGCATAACTTTGAATTCCAGCAAATCATCTTTTTTTCCACTGCATGCTTAAGTATTTTGTTTTAACTTAGCTTTGCCTAAAGTCACTAAGAAAAAAGAAATACCTTTTCCTGCAGCATACTGTTTTCACATCTGCTAATTTCTTCCCTATGCTAAAGTGATTTCCATCTCAGAAAGGCCAGATAATGTCCTTTGTAATTTTCCATAGGCTATTACTTTATGGAAAATTTTAGTGTCTTCTAGATCTTCAAGGAAACACTTAAGAGGATCCAGTGGACTGAAATTTTCTTTTTTACTCATAGATTTGACATTATGTCAACATTATAGCAATGTTTCTCTTAAACTTCACTTTACCTATGTTTATAGTCCATTTTCTTGACATCTGAAGGGGGAAAAAAACTTATTTTTAAACCTTTTTTTCAAAATTTAAAGCTTATTCACAGCAGAAGTGAATCCTTCAGAAGTCTCTACAGTGTACTTAGAGTGGATTAGATAATATATTTGATAAAAAGCAAAATCAAAGTAAATTCAGAAAATGCTTTTTTTCTTCCCTTAGGTTAATTCATCCAGACTTCATGGACATTATATTTATATATTCACTGGACTATTTGTAGACTTAAGAAAAATAATAAAAGTGACATTACTATGCAAAATATTGAGGGAGTTCCTGTTTAGAGACAACACAGCGTATATGACCAGATGGATGTTAAATAGGAAACAAATGTCCTGACGGTAGTCCTTAGCAACTGTATCACTCAAGACAAATTAGTTAAACTTTATAAGATGCATTTTCTTCATATGCATTGTTTTATCAGTAAAATAAAGATCATTTTATTTACCTTTTTTGATTTTTGTGAAGCTCATATAAGTCAAATAAAATAGTTTATTTCACAGTGTCTTACTACAATCAATTCCCAGTGGTCAATAGTGTGGAATCCCAGATCATCTCTCGTTGACTTTGATGAATGGTATGTAAGCTTTACTCTAGTGGATTTGGGGAGTTTATAATATTTCAAAGTAATGAAACTGTACTGCAATCTTGATTCTGGAAGAGCTAAAATACTTTTAGTTTTTCTTCCTTGCCTGTGTCATTCAACCTTTGTTTCTGTTCTGTGTTAAGAACAGACCGTATCACTTCTTTGATTCTGTGTAGCCTAGCTGTTTAACTGACTTGATCATGCTCACTGAAGTGAGGGAGTGCTTCAATCCCTGCCCCACACTCCCAGAATCCTCCCAGACATTTGCTCCATCATGCTTAAAAACTATCCCAGTATCTTTAATCCGAATTTGGCATTCACCATTATTTCACTCCTCCTTGAGAATCTGCTTTTCTACATCCTCTCTTGCTTGTGAGGCATCAGATCAGATCAGATCAGTCGCTCAGTCGTGTCCAACTCTCTGCGACCCCATGAACCGCAGCACGCCAGGCCTCCCTATCCATCACCAGCTCTCGGAGGTCACCCAGACTCACATTCATCGAGTCAGTGATGCCATCCAGCCATCTCATCCTCTGTCGTCCCCTTCTCCTCCTGCCCTCAATCCCTCCCAGCATCAGAGTCTTCTCCAATGAGTCAACTCTTCGCATGAGGTGGCCAAAATACTGGAGTTTCAGCTTTAGCATCATTCCTTCCAAAGAAATCCCAGGTCTGATGTCCTTCAGAATGGAGCGGTTGGATCTCCTTGCAGTCCAAGGGACTCTCAAGAGTCTTCTCCAACACCACAGTTCAAAAGCATCAATTCTTCGGCGCTCAGCCTTCTTCACAGTCCAGCTCTCACATCCATACATGACCACAGGAAAGACCATAGCCTTGACTAGGCGAACCTTTGTTGGCAAAGTGATGTCTCTGCTTTTGAATATGCTATCTAGGTTGGCCATAACCTTCCTTCCAAGGAGTAAGCGTCTTTTAATTTCATGGCTGCAGTCACCATCTGCAGTGATTTTGGAGCCCAGAAAAATAAAGTCTGACACTGTTTCCACTGTTTCTCCATCTATTTCCCATGTAGTGATGGGACCAGATGCCATGATCTTCGTTTTCTGAATGTTGAGCTTTAAGCCAACCTTTTCACTCTCCACTTTCACTTTCATCAAGAGGCTTTTTAGTTCCTCTTCACTTTCTGCCATAAGGGTGGTGTCATCTGCATATCTGAGGTTATTGATATTTCTCCCAGCAATCTTGATTCCAGCTTGTGTTTCCTCCAGTCCAGCATTTCTCATGATGTACTCTGCATATAAGTTAAATAAACATGGTGACAATATACAGCCTTGAGGCATAGCAAGTAAGAAAATACCAATGTAGCCACTGTTCCAATTCATACCAAGCATGCGTCTGCACGTCCCCGCAAAGCTGCCACCTCTGGGCTCCAGAGTGACACTGCATTTGCAACAAGTAGAGAATGGCTTCCTTTGCAACTCTGGGCCTGCAGTTGTCACTTGAATTTCTGATGTTTCTCTGTGTGACCCATAGTCTCCACACATCCCCTTTGAATCTCTCTAAGCACTATCTCTTTAGGAGCTAAAACCAGTCAAATGGACCTCATGGATTCCAACTTAGTCTTCTCAATCATCCTACTTTGTTTCCCTCAGTTCAGTTCAGTCGCTCAGTCATGTCTGACTATTTGCAACCCCATGAATTGCAGCACTCCAGGTCTCTCTGTCCATCACCAACTCCCAGAGTTCACTCAGACTCACATCCATCGAGTCAATGACGCCTTCCAGCCATCTCATCCTCTGTCGTCCCCTTCTCCTCCTGCCCCCAATCCCTCCCAGCATCAGAGTCTTTTCCATTGAGTCAACTCTTCACATGAGGTGGCCAAAGTACTGGAGTTTCAGCTTCAGCATCATTCCTTCCAAAGAAATCCCAGGGCTGATCTCCTTCAGAATGGACTGGTTGGATCTCCTTGCAGTCCAAGGGACTCTCAAGAGTCTCCTCCAACGCCACAGTTCAAAAGCATCAATTCTTCGGCGCTCAGCCTTCTTCACAGTCCAACTCTCACATCCATACATGACCACAGGAAAAACCATAGCCTTGACTAGACGGACCTTTGTTGGCAAAGTGATGTCTCTGCTTTTGAATATGCTATCTAGGTTGGTCATAACTTTCCTTCCAAGGAGTAAGCGTCTTTTAATTTCATGGCTGCAGTCACCATCTGCAGTGATACCTCTGCCCATTTCTCTCTCTCTCTCTTTTCCTAATTATCATCATCATCTCATGCACATTGTATGGTAATGAGCTTAGACAATGGAAGAAAAGAGAATATTCTTTGTACTAGCAAAAAGCAGTAGGAAAAAAAAATCTCAGTTGGGAAAAATTGCCATATGTGATTTAAAAGATTCTCTGGAAAAAAAAGGCTCTAATGTTAACAACTCATCAAAGGTCCAAATTAAAAATATGCTAAGAATTTGAAAACAAGAATTGCCAGTGCTGATTAGTGAACGGTTGAAGACATCTTCAAAACACTTGATTCTAGTTAAAATGTATAAATAAATATGTGCTCAGAAAAGAATTACCTTTACAAAGCATTTGTTTTTTCTATGAAAGCTGCAGTGCATTTTTACAAGAATATCATTTAGAATAGTAGAATACTTTCTGAAGATTTTCAATAGCAAACCAGGAAATTCATCTAAGTTCTATAAATAACTTTTCTTGCATGTGGAATAAAATTTAAATTGTAATGTAGGCTTGTGTATTCATGTTATATTAATCCAAACAATGCTTGATCATAATGTGTTGATGAACTTGCCTCACAAATCTCTTCCTATCAAACAAAACACCAGATGTAATACTTCTAATGTGACTTGAGAAAATTAGATTCATTGGGCAGAAAAAAAAATGAAATACTTTAAATAAATGTCATTAGCAGTTTGGAGGAAGGAAGCAAATTGCTCCTATAATGTGTCAGACCCTTAACCAATTGACATTTTAAAAAAATGTATTTGGAGTACTAGAGAAGATGGTAGAATTATATATATATATTTAGAAATATGGCTTGTAGAATATATCATATTAGCTGTGATTCACAATGATCCCTGAGATGGCATTTCAAAGAAGCAGATGATTTGTACAAATACCAGAGGCAACATTAATAATAACCCCCTTGTGGACTATTCCATGTACATGAAGCAAGTGTGGGCTTAAAAATAAAAGTGTGAGAGAGGGAATCTGCTTTTCTAAATATTGACCTGAAAAGGGATATATCTATTTACAGTCTTTGAATAGGCTTTTTTCCATGCAGGTTTTTACAACTTTGATATCAGGATTTAACAAAGAAATAATCATCTTTTGTCTGTGCTCAGAAAATACGTTTCCAGAAGTCCAGTCTAGTCACTCAGCCAGCTGAGGTAAAAGATAATTGAGTGGCAAGTCCACCAGACTGATTGAATTAACTAAATTGGTTGTGTGACTGAATTAGGCCAGTAAATTTAGTCAAAACTGTAGACTTTGCAACTGAGTGCTAACACAAAAATCTTGAGTTGGCAATAGAGATGGAAATACAGTAGAGTTTCTTAGAGTGTTAGGAAACAGGAAGGGCAACTTAACACTTGTATCCTTGAGTTACAACTAACTTATTCCAGAGTCTTTCAATAGCCTGTACACAGGCATTGCCAAAGTTAAATTGTGGACGAGAGTATCAATTATACATTGGCTATTGAAAACTCTTTGAAATTCTGACCATGAGATTCTTCACAGAGCTAGAACAAAAAGTGTTGTGGGAAAGTCCCCAACTGACTGTTCCCTGTGCTTTTTCCTGCCTAGAATCTACTATTTCTAAGGCACCAGTCTTTAATGAGTGTTTCAAAAAAGAAAGACTGAAGGAGATACATAAGCTGTCATGCTTCTCCGAGGTTTGTAATACTTATCCTGCAAAGTTCTGCTGAGAGGGAAAAATGATGGTTCTCCCCTTGGCCCTGATATTCCTGAAGGGCGCCACACTATTTCTGTTTCACTGCTCTCAAAAACAGTCCCTCATTTTAGTCACACTTGCCATGCCATGGCCTTTCATACCAAGTAGCAAATAATTGTTCAGTGCTTTTTTGCAGAATTTTGAAATGAATGAATGAATGAGTTGTATCAGGGACTTATAAAGGATTTTTGTTTCCTCTTTTTACCTCACAAAACTTATCTTGCTTTTAAAGTCTCAGCACATAACCTAAATGCTCCAGGCCAAGTTGAACTTGTACTTTTTTGAAACTCCTTAGCACTTATGTGTCCTCAACAATTGGTTATCAATTGGTATAAAAATGTTAATTATTATTAAAGCTAACACTAAATGGTTAGCATGTGTACTGCCATAAGCACGTTGTATGTATTATCTCTTTTAATTCACTTAAAAACTGGAAAAGTATCATGTTGTTCAGTTCAGTCACTCAGTTGTGCCCAACTCTGCAGCCCCATGGACTGCAGCATGCCAGACCTCCCTGTCCATCACCAACTCCCAGAGTTTACTCAAACTCATGTCCATTGAGTTGGTGATGCCATCCAACCATTTCATGCTCTGTTGTCCCCTTCTCCTACTGTCCTCAATCTTTCCCAGAATAAGGGTCTTTTCAAATGAGTCAGTTCTTCACATCAGGTGGCCAAAGTATTGGAGCTTCAGCTTCAGCATCAGTTCTTCCAATGAATATTCAGGACTGATTTCCTTTAGGATGGACTGGTTGGATCTCCTTGCTGTCCAAGGGACTCTCAGGAGTCTTCTCTAACACCACAGTTCAAAAGCATCAGTTCTTTGGCGCTCAGCTTTCTTTATAGTCCAACTATCACATCCATACATGGCTACTGGAAAAACCATAGTTTTGACTAGATGGACCTTTGTTGGCAAATGTCTCTGCTTTTTAATATGCTGTCTAGGTTGGTCATAACTTTTCTTCCAAGGAATAAGCATCTTTTAATTTCATGGCTGCAGTCACCATCTGCAGTGATTTTGGAGACAAAAAAAATAAAGTTTGCCACTGTTTCCCCATCTATTTGCCATGAACTGATCGGACCAGATGCCATGATCTTAGTTTTCTGAATGTTGAGTTTTAAGCCAACTTTTCACTCTCCTCATTCACTTTCATCAAGAGGCTCTTTAGTTCTTCTTCACTTTCTGCCATAAGGGTGGTGTCTTCTGCATATCTGAGGTTATTGATATTAATCCCGACAATCTTGATTCCAGCTTGTGCTTCATCCAGCCCAGGGTTCCTCATGATAAGTTAAATAAGCAGGGTGACAATATACAGCTTTGATGTACTCCCTTCCTTATTTGGAATCACTCTGTACAGGTACAAAAATTGAGGCTCAGAGAAGGCAACTTGCCCAGTATCACAACGCTCGTAATTAGCGGAACTGAGAATTAAACCAAGTCTCTCCTATGACCTAATACTCTTTACTACTAAGCTATCTCACCTTATTTTGGGTACTTTCCTTTTTTTCATTAATGCCTATTGTCTTCTTGAATAGATTTTAAGCTTCTTAATTCATTCGTTATCCTGCACGGTGCCTTTGATAAAGTGCTAACCACAAAACAAGTCATAGACACATACTTGACTTATTAATTATTAATATTTTTAGCTAATGCACTTCTTTTCATTTTTATTATTCCTCTGACAATAGTCCCTAAAATTCAGATTTCTTAAAGAATAGTGTGTTTGAGTTCACAAATAAAGTGTATTTGTGCCATGTTAATTTTAAACTTGTGTAACCTTAATAACAAAAGTGAGTCGTAGTTTTATTGGTAAATTTTTTGAGATGATGTATAAATATTGTTTGTCTGTGTTGCACTGGAGTAGCTTGAGTTAACATATTTCACTGTTGTCCCAAAAGCAATCTTCTAGTTTATCATCACTTCACTGGCCAAATACAAATGCTTATTTTTTCCTAATTATGCTGCTTATACAGACAAGCCAAACCTAGTTAATTTCCTGAAACAGCATAAATTTAAATTATGCTTTTCTCAAAATCAGTGGTAGTCTAACACAGCAAATTAAGTCATTCTTGAAATCTGTCTATGTTTCTATTATTGACTAGTAGCCCAAAATACTGAAGCAGACTGTTAGAAGCAAATAGTATTGCCAATCAATTTAAAAATCTATTGATTCCCAAAATAGCATTTGTGGTTTATAGGACTGCTGGACTATTTCATTTCTTTTTTTCCATAGCTAACCTTTTTTACTTCAGATTCAGCACATCTAAAATTAAACTCATTATCTTTGCTCCAAAATATATCCCTCTTTCTTTATTTTCTCCTATTCATCCAAGCCAGAAACCTGCAAATTATTCTCAGCTTTTACCCCTCTCATCTACATGTATAAATGATCACAAAAATTCTGCTGTTTCCCCTCCAAAATATTCTCAAGTCTGTCCCCGTTTCTCCATGCCACTGCTATAGCTAGACCTGTCATTCCTTGGTTGAATTTTTATAATATCCTCCCAAATGAAGTCCCCAACTCCTCCATTGTCTCTTTCTCATTTTCCACATTTAGGAAAACTCAAATGTGATTGTGCTTGGTCACTCAGTCATGTCCAACTCTTTGCAACCCATAGGCTGTAGCCTGTCAGGCTCCTCAGTCCGTGGGGACTCTCCAGGCAAGAATACTGGAGTGGGTTGCCATGTCCTCCTCCAGGGAATCTTCCCAACCCAGGGACTGAACCCAGATCTCCTGCATTGCAAGCAGATTCTTTACTGTCTGAGCCACAAGGAAAGTCCAAATGTGATTATGTCACTCCAATTTTAAAAATCTTTCCATATATCCCTGTGGCCTAAGAATAAATGCCAAACTTCACAGCAGAGCACAGAAAGTCTCCTTGGCTTGGCCTCAGCCCACCTGTCATCTGCTGTGTTCTCTAAAGAGAACACTGATCCCTCCATTCTACCTTTTCCTTTTCAGACCACATCTCCAAGAGTTCCTTACTCTTCTCTAAGTGCCAATGTACCTTGTATACATCTTTCTGAAGGCTTTTATTTTCCATTATTATAATTAGTTATTTACCTGTCGTTTCTATTAATTGGTACGTGTGTCTTCCTTTACATATAATATGTGTGTGTTTATTCGCTTCAGTTGTGTCCGACTCTTCGTGGCACCGTAGACTGTAGTCCTCCAGGCTCCTCTGTCCATGGGATTTTCCAGGCAAGAATACTAGAGTGGGTTGCCATTTCCTCCTCCAGGGGATCTTCCTGACCCAGGGATTGAACCTGTGTCTCTTGTGTCTTCTACATTGGCAGACAGGTTCTTCGCTACTAATGCCACTTGGGAAACCCCTAATAAACAGTAGATGTTTAGTCAGTGTTGAATGGATGAGACCACTTCTTTATATGCTAGCATTTTCCAACAAGTCCCTTTTTCTAGAAAACAATTTTCTAGTTATGAATTTTCATGCAGAATAAAGCTTCTGATCTATAACAGAAATGTATTTTAAAACATCTAACCTTAGAAATATGCAGATCTGAAAGCTAAGAGCTATCATAGTTTTTAAACTACTCTTAATTTTAATTATTGTCATTCTCTTCATTTTGTTTTTTCAGAAGTCACATTGCCTCACCCTTACTGCTTACTTTGTGATGTATGCAGATATGTATAGGTTCAAGAAATATCAAGTAGTAAGCAGTTCATTTTCCAGTTTAATAAACCAGAACCAAACAATGGTCGCATTATATTAGATGTGATCTAAATGTGTTGCTTTGCAAATATAAGGATATGTTTGAATTATAAATACATAGTGATGCTTACAAAAGCATGTTTGGTTTAATGTGATGTTTTTCACAGGTGTTCTTCTATTTCAGGGGCCCTCATGAAAAAGTTTAATTGAATATGGCCATCTAAAATACATTTAATAAACTTAAATGATATTAAGCCAACCACTTTTTAAATAAGCACCATGTAGACAGTATAGTATTTTATCCATGACAGCAGGGAAATTCAACTGAATACCATTTTAGTTTCACTTAATGAATTTTTTTGAATCTCTATTAGTCAAACTATTGATATTCACATTTTACGCAAAAGAAAACTGAAATGAGGAGGAAAGCAAAACTTCAGAGTGGATATCTGAAACACTGAATTTCCATATTTCTTGTTTTAAGACCTCTGTAACAAATTCTTTGCTCTCCCTGAAGGGATTCAAGTTCAGTTTAAAATTAATTATCAAGTTAAACAAGCATATGACTCCTCTTGAACATAGCAGCTAAAGAGCAAGGTAGAAGTATAAAAGTATTACATTTTAATGAAGCCATTGTTTATAGATTACCTTGAGTAATTACATTGCAATTTAAAAGACAAGCAAAAGAGTCACAGAAAATTTCCACTGAACTAGCTATGAATTGTATTTCTTTTAACATTAATGGTTGAAGGTATAGCTTATAATTGGTGGTAGAAAGGACAGAGGACAGACAGAGGTGACATGCTACAGTCCCTAGGACATGACTTAGTGAATAAATAACATGCTCAACAAGACAGAAGGAGCCAACAAGAAAACTTTACATGGCTGTTAGAAAATCAAATTATTTACATTCCAGTGATACACTATGAATAAAATGGTTAAAACATTTTCAAAATTAGTGTATCCATCAATGAGTAATATGAATCATCATAAAGAGATGTTATTCTCATTGATACCTACATGTATTGTATATTTTATGTTAGACACTAACTTAAATATTTATAATTCAAGTATAAACCTGAACAATACGAAGAATCAGATAAAATGTAAGAGTAACACAAGACACACAAAGAGAACTTTAAATCCTAATGAGCACATTCTGTCATTATTACGTTTGTTTAATTTCAGTCTTCCTGTCAAGAAAACACATGAATAATTGTCATTCTTCTTCAAAGTTTTATTGTGCTAGAGTTACCATGTGTATACTGGCAACTAAAATTCTGAAAGTTTAACACAATAGCAAAAAGTATAGATGGTTAAAATATACTGCTGAATTAGCTAAGCTCCATTTAACCATTCATTCTTTGTTTTTGTAATTAAATTGTAACTTCACGTTGGAATAAAAAAGTTTTTCCCCAAGGCCAGCATGCTTTCTTCTATAACAAATTATACTGCAGGTTCCTACTATTGATAACTTATATTTAGTTACAAGATGTGCATGCAATAAGCAAAATATGGTTTATGTGACTTAAGGCATTGTGAATACTTAATAAATTTGGCGTAATGAATATTATCAGGAGAAATAAATGATTTGAAAATAATAAGTTGATTATATAATATAAATCAAGAAGAATATAAGGTAATTATATCACAACAAACAGTGGAAAATTCATAAGAAATGGGAATACCAGACCACCTTTCCTGCCTCCTAAGAAATCTATATGCAGGTCAAGAAGCAACAGACATGGAAAAACAGACTGGTTCCAAATCTGGAAATGAGTATATCAAGGCTGTATATTTAACTTATATGCAGAGTACATCATGCAAAATGCTGGGCTGGATGAAGCTGAAATCAAGATTGCCAGGAGAAATATCAATAATCTCAGATATGCAGATCACACCAACCTTATGGAAGAATGTGAAAAACTAAAGCACATCTTGATGAAAGTGAAAGAGGAGAGTGAAAAAGTTGGCTTAAAGCTCAACATTCAGAAAACGAAGATCATGGCATCTGGGCCCATCAGTTCATGGGAAATAGATGGGGAAACAGTGGAAACAGTGGCACACTTTATTTTTTTGTCTCCAAAATCACTGCAGATGGTGACTACAGCCATGAAATTAAAAGACTCTTACTCCTTGGAAGAAAAGTTATGAACAACTTAGACAGCATATTGAAAAGCAGAGACATTACTTTGATAACAAAAATCTGTCTAGTCAAAGCTTTCCAGTGGTCATGTATGGATGTGATAGTTGGACTATAAAGAAAGCTGAGTGCCAAAGAATTGATGCTTTTGAACTGTGGTGTTGGAGAAGACTCTTGAGAGTCCCTTGGACAGCAAGGAGATCCAACCAGTCCATCCTAAAGGAATTCAGTCCTGGGTGTTCATTGGAAGGACTTGATGCTGAAGCTCAAACTCCAGTACTTTGGCCACCTGATGCAAAGAGCTGACTCATTGGAAAAGACTCTGATCCCGGGAAGGATTGAGGGCAGGAGGAGAAGGGGACAACAGAGGATGAGATGGCTGGATGGCATCACCAACTCAATGGACATGAGTTTGAGTGAGCTCCGGGAGTTGGTGCTGGACAGGGAGGCCTGGAATGCTGCAGTCCATGGGGTCACAAAGAGTCAGTCACAACTGAGTGACTGAACTGAACTGATATCATTTTACTGTTTTCAGCAGCCAGAAAATCTAAATTTTAGTTAGAAAATGGGGAAAAAAATGAAATATTGTTTTCTGTGCAAGTAGCCAAATAGATTAAAAACTGAAAGAATCTATTGTTTTCTTATACACTATGCAGAATATAAAGTATTTTTTCTATCATTACTTGGTTTCTATAGCAACTTAAAAAGTTTTATGCTCGCAAGAAATTCCCCAAGATTTGTTTGCATTGTCAGGAAAAATTTTTAAAAAGAAAAAAATAAATCTAAGATTTTTAGCAATCAGGTCTTTTTAGATATGTTTCACTTATACATTTTGAATTATGAAAAAATATACTGTTAAAGCAGATAAGTTATAATACACTGAGAAGGGCATATCACTTCTGAAATATTATTGATAAAATTCCTGCTACTGCTAAGTCACTTCAGTCATGTCTGACTTTGTGCGACCCCATAGACGGCAGCCCACCAGGCTCCCCCGTCCCTGGGATTCTCCAGGCAAGAACACTGGAGTGGGTTGACATTTCCTTCTCCAATGATAAAATTCCTAACTTCAGTCTAATCATGAGAAGACATCAGGCAAATCCAACTTGAAGAATGATCTACAAATTAAGTGATCAATACTCTTCACAAATCAGGGTCCTTGGTCCACCTAAGGGGACTAGGAAACACAACAAGGTGGGACACTGGATTGGGTTCTGGGACAAAATAATTTTTGGAAAAACTGGTAGAATCCTATAAAGTGTGTAATTTGGTTAAGCATACTGAGCAAATGTTATTTTCTTTTGCTAACAGTCCTATGATAGTATAAGATATTAATGTTAAGTAAAGTTGAGTGAAGAGAATATGATCTTTCTCTGTATTATCTTTGCAGTTTTTCTGTATGTCTAAAATTATTTCAAAATTTTTTAAAAATCATTATTTTTATATTGTGTCCTGCTGCTGCTGCTAAGTCACTTCAGTCATGTCTGACTCTGTGCGAAACCATAGACGGCAACCTACCAGGCTCCTCTGTCCCTGGGATTCTCCAGGCAAAAATACTGGAGTGGGTTGCTATTTCCTTCTCCAATGCATTAAAGTGAAAAGTGAAAGGGAAGTCGCGCAGTCGTCTCCGACTTCTTCACGACCCCATGGACTGCAGCCTACCAGGCTGCTCCGTCCATGGGATTTTCCAGGCAAGAGTACTGGAGTGGGGTGCCATTGCCTTCTCCGATATTGTGTCCTACCTTATAGTAAAAGGTTCGATGCCTGATACCGGATGCCTGGGGCTGGTGCACTGGGACGACCCAGAGGGATGGTATGGGGAGGGCGGACGGAGGAGGGTTCAGGATGGGGAACACATGTATACCTGTGACAGATTCATTTTGATATATGGCAAAACCAATACAATATTGTGAAGTTAAATAAAATTAAATTAAATTAAAAAAAAAGAAAAGTCCATACCCATATCATTAAAATATATTATTAATATAATGGATATATATATATATATAGCATTAAAAATTTGGAAAAGCCCTTGTAAAAATTTTAATCGCCTTTTTTAATGATAAAGGAATAATTCGTTAATATTCAAATATGAACATCTTCCTACATAATTTTATAGAAAATTTATAGAACATGCCTGATGTTTTCTCATCTTGAACCAATATTTAAGAGTTGAATAATCATAAATGTAAGTAAGTGAAGTCGCTCAGTCGTGTCTCTTTGCGACCCCATGGACTGTAGCCTACCAGGCTCCTCTGTCCATGGAATTTTCCAGGCAATGGTACTGGAGTGGTGCCATTTCCTTCTCCAGCAGATCTTCCTGACCCAGGGATGGAACCCAGGTCTCCCTCATTGTAGACAGATGCTTTACTATCTGAGCCACCAGGGAAGTCCTATTGAATAGTCATAGAACACCTGTATTTATTCTTTGATTTATGTTGCAGTGGTCTTGTTAAAATTACAGTTTTGCCTCAATAAATACACTAACATAGGTTAAATTAAAAAAAATAATAATAGTTGAATTCATTAAGGCAATGCTGACTATATATGTACAAAATTATTCTTAAAATTTTGAGTAGAACAAGATCATGTGTTGAAAATTTGATTTTCACATTATTTTCCCCTTTTGAAATAGCCTTGAGAATTGTGGTAGCAGCAGCCCTTTTGTAAAAAGTTGTAAACTGAGGTCTGGTTAATTTAGTGTATTTGAGTAATGACCAGCAGCCAGTATGCTTTTCTGTGAAATCAGTATTTGTGTTTGTTTCTCTGTTTATAAAACCATGCTGATAAATTTGATGATGGATAGGGGATGGAAATTTTAAAAACATATCAGTAGAAGTGCATTGTTATATAGTAGTTAAATCAAGTGGCATTATTATCCAAAATAACTATCATGAAACTTGCTATAAATTTGTTGTCAAATGTCTTCACCCTAATTAAATGATTATTTAACAGTTACATTACATCTCCAAGTGAGGGCAATGAATGATGATGGTGGACAAATCCTATCAAGTTTAAAATATCCTATGAAAAGATAATTTAATTTTTTTATTTTTGATATCACTCTTTATTTCTATTAAGATGATGATTTCAGAAAAGAAATTTTACCTGAAATCTTCCAGGGATTTTTCACAGCCTAAAATAAGATAAAGCTTAATCTCCCTAATCTTACAAAAAATTAAAATGTCTTATCACTACCTACACCCTGCTGTGTTCCAAATCCCATGGCTGTCACTGGAGTACAAAGGGAGTGAGATTAGGCCTGTCTTTTAGGAGCTAACAGCTCACAAACATCTATTTCTCACTATTTCTCTGGGTAAGCCCTTTTCCAGATTAGCTGGACCCCACTTGAGAGTCTACAAGGAGATCAAACCAGTCAATCCTAAAGGAAATCAGAACTGAATATTCATTGGAAGGACTGATGCTGAAGCTCCAATACTTTGGCCACCTGATGCAAGGAACTGACTCATTGGAAAAGACCCTGATGCTGGGAAAGATTGAAGGCAGGAGGAGAAGGGGATGACAGAGGATGAGATGGTTGGATGGCATCACTGATTCGATGGACATGTATTTGAGCAAGCTCTAGGAGTTGCCTATGGACAGGGGATCCTAGAGTGCTACAGTCCATGGGGTTACAGAGTCGGACAGGACTGAGCATCTGAACTGAACTGAACTGAACTGAACAGAACTGAACTCTCTTTCCTGATGGCCACCACTCCCTCCTTCCCACTTTCCTGCTTAACTTCCTTTCTCCTCTGTTCTCACATACCCTGTTACATCTGTCACCTGGACATCTTGCATTCCCAAACCATCACAGTCCCCAGCAATCTCTATTTCTACACTAAAAAACTCCATTTGCACTTCCTGCATGCAGTGGTACCCTTATGTTTGAATCTATCATAGCCTCTCAACAAGAATCAGCACTCCCAGCATACGAATTGTCCCTTCTTTTTTTGTCTTTTCCTTTCCAGCAATAGCTGCTGGGATCCACATGGAACCAATTTTATTTTAATGTGTGGATGAGAGCATCAGCGTATGAGTCATTCCACAAGACCCAAATATTTTTTTATTTGATCTTTCTCCTGTTTACCTCCTCCTTCCTTTCTCTCACCCCAAAGAAAACTCTTCATTATGAAACTCCCTCCAGAAATTTCTATTTCACACTGATAGAATTCTAAAGCATGAAACCAATGATAAGCATGTCCTGTGGCTAGGATGATGATAAATCCCTGCACTATCAGTGCTCTCTATGCTTTCCAACCTTTTTCACATTGGGATGCCCAAGAAAATAATGATATTTGAATGGCACATTGAAATAAATAGGAAGTCGTTTGCCCTTCATTTACCCAGCTGCTTCAGGACAGAGGTATTGATATCACAGCACCACTGTCCAGTTTTCAGTACAGCCCAGCTCACTGCACCAATTAATTGCATAGGGTGATTGCAAGGCAATATATCTTCTCAAATCCTGCAGGCAGTATTTCCTCCTCCCTGATGCATGCTATGCAATTACTCCTTTTGTATTAATTTTGAGAGATACCAGTATTTGAATTGAGGATATCCTACAGTAGTGCTTTTTTTTTTTTTTTGGAAAATGTTTCTTTTTTTTTTAATTTATTTTTTTTTATTTTGCTTAACTTTACAATATTGTATTGCTTTTACCTTACATCGAGATGGATCTGCCACCAGTATAAACGTGCTACCCATCCTGAACCTTCCTCCCTCCCCCCTCCCCATACCATCCCTCTGGATCTTCCCAGTGCGCCAGCCCCAGGCATCTGTTATCAGGCATCGTACCTGGACTGGCAACTCATTTCAGATATGATATTATACATATTTCAATGCTATTCCCCCAAATCATCCCGCCCTCTCCCGGTCCCAGAGTCCAAAAGTCTGTTCTATACATCAGTATTTCTTTTGCTGTCTCGTAAACAGGGTTATTTTTACCATCTTTCTAAATTCCATATATATGCGTTAGTATACTGTATTTGTGTTTATCTTTCTGGCTTACTTCACTCTGTATAATAGGCTCCAGTTCCTACAGTAGTGCTTTAATAAGTTTGTACATTGTAAGTGAAAGTGAAAGTGTTAATTGCTCAGTCATGTCCAGCTCTTTGCAACCCCATTGACTATAACCCGCCTGGCTCTTCTGTCCATGGAATTCTCCAGGCAAGAATACTGGAGTGGGTAGCCATTCCCTTCTCCGTGGATCTTCCCAACTCAGGGATCAAACCCGGGTCTCCTGTATTGCAGGCAAATTCTTAACCATCTGAGCCACCAGGGAAGCCCTAAAGATTGTTAAGAAAAATTGTCCACACATTGATTCTATTTTTCAACTTGTGAGTCATCCACTTAAGCTCAAAACAAAAGAGCACTATTTAAGCAAGGGAGTGCTTGAGACAAACACTTTATTTCTCTATTTTATTGCACTTTATAAACACCAACAAGACACTGAATTGGTGTTTATAAACACCAACAAGACACTGAATTGACAAATCAAACATGACCCCAGATAACAGTAAAGAGAGCTCTCAGTTGAAAAAGAAGGAAATTGAAGTGTTAGATGTTGTGTTAACTAACAGGACTAAAATTCCATCCAGAATTCTTTGCAGTTCCCTTTTTTTCCTAAAAGATATCTTACTGCTGCTGCTAAGTCGCTTCAGTCGTGTCCGACTCTGTGCAACCCCATAGACGGCAGCCCACCAGGCTCCCCCGTCCCTGGGATTCTCCAGGCAAGAACACTACTCAAGGATAAACTGTCATTAGATTCTTGCATTCTTACTTGGTTCAAGGCATTTTGTAATACTAGAGACTATATAAAATGTAAAGATACTCTGAAAAATTTTTTTCTGAAAAACTTCGTATAAATAATGACAAAGATCATAGTAAACATTGTGAATGGGACATAACTAATTTTGGAATATGATTTCAAAATTCTGAGAACTTTTAATTTAGTTGTTCAGGTAAGATATGCAGAGATGCAGTAATAGCTAGGAATATGAGAGTAGTTAGTGATGACACCAGGGCATCCCTGGTGACTCAGTGGTAATGAATACAACTGCCAGTGCAGGAGATGCAGGTTTGATCCTTGTGTCAAGAAGATCCGCTGGAGAAGGACATGGCCACCCACTCCAGTATTCTTGCCTGGGAAATCTCATGGACAGAGGAGCCTGCGGTCTACAGTCTATGGAGTTGCAGAAGAGTCAGACACAACTTAGCAGCTGAACAACATCCAGGGATGACACCGAGATATATTCATGAAGAAGATTAGAAAGAATACAGTGGTTTAAAGAAGGAAAATAACATTTATAGCCAGAAGTAACAAGGAAAGATTTTCAGAGATATTAAAAAGTGAGCTGAGTAATGCAAAATGAATATGAGGGGGGAATTCAGAGCTTGATGTACCTCAGTGCACTTCTCTTGATTATCCTGTTTATATGACATTCTATCCTCATTCTTACAAATTAGCAAAATAGCCACTAGCTCTATAAATGTATCAGTGCTTATAAAATGCAGTTTATTTTGTGGCAGTTGAAACATTGAAAAAAACTAAAAATATCTTTCTTCTTCTGTGAACGTGTATAACCAATATTATGTCCCTCTAAAAATTTGAAGTCCTTCCTTCACCCAATGCTATTTGTAACATCCTACTAGATGTTAATAGAAGAGAATGCTGTTATTTTACTTCTCTGAAGATGGAAATTATGAAATTGTCCCTGGTGAATAGGAAACTATGTTGATAACATGCAGTTAAGATGGATCATCAGATAAAGAAAAGTGCTGTTTACCTGATAGAGTTAAATATCCAAAAATAGATAACTTGTCTTAATTCTTTCTGGATTTTTCTTTATTTCACACACACATTTGTGTGTGTGTGTGTGTGTGTGTGTGTGTATGAAATATATATGCATATATATTTTTAGTCTTTAGAATAAAAGCACAAATTTATAATTGGTTAAACTATTCCAATTGCTGAAACAGATACATTGCCATAAGTAAAATTAGATAGCCAATGGAAATTTGCTGTATGATGCAGGGAGCTCAAACTGGTGCTCTCTGACAACCTAGAGGGGTGGGATGGGGTGGGACGTGGGACAGAGGTGGAGGGGACACATATACCTGGGGCTGATTCATGTTGATATATAGCAGAAACCTACACAATGTTGTAAAGCTGTTATCCTCCAATTAAAAATAAATTAATAATTTTTTTAAATCCCATTTGCTTTTGGAGAATGAAAGAATATTAAACAAGCTAAATCACATGAAAATAAAACAATTTTTTTAGCTATTTAAAAAGGAAATGACGTCATTTTACACTAGCGACACAGCGTTCTTTTTCATATACCCTCACCGTGCCACTCACATACTTTCTAAACCTAGAATCTATAAGTCTATTAAATGCTCTTCATACAACCAGAAGATAAATACATAAATAAATCAAACCATTGTCTTATGCTCTGAAACTTGGATACTGTTTGCATTTTTGGCCTAGGGTGCTGGCACAGTAGGTCTAAAATATCACAGCCACTACTACCATTGATACTTGAAGCAATTCTGATTATTCTTTAGGCTGAAAAATCTATTCTGAATGCTATAGCCTTTTATTTTTTTATCTATGAATATGCTACTTATTTCCATCACTTATAGCCTTGTATTTTTAACTTAATGTTTGGGAGATTAATAATGTGCTTTACCTTTTGTCTTTCAAAATGAATTATTTTAGCCCAAATCAGCTCAAGGTTCCCTATGGCACCTATTTTTCTGATTGGAAAATAAGATTTATTCAAGAGTAATGCAAAGAGGAGAAAAAAATGTGCAGGTATCCCCTAGTTTTTGAAGTTTTGCTTTATACTATCTTATTTATAGGAAAGACCTACAATAGTACATGCTTTTGCTACCCGAAAAAAAAAAAAAATCTGAAAAGGATTTTCACTTTTAGAAGAAAAGGTAAGAAGTGAAAATAATGTTCAGCATTTGTTTTGCAGTGAACTGATACAGAAGCAAGGATATCTGGGCAGGAAGAATGGCACTGGGCAAGCTCCTTCCTGGAAACTACATTCAGCATCTCAGCATCTAGATGCTATAGCTTTGTACTGTGTCTGTGAGGATCTGTGTGATATATATCTTTTTATTCTATGCATCCATGAGCCAGCTGTGTTGTAAGGTGATAGCTTCTTCAACTGACACCATTTCTCCCTTGTTGAGTTTTCATGGGAATGATCTACTTTCAGATAACAGGAAACCTAAGTTTCTAACATGTAATCATAATTTCAAAATAAAATATCCATCTTGTAAATAACCCCAACACAATCATTTATTCCAGTGAAGCAGATAAAGCATATATTATCATGCCACTGCCAAGTGTTGGCAAGCTCATAGAAGAACTGGAACTCTCACAGCACTGCTGATCAGAATGCAAAATAGTGCAAGCATTTTGGAAAATACTTTGGCAGATTTTTAAGAAGTTAAACATATACATACTATATAGTTCAGCCTCTCCACTCCTCAGTTTTTTTCAAGAGAAATGAAAGCTTACTTTAGTGCAATGGCTTGTGATTGAATGTTCATAGCCACTTTAATTGTAAGAGACAAAAACTAGAAATAGCCAAAATATCTATCTACGGTGGATGAATAAACAAATTGAGATATAGCCATATAATGAAATAGTATTAAGCAATGAAAAGGAATTGACTTTTTTTAATTGAAATATAGTTGATTTATAATGTTAATTTTTGCTGTACAGTAAAGTGATTCAGTTATACATATACATACTTTTAAAATATTATTTTCCATTATGGTTTATCATCTGTGTGTGTAGTTGCTAAGTTGTGTCTGACTCTTTGCAACCCCATGGACTCTAGCCTGCAAGGCCCCCTTGTCCATAGGATTCTTCAGGCAAAAATACTGGAGTGGGTTGCCATTTCCTCCTGCAGATGGTTTATCATAGGATATATATACCCTTTTTGGCTGTGCTGGGTCTTTGTTGCTTTGTGCAGGCTCTCTTTTTTTTTTTTTTTTTTTTTTAATTTTTGCAGGGGAAAATGGACAAAGGAAAGGATCAATGAGGGTGGGAGGGAAATGGGAAGAAAGAAGGGGAGTGATGGTGGGGAGGAGTATATGTAATTTCTTAACCAATGGCTTTCTGTTTTTAATCACAAAGAACACTTAAAAAAATCATGGTGAGTTCATCTTATATTAGGAGGTTTGTTCTCGAAATGAAAAGTTCAGAAAACAAAAAGTCCAGTTTGGGTGTCCTCATCTTTAGGCACATCTTAGTATTTTGTATTGTAAATCTATCTTTACCACAATATATTATTTAGGACAGATCACATTTGTCACCTCTTCCTCCCTACTACCCAAAGTGGTACCAAACCCACAAAATAGTCAATAAACCTCACAGAGTGAGCAAATAATTTTTTTTTTTTTTTTAACTCTCCTGAGGAATGATTTTTGAGGCTCATAAGTAAATATGTTTTCCTCTTTACTTTTCTATTACAGCCAGATTATATGAGTGGGGTTAAAGTCTCCCACTATTTTTCTCAGAGAATTTTTAGTTTTTTTGAAAATAGATGAAATCTCTAATTCGAGTCTCCTTCAGTGAGATCCTGCTGATAATAATCTAGGCTTAGTTTTTTCCTTCATCACTTTATTACGTCTTGCCATTCCCTCTGGCTTGAGAGTTTCTATAAGATCAGCTTTTCCTTATGGTTCCTTGTTTTTTGATTTTTTCCTTCTGCTTTTTTTTTTTTTTTTTTTTTTTATAATTTTTTGCTCGTGAGTTTTTCTCATTTTAGGGGTTTTACTTTCTCTCAAGTATTTCCTTGATTTTCTTCTTTCTGGACTAGGTTGCTTATTCCTGATTTCCTTTGTCCTTTTTCTCTTATCTTTATTTCTAGTTCTCTCTAGTTCACTAATCCTATCTTCTGCCTCTTCTATTTTGTTGCCTCAGGTTTGCATTATGCTTATTCATTATGTTTGACTCTTTTTATTTCTTCTAGGTCCTTGTTAAACCTTTCTTGCATCTTCTCAATCCTTGTCTAGATTTTAATTATTTATTTTATTCGAGATTTTGAATTATTTCGCTATCATATTCGGAATTCTTTATCAGGTAATTCCCATCTCTTCCTTTTGTTTGTTTGTGGAGATCTATCCTGTTCTTAGCTGCTGATTTTTTTGTCTCTTCATTTTGTTAAAATTGCCAATTTAGAGTGTCCTTAGGAGAAGGCAATGGCAAGCCACTCCAGTACTCTTGCTGGAAAATCCCATGGATGGAGGAGCCTTGGCTCACAGGAGTCGCTCAAGTCGGACGCGACGAGGACTTCACTTTCACTTTTCACTTTCACACAATGGAGAAGGCAATGGCAACCCACTCCAGTGTTCTTGCCTGAGAATCCAGGGAGGCGGAGCCTGGTGGGCTGCCGTCTATGGGGTCGCACAGAGTCGGACACGACGAGCGACTTAGCAGTGTAGCAGTAGCAGCAGAGTGTCTATATCTGGTATTTTTGAATTTCTTATTAGGCGGTTTACAGGTCTTTTCAATATCTGATCTCTGCCTTGTTACAGAGGGGGCGGAGATGAACACCCAAATCTAAACCGGCCAGGTTCAGGCACTCAGATAATCCTCAGAAGCACAGACTTGGTTCAGTCTGCGTTTTATGCCCTTCCCAGATCCGAGTAGCGCAGGTGATGAAATGTTCAGCGAGCGCAGGTGCTGCGACTTATCGCCTCTCCGCCGCTCAGTTTTCTGGGTATACACACAGCGCACTTTCTCAGGCAGATGTTGACCATCCAGAGCCCCAAGAAGCGTGAGTCAGCACAGAAACCTACTCACAGTTCCGTTAGACAGTGTCTCTCTAGGGCTATAATTGCCCGCCTCTGGCCCTGGCTGCCTGTCACGGGAGGGGACGGCCTGCAGCCGGCCAACTCTGTGCAGCCCTTTGTTCCGTAGGTAGTCCTGGTGGTGTCTTAAGTTAGGGCTGGCTTTTGATGTAGTAGATAACCGACAGTCTGGTTATTTCGCTCAGATAGCGCCCGAGATAGCCAGGCCAAATCCTTTCTCAAAGCAATGCAGGCCTCGCCGCTCCTCCTAGCCCAGCCCCCACTTGCCAATAGCAAATGCTGGTGTCCGCGCCAGTTCTCCGCAAAAGGAGTTACCGCAGGGCTCGTTTTCTCGTTTTGAAGACAATGAGCTGTCTTTCTAAGTGCCTGATGTCCTCTGCCGGCATTCAGAAGTTGTTTTATCGAGTTTATTCAGCATTCAAATGTTCTTTTAATGGATTTGTGGAGGAGAAAGTATTCTCCCCGTCTTACTCGTCTGCCATCTTAGCTCCTCCCCCTCTGCAGGCTCTCTTGAATTGCAAATAGCAGAGGCTGCCCTGTCTTGTGGTGCCTGGGCTTCTTGTATTGGCTTCTCTTGTTGTGGAGCACAAGCTACAGGCATGCAGGCTTCAGTAGTTGAAATATGTGGACTCAGTAGTCGTGGTCTGTGCACCCTAGAGCACTGCAGGCTCGGGAGTTGTGGCCTATGGACTTAGTTGTTCCAGGGCTCGTGAAATCTTCCTGGACCAGAGATTGAACCTATGTTCCCTGCATGGATAGGCAACTCTTATCGATTGTGCCACCAGGAAATTCCCTATCGTAGGATAATGAAATAGTTCTCTGTGCTTTACAGTAGGACCTTGTTGTTTATCCATTCTATGTATAAAAGCTTACATCTACTAACCCCAGGCTCCCATTCCATCCCCCCAGCAACGCCTACACCCTTGGCAACTACCAGTCTCTTCTCTATGTCCGTGATTCTGTATCTGTTCCATAGATAGGTTCATCTGTGCCATATTTTAGATTTCACATAAAAGTGATATCATATGGTACCTGTCTTTCTCTTTCTGACTTACTTTACTAGGTATGATAATCTCTAGTTGTGTCTATGTTGCTGCAAATGGTATTATTTCATTCTTTATATGGCTGAGTAGTATTAAAAAGAAATTGACTTTTGATACACATAAAAACTAGGATGAATCTTTAAATAATTATTCCGGTGACTGTATTAGTTAGTAGTTGCCAGAGAAAAAGAACCAATAGGCTATAGTTATAAATACAGATTGGAGTAGGGCATGGCAATCCACTCCAGTATTCTTGCCTGGAGAATCCCATGGACAGAGAAAACCAGGTGGGCTACAACCCTTGGGGTCACATAGAGTCAGACATGACTGAGTGGCTCACATATACACATAGATACAGATAGATATATGAGCAGATTTAGTATGGGAATGACTGACACAATTACAGAGGCTAAGATATGTCACTATCTGCTGTCTGTAAGTTAGAGAACTGGGAAAACTTGTGGTATAATTCAGTCTGAGCCTGAGAACCAGGGGTTCCAATGTCTGAGGGCAGAGGAAGAAGAAATATACTAGTTCAAGAAGAGGAAAAAAAAATCAACAACAACTCATTCTTCCTCTGTTTGAAGGCCTCAAAAGTTCATGCCCACTTGCATACCCTGGTGAGGGCAGGCCTTCTTTACTCAGTCTTCAGATTTGAATACTATTCTCTCTGGAAATACCCTCACAGACACATCCAGAAGTAACATTTTACCAGCTATCTAGGCATCCCTTAGGCCAGTCAAGCTGACACATAAAGTTAATCATCACAGTGACAGAGGCTAGATTTGAAACAAAAAAGCTATATACAATATTACCCCAATAGCATTAAATTCTAGAAAATGTAAGTAATATATAGTGACAGAAGCCTGTTTTCTGGAGGATGAGTAGAAGGGGTTATACCTTTGTAACAAGAAAACTTACAGGGTTATGAGTACATTCACTACCTTAACTCTACTGATAGTTTCATAGGCGTATTGCATATATCAAAACTTGTGAAATTATACATTTTAATATGTAGAGCTAGCTGAACATCAACTGTATCTCAGGGAGCTGTTTTTAAACAAGAGAGGACATTCAGTTAATTACTGGAAGAACAAGTAGAATCCAAGTCTTTATCCTTTTGCAGTGGGTATACTACTAGGGTCCTGATTTTAAATTATGTGATCCAGCCAAAAAGATTTTGAGTTTATATAGTTCTTAATATTATTAGAAAGGAGTTTGATTATACAGGAAGGCTTCCCTGATGACTCAGATGGTAAAGAATCTTCCTGCAATGCAAGAGGGCTGGATTCAGTCTCTGGGCTGGGAAGATTCCCTGGAGAAGGGAATGATAACCTAGGCATTCTTGGTAACCATACTTGGTAACCATACTTGGTAACCAAGTATTCTTGCCCGGAGAATTTCATGGACAGAGGAGCCTGGCAGGCTATAGTCAGTCTATGGGGTCGCAAAGAGTCGGACACAACTGAGTAAATAACACTTTCACTTTGATTATATAGACTTCTAAAAATACAGTAAAATCAATTCCCTTTGCTATATACTGGGTTTTTATAGATTGTAACTTTACCAATATGGAACTCAAAATCTTTTGCAGAATTAGTTGAAGAGAGCAAAACAGCTGCATTTCTGACTTTAAGTGGTGAGCATTTTGCTTCTTTAATTCATTCTAGCCTATTTGATCAGTTGAGGAGATTGCCAGTAGATCAATTATTTGATCTGACAGAGTATTTAACTAGTACAAATGTTTCATAAAAAATGGTTCCTTGGAATAATCTAGACAATTGAGATGTAACTGCACTAAATAAATTGATTCTAATTGGGATTTATCAGTTAGAGGACTGGAAATCAATAATAAGATAAAAAAAAAATCCTTTCTACTGACCTTCACATCTGTTTAGAGTATTTTAAGGTATGGGAGGGTCCTCCTCCTTATATCCCAGATAATGTTTCCAAGTCTGTTTTATTAACTAGCAGAGATGTAGTAAACCTATGAATCCAGTTCATGAAATTAGCATAATAATTAAAGTTTGACCTTATTGTAGGTCACAAAAATTGTTTAATCGCTTTATTCATCTGTGCATACTGAGAAAGTAGCCTGTGGAGATGCTAGTAAGCGAGGATCTATCAAAGCAACCATATTATGTTAAAAGAACAAAGTTAATTATGCTTTAAGTATATCACTTTTTTGATGCCATCAAGGTTAACATGATTTTTTTTCTTTTCAAAAAGCTTATATGTGAAAGAATCAAAAATTACATAAGCTTCTATTTAAAAGATAAACATCTCTTTGTCTTTCATTAAGAATTATTGTTCTGCAAAAAGAATGATAGAATAGGGCTATTTTTATTGCAAAACAAGACTGAAATATATCTTACATTTTCAGTCTTTTTTTTTTTTTTTTTAAAGAATATCAACTCATTTCCTATTACTTGAACCTAAAGCTTTATCTCAGCTTTGAGGGAATGTCAAAGTATGTGATTTGGTTTCTAAACTTAAGACAAGTTCTGGTTGAGATGCAGTGGCTAGCTTCTCCATGCCCAGACAGTGAAGGACATCGTGCAAGCAGCAAGTAACTATAAGCACTTTCTTGTTCAATCTTCCAAAAGTATCACATACTTTGCCTCTGGTTCCAAATGGTAATTCTGGAGCCAAAATTAATGTGTTTTTTTTGTTTGTTTGTTTTGTTTTGTTTTTAACCCCCAATGAAGAGAATTAAATCCAGTGGCTATCCACCTAGCCGCTTCACACACACTTTATTATAGAATCTCAAGCTTTGAATTGTCAAGAGTTGATCTCTAAGCTAGAGACTTGAGATACATATTTTTAACTCAATGGCTTATGCATGTTTCTCTGAAGAAGAAAGCATGCCATTCTTTAGCTTGTATTAAAATTATTTTTATTTTTAAGAGAGAGAAGACATGTATTCTGATTGGAAAATATAAAATGGAAATCATATTTTTATTGAATTTCAAGATTCCTTTAGCATTGGGCAATTATTTAAATAATTGCTTTGTGTAACTGTGTATCTCTCATCTTTCTGCCGTAATAGTTTATAAGTTCCAAGTGAATCTGTTTGTTCATTCTCCATTGTATCCCTACCCTCTAAACACAGTGCCTGGACCCATAAGAGGAGATCCTTAGATACTTTTTATTAAAGGATAAATTAATAAAATAAATGAACAAGATATATTTTCAGCTTTTAAGTGGTGATTTCTCCCAGAAATCAATGCCATGGAGACATTTAAATGTATAGATTTAGCAAGCAGGATTTCAGCTATTGGGAGAGACACCCTAGATATCTGTAGCCAATCAAAATATGAGAAGTTAAAGTAATAGCAATATTCTTAAATGTTAAAACACAGAGTTGTATTTTTGGATACAGAAAATACCAGTATAAGAATGAAATAATCAATAGAATGAATATTGTGATATATATGGATTGTGATTGTGGGTTTTACATGTGTGAATTGTACATATACATTTGAAAATTCCAGATTAACATTTTTTGGAACTCAGAATTGGGCAAGACCACCTTTGCTGTACCAGTTTTCATATGCTCTAAAGAAATACAACTAATCATTAAAAGTTAGCCCAGGCAAGAGAAAATTAGGAAGGCAGTTCTAAAATAAGATATTGTTAAAAATATGTGTTTCTTAGTTTCCTTCCAATTTTTATTTATCTGGACTTGACTGTTTATGTTAAGCTCTCACCTTTCACTGTAAAGTTCCCAATGAGCTCAGAGTTGGAATAGGTAGTTTCTTACCAGAGATCATGGATAGGAGATGGGTACTTCTAAAAACAGTAGAGAGAACTGAGATAAAAATTAAACAAAAAGTCAATTTCTCAGGAGAAAAGAGAACCCAAGATTCATTTACTTGAAAGAACCAGAAATTCTCTCAAGATACAGAAATCTAAAAGAGAGATAAGAGAACAAACAGAAAAGTCTTAAAAGAGCAGGTGGTTACCTCGGAAAAAATATTTTACAGAAATGAAAAATTATGCTGTGTGCATGGTGTTTCAGGGAGCAAGAATGTAGGGTGACCAGTTTAAATCAAAGATCATGTTAGCAAGACTAGCCTGGAAAACACTGCAGAGAAGACTTGTCTTTTCCTTCTGGCCTCTATCATCAATTTCTTGGTTTATTATCCCTTAACATCATTTATCAAGGAGTGATTCTGGACCAGAATGATCTGTCAAAATCACCTGGGTGTTTGTTAAAAAATGAGGTTTTTCACAAGTCACCCCTCATCTACTTGTGAAAACAACAGGAGGTGAGGACCAAGTATCAATGATTTTTCAGTCTCTACAGGAGTTGGATCCTCTCTAAAGTTGGAAACTCCTAGATCTAAACCTTCCATGGTGATGTCATCATATTAGCACATCAACTAAAAACAGGTTGGAGTTTACTTTCCCACATAGAAATTTCCTTGATCAAAATTTTCACTGCTTCAAAACTGAAAAAGATCTATTTTTTTAATCCACTACCCCTAAACCTTCTACTATATTAATTGGAGAAGAGACTCGTTTTGTAGGAATTCCCTATGGACAGCTCCCCCATTTTCTTGATGTTTTAACCATTCATACTCCTCCTGGCTAGAGTGCAGAAACAGGAAAGTGGAACATCAGGTACCTAATGGGGATATGTTTGCAACAAGACGATCATTTCTGTGTGTCTCAGAACACTGTGTAGGTGGTCACTAACTCTGCCTATGCAAAGATCTAACCCTGAATATAGCAGGGCAGGTGTAGTGTTCAAAATAATGAAAGCAAAATAGAACCAGCAGCTTTTCCTTGCAGATGATATCCTTTCCTAACTTATGCAAGCTGTGGTAAGGACATTCTGTTTAGTTTGTAGCGTTTCAGCACCTGTTGGGAGGAATTGTAATAGACCTTATACATGACACCCTCAGACTCTTAGAAAATAGTTGCTACGTACATTATAATATCAGTACTGTCACAGAAACTGTAGGGAGTGAAACCCTTGAGGAATAATACAAATAACAATTAAGGGGAGTTGCAGTGATGGACAGACCAAACAATTCCTTTCCTAGTCTCTGCAAGTCTAAGAAGCCTTCAGGAAGCACTTCATGAATATAATAACAGGCTTGCCCGGGGAGAGGCAGCTTCTAGTGTTTGCATGTCAAGCAGTTCTTTTCTTAATTAATAGAAAAAGTATCTGAGATGGTCTTTAGATGGTGCATTTGGAGAAGGAATGATTCTGTTTGGGTTCTAAATGCCATGAAAAAGCAGAATAATTTCAGAAGGAAGGGGAAACTCCTGCTCTGCATAACCTAATCATCCTATGAACGCATACTGGTGCTGTCATTCATGTTACTGTACCATAGAATTTTCCTAATGTAACAAATAGAGCTCCAAATCAGCTTCTAGGGCCATGTGTCTAAACAGCAGATGGGTAATTACTGGCAACCTTTAAGTCACTAGCAAGGAAAAGTGGAGGCTATTAAGAATAAGCTATAGTTGAGCAATGTGATAGAGGAAAGCCTTATTTATGAAACTAGTTTCTGAAAAGGGAGAAAGAAAGCCATGTACCTAATTTGTTTTAGACTCAAGCAGTACATGTTAAACTGAGGCTAGGATGAGAAGGCAATCTGAGCAACAGTACAAATCAGAAATAAGATCAAAGATATAGTTCATGGTCAGTTCTTCTGTGAACCCTCTACTGAAAGAACCTCCTCTTCCCTGACGGGCTAGAATAAAATTGTTAAAGAAGCCTGAAATGCATGGATTTTCCTCTATTTACTGAGGGGATGTAAGCCATCACCTGGTGTCTCTAAGATTCAATTTGCCTATTGTTTTTGAGTTGCTAAGTTGTGTCTGCCTCTTTGCAACCCATGAACTGCAGCACGCCAGGCTTCCCTATCCTTCACTATCTCCCTGAGTTTGCTCAAACTCATGTCTGTTGAGTCAGTGATGCCATCCAGCCATCTCATCCTCTGTTGCCCCCTTCTCCTCTTGCCCTCAATCTTTCCCAGCATCAGGGTGTTTTCCAATGAGTCGGTTTTTCAAATCAGGTGACCAAAGTATTAGAGCTTCAGTTTCAGCACTAGTCAGTCCTTCCGATGAATATTCAGGGTTGATTTCCTTTAGGACTGACTGGTTTGACCTCCTTGCTGTCCAAGGGACTCTTAGGAGTCTTCTTCAGCACCACAGTTCAAAAGCATCATTTCTTTGCACTCAGCCTTCTTTAGGTCCAACTCTCACATCCATACATGACTCCTGGAAAAATCATAGCTTTGACTATACAGACCTTTGTCGGCCTATAAATTGTGGAAAATGTGGTTGGTAAAAGTATTAGTTCAGTTCAGTTCAGTTCAGTTGCTCAGTCATGTCCGACTCTTAGTGACCACATGAACCGCAGCACACCAGGCCTCCCTGTCCATCACCTACTCCCAAAGTCCACCCAGACCCGTGTCCATTGAGTTGGTGATGCCATCCAGCCATCTCATTCTCTGTTGTCCCTTTCTCCTCCCGCCCTCAATCTTTCCCAGCATCAAGGTCTTTTCAAATAAATCAGCTCTTTGCATCACGTGGCCGAAGTACTGGAGTTTCAGGTTCAACATTAGTCCTTCCAATGAACATCCAGGACTGATCTCCTTTAGGATGGACTGGTTGGATCTCCTTGCAGTCCAAGGGACGCTCAAGAGTCTTCTCCAACACCACAGTTCAAAAGCATCAGTTCTTCGGTGCTCAGCTTTCTTCACAGTCCAACTCTCACATCCATACATGACCACGGGAAAAACGATAGCATTGACTAGACAGACCTTTGTTGACAAAGTAATGTCTCTGCTTTTTAATATGTTGTCTAGGTTGGTCATAACTTTCCTTCCAAGGAGTAAGCGTCTTTAATTTCATGGCTGCATTCACCATCTGCAATAATTTTGGAGCTCAAAAAAATAAAGTTTGCACTGTTTCCTGATCTATTTGCCATAAAGTGACAGGACTAGATGCCATGATCTTAGTTTTCTGAATGTTGAGTTTTAAGCCAACTTTTTCACTCTCCTCTTTCACTTTCATCAAGAAGCTCTTTAGTTCTTCTTCACTTTCTGCCATAAGAGTGGTGTCATCTGCATATCTGAGGTTATTGATATTTCTCCCAGCAATCTCTATTCCAGCTTGTGCTTCTTCCAGCCTGGCATTTCTCGTGATGTACTCTGCATATAAGTTAAATAAGCACGGTGACAATATACAGCCTTGACGTACTCCTTTTCTTATTTGGAACCAGTCTGTTGTTCCATGTCCAGATCTAACTGTTGCTTCCTGACCATAGATGTTGGCAAAAGTGAGCACTAGCATGTATATGGAATCTAGAAAGATGGTACTGATGAACTATTTCCAGGGCAGCAATGGAGACACAAAGAGAACAGACTTGTGGACACAGTGCCGGAAAGAGGGTGGAACAAATTGAGAGAGAAGATTGGAAACATACTTTACCATATGTAAAATGGATAGTCAGTGGGAATTTGCTATATGATGCAATTTTTTTTTTATTTATCAGCTTTATTGAGGTATACCTGACAAATAAAATTGTATATGCGTAAGGTGTACAGAGTGATTGGATTTAATGTATACATGCATTGTGAAATGATTACCATAATCAAGTTAATCGATATATCCATTATTTCACATAGTTATCTTTTGTGTTTGATAAGATCTACTGTGTTAGCAAATTTCAAGTATATAAGGTTGTATTGTTATCTATAGTCACCATACTATATATTAGATTCCCATAACTTAATTAATTTTGTATCATTATTTCTATATATCCAACCCTCAAACCAGTGCATAGAACCTAGTTGAGCATCTTTTCATGTGTTTGTTAGCCATCTGTATGTCTTCTTTGGAGAAATGTGTACTTAGCTCTTTGGCCCATTTTTTGATTGGGTCGTTTATTTTTCTGGAATTGAGCTGCCAGAGTTGCTTGTATATTTTTGAGATTAGTTGTTTGTCAGTTGCTTCATTTGCTATTATTTTCTCCCATTCTGAAGGCTGTCTTTTAAAAAGCCTCTTGATGAAAGTGAAAGTGGAGAGTGAAAAGGTTGGCTTAAAGCTCAACATTCAGAAAACGAAGATCATGGCATCTGGTCCCATCACTACATGGAAAATAGATGGGGAAACAGTGGAAACAGTGTCAGACTTTGTTTTTCCGGGCTCCAAAATCACTGCAGATGGTGACTGCAGCCATGAAATTAAAAGACGCTTACTCCTTGGAAGAAAGTTATGACCAACCTAGATAGCATATTCAAAAGCAGAGACATTACTTTACCAACAAAGGTTCGCCTAGTCAAGGCTTTGGTCTTTCCTGTGGCCATGTATGGATGTGAGAGCTGGACTGTGAAGAAGGCTGAGCACCGAAGAATTGATGCTTTTGAACTGTGGTGTTGGAGAAGACTCTTGAGAGTCCCTTGGACTGCAAGGAGATCCAACCAGTCCATTCTGAAGGAGATCAATCCTGGAATTTCTTTGGAGGGAATGATGCTAAAGCTGAAACTCCAGTATTTTGGCCACCTCATGCGAAGAGTTGACTCATTGGAGAAGACTCTGATGCTGGGAGGGATTGGGGGCAGGAGGAGAAGGGGACGACAGAGGATGAGATGGCTGGATGGCATCACTGACTTGATGGGTGTGAGTCTGGGTGACCTCCGGGAGCTGGTGATGGAGAGGGAGGCCTGGCGTGCTGCAGTTCATGGGGTCGCAAAGAGTCGGACACGACTGAGCGACTGATCTGATCTGATCTGATAGTTTCTTTTGTTGTGCAGAAGCTTTTAATTTTAATTAGATCCTATTTGTTTATTTTTACTTTAATTTTAAATGTTCTGGGAGGTAGGTCATAGAGGATCCTGTTGTGATGTATGTCAGAGAGTGTTTGCCTGTGTTCTCCTCTAAGAGTTTTATAGTTTCTGGTCTTATGTTTAGATCTTTAATCCATTTTGAGTTTATTTTTGTGTATGGTGTTAGAAAGTGTTCTAGTTTCATTCTTTTACAAGTGGTTGACCAGTTTTCCCAGCACCACTTGTTAAAGAGATTCTCTTTTCTCCATTGTATATTCTTGCTTTCTTTGTCAAAGATAAGATATCCATAGGTGTGTGGGTTTATCTCTGGGCTTTCTATTTTGTTCCATTGATCTATATTTCTGTCTTTGTGCCAGTACCATACTGTCTTGATGACTGTGGCTTTGAAGTAGAGCCTGAAGTCAGGCAGGTTGATTCCTCCAGTTCCTTTCTTCTTTCTCAAGATTGCTTTGGCTATTCGAGGTTTTTTGTATTTCCATACAAACTGTGAAGTTATTTTTTCTAGCTCTGTGAAAAATACCGTTGGTAGCTTGATAGGGATTGCGTTGAATCTATAGATTGCTTTGGGTAGTATATTCATTTTCACTATATTGATTCTTCCAATCCATTAACATGGTATATTTCTCCATCTATTAGTGTCGTCTTTGATTTCTTTCATCAGTGTTTTATAGTTTTCTATATATAGGTCATTAGTTTCTTTAGGTAGATATATTCCTAAGTATTTTATTCTTTTACTTGCAATGGTGAATGAAATTGTTTCCTTAATTTCTCTTTCTATTTTCTTATTATTAGTGTATAGGAATGCAAGGGAATTCTGTGTTGATTTTATATCCTGCAACTTTACTATATTCATTGATTAGCTCTAGTGATTTTCTGGTGGAGTCTTTAGGGTTTTCTATGTAGAGGATCATGTCATCTGCAAACAGTGAGAGTTTTACTTCTTCTTTTCCAGTTTGGATTCCTTTTATTTCTTTTTCTGCTCTGATTGCTGTGGCCAAAACTTCCATAACTATGTTGAATAGTAGTGGTATGAGTACATATACACAGTGGAGTATTACTCAAGCATTAAAAAGAATACATTTGAATCAGTTCTAATGAGGTGGATGAAACTGGAGCCTATTATACAGAGTGAAGTAAGCCAGAAAGAAAAACACCAATACAGTATACTAACGCATATATATGGAATTTAGAAAGATGATAACGACAACCCTGTATGCAAGACAGCAAAAGAGACACAGATGTATAAAACAGTCTTTTGAACTCTGTGGGAGAGGGAGGGGGGAGATGATTTGGGAGAATGGCATTAAAACGTGTATAATATCATATAAGAAATGAATCGCCAGTCCAGGTTCAATGCAGGATACAGGAAGCTTGGGGTTGGTGCATTGGAATGACCCAGATGGATGATATAGGGAGGGAGGTGGGAGGGGGGTTCAGGATTGGGAACATGTGTACACCCGTGGCGGATGCATGTTGATGTATGGCAAAACCAATACAATATTGTAAAGTAAAAAAAATAATAATAATAAAAAAATTTTAAAAAAGAACCTAGTTGAAACAACATACATTTTTAAAAGATATTGAACTGCAGCCATGAAATTAAAAGATGCTTACTCCTTGGAAGGAAAGTTATGACCAACCTAGATAGCATATTCAAAAGCAGAGACATTACTTTACCAACAAAGGTTCGCCTAGTCAAGGCTATGGTCTTTCCTGTGGTCATGTATGGATGTGAGAGCTGGACTGTGAAGAAGGCTGAGCACCGAAGAATTGATGCTTTTGAACTGTGGTGTTGGAGAAGACTCTTGAGAGTCCCTTGGACTGCAAGAAGATCCAACCAGTCCATTCTGAAGGAGATCAATCCTGGAATTTCTTTAGAAGGAATGATGCTGAAGCTGAAACTCCAGTATTTTGGCCACCTCATGCGAAGAGTTGACTCATTGGAGAAGACTCTGATGCTGGGAGGGATTGAGGGCAGGAGGAGAAGGGGACGACAGAGGATGAGATGGCTGGATGGCATCACTGACTTGATGGGTGTGAGTCTGGGTGACCTCCGGGAGCTGGTGATGGACAGGGAGGCCTGGCGTGCTGCGGTTCATGGGGTCGCAAAGAGTTGGACACGACTGAGCGACTGATCTGATCTGATCTGTTGATGAATGGATTTTCTGAGGTTTGAGATGTATTGCTCTAGTATCTAGTACCCTCAAAGGCAAGTCAGAAACAGCCATAATACGTGTTCACATTGACATAAACCAGTGGCCAAGGGTCCTGCTCACATTTCCAAGCCTCTCACCTGTTCTTACTGCAGGTTGCATGTCACTCTTGCCTGTAGTCTCTTCTCAGATGGATTTAAACCCAAACAGGTTAGTGATACTAGGATATGACCCAGTAACAGGCCAGTCTCAATATTGTTACATTCTATGGGTTGGGATGGAGAAGCATTTGAAGCTCCTTCTAGTTGTAAAGCTTTTGAGTGTAGAAAGGCAACATGGCAACTTTAAGAGTCCAGAATTTGCAGTCAAACAAACTTTAAGACTTTAATCTTGACTTTCAGTTTATTAGCTCTGTTACTTTGAATGACCACCTTAGCTTCTAAATGCTTGACTCTTAGTGTCAAGCATTTACAGACTCTTCATCTGTAAAACAAGGATTATAGTACCTACAACAAAAGCATTTGTGCTAGTTAAAAGAGATGGTATATGTGAATTGCTTAGCATAGTGCCTGGCTCTTCTAGGATCTCCTGACCATCCACCTCCCCATGGGGGTAAAGCACAGGGATTAGGAGGCACTCATTCAGTTGATATATTTGTTGAGCAACCCCTGTATACCAGGCTGTATTCTAGGTGCTGGGATAAATCATTGAACATATCAGACAGAAACTCCAGTCCTGATGGAACAATTCTTTCCTTTAATATAAAGTAAATTTTATAAGCTCATTGTATCCTCAAAAGCTCCAATCTTATTAAAATGGAAACTTAATTTAGGAAGAAATCAAAGCAAAACCAAATATAAATGATGGTTATAATTGATTGTAAGAAGTTAGTCAAGGCACAGACTAGCTTTAAGAGAGTAAAATCTCTTGCAGATTTTTTAAAGTTGTAGATTCAGAAAACAAACAAAAAAAAAGGAATGAAAGCCATAATTCATTTTAATTAAAGAACAAAGCACTAATATTTCTTAAGAAAAAATATATACATGAATGTATAATTTATAATATTCAAAAATATATCCCCAAATAAGTTTTGTATTTACAGAGGTATGTTTACTTCTTAAATTTTAAAAAGACTTCTGAGTCCTTTTAAAATTACAAAATCTTCAATAATTTGTCACAAAATGATTTTTAAATAGTTCATTTTATCAAACTCATCCCTAAACTATATGCCAATATGCTATATACTCCCTCCTCAAAACAGATTTTTAAGCTTCTTGAATTAAAAATAATTTTCTTTTTAAAGGACATTTATTATCCTCTACATTCAAATAAATGGATCAGGTAATAGGCCTATCAAATAATCATGCAAGAGAAACTGTGCATATTAAACATAAGGAAGCCCTTTGTAATGGGTAAATGTAAGAAGTGTACAGCAAAATGGAAGAAATAGTTTACTACATCAAAAAATGTACACTGCAAAAGAACAATTGTTTATATATCATTTACAGTGCAATGGAATCTTGAAGCAATGTGTTATTGATGCATTTAGTTTTTTTCCTTCTTAATGGAAGCACAGAGCCATATCTCATGCCATCCTGTATGTGCATGATATATAAGTGGTAAAAGAGATGGAAGTCTGGGGAAAAGTCAAGAGTGCTGAAGCTGAGTGTTAAACAGAGGCAAGCAGATGCCACTACCTTCCCTTATTAATCCACCTGAAGCTATCTTTTGAGTTTATGGATCATTCTTCAGTATCTATTGCTTGCCCAGTGTAAAAGGCACTGTTACAAGTTATGCTCTGATGTGATTTGAATAGTGTGAAATGATACATCCTGCTCTCAAGAAGCTTGTGTGTATGAGTACTTAGTTGCTCAGTTGTGTCCAACTCTTTGTGACCCCATGGACTGTAACCCGCTAAGCTCCTCTGTCCATGGGGATTCTCCAGGCAATTCGACTGGGATGGGTTGCCATGCCTTCCTCCAGGATATCTTCCCAAACCAGGGATCAAACCCAGGTCTCCCACATTGCAGGCAGATTCTTTACTGACTGAGCCACAATTCTGAAAGAAGGAAGAAAGATTTTCACAATTGGGAAGTGTTTGGATATTGAGGGGATAAAGAAAGCACTTTTACTAGTGTGATTAAAGAAGAGGTGATGTTGGAATTAGGCAAAATGCCATGGAGCATGGCAGAAAGGGAGCATCAGCAAAGGCTCAGAAACAGGAGGGTGATGAGGCTATAGAGACAATGCTACTCCTAAGTCACTTCAGTCGTGTCCAATTCTGTACAACCCCAGAGACGGCAGCCCATCAGGCTCCCCCATCCCTGGGATTCTCCAGGCAAGAACACTGGAATGGGTTGCCATTTCCTTCTCCAATGCATGAAAGTAAACAGTGAAAGTGAAGTCACTCAGTTGTGTCTGACTCCTAGCGACCCCATAGACTGCAGCCTACCACGCTCCTCCGTCCATGGGATTTGCCAGGCAAGAGTACTGGTGTGGGTTGCCATTGCCTTCTCCATAGAGACAACAGGGAAATGAATAGGGAGGAACTTCCAAAGAGTCAATGTTTGTGAAGGATGCTGCCAGGATAATTAGCAGAAAATGCAAGTGAAGTGCAAAAGTGGCATTTATATATCTAGAAAACATTTTCTTTTTAAAATTAAATTTAAATTTTAAAAATAAAATTTGGCTGTGCTAGGTCTTCGTTGCTGCATGTGGACTTTTTCTACTTGCAGTGAGTGGGGTAAGGGCTATTCTCTAGCTGTGGTGTGCAGGCTTCTCATTGCAGTGGCTTCTTTTGTTGCAGAGTGAGGGCTCTAGAATGTACAGCCTTCAGTACTTGTGGGGCACAGGCTTAGTTGCCCGGTGGCATGTGGGATTTTCCCGGACCAGGGAGCAATCCCCAGCCACCTACATTGGCAGGCAGATTCTTAACCACTGGACCACCAAGGAAGTCCTAGAAGACATTTTCAATAAGAATAATTTAGATAATTTTCCTTCCTATTACATGTGCTCTCTAAAAAATAAATACAGTGAATGTATTTCTAGAAAGTTAAGACTTTTGCTTTTATACTTAAAAGATCTGTGTTTGTGTCCTGGTTTGAGGATTACCAGGAAGTTAGGTCATTCTTCCTTCTAAAGTGAATATATACCCACCTGCTCTTTCCTCAACTAAGGCTATTTTGAGGTTGAATCAAAGGTGTGAATGATTTCTGGACCCTGGGATGCTAATGTAGGTTTTATATTATAGGGTAAAATTAAGTAAAATGAAGATCCAGACTAAGTAACTGCACATTGAATCAATACAAAGGCAACAAATAACAGAAGTGAAAGACTAAGACTTGCTGAGTACATTACAATGGAAAATGTAGTTATGCTTGTATCTTTATTCACAAGCTAATTACACAATCTAAAAGCCTCTCTTGAGGGTGGTGAAGGAGATTCCTGTCTACTTGCCAATTTACTGTCATCTGAGATGTGGCTGCAGTTCATTGTGACTGTATAGAAGAAGAAATCCAATAACATGCTTTACTAGTCCTGGTTCTGTCACTGAGGGCTTCAATAGGCTCTACAGCCTCTTTCTCTCTCAATTGGGGATAATAATAGCCTGGAGCTGTTGTAAGGGTCAACAGATTATCCTTGTGATTAAAGGAAGTTGAGAATTTTATGTGTAAAAGTGTTTTTTTAAAGCCATTCTTTTTTTTTTTTTCTTTTTGAGGGCAGAACATAGAACCCTATGTTATGTCTATCTTCCAGTTCAGACTGAGCCCCAGCAGTAGGAAGCAGAGACACCCACCACTTCTGCAGAAGGAAAGGCTTTACAGTTCCACATTTGCCTTCTAGCACCAGGAGCAACACCAATCATTTAAGAACTGCCTATCATAAGTGTGGCATCTCTCTGGGCCCTGGGGAAGCTACTGAATAAACAAAATAACTATCCCCGCCCCAAATCACATTCCACCATGGGAGACAAGGCAACAAGTATTTAAGCTTAAGTGATTATATATTATATTAGGAATTGTGTAAGTCTGAAGGAGAAAAACAAGGCAAGGTAAGACCAAATGTGGGTGATACTGGAACAAAGATTAGGAGGTTAGGGGGCAAGCAATATGAATATCTGGAAGAATAATCTAGACAGAGGAAAGAACCAGTGAAAGGTGGCAATCTTGGGAATTGCCTGGCTTGTTAAAGAATCAGTGGGTTGATGGTTATGGCTGGAGCACAGCAGGAGCCACTGAAGATGGGCTCACAGATGCAAGAGTGGGGTCAGATTATATAGTTATGGCATTCTGAGGACTTTGACTTTCATTCAGAAAGCCAGGAAGTTTGTGAGGGGGTTGTTGTTTCTGATATTTTTAATGCAATAGGGAAATGCCCATATCATGTTCAGTGGGGAAAACAAGGTACAAAACTAACATACAGTATTAATATTGTTTATTTTTTCTTTTTTTGGTTGTGATGCTGAGCGTGCATGCTCTTTTTTAAAAAATATTTATTTATTTATTTGGCTGCTCTGGGTTCTCCTTGTGGCAGCTGGGATCTTTGGTCTTTGTAGTGGCATGTGTGAATCTGTAGTTGTGGCATGTGGGATCTAGTTCCCTGACCAGGGTTCGAACCCATTCACCCCTGCATAGGAAGTTTGGAGTCTTAGCCATTGAACCACTCAGGGAAGTCCCCATATGAACTCTTAGCTCCCCACCAGAATTGAATCCACATCCCTTGCAGTGGAACTCAATGTGTTAGCATCTTGGACTTCCAGGGAAGTGCCTAATAATGTTCATTTCTTGATGGTTATGGATAATTTCTCTTATTTGATTACTTCCACTCCAGTACTCTTGCCTGGAAAATCCCACAGATGGAGGAGCCTGGTGGGCTGCAGTCCATGGGTTTGCTGAGGGTCAGACATGACTGAGCGACTTCACTTTCTCTTTTCACTTTCATGCATTGGAGAAGGAAATGGCAACCCACTCCAGTGTTCTTGTCTGGAGAATCCCAGGGACGGGGAAGCCTGGTGGGCTGCCGTCTATGGGGTCACACAGAGTCGGATACGACTGAAGTGACTTAGCATAGCATATTTTCAAAAAAAAAAAAAAAAAAAAAGAAACAGAACACAATGCTCTAGGATAGCCTTATATTTTAAACTAATGAATTAATTTTAAATGAATATATTTTGTCTCAAGTGTGAGATGATGTTCTTGCGAGATTTTTGTTGTTCTTTTGTAGATTATTACTTTGCACAAGTAGCCCTTGAGCTTGGATGAAATGATGGGGACCTGGGGACTGTGGAAATGGGAACCCACTCCAGTTTTCTTGCCTGGAGAATCCCGTGGACAGAGGAGCCTGGCAGGCTACAGTCAGTGGGGTTGCAAGAGTCAAACATGACTGAGTGACTAACAGTTTGGGGGCTGTGGGGTAGCTTTTCCATCAGTTAATGATGATTAGTGTATAAACAGAGAAGTCCTGTCATGTCAGTTATGAGCAGCCAAGATAGGCAAGGTAGGCTACTCAGTGTGTTTTATCATGCATTTATAAATAAAATAAATATTTACTTAGATGATAAATTAATTTCACTTCTCACTTACAAGCCTCAGTACCGCAAATGGATCAAAAAAAAAAAAAAAAAATAGTGGAGAAAATTGATACCTCCAGAACTTTACAAACTCCTATTTCTCTTAACATTTACTTATTTTTTTCCTTAGCTTGTGACTTTGTCAGGTCATTTTCATGACTTCTGGCTACACCTGTTCTAGTACAGATTGAGCTCTTTAGAATATATGTGCTACTTACCCTTTTAATTAATACCTCTTTTGCTTCTAATTCAAAAAGTCTACTTAGTTTCTCAGAGATGGGATTTCAGCCAAAGAGTGAGGTGATACAATCTTAAATTTTCAAAGAATCATTTTGATTTCTTGTGGGGGAGGGAAAGAGGGAAGAATAATCTCAGAGATACCAGTTTGAGAGTTATTTCAGAAGTCCAAGAGAGACACTGGTGACTCAGACAAGGGTGCAGCAGTGAAAATGATATGTGTTTAGATTCTGGAATTATTTTGATGGTAGAACTAATAGATTTGTAATGATTTTACCCAAGCTTTCTGAAGCCTAGAAGTCAGTGTGTGTATATGTGTGTGTGTGTGTGTACGCGCACACACACGCTTTGTCGTGTCCAACTCTTTGCAACCCCCTGGACTATAGCATTTCAGGCTCCTCTGTCCACGGGATTTTCCCCGCAAGGATCCTGGAGGAGGTTGCCATTTCCTCCTCCAGGGGATCTTCATGACCCAGGGACCGAACCCATGTCTCATATCTCCTGCGTTTGGCAGGCAGGTTCTTTACCACTGCACCACCAGGGAAGAGGGCAATACCTTCCCATTTCCTTATATCAGTAATTAGATTGAAAAATGGTTCAAGTTTAATTTCACAGTTATGTATCAGTTTATCCTTAAATAATAGCTGGTTTAAGAATTATTTTTTCCTCTTTCTGCTCTCTTCGGCTCTTGAGTATTTTTCCTTGTATAAGACATATAATATCAAAAAGAAATGTCAAAATATACTACTACAGAGTAAAATGATATATACCAGCTGTATTTAGGTACTGGGTAGGTGAATCATGATGTCCTAGCTTTCAAAGTCCCAAAGTCCTAGTTCTCTTATGTTCTCTTTCTTTCTCCTGCTCTCTTAAAACAAAAATGAAAGCAAAAGCCAAAACAACTGTTCTTCATTCATAGGTATTTTGTTCCCAACAAGATGCCAAGATGCAGCTCTTAAACTAAGTCATACTAGTCCCAGCAAATCTTTTAGCTATTAGCAAATACTTTTCAATTCAGTTTAAATGTAATTTTCCATCCAAACAAGAATTGCATCCTTATCAGGCTGGACTGGTTCAGATTTATCTATCAAAATGTCTCTAAACACTTTCTGATAAAAAAGCATATATTCATCCCCCTAAGTTGCAGGCTATAACAAATCTGGGTTCCAGAAACAATTGTTTTGCTATATGGATAGAGTGATTTGAAAGGCAAATAAAAATGCATAAGATGAAGTTCTTGATTCTTTATCAACGCTTGAAAAAAGGTTATTATTTCCTTCTGAAAGAGAAGGAAATGAAAGAAAAATAAAGAAGAAAAAGAGAACTGTATGTCTTCTCAATGTTTGCTACTCTCCAAAAGAAAAATACAAATAAAACTAATCAAATTTGCAATTTAGTCATAATCAATTAAATGTTCTTCTTGAACGGGCAAAGCCATCACACCTCAGACAATCCCAGTTTTCCAAACCTTCTATTTTACATCAAGATCTGATGTGTTTTTCCCAGGTTGCAAAGAATTTGAATTATTTTGACCTTTCTTGCTCTTTTGTTCCCTGCTTTTGTTCTCCTGTTTCTCCAGGTTCACTTGGTTGTATAGTGTGAAATGAATAATTTTTGTTTAAGCGTCATTTGAACCTTTGTGTGGAGTCACCCTATTGGCTACTGCTTAGATAGGAAGGTGAAAAAAGCCAGAAGGGAAGAAAGGGAGGAGGCGATTGTGTAGGGCTACTTGTATGCTTTGACAGCAGTCATTATGTCACAAAGAAATCTGAAGGAAACAGAAGAGGCAGGCGGGGAAGGTAGTGATGACATAGGGTTCTAAACTCAAAGTGTTTCCAATCAAATGAGTTTACACTATCCATGAGGCAGTAGTAGATCAGGACAGTCTGATCATATGATCAACATATTTACTTAAAATTCAAATTGTGGTATAATAATACTTTACGTATTTATATGTAAATCAAGGTAAGCATGAACTTCTCTATACTATTTATGTGGAAATTTAAAAAATTGGCTTCTCTGCCTCTTTTTCAAGTAGAAATGTGACCTCAGCAAGTTCACAGAAATAAATAAATTGAGAATGAGCTATAAGCTGCAGGCATTTAGATATAGGACTTAATTAAATATGAGTGGGAATCAACATGAGGAAATGGATATAAAGGAAAAAATGGGTCATAAAAACTTCAAATAATAAGAGTAGAGGAATTTAAAAATAGAAAAGAAAACAAATGAGAGATGGTCATAATCATAATGTGAAACTTTGGAAAACTGACAGTTTCTTCAAATATTAAATGTAGATTTAACATATGACTCAATAAGTCCACTCCAGGTACCTACCCACGAGAAATAAAAACATGGCCACACACACAAAAACTCAAATGTCTGTCGACTGTAAATGGATAACAAAAATGTAATATATCCATTCAGAGGAATACTGTTGTCTTCAGTATTGCTGTATGCTACAACATGGATGGATCTCAAAAACATTTTGCTAAATGAAAGCACTTAGACATAAAGGCCACACATTGTATGATTCCTTATTAACTGTCCAGAAAAGCCAAATTCGTGGCAACAGAAAGATTAATGATTGCCTGGGTTGACCTGGGGTAGGGACAGAGAATGACTCCAAATGGACCCAAGGTTTCTTTTTGGTGCAATGGAAATGTAAAATCAGACTGTGGTGAGGGAACAACATTGAAAGTTTACCAAAGCTCATCAAATTGTGCATTTAAAATGAGTATATTTATGATGTATAAACTAAACCTCAAAAAATCCATTAAACATTTTTTAAAGATAATGAGACAAGACTGTGAATACAGAAATATGGATGACAAAGATAGCTAAATATTAAGGTAGAGGGGGAATGATGAATTGTAGGCGAGATGTGTGAAAAATTAAAATAGAAAATTCATGGTGGCTTCTCTGATTTTATCAGGGAAACCATTCAGTTGATGCCACCAGGGAAGCCCCATTCAGCTAATAGCCTAGTCTGCAGGTGTCTGCAGGAAAACCTGCCATCACTCCAGACTGCAATACCTGTCCTGTGGCCACAGAGCAGCTCATAAAATTATCCTACAATAATCTGCTCATTTAAATAGAGTTTGTTGTGCATAGTCCATTAGGGTTTGTTGTTGCTGTTTGAGTGCAGCTTTGCGTTGACTGTTATGCAGGGTTTATATTTTAATAGGAGTTAATTAGAATCAGAAAAGTGCCCTTATGTGTTAAGTTCCAGAGCCCCAGTACAAGCTATACTAATCCTATCATTGTGAGCAATGGAAAAACTGAAGGGGTGAGATTAGGGAAGGAGGGGGAATGGAAGAGAATGTGTTTTGCCAGCAGGTTCACACTCTTTACTTTCACAGAGATAGTTTTACTTTAGAAAAGCTCCCAAGGATGAAGAATCAACTTTAATTTTTCAATGTGGTCAAAAGGAATTCTCTACAGGAAAAAATTACTATGCACATGCACAACACATAGATCACTCATTTCAAATGAATTAAAAATAACATACAATTACTTATTTGATTTAAAATAGAACTACTTTTTTTTTACCATGATCTAATCCCAGAATGACAGTGTAGGGGTCATTATTATGGATATTGCTTTATTATCATTTATTAAAAGATGTATTTTGAGTGCCAGGTAATAAAGTTTACTAAAATATAATTCACTATCAGAAACCATAGAAAAATGTGTTCCTGTTTCATGGTTTTTCTACCACTTAAAATTAATTCCAAAGTGTTGGCTAAAATAAGTTGTCAGTTACTTATTTTTATACTTTTTTTCATCTTCAAATATTTAGGATCTTAAAATTTTAAAGTCGAGCCAAAGATAACTTTGTACTTCTTGACTGACATTTTTGTTTCAAAAGTCAGCAGTTAGTTAAGAACACAGTGAGGGGTTTTTAAAATAGATATGAGAGACTGGTTTCCGTTCGTTGGTTTGTTTTAGTAGCTTGTATTAGCAAGTGTTTTATCACCCAAATTACAATAAGGCGCAAAGAAAAATCCTAGGTTTCATTGTCTGGTATTTGTAAAGGCGCCTGTTTTTCTGCTGGTTTGGGCATGCACATAATGAGCTCAGAGTGTTTGTTTTCCTGACCTCTGGAATAAAAAAGCAACCTGACATTAAAGACAGGGTAAAATACTGGGCTGCCACTTATAGGTTTATCGGTGTGTTTGCTGTCACCATAATTGTTTGGAAGCATTTTTATTTGATGTTTAAATTTCAGAGCAGGTTCTTATGAGGATCCAGGGAAGGAGAGCACAGAAATGGAAAATGAATCATCCTTTGGAAACTGTGTTGACATCTGCACAAAAACGGTGTGCTGTGTTATCACACAACGTCAGGAGCCGTACACTGCTTGCTCTTACTGAAATCATATTTTATCATTATATATATGCTTTATATGCATACAAAGCAATGGCGAGAGCAGAGGCTTCACATTTGAGATCTTTTCTTATATCAGAACCACTTTCCTAACTAAACATGTTGTTTAGTGGCTAAATTGTCTCTGACTCTTTGCAACCCTGTGGACTGTACCCCACCAGGCTCCTCTGTCCATGAGATTTCCCAGGCAGATACACTGGAGTGGGTTGCCATGTCCTTCTCCAGGGGATCTTCCCGACCCAGGAATCGAAACCAAGTCTCCTGCATTAGCAGGTAGATTCTTTACCGTCTGAGTCACCAGGGAAGCTCTCTAACTACCTTACAAAATAGCTTAAATAAAAACAGCAGTCTTGTTAATTATCACAGTAGATATTTACAGCTGTCCTTTGGTACCCATGCAGAATTGATTCCAGGACCTCCTGTGGATACCAAAGTCTGCAGATGCTCAAGTCCCTTAGAGACAATGGTGTATTCTCTATTTCACATCCACACACCTGGGGTACAGTGCACAGGTGAGGCCGTTCTTCAAATTCCTCAGGAACAAGGGCATTTCTGGCTGTAACTGGGAAAACTGGGAGAAAGAAACAGCTGCGGAATTAAAATAAGTGCTACCAGTGTCTACCTTGTGTCACTGGATTTAGACATATGTGGTTATTAGACAGTGAGAAGGTAGATGACCACAGCTAATTCATTTTTATACATTTGAAGGACAGGGCAAGGGCAGTGATAACTTCTACAATTTATTCGCATATGTAAAATTAGTCCCTAATCAGAGAAAAATGTATTGTGTGCCAGGAAGAGCACTAGGACATCAACAGAAATTCCTCGCTCTAAAAAAAGAGTTCTTCTGGTAACTGTCATCTTTCTGGTGAATTTTAGAAGTAACTGCTCAGGTACCATCTTTTAAGGCCCTGAGCATTTGCCATCTTGCTGTCTCTCTTACCCTCCAAATCAGGGTCATGCAGAGGACAAGTCCAGGACAAATGATCTTGATCACTGTGATAGGCAAAGTGAATTCCACCAGTCAGAATGGCTGCGATCCAAAAGTCCACAAGCAATAAATGCTGGAGAGGGTGCGGAGAGAAGGGAACCCTCTTGCACTGTTGGTGGGAATGCAAACTAATACAGCCACTATGGAGAACAGTATGGAGATTCCTCAAAAAACTGGGAATAGAACTGCCTTATGACCCAGCAATCCCACTGCTGGGCATACACACTGAGAAAACCAGAATTGAAAGAGACACGTGTACCCCAATGTTCATAGCAGCACTGTTTACAATAGCCAGAACGTGGAAGCAACCTAGATGTCCATCCACAGATGAATGGATAAGCAAGCTGTGGTACATATACACAATGGAGTATTACGCAGCCATTAAAAAGAATACATTTGAATCAGTTCTAAGGAGGTGGATGGAACTGGAGCCTATTATACAGAGTGAAGTAAGCCAGAAACAAAAACACAAATACAGTATACTAACGCATATATATGGAATTTAGAAAGATGGTAACAATAACCCTATTTTTGAGACAGCAAAAGAGACACTGATGTATAGAACAGACTTTTGGACTCTGGGACCGGGAGAGGGTGGGATGATGGGGGAGAATAGCATTGAAATATGTATAATATCACATCTGAAACGAGTCGTCAGTCCAGGTACGATGCCTGATAACAAATGCCTGGGGCTGGAGCACTGGGATGACCTGGAGGGATGGTGTGGGGAGGGGAGAGGGAGGAGGGTTCAGGATGGGGAACACGTGTATACTGGCGGCGGATCCATCTTGATGTATAGTAAAAGCAACACAATATTGTAAAGTTAAGCAAAATTAAAAAAATAAATAAAAAATTTAAAGAAAAATAATAAAAAAAATAAATAAAACTCAGCGACTCTACAAAGTGGAGAAAAAAAAAAGTGAATTCCATTTGATAAAGGAGGATGCTCACAAACATATGTTTAATGTGCGCAAATTTTGTCAGCCTAGGTAAAAACTTGATTCCAAAATAGATACCTACTAAGGGATTTTCCCTGACAAAAGCTCATCGGAAGATACTTTCCAGTAATAATCTCATCTGTAGCCTCTCACCATTTTCAACTGTTAAACATTGTTAAAAAAAAAAAAAAAAAAAAAAGACAATGTTATGTGAAAAAGAAGAGGGTCTCTGTAGGAGTTTTTGTGTTATGTCATTGTTGGCCATTGAGTCTCTGCAGAACCCAATATGGTTTGGGATCTCTTTGGCTTGTCTTGTAAAAGGGAGCTATTTATGTAAAATAATTCAGGCACATGGCAAAATGAGTCTAAATGAATCATTTAACATTATTAACTTTTCCCTGGTTATAAAAAAAATGCTTATTACAGAAAATTTGGAAGGCAAAATATACTTAAAGAAAAAACTCACATTTTTATACAACACAGAAAAGATAACATTCTAGTATATTTTCTTTCAAAAATGCATTTATATTTATACGTACATCATATACATACTCATATACATTATAATTATAAACATGCAATTTATAATGCAATTTGTATGTCTTAGCTTTATTTTGTTTAGTTTTATGTAGAGTATCTTCCTCCATCATTAGAATGTGAAAACATGATCTTTAATGTTGCAAAATATCCCATCCTAATGTTTTTCCATTACTTAACAGTTTCCAATAATTGAATAATTTTCTTGATTTTCAAGTCTGTAATGGATATCTAGTATCCAAACTTTTTTTTCCTTAGATGTGTTAACTGTGAGCACAATTATTAGGATATGGGCAGAACTTTTCTTCGAGTCTTCAAATAAATTGTCGATTTTTATTTATAAAGTGCAGTTTATACCACTTTGCATTTCCACAGTTAGGATTTTATCGTTTTTGTTGTTCAGTTGCATCCAACTCTTTGCAACTCCATGGACTGTAGCCTGCCAGGCTCATCTGTCCACAGGATTCGCCAGGCAAGAATACTGGATTGGGTTGCCATTTCCTACTTCCGGGGATCTTCCCAAACCAGGGATTGAACCTGTGTCTCCTGCATTGGCAGGTGGAATCTTTACCACTGACCCACCAGGGAAGCCCCTGACGATAATTACATATCATAAGCTAAACACAAAGCCATTTCATTTTGTCTTTCCATGTATTTCACTGAATGTTTATAAAGTTGTACTTTTTCATAGATTTATTAATCATTAATTTTCAATTTCATGGATTGTTTATACATGTTTTTCTTTTTTACCTGTTTTCCTGTTGGAGGGCTAGGGATTTTTTCTGAACTGGTTTTACCAATGTTGAAAATATCATACCTTACACGTATATTCTGAATACCTAGAACAAGATATCTGAGGCTCTTAAAACTGGCTAATAAATGAAATAATTTGTGTTTTTGGAAAATTAGGTTACTATCTACAAGTTTCAACTCTTTTTTTGAGTCAATCTCCAGATAATAGCCTAAGCAAATGTGTCTATAATTGATATGTGCTTGGTACATATGACTTGTTTATTAGCAAGTAATTGTTGCTAAGAAGACTTCCTATTGCATAGATATTCTATAGAGTAATATTAAAACAGGATTCCCAGATTTAATAATATTCTCTTAAAGAATGTGATGCTTGACCTTGAATTGGTCTTTCACATGCCCATTAGGAATTTTCTTTTAATAAAAATATTCTATATTCATGTCTATAGTCTTTCTACCTTCCTACCTCCCTCCCTCCGTCTTCTTCCTCTTCTCCTCAGGAATCATATGCAACTGAAAGAAAAATGGTTTAACAAAGAGTATAAAATATGAAAGAGGTTAAAGGAGAGATGGTTCAAATGAGGCATTCTTGTGATTCTTGGTGATTCTGAAAATATGTGTGCTAGTGGAACTGTTGCAGGAAGGGGGACCCCTTCCAGGGCCTGAAACTGGGCTCTTGTCTAACACTCAGAAATGAGTTGTCTGAAGAGACACATGTGCTGACAAAGCAAGAGATTTTATTAGGAAAGGGCACCCAGATGGAGAGCAGTAGGGTAAGGGAACCCAGGAGAACAGCTCTGCCATGTGGTTTTATGGTGATGGGATTAATTTCTGGGTTGTCTTTAGCCAATCATTCTGATTCAGGGTCCTTTCTGATGGTGCATGCCTTGTTCAGCCAAGATGGATGCCAGAGAGAAGGATTCTGGGAGGTGATCACACATGGTGTGTCTCCTTTCGACCTTTCCTGAGCTCTTCTGGTTGGTGGTGGCTTATTAGTTCCGTTTTCCTTACCAGGACCTGTTGTAAAATGACTTATGCAAATGGTTACTATAGTGCCTGGCCAGGGTGGGTGGTTTCAGCCAGTGTGCTTCGCCTAACAGAACAGGTCACAGTAAAAAAGAAAATGTAAGTATAGAGTCAGAAAAAAATACAACATTTGAGGAATCATAAGAAAACTGAATTTTTCATAGCTGAATAATTGAACCTAGTTTGTGTCACTAGTGTGAAAATAGATGGATGAGGTTTGACTCCCTTTGTCCTCCCCTTGAAAGATCTCAGATCTGCAGCCAAAGAACTGATTCTCCTCAGTTTGATCTCTCATATCACAGTGTGCTTATTGGAAAGCCATCTAAGGAATTTCAGACTTTCTAAATACAAAATGCCTCTTTTGACCAGCCAGGAGTCACTCTCATGACTAAACAAATCTGCCAATTTTAGAGTATCCCCTGCTTTGACTTGTCACTGATGCAGCATCTATCAGGGACATAGTGCTACTGTTTGAAGAAAGTTCAAGAATGTTCCAAAGACTCCAGGTGGCTGATTTCAGTGTGAGAAGAAAGCCAGTCATCAGAATAGCTGCCTCCCACCTGTTTTGTCTTGATTCTTCTCTAAGACATCTTCACTCTCAACAGTTTCTAGAATTTGACAAGCAACATCTTCTTTTTCAGAAATTTCTAGACATTTCTGTAGACAACTAGAATGTTCCTTGCCATTTCTACCCGCCTTAATTCTTACTCTTTCACTGGGTCTTGGTGAGTGGAGTGTTCCTTTTCAGGGAATCTCTTTGTAAGTTCCAGTCAAGTATGTGCCTTCAAGGCACATTTTAGTTTTCCTTCCTTGGTGGCACTTTGAACAAATATAATTGAATGATTTGTTTAATGTGTGATTAGTACCCGCTTTTCCCCCTTAGATAGACATGTAAATAAAAATCATTCCTGATCTCATATTCAACGAGTAGCTTTCCTTTAGCTCTGTAATCAAATTTGATTTTTAATTTTAAGCACAGTAGAGATTAAAAGGGTCATAGATGATAATGATGAAAAGTGCCATTTACATTTTAAAATAGCTTATTTGGTTAGTGTTTCATTCTTGTGCTCATGTGCAAATGGCAAATTAAATAATTATAAATAATTCAGTCAACACATGGTTATTGAGTGCCTCCGAGGTTCTGGGCACTGTGCAAGGCCCTGAGAGCCAGTGGTAGACAACCATCAAGATAACAACAACCAAAGTCTCCTGCTTTCACTAAGCCCCCACTCTAGTGGGGCAGGTGGATATTAGTATATAAATAAATTCATCACCTAAGTAGTGATAAATGCTCTATAGAAGAAAAATGAAGTCCAGTGAAAGAAAAAGATGCAAGTGCTATTAATTCTGGAGGAAGTGCCTCGTTATTTTTGAAATAATTCTTGTTATTTATTTTTTCTTAGAAATGAAAATTAGAGACACTTTTCTATATAGCTTATAGAAAAACACTGCTTTCTGGGATGTGGCTTTGAGTGTTTATTTGGGATCACATATGATATATACCTGTATTTGACATGACAACACCAAAATCAAGAAATGTATGTGATTATCATTTTATAAAGAAAAATGTATATTTAACAAACCTGTAGATGCTATTCAGCATCCCAAATTGGCTTAAATTGCAGCATTTTCATTCTCTTACCTTGGTAGTGAAATTGCAAGAGGAAGGTGACCATTTGCACTTTCAATGTAATTTTATGTCCCTCAGGGTTATTATTGGCCAGTAAATATCAAAGAATTATTTTCCCTCAACTTGGAGGATGGACTAATGAAGAAATTGAACTTAGAGGAAGGAATGTCCTCCAGTGAGTTAGTATAAGAGAATTTTATTCCATCTCATAAGTTTATGAGACTAAAATTGATGTCCATCCATCAAGATGGTTTAGGCCTTAATTTCTGACTGCAGGGTCATGAGGATTAGCCATCTGGGGGCTGGTTGTCTGTTTCCAGTTAAATTGTTGTTATTTGTTGCCCTTGTTGTTATTTTTTTTTAATGGCCTCCTCTGGAATTTGTAGGAGTTACTCCTTTCCATAGACAAAATTTTAAAATATTATAGCTTGCTAATTATAAACATACATATATAAATCTAGTGAAATAAATGCCGTTTTTATATTTGAAAGAGTAATAAAAAGAATAAATGTTTTTCTTAACAATTCAGTTACTTAACAAAATTAGAATAGAAGAATAAAAAAGGCAATGCAAAAATGTTAATTGTATTTTCTCTCAAATTAATGTAGATATTTAAATCATTAGGATTTTTACCTGCATTAAGATTTTAGGAATATGAAAAGCTTATCCAAACACTACAAAAAACTAGCTTTGTGTAAAATCTACATAAAAGATAATAAATCTTTCACGAACAATATAAAATAGTGCTGGGGTCCAGCCCCGGCGGAGTCAGGGGTTTTGAGGCTGAGATGGCTTCCGAGGTCAGGAAACAATAGATCAATTAAGCATTAATTAAAGATATAAAGAGTGATTAAATAAGGATAACGCAGTGAGGAAATTCAGTGGAGAAAAGAGGCTGAATAATTCAGCCAGAAGGTGAGAGAAAGAACGACATGGGGAGACCAAGCTTCGGTGAACAAGGCCCGCACTTTATTTTCCAAAGTAGTTTTTATACCTTAAGTTATGCATAGAGGATAATGGGAGAAGGGGTAGAGTCATGCAGTAAGCCAGGCTTTCTTCCTGCAAACTTATCATATGCAAAAGTTTAGGTGATTTGCATCATCTTCTGGCCCAGAGGCCTGTTAACACTTTAAGACTCTTTCTTCAGAAAACTTATTTTTCTCTAAAGGTGATTTCAGGCACCACCCTCCAAAAGCATTAGATAAAGTTGCATTCCTATAGGGCAAAGGTGTGATGGGCTATAACAAGAAGAAGAATTAACTCAAGGATCCAAGGTTACAAACATTAAAGCTACTATTTACACCAATTATATTAATCAATACACTGCCAGGGACACAGCAGGTAAGGGATATGGAGACTTAGCAGCAAACATTGGCCCAACAAGTGAAAAACCCTTCACCAATACAATTTCTAATCAATCTTTTAACAGCTCAAAGGAATCTGTATTTAGACAGTTTAGAACGTCTCATGCCTCTCACAGTTGGGAGGCTCTGAGCAATCACATGTGGCCAGAAAAACCTATTCAGGCAGGCTAGAGGACTTCCTAAGGAGTTTGTAACACTATCACACCCAGGAACTTTATTGACTGGAGCTGTAAGTTAACTCTTTTTTTCAGAGAGAGGTAGTGGGGGACAGCCCCCCGTAAAGTCAGAGGTGTAGGTGAGAGCACAAAGCAGAAAGTAGGCAGACTCTGGTTTTGGGGGTAGATGCTCGAGAATTTCCAGGGGGACTCCTGAGGCTCGATCCCGCCTTTGCGTATGCCAAGCCTCCTTCCTCATGACCTTTGCCACGGGCGGAGCTCCTGCTCCCGGCATCATAGGGCCCACATAGGTGGAAAAACAAACCGTGTGTCCCTAGATTGGATGATTCAAGGTATACATTAAATGACAGATTTAGGGCATTTTAGTTCATAATCTCAATTTTGGGAGAGGAATTGGGGACTTGACAAATTGATTCTAAAGTTAATATGCAAGCATAAACATCTATTTTTTTTTTTAGAAAGATAATTTGGGTAGTTTACCAACATGATCTTAAAAGATACTATATAATGACTGTAAGTAAAGCAACCTGGTTCTATCACAGAAACAGATGAACTTGTATGTGGAGAAAAATGGGGTCTAGAAATGGATTAAGTATATATGGAGTTTAGTATATGATAATGTGGTATTTAAAAACTTGAAGAATATTTTATTTAATAGATAGTATTGAAAGAACTGATTATACACTTGGAAAATAAAGTAAAATTATGTTTCACTCATGTATCATTCTTATAAATAAACACTAAAGGAGTTGCATATTATAGAAATACTAGAGGAAAATATCTTTTTGATTTTTACAAAAGTAGTAAGAAGTAAGGCATGTTTTCTTAATCAAGAAATGAAAGCAGCTTGCCAGGAAGTAAAACTCTGATGAAACTGATTTTATAAGATTAAGGAACAAACAAACGAAACTTATGTACAAGGAAAAGTGGATGACATGTGTTTCCAGACACCGTGCTAATAATTTTACAAGCATCAGCTCATTAACCACTGGGTGAATATTACTTTTACCCACATTTTGAATAGTAATTGGAGAATTATAATGTTTAAACAACTTGTCCCCATTCACAAAGCTAATAAGTGATGGAGTGGTGATTTGTCTACTGTGATTCTAAAGTGTGGGCTCTTAACCACATCACTGGGAACAGAGTCAAAAGAAAATGTATTTAGGCACTGTATTCATCTGCATTTAAATTTATTCTACCAGAAAAGTTGGCATCCACATAGAATGTTTAAAGAGGGTGTGTGTGCATGCTCAGTCGCTTCAGTCATGTCTGACTCTTTGCAACTCTATGGACTGTAGCCCTCCAGGCTCCTCTGTCTATGGGATTCTCCAGGCAAAAGTGCTGGAGTGGATTGCCATTTCTCCTCCAAGAGATCTTCTCCACCCAGGGACCAAACCCACATCTCTTGCATCTCCTGCCTTGACAGGTGGGTTCTTTACCACTAGTGCCACCTGGGAAACCCTATTTAAAGAGTATCTTGGACTATTACTTCTTATATGTTCAATATAATAGCTTTAAAGAATATGAAGTCTCTTCATAATATGAATGGTGTTTAATGCAACTTACTAGATTATATCTCACAGTTCAATAGAATATATCATTGCTTTACTTCTTTGAATCATTAGACTAACATCCTCTTTGGCAGATAGCACAAAGTAAACCCTTTTTACATGAAGTATCTTTCCTCACAAATGCTTATCTATTTGATAGGAAATAAGAATAAAAATATCTAGTGATGGACCATCTATGTCTCCCCCCTTGTTTCAAACTAAACATGAGTAACTTTCCAAATGCTTAACTCTCCTTATTTTTAACATTGAAATTATCACCTTCACTTTAGATGGACTGCATTGTTCAAAACTATAATGTTAATACTTATAACAAAACTTATAACAAAAGTATGAGGTGCACTCTTGTCCCTGAGTCTGTGGCAATCAATAATTCACAATTTAGTCGCAGCTGGATATTCCTGATAAAAATGTCAGGAATATCTCTTTCCTTTATCAAAGCCTTTTACAATTCATACGTAACCAAATTTTCTCACTTCATTTGCCATTCTTTTTCATGCCATCTTAGTTCTAATCAAATTTCATTAATTGTTTGACTTCTCACCTCAAAATATTCACTCATTTTCATTCCCTCACCAGAAGTGCTGCTCCCCAAAGTTCCTACATTTCAAATGTGTCACCCTTCAAAAAGTCATTCATGTTTTGCCTTCTCTATGAAATGTATCTCAACTCTGGAAATAACCTCTTCTTTTGGATGCTTCTGGCTTCTGATATGCCTTGTATCCTCTTTGCATTTTAAATATCTTATAAGGTAAATATCTGTCTAATTCAACATTGTTTCCTTCAAAGCAATTAATACAGTGCCTCACACATAGTAGATCTTTAATGTTTCCTTAAGTAATGATTTAATTAATTCCTTGATACTTCCATAATTTATTTTACAAACACATTCTAAAATGTGGCTTAAGATTTCAGGCTTTGAAATGCAGCAATTAAGAAAAAAAAATCTATTTCCCCTTGAATATTTTATTTAGTCCTTTATATACGTACATACAGATCTTGATTCATGGAGACATTTCTTTGAAAATCTATATGATTGCAAACATATACAGGCATAGTATGTATAAAGAGGAAGTGTGGTTTTTAGAGAGCAGAACAGATAACATCAAGAAGGGGACAGACAGATGCAGGAGCTCATCAGCTGTCAGGAAGGTCTCTGCAGGCAACACCTGCAGTAGCATCCTAAAGTGCTTTGAAGGCGTGGAGTGGTTATTCTGCTGAATAACTGAATATCCACAGAGCCAAGGTCTGTGACCTTGAGCACAGCAGATCTTTTCTGCTGAATATGATCTTATTCCAAGTGAAGTCAAATTATTCTTCCCAGTCGCCAAGAAAACCTCAAAGCTTTCAAACCACTTTGCCCTGAGAGGTGCCTCAAACCTGCTAGGGCAGCCCACAGGACACAAGGACCACAGAGTGCACTTGAACTGCTTGGAAGCATAAAACTTTCCATTTTGAACAGAATTCAAATGTGTCTAGGTTGTATGCCAAGTATAAAAAGGACCCTGACCTGAAGTAGGAAAGGCTGAAGGGCTGCTTCTGGGTCTTCCTCAAATTGGAGCTAGAAGAATAAAGCGCTTGTGTCAGTTGGAGAGACTCACAGGCCTGACAGAGCCACGGACATTCCATCTTGAACCATCCACCCACTCTTCCATTTTATCCCCTTTCTGCATTCAAAGAGTGTGCTTTTTAATTAGTCCAGCAAGAAGCGGCAATTGAGGGAGATGTGGAAAAAGCTCTTTGTCTTCAAGTTGAAGTGCACGTAAAGAAAACACAAGCAGGGATTTATTAAAAGGCTTTTGCGAGAAGGCTTTTAGTCAGCATTTGACTTGGTTAAAATCCCGAGCCATTGTTTATCATGGCACAGCAGCAAGGGAAGAAAAATCAGGGTTTTGTGCATTTGTCTATTAGGAGAAGGAAGAGGAGCCTTAGATGCTTCAAATTTCAGCCTGTGGTGTACCGAGGTGTCACCTGTTAAAGAAAGACAGGCCTGCCAAGGAGAATTGCTGATGGATGAGTGTGGGCTCCTCTTGTTAACTGTTTCAGGACCAGCTTGTGCACTGCAGCTTTCTTTCTTTATCCACTTTAATCCCAGCACTTCTTCCTGTGACTTTCTCCTAAGAGTAGAACATCCTTGTTTTTAGCGTCCCCTGTGAGATATTTAGCTTCCATAGAGATTTCATCAGCTTCAGGTGTTATTCTGACCAGCAAATAAAGAGCACCGTTCAAGACAGAATGTTTGCCTTCTTTGAACTTTGGCATTAAATTTTACCAGAAATACATAAACGTTATATATTTGTATAATGAGGGTTTTGAAGATTGGCTAAATATTTTAATTAAAAGAAAACTGAAAACAGTTGAATTCAGCTACTTGGAAGTTTCTATGTGTTTGGGCAAATGTGATTGCCTGAATTGGTAGTACGACTCTTCATTGCTTCTTGGATGGTTTTCCTTCAGGAAGGAAACGTATAATGTCAGCATCTGAATGGGTTGAAGATCCATACTTGTGCTTTACATAAAGACTGGCCCTTTTAGAGAAAACTGTGATTTAAAATCACATGCTTTCAAAGGTCAGTCTGATAATGTATGTACATCGAAGGGAAGAGAGGACATGCACTTGTGTTGCCATTTTGTGAAATAAAGTATGCCAACTACTTATTAATTACTCAAGCAAAATGCAGATGTAAAGCAATACTATACACAGGCAGATCATATCTAAAGAATATAACTTAAAGAGCTGCAACATTTTGTCACATTATTATAACTAAATTAGTACATTTGTAAAGGGACTCTTATTACACGTTAAATGTGTAGGTCATATCTTTCTAAACCCATGATTCCCTTCCATGTTGATACATTTGAATCACCTGGAAAACTTCTAAACGTGCCCATGCCCAGGACACTCACTGGACCAATTAAATGAGGGTATAGAGGTGGGTGTCTGGAACTAAGGCAATAATATTTTCTAAGGATTAAAGTGAAAGAGGAGAGTGAAAAATTTGGCTTAAAAGTTCAACATTCAGAAAACGAAGATCATGGCATCTGGTCCCATCACTACATGGGAAATAGATGGGGAAACAGTGGAAACAGTGTCAGACTTAGGCTCCAAAATACTGCAGATGGTGACTGCAGCCATGAAATTAAAAGACGCTTACTCCTTGGAAGAAAAGTTATGACCAACCTAGACAGCACACTGAAAAGCAGAGACATTACTTTGCCAACAAAGGTCCATCTAGTCAAGGCTATGGTTTTTCCAATGGTCATGTAGGAGGGATGTGAGAGTTGGACTGTGACGAAAGCTGAGTGCTGAAGAATTGATGTTTTTGAACTGTGGTGTTGGAGAGGACTCTTGAGAGTCCCTTGGACAGCAAGGAAATCCAACCAGTCCATTCTAAAGGAGATCAGCATGGATGTTCTTTGGAAGGAATGATTCTAAAGCTGAAACTCCAATACTTTGGCCACCTCATGTGAAGAATTGACTCATTGGAAAAGACTTTGATGCTGGGAGGGATTGGGGGCAGGAGGAAAAGGGGACGACAGAGGATGAGATGGCTGGATAGCACCACCGACTCGTTGGACGTGAGTTTGTGTGAACTCTGGGAGATGGTGATGGACAGGGAGGCCTGGTGTGCTGCGATTCATGGGGTTGCAAAGAGTCGGACACAACTGAGCGACTGAACTGAACTGATGGCTCTTTAGGTGGTTTCATTGTGATGCCAAGTTGAAAACCACTGTGAACATTAAACATTTCATCAAATAACCTCAGTTTGATATACCTAATGAGTCACTGATTCAATTATTGACAATATAGTTATATATATTCAATTTATGTTTATTTTTATTATAAAACAATACAGATTTTTTTCCCACATTGTTGGCAATACTCTCAATTTAAAATAAAATGCACTCACTGTTTTAAGTGGCAATATTTGAACGGTTAAGTCAATCACTTTCATTATAATACTATAAATAAAAATAAACTGCAAAATTAAAATTTTGATGTTGAGAAGCTTAACATAATTAGTGCAAACACGGTTAAATAGTCAAGATGATTACTTCACTTTGAGATTATAGCTGAGAAAAAATATTGGTACTCTTAACTGGCAACTTGAAATCTATAAAGCTAAAATTTTACATGTTGTTTTGGAGTTATGAAAACTAGTTATCTGAGAAAGAGATTAAGTTAGGATTGAATGTCATGGTGAAAGAGCCAGACTGCCCTATATTCTTCAAAATGAATATTTTATTCCCTCTGAAACTGTGAAGATGTTCCATTCAAACCTATTTAAAACAGCATTAGAAATGCAACAGAATCTGGTGTAAAGACCACAGGATTCAGTCAGAGATCCATATTCCGGTCTGAGATATTCACAAGCTACATACTTTCTGCCAAGTCTCTTAAATTTTCTGGGCCTTGGTTTTCTTATCTGTAGAGTTAAAAGGCTGAATTAAATCGGTGTTTTTCATTTTGATTAATTTAATTTAGTTTTTAATTGGAAGATAATTACTTTACAATATTGTGATGGTTACTTTACAATATTGTGATGGTCATACATCTACATGAATCAGCCATAGGTATACATATGTCCCTTACCTCTTGAACCTCCCTCCCACCTCCCTCCCCATCCCACCCCTCTAGATTGTCACAGAGAACTGGCTTTGGGTTCCCTGCATCATACAGGGAATTCCTACTTGCTATCTATTTTACATGTGGTAACATGTATATTTCAATGCTACTCTGTCAAATCATCCCACTCTCTCCTTCCCCCACTGTATTCCAAAGTCTGTCCTTTATGTCTGTGTCTCCTTTGCTGACGTGAAAATAGGGTTATCAGTACCATATTTTGAGATTCTATATAAATGAATTAATATACAGTGTTTGTCTTTCTCTTTCTGACTTATCCTTAATATTCCATTGTGTGTATGTATCATAACTTCTTTACCAATTCATCTATCAGTGGACATCTAGGTTGCTTCCATGTCCTAGCTATTGTGAATAGTGCTGCAGTAAACCTTGGGGTACACATGTCTTTTTCAGTTATGGTTTCCTCAGAATATACGGTCAGTAGTGGGATTGCTGGGTTGTTTGGTAGTTTAATTCCTAGTTTTTAAAGGAATTTCCATGCTGTTCTCCATAGTGCTGTATCAATTTGCATTCCCACTAACAGTGCAGTAACGTTCCCTTTTCTTAACACCCTTTCCAACATTTACTGTCTGTAGACTTCTTGTTAATGGCCATTCTGACAGGTGTGAGATACCTCATTGTAGTTTTGTAAATCAGTGTTTTTCAAATTTGAGTGGTGAACCTTTTTGAAATTAATTTAGATCAATTACCATTTCTAGAAAAAAACAATATAAGAGTGCATTGCAAGTACAAAGTCTATATAGAGGATGTGAATCCTGAGTACCTAGAAAGAAATTTTTGAAAGACTCTGAATTAGAAGATCTCTTTAACTTTTACAGTTTTATTAATTGTTCATGAGAAGGGCATGTAGTGAGGGAAAATAAGGCGTAGGCAACTTATTTCAAGCATAGTATCTAAAATATATCCACATATTCTTGCCATAAAATGTCACGGTCAGTGATCTTTAGAAAGGAAAGACTTGTTTCGATATGGAATTTGGTTTACTCACAACAGGTAGAAAAGGTGAAAAAAGTATGAAGAATTATAGCTTGTGAATGTGGAAATATGTCTTATCCTTGAGACCAGAGAACGCTCACTGCGAGAAGTGAACAGATGCATTGTGAATTACAGCTACCGATTTAAGAGGTGGTATTATTCAGTCTGGCCAGAATGTTCTCTCATCAGTCAAATGACTTCCAAGCTAAAAAGTGAGAATGTGCTCTGCTTTTTGATTGCTTCATTTATATTTCATCCATGTTATTCTACATTTTGTACTTACTGTTGGGAAATGGGTTCTTTCAATGGAGAGTAAGGGAAGAGATGGCCCAGTAATTTACAAAAAAAATTGAGTTTCAAGCTTAATATGTTACTGAAAATAAATGGAAAATAAGAAATAATAAAGTATCAGGAGTACTACTGCAAATCTTATTAAAGTATGACTTAAGGGAGTAGGTGCTAGAAATATGCTTCTTTTTCTTATTTTTTTTAGTGAGGTGTGGTTCTTGTACAGTATTATGTGTTTCAGATATACAGCATCGTGATTCACAAATGTTTAAAGATTATACTTCATTTATTGTTATTATAAAATACTGGCTATATTCCCTGTACTGCGTAATATTTTTTAAAATGTTTCCCAGGTGATTCTGATGACCAGCCCTGTTTGGGATCAACTGGTCTAGAGATTCAGCTTCTCATCCCTGCTTCATCTGTGCCTAGCTATAGATGCCAGAGAAAATTTTTGTAACCTTTATAAGTCTCTTTTTTCCTGTTCATTAAAATTTACATTTATATGACTCACTGAGATTTCTGATGAAGTTTCACTGTTAATCACAAACCAGCCAGTGTCCATATTTTAAAAATTGGAGCCTAAGACATAAATTTATATTGTAGGTGGCACTACAAAAGTAATTATAATAATTTCTACATTCTAGGAATTTTGCTCTTTTAATATTAGGTCCCAATACCAACTTGTTGACAATGTCAGGTATTAACCAATGAGACTATTCTCTTACAATGATTCCCACACATGCCCGTTTTATAATCCTGCATGTTTTCCCTTCTCCAATCATAAAAATCTGAACTGGGAATAAATATTTCTGACCAATGCAAGGTAGGCTTATCAAATTTCATCCCCTTTGGGGAATTAAAAACTGAAATGAAATTACTTGGAGACTGGGATTCACTGTTGTTGAGTTATATGAGTGATACAGCCTTATAGGAGACCAAAACCTGTGAGGAGCTTAGCTCTTCCCCATGTTTCTTCCCTACCAAGACTTCACGGTTCAGCAATTCCTTCTATTCTGTAAACTACTTCCAAATTCTTTCGATAAATTCTGTATATTTGCATTAAGCTAGAGCTCTGCTGGTGTTGGAAAAGAAATAAAGACCTAAGAAATCTATTGAACACAATAATTTCTCTCCTGTGTATCTAGAAAGGTATAGTTTTGTACCATTCTTGGGAGACTTGAGAAAACAGTATTCAAAGCAGATGAGAAACCTGATTTGAGAAATGCTGAGCTTGACAGTGTTGATTTATGATGCTTTCAATACAGCTATGATAGATGGGTGTGGGGAGGTTATGGAAGAATCAGTATATAATTAATAATCATGATTCCAAAATCATTATATCACCAATCCTTACTTTTTAAAAATCTGAAGATGTGGCATGGCAACATCATGATAGTCATTGTACTGTGGTCAACTCAGACTCAGTTACATATGTGCCCATGGTCATGTAGCACAAACCCATTAAGTGGGGAAGCTGAACCCTGGGTTCCTAATTCCGAACTAATCCATTGGAAAGCATTAGTCATTGTTGATTGGAAAACACTATTCATTGTTGATATAGCCTTTCATACGTTCATTAGAGAAATATACATGGTCCTGAATAGATTCATATAAACTTATGGTAAAATATTATCGTCTACTTAAAGTGATTTATTATTCTAGGAATTTCACTTATATAGAAAAATGCTTTAAATTTGGGAGAAAAAAAGTTTCATCAAACACATTCTTTTAACACCCCAGCATATATTGAACCAGAAAGACTGTTGAAGGTATTTGTTTCTGGACAAGGAAGAAATGTGATCAGAATAGAAAGTTTGCTTCTGATCGAGTGTGAACAAAACACTGTCAATGTTGCTTTATTTTTCTTAAATTTTAAGTCCTTACAGTCTAAGAGCAAAAGTAGCTCTAGAAGCTCAGCTAGACATAGGGGTTGCTGTGGAAAGTTCTTTGTAAAAGTAGCATCACCAGAAAACTTTAAAGACATTTTAACTAGCCTGTTATGTGATTTTGACAGCAGGAAAGCGGTAGAATTTGGCACAAAGTTGAGCCTCAGTAAATGTTTATTGAATGAATCAGTGAAACAATGGCTCAATAAATCAAGAATGTTATAGGACCGTAAAATTTTAAAATTGAAAGAATCCCTGGAGATCACTTAGTCCAGCTACGTCACTTTGCCAGGGAGGAAAATGAGGCCCGTTGAGGCTCAAGGGGATGACCAAAGGGACAGAGAGCTGAAAGTGGCTGAGTCAAAACCAGTGCTCAACTCTCCTGATCTTTAGTATGATGTTTTGGTTGTTTTTAGAGAATGAAAAATCAAAGTTAAAAAAAGCACAAAAACCTCATGAAATCATTTTGAAAGTCATCTTTTACAGCATGAACCTAAATTAACCAACAATTTCCTAAAACTAGGGTATTGGCCAAAATGAAATTCTAGTTATTAAATTATTAAAAAGCTGATTAAAAAAAAAACTACTAGACAGTCTTTTAAAATATGATATTTACTTTTGTAATGGGATTCCCTGTTGGCTCAGATGGAGACAGAAGAGAATCTGCCTGTAAGGCAGGAGACCTGGGTTCAATCCCTGGGTCAGGAAGATCCCCTGGAAAAGGGAATGGCTACCCACTCCAGTATTCTTGCCTGGAGAATTCCATGGACAGAGGACAAACAGTCAGTAATAATAGAGACCAGCAATGATAACGATAACCAACAGCTGATTGCTCGCCATATGCCAGGCAATATAAAGCATACTTCTTTATATTCACAGCAGAATGTTGAGGATAAATTTTTTGCATAGAATTGTTGATTAAAGGCCCTTGAAACAGAATTTAAGTAACCTCTACTCTAAAGAAAATCTCTAAACAATAGCCACTTATCTCCCTCAGCACTTGGTAGAAGACAGCAAAAGTGATCTTTTGACGACCTCTAACCCAAGTCCTTATGGCAGAAAGTGAAGAGGAACTAAAAAGCCTCTTGATGAAAGAGGAGAGGAAAAAGTTGGCTTAAGTTCCAACACTCAGAAAACGAAGATCATGGCATCTGGTCCCATCACTTCATGGAAAATCGATGGGGAAACAGTGGAAATAGTGTCAGACTTTATTTTGGGGGCTCCAAAATCACTGCAGATGGTGACTGCAGCCATGAAATTAAAAGACGCTTACTCCTTGGAAGAAAAGTTATGACCAACCTAGATAGCATATTGAAAAGCAGAGACATTACTTTGCCAACAAAGGTCCATCTAGTCAAGGCTATGAGGATGTGAGAATTGGACTGTGAAGAAAGCTGAGCGCTGAAGAATTGATGCTTTTGAACTGTGGTGTTGGAGAAGACTCCTGAGAGTTCCTTGGACAGCAAGGAGATCCAACCAGTTCATTCTAAAGGAGATCAGCCCTGGGATTTCTTTGGAAGGAATGATGCTAAAGCTGAAACTCCAGTACTTTGGCTACCTCATGTGAAGAGTTGACTCATTGGAAAAGACTCTGATGCAGGGAGGGATTGAGGGCAGGAGGAAGAAGGTACGACAGAGGATGAGATGGCTAGATGGCATCACCAACTCAATGGACATGAGTTTGAATGAACTCCAGGAGATGGTGATGGACAGGGAGGCCTGGCGTGCTGAGATTCATAGGGTTGCAAAGAGTCGGACACAACTGAGCCACTGAACTGAACTGAACTGAACCCAATTCCTGCCTCCCTACCTCCCACCTTCCTTATCTACCTAAGCATTAGATGAGTGAGTGGACCAAAGAGTCAGTAGATAATAGGCCTCATGAAAATATACTGTCCAAGGACAGTCTGTTTCCTTTGCCCGAGGTAATAGAGAGAAGAGTCTGCTATAGAAGCTTGTCTGCATTCTACATTCCTGATGCATGACAGTGTCTGCATCACACTTGCTGACCTGCCTTTGCCTTACTGAGGAGAAAGAGAATTGGCAGGATGGAAAGAGACAGGAGGATAGCTTACACTCTCAACATCTGGTGTAGCCAGGATGCCTAAGATTCTGTGGGTCATGCAGGCGCTCTTCTTTAGTCTGGAGCTTGAACCATCTGGCCAGTATTACTCACAAGAAGGCCACTTGCTGGGCTGCGGGGCCAGGGGATCACAGGAGCCAGATGCAGTGTATTGGAACAAGAGGATGAAGCAAGTTGGGCCAGATGAATCAAGCCCATCCCCACCTCTCGGTCTGTCTCATTATATTTGGAAAATGCAGTGATGAAGTCCTAAAGCACACTTGAGTCTACCATTTCAAGGATATTAGAGGTCAGGGAGGGTGAACCAAAGAAGCAGTTACAACCAATAATAGGAGACTGCAACAGTGGCCTCTGTCTTGTTCTCTTCCTCTCATCAACTCCATCCCAATATACTGGAAGGGCCAGGTTTTAAGGCAGCTGGTAAAAAGATGTCTGTGGTTACACCACATCCTCCCTTTGTTCCTCAGCTCAGACTGTGAATTGAGGGATGAAACTTATATCATATCTGAGGTGAAAGTTATCAAGTAGCCTAAGTCTTTAATAACCAAAAGACCAGAAATTTAGTAAGTTTGCCCAGGATGTCATTAAGAAATGGGGAAAGGAAGTGACAGTGTATGCATGTTTAAAATCAGTGATTGAGGAAATATAAAGAAAGCATAAATAAATATCCTTTCATGTTTATATACCATGAATATATCCCTTGGATTTTGATTCTAATAAATTTATTACACATGTGTTATATTACTTAATTCTCACAACTAACCATCATGTATGTAGATAGCTCCTATGCCTCCATTCATTGATCAGAAAACAGATTTTTAAGATGAGTGATTATTCTTTAAGTACTCATAATGAAAGAGTAGGAGAAGGAAATGGCAACCCACTCCAGTGTTCTTGTCTGGAGAGTCCCAGGGACGGGGAGCCTGGTAGACTGCCGTCTATGGGGTCGCACAAAGTCGGACATGACTGAAGCGACTTAGCAACAGTAGCAATGTAAGAGTGGGATTCAAACCCAGTTGTTTATGACTCTATAGCCCCCATTCCTATGATCTATAACTTTATAACTATCGGTCTCATTGCTATTACTTTCATACATATCCAGAATCCAATCTCTACATAGAAGTCAGACTTAACTTTTTAAAATGCAGATCAAATCTTATCACTTTTCAGCCTGCAATACTCCAATGTTTTCCCATTGTACATGGAATATAATAAAAAAAGTTTGACCGGAATGATGCCTGAATGGATTATTAACCTCCCGCTCAATTTGAACTTCAATATTAGGCTTTACATGTGTGACTTTTTGGAGTCAAGCTTCAGCAATATGTGAACCGTGAACTTCCTGATGTTCAAGCTGGATTTAGAAAAGGCAGAGGAACCAGAGATCAAATTGCCAACATCCTCTGGATCATGGAAAAAGCAAGAGAGTTCCAGAAAAACATCTATTTCTGCTTTATTGACTATGCCAAAGCCTTTGACTGTGTAGATCACAATAAACTGTGGAAAATTCTGAGAGAGATGGGAATACCAGACCACCTGATCTGCCTCTTGAGAAATCTGTATGCAGGTCAGGAAGCAACAGTTAGAACTGGTCATGGAACAACAGACTGGTTCCAAATAGGAAAAGGAGTACGTCAAGGCTGTATATTGTCACCCTGTTTATTTAACTTATATGCAGAGTACATCATAAGAAATGCTGGACTGGAAGAAACACAAGCTGGAATCAAGATTGCTGGGAGAAATATCAATAACCTCAGATATGCAGATGATACCACCCTTATGGCAGAAAGTGAAGAGGAACTCAAAAGCCCCTTGATGAAAGTGAGAGTGGAGAATGAAAAGGTTGGCTTAAAGCTCAACATTCAGAAAACGAAGATCATGGCATCTGGTCCCATCACTACATGGGAAATAGATGGAGAAACAGTGGAAACAATGTCAGACTTTATTTTTCTGGGCTCCAAAATCACTGCAGATGGTGACTGCAGCCATGAAATTAAAAGACGCTTACTCCTTGGAAGGAAAGTTATGACCAACCTAGATAGCATATTCAAAAGCAGAGACATCACTTTGCCAACAAAGGTTCGCCTAGTCAAGGCTATGGTCTTTCCTGTGGTCATGTATGGATGTGAGAGCTGGACTGTGAAGAAGGCTGAGCGCCGAAGAATTGATGCTTTTGAACTGTGGTGTTGGAGAAGACTCTTGAGAGTCCCTTGGACTGCAAGAAGATCCAACCGGTCCATTCTGAAGGAGATCAATCCTGGAATTTCTTTAGAAGGAATGATGCTAAAGCTGAAACTCCAGTATTTTGGCCACCTCATGTGAAGAGCTGACTCATTGGAGAAGACTCTGATGCTGGGAGGGATTGAGGGCAGGAGGAGAAGGGGACGACAGAGGATGAGATGGCTGGATGGCATCACTGACTCGATGGATGCGAGTCTGGGTGACCTCCGGGAGCTGGTGATGGACAGCCTGGCGTGCAGCCTGGCGTGCTGCAGTTCATGGGGTCGCAAAGAGTCGGACACGACTGAGCGACTGATCTGATCTGATCTGATCTGATCTGATATGTTTAAATACAGGATATCTATAAATCTGCTATAAACATCATTGTAATCCTCTAATTATATATGTAATAGTATATATGCTATATATACATATATTATTTATTTATTAGGTATTCATTCATTGACACCCAAAGAAATCATAAGTTTATATAGAGTTGTTTTGGAAAGCCTATATTCACCATGATATGGGTTTCCCTGGTGGCTCAGATGGTAAAGAATCTGCCTTCCCTGGGTTGGGAAGATCTTCTGAAGGAGGGCATGGCAACCCACTCCAGTATTCTTGCCTGGAGAATCCCCATGGACAGAGGAGCCTGGTGGGCTATAGTCCATGGTGTCACAAAGAGTAGGACACGACTGAGTGACTAAGCACAGCACACACAATGCTGTGTTTTTGCTTTGATTGTGTCACTGATATCCACCAGGTTAAAAGATAATGGAGTCTAGTCATAGATTCAACTGTGGGAGTTGAGCCCAAGGCAGGCCCAGAAATTACAATATTGCACACCTGGTAAATGTTTGTTTATGACTCTTCCTGCATGTCATCTGATCTGTGCAGAAGTGAATGGTCATCAGGCCAGTTAGGCATGGAGTAGCCTGTTTGGTTCCCAGCACCTGCAGTTATACAAACAAATGCAAATCAGTTGCACAATAGAATTAAAAAATTGTCCTGGAATATTGAGCTGTGTCCTATTATTTTTTATTTTTATTTTTTAGAGTATATTCAAGTATAAATGGCATTTAGTTTTTGGTCATTAGTTAGAGGCTCATTTCATGGCATTATCTAGGGAGTAAGGAAGAGTAAGATTGGAATAAAGAAAGCAAGGGGGGTTTACATATTATGATTCTACTCCCATTAATTAATGTGATCAGGGTTTTATCTGTTCAGCCCTCACTCTCTTCATCTAATAAATGAAAGCATTATGTCAAATAATATCTAAGTCTTTCACTTTCACATTTAATGACTTCACGTATATCATCATTAAAAGTGTGCCTATTTTTCTAGGGTTATCTGATGAATACTTGGCAACTTACTTCCAGATTGGTTGCCTTGAGGTGTATCTGAAGTGAAATAAAACCATGAGGAATGAATATTTTATGAAGCTTTATTTCTTGCTGCAAACAATAGAAGCTAACCACAGAATTTCTGTAGGTTGAATCATAATTGGGAATTTTGGAATGATTTATGACATTTCATCTGATAGAAAGTCCAGATAAAGAACTATTCTCCCTTTAAAATAATGCTGTTTTTCCTTACGGTGATCAATTGATTATTTTAATGTATAAATGACAAAGGATTTTGGCAAATGAAACTATGCTGTTTTCTGTTACACTTCTTAGGAACTGAAAATTTAACCAGATGTGATTCAATAGGCAGACCTTCTTTTTCTATTTTTCTAAGCTTGCTTTATCTTCATAGTCAGAGACAGCCAGGCTTGTTATTTAATTTAATAATGTAAACTTCTAGTGTGTACCTTTGTTTAGTCAAGAATATTTTTGGCATGATATTCTTGTGTATTTGACTTCTAGAGCAGTAAAACAAATGAAACAAGTCTCTTACTCAAATGTCAGTTTTTGTTCACTTTTTTTTTTAATGTGTTTATTTTAGTTCCCAGTTTGTGTTGAGCACAACCTTAGAATATATTTTAAGGTATAGTGAAACCTTATCAACCTGTGTGATTTGGGATTGTGTATATGAAAAGCAAGATAATCGAGAACAATAATGTAGGTCAGGTTCTTGCCTTCAGAAAATAGCCTGACATTCTCCATGTAAGTGGAAATAGTAAGACTAATCTCTGACCATGGATATCTTTGCCTTAGGAATTAGGCAGGTCCTGCAGGTCCTTGCAGGTCCTTCACTCGGTAAAGAAGTTCAGTGAACTTGAAAGTTGTGGCAACATAGGGTAAAATTAGTGAGACTTTACCCAAAGCATAAGCAATGGGAAGGGGCACTGCTCTGAGAATCAATTTGTGAGTGAACTCAGAAAGTCATATAACCTGTTTTTTTTTGTCAAATATCTACTCTCTAAAATATAACTCAGTAATTCTTGCTGTTAAAAAGGATCCACTTGTTCAGTTGACCATCCAAAGATTGAACACCATCTGCCATATTCAGTTAAGTTTCGGTTATGTTTAAGTCCTTTCTGTGATGAGAAATTTGTTTTCTAGCAAATGAAATGTTCCACCTATGTATAGCTCCCTTATAAAGGCTATTATTTTGAGATATGTTTTCTCATAGCTTTTATGCTTTGATTCTACTCACACCCCTGATTCGCTGCAAAATGGAATTGCTCCTCTAGGGAATAGCCTTCCTAATGTTTGAAGATTCTGTCACATATCTTAAAAATTTTTCTTTAGAGGGTTTTTGACACTACCTTATATAATCTAGGGGCTTCCCTGGTGGCTCAGAGGTTAAAGCGTCTGCCTGGAATGCGGGAGACCTGGGTTCTATCTCTGGGTCAGGAAGATCCCCTGGAGAAGGAAATGGCAACCCACTCCAGTATTGTTGTCTGGAGAATCCTGTGGGCGGAGGAGCCTGGTGGGCTATGGTCCACGGGGTCACAAAGAGTCAGACACGACTGAGCAACTTCACTTTCTATATAATCTAGAAGTCTTTTATCATCTCAACATATATCCAATAAATTCCAGCTTGTCTGAGTAGGAGTGTGATAGCAGGCATGAGCCGCCCGAAGACCAACCCATCCCTCTTCTAAGAACTTCTATGAATATAACCCGTGCCTACCTGAGCTTTTTTGAGCGTGTCCCTCATACTTTGGGGTTTCCCAGTGGCTCGGACGGTAAAGAATCTGCCTGCAGTGCGGGAGACCCAGGTTGAATCCCTGTATCAGGAAGATCCCCTGAAGAAGGAAATGGCAACCCACTCCAGTATTCTTGTCTGGAAAATCCCATGGACAGAGTAACCTGGTCAGCTACAGTCCATGGGGTCGCAAAGAGTCGGACACGACTGAGTGACTCTCTCTCTCACACTTTGATTCATGTTCTAAATCCTCTAGATTTAGCTTTCTTTGTTTTATCTGGTATGTCTGGGAAGTCATGCTTTCTACATATTCATTCTTGTTCAGTTGAGTGATTTTAGACCTCAGAATAGAACTCAGATTTTATACAATTTAGATTTTTTCCATTGAACTTTCCTTCAGAAAACTAGATGAGCAAGAACCATGTATTTTTGTCCAAGTCATAAGAGAGTTGAAAACTGGTGAGGACTAAAATCCAGTGGCACCCATTAGATATGTCTTTCTCCAATTGTATTGTAACAGAAAGCAAATTAATATAGAATATTAGAAAAGTAAATCAAGTTTTTGAGCAGTTTATTTTTTAAATGTTTCTCTAATTCTGTTGTAGCATTTCTGTGATGAGTAGTAGACACCCCCTTCATCTCAACAGTGATCCATTAATCAGCACATTTGGAGTATGGTCCCTCAAACAATTATAATTATATCCATGCAGCTTATTTATATTTTCTAAATCCTGTGAGGTTGCTCTGGAGAGCAAATGGTATTAAGGAATATTGATATACATAGAGAAGTTTTAAAGTGATGCATAGTGGGTATTATTACTATTGTTGTTATTTTCATTTTTACTAATAAAATTACTATTAATAAAGTAATGTCTTGCTCATATCACCCTATTAATCAGGAAGAAAAGACTTTATCAGATGAATTTGTTTTGTTCTCAGTCATCTAGATTATGAATTTAAATTATTTTTTGAAATATAGTATAAATACTAGAAAGTGCACATATCATTAATGTATAGCTCTATGAATGTTGGCACTCTGATCACACACATAAAAAAACCCACATCAAGAACAGAACGTTGCTAGTACCCCCAGTGTCCTCCTAACTAGTTTCCCCTTCATTTCTATCAAAGGTAGTCAGTACCTTGATTTACAACAGTACAGATTTAGTTTTATTTTTTTTATATAAATGAAATCGTAAGTATCTTCTCTTTTGTCTGGCTTTTTTGTCACTCAATGTTATCATTATGAGTTTTATCCATATTTTTGCATGTAGTTATAGACCATATCGGAGAAGGCAATGGCACCCCACTCCAATACTCTTGCCTGGAAAATCCCATGGACGGAGGAGCCTGGTAGGCTGTAGTCCATGGGGTCGCTAAGAGTCGGACACGACTGAGCGACTTCACTTTCACTTTTCACTTTCATGCATTGGAGAAGGAAATGGCAACCCACTCCAGTGTTCTTGCCTGGAGAATCCCAGGGATGGGGAAGCCTGGTTGGCTGCCGTCGATGGGGTCACACAGAGTCGGACACGACTAAAGTGACTTAGCATAGCATAGCATAGCATAGACCATATATTCTCTTTGCTGTTTAATATAATATTCTATAATTATGCCCCAATTTAATTATCCATTCTACTACTGATTGGCATTTAAGTACTGTTCAGTTTGAGGTTATTATGCAGAGTGCTGCTGTAAACATTCTAGTGTGTCCTTCTGATGATCTTGTGTTCATGTTGTTGGATTTATACTTATAAGGGGAGATTTCTGGGTCATAAGATAGGCTAATTTATCTTTTAAAGACACTGCTAATTTCAAAAAGCAGTTCTCACCAGCAATACATAAGAGTTCTAGTTGCTCCACATCCTAACACTTGGTACATTTTGTCTTTTTCACTTGTTTTATTTATTTTTTTATTCATTGTGATGTAATGTATTGATATTTTATTATGGTTTAGTTTGCATTTCACTGAATTCTAATAAAGTTGAACATCTTTTCCTATAGTTGTGAATCTAATTTCTTTTTGATGTTTATTATTTTAGAACATATTAGAAATGCTTAAGATATTTGGATCTTATCTTTTAAAATGGATGTAGACCCTTTCTTTAATTGTTCAACAGGAAAGCATGAATAACTCTTTACTGTGCTACTTGGTATTTGCATTTGACATAGCACAAAACTTAATAATAAAGACAATATGGTAACAAGGATGAATTATAGTCCTCTTGAAGAAAATTGAATGACTTACATATTCTCATATGGTAAACAAATTCTTTTTTGAAAAAGAACATAATAAAAATATTTCCCTGCTTAGATTCATGTCTCATTTATGACTTTTTGATGTAAAGATATATGCTACAGGGTGAATTCTTCCAAAACTATATGGTTTCATTTAATGAAAATTTAAATTATCTTAATTTGGTATTAAACAACATAAAAAGAGTGATATCTTTTCATTTTTGAGTAATATGAATATGATGGTGTGAAATGTTACTGACATTCATGTAACTTCACAGATTTCCATCTAGTAAACTATGAACTCTAATATTTAGTACTTTTCCTTTGGCTCTGCCACATTATCTGGATTTATTTTGCATAAATCATATTTGGAATGATGTGAAGTCTGCTGGATAAAATGCTACAGCCTCTTAACTAGCAACAAGACTCTTCAAGGACCCAGTCTCTGTTATTTAGTATTTGAGGGTAGTAGGCTGAATTCAGGTCCTCTTCTGTGACTGGCATTTTCTGAATTTGACAGTCATTTAAACTCCATATGCATCACTTTTGTACTGATATAAACTAAAAACTCGGGCTAGAAGATCTCTAAAACTCCCTTTGGTTCAGAGACCTCTTCTGAGTATTCAGTGGGGATGAAAAGTTTGCAAATATCCCCTTCAGATAAGTGAATCTCACCATGTCTGATGTATGTATATGGATATGAGCCAGAATTCTTTTGGCTCCCTATTCCTTGAATTCTCTTGGCTCCGTATTCCTATTACTCATCAAATGATCGGAGCAGTGAGGAGAGAGTAATGGATTGAAAGAAATTGGGAATGTTATTTTTATTGATTATGGTAACTATTTTCTGAAGACCAATACCTTTATAATATGTGACGTTCCCATAGGGAAGCATAAGGCCAAATAGTGCTTATTGCAGTTGGTCGATTTTAAACTCATCAGCACTCTCATTAATTAGCATTGGATAACAATGACTATAGCTTTTACAAAACCTGGAGTTTTTCTATCTTGTCAATTTTTGTGAATTTCATGGCTGCAAAATGACTGCTGAATTTGAGTTTTGCTTTTCCCTGAAGACGCAAAGAATTGAACATCTTTTTATTTATTCTAATAGTATATACTGGTTTTTCTATGAAATTGTTGTTGTTGTTCAGTTGTATCCAAATATATTTTGCCAATTTTCCCATTTTTCATCTTTTTTTCCAAATTGATTTATCAGAATGGTTTGCAAATCCTGTATTGTAGTCCTTTGCAGATTAATATGGTATGAAAGTATTTTCTGCCAATTTAATTTAGATTCTTACTCTCTTTATGATATTATTCATAAACAGGTGTTCTTAATTTTAATGCAGTTGAATATATCAATATTTTGTTAGTTTTTTTATGCCTGTTTAATAAATCCTTCGATACCTCCATATCATAATTTCTTGTCTTAACAAAAAGTTTACAGATTTACTCACTAATTTATATTCTTAGTCCATAGAGAATTGATTTTTGTAAACAAAATAATGTAAATATTCAATTTCACTTTATTCATGTAGTTAACCTGTTGTCCCAACACCACTTTTTGACTAATCTGTACTTTTCTCACTTTTTTTCAATGCCTGATGACATAAATCATTTTTGCATATGCATAAGATTATTTTTAGTTTGATTATTATCTTTATTCTCTCCTTTTATCTTTACTATCACGATTTTCTAATAGTTGTTCATCTTTACACAAGAAACTTCCTTAATCTTCTTTCTCTGATCTATCTTGGCTATTTATTTTGGGCTCTTTGTTTTCCCATAGAACTTATAGAAGCAGCTTTTCAAATTCATTAAAAAAAAAATCATTTATATTTTTGTTGGAATTTCACCTAATCTATCCATCTGTTTATATGTTTAAAACATCAGTTTTCCCCAGTTCATAGAACCCTGCAATCTTTCTGAAGTATCTTAAACCTAATAGATTTTGAAGATACTTTTGGTCTTTCAATTGTACAATTATATTTCCTAATGTGATTTTTTTTTTCCACTTGTACTCTTGATAATGCTCTTAAGTTTTTCTTTTCTTCCTACATCAGCTAGGACTTGAAGCACAGTATGTTGATAGTGGGCATCTTGTTCTATAACTGATCTTAAAGAGAGTTTTCTGGATTTCATAATGAAGTATGGTTATGCTATTTGTTTTAGATCATTTATCATATTTATTACATTAGTTAGGTTGGGAGGAAGACATCTACCATTTCTAGTGCCCACCAACTTTTCCAGATGTCTGTACAGCATAATCTCATTATATCCTGAGAGACTGGTATCACTAACCATGTTTAGAAATTGAAATTTTAGAAGATACATAATTGCCCCCCAGTACAGTTAACACATGGCCCGCTAGGATCTAAATTCATACTTTAGCTATTGGTTTTTTTTTTCCCCTTCATTATATCATAAATATTTAGTTGTGCTGGCTCCCAGTATCAAGCCATTTGCCATATTAAACTGACCTGAGAAGCAAACACTTAAACCGTAGACTTTCAGAGAAAGGGATTAGGTCAGTGTTGGTCATTCCACTATTGCTGAAGACTAGCACCGGGCTTACACTTGCGGATTTCAGCTAATAATTTGAGTATATGAAGGGAAGGGACCCTTTAGTATGGATCGGGCTGTCATTGCTATGACTCTGACTAGATTGTAGTGGATTTGGCCACTAGTCTTCACTAATAGTTTACTAGTAGGTAGTAACTCTTCCTCCAGGGTTCACTCTCTTGTGAAAGTTCTTAGGTGCTCACTATCTTACTCAGTGCCTTGCCTTGCTTGCCTGTATTGGTTATGATGCTTTCTGTATCCAGAGAGTCAGGTCATTGGACCCTGATAAGCTGAGACCTTAATTTGAGCTCCAATACAAAGACATGATGTATATGTCTACCAAATGAAAGTAGTCCTGAGTTAAAATCCTATTGCCAGGATAAAGATAAAAGTGAGACCCCTGTTGGTCTTTGAACCCTCCAGAGGGCACAGTAGAGATGCTGTATTTGTTGTATTACCAGTGAAACAGATTCTCTAGTACCACTTGTAATTCTATGTTTATAGTTTATTAGAAGCTGAGTCCAGACCATACGGTCTCATTTTTCTTGGTACAATGCCATCATTGCCTAGAGAGTTGAGGCAGATTTTGGCTTCTACTTTTCCTTTGATTAAACTCACTTAATTAGTGCAAAAAGACTGCTCCTTCCAAATAGCCACCGTTTCTGTTTGATTTAACATTTTGTGGGATCCACGCTGTTACCCCTAAATAAATGTGGAGAAGACTAAGAAATATAGAAAATGTTGAGACTTCATTTACATGCTATTTCCCTGAGAATGTGCTGGAATTCTTACCAGTCTCATAAAAGCCAGTCTTGCCATCTGCTTGGTGAGATCAGAGAATGAACAAATAATCTAGCTTCTGCCATTAAGCCTTCTATCACTGTCCCCTCCACCTAGGGAGAAAAAAAAATGCATTTGCTCTATAAGAAATCTATTCACTCCCAGACCAAATTCTGTTATATTTTCTTCTTTACTTTCCCCTCACCAGATAATTTGTTATGGTTTCTCAATGGTAGAAATATGTGGCTCTTCACTGAGAAGATCTTTTGAATATAAATACCTCACTGAAAATTAAAATAACCTCAGTTGGGTGGAGAGAATATTGCAAACACTTTGGAATCCATTGTTGCCAGCAGAGTAGAACCATCCAATATGTATTTATGGTACCTGACTCGTGCCCTGGAGATATCACAGAGCTACTTGCTCTGATCAGAGCTCTTGCAGTGATACTTAAAAATTAATTGAATTTTCAAGAATGTCAGATTTAGCTATTGCAGTTGATGGCCCAATAGCTGACGTTTCTTAAAAATATGCTGCCACCTACAGTATTGTTAAGGAATGGCAACCCACTCCAGGATTCTTGCCTGAATTCCATGGACAGAGGAGCCTGGCAGGCTACAGTTCACAGGTTCACAAAGAGTCGAGCATGACTGAGCGACTAACCCTTTCACTTTTTCACAGTGCTGTTTAACTCTGACAAGGCTCTTGTCATGAATGTTAACTAGACAAAGAGTTAATCTGGGGGCTGATTAGTGATCGTTTCTGTTAAGATTTGGTAAATTGCATAGTATATTTTCTTTACTTATGCATGTGTGTATCTGTTTTCCTCCAGGAAAAGAAGAATATATTGCCACTTTCAAGGGATCGGAATACTTCTGCTACGACTTGTCTCAAAACCCCATTCAAAGCAGCAGCGATGAAATAACTCTGTCCTTTAAAACCCTTCAGAGGAATGGACTGATGCTTCACACCGGGAAATCAGCCGATTATGTCAATCTCGCCCTGAAAAATGGAGCTGTCTCTCTGGTCATTAATTTGGGATCAGGGGCCTTTGAAGCACTAGTGGAGCCCGTGAATGGAAAGTTTAATGATAATGCCTGGCATGATGTGAAAGTCACCAGGAATCTGCGTCAGGTAACAGCGCAGTGGATAAGAGAGTAACTGGCTTTGTTTCTCGCTACAGCTGTGTTTGTGTGGTACTTGAAAACCCTAACAACATGAGATAGGGCTCCTCAGAGTCGCTTACAGATTAGCTTTTTCTTCTTCTGAGATAAATCTTCCTGCCGTACTTGAGCAGGGGCATATCTAGAAAGTTCCAGGGGCCCAAAGGCTGTTTTGACTCATCAACATGTGACAGTTTCCCAGAAGGCTGCAAGGTCATCCCTGAGACCTGCCCTTCCTGTGACATGTGTGATTCTGTTATGTTTTTGGTTTTTTGTTTATTTGATTTTAAATTATAGTTTTCATGGTGATCATTTGAAAGCATGTACATTGGGATCATTAAATCACAGTTCCTTTTTTGTAGTTAAAAAAAAAAAAAGAAAAATCAAACAACAATGTATTTGTGATTCAGGATTGTGTCAATCCCTACTTCCTCCCCAGCCCAATCTCTGAAATGAGGACAGAAAAAGCCCCTGAAGGGGGAAAATGAATTTGGGGATTTCCACATCTCCTTAAGAATCTGTTTATGAAGATATTTTTATTTTTTAGCACAGACACTTATGTTAAGCCCCAGATGTCTCTGCAGAGACCAGTTCATCTTCTAATTACCCATTTCTATTTGATTATATTTTTAAAAAATTCTTCCAAGTGTCTACATATTAGAAAAATACCATTTTTTCGGTCTATCTATGGGCCCCCATATACTGTATGCTTTTAACTGAGACATATTATTACAGTATATATATATATTCAGATGAAAGTAAATAGATTGTCCTTATATATTGAACATGACGAGTTTTGGTTACTATTTGCAATTTTATGATATTACAATGTACCATTTTGTAAAGTGTTGACAGTGACTAATTTTTCTGCAGTACATGCTGATCTCAAACTAATATCCTTAACATATTTGTTGTTTCTCTGAACAGTTGCAGAATGACCGGATTGTCTCTGGTTTTCCTTTACTAAAACAGCCTTCTCTTTCTGAGCTGTTAACTGACTAACCTTTTCTTTCCCGCTTCTAAAAGGCTTAAACTGTCCAAGCTAGAGAAGCAACCAGGAATTTTAGGAGTGCAGGGTTAGTCTAGCTGAGGCAGAGGAGTAAAAGTAAAGGACTCCTGAGACCCTCCAAGACCTTTCAGAGGCCTTAGTGTCACGGGAGGGGCCCTGCATGTTACCCCCCTGCCCTGGGGGAGAGTTTCCCACCATCAGAGTAGCTGTAAACCACAGACTTCTTATACGTGTGTCTCTTTAGTTCTCCCTTTTTATTTTTCTCTCAGATTCCCACCAAGAGGCCGAAGGCTCATTTGAGAGAAGCACAGAAGGAAGGGTGGGGCTTGAGGAGCCCACTTTCTAGATTTGCCTTTGCTCAGGTTACAAACCAAACTGCGAATTGGTAGCTCCAAGGAAACTGCAGTGATACAGCCGGGGTGCATGTGTGGCAGGACAGATTTAAAAACAAATCCATTCTACTCATTCTATGTGTCAGGATCTTTGCTTTGTTTCATTGCAGTAAACTGTGATCCTAAAGTCCATCAATATGACCGAAGGAAGTTTTGGAGTTGAGGAGGAGTCCTTGTATGCTGTAAAATTGAGTAGTAGGGCAATGCCAACCAATTCCTATGAATTTGCAGGGGCTGGGGTGGGCCAGGGTGGGGGAGGGACCATTTCTGGGCAGAAGGTGGCAGTGGTCAGCTGATGAGCTTTAGGCCTTTGAGTCCCTTCTAGTCTTTTTAAATGTCTGTCAGACGTGCTCAGGGAGACAAAGGAACATTGCCATATGTCTGTTTCTGTCTCATAGCAAGTTACGAACAAAACTGGCAGGAAAAATATTACCTCTGTGGGAGGCCTATTTGTTAGTCTGCTTTTTTCTTGTAAAATTTTTTTGCCCTTTTTCTATGTTACTAACATGCTTAATAACTAACATGTCATTCATGGAATGTTTCATTCTACTAACCGTTACCTGAATCAAAAAATGTACTAACATGGTAGAGACCATCATATTTTTTAAGTAACGATCGTTATTTTGTTCACAGTTTTTAATTTCCTTTCTCCCCCCTTCTCCACAAAGCACTCAGGCATTGGACACGCTATGGTAAACAAACTACATTGTTCGGTAGATATCATTCTAATTGTTTCTTATTTTGGGTTTGCCGTGTGTTTTCTTTCTTTCTTTTAACTGTAGACATCATTAACAAAAGAGGAACTGCGGTTGGTACTCTTCTGCTTACTTTGACCTCCTTCTTTTCATCTGTTGTTGACCTTCTTATTTTTTACCTGTTCCTGTCAACTTCTGTTTTCCAACTCACCTGTAGGGGCATCGTTAACGTTTCGAACGTTTTGCATCCAGCTGTGGTTTAACACGGGATAAGACAAAATGGTGGCTGGCCCGAGTGACCGCAAGCTCAGCCAGCCTCAGACCATTCATGACGCATGGCATGCACCCTTGATCTGGGAATGCTGGAGATGCCACACCCACTCATCTTTCCCTCCTCATCGAGCAGTTGTGTGTTTTCCTTTGGTTCTCCCGGTTTCCTTTCCTTTCTGAACCGTCCTGTGCCTCCTGCACGTGCCCCTCCGCGTGTGCCGCTTCCACTGGTTGTTTTGCGCCCCCCTCCCCTTTGGCATGGACGCAGGCACTTGCATGCTGGACAACTGCTGCTCAATAGTGCAAACAGTGACATTGCTGGAAAGAGCTTGCGCCTTTTCTGTTAACAAGGTGCACGTGTGATTAGTTAATAACAGACGACTAAACTTTACTAATATGTACACCAGCAAAACTAACCTAGGAAGCATTTTACTAACACCATTTTTGTGTCTGCTAAATAACTTTTGAGTTGCCATAGGGATGATGCTGACACTAGTTCAATAACCAGTTAACTCTCTAACTAGTTTAGACCTCCTAGGGCTAGTTGAATAGAATCCAAGAATAAACCTCAAACAGACATGAAAATGGGTTCCGCCATAGGTCTAAAAATAAAAACCAAAAAAAAAAAAAAAAGCAAAAAGCAAAATGAAAAAATAAAACAAAACAAAACACAACACAGGCATATCCCAGGATTACAGTATCTAGGTCTGAGTATAGCGTGTCCTTTCCCTGTGCTTTGTTATCTAGGTGACAATATCAGTGGATGGGATTCTTACCACAACGGGCTACACGCAAGAAGATTATACCATGCTGGGGTCTGATGACTTTTTCTATGTTGGAGGCAGTCCCAGCACAGCAGACCTTCCAGGGTCACCAGTCAGTAACAACTTTATGGGTTGTCTCAAAGAGGTAAATATCACTGTCACCAGAATCATTTCTAATTCATGATTTCATCATTTCAGATCCAGACTCAAAGCACCTTTGCTGAAGACCTGATGTTTGTGGTGTCAAAGGGCACAACCTTGAATTCAGTATTCCACTGTGGTTTTTATAGGTTTGGGGGGATGAGGGAAGCTCATAGAACATTATCAAGGAATTAAGTTCCTCATTTTTATAGTCTAAAAATAATCCACAGTTAAGATTTGCAGGGGCAGTCATATTCTCTATAAAAGGAAGTCAGACATAAAGAAATGTTGGATTTAGAGTTAAGCCAAAGACCTTGCTCATCTCTACAAATGCCTTAGGTGTTATATATTCAGTGGTGACTTATTTGAGCATTACAGGAAAAAAGAAGAAAAAAAACTTTGGCTAAAAGAGACCAAATTCAACAAGCACAAAATAAATCTGAATGATAAAATAAACTTTGTTCCTATATTTTTACCATATACTGAAGGACGTAAAGATGTTTCGTTTGTGAGTTAACTTGATGTTCGCCTGAGTGAAGCTTTCAGGCTAAAAGATATCAAGAATTTCATCCCTCATTCTCAGCTGTCATTGTTGATTGTAACTTTTGATAGGATTAGAACTTGTTGGGGTGTGAGAAGAAAAAAAAATCAGGAGTGTCCTTGTGTTTTGACTTGTATGAATATTTTTCCATAAAAGCTGCCTGTTTTCATTCAGGTACAACCCAATTTCTTTTGGCTGTTAGAACCAGAAGTTCCTTTTGCATTATATGGCTGTAGTTTAATGGTACAGACCTATAAAATATAAAATTTAATAACTTTGAATTTATTATTGATTAGCCATAGAGGTTGCTGGTAAGCAGTGATGTGCTTTCTTTTATTTTAAAGAAAATATTCTAATCAAACTCATTTCAGGTAAGCATCAGTGAAAAACTATCAGTGCTTAAATTATCCTGACCTGTTTTCCATTTATATAAATATACTGGTTATTGCATTGCCTAGTATGTGAATGTGTATATAAGAAGTATTTGTGCTTTGTGGTGGTAGGGATCGATTGTCTCTCAGAAAAGACCTTTTAATTTTTACAAATATGTAACATGACCCAAGACTACACTAAGCTCTGTGAGCATAATAAAATCTTAATAGTTATTACTATTGTTATAATAATAGGCATTTTCTGAGCTCTTATTTTGCACCTGATGCAATCCTAAGAGCTTTATAAGGATCTCCACAATATAAGTAGTAATTATCTGCATTTGGGGGGCAAGAAAACTAAGGCTTGGCACAGGTAAGTTTCTTGAGCAAAGGTCTCATGGCTAACAAATTTTAAAGCCTAAATCATGGCAGTCTGATTTCAAAATTTTGTGTACCCTTAGCCACCATAATATACAGTGTCCTAACAGAAATATTTGTTAGAAGATTGTGTAAACTCTCAAGTTTGTTACAAAAAGGAACAACTTTCAGAAATGTAATATAGACTGTAGGAATGAGATATTCAATTGTGTGGTACCATTATACTCATTTGAATATGAATGAGAGTGAATGAATGGGGATCTAGTAGACAAGAAAGACCCAGAGAAGGTCAGGATGTGAACATCTTGAGGGATAATTATGACTTGTTGATGCTGGGAATGGAGAACGCACTTCAAGCTGGGGAGAAGCATGGTGAAAACATACTTAGATTTCACAATATAATGCCTGGATATCTCTTTTGGAGATGGGAGTTGGGGTGGGGGCAGAATCATAACCCTAACCATCATTATCATCTACATCATTCCGTCATTTTTTTACTGTGATCTCTCCAGTCTACCATCAGACTCTTTGGTAAGTTAGTCTTCCTAATGACTGGGAAAAACAAAGGAAACTGAAATCTAGCTAAAGAGCCCTTCTGCGTATCCTGTAAAAACATGAGAATTTCTGCAGTGATTGCCCAAATTCAATTGTGCCTCATCATTTTCTGACATTTCAGTTTAGACCAGGCAACTTCCTGTGTCTATGAGTCTTCAATGGATTGCCTTAATCTAGAATTACAGTTTCAGATTGAACTATATCTCACGTTAATATCTTTGTGTCAATGAGTAGTCGATACACTTGACAACTCATCTCGTTTCTTAATTATAGTCGATTTGCCATTTTATATTAGTTTCAAGTACAACGTAGTGATTCAGTATTTTTTTGCAGATTATACTCCATTATTGTTGTCTTAGTCACTGAATCAACTCTTCTGTGACCCCATGGACTGTAGCCCACCAGGCTTCTCTGTCCATGGGATTTCCCAGGCAGGAATACTGGAGTGGGTTGCCTTTTTTTTTTTTTTCTTTTCTCCAGGGGATCTTCCCAACCCAGGGATTGAACCTGAGCCTCCTGCATGTCTTTTGCTTGGCAAGTGGATTCCTTACCACTGGGCAACCTAGGAAGCCCCATACTCCATTATCGGTTATTACAAAATAATGGCTATCATTCCCCGTGCTATATCCTTGTTGCTTATGAATTTTTGCACTTATCTTTTTAATTAGTCTTTAACCACAAAAACTGAGTCAAGTGGTTTTCTGTGTGACTTCATCTACTGAGTCCAAACAATGAGGATTCACTCATGTTACTGTTTCTGTAGGTCTAGGATAGATATCAGCCTTACTGATGGGTACTTCCTACATCTCTTCCTCTACAGACCAGGATATGTGTTTGGAGCAAGTCCTGCCAGTGTTTTATTAATGTGTAATCTCTTACACTTTATTTCCTCCTGACACACTAGTATGGAAGGATATGGGCATGATCAGCTCATAGCACACTTTGCTTGGTCAGATTTTAGATGGTTCCTAGTCTCCATTCCCAGAGAAGGCAATGGCACCCCACTCCAGTACTCTTGCCTGGAAAATCCCACGGACAGAGGAGCCTGGTAGGCTGCAGTCCATGGGGTCACTAAGAGTCGGACACGACTGAGCGACTTCACTTTGGCTTTTCACTTTTATGCATTGGAGAAGGAAATGGCAACCCACTCCAGTGTTCTTGCCTGGAGAATCCCAGGGATGGGGAAGCCTGGTGGGCTTCCGTCTATGGGGTCACACAGAGTCGGACAAGACTGAAGTGACTTAGCATAGCATAGTCTCCATTCCAGAGAAGGCAATGGCACCCCACTCCAGTATTCTTGCCTGGAAAATCCCATGGACAAAGGAGCCTGGTAGGCTGCAGTCCATGGGGTCGCTAAGAGTCGGACACGACTGAAGCGACTTAGCAGCAGCAGCAGCAGCAGTCTCCATTCAAGTCTAAGTATCTGTTTAGAATGCTCTGTTCTTCCTACTACTGAGATGAAATTGTGACAGAGTATCATAGGCTTTGAGCTACATCACCTTATCGCAGATAGGTGAGCTTTGTAGAGTTGCTGATAAGAGAGAAACATACCCACATCCATTCTCATCCCATCTCTTTTAAGCCCATATGAGCCTTCCTTAAGTCTGTCGTGGGCTTTCTGCACTGTAGAATGTTATGTAAAACCTTAATTATGATTTTATGTATGGCTCATAACATTTTTATTTTCAGTCTAGTATGTGATCCCCCTTAGGATAACCAGTCCTGGAAGAGATTCTAATAATACCATGTCTGAAATCATAGAAGAAATTTTGGAGTATTAAAACAGGAAGAGTCCTGGAAGTCACTTTCCAAGTCCAGCCTCCTTATCTTGAAAATGGGGAAACAGACCTAGAGGTTATTTGTTCCACCTCAAAATAATGAAGGGGTAACAGGATTAGAGCACAGAATATTATCAGATAAAATATAATACTTGTATCACTGGTTCTGTTTTATTATGAATAGTGGCAACTCAAGATCTCAAGATATAAAACTAGAGATGGCCTACCACTCTCACTAATTCACGTCTCTATTCTTGAAAAATTAAAGTAAAAAAAAAAATTACTTTTCAACAACCCATAATCTAGTGTTTATTAGAAGTAGCTAGAAGTTTGGGCTTTACCTATATGGCATTCAATAATGCTTTTTTGAAATGAAACTCGGTTTGCATGGAGAGCAGCCAACTTCATTAAGAAATTTGTTTTTTAGTGATTAACAAATTTTTAAATAAATTATTTCAACATAATTTGGCAAAATATAACCTGAACTTCATATATTGCTTTGTTCAAACCAAGAAGGAGCTTTGAATGACCAAGAATTTGTGATAAGAGGATCAAAGTAGTTTTAAAAAAATATTTGTATTTTCATCATAAATCGAAAAGACTTTGGAGAAACGTTTCAGTTTTCACTGAAAACTACTTTCAAGAATATAAATTTGAGAAGTTAGAATAAGAATTATAAATAATAAATTACCCATATACCAGCCCACATCTGTGAAATTCCTGGAGGGTGATAGGTCTGTGAAAATACACTTTAAAAAAAAAAATCTGATTTTTATCAAAGCAATACTAATCATGCTTAGGCTGAAGCATTGTTTATATTCTTTGCATTCTTTATGCTATTGACTAAAACCTGAAATATATGTTGCTTAAAAAGATCATTTAAAATTAAATTTAGTTTTTCCAGCAGCCAGTTTTTGAGTGATTGCTCCAACAGTAGAGAGATTCAGAAGATGCTGTGGAAAGTTAAATCATGGTGTCTAGGTGAGATGGAGTCTATTTGAGAACACCTATAGTCCTGCCCATTCACCTTAGACTCCTAGGAAAGCTCTGTGTGTGTGTGTGTGTGTGTGTATGTGTAAAAGTATCACCGGTGATTCCTAAGGTGCTCATTAGAGGTTTTTGTTCATTTGTGTTTTAATATTCCAAGATGCTGGAAAACTTACTAACATGTGCTTCTACTGCAGTGTTTTGACCATGAGGGCTTCTGCAATAAATAGCTTACAAGGAAGGCTCTTGCTGCTCCTTATTAATCTTGCCTCAGAATCTCCTTCTGCTGTTACGCATTTCTTAGTCCCTTTGTGCCTTCATAATGCTTTGAAACACCTATTTCCCTCCTGCAGAGTGAAAATTACTCAACATGGTTTGTTAGTAGGGAAATGAAGTCAACAAGGAAGGAAAGGATTGTGTTCAATGAAATGACTTGGAATGCTTTATTTGAAGTTTGTTTTTAGCTATGTGTCCTTGCTGAAGGTCTTAAAATACATTGTGTGAGTGGAGACATTGCCTGAGTAAGAAAATTTAGAATGCTACCACGAACAGTTGCTTGGGATAAGCTTAAGAAAGATTCTAGAAAAATAAATAAATAATTGAAATGCTAGGGGGAATCAAATCCCTACTGAAAATTTCATCAACCTAATTAGATCAGTGCAACCTTTAATTACACTGAGAAACTTTTCACAGTAAAAATTTAGAAGAGGCTGTGAGGTGGATGAAGTCCAGAAAGTATCCTCTTATGCAAGCATTTTCATCCACTGTGAAAAAAATAGTTAATACCTGCAAGTGATCAGCATGGTCTCCTCTGCCATTTGCAGTGGCATTGCTGTGGTTCATACAATGCACCAGTATCACTACTGGGAAAAAGGTGCAATAGTTTCTTCATGCAAATACCTCTTAATTCCTATCCTTCTGGGAAGGCAACAGATAGTGAAGACTTCTCAGTTTATCTTCTGTGATTGAACCACCTCATCATATGTGGGTTCTGTGGTATCCTGTTCTTATTTCCTCATCACTCAGAGAGTAGAGTGCGTATCATTTACATATAAGAACAAAAATCCATAGCATACTTATTTTCATTTTAAGTAATCTTTCCAAGTTTGAAGTAGAAGTCTGACCTGTTGGAGAAATTTGACATCAAGGAAAACTTTGGAGGATAAAGAGATCTTCATTGATCATCATGCAACTTGGGTAAAAGGAGGATTCTTATGTGAGAGGACTTCCTCATAGGAGATCCAAAGTCATGATTAAACATAGTTCTCCCAGATTTTAATTTCCTCCAGACTCTTCCTTCTTGGAGTCCCCGATCCCTGAGATAGTTTCTGCCTTTCCTCTCCCATTACGCTGTCACAGTCTATATATCGGTGAGTATTTTTACAGTGTAGTTATGTTAATCTTTCTGCATGCTTCGTTCATTCTTTTCAAAAGAGAACTGTCTTTGCATTTCCATCTCACTTCGTCCTAGCCATTTTCCATAAAAATACATATCTATGTATTTTTACTCATGGTATAATTATATAACTAAGGATACTAAATTCTACTTTAATTATGTTTTTCAGAATGTCCTCAATGTAACTATTTTGGTACTAATGCCATCCAAATAAGAGACTGTATGAAAATACAAAGGAATTCCTGTAACAGAAGTCACCCTTTGTCTTGGTGTTGTATTCCTAGAGGCAGGGTTGTGGTTTAGTGACTTGTAAGAGATCTTAGTTTAGCCTTAGCTGCAGAGGAGGCACATTGACTTACAGCATTGGGCAAAAGTTCTAGTCTAGAAAGAAAATAAATTTTCTCCATCTGATTTAAAATACAGAAGATGGCAGTTTGCTTTTTAAACTTTAACGAGAAAGCAAGATGGAGTATGTGAGAATGTCAAAGAATTTGACAAATCCTTATGTACTATTAACCTGATTTATTATAAGCCCTGCCTAATTTCTTTCAGATCGTGGAATTACTGAAATGTGTTTCAGGTCTTCTGCTGTAATAAATTGTCAGCACTAGAATGCAAACAGAGGTCGATTACCCTTGCCTCCTTTCATGTTTAAGACAGCAGACCAACAGCTTCTTTTAAGTCAGACAACCCCCTTTCCTACTTAAGGATGTCATTTCAAGAACTCCTGTGAGATAATAGTAATAATAATAATAATATCCTCATTATACAAATGAGGACTCTGAGATCTTAGCAGAACACATGTCTTTGAGTGGTGAGGTTGAACCATGACCTTGATTTTCCATCCCTAAGTTGAGTACTTTTCCTAGTTAGAGCACATTGCCTAAATGTGCTCATCCAAACAAACTCCAGTAATATAAACTCTGGTCCCTAGTTGTGGGTAGGATTATACTAGGCATTATACACAGGGATATTAAAAGATCTATTATAAAAGGGCAAGAGGGTTGGTATATTCCAGAACAGTAATAATAATAATATACTAAGTATTTTCTATTTTTCATGTAATATCTACAGCATCCACTGAGTTACCCCATTTTACTGAGGGCATCAGCAACATAGCAAACATAATAATTTATTCCTAAACAATAAAAGGATGAAACTGTGAAATAGTTTGATATTCAGTACTTGAAACATAATGGCAAGGGAGGAAAAAAAAAAGTATACGTAGACTTACAGCATTTTATCTTTGGTATGGCACCCCACTCCAGTACTCTTGCCTGGCAAATCCCATGGACGGAGGAGCCTGGTAGGCTGCAGTCCATGGGATCGCTAAGAGTCGGACACGACTGAGCGACTTCACTTTCACTTTTCCCTTTCATGCATTGGAGAAGGAAATGGCAACCCACTCCAGTGTTCTTGCCTGGAGAATCCCAGGGACGGGGGTGGGGGGTGCGGGGGGGGCCTGATGGGCTGCCGTCTCTGGGGTCTCACAGAGTTGGACACGACTGAAGGGACTTAGCAGCAGCAGTAACTTTTATTATTAAATTGCCTAGAGCAGTGCACTGTCATTTTTCCATTGTTTTATATGTTCAAAAGCAACTCTCTGAACATGATAAAAGTATAGTAATTCCATTTGTATTTGACAAATGAGGACATGGAGACAAAAGAAGTTGGGTAACTGACCTAGGAAAAAACAGTTACTAAATAGCAGGGCCAAGACCTAAACCTTAACTAATCTGACCACAGAATCCTCTCCTTTACTACTCTATGTTGCTTTCTTTACACATAATGTAATTTCACTTATCTTTCCTCATTCTCAGTCTTTTCATTAAGGTATAATTAAATGGAATGAACTTTATAGCAATATTGAGGCAAAAGAAAACACAGCCTAGCTTCCTAGGATGTTGCAGAAGGAGATGTCTAAGTGGGAGGAGAAAGAGCAGGAGATATTTATTTCTTGAATGCTCACTTATAGGTGAGCTTCCCTTTTCCTCTTACAGTTTTAACTGGTATTGGGATGTCACCTCTGTAAAAGTCTTCTCTATTCTGTAAGTCTGCATATTCTTCCTCCTCTGTGGATGTAAATAAGGCAATAATGCTTGTCATCAATTTCTGAACTCTGTAGCCAACCATTTGAACAGGGATGCACAAAAAATACATTTGGAAGTACTTTCTAGATTTCTATAAAGTATTGGCTTCATAGATTGTTGAAAGTAAATTTGCTTCTGTGCCTTGTAGCCTTGGGGACAGGGAAATAAGCAATTGGGGCAGAAACCAGGCATTTTGCCATAGACAGTCCTCTTTGAGATTGGATTCAGGGGGTCCCATCTGCTCAGGTCCCTGAGGAAGTGGAACTCAGCTCTTTAGTCTCCAAGCATCTGGTGAGTCCTTGTCTGGAATTCAGCTTTTTTAACATAGTAACCTCCCTCCCAGGGACCCACAGAATTTTTATTTCCCATCATTTTCAGCAGATGCCCCATAGCCTGGAACTATATCAGCAGTTGGCATAATGCATTGTAGTGCTTCAGATATCAAGCTAGCAAAACATGGTTGGGTAGGAGGTTCGATGACATTTTAATTCAGAGGAATTGATGCATTTTATAGACTATGACATTTTTCTAGCCCAGCAGAAAGTGATAATGAATAATGTCTAAGACTAAACATTTCCTCTTAGTTTCAGCACCCACTGCAGTACCCTGTTTAAATTGTTCTGTTCACTTGTGCATGTGTGCGTTCAGTGAATCGACATTAGTCAATCCCTACTATGTGCTGGGCTCTGTAGTAGATACCAGGGACATAACCGATAAATAAGACAACACACTTAGAAATCTGGAATGAGAGCCTGACAAAGAAACAGAAAATTACATTACAGGTACCTTCATTGAGGCAGTGGAAATTGCTCTAAAAATACAATGAAAGCTGTTATTAATTCAGCCAGAGGTGATTGGTAATACTTTCAAAGAGAAGGTGACAAAGTAATCTGAGTTATCCTCTCTGTCTCTGTTTGCTCAGCTCTATAATGGGCATGATATTATATGAGATTAAACACAATGAATTAGCTCCACTCTCAGAATTAGAAAAGAATAGAAAAGATAAAATGATATGAAGGATTAAAAAACACATTAGAAAAGAAAAGCTCCACAGAAATGCAAGCTTGTACTTTGCTAAGTATGAACCATATTTTAAAAATCTAATATCCATCCAAAACAAAGGGAATATTTTAGTCTTCATCTTAATTTTTATTATGAGATGATTTACTCTTCACTTAGTTCTTTGGATCAAGTGCTATGTTTGGAAGAAAATTATTCCTGTACATGGTAATTTGTCTTTTTTTTTCCCAGGATATTCATCACTATTGAAACACATTTAAAACTAATTACTTTAAAGTGAAAATAATTTTGTTATCATTCAAAGCATGTGATTTTTAAATAATAGGAAAATGAGATTTATTTTCTCTTTGTTGAGTATTCTGCACACAGACAAATTGGTGATTCTGAATGTTCAGTTTAGTTCTATATACATGATATGACTATCTTATGTATCAGGGTCTGTGTGAAGTGCCAGGATATGATAATTAGGTTGACATAGGTTATCCAATCAAAATCATGATGAATGAACTGTCCATCAAACATTTATATTTTTCTGAAACTAAATTTCTAAATTTGAGTCAAATGGGATGACAGTAACCAGTTATAGATTGTTATTCCATTAAATTAGTTATGACAAATTACATTAGAATCAGACAGACCTGAGTTCAAGCCCTGGCTCCCTAGACTTGGTAATTGTGTAACCTGCGAATAGTAATTTAGTATTTTTGGCTTCCTTTTTCCTTCACTCTAAAGGATTAAGTGAATGTATGTAACTGAAGGACTCAGCATAGTACCCATTATACTGAACTATTTCAATAAATGATGAGTGTTAACTATGATTATATGCAGATAGGAATGGACCAATACATATATATTTCATGGACATGTGACCTATATAGTCACACAGGGCCCCCAAATACAGAAGGACCCTGCACTTGGTTTAATATCTTCCTCTTGCTACTTGAAATTCTTAGTAACTTTGAACAAGGGACCCTTCATTTTTATTTTTGCACTGGACCCTGTAAAATATGAGAATTTTCTGGGTTTCAGACATGTATATGAGATTTTGCACATATTATCTCATTTTAAAAATTATTTCATTTAACTCTTCCAACAGCTCTGTGAGGAAATTGACTTCAGTGCCACAAATTATTTATAACATCATCAAGGCCACAATGCTCATCTTTAAAAGAATTCAGAAGAAACACTGTTTATTGACTCTAGCCAATGTGTTTTCCTCTTTTGTTCTCCTAAATTATAATAGCCAGCAGCAGCAGCAAAAATTAGTAAAGATGACTGAGAAACACATCATTTTTTAGAAAAAAATTGGTATCTTTTTCATAACTGGAGATAGTCCAATTTTATGGTTTAAATGCAGTTGTGTTTTTTACTTTTTAAGGATTTTATCATCATCATCAGATTTCACATTACAGTATTTTTCAAACACAATCACTGTATTCCTTGCCTACACTCACCATCTGTAGACAAAACAGTCTCATATGTAAGACTTCAGTGTTTGCTTGCAAGAGTAAATTGACCTTTTTGTTAACATTTTCTTCTCTAAGATTGTCATCTATCCTTCATGAACATTACCTTTAGCTATTGTTTAATAATTTTTTGATTTATCCTGGATTAATCAAAACATTTATATAAAATTACATGGAATTTATATAGAACAATTTCTAAACAATGGCATGCAACTAGGAGATAAAGCCCAGCAGCAATTCTTAGCCCATTTAAGGATTTACTCTTCAAGGTATGGCCTGTGAACAAGCAGCATCAATACCACCTAGGAGCTCGTTAGATGAAAAACCTCAGGCTCCTCCCCAGATCTACTAAATCAAAATCTATATTTTAATAAGATACCTGGGTGATTTCATATGCAAATAAAACTGTGAAAATCACTCATCTAGAGCACCTCAGCCCCTTTATTTTATTGACATCATTGACTGTGTGCACACACTAAGTCTCTGCAGTCATATCTGACTCTGTGCAATCCCATGAACTGCAGCCCGCCAGGTTCCTTTATCCATGGGATTCTCCAGGCAAGAATACCACAGTGAGTTACCATGCCCTTCTCCAGGGGATCTTCCTGACCCAGGGATCGAATCCATGTCTGACAGGGAGGTTCTTTACCATTAGCGCCCCCTGGGGACTCCCATCATTGACTGCATGCTGCACAATTATGCTATGATTGGCATTAAGCATGGCGAAAATGAACCTCAATTGCAACTGATCTGCATTTTAAACATATAAAACAGTTTTATATTTATAAATATAAAACAGTATACAATTAAGTAGTTTAGAAATGACTCTGAGGCTTACACCCAGAGCCTCAGCATCTCAGAATGACAAGACCCTAGGAAAACACTCTTAGGCTCGATTTTCCTATACTTCCTGCTTGGGCTCAGCCTTTTGCAGGAGATGGACATCAGGATCTTCGTGTCAGACTACACCAAGGGCAGATAAACCACCAGGATCCCTGCAGGGCCAACCTCCCAACATTCTAAATTTAGTGGCAAATATAGCCTTGGGATCAGTTGTATTTACTATCCAAGCAATAAGCTTTTGCTTCTGAAATAGTTGGAACTACGCCCATGATCATTAAAGTAAAATACCTGTGTATTTTAATAACAATTTTAAACTAGGTCTCCTAACCTTTATTTGATTTTGAGTACTGCTTTCATAGCAAAATTTGTTCCTTTGCAAAAGTGCTGAAAATCACTATGTGCAGGTCTACTTGGGTTAATTATTATTTTTGCATGGTAATATTTTTATGCTGAATTTTCCATGTACACTTTTCACATTTTTTAGGCCATGGTTTATTCAGGGTTATTTTTACCTTACTACAATTTGCTAACTTAAACAGATTTCTATGTATTTATTTACATTGTAACAACTTTGTAACATAATGGATTATGCCCTAAAGGAACTAAACTCTTCCTTGGGTATAAATTAAACAGTTGGGGGGTTTGAGGCATTAAGGAACCATTTAGGGAAATACTGCTTTTGCAACATGAATTTGAGTAAGAGCCCCCTAGAGGAACGTATGTTCAAACTACCACACCATTGCACTTATCTCACATGCTAGCAAAGTAATGCTCAAAATTCTCCAAGCTAAGCTTCAATAGTACATGAACCGAGAACTTCCAGATGTTCAAGTTGGATTTAGAAAACCCAGAGGAACCAGAAATCAAATTGTGAACATCTGTTGGATCATAGAAAAAAAACCAGAGAATTCCAGAAGAACATCTACTTCTTCTTCATTGACTATGCCAAAGCCTTTGACTGTGTGGATCACAATAAACTGTGGAAAATTCTTCAAGAGGTGGGAATACCAGACCCCCTTACCTGCCTCCTAAGAAACCTATATGCAGTTCGAGAAGCAACATTTAGAACCAGATATGGAATGGTGTACTGGTTCCAAATTGGAAAAGTAGTACGTCAAGGCAGTATATTGACACCCTGCTTATTTAACTTATATGCAGAGTACATCATGCGAAATGCTGGGCTGGATGAAGCACAAGCTGGAATCAAGATTGCCGGGAGAAATATCAATAACCTCAAATATGCACATGACACCACCTTTATGGCAGAAAGTGAAGAGGAACTAAAGAGCCTCTTGATGAGGGTGATAGAGGAAAGTGAAAAAGCTGGCTCAAAAGTCAACATTCAAAAAATGAAGAACATGGCTTTTGGTCCCATCTCTTAGTGGCAAATAGATAAGGAAACAATGGAAGCAGTGACAGACTTTATTTTCTTGGGCTCCAAAATAAATGGGCACAGTGACTGCAGCCATGAAATTAAAAGACGCTTGCTCTTTGAAAGAAAAGCTATGACCAACCTAGACAACATATTAAAAAGCAGAAACATTACTTTGCTGACAAAGCTCTGTCTAAGTCAAACCTGTGATTTTTCCAGTAGTCATGTATGGAAGTGAGAGTTGGACCATAAAAAAGCTGAGTGCCAAAGAATTAGTGCTTTTGAGCTGTGGTGTTGGAGATCACTCTAAAGAGTCCCTTGGACTGCAAAGAGATCAATCAGTCAATCCTAAAGGAAATCAGTTCTGAATATTCATTGGAAGGACTGATGCTGAAGCTGAAGCTCCAAAACTTTGGCCACCTAATGGGAAGAACTGACTCATTGGAAAAGACCCTGATGTGGGGAAAGGCAGGAGGAGGGGGGACGACAGAGGATGAGATGGTTGGATGGCACCACCAGCTGGATGGACATGAGTCTGAGTGAGCCTCAGGAGTTGGTGATAGACAGAGAAGCCTGGCGTGCTGCAGTCCATGGGGTCATGAAGTCGGACATGATTGAACGGCCCTACTGAACTACTACTAAAGGAAAGTAAGGAGTATGACACCACTCTAAACTGAAGGACACTCAGCCCGAAATTTTCTTGGTGATTAAGTGAATAGAGATGGCTTTAAGTGACATTAATGGAAAAACCATTAATCCCAAGAAGAGTGTGAAGTGTGTGCTTATGCAGTGCTTATAGAAAAAATAACTTTGAAGTGAGCTGGCTGCATACGCTGCCGTGAGAAAATAAAGTATAACAGACCTCCTCAAAATTTCTTAAGGAGACCAGAATTTTATGGCACTTTAAATCCTCCCCCACTATCTTCCTCTAAACTCAGTGTGTAATTAGAGGCTATTTGTTCTTGAAAATGCATTAAAACTAAATCTCTCCAGCTTTATTAGATTATAATAACACTGAAAATACTTCCACTTACTTTCGTCCCCCATTCAGGAAAATGCAGCCTTTTTTCACTTCATATAACTTAACTTGCACTTTTAATGCAATTCCTTCTTTCTATCTTGAAAATATACATAACACAGGGAGTATTAATAATTAAATTTGAAGTGGAATATCCAGAAGTGAAGTTTAAGTAATATGAAATATTTTTACATTCATGCTTCTTTTTCTTTTAAGTATTGTAGTTATATGTATGATAATTGAGTAACAATCCTTTAAAATGTGTGTATTTATTCACCAAGCCCTCAATGAGAACCAGCTGTGTCTCTAGCACTGATTAGATGCTGGGTTTACAAATATGAATGATTTGCATCACCTTGTCTGGATTCTGAAGACACACAACCATAAAAATGAATTTCAGTGTTATAATTTGATAACAGCAACAAAATGTATCAAATGACCTCCAGGAAATGAGCCTGTGCAAGATGCCAAGTGAAGATAAAAAAAGAGAGAGAAAGAGAATAAGATGTGGTACAGTTGAAAGAAACACATAAGTAATTAGGTCACCTTATTCTCCTTTTCTGCCTCATCCTGAGCTCATCTCTATTGTAGTATTGCTACTATAATTGTATCGGTGTTCGATCAACTAGGGTTTCTCAAGAATGTTAAGCTTAAGGCTCTAAGACATCCATTGTTATATAATAGTGCTAGTTATGGATCATCATTGGGAGAATTGAGAAATTAGTTACTCAGCTAATTTTCTATGTTCTGTGGTTCAGGTGACTTTTCTAGTTGAGAAAAGCTGCTGTTGCTGCTGCTGCTGCTAAGTCACTTCAGTCATGTCTGACTCTGTGCGACCCCATAGACAGCAGCCCACCAGGCTCCCCCGTCCCTGGGATTCTCCAGGCAAGAACACTGGAATGGATTGCCATTAGGGGACGACTGTTCTGCTCGTTTGCTGGCAAGGATTATGACTTTTTTTAGTGCTATAGCCTGTGGCATAGTTGGTGCTCTATAACCCTTTAGTTGATTCATTATAATTACACTCAAGTGAGATAATTTCTACAACAAAGGTTTGTACTGCATTTTATGGCAACATGATGTAGAGGAGGGCATCAAGAAATGTCAGAAAAACAGACTTTCCCAGGGAGATACTATTTGCACTTAGCTTTCAAAGAAAAAGAATATATCTGCAAGTGAATAGGATGTGAGATACAAAGTTTGAGACAGAGGAGAATTTGGAGAAATGGCATGGTTGTAAAAGAATACACAAACATGTAGGGGATGTCTAGGGCCCATCAGTTTGACTCAGGAAAGGATACATGGAACACTGGTGCTGGATATAAATAAAAGGAAATAATACTGAAAATGGACAAAATGATGACAGGATATGACTGCTCCAATGGTTGAGACTTTTGTGTATTAAGAATCACCTGAGAGTTTACTATGCTTCAGATCCTGGTCCCCACAACTTTTCATTCATTTAACAAACATTTAAGGTAATAAAGATGCGCCTGATGCAAGGACTTTTATTAAAAAATTAATTTATTTTTATTGAAGGATAATTGCTTTACAGAATTTTGCTGTTTGGGGGAAAAACTGGATAACTACATGTAAAAGAATGATATTAGAATACTTCCTAATACCATACACAAAGATAAACTCAAAATGGATTAAAGACCTAAATGTAAGATCAGAAACTATAAAACTCTTAGAGGAAAACATAGGCAGAACACTCAATGACATAAATCAAAGCTGATCCAAGGACTTTAACAAAGACTGCTATGTCTTATGGAGTGCTATGAATACTTTTTGAAAAGTCTGTGATTGGGCCAGGATTTAATACAATTGATCAAAAGACGCTAAGGCTCCAGTTGAAAAAAAGAGAAAACTGAAACAGATCGAGAGAGATGTTCAAGATCAGTCTTAGGCAAGAGAAGAACAGAGAGGAACAAACAATCCAGAGGGCTCTTGAAGGTAGAATCAAGGTGACTTGATGAGTTTGGGAGACGAAAGTAAAAAAATACCAACACAAGACACGTCTATATATTTCTACACAGAGCAATCAAACCAGCTATTTTTCTTCAGATTAGGGCTTAAAGGAGTGGGGAACTAGAGCCATGAGAAGCATGAAGAAGTAAAGAAACTGGCTTTCCAGATGCACTTTTTGATCCTTTGAACAACACAGGTCTGAAAGCTAGCCAAGACATGGGAACTGTAACCCAATGCAATTCACTTAACCTCTCTGAAAGTGAAAGTAAAGTCACTCAGTCGTGTCTGACTCTTTGCGATCCCATGGACTGTAGCCTATCAGGCTTCTCCATCCATGGGACTTTCCAGGCAAGAGTGCTGGAGTGGATTGCCATTTAACCTCTCTGAGCACCAGGGTTTTCATCTGTTAAGAGAGAGGATTGCACTCGTCTCACACACTAGCAAATTAATGCTCAAAATTCTCCAAGACAGGCTTCAACATTATGTGAACCATGAACTTCCAGATGTTCAAGCTGGATTTAGAAAACCCAGAGGAACCAGAAATCAAATTGCCAACATCTGTTGGATCACCAAAAAAGCAAAAGAGTTCCAGAAAAACATCTACTCCTTTTTATTGACTATGCCAAAGCCTTTTACTGTGTGGATCACAACAAACTGTGGAACATCTTAAAGAGATGGGAATATCAGACCACTTGACCTGCCTCCTGAGAAATCTGTATGCAAGTCAAGAAGCAACAGTTAGAACTGGACATGGAACAACAGACTGGTTCCAAATCAGTAAAGGAGTATGTCAAGGCAGTATATTGTCACCCTGCTTATTTAACTTATATACATAGTACATCATGCAAAATGCCAGACTGGATGAAGCACAAGCTGGAATCAAAATTTCTGGGAGAAATATCAATAATATCAACAATATCTCAGATATGCAGATGATACCACTGTATGGCTGAAAGTGAAGAGGTACTAAAGAGCCTCTTGATGAAAGTGAAAGAAGAGAGTGTAAAAGTTGGCTTAAAACTCAACATTCAGAAAACTAAGATCATGGCATATGATCCCATCACTTCATGGCAAATAGAGGGGTAAACAATGGAAACAGTGAGAGACTTTATTTTGGGGGGGCTCCAAAATCACTACAAATGGTGACTGCAGCCATGAAATTAAAAGACGTTTGCTCCTTAAAATAAAAGCTATGACCAACCTAGACAGCTTATTAGAAAGCAGAGACATTATTTTGCCAACAAAGGTCTGTCTAGTCAAGACTATGGTTTTTCCAATAGTTATGTATGGATGTGAGAGTTGGACTATAAAGAGAGCTGAGCACCAAAAAATTGATGGTTTTGAACTGTGGTGTTGGAGAAGAATCCTGAAAGTCCCCTGAACTGCAAGGAGATCCAACCAGTACATCCTAAAGGAAATTAGTCCTGGGTGTTCACTGGAAGGACTCATGTTGAAGCTGAAACTCCAGTACTTTGGCCACCTGATGTGAAGAACTGACTCATTGGAAAAGACCCTGATGCTGGAAAAGATTGAAGGCAGGAGAAGGGGACGACAGAGGATGAGATGGTTGGATGGCATCACTGACTCAATGGACATGAGTTTGAGTAAACTCCAGGAGTTAGTGATGAACAGGGAGGCCTAGCATGCTGCAGTCCATGGGGTTACAGAGAGTCAGCCAGGACTGAGGAACTGAACTGAACTGAAATGAGGGGATTAAGCTTTGTATACTTTGAGCTCCCTTTACAATAAGGTTTAAGTTCTGAGGTAAAATCCTTCTTGTGGCCTTGGTAACAAACGAAGATAAGCATTTTTCTCACAAAGCTATCTGAAAGTCCTATTCTCAAAAGTCCTCTAGCCAAAAAGTTTCTAACAGATCACTCAGAGTGACCTTCATTATCTTCAAAAGATAAGAAAAGATAAGATTTTTCTTCCACTACCTCCTCCCCCTGATCAAAAACAAAACAGAACAAAACAGCAAACAGAATACTCCTAAATCTAAGACAAAATGTGGATTGAAAAAGATTCCTATCTACCTGCTTAGTTATTATTTGTTCTCTCTTCCCGCCTTTCCCTTAAGGAAAGTTAGGCAAAGCCTCCAGAATCAGATGATCAAAAGCAGGACAAATTTAAGACTCTTTCTCTGTCCAAGCCCTTGAAGCCTTTCTGAGGCAGCCACCTGCTTTGATGCTGAGAAGGCAGCATTCTCATTAAGTTTTACGGTTTTCAATCAAACAGGCTTCATCACTGTAAATCTGTAGCTGGTCCCACAGTCCAGTCATAGGGCAAATGATCAAAACACTCTGTGTTTTAAAAAATTCAAAACACTGAATGTACTTCCACTGCTATATACCTCCTTGTGTTCTAGTAAAGGTAGGTCGATGGGCTCTGCATGCCATTGCCCTGTAGTTATTTTTAAATGACAGTTTGAGTCTAGGAGGGGGATGATGCTTGTGAACAGGTGAGAGATCTCTGCCAGAGAATTTCTTTTAAGAATGGTATTATTAGGGATCAGCTTCAGGGAAAGTTTTATCCTGGAATTTTTTAACATGGAGCAGGAAGATACTAGAGAGAGGCAAACTATATTTCCTGTTCTTTGAAGGAATAATACTCATACCAATCCATCCCTCCTGGTCCTAGGGCTGAAATGCATTAAAGAAGAGAAATCAAAGAGGAGCTATCTCTGCAGTTGGTACTGTGATCACACATGCTAAGTAGTGAGTAAGTGTGGGAGGATGTGTAAGTGCCAGTAGAAGAGATGGACAAGTTCAGAAAACGCTCTCTTCTGCTTTTGGGTTATTATGATCTGCTTTATTCTTTGCCAGAATCCATGCACCCTTTCATTCTATTAAGAGTAGTAAGTGTACCTGAACCCCCAAATTCTTTTATTAGAAGGGAAGGAAATGAGGGAAGGAAAGGAAGAGAAAAGACAGAGAGGGAAAGAAAACATTTTTGATTATCCTCTTGGTGGGAAGAATAATGTATACAAAATTCAAAAATAAGAGAATCTAGAAGAAAGTAAAAATGATAGAAAGGAGAAAATTCTGAATGGTGACAAGATGTTTCAAGAAAAACATAATAAGAATATAAATATAGGCGTAGCTCTGTGAAGAAGGCTGAGCGCCGAAGAATTGATGCTTTTGAACTGTGGTGTTGGAGAAGACTCTTGAGAGTCCCTTGGACTGCAAGAAGATCCAACCAGTCCATTCTGAAGGAGATCAATCCTGGAATTTCTTTAGAAGGAATGATGCTAAAGCTGAAACACCAGTATTTTGGCCACCTCATGCGAAGAGTTGACTCATTGGAGAAGACTCTGATGCTGGGAGGGATTGAGGGCAGGAGGAGAAGGGGACGACAGAGGATGAGATGGCTGGATGGCATCACTGACTCGATGGATGCGAGTCTGGGTGACCTCCGGGAGCTGGTGATGGACAGGGAGGCCTGGCGTGCTGCGGTTCATGGGGTCGCAAAGAGTCGGACACGACTGAGTGACTGATCTGATCTGATCAAGCTTGAAGGGGGAAAAAATTATGAGACAGGATTTTATCCATCTTTCAGTGGAATTTTCCAGGATGCCAAAACCTGGTCTGAGAAAGAAGTAGGGGAAAGATATTTACTCCCACTCTCCCATAAATAAACCTGGAATTTGTTATTATTATTTCAGTTTTGATCCTGAGATCCCATATCCAATGTAGTGCATATGTGGTAGTCTGTATTTTCTGGGCTACCTAGTTGATGGATTTCCCAAATCTGTATGAAATAGATTGTAATCCATTAAACTGCAGCCATTCAGATCCGCAGCCTTTTCCATCCGACCAAACAGTTTTAAAGAAAAAGCAAAGATTGTATCATTTTATCCTATTCAAGGGCTTCCCTGGTGACTCATATAGTAAGGAATCTGCCTACAATACTGGAGACCTGGGTTCAGTCGGGTTGGGAAGATCCCCTGGAGGAGGGCATGGCAACCCACTCTATATTCTTGCCTGGAGAATCCCATGGACAAAGGAGCCTGGCGGGCTACAGTCCGTGGGGTTGCAAAGAGTCCGACACAACTGAGCAACTAAGCACAACAAAGCACAGCATCCTATTCAAAATGAAGGGAGAATGTAAGAGGCATGTTTTAGCCTATTAACCACTGGTAGTAGAGCTCATGGCACCCCACCCCAGTACTTTTGCCTGGAAAACCCCATGGACTGAGGAGCCTGATAGGCTCCAGTCTATGGGGTCGCCAAGAGTCGGACATGACCGAGCGACTTCACTTTCACTTTTCACTTTCATGCATTGGAGAAGGCAATGGCAACCCACTCCAGTGTTCTTGCCTGGAGAATCCCAGGGACAGGGGAGCCTGGTGGGCTTCCGTCTGTGGGGTCGCACAGAGTCGGACACGACTGAAGACTTAGCATAGCATAGCATAGCATAGTAGAGCTCAGTAAAGAAATAGGTCTTATGATTCTTATCACAGACTCTCACATTATAGCTCTTTCCACAAGCTTTCATGTTATTATTCCTTCCCTAACTTTGTGGAACCAGTGAGCATTGCAGATATCAAAGATGTCATAGTTCTGTTTGATAACACCTGGTTTGTGTCCGACTAAAGAATGAGACCTCGGTCGTGGGGTAGCTCCTCTCGGCTGTGCTTAGTGCGCCGGTCCTCACCCTTCCTCGGTCGTGGGGTAGCTCCTCTCGGTCGTGAGGTAGCTCCTCTTAGTGCGCCCGTCGCAGCCGGCGAGGCGCTCCTAGTGCGCTGATCGCAGCCGGCGAGGCGCTCCTAGTGCGCGGCTCGCAGCCGGTGAGGAGCTCAGATAATCATGATGGTGTGATCACTGACCTAGAGCCAGACATCCTGGAATGTGAAGTCAAGTGGGCCTTAGAAAGCATCACTAGGAACAAACCTAGTGGAGGTGATGGAATTGCAGTGGAGCTATTCCAAATCCTGAAAGATGATGCTGTGCAAGTGCTGCATTCAATATGCCAGCAAATTTGGAAAACTCAGCAGTGGCCACAAGATTGGAAAAGGTCAGTTTTCATCCCAATTCCAAAGAAAGGCAATGCCAAAGAATGCTCAAACTACCGCACAATTACACTCATCTCACACGCTAGTAAAGTAATGTTCAAAATTCTCCAAGCCAGGCTTCAGCAATATGTGAACCATGAACTTACTGATGTTCAAGCTGGTTTTAGAAAAGGCAGAGGAACCAGAGATCAAATTGCCAACATCCGCTGGATCATCGAAAAAGCAAGAGAGTTCCATAAAAACATCTATTTCTGCTTTATTGACTATGCCAAAGCCTTTGACTGTGTAGATCACAATCAACTGTGGACAATTCTGAAAGAGATGGGAATACCAGACCACCTGATCTGCCACTTGAGAAATCTGTATGCAGGTCAGGAAGCAACAGTTAGAACTGGTCATGGAACAACAGACTGGTTCCAAATAGAAAAGGAGTACGGCAAGGCTGTATATTGTCACCCTGTTTATTTAACTTATATGCAGAGTACATCATGAGAAATGCTGGACTGGAAGAAGCAAAAGCTGGAATCAAGATTTCTGGGAGAAATATCAATAACCTCAGATATGCAGATGACACCACCCTTATGGCAGAAAGTGAAGAGGAACTAAAAAGTGTCTTGATGAAAGTGAAAGTGGAGAATGAAAAGGTTGGCTTAAAGCTCAACATTCAGAAAACGAAGATCATGGCATCCGGTCCTATCACTGCATGGGAAATAGATGGGGAAACAGTGGAAACAGTGTCAGACTTTATTTTTCTGGGCTCCAAAATCACTGCAGATGGTGATTGTAGCCATGAAATTAAAAGACGCTTACTCCTTGGAAGGAAAGGTATGACCAACGTAGAGAGCATATTCAAAAGCAGAGACATCACTTTGCCAACAAAGGTTCGCCTAGTCAAGGCTATGGTCTTTCCTGTGGTCATGTATGGATGTGAGAGCTGGACTGTGAAGAAGGCTGAGCACCCAAGAATTGATGCTTATGAACTGCGGTGTTGGAGAAGACTCTTGAGAGTCCCTTGGACTGCAAGGAGATCCAACCAGTCCATTCTGAAGGAGATCAGCCCTGGGATTTCTTTGGAAGGAATGATGCTAAAGCTGAAACTCCAGTATTTTGGCCACCTCATGCGAAGAGTTGACTCATTGGAGAAGACTCTGATGCTGGGAAGGATTGGGGGCAGGAGGAGAAGGGGACGACAGAGGATGAGATGGCTGGATGGCATCACTGACTCGATGGATGTGAGTCTGGGTGACCTCCGGGAGTTGGTGATGGACAGGGAGGCCTGGCGTGCTGTGGTTCATGGGGTCACAAAGAGTCGGACACGATTGAGCGACTGATCTGATCTGATCTGAACCAATGAGAAAGAGTTGCCTCAGAGCACAGAAGGAGCTAAGCCTTTCTTACATAACAGTACCTTTTCATGGTATTTAAATACACTCTAATCTATAATGTGCATGGCAGACCTGGCAGACTCTTAACTAAATTGAAGTGGTTTTTAAATCCTCCAGGTCAAAACTATATAAACTTATGAAAGTCTACTTAAGACAGGTGTTAATGCACAATAGAATTATGATTTATTTTTTAAATATGTGGCTTAATTTCAAATCTTAGACTCTTCCCTCTACTCTTCCTATTTCTTAAGCACTTTCCAAGATGATCATTTTGGACCTTCTTGAACAACTGACTTTCTTAGAATTGCATTGCAGAAGTCAAGGGCATGATTTCCGAGAGTTAATCTCATAATCACTTGAGTTAACTCAAGCCTTTGACATAGTACTATGTCTAACCCCGTTCATCAGAATTTCTGTTCTTCCAGTAGCATCCTAAAACCCATGTGTCTAGCATGTATTTCAAACCTAATTATTACACTATTTGAAGGACAGATCCAAGAGTTTAATTCTCAGATGCCTAAGCATATTTGATCCTTGCAACACTCTGGCTTACCTATAATTTCTTTATTAGGTAGTTGTATTATTCTATGAACATCAAATGTTAACATCAGAAGAAAAGATAGCAGTGTATATCATAGTGGTTAGAAAAACAAGCAAAAATGCTTAATTACACAAGTAAGGAAACTAAGGTATAGTTCAATTAAGTGACTCTCCCCGTTGTTATCCTTGTTATTTGCAAAGATGTCTCTAATAAGTTGGGTATCCTTGATGTACCCAATAAAATCTTCAGTTTAACGAAACAATAACCATGTCTATATAAGCAACCACATCACTCAATATTTTTTTCGCCTAATTTTCATTTAGGTAAACTTAGAATCTGAAAAGGCATTTTCCCATTGTCAGTTTTTTAAATGTCACAGTCTTTCATGTCATTTTCCTCTGTTCTAATTCTTACCAGAAGTTTAATGATCACACGATTCTACAAGTGTCTTTCAAATTAATCTTGAGTTTCTAGTCTCTCATCATCTAGTAGAAAAAAGAGCTGTTGGAGAAAGGCCACAGTTCAGCTATTCCTCTAGAAACTTTACTTCTAAGTAGAGTTGTGAGCTTTTGCAGGGCCCATAAAACATGTCTTTCACTTTTATTACTATCCCTTGCCACAGAGAGCAAATCTTTGTATTTCCACTTAGAAATTTTATTTCCCCACTTATTTTTGGTCTCCAATCATAACCACACTTTTCAGTTTATACCATATCTATCACTGCAAGGATGTGACTCTAATTAAGTAATATAATTCTAATTAAGCAATTATATTTTGTGTGTTCTTATCATTTTCATAAAACAAATTGTTCACTTCTGGATTTTTTTTTTAAGCTTTTCGACAACCTGCTGTATTTGAGCAGTTCTTTCTTGTTTTTGAGTCAGGTACCTCTCTTCTAATTATTATTTCTGTTCCTCATTTAATCTAAAACTCTGTCTAAGCAATTTGCCATATTAATTTCTCATGTAAGCAGTCAATCTGCTTTCCTCCATTTGATTTTACATCCCCCAATTTCTGATATGCCTTCCTGCTCTCCTTCAATTAGGTTTATAGTTATTGAGATGACTAAAATGCACTCCACCAACTGACAAAACAATTATTCACCCTTTCCACCCTGTTTAAAATGCATTAAATTTCTATCCACAACTGGAATTATAATGCACTTTCTAGCTTCTTATAGAAAACATCAAACCATTTCTGATGATTTCCTTTTCATCAAGTGCAACTGCTTCAACCCCAATTAGCAGAACAGATTTCTCAATCATATATTCCCTCTTCTGATGAAGAAATTATAACTTGGTTTCTAGGATGTTGACTCGTACAACTTTCATTGGAGCATGTTTGCTCGGAAATACTTTTCTTTCTCATTTCTCCTTATCTTAAAATTCTTATTTTGTGCAGCAGCCACTCCCTCATGTTTTTTGGAAAAGCATTACCAAGTATGTTTTCTTTATTAGACCATAATTTTTAAGTCAAGGATATATATGTAAGTATATTTCACTTAGTATTGTGGGAGCATTCGCAAGCTTTTCCCTGAAATAACTTTCCATCAAACTGAGAAGTCAGATTTCCAAAAGTAACTTCAGTATTTAGTGATCACTTTCTAAAGGCTCATTTTATTTGGAGCCATTTGATTTATCATTTTTTATAAGGTCTGAATCCTGCCTCTTAGCTTACAATCTCAGAGTAAGATGTTATTTTATGGGCCTTGGGGACTTGGTTTTGGTCTGACTGTGCAAATTCGTCACATTCTGTCCTTCTGTTTTCTCATCACCTCATTCATAAAATAGAGATAAAAGTATTTATCTCATGTGATATCTATGAGGTTTAAGTGAGATACTTAATGTGCCTTTAGGAAAGTTAGAGATTAAAGCTGATAAGCATGAATATGGCTGGCACGGAGATATGTTACAGGTACTATTTAATTTTCATAATATACAAGTAGAGTGATCATTATTCTCTGTGATATTTGGTTGTTTGTTTGTTTGTTTCCTAAGGAGATGGCTCAGGAAAGTTAAGTGATTTGCCTGAGACTTTATCTTATTAATATATTGATCACAGTTTCAAACTCATTCACTCTGAATCTAAAACTCATTTCAGGGCACAGCAAGCAGGGGGAGTGTTGGATAAAGGTGGAAAAAAAAAAGTTTTGTTTTATAAACTCATTCATTTGTTTGTTCAACAAATTGACGTGGAGATGGTACTGACACTTTGGAAATGGACATGCTCATTGGGAAAGGTAATTAGAGGATACAGGAGGCGACGCATTCATTTTTTTACTCAAAAAACGTGCTGAACGCTGAGCTGTGTTACAGGTGTGCTCCGGCTGCTGGGCAGCAAATGAGAAAAGCTATATTCTTCCTGAAAAGTCCGCAGAGAGGTCCCTCTACTGTTGTGGAAAGCAGGGTGGGTGCTAAAGAGAAAGATTAGGAGCCGCTCACGCAGAGTAGGTATTGTAGATGTGGGAACATACATGCCTGTTGGAGAGGGTAAGGAGGAGAGAGAGAAAGTGAATGGAACCTTGAGAAGCATCCATGTTAAGAAATAAGAACAGGGAGACAAGACAGGGAAGAGAAGTCAGAAGGAGAGGAATGTAACCCAGAATCTAGGGCAGGACCTAGTAACAGGTAAGATCTCAGGAAGGGGCAGCCTTGGAGGGGACAGCTTCTGAGGGGGCCTTATGGCTGGGGCTGCTGCTGCTGCTAAGTTGCTTCAGTTGTGTCCAACTCTGTGCGACCCCATAGACAGCAGCCCACCAGGCTCTGCTGTCCCTGAGATTCTCCAGGCAAGAACACTGGAGTGGGTTGCCATTTCCTTCTCCATTGCATGAAAGTGAAAAGTGAAAGTGAAGTTGCTCAGTCGCGTCCAACTCGTAGTGACCCAATGGACTACAGCCTACCAGGCTCCTCCATCCATGGGATTTTCTAGGCAAGAGTACTGGCATGGCTTGCCATTGCCTTCTCCGTATGGCTGGGGAGGAAGAGGTAAATCCTTGAAAGTAGACTTTCTGGCTGCTGCAGCAGGTCAGAGCAAGAGCCTGCTGACACATCAGTCAAATGTTTAAGGGACTGCCAGAGGACTGTTCCTATCTGAGGCAGCTAGAACAAAGATCCAGATCAAGCCTAGAGCAGAGCCATGACCCTCTCCAAGGCAGGCCCCTCCATCTGGCTTCGCTCGTTAAGAACCAAGTCTTAGGGAATTATCGATAGGCCCCTGAAAAGACCTGAGGAGCAATCCAACAGGACCTTTTTCCCAGACAGACTAGGAGAATCCCTGCTGCAGTATTCTGTCCAGGGCAGGGTCTTTGGAGGCTTCCAAACCAGATGGGCAGAGAGCCCTTCTTCCCAGGGAGAACCAGCAAAGTTCACCATCTGTTCCGTCAGATACAAATTTTTTCTCTTTGTAATTTTGACCTGGCCAAGCCAACTTCGGAGGTTGCAACGATATTGTTGTGAAACACATACACAACATTCCTGTCTGGGCACAGTGGAAGCGTGAGAGAGTCAACGATCTGGAGTTAGACCAATCTTCACCCCAGCCTTAAGTCTAGCACTGCTGATGAACTGTGCAGCCTCTTTGCATGTGACTTTTTTGTGTAATGAGAAAGGGTAACAAAGAGTTATTTTGACAATCTAAGTGACTTACAGTTACAGTAAAGCAGTATATATCAACCCAGAAGCACAAAGAAGGGGGTGTTCCCCCAAATAGGAGCATTTCTTATGGCACATATTATGAATAACAGTAGCAATTATTTAAAAAATATGAGAGATCTGAGAAAGAACAAGGATCTGAAAAAAGGAGGCAGCTCTGTAAAAGCAGTGGTCCCAAGAACTCAGACTGCAAGAGGTTAAGGAAAAAGTAGATAGTGAAGAAAAAGAAGCAGTCTTTTTTTTTCTTTAAGTTGGCAATGAGCAGAAGGAGAGATAGACTGGCCCATTGATGGAAGATGTCTAAGGCTGAAGGGAAGTTTCTAACTCCTGATCATAACTGTGAAATCAAAACAAATGTGTGAATCAGTTCTAATCTAGCTGGGAATAAATGTGCTTTTAGAAAGTTAGTTTTCTTATAGGAAACCACTACAAGAGTTTTAGGGGGACATTAGGAGAGAGAAATTGAAAATGCTGGCAAGATAATAGCTTCTATAGCATGTTGTTTATTCTTATTTTATAGCTTTTATTTATTTTTGCATTGTTTCAGCTCTTGGGCTTCATTTTATTCATGCCATAGCAAGCTGGAGGGGAACTATTAAGGAACACAGTTAAGAACAGCAATGGAAATTAAAATGATGTTGGACTCTAAGCCCTCACTTGAAAAAATAGCTGGCTGCCTCTCCCTTCAGGTCCTCCCTCCCTATGACAGAATTCCAAGTGATGTGCTTTCTCCAAGGCAGCCTATCCAATCATCCTGGGACCACCCTGGGTGCTATTCTTTTATCTGTTTCCATTAATCTTACATTTGTCTGTCAAGGAGAACTATTCATACTCACAGTCTCAAATGCTGACCCCTGATACCCTTGCTAAGGTACTTCCTTCCCTTGGAACAGGGCATTATTTTCTGACTCTAGTCTACAGATCATAGTCAAAAAAATTGGAACATGCCCTACTCCCTGCAAAAAAAAAAAAAAAAAAAAGAAGAAGAAGAAAAAAAATTCCTTCCTGCTTTCAAAACTCGACATATTTTCTCTGAAATCAGATCACAGTCTAAGAAAATGTTCTTCTTGGTTGGGTGCCATCAACTCAAGGCACCAGGGTCTCACCATCATTTCCAAAGTTCATTTTATTCCAGATGGCTACTAAGACCTCATAAAAGTACTCACTCAATGCTCAATCTTCACAGCATATCAGAATTTTTAACTTGGATGTGCAAATTGAGCCCCAATTAGGTGCTTTGCTATTGTTTTTGTTGGTTCCTTCTGAGCAGAATTCTTTTCTTACACAGTAGAGAAACCCTCCTTGCTCTTGAAGAGTGGCTTAGACATAGGCACAAACTACAGGTTGGCCGAATAAATGAACACATTGATTGTACATAGAACATTCCCTAAACAGTATAAGAGTCTTCTCTAACATTGAGATAGGATGGAATGAAGAAGGGAGATGAGGACCCTATAGTTAAAGATGAAGAGATGGGAAGATGTGAAACTGCCAGATTTAGCACCCTTTTTAAGAATTCAATTGGTGCTAGACTGAATGGAATCAAAGACCAAAACATAAGCATAAATAATTGCTTCAATGATTAAGTAGCATTCAGTGAATTTATATTATTCCCCTGGGTCTTTAAGAAGAACCATTCCTCAGCCCCTTTTCTCCAGCACTGTCTTAGAAGGTTTTATTTTGTGGCTTAATGATTGTAGCACAGTATGCATGCCTAATACAGTTATCAGAAGCCCTTTCTCCAAGTTTCATGACCCGGAGCAAATGACTCCCTCAATGGCCCTCCCACACTGATGCCTACAAGTGTTGACAATTGCCAGATAATTTTGATATGTATTTTGATTTTTTTTAGAAAGAAATTTATAGATGTATGAATAAATTTTCAGTTTACATAGATATGACCTGATCTACCTTGATATACAGTATGCTAAGTCACTTAAGTCGCATCTGACTCTTTGTGACTCTATAGACTGTAGCCCACCAGTCTCTTCTGTCCAGGCGGTTGCCATGCCCTCCTCCAAGGAAACTTCCTAAACCAGGGAAGATACTGCTACCCAAGAGCACAAAGAAGATGACTCACTGCTCTTTTCCTTCTGGGGTGTGCAAACTGTAGTAGGTATCTATGTGCTGGCTTGACAGCTCTCACATTATTAAACCTGTTTATATACTTCTAGTGTTGTTTGCCCTTGCCCTTGAAAACTGCAAAAATTGACTGTCGGAGTCTCAAATCTGGCTTTAATTCTTAGTGCTTATGTAACTTAAAGAAGTTTATTTCATCCGTAAAGCAGAGGTGATAGGAGTAGTCATCGTAGCTAGCAGGCAAGGCTTATGGTGAGGAGATGCTGCATTCTGAGTTTAGCACAGTGATTGGCCCATAATAAGTGATCACTAAGCTACAGATGTTATTCTTATCCCCTCCTTTATTATGTGCTCTTGAGCCTTCACTGCCAGGGGCAGGGTTGGAATTTGGATCCAGCACAATAACTGTGTGAGATCCACACAAAGCATTTTGGAAACCTCAGACATGTCATAATTCTGTGGGAATGGAGCTTAATAGCTAAGGGAACAAAGCCAAGCCTGAATCTTTGCTGAGGGACGCTTGACTTCTATTTAGGGGGCAAATGGGGGCACACCTTCAGGCTCAGCTCTGGGGCATCTGCTGAAGGAGAGAAAGATGCTCTCTCCTACCCAGTAGACTTGCTAGTCCCTAGAACATCACAGAGACCTTGCTGATGTCAGCCCCCTTGGGAAAAGCCCTTGAATGCAGGAAGGAATCATAATAGCAAGGGAAGGAACTGTAAAAAGATTCAGTGAAACATCAAGGAGCAAGGAAATCATAAGCATCGTGATGATTCAAATTAGATAACCCAAAACTTCCCCATCCCTTCATTTCTTATATCACTGTCATCTCTTGTCCTACTTTCTCCTTTCTGCAGATTGTAATCTGTCTCCTTAAAGATCTGAGTCATATGTGTGTGTGTGTGTATATATATATATATATATATATGGTAGAACTTTCCTTGACTATCCTGTTTCTAAAAAAAGAGGGCTTCAGATTCTTTGTACTGAATAGCCCTTCCTACCTTATATATCTATTTTTCCCCTTTATTCATTCATCGAACATTTATGAGATGGTGACTTTAGACAAGAAATAAAGCTTAGGACTGGAGATAAAATGTTGAACAACTTCAGTCTCTGACCTCAAAATGCTGACTGGACTTTAACTCCCCACCACATTGTTGGATGAACCCCTAAAACTCCGTGGACACTTTCTTTGCTTTTTATCAACATATTGATCACTAGCGTTTGTGCATATTTTGTTAGCCATTATGTCAAAACAGTTCACCAAAAACAGAGTTCTCTATGGAAGAAACCATGTTTGGTATATAACACCCTTGGTTCAGGACAGGGATTTACAATGTTTAGAGTACAGTGGGGTAATGGCAGCTGTCCAGAAGAATGCCATATAGTGTCCCATGTTCTCATGGATTTGGAATGTAAAAGTGTTCAGGTCATGGGAAAAGTTATTTATGCTAACATAATACTCTAGATTGTTTCATAGACAGAACAGCATCACAGAAAGTAGCTACTGGCGATGTTATGAAGAACCATCATTTCCTGGAGCTACATGCATGCATTACACAAGCACATTTTGTAACCACAGCAGTGTAAAATTCTATCTTTTTAAATAGTAAATACAACTTGATAAAATCTCTGATTCAGAATTTATCTAATTGTTCTAATTTAAAACTATGTATGAATAAATCACTGATTTTAAAAGATTAACTAAAAATGCTTTTAAACACTCAACATTTACAAAGGACTTTAAAGTTTGTAAAGTTTTAAAATTTATTTTATTATGCTCAATACTTGAGCAGCAATGAACATTGCATAGTAATTGGAATAGAACAGTGTGAGTGTTAATGGTTCAGTCGTGTCCGACTCTTTGCAACCCCGTGGACTGTAGCCAGCCAGGCTCCTCTGTCCATGGGATTCTCCAGGCAAGAATACTGGAGTGGGCTGCCATTCCCTTCTCCAGGGGATCTTCCCAACCCAGGAATCGGACCCAAGTCTCCTGCACTGCAGACAGATTCTTTACCATCTGAACCACTAGAGACCCTAGTGTATTTATGGAGCACCTGTTGTAAGGTGCTCCATAAATACACCTTTTCATTAGTGTATCCCTTCATTCACTATTTGCTATATGCCAGGTACTTCGGACGTGACAGTAAATGAAGCAGGATGGTTTCTGACTTTCTGTGGAGTTTATGATCTAATGGGCGAGAACCAGTAGCAGTTAGACCCGTGTCTATTTTCAGAACAGATAAGATGAATTTCTGACTTATCTGAGAAAATTAAAAGGAAATAGGTAAGTGAATGCAGAAAAGCCAGTAGGTAGCTGAGAACAGACTAGAACGGATGTATTGTGTCTGAGTGATGCACGTAGTGTGGTATGGAATGTGTGAAGGGAAGCACAGCAAACAGCAAGCACTCCTGGTCATCTACACTATCTTCTACACACATTTTTATAGAGATTATACACATTTTATACCCCTTCATTAAAATATATGGTTTTATGAGGTGCAGATTCTTTGAGTCTTTTCTGTGGAAAACCCACTATCACAGTTATTAAGTTTAGCAATGCTGTTTTTTTATTATTCAGCATTGATCAAAGAGGGTCCAATTTTATTTTTCATAGTACTCGTACTTAGACATGAAGAACATGTAAAAGAGTGGCTTCTTGACTTATAGGGTTTGCCTTTGGTGTTTGAAAAAAAAACGTTGCTTAAATTCTGGATGTGATTTCCGAAGTTGTAACTCTGCTAGAGTACAGTCCAGCATCAGCAGAACCGGATTTATGGCCTGGATACGTGATGTGGGGAGACAATTGACCGTGGTAGGCCCCAGCTTCCAGCACGTTTGTTTGTAGGGGTAAAATGCCTAGTTTTTATTGAGTGCCAAGAACATAATAGGTGCACAAATAAAGAAGATAACTCTTAGCAGAATAATCATTGTGCCTAGTTTTTTTATTGAGTACCAAGAACATAGTAAGTGCTCAAAAAAAGGAAGATAACTCTTACCAGAATAATTATTATAATACTTTATTTCATTTGCATTTATTTAATAGTAATACTATCTTACTATGGTTGACACTTAACTTTGAAAAGAACATTCACATATTATCACTAATGATTCTCACAAGACTCTCCCAAACCTCAGTTATTTATATATCACATTCAGAGTTGTACCATATTTATGTATTACTTATGTTACTTGTTTAATATTTTGCATTTAAACTTAATTTACTTTGAAATTCATTTCATCTTAAAGTAATATTATCCATACAATTTTAACTTGAATATGCTACCTATACTTTTTCCTTCCAAGTATGCTATGCTAAGTCACTTCAGTCGTGTCCGACTCTGTGTGACCCCACAGATGGCAGCCCACCAGGCTTCCCCGTCCCTGGGATTCTCCAGGCAAGAACACTGGAGCGGGTTGCCATTTCCTTCTCCAATGCATGAGAGTGAAAAGAGAAAGTGAAGTCGCTCAGTCATGTCCGACTTCTTAGCGACCCCACGGACTGCAGCCTACCAGGCTCCTCCGTCCGTGGGATTTTCCAGGCAAAAAGTACTGGAGTGGGGTGCCATCGCCTTCTCCGCCTTCCAAGTATACAACCATATAAATATATATATATATGCTGGAAATTAAAATACAGTTTTTGAGCCACCTACACTTCATGGAAAACAGACGGGGAAACAATGGAAACAGTGACAGACTTTTATTTTGGGGGCTGCAAAATCACTCCAGATGGTGACTGCAGCCATGAAATTAAAAGACGCTTGCTCCTTGGAAGAAAAGTTATGACCAACCTGCTGCTGCTGCTGCTAAGTCGCTTCAGTCGTGTCCGACTCTGTGCGACCCCATAGATGGCAGCCCACCAGGCTTCCCCCGTCCCTGGGATTCTCCAGGCAAGAACACTGGAGTGGGTTGCCATTTCCTTCTCCAATGCATGAAAGTGAAAAATGAAAGTGAAGTCGCTCAGTCGTGTCCAACTCCCAGCAACCCCATGGACTGCAGCCTACCAGGCTCCTCCGTCCGTGGGATTTTCCAGGCAAGAGTACTGGAGTGGGGTGCCATTGCCTTCTCCAATGACCAACCTAGACATATTAAAAAGTAGAAACATTACTTTGCCAACAAAAGTCTGTCTAGTTAAAGCTATGGTTTTTCCAATAGTCATGTATGGATGTGAGAGTTGGACTATAAAGAAACTGAGCACTGCAGAATTGATGTTTTTTTTGAACTGTGGTGTTGGAGAAGACTTGAGAGTCCCCTGGACTGCAGGGAGATCAAACCAGTCCATCCTAAAGGAAATCAGTCCTGAATATTCATCAGAAGGACTGATGCTGAACCTGAAGTGCCAATCCAATGGCCACCTGATGCAAAGAAGTCATTGGAAAAGACCCTGATGGTGGGAAAGATTGAAGGCGGGAGAAGAAGGGGATGACAGAGAACGAGATGGTTGGATGGCATCAGTGACTCGATGGACATGGGTTTGAGCAAGCTCCGGGAGTTGGTGATGGACAGGGCGTGCAGACTGGCATGCTGCAGTCCATGAGATCAGTAAGAGTCGGATACCGCTGAGCGACTGATCTGAACAGCATCCAGCACATCACCAGAGTTATGAGTCTGAGTTTTCAAAACCACAGGGCAACGTGGTAACGTAGATGGAACAAGGATTGTTATGTTTATTTCACCAGTGAGACAGTTAAGGCTTAGAGAAGTTAAGATTTTTATAGTAAACCAGTCTACACAGCCAAACCTGGAGAGATTGTGTCTTGCCTGAGGTCTGGGAGCTGGAGGAAGACAATTCTGGTATTGGAACCCAGGTTGCATACCTCCCTGATGTAAATTCTTTCTAGCTCACTCCCCCTTTTTGGAAGTTTTTTCTCCTAAGACAGAACAGAGGCAATATAGGTATCACATTCAAGTATGAAAATGATATTTATAAATATTTATCTAGCCTAAGCCAAGAACCCAAGATGTGTTCTCATAAAGCTAGCAATAACAGATGATTTATATTAAATGAACAATTGTTCAAAACATTTTATTAAATATCTACCTATACCTCTAAATCTCCAAATTGTTCTTAGTAACTATTGGTACCTTAGCTTCTGTGTGTCCCAAACTCCTGATTGGGGACATAGTAGCAGACAGATACACATTTTCCCTTTTATTGGAGTGGAAAGGAATTTGAGGTTAATGCAAAATGACTTTTAGTAGGGGCATGCTATGGGGCTCCCAACTAAAATTTTTTCGATATTTCCTTTGTGAGGAGAATTCTTTTGATTAAGCCATTATTGATTCTTTGAATTAAATAAAGCTTTGACCAATACATTTATCCATTCAGTCAAAAATACTGAATGTCCATACAGTGTAACAGACTCTATTCTAGGTTGAAATGCAGTGGTGAACAAAATGGAATTTTTTTAACCTTTATGGAGCTTACACTGACTATCCTACAAGGACCTAGACACTAAACAAAATTTTAAAGTGTGTAATTCATCTGTGGATAGTATGTGTTTTTGAGAAAAGTCAATATCCCTGGTCCAGGAGAGGAAGAAGGTAGTACTTTCATATCAGGTGGTCACAAAGAAAAATACTGAGAAGGTGGCATGGGAACAAAAACTCAAAGAAAGGGAGGGAGTGATCCTGTGGTCACATCAAGGGAGATATTTCTGAGCAGAGAGAAGAATGATGAACAACTACAGGCAGTCTGAGGGATGAGCAGATATGGGGATTCATTCAGAAAGAGCCAAGAGACCAGTGGGACTCGAGTCAAGTAAGTGAGAGGAAATGGATCCTAGGGGTAAGGATGGGGATCAGTTTGAGATGGACGTTGGCTTCTTGTCTGGTAACGCCCCCAGACTATTTTCTCCAGAAGAAAGAAAATCTCTGTGACTCTGCTCTCAGAGGTGTTTAGGAATTGTCAGTGCTTACCAGAGTACCTGAATGGATGCTACCAAGTATAACTGAATGAATTCTCTTAGAAGACCGGTGCTTTCCCAGATTACTGCTTCATGCTTCACTAAAACACAAGACTCATGATCATCAGTAAAGTTGGCAGCATGAATGAATCATCTGAATGAATTCAGTGATCCTCTTGACTGATGCCCCATCATCAACAACTGACTAACACACTGAGAAGGAAATCATTCACTGAGTAGGTAGAAATGTCTGTGTGCTTGGCACCTTGAATAATTTTGATTATCTCGTTGAAAAAAGAATACTAGCCCCCTTTTATAAAAAGCCCTGACTCTTCTGGATACTTGTATCAATCTATAAAAATTTAATTCTCACTATAATTCACTGAAGCAACTTAGTAGCAGCAGCAGCAGCATAATTCTATAAGGCAGGTTTTTTGTTGTTTTTGTTAATCGTGTGTGTGTGTTTTACAAAATCACATAGCATATAAAATTTACCGTCTTAACTATAATGTAGTGAGTGAGTTGCTCAGTCATGTCTGACTCTTTGTGACCCCATGAACTATACAGCCAAGGAATTCTCCAGGCCAGAATACTGGAGTGGGTAGCCTTTCCCTTCTCCAGGGGATCTTCCCAATCCAGGGATCCAACCCATGTCTCCCGCATTGCAGGTGGATTCTTTACCAGCTGAGCCACTATGATGTAAGTATACAGTTTAAGAGTGGTAGGCATATTTTTACTGTTGTGTAACAGATTTCCAGAACATTTTCATCTTGTAAAACTGTAACTAATACTGAACAACTCTGCAGTTCCCTTCCCAGTGCCTATTAACCAACATTCTATTTTCTGTGTTTGACTACTTTAGATACCTCATGGGTTTCCCTGGTTGCTCAGCTGGTAAAAGAATCCAGGGAGACCTGGGTTCAATCCCTGGGATGGGAAGATACCTTGGAGAAGGGAACAGCTACCCACTCCAGTATTCTGGCCTGGAGAATTCCTTGGCTGTATAGTTCATGGGGTCACAAAGAGTCAGACACGACTGAGCAACTTTCACTTTCAGATACCTCATACAAGTTGGAATCATATAGTTTTTTTTTTTTTTTTTTTTTGGACTGGCTCATTTCATGTAGGGACAGGCTTTTTTTTTTTTTTAGTTTGTTTTGCTTTAATCTGTCTTACACATGAAGAGACCAATGTTTAGACAACATAATTAACTTGTTTAAAGCCATTCAGTTACTAAGTAACACTGAGAACTTGAATCTCAGTCTGATGCTGAAACCTATGAACTTAACTACTATTTCTCAAACCAGAATGCTTGAAATCTGTGGGAAGAGGGTGAGGGATATAGATTTAATCTTGGCGAACTCTGAAGTTTCTATTTCCTTTAAAAGTTTGCAGACTCTATTTAAGTGTGAGGAAGCAATGCCAAACTGAAGTGATGGAGCCTGCGGCTTGATGCCAGAGTCAAGAACATCCCAGACTTCCTCACTTTCTACTTGTGTTTAACACATTGACCTTTGCATTTGTACCTGTGGCTGAGATTAAGAATTCTCTTGCACATTTATGTAGGTGTACGGTGACTGACCCAGCCCATCACGCTGTGATGACGGTATTGCCACCGCCCGTCTACTTACCAGGCTCAGACAGCACATTCATTTAGGTTTTTCATCCTTTGATCAGAAAAAATCCTTCACTTAACAGAAGGAAACTTCATCTGCTTTGTTCCACCACCAGCCCTTTTCCAAGTCATTTGATGTCAAAATAAGAATAGTTCATCATATTCATCTTCTCTGCCAATAGCTGTCCATGTTCCTTACTTTTTTCAGAAAAGAGCTAAGATAATTTAAATATCGTTAAACATAGAGGATAAACGTTGGGTGGGTTGGTAGGAAATAAATAGAATGTGCACGGTGACCACATTTTCTAAACCAGAGAAACCAGGACAGACGGGCTGACAAGTACAAGTTTATTTATGGGGTAGATGGAAGACACTATTTAATCAAGACTGACCTAGAAATATAAGAACATATGGTCACCCAAAAAATTTGGTATTCTCCATTTTTAGCATACTGAGTTTAAAGGATAATTGTCGGCTTGAACAAAAGTTTAAAAGAACTTTCTTAGGGCAACTGATCTTTAGACCTATTAACTATGGGGATTGATGGGGATTTTATCAGACATTTTCAAGGACATATTAAGGCAGTGCTCTAGGTAGCCTTTTTCTTTCTGTGTACTTTAAAGGGGAAAAGGAGAATTAGATACCGTCTATGAATTTCATTCAACAGACACTTATTGTGCTCTAGCCAAATGTCCAGCTCATCACTAGTTACTTGGGGTCAAGATGAAGAGTAAGATTCATAGGCCTAAAGCACACAAAATGAAGTGTGAGATATACTCATAATAATTTTAGTGTAATATTTTGAGTATCATTATCTTACTTTTTTTATGTGTGCTAGGAGAATAACAACTAAGCCTTAACAATTGGAAGATTATGAGGGTTGGGTTATCTGTTCTGTATCATAAACTTTAAATAAAATTTTACCTTGTGGAGAAGAAATTTCTAGATTCTGTGAACCTTAAGATTAATGTCCTCAGTATAATACTCAGTGAATAAGAAGTGCTCAATAAATTTTATCTACTCAGCCTTCAGACATGTGGTGAGTACCACTATATGCCAGGGTTTGCACTAGAGTGGCTAAGTAGAAGGCTTAGCATGCCCTAGTGTTTAACCTCGGTAAACATGGGTTCACTATGAAATCAGGCGGATAAAGAGGTAACTGCAGTACTCCATGGTGAGTCCTCTGCGGGTGGGGGGTGAGTGGTTCACCCTTGGTGCTATGCCAGATCTAGAGTGCGATGTCAAGGAAGTTTCTCAGTCTTGATATACCAGTGAGTTTTGAAAGGTGAATAAATTAACCAGGTTAAAAAGTTGGGGAAGGGAGGGTGAAAAACTGAATGAACAAGGGTTCAGAGAGAAAGGAGAGAAGAAAGTGATGAAGGAAGGGAGATAATATATTATGAAGTTACGGCTTCCTTGGGGGAAAAAAAAGTTTATTGTGATTTGGACCCTAAGGTTTTTGAAAGTGAATAACAGGAAATGCAATTAGTAAGATATACTTCCTTGGTGGCTCAGACGGTAAAGGGTCTGTCTACAATGCAGGAGACCTGGGTTTGATCCCTGGGTTGGGAAGATTGCCAGGAGAAAGAAATGGCAACCCACTCCAGTACCCTTGCCTGGAAAATCCAATGGACAGAGGAGCTTGTTGCAGGCTACTGTCAATGGGGTCCCAAAGAATCGGGCACGACTGAGTGACTTCACTTTCATTTCATTTTCCATAGGATAAGTTATGATAGCCATTGTGAGGTCTGGTAGGCAACTTAAACCCTTACGATTTGAGTTGGGAAACTGGAAGCTGTTAGAGGTGTTTCTGGGGAAGTACTTATATGAGTATTTTAGACATAAATACAATACAACAAAACAATAAGATATTTTGATTTTTTTCTTGACATATCTCAAAGGATGGCTCAAAGAACTCAGAGAGCTGAGTTCTTTGAACTCAAAGAACTGAGAAGCTAGTTGGACTCTGTGTGTTAGCTTCACTAGGGGCTTTCCTTTCTCTTCTCTGATTCCTTTTTGACATCTTTGCTTTATCCTATTTTGTCTTTTATTCTATCTGTGATTATTTTAGTCTTATTTTTAGGGTCAGAATTTTGTTAGCCTCCTATAAAATCAGTATTTAAAGTCAAATGTTATGCTGAGAAATATTAATACTTTAGTCCTATAGCTTAGAAAACATTTGAAGATCAGACAAAATTCCTGGATATTAACAATGTTGAATTATTGTGAACAGGTGGTGTGTATGCTCTTAAACAGAATCTCATGAATTTATGACTTTTTAAAATCAGGAAAGTCATAACCTCTCTGTGATAGTACAATTTTACTATGTATACAACAGTTTTTTCGAGATGTCATTGCCAACCATGGCCTAGCCCAAGTTTCAAAGTTTATAGTACCTGGTTCATAGTCTTGAGTCTGCCTCTAAATAACTGTATGTTCTTGGATAAATCAGTGCCCTGAGTTCTGAAATATGACCTTGCTTGGTTCCACCATTCCTTGCTAGCTATCTTATTGCCTCAGATAAACAGCTACTCCTTCTGTGCTTCGTATTCTCAAGAGACCTCCAGAGTCTCCTGCTAGGTGCTGTTCCTCATGATCACGACATCCTCTCTTGTGATTCCTCCAAAAATCCCTACTTCACTTTAAACCTATTTTTCCTTTTGCTTCTTCCTTTTGCACCTAAAAAGTTTGTCACAGAAAATTCTTCTTTACAAGTTCATCGCATATTTATCTGTTGAAGATGTAATTAAATTAAACCCCTTAGTTTTCTTTCACTGAGCTACAAATTTATCTTTTCTATTACCTGGGGAGGTGAAATATGGCCAATTGGGGAGTTTGAAATATGGCCAATTTGAACTTATTTGGCTTTTAACTATTTGAAGAGAGATGAATAATAATCTCTGTATGAAAGTGGAAGTGGTAATATGAGTATTAATTATTATTTGGATTAGTTATTATCAGACCTTTGGCATCTATAGATAAAAGATGCTGCCACATTAAACTGAAAAGTGTGTAAGCCAAGTAAGGATATTTATGTTTTCTTTCTTTTTTTAACTCCTCATTTATTCTGGCCTGATGCAGTAACTTGATTTAACCAATAGAATGCCTCTCCATTCTGAAGCATTCTGTTAGGCCTTTCCAAGTCTAAGCCTTGAGGAGGTTTGGCAGCTTCAGTTTTTGTACTTTGGGGAGTCGTGACCCACTACATAAGAAGAGGCCATGGTCTGGAAGAGCCCATGTGATGAGATCACATTAGGAGAGACCCTGAGTGTACATAGAGAGACGTCGTGTGTGCCAGCTGTTCTCCAAGCTGCCACTCTGCCCAGAAGGTGCTTTACCTCAGGACTTTGAGCAGTTCAGAGGGGGCAAGGGGCTTAGGATGTGTTCCAAAAGACCAGCATCTTGTTTCCAGTGGCAGCCTGTGAGACAAGGGCAAGAGTGGGGACTTGGTATCCAGTATAGACAGCCCTAGCATCCTTTCCATAATCTTCTTTTAATGCAATTTCTGGTCCCCTTAACATCACTCATTTTCCTCTTTAAAAAAAACAAACAAACTATTTTCACCCATTTCTTCCATACCCACTTCCTGGCAACCATCAGTCTATTTTCTGTATCCATGAGCCTGGTTTTGTTTCTTGGTGTGTTGTTTGGATTCTGCATATAAGAAAGATCGTGTGGTATTTGTCTTTTCCTGACTTATTTCAGTTCATCCTTTGATGGACACTTAAGTTATTTCAGTTGTTTCGATATCTTGGCTATTGTAAGTAATGCTACAGTAAACATGAGGTGCATACATCTTTTTGATAGTTATTTCATTTTCTTCAAGTAAATACCTAGAAGTGGAATTGTTGTATTATATGGTTGTTTCTTTTCTTTTTCTCTCTTCCTTCCATCCTCCCTCCCTCTCTTTCTTTCTTCCTTCCTTTCTTTCTTTTTTAAAGGAACCTCTATACTGTTCTCCATAGTGGCTGTACCAATTTACATCCCCACCAACAGTACACAAGATTTCCTTTTTCTCCACCTTCTCACCAGCACTTATTACTTCTTGTCTTTTTGATAAAAGGCATTATTACAGGTGCATTTGGGCTTAACAGTCTTCTAGGCAGTGTAGGAACTGGGAATAAAGCCCAAACCATTCTGTACAGGGACATAATTGTGAGAGGGAAACGAGCCTGGGAGGAAGAGCACCTACCACTGAGCCAGGCTCTCACCCCAGTTTCAGATATCCACAGCGTGCTTCCTCCTGCTCTGGGTGACCTCTTGCCTAGTGTGTGGCAAGATGTGCCCTCTTGTTCATCCTTCCAGCCATCCTTCACTTGTCGTATATCTTGGTCCTCTTATCTTTCTCTTCCAACATCTATTAGAGAAACTAGTGAATTAGATTTTCCTTGTAAACCATTCTTCTTGGTTTTATTTCTAGAAGAAATAATATTGTTACCTATGCCAATCAAGTAACCACTAAAAATAATTTTATTTTGAGACAGTTATGAATTAACACCATTGTGCTGAATTACTATATGGTTGTTTTTAAAAGCTCTTTTTTCTAAACATATCAAAACCAGAGTTCCTTTATCTTTGTATATGTGTGTAAGTATGGGGGCATTTCCAAAAAGATGGGATGCTATAAATAAGCAGCAGAACTAAAATAAAAAATTAGACCCAGAACCATGCTTTAGGGGACTTTTCACCTCTGAATTATTAATTTTCAAGTCTGTTTTATAACTCTGTTTTCTTTCTTTCTAAATGTAGGCTTGCATTTTCTTCTAGATATGTGAAGTTTAGGCATAATTTAATTCTCTAAGTATTTACTGAATATTTATCATATGCAATCAGCTAATCTAAAATCTGCAGGGGATATAAAGAAGAATAAGATCTGTTCTCAAACCTCCTGGGAAAAGAGCATTGCAGGAAAGGAAATAAAGCAAATGACTTGGAGAAGAAAACATCTTTTTACTTTGAAGCATTTGTCTTAAAAACTGACCAGCAGAAAATATGAGCATCTCATGATAGTTCTAGTTATCTAAAGTTCCTACACGGCCATATTTGCTACGTAGATCTCTGGCAAAGATGTGCCTGACATTTGTACGGAATCTCCGAGGATGATGGGATTATTTATACTAGCCCAGACACATTCCAGTACTCTTGGCCTGGAAAATCCCATGAGTGGAGGAGCCTGGTAGGCTGCAGTCCATGGAGTCGCTAAGAGTCGGACATGACTGAGCGACTTCACTTTCACTTTCCACTTTCATGCATTGGAGAAGGAAATGGCAACACACTCCAGTGATTTTGCCTGGAGAATCCCAGGGACAGGGAGCCCGGTGGGCTGCCGTCTATGGGGTCGCACAGAGTCAGACACGACTGAAGCAACTTAGCAGCAGCAGCAGCAGACATACTTCTGTACTGTGTTTCTCCTTCATATCACATGCATATTTGTGGAAAAGTTGGTTACAGTAGCACAAACTGAGTGAATCTTGTTATACTCATCATATGTGGAACTCCCGGCCCACTTTCCCCGCCCTCACTTTCCAAATTAGATCAGAGCTTTGTGACTTAGTGGTCTCTTTAGAAATCCAGTATAGTATCTTGCTATTTAGCAGTGCTACCCTAGCAGCATAAAGTGTGAAATGAATCAATTCCATCCTAGACTTCCTCGTCTCTGAAGGCAGTAGCTGAGAATCGGTCACTCTACCCACAATTTTAGTGAGTAGGGTTTATGTTATTAAGATTAGGATCATTTGACTTCAGTAAAATATGAATTTCTTGAATGATCTCTGGAAAGGACCAGGCCAAAATGGGAAATGCAGCTTACAGGAAAAGAAATCTGAAAATGGCACATGTGCTCGAAGTAAAGAAGTGATAATTTCATGTTATAGAATCCAAGGCTGAGCCCAGATGCCCTCAGTGGTGCGAGAGAATCCAGGAGAGTAAATAGTGAGAGGGTAGATTAGCCTAGAGGTGTCATCGGTACCTCTCTAGTGACCCCAAAGCAAAATAGTGTAATTCCTTGATCTGAACAATTTGCATCTTCGCATATGTGTCCAGAGTATAAATAAAAATGTCTTGTACATTTTGCTCTTTTTGTATACTCTAACCTATAACACAATACTGTGGGGGATACACCAAACTACACATGGGATAAAATTGCATGGATCTAATACACGTATACTCAAAGATAGACACATACAAATGAGTACAAAGGAGTCAGAAATCCCTGAATTATATGGGTGGATTGGATCAATGTCAATAGCCTGGTTATGACAGTGTACTAAAATTTTTCAAGGTGTTACTATTCCTAATAGTGAGCAATGGGAAAGTGTCTGTACTTTATTATAGCCACAAGTGAAGCTGCCGTCATGTCAAAGCAATTTTTTTTTTTTTTTAAGTCATAGGCTTGTTATGCAAATACAATTTCAAAACAAGTCTCCTAAGCACCCACATGAAACATTGTGGACTGTAACCCTTCATATATAGACATTCTGGAACTGATACCCTGAGCCCTGGACACTAGTCTCCTGCTGTAAACATATATTTTAGAAAGACTTTTAAAATATATAAAATGAAATAGGGGAGTTTAAGAATGAATAACCCAAGAAAAATCTAGAACATTGATTTCATCATTGGAATTAGAGCTGTTCAGGGCTACTGTGGGAATTTCCATGGTGGCTCAGATGGTAAAGAATCTGCCTGCAATGCTGAAGACCTGAGTTGTCTCCCTGGGTCAGGAAGATCCCCCAGAGAAGGGAATGGCTACCCACTCCAGTATTTTGCCTGGAAAATTTCATGGACAGAGCAGCCAGGTGGGCTACAGTCCATGGAGTAGCAGAGTTGGACACGGCTGAACAGCTAACACTTTCAGGGCCATTGTGTTCCTCTTAATATTCTTTGTAAACTTGTTGTGTAATGGGTGGCAAAAAATTTTAGTCTTATGCAGAGTACATCATGAGAAATGCTGGACTGGAAGAAACACAAGCTGGAATCAAGATTGCCGGGAGAAATATCAATAACCTCAGATATGCAGATGACACCACCCTTATGGTAGAAAGTGAAGAGGAACTAAAAGCCTCTTGATGAAAGTGAAAGTGGAGAGTGAAAAAGTTGGCTTAAAGCTCAACATTCAGAAAACGAAGATCATGGCATCTGGTCCCATCACTTCATGGCAAATAGATGGAGACACAGTGGAAACAGTGTCAGACTTTATTTTTCTGGGCTCCAAAATCACTGCAGATGGTGACTGCAGCCATGAAATTAAAAGACGCTTACTCCTTGGAAGGAAAGTTATGACCAACCTAGATAGCATATTCAAAAGCAGAGACATCACTTTGCCAACAAAGGTTCGCCTAGTCAAGGCTATGGTCTTTCCTGTGGGCATGTATGGATGTGAGAGCTGGACTGTGAAGAAGGCTGAGCACCGAAGAATAGATGCTTTTGAACTGTGGTGTTGGAGAAGACTCTTGAGAGTCCCTTGGACTGCAAGGAGATCCAACTGGTCCATTGTGAAGGAGATCAGCCCTGGGATTTCTTTGGAAGGAATGATGCTAAAGCTGAAACTCCAGTACTTTGGCCACCTCATGCGAAGAGTTGACTCATTGGAGAAGACTCTGATGCTGGGAGGGATTGGGGGCAGGAGGAGAAGGGGACACCAGAGGATGAGATGGCTGGATGGCATCACTGACTCGATGAATATGAGTCTGAGTGACCTCCGAGGGCTGGTGATGGATAGGGAGGCCTGGCGTGCTGCAGTTCATGGGGTCGCAAAGAGTCAGACACGACTGAGCAACTGATCTGATCTGAAAATCACTACAGATGGTGATTGCAGCCATGAAATTAAAAGGCGCTTACTCCTTGGAAGAAAAGTTATAACCAACCTAGATAGCATATTCAAAAGCAGAGACATTACTTTGCCAACAAAGGTCCATCTAGTCAAGGCTATGGTCTTTCCAGTGGTCATGTATGGATGTGAGAGTTGGACTGTGAAGAAGGCTGAGCACCAAAGAATTGATGCTTTTGAACTGTGGTGTTGGAGAAGACTCTTGAGAGTCCCTTGGACTGCAAGGAGATCCAACCAGTCCATTGTGAAGGAGATCAGCCCTGGGATTTCTTTGGAAGGAATGATGCTAAAGCTGAAACTCCAGTACTTTGGCCACCTCATGCGAAGAGTTGACTCATTGGAGAAGACTCTGATGCTGGGAGGGATTGGGGGCAAGAGGAGAAGGGGACAACAGAGGATGAGATGGCTGGATGGCATCACTGACTCAATAGATGTGAGTCAGTGAACTCCAGGAGTTGGTGATGGACAGGGAGGCCTGGCGTGCTGCAGTTCATGGGGTCGCAAAGAATCAGACACGACTGAGCAACTGAACTGAACTGAATGATTTTATAAAAATAAGAAAAAATAACTTCTTCTTTGCTCAATTTAGACTTCATTTTTCCTGACTGTTAATCTACATTTAAATATGATTTAAGGAGCTTGGGCTGAACTTCATAATCCCTACTAATGCACACATGCCCCAGTAAAAATGTAACTAAATCACAATATTGCATACTGTAGATAAGCTCATTGACTAGTAACTGTTTTAATAATCTTTTCCATCTCCTAAAAACTTGGGCTTCCCCAAAATATAACTATTCTGTATTTCTGTGACTTCAATTTCATTTTTTTTCCCAGTCAGGAAGACATAATATTGGACATCTACAAAAAAGTATATCAGATGCTTTTACAATTTCATACATACTATGGCAGTTTTTCTTATATTTGTTCCAGACCATTAATTAGTAAATATAATACTCTACATAGTCTCATTAATTGGCATTTTATGTTAATACTATTTAGCCTAGCCACAGGTTATAAACCTGTTTACTAATGTCATGCAGCTAAACATTTATTTAAAGTAAAACTGAAACTCCATACATCATGTGATATTAGGAACCAAAATATGTAATGCTTTTGGGCCCTAATGTTAAGGCTAAAATCAGTCTTAAAAGTCTACAAATACTTTTAATAATTACTTGGTTTTTATAAATCTGCTAGCATATATGCAGCTGACAATGATCTATTTTAATGGTAAGGCTTATTTTATATTCACAAATATTAACAAGATTTTATTTGGGGTCTCAAATCATTTACTTGTGCTAATAACAGAGAAAAAAGAACAAGTTTGAATTTCATATCTTATTTCTCCACACCATTCTCAGAGTTCTTCATAGGCTGGCATTATTTATTCATTGATTTCTGTGTGTGAAGCGTCACACTGAGGATGATTTGGAAGTCAAAAAATGCTGAGATTAGGAAATGCAATAATGGTTCAGAATATTGACAACCAAGAGGTGGTAGTTTATCACTTGCTAGATGGCAATACAGAAACAAATTCTGGGTAGGACTATGACTGCTGATCACAAGGAGCTTATTATTAAAATGGCAGAAAGGATTAGCAAAAGTGTAATCAATTCTATCACAGACATATGGTAATTACAAGTTACAGCTCCAGAGAAGGGCTATTTAACCATAGAGGACATAGGGCAACAGGATAAGGAGGGAGAAGGCCAGAGGGAGGAGAATGATAAGATAGAAAGGCCCTTGGGAAAGCCTTCATTTAAAAGGAGGAAGAGTTGACAATGCTTTCAGAAGAGAGCTATTGTCATTCAGTTTCAGACCAAACTGGGTGCAAGCAGATTCAGTGTTTGCAATGCAAGTCCTGTACCTATTTGTGCAGAATACATATCGGGAATACGGAGACATGTTGAAGGTATGCATGTCTGTGAGCTTTGGTGTGTGTGCACATGTGTTTGTGTATCTGGTAACTCTTGAAAGTTAGGCTATTGAATTTAAAGTTAACATGTAAAGATTATTTTTTTCTTCAAGAAGCTTGAAACCAAAGCTATTTTGGAGACCTATGTTGTACAGTATAAGGGGAGAAAAAAAAGAAGTGTGAAAACTTGATTCAACAGGAAGGCAGTCAAGGGTGCACTGGTTTTAGTCTGAAATGCAGATATAAAAAGTAATGGCACCCCACTCCAGTACTCTTGCCTGGAAAATGCCATGGATGGAGGAGCCTGGTAGGCTGCAGACCATGGGGTCGCTAAGAGTCGGACACGACTGAGCAACTTCGCTTTCACTTTTCACTTTCATGCATTGGAGAAGGAAATGGCAACCCACTCCAGTATTCTTGCCTGGAGAATCCCAGGGGCAGGGGAGCCTGGTGGGCTGCCGTCTATGGGGTCGCACAGAGTCGGACACGACTGAAGTGACTTAGCAGCAGCAACTAAGTGTTTTTGAGTGTGTGTGTTTGTTTCAGCTTTAGATCTCAGAATATATGACACTGTCAAAAATAGATAATAAGGTATCTGAGAGAGAAATATACCAAGAACTTTGTCACTAGAGTAGCTAAAACTTACAATATACAAAATGTGATTATAAAGTAAGATAACTAATTCTCAGTTCAGTTCAGTTGCTCAATCCTGTCTGACTCTTTGCAACTCCATAGACTGCAGCATACCAGGCTTACCTGTCCATCACCAACTCCCAGAGCATGCTCAAACTCACGTCCACCGAGTTGATGATGCCATTCAACCATCTCATCCTCTGTCTAAACTAATTCTAGAATCTATATATAATTTTTTTTAATCTGTAGTCACCCTGAAACTTAAACTCTATGCAGGTGGACATCTCTTTAGAAAATAGTTTTCTGAAAATACATATATGAAAAATGCACTGGTAAATCCTATTAATAATTGAACTGTTTTCTCTCTTTCTTTTCCTTTTGTTCTCTCCTTTTCTTCCTCACTCCCCCACCCCCTCCTTTTCTCTCATTTTCTCCTTCTCTGTTTTTTGCATGTTTTATGATGATTATTTTCCTATTTTGGCTTTTACAACAAAATATATAGATTAGAACCATTTCTTTAAAAAGAATTGCCATTAGTGACCATTTTTAGATGCAATTTAACTTCTGGTTGTGTGAGAGGGTAATTACATTTGGAGGAAGTAACTCTTTGCTTCCAAAGAAAATTTTGCTGATGAAATAATTCTACAAAGTTAAAGGAACACATGACTATTAAAGCATTGAATAAACATTTGTTGAACATTTTTTACAGAACAGCCATGATGCACAGGGAAAATATTGTAAGCAGAATAGGTGTCTGCCCTCATGTAGTGTGTCTCTAGCAACATATTCTGGATAATCCAAACAAAAAATGATACAGTCTAGTATCTATTTTTAGAATTTGTAAATTGCTAGTTTTCTAAAAATCATCCCACTCTTTCATCTAATAAAATTAGACAGTGAAAAGAGAGATCAGAATTTTCTGGTTCACACAACTAGAGCCATACAGAGCCTATCATTAAAGAGCATTCAGTATTAGAACTCAGGATTAGAACTCTGTGTAGGTGCCTGCACAGGACTTTTTGCTTCTAGAAAGCATCTCCGCCTGACTCCTGTGTTTCCTGCCCAGGGCCCACCACTAGGCCATGTAATATCCTCTGGAGAAGACACAGCTCACTGCCAGGGTTCATACTAGGGGACTGATATCGATCTCTTTACTCACTCCATGCCACACTTATATGAAGTGCAGCTACTGGGTATACCTATTAAATGGAATATGTAGTCAGAATGCTTTTTATGAGAGGGAAAAGCACTGAATCTCTGAGATCAGCCATAACAGAAATCTAAAGTGTATCTTCCAAACCACCAAAAAGGGAATATAGACATCATTTAATACGAAACATTAGAAATTAAGTCTTTAAAACTTGCCTCTGGCAACTGGTTCTACCTCACGTGGCAATACATCACAAAAGCTAAAGTGTTTTGGTGATGGATTGCTCTAATCCATCCCAGCAAGTGCACTCTGAGAGCATATTAGTGCAATACATCATCACTGGGGGAGATTGTGGTGCTCACATAGCAGTCTGGCCCAGAGGGTACAGAGCATCACTTCAGCCCTAATGCCAAAGCATGGGGATCCCCTTATGTAGCAGCTTCCCAGTGATCAAGGCCACGATGTGTCACAATGTGTGGGCTCTGAAAGGAACCTAGGATCGCTGTTGGCTGTCAGCAAATGTTAAATAAAAGTCCAGAGGACTATAGTCTCATCATCAGTGTGTTCAACAGCACAGTAGGATAATTCACTTTGTGCCATTCCCATCTGGAAACTACCCTTCTTGCTTGATTTTGCAGCTCAGAGGTTAAAGCGTCTGCCTGCAGTGCAGGAGACCTGGGTTCGATCCCTGGGTCAGGAAGATCCCCTGGAGAAGGAAATGGCAACCCACTCCAGTATTCTCGCCTGGAGAATCCCATGGATGGAGGAGCCTGGTGGGCTACAGTCCACGGGGTTGCAAAGAGTTGGTCAGACATGACTGAGCGACCTCACTTTCTTTCTTTCACTCAGAGTGAAGTTAATATTTGGGTTTCGCTCCTGGGTAGATACTAGGAGACCTGAGAGAACTAGAGCAAGATGATGTTACAGTTTGATACTTCCTTTGTGTATGCATCTAACCTCTTTTGTTTGAAGTTAATTTGATTTTGCCTGCATAGAAAACGAACCTTGGGAAATGATTTTTTATTAGAGATATGCTGAACCATTCAGTTTTTAAACTTGCAAACCAGAGGAGATTGAAAAGTCCTTGAAGACTGAAGCTTTTGGTGCATATCCAGAACTTCAGATTGTTTTTTTCGACAAAAGCCAATATCTCAAGCAGTTTTGAGAGACGTCATCTTACAATCATTTGCTAACTTAAGTGAACGTATAAGATATCCACAAGTTTATCCTAACGCTATTGGTTAGATGGCATTTTGGACTGCTTCCTTTTACTGACATCTGTGTGCACAGTTTCTAATCTCTTCCTTGGTGTTTATTTATTGACCTACTAGAAGAGATTAAAAAGTGGATTATTTTTTTAAGGTAAACACAAAACTTCTGTCAGTATACTAAGGCCTTATAAGGCCCAATGCTATAGACACATACTAAGAGAAACCATTGGAGGCAGTTTTTGCATATGTAACAACACAAATAAAGGAAGTTTCAACAGTACATGTTTGTTATATGATAATATGATGCCATTATCTATACATATAATTCTTTGGGTAGCTTACTCACTAAATTTATAGTGGAATCACTTTTCATAAAATCCTTGATGACAGTTATTCTTTCATTGAAGATGCAGTGTCCTATATATAATATTTCTTACTATTATATTGCATTTTATGTAATTCTACTCTTGCTAGATTTGCTGAAGCAGTAAGCGTTATCTTCTTGCCTTCAGGAAAGAGTTTATTAGGAGAGGTAACCCTTGTGCTTGATCTGTGACTTAATGACCAGTCATCTTCTATGTGCCTAGTTAAACAGACATGCAGTTGAGAAAAATTACCCTACTATTTCTTCCTCAGGATTTCAGAAGTAGCTATCACATTCATGTGCTCTTACCTTTTCTACTTTGTACTTCACAAATTGTCCTGAGGCTTCCCTGATGGCTCAGTGGGTAAAGAATCCGCCTGTAGTACAAGAGATACAGGTTTGATCCCTAGGTTAGGAAGCTCCGTAACTTAGGAAAACAGAAGGAAATGGTAGCCCATTCCAGTATTATTGCCTGGGAAATCCCATGGACAGAGGAGCCTGGTGGGCTACAGTGGAAAGAGTCACAGAGAATTGGACATGACTAAGCATGATTCCTTTCCTTCATAAATTGTTCTATCCCAGGGTGCAGTGTAGTATGTGGAGGTTAGGAAGTAAGAGTAAGGGTTGCATAGCCACATTGTCTGGGTTCCAGTCTTTTTTTGGGGGGGGGGGTTCCAGTCTTACTTCCACTTACTAACTCTGTAACTGTGGCTTGGTTGGGCTAAGCCATTTTAGTTTTCTGACTATCAGTTTCTTTATGTATGAAATGAGGATGATATTACTAGGCTATCAGGAAAAAAGTGAAATGAAAGTATCCCTACAGAGTTCTTTGTGCAATGCCTGTGATCCACAGAAAGGATGCAATACATGGTAACTATTCTTGTTATGCAAATGAAAAACTCAAATTGTCAAGGAAACCTAAATTTACATAACTTTTGAAACTTTTTTACATCTTTTTGTGGCTTCATCTCCAATGACCAGCTGTTTCATTTTTTACCTTTACTTGCTGATAATATGTACAAAAATATAATCATATTTAATTGTGAACCTCTAAATGTAAACATACCTTCTACTTGTTTATATCTCTCACAGTCAAATTCAAAAATCATCACCATCATACAACTGTGGATGAAACATTCTCCATCCAGGTCCTTCTGAGATGTAGGTGGCGATCCATATGTTTGACTTTAGATTCATATTATTTTTGCTTCTGTCTGTTTCTATTTCATCACATGCTAATCAGCTGTATATATTCCTAACTCCCTCTCTCAGGCTAGGACCTCCTCAAGTCCAGAGACTGAAGCTTTTATCGTTATGTCTTTAGGACCTGGTCCAGCCTCTGACACAACCTCCACATATTAAAGTTGTCTCCCCAAATATCCCCATACCTGATATGAATTTTAGATATGGCTATAATAATATATTTTAGATTCATCAGAAAAGTACATTTGCACACTATCCAGTTCTTTATCAATTAAGACAAAGCTAGAAATACTCATGATGCTCCAGAGGAGATAAGATAGCTGTTATCCTTGTTGATCAAATGAGAGTATTAAAAAGGTACTTACTGCAAGTCACACAATTAATAGCAGCACTGAAACTAGAACTGAAATTTCTCAATACTTTAAAACTCATGCCAGTACCCAATAGGTTCTGCCTACTGAGAAAATGAATAATCCTGAAGATTAATATTGGATGGGGAAAAACAAAGTTAGCTTTAGTTTTTTCACAAAGCCCTCTGTTTCTCAGAGATTGTTAAAGTTTATTCATGTGTTAGAACTCATGTGTTAGGATTTAATGCTATGTAATAGAATGAGCTTTGATTAGCTGTATGACTATGGGAAAGTTACTTAAACTCAGTTATAGCTTTGATTGCTGTATCTGAAAATAGGTATACAAAATGCCTACCTTGGAGAATCAGTGCAATACTACTCATAATGGCTAGAATGCATACTGACTGGCACACTCTGGGCATTAATCCATGGTGGCTATTAATGAGATCATTAACTATAAGATTACCAACATCATCCTTATAGGATACTAGCCAAGTGTGTCTCTTTTAGTGAAAGAACACACTGAACATGTATTTGAAAAAGCCAGATCAAACAAAAAAGACCCTTACATTTAAAAAAGAAAATAGTGTACAGTAAGTATATTATTTTTGCTCAGGATGTATTGGAAACAATTTCTGGCAGCAGAATTTACTGCCATGCCATATATATATCAACCTGTCTCGTATGGACTATACATTGTAAGCATCAGAAAGCTTTAACTGTACAGCAAGCCTTGTTATTGTAGTATGATATGGGTAGGAAGGAGATAAAAGTTTATGCAATTTAAAGAAGATATGCTGAGAAAAATTATTTTGGGGGTACTAATCTTGTTCTTAATTCCCACTCCTGGTGATGGTGGTTTGAGGGCAAGTGGTAGAGAAACATTCCAATTTTAGGTCATGCATTTTCTTATTTTTTTAAAGTATTTCTTTCATGTAAATATTCAGTCAACTCAGATTTCAAATTCTCTTAGGTAAAGGGAAATCTCTCTTTCCATCCGCAGGATCTTGGGGAGGGATTTCTGTTCTAAAGGCCTGCCTTGGTATCAACCTTGGAAGCCCTGAGATGTCCCCCATTAGCCTGATCTCTGGCCATCCTTTGTGGAGTGAGACATGGGTGGCCCTGGCTAGTGGTCCAGGAACTATGTGGGCAGACATCCTTCTGGACTTTGTATTTTGTGTTGCCTTTAGATCCAAGATTCCTCAAGGCTCCTTGTCTGGGCTCCAAGCTTTTTCTGGTCCCTTGGTCCTCATACTGTCTCTGGGCCCAGCTGGAAAACCCAAGAAGTTCTCTGCAACCTGCTGGAGCCTTTGAGTTTTCCCTCAGATATCCTCCTCTGCTCTTAGGCCTTGATGGATAGAACACTGTATCAAAGTCAAGGCCTTTCTGAGAGGCTCTTATCACCTACCTACTCCCCTGCCCTCCCCCATCCAGGGAAGTGTGACACCACCACGAGTCGTTTCTGACTTCTCCAGTCTGGGTGTTTGATCTTCTTCAGGTTCAGCTCTAGTGGAGGAAACCAGTCACTCCATCTGCCTCCTTTCTCCTTTATTTTCCTCTTTCTGTGCTCTTCCTGCAAAAATCTGAATATCTTTTCCTTCCTGTGTCGTGGGAACTTTCCCTGTTATTTGCCACTCTGTGGTTTGCTCTCTGGCTCACAGGCACCTCCCCAACCCCAACCCCTGCACTGAAATGTTACAGAGCATAAATCCTTTTAGATGTTTACTTTTCCTCTCAAAAAATTGTGGCTTTTACAAACAAACAGACAAACAAAAATAATGTTTATTTGACCATTTCACTATGGAATTAAAAAGAGAGAGAAACTAGAAGAACTACTGGTTTCTCAAATGTGTTCAGCCATAGTTTTAGTGGGTGGGGGAATATCAACAAACAGCATTAAAGAGAAATTACCCTAAACAAAAATACCCTGGAGAATTAGGAATTAAGATTACAAATGAGAAAATTACACAGGCTTACCCTGTAACAAATTTTATCTCTGTGGTATATAAGAATGTAAAATCCACTTCTCTTTTGGCCTTCTCAAGACAATACAATATTCTTCAATTCTTAAATTTATTGATTGAGTTTCCTTCCCTATGTAAACATAATCTTCTAAATGGGTATTTATAATTTAAGCTTTTAGAAACAATCAGCTATTACAGTTGTGCTTCCAATACTCTGATCATCACTGTGGGAAATGTTTTATATTGTGATAATTTGAACCAATATCTCTTTTAGAGGCTTCCTGGTGTCAACTAGCTTCTTTAAGAAATAGACCCTAGGGTTTATAGCTAAAGTTATAATCAGTAAATCTATAATTTCCATTCCACTGTAGACATCCTGATTTCAGGTTTAAACTTAGGGCTGCTTCTTGAAGAGAATCTTAATTTGCTAGAGGGTTTCTTGTAACTTAGTCAAAACAAATTGAACATTGTAATTCATGATTGACTGTCCCATCCACTTCTTTCATCCTCACCTTCCATACTCCTCATACCCTTGCTGATATTGTATTAGTATGAAAAGCATTACCACTACTGTCCTCATTTGGAGCAGTTGCCAGGGAAAGCATTTACATTATTTATAGGAGATAACCAATATTTTTTCCATCAATATTTATTCAACAAGTACAGGGAGTTTTACAGCTACCTAGCACATGAAGTATTGGAGAAGGCAATGGCACCCCACTCCAGTACTCTTGCCTGGCAAATCCCATGGACAGAGGAGCCTGGTGGGCTGCAGTCCATGGGGTTGCTAGGAGTCCGACACGACTGAGCGACTTCACTTTCACTTTTCATTTTCATGCATTGGAGAAGGAAATGGCAACCCAGTCCAGTGTTCTTGCCTGGAGAATCCCAGGGATGCGGGAGCCTGATGAGCTGCCGTCTCTGGGGTCACACAGAGTCAGACACGACTGACGCGACTTAGCAGCAACAGAATACAAAGTATGGTGCTAGAGTACACACCTCTCTCTGATCCAATCACAGAGGTGACCAAGCTACAGAAAATACTTTGATTTTAAAATCAGTGTGTATCTATGGCCCTTACTGTCGCTTTGAGTGTTTAATAAGATTCCACAACATATGAGCATTGTGAAAAACATCAGTATCATAAATATCATAAAGAATACCATATCATACATTTACCATAAAATGGATGTACTATAATACCATTATATTATATTATAGTAATATATTAGAATACTTATTAGAATACTTCTGAGCCTCCCGTCCCTTATCAACATGCTTATTTAGTGATACTGTTTTTCCTCTAGTCTGCATGTGTTTTTTCTAATCTATCCATATTTTGCATCTAATTTTTTGTGACCTATGGGTTGCATGTACAACACAGTTGCCAGAGCCTAGAGTTGCTTTCTGCAGATCAACCAGGGACCAAAACAAAGACTCAGGTGAGAAATTCATTGTGAGAGTTCTTAAATAAGTCGTGTGTGAATGAACACACTTGCGAATCCACTAAAAGTTTTTCCTCAGTGATACTTTCCTTAGAAGATGATTTGATTTATCACATTTATAAGAAATGAATTCTGAATGAGATTATAAATTTCAATTAATGACATATAATTAATAGCCTTGACCTACTTAACCAATGCTATGGAAATGCCCAAGTTTTTTGTGGATTGACGGCATTTATATTCTATTTATGGATTTTTCCCGCCTTGGTACTCTACTGCCAGGCAACTCCCAACCCTTCTTTCCTTCTGAAACAGCATTTTCTCAAGAGCCTAGCCTGCTCTATTTTGCTCCTCAGAGGTATTCCTACTTTAATACTGGCTCATTATGGACCTGAAAAAAATTAGTAGTAAATATTCTAATAGGACCGTTAACTTTTGTTTGTTATTTAATTTAGTAGTAAATTAGATCAGCTGAAATCTACATGTATGGACAGCATGAATTGTGTCAGTAACTCCTTAAAAGTGTCCATGTAATAGATATGGTCTAAAGGCTTTACTCTAAATCTAAATTCTTTATTCTTTTGTTTATAATTCTTTACAGTGTTCTAACTTCATTATATAATTATAGAGCCACTGAGCACAAAGAGATGAAATTTATATAATTATTATATTCTGTTTTTTTAATCTTCCATTTGATCATCAGATCAGATCAGTCGCTCAGTCGTGTCTGACTCTTTGCGACCCCAGGAATTGCAGCACGCCAGGCCTCCCTGTCAGACTCACGTCCATCGAGTCAGTGATGCCATCCAGCCATCTCATCCTCTGTCGTCCCCTTCTCCTCTTGCCCCCAATCCCTCCCAGCATCAGAGTCTTCTCCAATGAGTCAACTCTTCGCATGAGGTGGCCAAAATACTGGAGTTTCAGCTTTAGCATCATTCCTTCCAAAGAAATCCCAGGGCTGATCTCCTTCAGAATGGACTGGTTGGATCTCCTTGCAGTCCAAGGGACTCTCAAGAGTCTTCTCCAACACCATACTTCAAAAACATCAATTCTTCGGTGCTCAGCCTTCTTCACAGTCCAGCTCTCACATCCATACATGACCACAGGAAAGACCATGGCCTTGACTAGGAGAACCTTTGTTGGCAAAGTAATGTCTCTGCTTTTGAATATGCTATCTAGGTTGGTCATAACTTTCCTTCCAAGGAGTAAGCGTCTTTTAATTTCATGGCTGCAGTCACCATCTGCAGTGATTTTGGAACCCCAAAAAATAAAGTCTGACACTGTTTCCACTGTTTCCCCATCTATTTGCCATGAAGTGATGGGACCAGATGCCATGATCTTCGTTTTCTTAATGCTGAGCTTTAAGCCAACTTTTTCACTCTCCACTTACACTTTCATCAAGAGGCTTTTAGTTCCTCTTCACTTTCTGCCATAACGGTGGTGTCATCTGCATATTTGAGGTTATTGATATTTCTCCCGGCAATCTTGATTCCAGCTTGTGTTTCTTCCAGTCCAGCATTTCTCATGATGTACTCTGCATATAAGTTAAATAAACAGGGTGACAATATACATCCTTGACGAACTCCTTTTCCTATTTGGAACCAGTCTGTTGTTCCATGTCCAGTTCTAACTGTTGCATCCTGACCTGCATACAAATTTCTCAAGAGGCAAATCAGGTGGTCTGGTATTCCCATCCCTTTCAGAATTTTCCACAGTTTATTGTGATCCACACAGTCAAAGGCTTTGGCATAGTCAATAAAGCAGAAATAGATGCTTTTCTGGAACTCTCTTGCTTTTTTCATGATCCAGCGGATGTTGGCAATTTGATCTCTGGTTCCTCTGCCTTTTCTAAAACCAGCTTGAACATCAGGAAGTTCATGGTTCACATATTGCTGAAGTCTGGCTTGGAGAATTTTGAGCATTACTTTATTAGCCTGTGAGATGAGTGCAATTGTGCGGTAGTTTGAGTATTCTTTGGCATTGCCTTTCTTTTGGATTGGAATGAAAACTGACCTTTTCCAGTCCTGTGGCCACTGCTGAGTTTTCCAGATTTGCTGGCATATTGAGTGTAGCACTTTCAAAAGCATCATCTTTCAGGATTTGGAATAGCTCAACTGGAATTCCATCATCTCCACTAGCTTTGTTCGTAGTGATGCTTTCTAAGGTCCACTTGACTTCACATTCCAGGGTGTCTGGCTCTAGGTCAGTGATCACACCATCGTGATTATCTGGGTCATGAAGATCTTTTTTGTACAGTTCTTCTGTGTATTCTTGCCACCTCTTCTTAACATCTTCTGCTTCTGTTAGGTCCATACCTTTTCTGTCCTTTATCGAGCCCATCTTTCCATGAAATGTTCCTTTGGTATCCCTGATTTTCTTGAAGAGATCCCTAGTCTTTCCCATTCTGTTGTTTTCCTCTATTTCTTTGCATTGATAACTGAAGAAGATTTTCTTATCTCTTCTTGCTATTCTTTGGAACTCTACATTCAGATGTTTATAACGTTCCTTTTCTCCTTTGCTTTTCGCTTCTCTTCTTTTCATAGCTATATGTAAGGCCTCCTCAGACAGCCATTTTCCTTTTCTGCATTTCTTTTCCATGGAGATGGTCTTGATCCCTGTCTCCTGTACAGTGTCACAAACCTCATTCCATGGTTCATCAGGCACTCTATCTATCAGACCTAGGCCCTTATCTATTTCTCACTTCCACTGTATAATCATAAGGGATTTGATTTAGGTCATACCTGAATGATTTAGTGGTTTTCCCTACTTTCTTCAATTTCAGTCTGAATTTGGCAATAAGGAGTTCATGGTCTGAGCCACAGTCAGCTCCTGGTCTTGTTTTTGCTGACGGTATAGAGCTTCTCCATCTTTGGCTGCAAAGAATATAATCAGTCTGATTTCGGTGTTGACCATCTGGTGATGTCCATGTATAGAGTCTTCTCTTGTGTTATTGGAAGAGGGTGTTTGTTATGACCAGTGCATTTTCTTGGCAAAACTCTATTAGTCTTTGCCCTGCTTCATTCCGTATTCCAAGGCCAAATTTGCCTGTTACTCCAGGTGTTTCTTGACTTCCTACTTTTGCATTCCAGTCCCCTATAATGAAAAGGACATCTTTTTTGGGTGTTAGTTCTAAAAGATCTTGTAGGTCTTCATAGAACCATTCAACTTCAACTTCTTCAGCGTTACTGGTTAGGGCATAGACTTGGATTACTGTGATATTGAATGGGTTGCCTTGGAAATGAACAGAGATCATTCTGTCGTTTTTGAGATATCATCCAAGTACTGCATTTCGGACTCTTTTGTTGACCAAGATGGCCACTCCATTTCTTTTGAGGGATTCCTGCCCGCAGTAGTAGATATAATGGTCATCTCAGTTAAATTTACCCATTCCAGTCCATTTCAGTTCGCTGATTCCTAGAATGTCAACATTCACTCTTGCCATCTCTTGTTTGACCACTTCCAATTTGCCTTGATTTGTGGACCTGACATTCCAGGTTCCTATGCAATATTGCTTTTTATAGCATTGGACCTTGCTTCTATCACCAGTCACATCCACAGCTGGGTATTCTTTTTGCTTTGGCTCCATCCCTTCATTCTTTCTGGAGTTATTTCTCCACTGATCTCCAGTAGCATATTGGGCCCCTACTGACCTGGGGAGTTTCTCTTTCAGTATCCTATCATTTTGCCTTTTCATACTGTTCATGGGGTTCTCAAGGCAAGAATACTGAAGTGGTTTGCCATTCCCTTCTCCAGCGGACCCCATTCTGTCAGATCGCTCCACCATGACCCGCCCATCTTGGGTTGCCCCATGGGCATGGCTTCGTTTCATTGAGTTAGACAAGGCTGTGGTCCTAGTGTGATTAGATTGATTAGTTTTCTTTGAGTATGGTTTCAGTGTGTTTGCCCTCTGATGACCTCTTGCAACACCTACCGTCTTACTTAGGTTTCTCTTATCTTGGGCGTGGGGTATCTTCACGGCTGCTCCAGCAAAGTGCAGCCATTGCTCCTTACCTTGGACGAGGGGTATCTCCTCACTGCCGCCCTTCCTGACCTTCAACGTGGGATAGCTGCTCTAGGCCCTCCTGTGCCCGCGCAGCCACGGCTCCTTGGACATGGGGTTGGTCCTCCCGGCCGCCGCCCTTGGCCTCGGGTGTAGGGGCGTATACTGGCTGATTAATAGAAGAATACTAGCTATACACCTATAAAAGTTAGCTTACCAGCAGTGACACAAGCTAGGAGTCTGGATTCTGTTGGCCTTTCATGCCTGTGAGCTGTTGAATTAATGTTTATTTATTCATCACTATAAAAAAAATCTTAAAAATCTTGAGTAAGCAGTCTGCTACGTCACTTCAGTCGTGTCCGACTCTGCGCGACCCCATAGACGTCAGCCCACCAGGCTCTCCTGCCCCTGGGATTCTCCAGGCAAGAAAACTGGAGTGGGTTGCCATTTCCTTCTCCAATGCATGAAAGCGAAAAAGTGAAAGTGAAGTCGCTCAGTCGTGTCTGACTCTTAGCGACCCCATGGACTGGAGCCCACCAGGCTCCTCCATCCATGGGATTTTCCAGGCAAGAGTACTGGAGTGGGGTGCCATTGCCTTCTCCCAAGCAGTCTAGTATATACTTTTAAACTATACATTGATTGATGAATGTCAGAGATCTATTGTAGTTCTTCATTTAGTATGTATGGCTCTCAATATGATTTCAATGACAAGCCATTGAAAAATATGTATGCTTTAAAATTTTTTCTAGTTTTTATGAAAGTTCACACCAGTATCTTTATTTTGAGGGTAATGATTATTAAAGTTGACCACACTGTAGGGTTGAGTGGGTATAGGAGCCAGAGTATTTGGTATTTGTGAACAGTATTGTTAAGAGCAAGGGCCTTGAAGAGACCATTTGGGTTTGAAACCTGTCTCCTTAGTTTCAGACCACGTGAGTTGTTTCCTCATTTGTAAGAAAGACAAAGCTTCCATTTGCTAGTGTGGCCAGAATCATTGTGTGGTGTAGTTAGTTCCTCAGACATTGTCATGTAATGAATTCTGGGGCAGGGAGCCTGTTACTCTATCTCAGCAGGTTGTCCTGAGAATTAAATGAATGAAGTGCTTAAAATATTGTCTGATTAAGTACTCTATAAGTGTTTTCTATTGTTATCCTCTAGGTAAAAGTGGTGTTATTAATGACTTGGACACCTGAAAAATTAATAGTGTATTCTGGTTCTAATTTTAATGATAGGTAATGATTTTTTACCATAACTAACAACTGGTTACTGGCACTTGTTCTAATAAAAAAGTTTCCAACAGACTAAACTAGGGTCTTTAATCCTAGAAAAATACTGTATTGCATTGCTGCAGTAGGCTGTATTGAAGCCTGAGGTGAAAGGAACAATGAATAATTCTGATCCTATGGTTCTTTAAAAGTTTACCAATTTGTTTATCATAGACGTTTTTGCATTTTAAAAAATATTGCATTGAAATATTATTTGTCTTTATCATCGAATTTTTAGCATCCTTCCCTCCCACCCACACCTGCCTTATATTTTGCATCCAAGATAAATGTCTCATTCACCTCACCCATTTCAGCCTAGTTCTGGCTGCTGTAATGGCTTCATCCGATGTAATGAAAACATGTGGTTGGCACACCATTATTTTATTGCTGACTCAGGGTGGAGGCTATCATGCTGCTGCTGCTGCTGCTAAGTCACTTCAGTCGTGTCCGACTCTGTGCGACCCCATAGTTGGCAGCCTACCAGGCTCCCCTGTCCCTGGGATTCTCCAGGCAAGAACACTGGAGTAGGTTGCCATTTCCTTCTCCAAGGCGTGAAAGTGAAAAGTGAAAGTGAAGTCGCTCAGTCGTGTCTGACCCTCAGCGACCCCATGGACTGCAGCCTACCAGGCTCCTCCGTCCGTGGGATTTTCCAGGCAAGAGTACTGGAGTGGGGTTCCCTTGCCTTCTCTGGAGGCTATCATAGCCAAATCTAAATTTAAAGCCTGGAAACTGGCCCTTAGAATGCCATTCCTACTGATACTAAATCTCATTTTTTTTTTTCCACTCTCAAGGTAACTTAGAAAAATCTCAGTTTATGGAATCCTAAAATTCCAAAGCAAGTTTTGTACTCATTTGAAAACATGGTCAGGCAATTTGCTCTTAAGAGTGAAATGAGTACAAAATAAGTGTGACACTAAATCAGAGTGCCATAGGGCAATAGGTCAGCCATGTGAACAATAATTATCCTAAACTCAAGGAAGAAAGAGAGTGGGATGGAACCCAGGGGGATTTTTTTTTTTTTAACCAATAGTATTAAGAGAAACACAATTAGTCAGATGAGCCTCTTTGTGGAAGAAAAGGCATAAGGTGTGTCATTACTTATTGATGCTGAGATTGATGATGCTGGCTAAGTACACAGGAACTCATCCAATATCCCGCGGGATAATGGGGAGCATGGACTAAAACCACATTCAAGTTTGGAAGCAAATAAATGTTGAATTGTACTCCTGCTTAGTCATCTGTTAATATTAGCTGTGCAGTTTGGACTAGATACTTAAATTCTCTGAGCCTTCATATGCCTATATTACTAGACTGTCATGAGAAATAAGAGTTTATGTAAGTAGCTAAAAATGCACAGAGTATGTAGCAGAAGTTTTATGAGTGATTCCTGATGTTATTGTAATTCACATTAATATTATGTCAAGCAACATACTAGCCAATCAAGGGATAAGGAGAGAGCTGAGTGAACAGGCCCGAAGAGGAGAATGTGCTCAGTCACTGAGTTGTGTCTTCACGACACCATGGGCCATAGCCCACCAGACTCCTCTGTCCATGGAATTTTCCAAGCAAGAATACTGAGCAAGTTGCCATTTCCTACTCCAGGGGATCTTCCTGAGCCAAGGATAGAACACGCATCTCTTGATCTTCCTGCATTGACAAATTGAATCTTTACCATCATGCCACCTGGGAAGCCAAAGAGCAGAATACATGTCCATATAAGCCACCTGAGAGCTGGCCAACCTAGGGTAAGATGTGGCCAGCCCTCTTAATTTCTAAATAACACAAGAAAATGGTAAGAAAGGTAAGGAAGCCAAACAGGTCAAAAGCCAGGCTTCTGGTTGCTGAAGAATGCAGGGAGCCTTCAGCAAACCAGTAGAGAAAGAGAGAGCAAAATTTTTCTCCCAGAGAGGGACAGGGATTGGGAGCTGGGCTGGCGAGTGCCGAAAGATTGAGGGAGAGCTGTCATCAGAGCTGTGTGGGTGGCAGGCCTTTATTACACACAAGCCTCAGCACATGCTTAGAGTAATGATTTTTAGGCTGGTGCTGTTCATCTTCAGTTGCTGAAAGATACATTCTCTTTGTTTTCTCAAACTAGTGTTTATTTAAAAAAAAAAAATCTTCCCTCCTCATTCTGTATTATAGTTGCATACTCATTTTGTAGTATAGTTGAGTGAAAACAAAATGTATCTTTTAGTGGACTGGGGACTTTCCAGAGCCCAGGTGACATTTCAGGGCATCTTCCTGCTCCAGTCCTTAGTAAAAACATATCTGGTAGGCAGTGCTTATACAATGTCTAGGAACCTGGCTGAATCATTTAAAAAATTCAGCCATATGGACATTTGTTCTAGGATGCAGTTTTTAAAAAAATCAAGTACTGATTAGTCCTTCATCTAAATGAGTAAAATGAGTATATCTCTCAAGTATATTCTCCAGGGCTTGGCGTCTCAGATGGTAAAGAATTTGCTTGCAGTGTAGGAGACCCAGGTCTCGATCAGGAAGATCCCCTGGAGTAGGAAATACTCATTTCAGTATTCTTGCCTAGAAAACTCCATGGACACAGGAGCCTGGCAGGCTACAGTCCATGGAGTCTTAAAGAGTCGGACACGACTGGGCAACCAGTACGTCTTTCAATAACATAAACATAGGTTTAGATGGATCTCCTTTTAGGAGGGAACATATGAGAAATTACATGACTTCATCTTTTTTTTTCTTAGCAAATAATGAATTTTTGGCAATCAATCAAGAAATCTAAGCATATTGTCATCCTCCAAAGTGAGGAGATTCCATTCCCATTTCTCCCCCAGAATTGTGAAGCATTTCCCCTCTTCCATTCATGGGCCACCTGAAACACCTGGATCCAGGATTTGTTTAATCCTCCACACCAAAGTCAGTTTTCCTTGGGTTATATGTGAGTTTGGTCTTTGTATTTTGTATTTTAGTGAATTTTTTTGGCAAAGGTGCTGCTCTGCCTGGGAACTGATTGAGCTTCCGTAGAGCCAATATGTTTCTCAGTTCTCCAATTTAAATGCTGCCAAAATTTCCTAAAGTGTGCCATGAGAAATTCAGCAGCACATAAAACCCCATTCATTAAATAAACAGTTAACTAAGCAACCCTTGGCAAAAGCCACAACCCATCTGACATTTGAAGCACTCGGGACCTCCCAAAGGAAATAATTAAGAAAGGCATTAAGAAGAAATACCCCCATGCAATCATAATTGAAAAAAATCACTGTTCCCAACCTGGGGTCTGTAGGAAGTGTCTTTAAAATTAGAAATGAAGAGTGGTTGCATATGCTTAATATTTCAATACACCCTGAAAAGGCTACATACTTACTCATGCTTGAAAGTGAAAATGAAGTTGTTCAGTCGTGTCTGACTCTTTGCGACCCCACAGGCTGTAGCCTACTAGGCTCCTCCGTCCATGGGATTTTCCAGGCAAGAGAACTGGAGTGGATTGCCATTTCCTTCTCCAGGGGATCTTCCCAACCCAGGGATCGAACCCAGGTCTCCCGCATTGCCAGGGGATTCTTTATCAGTTGAGCTGCAAGGCTTAGCACAAACGAAATAAATTTGCATAGGCTATCGTTTGATCAATTTAGTGGGATTACAGGGGCTGTCATGTTTTTCATTGACAATTTTTTAAAAAATCAAACATTTCCTTAATAAATACTATTTGTTTAGTAGAGGAAAGTTCTCAAAATGTATATTAATGGGAGATAAGAAATAGGGGTAGAGATTTGGGAAATATTTATTCTTTTTTCTATTTTTTGGCCATACCATGTGTATCTTAGTTCTTAATTCCCTGCCCAGTAGTTGAACATGTGCCCCCTGCAGTGGAAATGTGACGTCTTAACCACTGGACCACCAGGAAAGCCCTGGGAAGTATGCATTAAAATGAGATTTGAGAGTGATTAATTACTTCACAGAATGCCTCTTCGCTTTTTAGAGAAGTAGCACTTATTTTTTTTAAATGACAAGTATGCCCCTCTAAAAATTTAAAGTCGTAACTTCTAAGATCTTACACAACACCATACTAGTTTATTTACTCAGTGCCCACAACCAAACACTTAATACTCTATGTGCTTAAAGAATACTCTAAAATGAGTACTAACCTTGCGTGATAAAGAGGAAAGCTACTTCGGAGAGACTAACGAACTTGCCCAAGGCAGTGTAACTAGTTAAGTAGCACAGCAGGTCTGAAATCTATAGCCATAGGAATCTATAGCCATATGGATCTATAGCCATATGAATGTATATCCATATCTATATATCATGCAATGCATTGCCTTCATCAGATATTGTTAAAATTACGGAAGAGATTTGCACAAAATTTTTCAGGAACAAGTCTACTTTGCAAAATCTTTTCATCTCAGGTGCTAAAAACAACAGCTTTGGATGCCTTAAATGTCAGCTTACTCTGTTTTGAGGTTTCACAGGTAGAGGTGTGATTGAGAAGTAAAAGCTGGCAGCCAGGGCCAAAAAGGGTACTCACACAACTTGAGTAATCATAAATTAGATGACTAGCTGTTGAAATTTAGGAGACTTAGTTGAGTCCCACAGTTTTTATTGCTGAAGGGAATTTAACTACCATAAAAACAGTCCCATGCAAAGGAAACAAAACAATGAAAAAAAAGCATATATTCTTGGTTATGGAGACAAGCATTCAGATTCTCCCTTGTCCTCTGCTTACTGCTTCCACACTTACTATCTGTGTGTCTTTGGACAAGTGGCCTTGCTTTTGAAGAGAGCCACATTTAAGTGGAGTCAGAGGGCGCTTTGCCTTCCCCTGCACTGATAGTCATTCACCTGGTCGTCCTCCAAACATCCTTGATAGACTCACAACACACTCTTCATATCAGAAACTTATGACTGTTGGAAAAAGTGTGCTTATAACTGCATTCACTGTTTCTTTTTTTCTGATTTTCTCTCTGTAGTTGTATATCTACCGTCTAGCTAACAAATAATGTAATTTTCTGGCATGAGGCCAGATTCACTGATGTGTTCAACTCAAAATTATCATAATCACTTATGAATAATAACTTTACAAATAAACATAATAACAGGTATGTAATTCTAAGCAAGATGTAATTTCCTCTTACTAGTCAAGTCTCTTTAAGTGAGTTTGAATAAGTAATTTACCACCAGCTTTGACTTGCTACCTTTTAGAAAGCTTCAATAATTCTGTTACATATATTTATCTTATTGATGCAGAAAACAAGAACCTCTGTATGATGCAATATATAATATGAGAATAATTAACATAAATGACTTTGTAGGAGGGGCATAAATTATATTAGCATATTATAAAGCTATGATAATTAAATGAAGTGGAACTGGATTAAGAAAAGGAAGATCAATAAAACAAATAAAATGCTAGGAATAGAAGCTTGTATATATAAGAATTTAATGATTTAGTGTGTGGTAGGTAAGCCTTACAAATCAGCAGAAAGAGAATTATTTAACAGTTGTGTTGATTCATATAAAGACCTACTATTTGGGTATGGGGACTCAGTTTGGATTTTCACCTTAAATGAGAAGACAGATATTTGCAAAAAGAAAAATTTGTACACAGATGTATAAAATTAAGTAATAAATATTTAAAATGAAAATGCATTTATCAAGTCTCTCTTGGTGGAGGATTTTCTAAGCTAAAAAGTGACGAATACAATAAAAAATGATATCAGATGGAAATGTTGAAGCTCTGGCATATCCAAGACACTGGCATACAGTGTCACTGTGAGACAGTGGGAAAGGACAGACTGTATATAATAAATGGTGTTCATGAATGCAGTGAACATACACTAAATGGTACATTATATACTAATGGCCACCCCCCTCAGAAAACTGTAAAATCAAATGATGGAGGGAGATTCACTGAGTTCAAGAGGGTAGAGATGCAAAAGAATGTGAGTTGGTTAATCTATACATAACATTTGGTGCCAGGATTTTATTATTATCATTTTGAAGCTACCATTTTTGGTTGATGGGAAGATAGTTTCCCTTGGCAGGGGGCGGGGGTGGGGAATGTGGCTACCTTCTCCTCATTGAGACTGGCAGAGGATTAAAAAAGTCTTTTGGATAAAGCAGACATGCATTGCCCTTATTAGCAACATCTGCTGGCTTGGAATAGAAGCTTTAAACCCTAATTTACGGTGTGTTACATTCTGCAAGATCATGAAAGACTGAGGTTGAAAATATCTTCATCACTTAGTTGCAAAATAACAGTAAACATTGCAAGTTTATTGTTTCTAGTTAACTTTTTCAGTGTCTTTCTAACTTCCATTAGTAGGGGAAATAACTGCAAGATGTTTTCCCCTCAGTACTTTTATTTTTATATTTGAACAGCAGCTTATTGTGAAGCTAATGGAGTTTTAAAGTTAGAATTGCCTTTAAATCAGTTATGGTTCCCTTTCTGCCATATTGCTGAGAAGACAGCTGCTCTTCATTTGTAATTGCTCAAGGGCCTCTGATAAGCCTGCGCCTATGGGAGAAATGTTTTGTTGTTCTATTTATTTATTTATTTTTAGCAAAGGTTTTTGAAAGAGCCCTGAACACTGAAGTTCCCAATCCATGCTCATGATCAGAGCTTAATGCCAACTGGAACAATCCTTGGTTTTTCTGAGCTTCAGTTTGCCTCAGGCAAACTGCTCAGGCACTCAGTTGTGTCTGACTCCTTGTGACCCCATGAACTGTAGACCACGGGGCTCCTCTGTCCTTGGGATTTCCCAGGCAAGAGTATTGGAGTGGGTTGCCATTTCTTCCTCCAGGCAACCTCAGTGTACTCATTTGAAAAAGAGGATCCATCTAGTTTTCACCTTTTTTTTTTAGTCAGCATGTCAAATCTCATATTACTGACTATTGTGCTTCATTTTTGAGTATATATATATATATATTCCCCCCCGCCAAAGACATTACTGAGTTACTGAATCTTTATTTTGAGAAAAAGAGACATTCCTATTTAATGGAACTCTTTCCACATTTAATGGAGTAATTTTGCCACACACCCATATGCCACTAAAAGTGTCATTAAATAGAGCTGTTAACCCAGGGACATCACAGTCTTTTAGCTCCTCTTTTAACCCCTACGGCTAACTTGTACAGATGGCATCCACTGTTGTCTACCGAACTGAGGTAGTTTACTGATGGTGGAATGATGGAAGGACAAAGCAAGAGGATTTTTCTTTTCCTTCTCTTTATGAATAAGATATATTTGGTGATGCTTATTTGGAACTAAGCAAAAAAAGAAAAAAAGGTTTCTTTCCTTACATTGCTTAAACAAAATATTTTTTTATCTATATGTCAACTAATTTTTGGTTTCAAATTAAATGTCATATGCCTTTTAAAAAATTTCTTCACCATTCTGTTTTTTATTCTTTTTAATAAAATTCAGGATTTCTTTTTTAAATTTAATTTAAAGTGTTTTTTTTTTTTTTTTGGCTGTGCTGGGTCTTTGTTGCTGGGTGGCCTTTTCTCTAACTGCAGAGAGCAGGATCTATGCTTTAGTTGCAGTGGCTTCTCTTGTTATGGGAGCACAGGTTCTCAGGCATGCGGGCTTCAGTACTTGTGGCACGTCGGTTCAGTAGTTGTGGTTCCAAGGTTCTAGAGCACAGGCTCAATAGTTGTGGCACACAGGCTTAGTTGCTCTTCAACATGTGGAATCTTTCCGGATCAGGGATTGAAGCTGTGTCTCTTGCATTGACAGGTAGATTCTTCATATGTCTTTATTGAGAAATGATGTTATTGGACTCTATTTTCATGTTCCATAATTATTTTATTATTATTATTATAAAACATTTATTTTGGTGTGAGGAGTTTTGATTTAGTCAAACATTTTATGGGCATATCATCTCTAAATAGGATTTAAAAATGGGAAAAAAAAAAAACCAACCCAGCAATTCCTACCCCCTCAAGCCCCTTTTACCTTTCAAAATGCTTTATGTAACTCTTCTTAAGGCTGAGTTTCCTCAACGTGAAGTCCTATTTTTAAAGAGGTATGGAGCTACTCTGTACAGGGCTTGTACATCTCCTACACTTTCCTTGCCATCTGCTACCCTTTCTCTGATCTGCTGCAAATACACGAGTCCCTGCACCTGGCTGTGTATCTGCCTCAATGGATGTATTCAGGTTTTAGATGAAAACTTCAATGGTGTGACATTCTTAGAAAAGCTAAAATCCTATTAGTCCCTTGATCAGTTAAAAAAATAAAGCAAGTTCTGTGCTAGGGTCTTGGTGTAAGAAAGCCATTAAAGCATAAGAAACTTGATCTCAGGTAGATGATAGGATAATAATGAGTACAATCATTTTAAAAATGTGATCATCACACCCCTTGCCTTTACTTTTTCTTTATAATTATCTATTCCTGCTGGCAGGAACACTGAGGGGAGCCTGTTTTGTTTTTCGTTTTAATCTTAATTGTAAGACTATTTTTTGAGGGGGAGTGCTTTAACCCCTCCTTTGGAATGTGCTAAACTTATATAAGTACTAAAATTTGCTTTTGGGCCAAGACATTTTGACCCAAAACCTTGAGTAAGACTATTTGTATATTTTAGCCAAGAATTCTCTAAATTCTTAAACTATTAAATATTTGTACTTAATATACAAAATATTTACATTTACTATGGATTATTATCGGAGAAGGCAATGGCACCCCACTCCAGTACTCCTGCCTGGAAAATCCCATGGATGGAGGAGCCTGGTAGGCTGCAGTCCATGGGGTCTCTGAGGGTCGGACACGACTGAGCAACTTCACTCACTTTTCACTTTCATGTATCGGAGAAGGCAATGGCAACCCACTCCAGTGTTTTTGCCTGGAGAATCCCAGGGACGGGGAAGCCTGGTGGGCTTCCGTCTATGGGGTCACACAGAGTCGGACACTGAAGTGACTTAGCAGCAGCATGGATTATTATATTAAATATTTATCTTAATATAAATTAAAAGTATTTAATACATAAATGTATGTATGTTTATTTTGATGTATATGTTGTATATATACATCATATACATTGTGGGCTTCCCTTGGGCTTTCTTTGTGGCTCAACTGGTAAAGAATCTGCCTGCAATTCAGGAGACCTGGGTTCAATCCTTGGGTTGGCAAAATTCCCTGAAGAAGGAAGTGGCTATCCACGACTGAAGTGACTTAGCAGCAGCATATATATGTGTGTGTGTGTGGCGGTGGGGGGGGGGGGGGGGGGGCAGATATTCAAGATAAATTAAACTGCTTTATTCTCAGTGGTCCAAGATTTATTGGACTGAGGGTGTGCAAAGGGAAGTGATTAAACTAAACTTATGACCCAGATAATCACGATGGTGTGATCACTGACCTAGAGCCAGATATCCTGGAATGTGAAGTCAAGTGGGCCTTAGAAAGAATCACTATGAACAAAGCTAGTGGAGGTGATGGAATTCCAGTTGAGTTATTCCAAATCCTGAAAGATGATGCTGTGAAAGTGCTGCACTCAATATGCCAGCAAATCTGGAAAACTCAGCAGTGGCCACAGGATTGGAAAAGGTCAGTTTTCATTCCAATCCCAAAGAAGGGCAATGCCAAATAATGCTCAAACTACAGCACAATTGCACTCATCTCACACGCTAGTAAAGTAATGCTCAAAATTCTTCAAGCCAGGCTTCAGCAATACGTAAACCATGAACTTCCAAATGTTCAAGCTGGTTTTAGAAAAGGCAGAGGAACCAGAGATCAAATTGCCAACATCCACTGGATCATCAAAAAGCAAGAAAGTTCCAGAAAAACATCTACTTCTGCTTTATTGACTATGCCAAAGCCTTTGACTGTGTGGATCACAACAAACTGTGGAAAATTCTGAAAGAGATGGGAATACCAGACCACCTGACCTCTTGAGAAACCTATATGCAAGTTAGGAAGCAACAGTTAGAACTGGACATGGAACAACAAGGTGAATTCACTCAGTCGTGTCTGACTCTTTGCCACCCCATGGACTGTAGCCTACCAGGCTCTTCCATCCATGGGATTTTCCAGGCAAGAGTACTAGAGTGGGTTCTGGTTCCAAATAAGAAAAGGAGTACGTCAAGGCTGTATATAGTCACCCTGCTTATTTAACTTATATGTAGAGTACATCATGAGAAATGCTGGGTTGGAAGAAGCACAAGCTGGAATCAAGATTGCTGGTAGAAATATCAGTAACCTCATATTCAAATGACACCACCCTTATGGCAGAAAGTGAAGAGGAACTAAAAAGCCTCTTGATGAAAGTGAAAGAAGAGAGTGAAAAAGTTTGCTTAAAGCTCAACATTCAGAAAACTAAGATCATTGCATCTGGTCACATCACTTCATGGCAAATAGATGGGGAAATAGCAGAAACAGTGTCAGACTTTATTTTTTGGGGCTCCAAAATCACTGCAAGTGGTGACTGTAGCCATGAAATTAAAAGACACTTACTCCTTCAAAGGAAAGTTATGACCAACTTTATAGCAATATAGCATATTTAAAAGCAGAGACATTACTTCGCCAACAAAGATCCGTCTAGTCAAGGCTATGGTTTTCCCAGTGGTCATGTATAGATGTGAGAGTTGGACTGTGAAGAAAGCTGAGCGCCGAAGAATTGATGCTTTTGAACTGTGTTGTTGGAGAAGACTCTTGAGAGTCCCTTGGACTGCAAGGAGATCCAACCAGTCCGTCCTAAAGGAGATCAGTCCTGGATGTTCATTGGAAGGACTGATGCTAAAGCTGAAACTCCAATACTTTGGCCACCTCATGCGAAGAGTTTACTCATTGGAAAAGACCCTGATGCTGGGAGGGATTGGGGGCAGGAGGAGAAGGGGACGACAGAGGATGAGATGGCTGGATGGTGTCACTAACTCTATGGACATGAGTTTGAGTAGACTCCGGGAGTTGGTGATGGACAGGGAGGCCTGGCATGCTGGGATTCTTGGGGTCGCAAGGAGTCAGACACAACTGTTGGATTGCACTGAACTGAACTGAACTGAAGGGAGGAGTGTTCTGGAACCAACCCCTTGCAGGTATCGAAGGAGGACTGTGTGTCTATATATGTATATATATTTGTATATATTATATCCTAAAAGACATAACTGTTTAAAACCCACAGCATAGTCATATGCTATGCTATGCTAAGTCACTTCAGTCATGTCCGACTCTGTGTGACCCCATAGACGGCAGCCCACCAGGCTCCCCCATCCCTGGGATTCTCCAGGCAAGAGCACTGGAGTTGGTTGCCATTTTCTTCTCCAATGCATGAACGTGAAAAGTGAAAGTGAAGTCGCTCAGTTGTGCCCAACTCTTAGCAACTCCATGGACTGCAGCCTACCAGGCTCCTCCGTCCATGGGATTTTCCAGGCAAGAGTACTGGAGTGGGGGCCATTGCCTTCTCCACAGTATAGTCATAGAAATAGAAAAATAAGGCCCTCTGATTATACTGGGTTTGAAGAGACATTTTATAGTCACATGAAAAAAATCTCTCTACTTAATTATGATATTTGATTCATTTAAACTTATTTTAATCAGGACAAATGAAAGGAAAAGTACTATTTTGTTTTATTTTTTTTAGACTAATCCATGTAATTTATATCAAGGTCATCCCTTTGCATGGCAGCAAATGGCTATTTGATTGTGTATCTCTTACTTTGCAACTATCAAAAACTAAGTGAAATTTCCTGCTGAAACAAAAACAAAGTTTGAAATTAATGTCTTTAGATATTCGAACACAGAGTATTAGACATGGTCATGATGAAAAACATTGAGTGAGCTCTGTACCCTCTAAACATTTATTGATAAAATTGTATAATGTTCCCTATCTCCTAGGATACTTCTGAGAAGTAAACATAATATGTCCATGCATCTCATAACATGACCTGGCAGAAAGTAAACCCTCCATAAATCTGAACTGATTCTTCTTGAAGTGGAGATGGTGGTGCTGGTGGTTGTGGTGATAGTTTGATGCCTAAAACTCCTTTTTAAGAGTGAAAGTGAAACTCCCAGGATCATCAGTTTCCTTTGTAAACTTCCTGGCCAAGAAACCTCATCTCTAAAGAAAGCCTTTGGTGTACTTTACAATAGGGCTATCAGAATAAAAAAGAAAGCCTGAATCTGCTTTGATCTGTTTGATCCTGCTGGTTACAACTCTATTAATTACTTTAATGCACTGACCAGTCATCTACCATGTGTGTTGGTAACTATTACCCTTGTTATTACACTTATATTGTACAACTCCATTAATTCAATGTAAAAATGATAATACTGTTATTCATAATAGTAACCACATAAATAAGAGCAGCTGCTATTTATTTTAGTACTTACTCTGTGCCAGGCCCTGTTCTTAGCACATTAATTGAGCTATTATTCATTTTTTACAATAACCCTAATATGGTAGATATTATTATACCATTTTACAGATAATATTGAGTCTCTTAAAGGTTGAAGGGCTTTCATAAAGTTACAGGATTATAAGAAAGTGGGCTGGAATTCTCTCTGAAATCTGACTTGAAAATCAGATTCTTAAACTGCACTTGTGATTAAAGAGAAAAAACAAAACTTAGATTACAAGGAGTCATTCCTGTTCTTTCAAAGAGGGCCCCGTTAGAGTCTAGATCTGCATAGAACTTCAACTCTGACTATAGTGCTCATTTCACAACCTCTACTAGTCTGATAGTTAACATATGAAAATCCTTGATCAATACCTGTTAATTAATTTGAGCAACATTAAGATTTTTAACGGAGAAGGCAATGGCACCCCACTCCAGTACTCTTGCCTGGAAAATCCCATGGATGGAGGAGCCTGGTAGGCTGCAGTCCATGGGATCGCTAAGTCGGACAAGACTGAACGGCTTCACTTTCACTTTTCACTTTCATACATTGGAGAAGGAAATGGCAACTCACTTCAGTGTTCTTGCCTGGAGAATCCCTGGGATGGTGGAGCCTGATAGGCTGCCGTCTATGGGGTCGCACAGAATCAGACACGACTGAAGGGACTTAGCAGCAGAAGATTTTTAAACTAAAACATATTGATAACAACAATAGCAAGAGTCATAATTTGAGTGGGAAACATATTTTAATGATTTGCTTATTTCATGCACATATCCTCATGTGGAAGGAGATTTATGTATTAGCTAATATCTTCAACATCATCTGTACAAACATTAGATAGATAGAATTCTTGAGGCCTGTCTGTGTACCCAAAGATGTGGTGAACATTTTCTTTACTAATGGATTAGAGTTTGACAAACCTAGACAGCATATTAAAAAGCAGAGACATTACTTTGCCAACAAAGGTCCATCTAGTCAAAGCTGTGGTTTTCCAGTAGTCATGTATGGATGTGAGAGTTGAACTATAAAGAAAGCTGAGGACCAAAGAATTGATGCTTTGGAACTGCTCTGTTGGAGAAGACTCTTGAGGGTCCCTTGGACTGCAAGGAGATCCAACCAGTCCATCCTAAAGGAAATCTGTCTTGAATATCTTTGGAAGGACTGATGATGAAGCTGAAACTCCTCCAATACTTTGGCCACCTGATGCAAAGAACTAACTCATGGGAAAAGACTGATGGTGAGAAAGATTGAAGGCAGGAGGAGTAGGGGACGACAGAGGATGAGATGGTTGGATGGCATCACTGACACGATGGATATGAGTTTGAGCAGGCTCTGGGTGTTGGTGATGGACAGGGAGGTCTGGCATGTTGCAGTCCATGGGGTTGCAAAAAGTCAGACATGACTGAGCAACTGAAGTGACTGACTAGAGTTTGATACAGCTCAGAATAGGGAACAATATCTTGGCATCAAAATCACAACCAGGAAATCCAAACAAAGAGAAGGAGCAATAGGGCATCTTTTACCTCTGCCCCGAACTGCAGAAACTGAGGGGGAAAACCTCAAAGTTTATAGATTTAACATTCCTTTCCTTTTGGGGGGTCGGATTTATAAATTAAGAAACTGAGACAGAGAGAGGTCAGGCAGTCTGACTTAAGTAAAAGCTCTGTGTTTAAACTGAGTCTATCCAGACTACCAAATTTTCATCCTTTAGCCCACTTATTTTCCCTGCCTTTTTAAGATTATTATCAAGATAAAATAAAATACTCAGTGACTGTCCACCTCAAATTTCGAGCCTAAACATAGAAAATCACAAATGTATTAATCTTATTCTTGCTTATTTGTGAGTGACATTTTAAAAATTTTAACAAACATTGAAAGAAAGGAAAAAGATCATCTCATAGCAATGTATGGAAATCATATGGCAGCTAAAGCAAACTATAAAAAAAGCCCAGCAAATAAATAAATATGTCTATATTTCTTTGGGGCTTATGTTATCATTTCATGAAGCAAGGAAGTGAAATTCAACATTTCGAATTACTCTTCAGAAAAACTTAAAATCAGTATCCCCCAAAAATATTGATTCTAAAGAAGATCCAAATAAATGTGTAAAAACATCAACAACTTTTAAGATAAAGTGTATGAAGATTTGTTGAAAGTTGAAACTATTAAATGATTACAACTTTAAACATAAATAAGAAAAACATATATGAATAATAATTTGTAGATTGAGGACCACACTATCTCAGAAGGAAGCAAAAGAAAAAAAAAGAGATTTGGAGTGCTTACTGGCCACTCATTATTATTATAACTGAACTATGGTCAGTGCATTTTAAGAGTAAGTCTAGCTTAGAAAAGTATAGTGCTTATGAAATTGGGGTCAGATGAAGTAGTTGTGTAGGTCTGAGAGCCATCAGCCTGCCTATCCAACATCACTCTTCTGTCTTCTAGAGTTGCCTTTCAAAATATACGAAAGGAGAAGGAAAAAAAAAAATCATGCCCAAGATAGTTCTTCTAGAAAAATTATTTCACTACTGGAGAATTTTAACTCAGGTGTTTTTACTATGAAAGTAGTTTCTATCCCATAAAATTAGTTTGAAGGTGATAGAGTCAGCTTGCCATTTGTAACTGAATGTGTATGTAAGTTTTTACATTTTTCTAGGGAAATTGGCTAAAAATTATAGCTAGGTTATGATATGGGTCCATAATACCACATTCTGTTCTTTTTTAACTGTACTTGTAAATATTGTTATTAATAATATGTGAGGTAGGTTTTAAAAAATGAAGAAAGAATATTATTCAACTCTCAGCAAGTATTTATTGAATATCTGCTCCATGCCAAGCACTGATCCTGTTGCCGGGTTTTTGCCTGCATAGAGCAGACATTCTGGTGGAGATTTATTTTCCCATTTTGGGTGGGAGGACATAGTGCATGGTTAACTCTAAGTATTATGATCTAGGGAATCCTAACGTTTCTTCTCCATCTCCCTGAACCTTCCTGAATCACCAGGGCACCCCATTCACTCATGAGACTTTAAATCTCTCACTGAAATTCTCACCTAGAATTGCCCTAACCCTACATATTTTCAGCTTTCTGGTAGCTGATGTGTGGGACTCATGAGACAATATACCCCACCTTATACACACTTGCTCCTGTCAAAAACATCCAATCCCATTGCTATAGTTCTATTTTATGGTGATGTGTTAGCATGGATCAGCATTATCATCTACATCATTTGGGTCAGAAAATACTCATTCCTGATTAATGTCAGAAGAATCTCCACATATTACAATATAAATCATCAGGAAAAATGAACAAAAATTAGGCTTAGGTAGCTTGAAAATCACAGTGAGAGGTGATAAAACAGAAAATCTGCCATGGAAAGCATTTTATCCAATTCTAAAGATTCCTTTGTAGCTCAGCTGTTAAAGAATCTGCCTGCAGTGCGGAAGACCTAGGTTCGATCCCTGGGTTGGGAAGGTCCCTGGAAAAGGGAAAGGCTGCCCACTCCAGTATGCTGGCCTGGATAATTCCATGGACTGTATAGTCCATGGGGTCATGAAGAGTCAGACATGACTGAGCAACATTCACTTTCACTTTTAAAGATTCTCAGAGAAATCAACCTTATATCATCTTTCCTGAGGGTTAATAAATAGTTCTTTCTCTTTTCAAGGAAGTATATTAAGAATTAATCTAATTCTTTTTCATTATAGCTTTAGTGCATTTCTCTTTTGCTGTCAGTGTGCTGTGCTTAGTCATTCAGTCGTGTCCAACTCTTTGCCCCCACGGACTATAGCCCACCAGGCTCCTCTGTCCATGGGGATTCTCCAGACAAGAATACTGGAGTGGGTTGCCATGCCCTCCTCTAGAGGATCTTCCCAACCCAGGGATTGAACCCAGGGCTCCTGCATTGCAGGCGGATTTGTTGTCAATAGATGTTTGTTAAACCTTTATACATATGTGTTCAAGGAATAAGGGGTATAATATTCTTTATAATAATTCTTCTTCAAGATAAAGATAAACTGAAACACCAGGAGTAGCATTGAAATATGTGATATATTTATTTGGCATAATTCATCTAAAATATACCAATTATATGAGTGTGCTTAATTTCTGAACATTTTCTCATAATAAATTAGAACTCATATCTTTATGTCTACTGGATGATAAGAGATGATGATATTTATTATCATACAGTTTGATGTGGTTGATATTATTGAGATCTTACAATGTGCTTGGCATTGGATTGTTTCCCTTTTAGGTAGATTTTATCACATGCATTTTCTTCTTTAATTATTTTAACTATCTTGAAAAGTGTTGGGGCTCAAGGTGGTGCTAGTGGTAAAGAACTTTCCTTCCAATGCAGGAGACATAAGAGACACGGGTTTGATCCCTGGGTCAGAAAGAACCCACACCAGTATTCTTGCCTGGAGAATCCTACGTCCAGAGGAGCCTTGTGGGCCTGGAAGGTTACAGCCCATGGGGTCACAAAGAGTTGAACACGACTGAGTGACTAAACATGCTCATCAAGTGTTATCTCTCTATTAACAAGTCTTGGAGATGATACTCAGGGAGTCTGAAACCAGAACTTGCACTCTGAAATGTTCATTAACAAATCCTATCAGGAAATTTATCAGCCACATTATTGGCTCAATTACCATGGGTTTAGAAGAAATAACAGCTGTCTTGACCTGGTTAACTGTATAGCACTAATCAGACACAGGCTCATTTATTCTGTTATACAAGTTTATTTTTATACATGGATAGATGAATTTAGAAACTGATAGTTTTGGCTGCTGTGAAATTTCAAGTGTCTTTGTAAAAATAATTAGATAGTTATCTGCTAAGTCACTTCAGTCGTGTCCGACTCTGTGCGACCCCATAGACGGCAGCCCACCAGGCTCTGCCGTCCCTGGGATTCTCCAGGCAAGAACACTGGAGTGGGTTGCCATTGCCTTCTCCATTGGGTGAAAGTGAAAAGTGAAAGTGAAAGTGAAAGTGAAGTCGCTCGGTGGTGTCCGACTCGTAGCGACCCCATGGACTGCAGCCTACCAGGCTCCTCTGTCCATGGGATTTTCTAGGCAAGAGTACTGGAGTGGCTTGCCATTGCCTTCTCCGGATAGTTATCTGGATGTAGATAAATAATTTATCCTTAAGTCAGTATGACTTACATCTTTTGGAAATGTAATTATCGATGGTATGGATGTTTTAGAGAAAGGATGTGAATCTCTCTTTATCCTTATGTCGAAATAGCTACAAATTTATTATGGTGATGTGATAGCAGCTGCATGGTGTTGTGAGCCATTCTGGTGGCTTTGTCCAAAGTGCTGTTAGGAGTCCCAGCAAAGCACTGGGACCATTAACAAACAACGAGAACTACCCCACCACTTTGGTGACGTACCTTTGGAAATGAGGATATAAGGCAAACTTTGTTCCATATCAGTATACATTAAGAGTATTGGTTATATAGACCTAATGGATTTAGAGAAAACACCAAGTTCCAGAGTTAACTAACATTATTAAGCAGTTATTAATGCAGGGCAGTGTAAGAGAGAACTTCTGAATCTTAGTCATATTTTATAATTTTTCTGAGAAAATTTAAGATGTTTTCTATCTCAATTGTGATTTTACAAAGTTAATATATACCATGGAAGTGATCCTATATTTAAGGGGACTGGCATTTGAAAGTATTTAATTTCAAATATTTCAGTGATGGTAAAACTGAAAAACCTCAGCATATTTAATAAACAAAGCATAATAGCCAACTAACAAAAGCAAATGCTTTAAGTGCAAGTCTACACACACTTGAAATAATGAAATTTCTATACAGATTTATTCAAGTTATTTGAGTTAGTACAGAGTTTTGTGTTTACTGTTTTTTGAATGAAATAGGGGGGCAGCCCCCCCCTTGGTTAGTTGGGGTCGCTAAGAGTGGCCACGACTGAGCGACTTCCTTTCACTTTTCACTTTTATGCATTGGAGAAGGAAATGGCAACCCACTCCATGTTCTTCCTGAGAATCCCAGGAACGGGGAGGTGAGGTTATGGGAGCGGACCATAGTTAGCAGAGCAGGTTAGAATAGTAGTTGATACCTGGATTTTATTTGGCTGAAAAAAACTGTCTTGTACATCAAAAGGCAGTAAACATTGTATGTCTTTTCATGCTCTCCTTAGAGGTTACATGAACTGATAACATGTTTGAAATATTAAAATACGGGCACAGTTTCTCACTATTATCCTCTCCCTACAGGTTGTATATAAAAATAATGATGTAAGGCTGGAATTATCTCGACTTGCCAAGCAAGGTGACCCAAAGATGAAGATCCATGGAGTGGTGGCATTTAAATGTGAGAATGTTGCAACTTTGGACCCAATCACCTTTGAAACCCCGGAATCCTTCATCTCTTTGCCTAAATGGAATGCAAAGAAAACAGGCTCCATATCCTTTGATTTCCGTACAACGGAGCCAAATGGCCTCATCTTATTTAGTCATGGCAAGCCACGACACCAAAAAGATGCCAAGCACCCACAGATGATAAAGGTAGACTTCTTTGCTATTGAGATGCTGGATGGCCACCTCTACCTCCTCCTGGACATGGGGTCAGGTACAATCAAAATCAAAGCCCTGCAGAAGAAGGTGAATGATGGAGAATGGTATCATGTGGACTTCCAGAGAGATGGACGGTCAGGTACTTTATCATTTTTATGTTGTTTATCTGTTAGAATACCATTCATAAGGAATTAAAATCAACTCATATTAAAGAGTTCTTGCATTTCTGTCTTTAGGGGAAAGGAAATTGTTATTTCTGTTTCACATCATATAAGCATCAGAAGGAGCTAATTAATCGTCATAGTTGGGCATCAAACCCCAAATGCTCAAATGACTTCAAGAACAGCTTCTTAAATGAACATTAAATGGATAATCAAGTGCCAAATCTTGCAAGAAATTTTATCCTGAGTTTGCAAATGACAAAACTCAAGTTTCTTATGTTCCCAATTATCTCTTATATCATTGGATGTCTGGGAGTGCCTGAAGTAGCAAATATAAAAATCTGGAAAAAAATCAATGATTCATATATCAAATCCTAGGTTCAATACAATATATATCAAATCCTTAGTTTAATACAATATAGTTTTTATCCAAAATGGGCCTACAGTATCAAAAACACTTTAAGCCATACAGGAGGATTTCAAGGATGCTGGCAAAACTCTTCTGCCTTCCAAATAGGTTCTCTTTCTGATAAAAGAGAAATTTTTATCTTTTTCAAATTCCACCAACAAGAATTTATTTCTCTGACTTCCTTTTGCTGCACTTATTTATTAATTTTTTTCCTGAAGTCCTTGTGAGGTGGGGGGAAGGAGGGCATGTGGTAGGGAGGCCTGAAGAAATACCATTTACTTACTTGAAATGCAGAAGTAGAATAGGGGGCTTAGGGAGTTGAGCAGTGTTAGGTTTGTGGGGGCAAGGACCATACAGGCAAAGGAAATAGCATTTGGAAACCCAGAGGTGCTTAGGGGGTGGGGAGAGAAACAATTTGTTTCTGGTCTGCAACGGTATGTTATGTCTTTTCGCTTTCTTCACCCTTCGCTTTCATGCTGATTGGACCTCTCACTTAGAAATCAAGTTATCTTCTAAGTGAAGATGGTTGAATTTAGACTTAGCCACTCTCCTCTCCCTCCCCCAACTCTCTTATTTGGTTTTATAGAAGGCAATGGCACCCCACTTCAGTACTCTTGCCTGGAAAATCCCACAGATGGAGGAGTCTGGTAGGCTGCAGTCCATGGGGTCGCTAAGAGTCGGACATGACTGAGTGACTTCACTTTCTCTTTTCACTTTCATGCATTGGAGAAGGAAATGGCAACCCACTCCAGTGTTCTTGCTTGGAGAATCCCAGGGATGGGGAAGCCTGGTGGGCTGCCGTCTATGGGGTCACACAGAGTCGGACACGACTGAAGTGACTTAGCATAGCATAGCATAGCATAGCCTCTCTGGATTCTCCACTAAATACCAGTATAAGCTTGGCTTCAGCATTGTTTTTTTATTAAGGCCTGAATTTCTTTCTTTGCTAAGCATCTTGGGAAAGAGTCACTTGATTCCAGTACCAGGGACAGGGAATTAACAGTGATGGAGACTAGGATTCTACATGTTTGACAAGTTTCTTGAGGACAGGATTTGGTCAGCCATATTTGGAAACCACAGATCAGATGACACCTAGAGTGCTTCTTCCAGATCCAAGAATCTGTGATTACCATCCCAGGTTCGAAGGGCCTTGCTGAAGTACTGGGGTGAGCTCCCCTTCTCACTCCCTTCCTTTTACAGACTTCCATGTCCCTTGTCTGTTTCCAGCTTCTCTGCAGCAGAGCAGTTTGCTATTTTACAATTATTCATGCCTTCCTTTTCTGTTTATCTATCTGGAAGATCATATTTACCTTTTTGGAAATATCTTTTTTTGTCCACTAAAATAAAGAGATGAAATGTATGAAAATTGAGAGGGAGGCAGGGGTGGGGGTGAAGGGTTGAAGGATGGTCAGAACCCATTGCTCTGATCCCCAGGAATTTTACAGTTTCTGATTCATTCTTCTCTGTAAACTTGGTCTCTATGTGCTTTCATTCCTCTAAAGAAATTCAAAAGGAAAAGAAGCTACTGTTCTGTGCAGTCTGTGCTGTGTTGTCATTTTCTCCAGTATCTTAGACGATTGAGAGCAAACCATAAAAAAAAAATATTTCGGTCTGTTGTACTATACTGTGCATTACAAATTGGATTCCTCTTTGTTTTTCCGATTTAGGCTGAGAAGAGTTCACTGATATGAATACAGAAAGATAGCAATAGGTGGCCACCTGTTGGCTTCCCCCAGCCTATTTCTATCAGAGTTAACAATTCATTTACTTCTGAAGAAGCTTCAGAAAGAAGACTTAAAAAAGGATGGGAACATGACTAATCTTATGTTTGACATACTAACTTATGGATGTTATCACTTGACTTAAAATATATCTAGAACTAATTTTGAAACTGACTTTCAAGAATATATATAATTTTAGTCAGATATTATAACAATTTAAAGCATAACTGATCAGATCAGTAGGTATCTTTTGGAAGTTCAGAAGGGCAAAAAAAAAAAAAAATACTACACTTCAGATCAGTTGTATTTCTTTCACGTAAAATTTTTTCTAGGTATTTTCTAACTACATGGAAAAGTATGTAGTTAATGTCAAATTGTTATTAAATGTAAAATAATATGAAATGGAAAATAAAACCATTCATTATTCATTTGACAATAATGATTTATACCTGGATATTTCTTTCCAGTCTTAAGTGGTAATGCAATCTAATTAGTTTCCCAAGTTCCCTGGATGACCTATTACAATAAGAATCAGATTAATACCTTAATCCTCAAGCCAAGGAATATCTACTTTTTTTTTTCTATTTAAGCTCTTTAATTCATCCATATTAGCAAAATTTTATTAACTGTTCTGTTTATACCCTCATTAGAAAAGGTCAGAGCAGAAAATACCAACTTTAATTTACAAAGTTCAGTGCTGAATGAGAAAAAGAGAGCTTCCTTAAGAGAATATTATTTGCAGTAAGACAGAAGATAAACAAATGGTGGATTTCTGTTAGGATCCAGTGGAAATATTTAGTATGCTTGATGTTGGTGTTTTGATGCTAAAGTACTTTGATAATGATTTCAGGTTAGTGAAATGAAACAAACAATATAAAAGCCAGTGTTCATTCACTAAACCAAATTCTGCCTTTACTAAATTGAAGGGAAAAAAAGAGCTCATATTATGGTGGCCTAGCTCAAGGGAGTTTAATGTAGTTTTAATAACTGCAGCTGTTAATATTTTATATATAGTATTTTAATTAAGTTCTATATTTGCACATTGGATTGGATTGGTTTGGTATAAAGCAGCTTTTAAAAGATTGAATGACTAGTTGTACTGGCTTTTATTTGACTTAAAGGATATTTCTGAGTTACGCTTGGTGAAATACTAAAATTTACAGCTCAGCTAAAACTAGAAAGTGGCTTCCCTGGTGGCACAGACAGTAAACAATCTGCCTGCAATGTAAGAGACCTGGATTTGATCCCTGGGCTGGGAAGACCCCTGGAGAAGGGAATGGTGACCCACTCCAGTATTCTTACCTGGAGAATTCCATGGACAGAGGAGCCTGGTGGGCTACAGTCCATGAGGTCACAAAGTCAGACATGGCTGAGCAACTAACACTTTCACTTTTCAAACTAAGGAACATAGTATTTCAAGAAATAATTTGTTTCACCCATATTTCACATCAGCTATATTCAGAGGCTATATGAAAATTACTCTTAATATAATATGGGAAATGATACTGATATGACAGGGCAACGTTGGCTGATTTCTGACACACAGACAATGACGGTCATAGCTATTGATTTGTCTGCGAACCTCTTTGGCTGAATATTTTAAAAGCATTTAATGAGCCATATTATCTCTGTTATTAAAATAGAGGAATACTGGGCCTAGGAATTATTCTTTCTCCTATTGACCATAATAAAATTAGTAGGCCAGCAGTCATGGTCATTAACTTGATGCTAATAATTCTTGGCTATCTTGTTCAGAGATTAAAGCTATATTGGTAGATAGATTGAATTTTTGATATTCCCCAGTTTATAAGGGAAATCCATGTATAACAAGGACTATCTTATTTATATCCACAGGTCCTGGTGTTTCTATATGCAGTAAGAGGTGCTCCATACATATTTGGTATAAGAAAAAGATAAAGAATTAAAACATGTAAATGGCTCAGTGCTAACCCACCCCAATATTCTAAAAATAGTAACATCATTACACTTGAAGAGTAATAGCACTCTTTTAGTTGTAAATGCAGCTTCTTAAAGGAATTATGTTACCTCCTAAAAGCAGTTTACACAGTATAACAGGGTAACAGGTCTTCTTTTATGAATATGATGCCATCCTCCAAGCCAGGATGTCTGGGAAAAAATGCAGTGGGGGAGTTAAACAACTGTTAGTTGATTGTGACAACCTTTTATGAGAACAGAACTGCCCTTCCTGCTTGTTCTTGAGCTCCCTGTATCATGCTCATGTGGACATGTAGGCAGAAGGAGCATTCATCCTGAGGGAAGGTGTGCACTTCTTTCTGAGGGCTATGCAGCCACAGTAATCACACTACTGACAAGAAAGACAGTCACTCAGGATGTCCATTTTTCTGGTTATTTGTCCTTCTGTCCTTCGTGGGTACATGAGCCCTTTGTCTAATGAGAAATACCACTTTCATCTGAATACTTTTCCAGAATTTTTCAGCACAATTAATTGTATTAGGTTATATGTCCTTCTTCCACTCCATAACTTGGGGAAAGAATAACTTTTTCACTTCCAAACTTTGACTAACACTGTTTTGCCGCAGCTGTTCTCTCTATACTTCTTTGGTTGCCTGCTTAGTCTATGACTGGTCACTTTGGGGACCAGTGGACTACGTGGACTAAGTCACAAGTGGCATTTTCAGAACCTGCACTAAATGCCAAAGGAGGAACCATACAAAATGCCAGCCTGACTAGTGGATCAGAGTGAATGATTTGAATGTCACAAAAAGTGGATATGCTCAATATATAATGTAATTACTTAACAGAGCAAGACTCCTAAGTTGCTGAATTAAGAAATATGATTAATGGGACTCATTACTCTGCAAAGTTTAAAGGATGAACAACTCAGTATTTTCTTACCAACCCTTCTTACCTTTTCTAGGGTTTCCCTTTGCCTCGCTTTTGCTCAGTACAAACTCAGTACAAGATCACCTCCCAGGTATTTAACTAAAGGATGAACTGAGCTAAAATTAAGAGGAAGTTAATGACTGTTTTCTTGGGGCAGATATGTCATTTAAATTTGCATTAAGCTCTTTGACTGAGTCAAGAGTATCCTCTCAAGTATTTTTATAGTAAACTGCCAGTCATTTTTTTCTTATGTTTGCAAGCCATCATTGCATTGAAATCAAAGAGAAAACTCATTATTGTCGTCAAATTCTGCTTGTGTACAGCAGGGTATAGCAGATTGTATCAGCAGTTATTCATGGGTAAGCCTACATTTAACAGTTAAGAAGCCAGTTTAAGAACTAGAAATTACAGAGGGAAAACCACAAGGCTCTCTCCAGAGCACATAATTAGAGGTTTATAGTAATCACTGTTTGATGTGAACAGCACTTTCTAGCTATCTATTACCAGCACTGATTTCTGTGTATACCATTCATGAATCACCCCTCTTACACATTTCTACTTGAACAACCATTAGAGGATTTCTCTGTTTAGGTCTTCATTTGAATTTGCCCTCTAACTATAAACATTCCTCCCATGCCTCTACCTAGTAGCCTGTTGCATTATTTGAAATAACATTAAGTGAATGTATAATGCTTTATTTTGTACCCATGTCCATTAAACACCACTACCCATCCATGGGAAGACTAAAATACCTTATCAATAATTTATCAATTATTTGACAGTCCTAATGACTACATGGAGTCAATGTTGCATATGAAAATGTTTTGAATGGGGAGAGGAGGAAAGGCAACAGATGAGTTTTTCTCTAAAATACATTCAGAATAAATAAATGAATATAAGGATCAATTTAATAAAATATAAAATACAGACATGTCATGAATTAAGCAAGTGCATATACAAACACACATAGCAGTTTTCAGTTTCAAAACATATTCATTTTTGCATATCCTCCTCTATTTTTTGTTAACAGGTACGTATATTTTATACAGTTGCAATTAAAGTACAAACTTACTTTTTCAGGCTATTTGTTTAATATAATATGAATTCTTTTTTAACTGAAAAATATCTAAAGTAACAACACTTATTCTGTGGGAATTATGGAAACAGCATCTAAGAATCAGAGCAGAGTTTGCAGAGACACCTTCACCAAGCTTCCTGGGCTGTAGGACTCAAATGTATCAATGGACTACAAGGAGATCCAACCAGTCCATTCTGAAGGAGATCAGCCCTGGGTGTTCTTTGGAAGGAATGATGCTAAAGCTGAAACTCCAGTACTTTGGCCACCTCATGCGAAGAGTTGACTCATTGGAGAAGACTCTGATGCTGGGAGGGATTGAGGGCAAGAGGAGAAGGGGACGACAGAGGATGAGATGGCTGCATGGCATCACTGACTCGATGGATGTGAGTCTCAGTGAACTCTGGGAGTTGGTGATGGACAGGGAGACCGCTAATGCTAATGCTAAGTCACTTCAGTTGTGTCCGACTCTGCGCGACCCCATGGACGGCAGCCCACCAGGCTCCCCCGGTCCCTGGGATTCTCCAGGCAAGAACACCAGAGTGGGTTGCCATTTCCTTCTCCAGTGCACGAAAGCGAAAAGTGAAAGTGAAGTCGCTCAGTCGTGTCCTACTCTTAGCGACCCCATGGACTGCAGCCTACCAGGCTCCTCCGTCCATGGGATTTTCCAGGCAAGAGTACTGGAGTGGGGTGCCATGGAGGCCTGGCGTGCTGCGATTCTTGGTGTCGCAGAGAGTCGGACACGACTGAGCGACTGATCTGATCTGATCTGAGGAAAGAAAGTCATGGAGGCAACATAGACAGTACCCATCTAAGCACTGCCCGAGGGACTTGACTGCTCCACCTCACTACAGAGACAGAGGCAGGTCATCTTACCTGAGATAAGGGAAGGTGTCAAACCACTTTAGGCTAAAGTGATTAAAACTCCCATCATAAATGAATAAATACACGCTTTGATTATTGGCATCTCTGAGGAAACATTTCATATCATGTGATGGCAAATCTCTCAGCAGAATTAGTAACTTGGCATTCTTATTTTATACATTGGTCTTGGGAGTTGGTTGACTGATATATATGCATAAAGATATAATATCAAGACTTTCATTATAATTTAGTTTAAAACAGTGAATTAAAAAAAAATAAAGTTAAAAATGTTCATCAATAGAGGACAAACTCAGAGAGGTGGAACCTCTCTTTCTAAATTACTACATCTTTCTAGCCTACTCTTTCAAGGGGCAGACGCTGGACCTTAATGTCGGGTGCACCCTCAAGATGTGATGTATGGCAAAACCCACCACCATATTGTAAAGTAATCAGCCTCCGATTAAAATTTTACAAAAAAGAAAAATGTGAGGGAGCACCAAAAAAAAAAGAAATAAGTATTTAACTGACTACACACAGCCAAAGTGGCTGTCACTGTGGAGTGCTGAGCAGAAATCTGTGGAAATTCTAGAAAATAATATTTTAATTGCTGCAATATATGTCACTTGACTGATATTTACAACTTCCCAGCATTGTGTATGATCATTTTAAAAATTCATATGGATAAATATACTGTTATGAGTATGTGTGTTTGTATATGTGCCTGTGCTTAATTCATGACATATCTGTAACATATAAATATGCAGTTAGTGAAAAAGTTTAATCAACTCATAAAATACATAAGTGAAAAGTTTTTCTTTTCTACACACTTCCATAATGAATTCACCCCCCACTTCCATTGGTAAAAGAATTTGTTGTTGAAAAATTCCAGATATTTTCCTATGCACCAACATATCTATAAATATAATTATACATATAAAATAAACATAGAGCTGTTTTACATAAAGGCTACTCTTTATGAATTATTGGGTGACTTAAAAATATTAACTTTTTTTAGGCCATCCTTTATAGTGATATCATATATCTCTAGTTTAAAAATATCAATATTTACTTATTCCTGTATTATAATATTCCTCTGTTGATGGAGGAATATCAAACTTTTAAACGTTACTTCAAGATTTATTTTTTTCATAAATCTTTTAATTTCTGAAATTCCTTGCTCACAGAGGACATTTAACCTTTTAAAAAATCCAGTTTTAAACTAATTTATAATTAGAGTCTTTATATCTTTATGCATATTGATTAGAATTTCTGTAGGATAGATTATGGGAACTGGAATGGCTGTGTTAACTACATTTTTAAAGATAATCAAAGGTTATTTTACTACAAGCTATTTCAGTCTACACTCTTTAAAAAAACTACTTATTTTTGGCTCTGCTGGGTCTTGGTTGCTAGCTTTCTCTAGTTGCAGAGAGTGGGAGCTACTCTCTAGTTGCAGGGTATAGGCTTCTCATCGGAATGGCTTCTTTTGTTGCATAGTATGGGCTTCAAAGCATGAGGGCTTCAGTAGTTGTGGGGCATGAGCTCAGCAGTTGCAGTGCATGGGCTCCAGAGTGTCAGGGCTTCAGTCATTGTGGAACACAGGCTTAGTTGCTCTGTGACATGTGGAATCTTCCCAGATCAGGGACTGAGCCCGTGTCTTCTGCATTAGCAGGCAAATATTTACCTACTTGACCACCAGAGAAGTCCCAGTCTACACTCTTATCTGCAATGTATGAGCTGCCCTTTTCTCCTTTCTCTTGGCTTTTACTAAGAAATATCTAACTTTTAAGTGTTGCTTCAAGATTTATTTTTTCATTTATCTGTTTAATTTCTGAAATTCCCAGCTCACAGTAATCCAAGTAAACAAGAAATACATAGTAATAACCAGAAAACAGAATATTAAGACTGTATTTTTGTTTTGTTTTCAAGCAAAATTAATTTTAGTTCTTATTATCAACCTAATATATGAAGTTGTTTTTAAAAAGACATAGAAAACTAAAAAGAAAGAAAGAAAAGAGAAAGCAAGAAAACTATCCATTTATGATTGTACTACTTCAAAACTCCCATTATTAATATTTTGGTATTTTTACTATCTATTTATGGGAATCGTGTATTTTTCATTTTGCATCACACACTGAAATCAGTGCTTCCTTCTGTTTTTATCGCTTGTATTATGCCTTTTTACCAAGTTTGGTTTTGTTAATAGGATACTAAATTTGACAAGTAAGTGTATAAGTTTGTGGAATTTGATTTTCCTCAGGAATGAGGGGTGAAACAGAATTGTTGTTGCTTAGTCAACAAGTCCTGTCCAACTCTTTTGTGACCCCGTGGACTACAACCCTACATGCTCCTCTGTCCATGGAATTTCCCAGGCAATAATACTGGAGTGGGTTGTCATTTCCTTCTCCAAGGGATCTTTCTGACCCAGGGATCAAACCCACGTCTCCTGCATTGGCAGGCAGATTCTTTACTACTGAGTCACTTGGGCTTCCCTCGAAGCAGAGTTACAGATAGATTAAATTTATATTCAACTGAAAAAAATATTTTAAACAGTAATTACAAAAATTTTACTCACTGAAGAATTTTAGTAACCATCCAGGCAAGTTGTTTATTTTGCATAAGAGCCACGTTGAAGCTTAATAAATCTGTTATTTGACTAAGCTCCTGAGCTAGTTAGTTGCAAAGCTAGAACATGAAAATTGGTTTCCTTCGACCAGGTAAAATCATTTCCTGTTAGAACACACTTTCTATTCCCTTATTTCTCAATCACTTCAACTTTTGCAGTAATTTAAAACTTGAAACCAAATTAACCTGCTTTAAATCTCACCTTTGCTTCATGTTTCTTTTCATCCTCTAAGCTAATTGGAAAATAGAATAGCCAGGAAGAACTGGATGAGAAAGAGTAGAAACTAATGATTTATAAATATCAGACCAAAACATGAAGCTAATTTCCATTTTTATAGCTAAGTTTTCCCCTATGTATTTTTTACATTAAGATGAATTTATATTATTTATGTTTATGGATATTTTTAAATATTACCTAACCTATTTAGTTTATTACTTTTGTTTTACCTCTTGCACATCCCGTGAAAACAACTAGATTTAAATGTTAATATAAGTTAACATGGGTGCCTCCCAGGGGGCTCAGTGATACAGAATCTTTCTGCAAATACAGAAAGATGTAGGTTTGATCTATGAGTCAGGAAGACCCCCTGGAGAAGGAAATGGCAACCCACTCCAGTATTCTTGCCTGGGTATTCCCATGGACAGAAGAGCCTTAAGAGCTACAGTCCATGGGGTCTCAAAGAGTTAGACGCAACTAAGCTACTGAGCACACACGCAAGTTAATGTGATTTCTATATTAAGATGTTAAATGTCCTATGTACACAAATACCTTTGTTTTCAGCTGAAATTTCATTTCTTTAAAAGTAAAATAGCACAGCAAGGGACTTTGGATTCTTAAATATTGAAGCACGAAACACCAATCCAAGTAAGTCCCCAAATATGACTGCCATCTACATATGATAGCAGCTCAGATATAACAGTGTTTACATAAAGTGTTTTATTTGCCAGAAACTTCACATGTAATTATAGTGGAAGAAGGTAAAATGTGTGAAATAATCAAGCTGTTTCAAAGAGAACATGCCGGTATTTGTCATTCCTGGAAAAATGATAGAGGGATGATCCAATAGCACACTCAGATTTCTGTTTTAAGTATTTATTTACATATGATCAGACCTCAACCTTTGGAATTGCTTAATTCCTATTGATATATACAACTGCAAACACTCATGGCATTTAATTATCAATGAATAAGAATTAAATATTCATTTCATATTTTCTTGGTAATCATTGTCTTTATAATTCAATTATAGGCACCTGAGAACCTTAAAACTGAAATTTCAGTGTTCTCCTATGTAAGTGTTAAGTTGACTTGTCTGAACTTGGAAATTCCATCATGAGTGTTTTTGCTTAAGTAAAAAGGTCCCTTGATTCATGTCAATAAAATCATTAAGGAACTAGGGATTAAAATCCTTTACCAGAAACAGGTGTGTTTCAGGACAGTTGCACACGGGAAGCATAAATATCAATCTCTATTTTGAGTTTGACTACCTAATAAAATATTGGTATTATTTCAAATAAATTCTTACTCTTTGAATCTTTATTTTTTTTAATTAAATTTTATTTTGCTTAACTTTACAATATTGTATTGCTTTTGCCATACATCAAGATGGATCTGCCACAAGTATACATGTGTTCCCCATCCTGAAGCCTCCCCCTCCTCCCTCCCCATACCATCCCCCTGGGTCGTCCCAGTGCACCAGCCCCAGGCATCCGTTATCAGGCATCGTACCTGCACTGACGACTCGTTTCAGATATGATATTATACATATTTCAGTGCTGTTCTCCCGAATCATCCCACCCTCTCCCATTCCCAGAGTCCAAAAGTCTGTTCTATACATCAGTGTCTCTTTTGCTGTCTTGTGAACAGGGTTATTGTTACCATCTTTCTAAATTCCATATATATGTTAGTATACTGTATTTGTGTTTTTCTTTCTGGCTTACTTCACTCTGTATAATAGGCTCCAGTTCCATCTACCTCGTTAGAACTGATTCAAATGCATTCTTTTTGATGGCTGAGTAATACTGCATTGTGTATATGTACCACAGCTTTCTTATCCATTCATCTGTGGATGGACATCTAGGTTGCTTCCAAGTCCTGGCTATTGTAAACAGTGCTGCTATGAACGTTGGGGTACATGTGTCTCTTTCAATTCTGGTTTTCTCAGTGTGTATGCCCAGCAGTGGGATTGCTGGGTCATATGGCAGTTCTATTCCCAGTTTTTTAAGGAATCTCCATACTCTTCTCCAAAGTGGCTGTAGTAGTTTGCATTCCCACCACCAGTGTAAGAGGGTTCCCTTTTCTCCTCACCCTCTCCAGCATTTATTGCTTGTGGACTTTTGGATCGCAGCCATTCTGACTGGTGTGAAATGGTACCTCATAGTGGTTTTGATTTGCATTTCTCTGATAATGAGTGATGTTGAGCATCTTTTCATGTGTTTGTTAGCCATCTGTATGTCTTCTTTGGAGAAATGTCTACCTAGTTCTTTGGCCCATTTTTTGATTGGGTCATTTATTTTTCTGAAACTGAGCTGTAGGAGTTGCTTGTATATTTTTGAGATTAGTTGTTTTTCTGTTGCTTCATTTGTTATTATTTTCTCCCGTTCTGAAGGCTGTCTTTTCACCTTGCTTATAGTTTCCTTTGTTGTGCAGAAGCTTTTAAGTTTAATTAGATCCCATTTATTTATTTTTGATTTTATTTCCAATACTCTGGGAGGTGGGTCTTAGAGGATCCTGCTGTGATGAATGTCAGAGAGTGTTTTGCCTATGTTTTCCTCTATGAGTCTTATGGTTTCTGGTCTTACATTTAGATCTTTAACCCATTTTGATTTTATTTTTGTGTATGGTGTTAGAAAGTGTTCTAACATAAAAATAATAATTTCTGTTCCCTCTCAAATCCTACCCTTTTCCTTTTTTTTTTTTTTTTTTTGCCATCCCTTTTACAAAGATCTTCTAACATACAAGTGAATTGACAAAGCATGCAAAGCATGTAGGTGATTTTGGGTCACAGTCATTTCATTCTGTTTGTTTGTAAACTATTTCAGTGAATAATATCTAATACATGCATTTGTTCATGGAGACTCCATACCTTGAAACTGGGGCTAAATGAAAGTTTTGATTTTCTTGGATTATATTTGATGTGAAGTTAGGATCGTATTCTTTTGCTTCTTCTCTGCCTTTTGTTATTCTTCCAATGAGAAGTCTCAGACTGTCTCTCAAAGGAATAATAGAAGAGCAATCTTACCCTTTATGATAGTAACTTCTCAATGTTTTTTGAACATAGAATACAACCTGTCAGTTAGTTCTGAAATGAGTTTGGTGGGTCATGTCTAGCATTTGTATTGATATACTTATAAGAAAACATTATCAGAGTGTCTCAGAAGTAGTAGAGATATTTTCCTGTTAAACAGATATTTCAATGTGTGAATATATGTGTGTGTATGTGTATGCATGCACTGGGCTGCATGAAAACTATGGTTTAACTTTCGTTGTGATCAGAAAACTCTAATCTCAGAGTTATAGTGAATATCTTACTCTGGCCACAGCAAGAATATCCATAGAGACATAATCTTTGGTCGCTCAGTTGTTTTCGACTCTTTGTGACCCGCTGGACTATAGTCTGCCAGGGTCCTCTGTCCATGAGATTTCCCTGGCAAGAATACTGGAGTGGGTTGCCATTTCCTCCTCCAAGGAATCTTCCTGACCCAAGGATTGAACCCACATCTCTTGTATCACCTGCATTACAGGCAGATTCTTTAGCAGCTGAGCCATACTGGAATGGGTCATGGAGAAATATCTGAACTTAAATACTTTATTCAGAGCAGGCACTAATGCACCGTAGTTAGAAGACCTAGTCACTCCATTCTGTCAGACAAACTCTTCATGGATGATTATCTGAAATACTTGGCAGCAGATTTGCCCCAAGAGAGTAGACATACTGAAGACAGAAACCCCAGAGTGTACCGAACTCTGCAAACTATGCAGAGGAGACCGAGTGAAATGTTACGCAAGCCACTGGATTTCCTCATCTCAGGAATCCTTCAAACCATCCTCATCCTTAGTGTCAGTATCATAACACCACGAATGAGGACAAGACAGTTTTTCACAGTGTTTTCCCAGTCCTGAGCTAAATCAAATTTATTCCATGAATAAAAAGGTGTATGGGGAAAATTGGATATTTTAAAAATATCCCCAGTCTAGGGATACAAGATATCCCCAGTCTTGTAAAACTTACTCTGTCTCCAAACAGTTGTGTCTCAATAATATGTATTCATTTCCAGGAAGTCTTCTTGAACTAATTAAAAATAAGGGCAGGCACCTCTCTCTCTTTTGTCTTAAAAACCTAAGTCATTGTTTTCCTTGCATACAAAACTTTGCTTTCAACGTATGCTTTTTTTTTAATGTCCATTTTTCCTTTTATCATTAATACTTAACTCTCATCATTTTCTAACTTGCTTCAGCTGCTGCAGTGGTTAGGGATCATGTCTTAATTTACTTCTTAGGGCATTTTGGACAGTTAAAAATGCATGTGGTGAAATTCTGTTTAAAACAGTGTCACCATTCTCTCAGAATTATATGTTTTATTTCCCCTAAATGATTTTTAAAATATTTTTCTAAGTAGGATTTTCTGCTCCATGTATTTCTAATGAATTTTCTTCTAGACACCTGCGCAAACGTGAACAGTAAATGAGTACTTGGCCATTTTCCTCTTTTGCTGCCTCCAAAATCCCTATTATACTCCCCTCTTTGGAAGGCCAAAATAGCAATGCCTCCGAGTGTTTCTCCCCTAGGAGCCTTTCCCATTTCTTTCTGTGGAAGTCTGGAGAGACAAATGCACTCTTAATGACTTGGCCTGCTGCACAGTCTCTGTCAGCAGCTTCCAGTGCCCTTCTCCTGCACAAAGACAGATCCCATTACACTGCTCACACTGGGGAGTGCGCCGCTGCTGGGATTTGAGGGTCTCCTGAGCACAGTGCAGGCCCCCGCAGCCCTGTGTGCTTAGATGCACGTTCCACATTCACCGCAGGCCGTGGGTCCCTTTGGAGCGGGCCTCAGCTAAACTAAAACACATCTTCCTACTCTCCTGCTTCCCAGTGGTGAAGAACCCGGCTGCCAATGCATAAGAGATGCAGGTTCGGCCCCTGGCCGGGAAGATCCCCTAGAGGAGGGCATGGCAACCCAGTCCAGTATTCTTGCCTGGGACATCCCATGGACAGAGGAGGCTGGTGGGCTACAGTCCATGGGGTCACAGAGAGTCAGATGTGGCTAAGGTGACTTAGCACGCACACTTACCCGCTACACACCTTACCTTTTTATTTTCTGTCCCCACATTTTGTATTTCACTCTCTTCAGGTGTCTCCTGTGTGTCTACATCCTAAATCCCTGAGTCTTCTAATACACTTTCTCCTGTTAGACTCTTTCTAGTCTGATTTATGGTCTAGACCTAAGAAAGAAATCTGGAATAATCTGGAAACAGGTCAGTGTGGTGTCCATTTCAGGTGTCATACCTGCATTTTTGCAAAGATCTTTCTGGAAATAGAATATTAGTGGATTGTTGAGTCATCTGGTGGTACACTGGGGAAGTTTTAATCAGGAAAATGCCTTCTATCTTTCCTATTTCTTTTAATGGATTCCATAAATATATATATTTTTCTGTGATCTTCGAGTAATCTCATATAAATGTCTACCTCTTAATCCCATGCTTAAGACTAGGGTTTCGATATATTTATAAACTAATAGAGTAATTTTCTCCTCACACTGTAGTGAGGAAGAAAAAAAATTACTTAATTTAAATATGTAACTAGTTTGGTTTAAAGAAAAAAATAAACACCTAACTAGACTTGTGATGAATCATATTACACACATTTATGTAGTGCTTACTACAAACCAGACATTTTACTTGTATTATTTTATTTAACATTCATATAAGGTAGGTCATATTAGTATGCCTATATTATTGATTAGTGACTGAGGCCACAAAGGCTAATCAGGATTCATACACCTAAGTGTGATGAAGTCAGGTTTTGCTATAATCTGTCAACGTATTTTATTCTATAAAAAACAAACAATGAAGTCTGTTACAGATGGGGACACAGCACAAGCTTTCATTGATTTGCAGAGGCATACCGGCTTCGCAAATGAACACTAACCAAAGAGAGCCTGGCTTTTATTACAAGGAGTGATATAGAATGCCAATTTTTCCTTCTTTCTTTCTCTCCCTCTCCCTTACCATCTCCCCACAAGCACCCCCTTATCCACCCTCTCTCCCCTCTCTTCCTTTCTTGCCATCTTGGCTGACCTGTTAGAGAATGATAAGTATGCCATTTACTCTTCCCTCGTTCTCTCCCCCTTTCCCTCCCTCCCTTTTCTGCCTTCCTTCCTTCCTTTCCTTCTTTTTCCCCCTAAATTCTTGGAGGCTGACAACAGCCCTTCTTGCCTGTACACTTTGGTTTTCATTCCCAAAGTGAAATAACAACCATTTTAATGAAAGTCTGCCTTATTCTTCAAGTTCCTTGATTCCTCAGGTTTCTATTCAGTTCCCTGGGAAGTACACCAGGAATAGGAAGAAAAATAAATGTCTGCCCTCAAGGGGTTCACCCTCAGGCAGATGGCGGAAAGAAAGGGTGACGTTCAGAAGAGGTTGCCTTCTGTAAAGACCCGTGTGCTCTCTTGTCTTTGCACCAGGTACCATTTCTGTCAACACGCTGCGCACGCCTTACACCGCTCCTGGCGAGAGTGAGATTCTGGACCTGGATGATGAGTTGTACCTGGGAGGCTTGCCAGAAAATAAGGCTGGCCTCGTCTTCCCCACCGAGGTGTGGACTGCACTGCTCAACTACGGCTACGTGGGCTGCATACGAGATCTGTTCATTGATGGCCAGAGCAAAGATATCCGGCAAATGGCTGAAGTTCAAAGTACTGCTGGCGTGAAGCCCTCCTGCTCAAGAGAAACAGCTAAACCGTGCCTTAGCAACCCCTGCAAAAACAACGGCATGTGCAGGGATGGGTGGAACAGATATGTCTGCGATTGTTCCGGAACAGGCTATCTTGGCAGGTCCTGTGAGAGAGGTATGATTCCAAAATCCAAGCAGCCACCTCCCCTGAGATGAAAAATGTATTCAGTGTGGACCTCACACCTTAAATGACCATTGAAATGTCATATGTGCTCTGGGGAAGTAAACTCTGCAAGCAGAGTGGCCACATGGATGCTTTGCTGAGAAGTCTGTATTGATTTTCAAAGGGCTTGATTCTGGGAATGCACAGCCCTTTAAGTATATCACAGGAATACACAGTAAGGTCCTTTGCATCCTCGAGGGTATGGACCTAAGATGTATCATAGACAATCACTGTCTCTTTTGCCCAGTTTTTAATTTCCAGACACTAGAAAGTAAAATAAAAAAATAAAAGGAATGAATCCAGCATACTTTTGGCATCCAGTGCTAATATGTAGGTCAAAAATAGCATTCAAAGCAAGCTAAGCTGGAAGTTGCAACTTCCCTGACACTGAGCCTGTTCATTTTACTTTAGTCGACCTTCTCAAGGTTGAAATTTGAAGAGTAAAGTGATTTTAAACCATTTAAGTTACACAAGTATTTTCAGAAATGCACCCTAATTTCAGAGACACTTACCTTGGTCTAAGACCCAACTGATTACAGAAGGTTTCTTTACCAATTTGATATTAAGGCTTATTGTGTCTGGAAGGTCTGAATGGGTGCCTTCCTTTCCTCCTCTAGCAGAAGGCAAAGCTACATTTTTTTTTTTTTTTCTTTTCTTCTCCCATTAGAAGGAGAATAAGGGTTAAAGGAAAAGTAAAGTGTGATAGCTGCCACTGCTCATCTAGAGACCAGTCGAAAGGAAGAAATAGCAGAACAAATAGGTCTAAGTATGTTTTTTCATCGACTCAAGAGTTTCAAATAAATGCTTTAGTCACTATACTCATTGCCACTCATTTTCAACAATGGAACAAAAATCAATATGAAAAAATAGTGACGAGTTATCCCATTGTCCTCTCATGTTCCAAATAACATTGCTGTCTTAGACATTTAGCCTAAAGGAACCTGCCATCTATTTTTCAAGCCGTACACATCTAGTCATTTTGCCTTTGCACTCCTGAAATAGTTTAATTTAGTTAAGCTGACACTTTCTAGAGAAAAAGTGGTGGTTTTTTTTTTGGCAAAATCTAAAGTTGAAATGTGGCTTTGATTCTTTATGTTAATGAGAGGGTTCATCAGTTTATCAGTTCTATTGATAACATTAATCACTGTAACAATCAATAATCATAACCTAATAATCTGATGATGATCTTAAATTACCCACCAAAATACTATCACTGTTCTGGATTTTACAATGAGATAGGTCTCTAGATAGATACATATTTTAATCACATAGATTCATTCATTCTCCTAGTACCTAATTGCAATTCCTGTGAATAGTCACTAGAGGTTAATTATTTGTGCATAGTTTCATGTGTAAGGTGTATATTCTCTGTACATTTCCCCTTCTAATTTATTTGTTTGCATAGTATAGTTTTTAGAAATTGCCCAAAGGAGCCAACAACAACAAAGTGACAAAGCTTGCGAGATAAATTATAGTTAAGTATGATGTGAAATGATTAGGAGACCTGTGTAATTTAAGACTCTGTTTTCATTTTAATCACTCAGAGAGCTGTCACTTATTGTGATGCCTCCTGCTTAAGTGAAGCTAGAAAAGGGTATAACTGAGCTATCACACAAATTACAAAAGCCTTCAGTTAAATATGCATGGTGTACCACCCTGTGGCAGTATTCCACTACTGCATATGGCAGAAATAAGGGAAATTCTAGAGCTCCCTAAACCAGAATGAGGGAAAGGAGCTATTTATATGTTGCAGTAATTAGAAGGAGGGGTGGCAAGCATATGCAGATTTGCAAATGAGAATTTAATAGCAAGTTTCATCACTGGGTTTCAACATACATTTTTAACTGACAAGTGGCTGAAAATTTCTGCAGGTTTCTTTGTCTCCAGGTTGGTTGTGTATTGAGGAGAGAAAATAGTCATTTGTGTGTGTTTTCTGTTTCTGGACTAACCAGTGCATTGTGAGAAGTCTTTGCTTTTCAGAGTTAATTTTCTTGCTCACATTATGGCATCTCCCAAGAACAAGAGTGAAGTGGATGCTTGTCATGTTCACTGCCACAAAATTTGGCCGCTGTCCAGTTCCCAGCTCTGCCCTAGTTCAGTCAACACAAGATCATGTCCAGCCTTCAGGGTTTCCATTTCCAAAGAGAGTGCCTTGACTGTGCTTCTGCGCATAGACTCTGATCACATAAGGCTGTTGATCACATAAGAGTTGACTGACAGCTCTTGAAATTTTTTTAAAAAGGCATTTTCAAAGTTTCTGTTTTACAATTATTAAGCAATAAATGTTAATTTATAAAGAAGCACGTTCAAGTCCTTGGACAGTGCTCATGGGGAATGCTGTTTCAATCACATTATAGGAAATCATTCTTCGCTACATAAGCAAAAGAGTTTATAAGAAAGATCAGAGTATTTGCTGACTTAGGCAAATAAGAAAATAGTATTTTGCTTGAATGTGTATTGATCCCATAAAGAAGAGTAGCATAGAAATCATGTCCAATTGAATATAGATTAAATTCAGCACATTCTCTCCTGCTTTACATTTTATATATCTGAAAATTTGTGGAGACTGGTCATCCAGAAATTATTTTTGGTTGTATGTACATGGTATCATCAGAGGTCTACTTTATACTTGTTTGTTAAAGCTCTGCCAGATGGAGGGACAGATGTCAGAGCAATATAATTTGGCTCCCTGTCTGATTTTCATCGTTGATCGCAATATGTGACTGCCTTTTGGCAAAACTGAGCACAGGTGTACACTTTAGACCGCAAGAAGGAATAACACAGAAAAGCAAATTTATCAAACTTAACGACAAGGGGGAAGGAGACAGAGGAGATGTAGTTGAAACTTTTTCTCCCTTGTTGGGAAGTGCTATATTGAAATAGCTTCTTAAAGAACTCTTTTGTGTTCTAAGTGGTAAAGTAAGTTTACTAATGTTTAAAGGATGCTGCCAAATAGCATAACCTTCAAATGTCAGAATGTTGTTTACCATTTATTTGGCAGCTCTCAACTACAACCTTGTACATTTTCCATTTCTTGTCTAATTAAACGTTAACTCTAATTATGAGGAATCATTTAGCCATTCATTTGTCATTTATCAACAGGTTATTTTCACATTGAGAATTGTTTAAAATGGCACTCAGAGGCAGTCTAGTTTTATTACTTTACTGTTATTTCATTCCTGCAGCTTTTCAGAGAATATTAAAGGCCAATGATACTTATTTTCTTTTTTACTTTGGATTGTATTTTATACAATATTTACAATCCCTTGTCAGTCATCTGTATTTCCAAAAGAATGTTCCCTCTACTTAATTTTTAATCAAATTAAGCTATATTGCATACAAGAATTAGATAATTTTTAAAAATGATAGTTGGATAATAGAGACTAGATTTACAGATTAAATAAAAGAAAACTAAAAATATTTTAGCCCTTGTATCTACATAACACCAAAGTAACTGAACAATTGATAATGGCTTTTAAATTTTTATTCAAATATATGTTGCTTTATAGATAGGGACAGTGATTGGCTATAAATTAGGAAGGGGTATGGTAGAGATCAAGTGTCTTTAAGATTATACTAGAAGCAGTTTTTTTTTTTTCTAATGTTTATTGCAACTTTACAGTCGTGCTTTATTTTTTGAGCAAATCTTACTAGATTTTCTTTAGGGAAACCTTATTGGAAAAATATGATCCATTGATAGATATGTGATATGATGTAAAACCACCATATTTTAAGGGGATTATATTTTATCTTCTCAGTGTTTAGGTCAATGCTTAGCCATGAGACCCCTATTTTGGTAAACAGACCCCTCTCATAGAATGTCTTTCATGACATTATTATGGCTTCCAATGTAGACTTTAAGGAATATTTTGCTCATATACATCACCAAAATTAGATTCACTTACAATAGACAGAATAAATACTTAATCTCATTAGTGAGTATTTACATATACATGATATCCAAATTGAAATAAGCTCTTTCACATACCTTCAGTATCAAGTCCAATCATTAATTCCATCAATGTTTATCAAGGCTCTGCGATGTGCCTGTTGCACTTGGCTGATGATAGAGAAAGAAGTAGGAGGACTCAGCCTCTACTGTAATGATATGCATCAGATCAGATCAGTCGCTCAGTCGTGTCCGACTCTTTGCGACCCCATGAACCGCAGCACGCCAGGTCTCCCTGTCCATCACCAGCTCCCGGAGGTCACTCAGACTCGCATCCATCGAGTCAGTGATGCCATCCAGCCATCTCATCCTCTGTCGTCCCCTTCTCCTCCTGCCCTCAATCTCTCCCAGCATCAGAGTCTTCTCCAATGAGTCAACTCTTCGCATGAGGTGGCCAAAATACTGGAGTTTCAGCTTTAGCATCATTCCTTCTAAAGAAATTCCAGGATTGATCTCCTTCAGAATGGACTGGTTGGATCTTCTTGCAGTCCAAGGGACTCTCAAGAGTCTTCTCCAACACCACAGTTCAAAAGCATCAATTCTTCGGCGCTCAGCCTTCCTCACAGTCCAGCTCTCACATCCATACATGACCACAGGAAAGACCATAGCCTTGACTAGGCGAACCTTTGTTGGTAAAGTAATGTCTCTGCTTTTGAATATGCTATCTAGGTTGGTCATAACTTTCCTTCCAAGGAGTAAGCGTCTTTTAATTTCATGGCTGCAGTCACCATCTGCAGTGATTTTGGAGCCCAGAAAAACAAGGTCTGACACTGTTTCCACTGTATGTATGATATGCATACAAAAGGCCAAAGACAGATTACAGACAAATAAGAAATGGTAATTTAAAAAATGCTAAGTAGATACTGAATAACTGGAGGGAGAATTAAAGGAGTGCTTGCAACAGGTATGTCTGGAGTAACATTTGATCAGAAATCTGAATGCTGAAGGAACCGGCCATATAAAGATCTGGGGCCAACCTTTTAAGACAGGACGTGCCTCAAGTGCAAATACTTGAATAAGAGATGAAATCAGTGTGGCTGGAATTTACTAAACAAGGAAGGACATGCTAAAAGCTGAGGCTGAGAGATGGACTGGGCTGATTCACACAAAACGTCATAAGTTAAACAAGGAATACAGATTTTATTTGAACTACAGTGGTGGGAATCTACTGGCGAAGGGTAGGGAGGTGAAGGATTAGAGGTGGGTGGGGTGGATGTGCCTAGATGAAGTAATGAAGTGATATGATCAGATTGGCTCCTTTAAAAATTTAGCTTGGCCACTATGTGTAGGGAGAAAGAATAGAAGTAGGGAGGCCATTGAGCGAGCTATCCTTATTGGTCTATGTGAGACATGGGAGCAGAGTCTGATGTACTGCAGTGGCACAAACTGATCGATTCAGAAGGTGGATTGGAATTAGAGTCTACAAGACTTGCAGATTTACAAACAGATTGGACATGGCAGAGAGGGTAAGAAAGAAAGCAGAAAGGTTAAGATCTGAGTAATGGCGTTAAGCCATTTATAGAGATGGAGAACACTGGAGCAGGAGCATGTTCATTGGAGCTGGAGAATTTGTTCATTATTGGTGTGTGTATCTTATTCAAATTGGCTGCTGCTGCTGCTGCTGCTGCTGCTAAGTCACTTCAGTCGTGTCTGACTCTGTGCGGCCCCATAGATGGAAGCCCACCAGGCTCCCCTGTCCCTGGGATTCTCCAGGCAAGAACACTGGAGATGTCAAATAAGCAATGGATGATGGATGTTTGAGGGAGCTCAGGAGAGAAGTCAGGACTGTTTATAAATATTAGGGGGAGTGAGCATGTGAGTTGACCCGGATCCCTTAAGAGGTAGAGAGAAGAGAAAGGTCCTAAGCAGGGAGCTCTGGAACCCTTACTGATTCTGGATGTGCATTCAACCCCGAGATGATAACTAATGATTGAAGTCTGTTAGAAGCAATACTTGATTTTCCTGATTTTGAGAAGATAATCTTGCAAAACCACAGCTCCAAAATATAGTCTTAATAATAGGCATGGTTGTATCACTAAAGTTAATTGCTGTCAATAGTCAAGAGAATGAGAAATTCCTAGTTTGTTTTAATTTCAGGTAGTTTTTCTTGTATTAAATACTATCTTGAGTTATCAGAACCCAAGACAAAGCAACATGATTCATACTTGTTTCACAGTGTTCCACAACCATATGGTGTTTAACATGAAGGGGTGCTGACTATTTCTTAAAGCAGTCAGTTTGAGATCAACAGTTTTGCTCTTTGCCTCTCTGTGTTTCATGCAAAATTAAGCAACTTCTCCATTATAGCCATCTACTTTTCTTTAGTAGCACACATCCATACAAGCTCTTCAGTTCCACCCCCATCCTCACTCAATGTTACCCAGGTACATAGTTATTGACTTTTTGGCGACAGCTTAATTTTTTTCAGAACACCAGGGTGGTGCTTATAGGTAGTGCTTTAAGTACCCCTTATCTGCAAATGAACTTTAATATGAAGTTACAGTTTGTGTCTTTGTGCAAATGAATTACCTTGTTCACCCCAGTGACTCAGAGCATGTATTACCTGTTGTTTGGTAATACCAATTGTTCTTCTGTTTCTGAACATCACCTTTGGAAAAGTGTTGACTTGATTCCTGTATTTAAGTCATAATTTTAGTGTTTCTTTTTTTGATTGTATTGGGGCACAACATTTTTTTTTTTTAATGATAAAAGTAACTTTCCTTAGAATCATGGGCTTTTGAGGTAAGAAGAGGCCTTAGAGATGCTCTAATAGAGCCCTCTTATTTTGCAAGTGGAGGATTCCAGCGGAGTTTAATTTCACAGAGCTGATCAGTGGCCTGGCCGTATACGAATAAACATAAATAGTAGCTAGTACTTCAAGCCAGGCTTGCACTATGGCTGTACACACACACACACACACATACCCATACACAATATGATCTCTGCTATTGAGAGAAGATATGCATCCATGAACATGGATAATCCTACATGATGAATCCTATAGATAGAAGTTGTTTTAGGTACAGAAAGGGAAGTGCAGCCACCTCTGCTTTGAACTTTAGGAGATACTTCTCCTGTGACTTCTCTTTCCAGTTTTTTTTTTTTTTTTTTTTAATTGTTCATTTTGGAAGAAGATGAGTCGAGTTTGTTTCTTGTCTTCTATATGGAAACCTTTAATAGGTCATGCTTTTCCTTTTCAAAGTTTATATGTCCTAAACTGACCCAGAGCTTTTACGTTTATTTCCCAACTGTAGAAGCCACAGTTCTGAGCTATGATGGGAGTATGTTTATGAAAATCCAGCTCCCAGTGGTGATGCACACGGAGGCCGAGGACGTGTCCTTACGGTTTCGATCCCAGCGTGCATATGGCATTCTCATGGCAACCACCTCCAGAGACTCAGCAGACACCCTCCGCCTGGAGCTGGACGCAGGGCGTGTGAAACTGACGGTCAACCTAGGTAACAACTCGCCTTCCCCCATTGAACTAACACTTTTCACTTTTTGTTCAGTTTTGCCTGCAAACATTTATCGAGTAGCCTGTTTGCCATGGAAAGTTAAAACACTTAATAGTCTCATCTCCATTATTTAAATTCATTTAGGTTTTGGGGACATCTTTTTATTGTTTTTATATTGTTTAACATAATTTACTGTTTTGTGGTTCCTTCCACTGAGGGTTCTTAAAAGGGAAGCCATGTGCATTAATGAGATTATTGAAAATATGAATTAGTACATTTGATGATGCCTCAAACTGAATTTCCTATTTTTACATTGACTGACATTCTGATTGGTTATAGATAAAATCCTTTCAGATAAAATAAAAATCCGCCAACTTTGACTTGGATAGCACATGCTATAAAATGTCAAATATCTAGTTTGTGAGCTAGATCAACAGTTGCTCTTTATTTATCCTTGGGCTTCTCCTTTGAACAGTTACCTTCGTGGTATCCCATCTTTTCTGTTTGGAAATACTGTGTGGTGATATTTTGCTATCAAACAATCCACAACCCTTCAATGCCCAAAGTCTGCGGCCCTCAGCAAGCAGCCATGAGAACACTAAAAACACAGACTCTTCCACAGAAAAATAATGCTTTCCTGCATAATTGTAGCATTCAGAAAGAGTCACTACAGTAAAACCTCACCAAACTGGATAAAATCTAGGGGAAAATCAGGCCAAATTAAGAAAAAAGTATGAATTGTAGACTAAAAAAAAAATGTAAGCATATTTGTTTTCAAATACATTCAAAAACACAAATTAGTAGCTCAAAAAATATTAAGGAAAGGTCTTACAAGGCTAATGTTAATGGGTGGTTAAAAATTATCTGTAATTAGCACATTGTTTCACAGAAGTTGCTCCATCAGTGTATTGGAAATCAGTTTTTTTCCCAAACTTGGCCTTTCACAATTTTTTTCATTTTTCTCAGACAATCTCTGCTCATAGCGAATGAAGAATTACAAATGTTCTGCCCAATAAGTTTCAATATTGTAATTAACTCCAAATAATAGGAGTACAAATTAATGAGGTTTTACTGTATTTCCTGGAAGTACTGAACACACACAATAATGAATAAGCGGAAGAGAAAAATAAAATTCAAGACTACATAGATTTACAAAAAGTGTAGCAAAATGTGATGAGGTATGGCATTTGTGAAAACCCCACATATATCAAACTGCTGGGCAGAATAGTAGCTCATAAAATATAAAATTATTTCATTAGTAGTTTGTTGCATACAATTACATTCAATTAATACTAAGTTTAAAAGTCCAATAATAAGGTTGTTTTCCTTTTTACGGAACACATACTACTTTACTCTTCTGTTAGAGTGCCCTCTAGTGACAATGGTAGGTTACCACAAGCCCATCAAAATTGCATAGTTTCAGTAAACGGGCTGTTAGCTGGAGGAGGTGAACACATTCATGGGAATTTTCTAACAGCAAAGCATTCTGTGGAAAGAGTTGTGTAGATGCTGATCCTTGACTGTTTGCAACCACTTTTCTGATGCGGTTGACGACACATGACAAACTCAGCTATATGGAAACAGAATCTAGGTTTGCGTTTTTCATGTTCCCCAAAGGCATTCAATACAACAACCAAATCCAACAAATATTTATCTACATATAAAATAAACATAAAACACCCCACATGGTCCTTTAAAGATAACCCTTATAATCTATGCTATTCAGATCAAACATTCCATTCTTGGGGAATCTGCTTTTATATAAGAAGAAAGTATAAGAAAAGAAAAAGCAATAGCAGTAATAACCATGAAACTTATTACATAGAGATAACATAGTCAGCTCCTAACAGAAGAACAGGCCTATGTGCTCCCAGGAATGACACTACTCGTTAGCCACTAGAGTTTCTAAAGGAAACAAAGTGTTTATTTCCTTCTCCAATTAATGCAAGGCATGGAATCCAGCTAACTCCTGGCTGTTTACCTTTTTTTGTCCAAGCAAGTAATAGTAACAACAGCAGCAACAATAATAATAAATACATTAGAGTGAAATGAGAATAATTTCAACTAGCTCTCCATTTGCCCATCACAATTCTAAAGCATTCTGTTGGCCTTTGCGGGATAATAGATTTTGGAGGTCCAAGATGTCTAAGCCTAGCTGAGCTTGCACCGTTCCCCATTGTGACGGAGCACTTTTTAATTAAATTGAAAACAATGATTTGTTCTTTCACAGATGGGAAGAAAGCTGCAGCCAGTCTAAGCCAAGCATCTTTGACAGTTAACAATTCTTTATTTCACTTAGATTTGTCACCATGTAGCTTTGTTTGAGTTGGCCATTTTTTTAAAAAATTCTTCTCCCGTTGTTTCCAATGGTGAAGTTTTATAACAAAGAATCTGGGTTCTAGAAGTATGTAAAGAATAAATGATATGGAGTGGCCATATTTGCATGTGTCTGTCCCCGGAAGGGTGGACTGTGATTTTATTGGATGTCTGCAGCTATTACCTTGAAGGATAAATTTTCATTTTTCATCTATTCTTCCCCATCTAGATTGTATCAGGATTAACTGTAATTCCAGTAAGTGCCTATTCAAAATTTTTAAAATGTTATTCCTCCATTATGATGTAGCTAGTGAAGAAAAAAAAAAAGAGAGAGCAAGAGAAAGTTGTTTATAAAACTCATGAGTTCACTTTTGAAATACACCAGTCCATCATCTGGGTTGTAAAAATTCATTTTGAAATCTGTCCAGCTGAAGACGTTCCTGCTGCAGTTCCTACCTCTAACTGGGAAAAAGAGGTGAGAAATATCCTGTAACAGAAGGTATCAGCACCTCTGTAGACCTGTGGATAAAGCTGACAGCATTTGTATTTTGGTAAATCTTGGACTCCAGTAGTTCTCTTCATAACCAAATTAAGATAAAATGCTGTGGGTCTTAATTTCCTTCACTTTCTGTTTTTATCTGTTAAATCAAACATAGAAAAAAATCCCTTTCATTTGAAAGTTACTACTGAACTCTTCTAAATTCAACTAAAGTTTTACATTGAAAAATGTGTGTTTTTCCAAGTTTTATGTATATATATGTACATATATATATTCAGAATATGACTTATCTAAGGAGTTTTTCTGGTTTACTGAGAGTATTTACATAATGAATTTTTACATCCTAATCATATATCTGCAAAAATAACCAAAACCCTTCAAATCTGTGATATGCATGCCAAGTGATGAGATAGAAAAGATGCATGGACTGAGTTTTTTTTTAATTTGGACTAGAGAACTTGAAAGGATGTAAGGACTGTGATTTTATTTTGAGTTGTAGCATTATCTTGAGTGAATTTATTTATTTACATAAATATTTAGGTTTTTCTTTTCCAGGTTTTGCTGACCACATTAAGTAATCTCCTCCAATATAAAAAAGTTGTTAGCTATTTAACTAAAATGGTTCTAACAAGCTTCTAATCTTTCATTGTCCTATTCAGTAAAATATATATATATTTTTTATATGCTTGGAAAATGCTGAATGTGAATTGATGGAATACACTCCCAAAACCTTTGGCTATGTATCCAAATGTTAGTAAGTCATCCTCTGAGAAACAAAATGGTGGTCTTTAGGTTACAAAAGCAATAAGCTTATAAAGCATGCTTCTAATAACTCAGATTTGTCTTTAAAATATTTTAATATTCATTTTAAAGGAGCATAAAAGACTGTCTTTCCAATCTTAACAATAAAAAGGTAATAGAATCATGATTGGTGGAAAAAAAAAAAAAAAAAGCAAAACGCTGTTAAACTGTCATATAAGGCATTAAAACGGAGAAGGCAATGGCAACCCACTCCAGTACTCTTGCCTGGAAAATCCCATGGATGGAGGAGCCTGGTGGGCTGCAGTCCATGGGGTTTCTAAGAGTCGGACACGACTGAGCGAATTCACTTTCACTTTTCACTTTCATGCATTGGAGAAGGAAATGGCAACTCACTCCGGTGTTCTTGCCTGGAGAATCCCAGGGACGGGGAAGCCTGGTGGGCTGCTGTCTATGGGGTCACACAGAGTCGGGCACGACTGAAGTGACTTAGCAGCAGCAGCAGCAAGGCATTAAAAGTCATCTCAAACAGACTCTGGTTCCTGAACTAATCTCTCAGAGATCTCACACAAGTGGAATTTTTTCAAATATTCATCATCTCCTTTCAAACTCCGTCTCTACCACACTCTGAAAAGAAGCACAGTTTTACCAGTCTGATACCATGATCCAGCTTGCTTTCACCTCCGGACTGTAAATACAGGCAAAGTAACAACTCACAAAACCCTTTCCCAAGGCCAGATTTGTGACTCAAGGCAGCTGTAGATGTTCTGGATGCTTCCTGGATCTTAGAAAATCCATGTGAGGAAACTATTTCTTTCTAGACTTATGCTTTATTTTTATTTATATTAGTTATGCAATAATGCATGGGTTCTTAGGTTTACAAAATGTGGCTACATAAACTCTAGTACTTAATGGAAATTGCCCCATCAAATGTGCTTCTATGTTCTCTAGCTCTATCATTTTAAAATACACATTTATGGTTTAATTACCCTTGTTAGATATTTCTCTTTATTTGGCTCATTATTATAAGACTGATACTAAGTATAATATTTTCTCTAGATATTTCACAAAATAATACTTTGAGGACAAAGGTCTTTGATGATTAGTGGATTTTTTTTTTTCCCTTTTTAAGGATAATATCTGACCCTTAATTTTACTTGAATTAAACCAATGTTTATGAGCTTTCAGTGCATACTGTGGACAGGACTGCAAATGCCTTAACTTAACAGCAGTCACTGGAAAGAACATTCAGTGATCAGGTAATGTTTTTCTCTCTTTCCCTTTGTTTTATATGGGGAATAATGGGCAGATATACCCAGAACTCTTAAGTTCCATCAGGAAATCATGTTATTACTCAACTTTGAGGATAGGGAGGAATTTGCATTTTAAATAATGCAAATCTAACTCACAGTGATTAAATAAGCAGAGATTTCCACCTGGACTGTCTTTCATACTCATAAGGAAATATAAATAAAATACTTGTATCTCAGTATAACTTGTAGTTTAATGAAAGATTGATTTATTACATTTATCCTCTGCAAGCCATGAGTTTGTCTGAAACTGAAATGTACATTTACTAACTCACAAACTTATACCACCACCATCTAAAAATTTTACCACACCTAAGATATCAGCTGTGTTGTGAGCTTAATATGCAATACCTCAGTTGATATCTTTAAGACAATTTCCACAGGAAATATACATACGGTAACAAAAATGCTCATACTTTGAGAATTAATAGTAAACGATAAATCATTAATTTTGAATGGGAATCTCTCATTTCTCTACATTTATACAGAGTTGCTCTGCTGTTTCCTATAATCGCTCTATCCTTTTTAATTCTCCCTTCCCTCAGTTTACGGCAGGTGTTACTTCAAATGGAAAGCAAAATACATATATCATCAGATTCTCCAGTCTGTGCTACTGAGGAATAGGTATGAGGTGAGGAGGGAGGAAGGTCTAGCTGTGTTGCATGTATTCAGACCTGTAGGACTACAGGATGGCAGATATATTTCTTTTTCAGCCCTTCCTGCGTCAGTAGTTTAGATGCAGCAATGCACTCTTCCACAGACAGGCCGAGCAAAGTCTTTTGTTAAGGTTCTTTTGAGAAAAGGCTGATTTGAATTTCAGGAACCTTCTCTGTCAAACCCTTTGTTGCCACCATCCCTCCCTCCCCTAATAGGAAGAGCTGTCAAGAATTTTTAAATGGAAGGAAATAGCCCATTTTTATTTAAAAATAAAAAGCTTATTTTCATGTGTGGAGAGGGTTTGTTTTTTTTTTTTAAAGAACCATCTCTGTGAATAGCAGTCATGTCAATGTCAAAATGTATGCTTTGATCTCTCTGATTATAAATGGAATGTCTCTGCACACAATCCCAGACCAGACTCAGTTTTTTGATGTCCATCAGCTTATTTCATTGCTAAGATATGTTTGTTATCTACAGCTTGGTATTAGATTAGGTCAGTATTTGAAAAGTTATGGAAGGGAAGACAAACACAGAAGTGTATTATATCTACAGCCCTCCATTCTCATCTATCCAGGATAGTCAGATTATTCTTGTCTCTTCAGTCAATTCCAATGTGGAGAACCACAATCTACCATCATAAAATAATTTTATATGGAAGTTGCTAAAAGAACCACCATCTTTTACTGCAGATAATGTCTTCCCTGGACAGTGAAACTTACTTCAATAAAGGTAGATGGGAAAGGACTGTAGAGTCACATTCTTTTAACATAAAGAACAATTATTTGATTAATGAAAAAAGGTCTGGTTATAGATGATTTTACAAAAATAGTTATAGCTGCTAAGTTGCTTCAGTCGTGTCCGACTCTGTGCGACCCCACAGACAGAAGCCCACCAGGCTCCCCTGTCCCTGGGATTCTCCAGGCAAGAATACTGGAGTGGGTTGCCATTTCCTTCTCCAACATATGAAAGTGGAAAGCGAAAGTGAAGTCGCTCAGTCGTGTCCGACTCTTAGCGACCCCATGGACTGGAGCCTACCAGGCTCCTCCGTCCATGGGATTTTCCAGGCAAAAGTACTGGGGTGGGATATCACTAATACCAAGTTATTACTAAAAGAGGCCAAGTCAGACAGAATAGTGCTTTGTGATTAACATATTAATTATTTGCGTGAAAAGTGAATGTATGCGGGTCTCTTGCCTAGCCCATAGTGTTAATTGACCTAAGTGTTTTAAAAGTGTAAACAGTACAAAAGAAAATTTCTACTCCCTGTGAAATTTTCTCAAATGCATTATTAGTAGAGTTTGTAGTATTATTATAATAGAAATCACATTGGTTTTATCCTGCATTTTCTTTGTCTGCCAAAGTATGTAGCTTGAGATAGAGTGACGAAGAGAGTCTCAGTTTCATATTTGCTACCCAATTATCAATACATCCAAAGTCATTAGGCTATGTGTTTCTTTTTTTTTTTTTTTTCCTGATAATCTGGGATCTGTAGTGGTATATTGCATGTTTTAATAGTCTCAGTTTTTTTTCTTTTTCTCTTCTTTTAGGAACCTTACAAGTTGTTAGTGTTATAATCTTTGAAGGTTTAAATATATTGAAAATTTGAAAACTAAATTTGCTCCTATCAACTATAAGTGAGTGCTAGTTGTCATATAAATAACTACTTTAAATATGTAGCAGATGCAAGGAGGATTTTGTGATTTTTGTTTTTGTTAGTGTTGTCTTTCTTTTTTTTTTTTTTTTTTGTCTTGTCAAGTCAACGACATAATTATGGAATATCCTTCTTGCCCACAGGAAGGTTTGCGGCCACCTCTGAATTCACATAAACATGCATTTTAATAAAACCATGATCTTTGATTTTTATTTTGCTTGCTTATTTTTGTTTATTTAATCCTTATACATGGATCTCTTCTGCCCACCTGCTCTTTCTTCCTACCAAGATTTACTCATCTTACTTTTCCATTTCCAATGTTGTTTTCTCTTGTTCTCCTTCTTCTTGTTTTCTTACAAAAATAAAAAGCTCTATGGGGTGAAAAAAAATATCCCAGTAGGCAGAACTTCCAACTTTGTTTGGCTTCTTACAGAAAATGATTTATTTAAGACAAAGAGATAATAAAATGGAGAAGGCGTTAATGTAGGCAGAGTGTCAAGGGTTGAAGTTCAGCTTCTTTTTTTGGCAGTTCATTGTCTAAGGATTGCAAAGAAAGAAAATCTAAGGCCAAGACTTGGATATAGTGAAGAAATGCTCTGAGTAATATGTTATTGGAAAATGTACTATGATGGATGCCCAGAGTGGATAATATCTTTGTATTATCATTTTATTACCAGAATGAAAAGATCAACTGGATATTATTATCCCAGTGTTTTTTTTTTTTATGTAGATAAAAATGGAAAGCAATAAAAAAATGCAAAATGTCAACCAGTGGCACTTAAGCCATATTAGATTGCTTTGATCAGGCTGCCACTTGGCAGACTACTTAAAAAGATATGAGGGAATTTCAGGAGGCTGACTCTTGTTAACATGAAACAAATATTCAGTTCAGAGCAGCTGCCTGGTGCCTGAAGAGCAGAGAACTGCAAAAGGAGCCTCTGTCTCTGCCTCCACACCACCATCCTTGATTTGAAGAGTTCCATCAACCACTGCTTCTCACTGATCAGTGCTGTCCATCCACCTAGGATAGGAGATGCTCAAGGAATAAAGGAAGATAAATATATACATACAGAAAAGGGCACTTTTGTTTGTTTTTCATTGCTGTCATTTTTAAAGCTTAAAGTATATATGAAGGAAAGGAAAAGAATGTTTATGAATGCTTTTCAACAAAAATATAAGAGAATTTACATATAAAATAAAGAGACCATAGATTTCTGATGAAAAACAAATAACTCAAAGAAGCAAAAGCTGAGTCTTTTCTTAAGGCCCATTGTGTAAGCAGTGTCTTTAGAAAAATACCAAAATTGGAATAAAATTTAAAGAAAGCCCATTTGAATTATCCACTCTTAATATTAAGAGAATCATAAAGAGTGCACATTTAATGACTACATAGATTGTACAAAATCATCGTATGAAAGCTTGGTAAGTAGAAGACTTAGGTCTATTTTAGTGAACAGTTAATTGGCTTATTGCTTCCATGCAAATATAAAATGCTTCAGTGTTTTAAAAGATTGCTCTTTTGGTGCAAGTTAAAAATTCATATGAAATCAGTCTCAGTTATTAATTTAGTCAGTTGAACATCTCCTTACTACTATGGCAAATGGCTGTGCTCAAAGAAATGCAGAATTCCAGATTTGTGTTAACCAAATTCATCAAATTCTCTTTCGTTGTTGAAAGTTAGCGTTGTAACTATGGCCATAGTAGAAATTGTCAGAAAAGCCTATAATGTTTCAGAAGAAAAATTCTGAACTTGATATTTCCCTTGGCTTCTGGCAAAAGGAAATTTTCTTTTCTACCACAAAATGTCACAAATTGTGGGACCACAACTTGCTGATCATGGGTTCCTATTGTGCTATTAGAGAGTTGATTTCTAAAACATTTGCCATTTCCTTCATAGGTTAGAGTTTTGCCTTGTTTTTGTTTGTTTTTTGATAGGGAGGTAGCATTTTAGCAAGCTATCATTGATCCAAAAAATTGAAGATGAAAATATGAATTAGACATTGCTATCTACTGTTAAGGTTTTTTTTTTAATCTAGCCAGTCTCATTGTGAGATATATGATTAGAAGTTCATTTATTTTAAAGAAAACAGTAATTGTTTGTTTGTTTGTATTTGGAGCATATTTTTTTACTTATTTGCCTATATGATTCAGGTTCATAGACAGTTAATCCTAAAGGCTCAGAAAGACTAAAAAGTGCTCAAAACTTCTGTTTAAAATAGTCTCTAATCCATAGGACAGCCTTAATGTTCAATGATGATACAAAGTACCATGACAGATAACTCATTTTACAAGTGTAGTCTTGTAGAATATATTAATATTTTATATATGAATATATTGCAATTTAACAAATATATTGCAATTTTTCAAGAAGTTTTGCCTTCCTAATCTTTCTCAAAAGAAAGCCATTAACAATTTACACTTCATCAATTACTGACCTATCAGAAAATATGGAAACAAATAATACAATCATGGATTTCAATTCCTCATTTAGTCACCAGATAGAAATTATGTATCTGCTAACTGCTAAAGTGGATGCATAATTTAAAAGACATTTTGTCCACTTAACCATATATCAGACATGATTAATATAAGCCTTCCAGCTGAGCTTTGTTTAGTTTCCTCTCTTCTCTACTCACTTGCTTCTGCTTGGCCATAGCTTCTACTTGTTTGTGTCTTCTGTTTACCATGGTGTCTCCTAGCTCATGGTTATTTGTCCACTGCCTCCTCCTGTGCATGTTTTTTTTTTTTTTTTTTTTGCTGCTCCTTAAACTATTGAATAAATGTATGCTATGTATTCAAACTCCCCTAGAAAGAGAATCTAGTGGATTCATTACTTATCCTTGCTCTGTTGAGCAGAGCTTTCGTCATGTCACCTCTTAACCCACTGACCAGACTTTTACTTTGGGGGAAGATGCCCACTGGTGACCCAATGAAGTGTCCTCAGAGAAGAGGGCCACAGAGTCAGTATACACACCTCCGGGGTAATGTAGGAGCAGTGGGCTTTCCCCATAAGCATCTCTTCTTCAGGCTGTCTGATTAACAGTGTTTTGACTTTAACCATGAAATACCCTTGAGGATTATAATTTCTTCAATACATTACTGACAAATGGTATGTAAGTCAAGTGAGCAAGGCTCTTTAAATCAGGGGGAAATGCATGGAACCATAAAAAAGTTGGAGATTGAAACATTCAGGTTGCTCAGAGGTCTTATCCATTTCTCCCATTGTGACCAATGGGAGCAAAGAGCAAGATGGGTAAGAAGTACATTATGAAAAAACCATTTCCCAAAGGTAAAGTAAGAAATTCTAAGAATATTTCAATTACTGTTACTTTTATTGTACTTAGTATTGGATTGTTCATTGTTATTTGTTCTTTTAATGCATCATTCATACAGTTGTGAGTATTCTTCACCCTCCCATCACCCTTACCAGGAGGTCAGTCTAAATATAAGATTTGAAATATTTTATGCACAGTACTATTAAAATAAATATGTTGTATGTGTTTCTTTAAAAATATACGGTCATGGTGTGCAAATGTTTTGCAGCAGTTATTTTTTTTTTACTTTAAAAATATACTGAAAAAGATATTAATATGTCCAGTTTGTGAATATAGCATGCAGTACTGAAAAATCTGATCCACTGCTTGTTTCACATTTTATACTGAAGTAATATGAAGCAGATCGAGGTCACTGAGCCAGCTGAAGAACAATAAAATAGGGAGAAAACATATATGTACAAAAATAAATTCTATCATGATTCATCAGAGACCTCAAAGCAATCATATGAAGACGGATCAGAAGCATCTGTGAGCAAGATCTTGAAAAACAAACTAGATTGGAATAACTGTAAATGAAAAGATACTTTGCACTGGTATAAGTTATTATCATTGACACTAACTCACTCAAATGAAAACCTAAGGTAATCTTAGTGTAGCAAGACTGATGAGGAGCAAGCACACAAATACAGCATTTCTTCTAGCAGCTGGCTGACCAGCTCCAGGGAACCTCCAAACATTCTCTCCTGAGATTAACCAAATTAATCTGGTGTAAGATTTAATTGCTAATAGCCATTGCTACAGGTGGGTTGCTACAGGTGGGCAAGCACCATCTTAGAATAGCTCCTGTTTAGTAAGGCGTGTCATTCATTTCAGAAGACTTTGTCCCAACTTCAAACAAAGGAGTAACCCGAGTATTTTACCAATTACTAAAATAAATGGTCAAATAGAATCATAGCACTCAAATTAGTGACTAAAAGCCAGATAAATAAGTTAATTATCAGTATAATAAAAGAAAAATAAATTTAGTTATATTTGTTTTTGCAATAATAAAATTCAAAATAAAGAATTCAGGAAATCATTATATCAATACTTTGAAAACAATTTATATTATCATTCTAATTTTTACTTGATGGATGAATGAATTATCATGTATCATTTGTTCATAGCTTTCTCTGAGGCATTCACTGAGGAAAAAAAGAAAAAAGGATCAAAACAAATAAGACACTATAGTTCAAAAATCCTAAAGACATATTATCCTTTATCATATTCCTGAGAATGCATTTGCTTTTTTTAAAAAAATAGATATTGTAATGTTTACCACAAATAGTGAAAGCTAGATTTTCAAGCATTGTTATGATTTCCTAGTGAAATGAAAAGGAACAAAAACTTAAAGACAGAAGCTTAGTTTTTTATTTTTACTTTTTCCTAATGTGCTTCTTATTCTGGGAGAAGGTTTTTACAAGAATACCCCCAAAATATTGAGTGACAGCAACATTTTGTTAAGTCAGTCTCACATTTAATGATATTCAAATACACTTGTAGTGTTAATAGTACTATACTATTAGTATTAGTAATAATATTATAGTATTAAATTATTCCTTTAATTTAATTTAACTAATTTTACAGAAATGTACATTCTTCTTGGTCTTCTCATAAAAATACATTCTGTAACAATGCTGTATTTGGATGAGAAATTAATCTTAGCATCTTTGCATTTGTCATTGCAATTCGTGGCTTTGTTTATGAGATGCCAAATTGAATATTTGTAAATTTCAAAATGCTCAATATTTGTGTGTTGTTTCATTTTTGTTTTCATTCAGATAGTTTGGCATTGTGTAGGACTTGCATAATACTTGTTTAAATTTCTGTCAATATAAATCAATATAATCCTTTTCTTCTCATGTTATATCAAGGCTCAGTATATTTTCAGTTTAAAATGCTTACTTAAAGTCATATTAACTGTTTAGTACCTAATTTTATACATACAAACTATCCTATAATGTGATAAGCTTTTCTTGGAAATGGCCTTTTTTTCTTAAAATAAAGTCACAGTCCAGATTTTTCCTTTCATTACAGTAGGTTTATTTTATTATGCTTCTTCCTAAACCAGTCACTTGAGCTAGATGAGATTTACAAAGAGCTCTTTTAAAACATGATTTTAGTAATATGTAATTTGTGTTCATTTTTTACTGTGTTGTAGTTATATTTTTAAAAGGTAAATTGTATTTCTTAAAATGTTTTACATTGAAGATGATTTACATCAGAGATATTTATCCTGATCTGTCATAAATGGGTACAATCAATGTCAAAGTTGTGTGTAAAGGCTAAATGTTTCTTATAAATCTTGTCTATTTATTTGCTTAGAGCTAAGATATCTAGCCAGATATGAAACAGGAGGGGAGGCAGCTGTATATAGTAAAGTTTATTTTGTAGATGATAGGATAGGGTTGATATGAGTTAGGAAAATGGCAGAGGAGTCTCCATGGGGTATTTCCAGTAGCTCTCCAAGGTCAGACCTCTTTGCACACAAGATCTATGTTTTATTATAATTAAATACTCATTAAGCCTTGAATCACCCATTCCTAAGCCAACTACTCTCTTTGTATTTGGAAGTTACCGACTACCAGCCTCAGGTCATTTTGCTTTCCTAGACTGTACACATCATTAAATTTATTTTCAAGGAAACTAAGCAAAAAAGCTGTGTAAATAATTAGCCAGATAACCGAGTAACCCAAGTTTTCCAGTTCTTGGACTTATCAGATTCCATGCTGCCAAATGTGAAAACAAGGGGATGAAACTTTCTATTTTTGACACTTCTTAGTGAAGATTGGTGTTAAAAGTTAATGGAGTTACTTTTCATTAACTATTTGGCTTAATTCCATATCAAGAGGTATTCAATCCACCATAAAAAAAAAGTTCACAAAATCTAAACAGATTTACTCATTCAATAAATAATTAAGCATGGCTTTTATATTCAAGGCACTGAACAGTAGGACCTAGGGTATTTTTCCGGAAGTTCTAAGCCCAGGTGGCTCACGGGTAAAGAATCTGCCTGCCGCTGCAGGAGACGTGGACTTGATCTCTAGGTTGGGAAGATGCCCTGGATAAGGAAGTGGCAACCCTCTCCAGTATTCTTGCCTGAAAAATCCAATGGACAGGGGAGCCTGGTGGGCTACGGTCCACATGGGGTCACGAAGAATTGACATGACTTAGTGACTCAACAACAACAACGAAGGGAGAATAACAATAGTGACAATATAATACTGATGATATTATTATCAGTATAAACGAGGGTGTACCAGGCACTAGGCATTGTTTTAAATAATTAAAATGCCTTAAATTTATATTGTAAAATGGCTCTGTTGTTAGCTTATTTTAGAGATGAAGAATACTGAGACACAGAGAATTTACGTAATTTACCAGGATCACATAGCTAGTAACTCATCGAACTAGGATATAAGTTCAGAGGCTCTGTGAATCTAAAATACAGGCACCAGACCAAGATATACACATTGTAGAACGTTTAAAAGAAATGAAAGACTTAAATAGCAATCTAACCAAAGTAAATACAGTGAAATTGATTAGTGTGGGACTATTTCATTTCCCAGTGGTTTTTTAAAGTGTACAAAATGCCTTTCTTCTGTTGTTACTGTTCATTTTTGAACCAAGTTTAATATCTAATTTTATTTTATTTGCTCAAAGTACTTTTTAGTTCGGCCTCCCAGATGGCACTAGTGGTAAAGAACTCACCTGCCAATGCAGGAGATATCAGAGACGCCCACCCGTTTGATCCCTGGATCAGGAAGATGCCCTGGTGGAGGAGGGCATGGCAACTTACTCCAGTATTCTTGCTTGGAGAACCCCATGGACAGAGGAGCCTGTCAGGCTACAGTCCATAGGGTCACAAAGAATCAGACAGGAGAGAAGTGTCTTAGCACAGCATAGCACAGCACACACACAGAGCACACTTTTTAGTTAGGGAGGAATATTGGTAATATTTTTAGTATAAAGAAGTTTATCTGTCCTTAGGAGTCCATAAATGTCTCTTTTCCTATACAGTAAAGGACAATATAAAAACATTCTCAATAGTTCTCAAGGATCAGCTAAACTGAGGAGAACTTGAGGAGGATTAGAGAAGAGGAAGAGTTAGGTGACAGGGCTGGTACATCAGCCTTATGGCTGTGTGGATGATTGGTCTATCCAGGTCATGATTGGCACCAGATCTGGCCAACAAGACAGCTGTGAGACAGACAGCCTTTCTGATACCCCAGAGGCCTTGTCATTAAGGGCTTACAAACTGGGGAGGGTGATGTAATCTCACCTCTTATGTTGGTAAATGCAGTCTTATCTGCATGTTCCTGAATGTAGAGCTAACTAAAAGAAAACTTAAAAAATAAATAAGCACAAAACCTCAACTCCTCTTTAGGGGTGGCTCAAACAGCATGCAGTTTGTGCAGTTACCAGGGCTCTGTGTTTAGAAGGGCCTGTTTTTGGGTAAATACTTAGCTATCACTGTTCTGAAATACTACATTTTGAACAAGAGTTGCATGTCTTCACTGGGCTCAGAAATCACTTAATTGGTCCTTCCCCTTGTAAGGCTAGTATATTGCAAAAAAATATCTTAATCTGAAAGTGCCATTTATATGTTTCTAATTTTAATCAGCTTTCCTAACATTCATGTGGAAATAAAAGCAAAAAATTCTGCTCCCAGCCCAGTATAAAAATGGGAAAAGATAAAACAGAAACATTTAATAAGAATGACTCTTCTTTCATTTCTGTTTGTCCTTCAAAGAGCAATCTGATTATTTTTTAAAGTAATTATTTTAAAACCAGAAACTAAGGGCAAAGTCAAATAGCAGGCTGAAGGTGTCATGATTACAACCTGAGAAACACATCCTCCTGTCACTTACAGGTGTAAGTGCTGTTGCCAGGAGCCATGACTCAGGCACCCAGCAGTGGTGGCTCCTGCTTCTCTTTCTCCTGCCTTTTCTCTCTGCCTATTATTGTCACAATGACAAGGCTTATTTCCAGCTTCCCACTGGGTCCTACCTCCCACTGGAGGCTAGAGTCCTCAAAGTCAACTGCCAAATAAAGCTTAATACCTGGAAATTTTGATATACATAGACACCTAATTTTATACACATACACAAATGTTATGCATTTAATGAAAGTTGCTATTCTAAATTTGTAGAACAGGAAAGGTAATTACATTTTAGAAGTAGAAGGACTTTGCAATTGGTTTATGCCATTTACAGCCTTTTAAAATTGTTTTTAGTTTTTGTTATTGTCATTGTTTTACTGATAAGAAAACTCAGACCAAGAGCTGTGGTAGCATTTGATAAAGTTAGAATAATTAAGATTGTTTTTAGTTGGTGAGTTGTGTCTGACTCTTTGGCGACTGCATGGCCTGTAGCCTACCAGGCTCCTCTGTCCGTGGGATATTCCAGTTATGAACACCAGGGTGGGTTGTGATTTCTTTCTCCAATAATTAATGTTATGTTGGAGTTAATGGCCACAGTCAATCTAAAACTCCGGTCTCTGGACTCATGACTATTTTTCCATTGCTTATTTCTTTAATACTCAATGTGAAGATTCAGAAGAAAAGGGAATTTGTCTGTTTATTTATGTGTCTCATACAAAGACCTGAAAACTAAGCTGGCCTACTGTTTAAACAAATAATTATTAAAACAAAGCCGTATCCATTTGTTTACATATAGTCTATGGCTGCTTTTGCACTACAATAGCAATGTTAAGTAATTGCAATGACAACCAAATTTGGCAAAGTGGAATATATTTACTATTTGGTCCATTCAGTTTAGTTCAGTCACTCAGTCATGTCCAACTCTTTGCAACCCCATGAATTGCAGCACGCCAGACTTCCCTGTCCATCACCAACTCCCAGAGCTTCATTTGGTCCATTGCCAGAAGTATTTTTGACCCCTATTAGATCTACTAGAATGTAAGCTATAGAAAGCTCCTTGAAAATCTAACTTAGGACATTCCCAATGGTGAGATCAGTGTTTGGCACAAAATAATTTTTAAACAAAATTAGTAGGCTAGCTCACCGGGTAAAGAATCCACCTGCAATGCAGGAGACCCTAGTTCGATTCCTGGGTCAGGAAGATCCACTGAAGAATGGATAGGCAGGGTTGAACATGACTGAGTGACTAAGCACAAGCACATGGGTACCACATAAACCAGAATGAATAAGACTAGTTAAATGAGACTAGATAAACAGCAGATATAACATGGATCTGCTGCTGCTGCTGCTAAGTTGCTTCAGTCGTGTCCGAATATGTGTGACCCCATAGACCGCAGCCCACCAGGCTCCCTCGTCCCTGGGATTCTCCAGGCAAGAACACTGGAGTGGGTTGCCATTTCCTTCTCCAATGCATGAAAGTGAAAAGTGAAAGTGAAGTCACTCAGTCGTATCCGACTCTTAGCGACCCCATGGACTGCAGCCTACCAGGCTCCTCTGTCCATGGGATTTTCCAGGCAAGAGTACTGGGGTGAGTTGCCATTGCCTTCTCCATAACATGGATCATTCAGTTTCAAAATTTCGTAATTATAAGTTGTATGGTGCTGTAATAACTTCTAATTCAATTGCTGGGTGCTATAGGCAATTTAATGATCTAAAAAAAAAGTTACGTATAAAGATAGAACCAGTTTATATCCCTAAGGCAATGTGAATTTTTTTGTTATTATTTATAGAAGTACTGCAGAAACTCCATTTTCATGTGATGCCCATGTTTAGCCCACATAGCTGTGGCTGAAAAGGCACAACCTGTTCTTAATAAAATGAAGACAGATCATTTCTAGAAGGCAAACTAAATGAATTCCTACCTGCCCATCATCTATGCAGTTTGCTGGGTTGTGGCTTTGCAGAAATACTTATTCAAATCCCCATATTTAAATAGCTTAATTGATAAAACAGATTAGCTCCTCAAATTTCTAGGTTGTTACATATAGAAATTACTTTCATTTAATGTTTAAGGCAACAAAAAGGAAATCTAGAACCAACTAGATTGAACTATAGTGAGAAATGAGTACCTCATACCGATGATCCATTTACGTAGTTAGCATCTTTAAAAAATACCAGTGGAAGGAAATAGCTACCTAAAGGGTATGTAATGAGTCTAACCTTTGCAGCCCTCAAGTCTGGAACTTTTAAAAATCAAAATATCGTAGGTCTGGGTTTGATTTTCTCAAGCTACATCTAACTTTCAACTCTAGGGACAGCTGTCATTACAGTCTACTAGACATCCTTAATCACATTGCTTCCTAGACTTCTTAGCTTTGTTTTAATCTTCACTGTTGTCCTTTAATGTTATTTTCCCCCCTACATTTAAAAAAAAAACAATGAATATACTTTACAGGACATTTGCACAGAGGGCTTTCTTAGAAAAAGTATCCAAAATTGCTATTATATACATCTTGAATATGAAGTAAATTTGAAATATTCATGAAATAATATGAAACAAATATTAAAAATAAATTTAAAATACATTTGCAATAATATCTGAAATGATCAGTGATGTTGTATACATACATGTCAACTAACCTCCCATGGAGTTATCTATAAAATGGAAGAGTTGAATTAGTTATTTCTACATCCATGTGAAGCTATTCTTTTCTTCACTAAATAGATTCATTTATTGATTTATGACAAAATACTTTCAAATAGAATATAAAATGGTTAGCAAAAATAACTTTAATTAGGGAGAAAGGTCAATATGCAGTTTTTTTTTTTTTTTTTTTTTTTTTTTTTAAGAAAAGAAAGGATCAAGTTGCTGAAAGTAAGCATATATCCTAAATCTTGATTTCATGATGAATAGAAAGAGATAAGGAAAGGCAGTCAGTTCTATAACTCACATGATGTAAGAGGAAATAGCTTATAAAATCTTCAGGAAAGAGTTTATGAATTTGCACTTCGCAATTAAAAAGAGTATTGAAAATGCACATTAAAGAGTTGATAATGTAGGTAAACTAAAAAGTAGCTTTGAATAACTCTGGACCTTGGTAATGTAATAAATGATGGTCTAGAAAAATTGTTTTTTTTTAATTCAGTGAAAAATCTTTTTTCTTAATCTAACTTTGAAAAGAAAAAGTTACTTGCAAATGATTTTTAAAGGCCTTTGCTGGAGTTTTCTAATAAAGAAGCTCATCATTTTCCTAAAGAAAGAAATGAGTGTCTCCCTACTCTGCCCTCCCCCTCCCCAACCCCAGAGGGTTCTGCAGAGTCCAGGGCTTCTGGGTGATGCCTTAGGGGACAAGTTAGACTGCCTCTTTAACAGAATAGCAACTTCCCCTTTATGTGATTTTTATATTCTTTATGTGAGATTACAGGTGGAAAAAAATAATTCCACCATTTAAAAATAATAATTAACCACTGCCGCAGTTTTGTGACTATTCACTCCCTAGCATACACATTGATGCTGGGAGAAAGGTTAGAATCGATGAGACATGTTTTGATATCCTAAAGGGAAAAAGAAATCTCAAAAGGAATTCAGATCACTAATGGTATGAATGACTATAATTCTGCCATGGGGACAAATGACTCTGAAATTCAAAATTTAAACAAAGGATAAATTATCCTAGGTCAGACCTAGGAGAGAAGACATCTCTATCACATTTTAGCTATGTGACCTTGGGCCAAGTTGTTTTAGCTTTCTAGGCCTTCAGTTTCACACCAGCAAAATGATAATAATGTAAAGATGAAGTAAGTTAATAAAGTGCCTGATACATAACAAACATTTACCAGGACCCAACTTCCTTCTCAGTAGCAAATTAAGGACCAGCAGCTGCAATCCTTAATTCCCTGTCCAGTTCACTTTCCATGACACTTCATGTCACATAAATAACATTGTTTTAAACTGAGAATATTAAATGCATTTAAAAAAAGCCTCTTCCAAAATCAATATCTTCACATTTTTAATAATGCAGGGAAGGGGCTTGAAGTTGGTCCACAGAGATTTTCATGAACCAAAGGGTTATTTTTAATTGGATTTTGTGCCTGTTGTTATGGAAATTATTGTTTCATGGATAAAGCTTTATGATTTCACTGCAAGATCAAGCCCAGAATGGGGTATAATGATGATATCACCCTTCTGCTTCTTTTTCTTGACAAAACACTTAAATTAAGAGAATGAGAGTGAGACTGCTTCAAAAGCACACATTTCTAAGAGAAAAAAGATCTACCCTATAAAAATAGATTTTAAAATGATATATTCTCTTTTCAAAGATCAAAACTCAGAATGGCCCTTGCTGCCAGTAGGATGCCAAGATTCTGCAGAGTTATTAAACACTTCACTGTTGAAACTAGAAAGCGTTCCTTTGATCCTGGGACTTGCTTTCAACATTTGGTCTCAAAGCATTTTTGCAGTTGTTGAACTGCAGTTGTTGTACAGGCTTCCTCTAGTTATTTAATGATCAATATCTCCAAACTCTTCTATCTAGACTAGTTTTTATTCGTGTGTCCAGATGCAATTTAACTTCTCTAAAGAAACAAAAAGAAATGCTTACTAATCTTAATGATGGTTCTGTTTAAAATTGAAAATGTTAGTCGCTCAATTGTGTCCAACTCTTTGCAACCCCGTGGACTGTAGCCCATCAGGTTCCTCTGTCCATGGAATTCTCCAGGCCAGAATGGAGTGGGTAGCCATTCCCTTCTCCAGGGTATCTTCCCGACCCAGCAATTGAACCTGGGTCTCCTGCATTACAGGTGAATTCTTTACCATCTGAACCACCAGGGAAACCCAAGACAGGAGACAATTCATCCTGCAAAATTTAACTTATATCACTGGCTCATTTTAAGCCTCAAAGAAACCTCAAACAAGGAAGACAGAACTTGTTTAATCAATAACATTCTAAGAGAGAAATCAGTATAGTAGTCTGCAGTATTAAAGCAGTGATTTTTTTGTTGGACAGACTGCTTAGGTTTCTTCTAGTACTCAGTTCCCTAATTTATTTTTCTTTCTTTTCTCTCTCCTTCTTCTTGGCATTTTCATACACCATCCTATGATCTTTGGACATTGGCTAGATTGTCTGGTAGAATTTGGTGGAAGAAATTGTGAACCCCACCCTGATCCTGAATTAATTGAAAATCATATAATTAAATGTCATGTCTTTAGTCATTTTAGTTTACCAAGAAATGTCAGTACATTAAAAAAAAAAGGTGGGGGGGAATCCATCACCAAAAGACGTATTATTAAAAACTTCATGATTTTTTAAAATGAATCAAAATATCAGATTATAAGCAAGACATTTTTAATAAAACATTTTCAGTTCTATTAAAAGTTCTTTTTTTCCCTTCCTTTGTTTTTATGTGTAAGAGAGACATTTGTTTAATTTGTCATTTCAATAATGTCAACAGATACTTTCTGGTTTAGTCTCTCTGTCCTGCTGCTGCTGTTGCTGCTGCTGCTAAGTTGCTTCAGTCATGTCCGACTCTGTGCGACCCCATAGACGGCAGCCCACCAGGCTCCTCTGTCCCTGGGATTCTCCAGGCAAGAACACTGGAGTGGATTGCCATTTCCTTCTCCAATGCATGCATGCAGGCTAAGTCATTTCAGTCATGTCCGACTCTGTGCGTCCCCATAGACAGCAGCCCACTAGGCTCCTTTGTCCATGGGATTCTCTAGGCAAGAATACTGGAGTGGGTTACCATTTCCTTTTCCTAAGCCAACTTAAATTCAACTTGTACAAGTTTACATAGGTTCACTTGCAATTACTTTTCCAGTTGCTTACACTTCTGGCTCTTTTTCCTTTGGTCCTTAGCTGGAAATCACTTCCTGGTACCACTGCTTAATCGTTTTTTCCCCTCCCACTCACACTTGGCCCTTTATGGGCAGTGTTTTTCTTGACTTTTCTTCACTTCCTAAAAGTCAGTACTTTTACCTATACCCAGTCTCTGGGCCTTCACTAGTTCTCAGACACAACATTTTAGAAATTTAAAAGCCTGGTGAATATTGAAGGCACATGATAATAAGTGCAAAGAGCAGTCATCACACAATCTAATACCCAGAGCAACCTCCTTGCCAGGGCCTAATCAACCAGGTGCCATTCATTGAAAATTGTTAGCTAATGGCCTAGGGTCAGATCTGTCCCCAAGGTCAGATGTCTTATGACTGCTATCTACTTCATTAGCCAAAAAAAAAAAAAAGGAAAAAAGAGATAGTGCAAAACAAGAAAATTTCTGAGAGAGGGAAAAGTTTGCAAATTTGGGAGCATTGCTGTGTTGAGTGTGCCTATTTATGACAACAGGTGCGTTTGTTTGTCTTTGATTGATGCATAATGTTAAAGATTCTTCTTAAACTGTTACACCTGAATATCTATTAACTGGTAATTTTCCTTGCTTGCTGTGACTCTAATGGGCTTGAGAATTGATCCAGCCAGTCTCTCCTCCCTCTGTCTTTTTCTCTCCTCTTTCTTTCATTCCTTTCTTCTCTCTCCTCCCACTCCCTTGCTCCGCCCCTTTCTTCGTCTCTTTCTCTCACTCTCTGTGAGGTTCATTTGCTCGACTGATGCTGAGTGTCCATAATGACTGTTTGGCATATTCTACAGGCAAAGGTCCCGAGACCCTTTTTGCTGGCTATAACCTCAATGATAACGAATGGCACACGGTGCGTGTGGTTCGCCGAGGAAAAAGTTTAAAGTTAACGGTGGATGACCAGCAGGCCATGACAGGTAAAGCCCTATCACCTTTGCCTTCGTTGAAGCTTTAGACTCTCCTATTTCTTGCAGGTGACCTTGAAAACCAAATGAATAACTTGAAGCTAATAGATGCAGTTCATTTCTTATTCAAATTCTTCCAGCAGCAATTAAATTTAATAAGCTGCATGTTGTTTTCTTTTGTCTCAAATGAGCAACAATTTTTTGTCATGCTCTTTTCCATTTAATAATTCAAGAAGTTATATTTTAATTTTATGCTTTGATAAATATCTCAGGGCTTCATAAAATATTGAAGTTATTGTTTGGAGGCCACTTCCCGTTCAGTTTCTTTGTTATACATTTAGGCGATGAACAGCAGCAGGTTATACTTTTTAGCTTCTGGATACATTGATAGATACGCTGGCATTCTGTCAGGTGAACTGCTTTTTATTTTAGGCTATGATAGGTCATTTTTGGCCATTTAGCTCTGTTGGTTAAGCTCTAATGTTAAGATTGTCAAGTTCAGTCCCTGATTTGTGGATTTCTGACTGAGGTGAGAAATATAAAGGCCCACGCCAGGGACAGAGGGAAACCAAATGAAAGACGAATTGGCTCACCTTTATTCTCTGCTGAAAATAACTTCAAGCATATGACCCGCTGGGATATTAGCTCCCCTTTGTTTTTTAAGAGAACATCTCCCTGTTAATTATTTCAGTGCAAGATACAAGATGGTCCTCGTGCAGCACAGAAGTGCCTGTTCTACGTTCAGTCTCAAGGGGGCTTCCATTCTCAGAGATCGGCTGGTTATATCAATGAAGAAATAACGTGTATGAGATTTTAACTTGTAAGAGAATTGTTCTGCAGTTCAGACGAAGCAAACTACAAACCGATAGATCTCTTACTGTCTTGTATTTCGTTAGCCCTTTATGGCTTTCCAAAACTTTTGTCTTCATGTGGGAGCAAACTTAGTTTCAGAATCATCTGAAAAGCTTTAAAAGGATCATTTCCTGGCCAGACACCACAGAAAGTGTGAGAGGAGCCCCGTATTAGTATTTCTTAAAATCTCTCCAAAGAACTCTAATGCAGCTGGCCCATGGATTGGCATTTAAAAACCACTGCTATGTTATGCCATTTTATTCTCCCAGGAAGAAAATCAACCAGGGGACTTTTTAGCATAAGCCTTTATTCAAAATTGCCAAACATAAGTCTCTAAAGAAACTGTGTGAACTCAGGGAAGGGAGGCAGAATCTTTATAGGGCTTTGGCAGGAGGGTCAGCTGAAGTTCAGCTGGTTTTGGTAAAGGCAGTTCTTGGAAGAGCTGTAAATTGGTTATGTAGATTAGCATCCATTGTTTGGGCAGTCTGGGTTTTATCAAAAGGGGCAGAAATTAGAATCTGAGATCATGTATAAGAGGTTGGGAAGAAATAACTGCCAGCGACAAGGACATTTGAAGGTCACAGTAGAACATTCTTTAGTCCCTTAGGTTTGTCTCAAATCTCATACAGCCCTATGACATCGATAGGGTAGATGCATTCTCATTTTATAGATGAGGAAGCTGAGAGTCAAAGAGGTAAAATGACGTGTTCCTTTGAAATGCCATTGTTACCAGAACTGAGAGAGAGCCTAGGTGTTTTGTTTTTCTTTTTAATTGTGTTTGTTAACTTTAAAAAAATTGTTTGCTTTTAACTCATGGTTCATTTATTTATATTTATTAATATCCTTGTATATATATGACTATGATGAGTACTTTCTCAGATATAGCATGATTTTATGAAGATTTTATATATATATATGTATATATAAAAACACATATCAAAATCACATGGTAACTTATCCTCTGGGATAGTATATGATGTACTAAAAGGTTGAGTAAACAATTCATGTTCTTGAGGTTCAGAAGAGCTTAAAGATTTCAGGAATAGCTAAGGCAATCAATAATATTTGAAGGCTGTAAAGAAAGGATAATACAGATAAGATTATGTGGGGAAGGGTAGAATGGCTTGGATGCAGCTAGACAGACTAGTGTTCAGGCAGCAAAGAAGGTGTGTTTTCTTTCGTGTAAGCACAGGACAGCTGACATGGCTAGAATGGCCTTGGATGCCAATAGGTCACTGCTCCAAATGAAGGAGTTATTTCATGGGTTTTGAGGCAGTTGGGAAGTCACTGCATTTAAGCTGGAAAATAAATTGAGAATATGTTTTGAGCAATATGAATTCTGTGCAATGTACTAAATGCTTCAGAATGTAAATCAGTGAAGTCCTAAACTACAGTGGCTGAAGAAGGTATAGAAACAAAAGACTGGGGCAACACATTTTTAAGAAGTTTTGTTTAGAAATAATTTCAAATTTATAAAAAATTTCAAAAGTAAAACAACAGTAATATACTTTTACTATTGTGAGCATGTTATCCCATTTGCTTTGACATTTTCACTTTTTTTTTTTTTTCTTAGCCAAGTGAGAATAAGTTACATACTTAATAGCCCTTCACTGTAAATATACTTCGGTGCACATTTTCTAAAGATATGAATATCCCTTTACAGAACAAAGAGCTACTAACTTCAGTAGATTTGGCATTGATGCAATATATTTCATCTGTCCTATATTCCCCTTTTGTCAGTTAACCTGATGCTGTCTTTTATAGCATTTTCACCTCTAGCAGAGCATACACTAAATGCATTTAGTGCTCATGTCTCTTTAGTCCCCTTTGATTGAAAACATTGCCATAGACTTTGTCTTTGATTACCTTGACAAATTAAGAAGATATATAGTCCTCTGATCTTTTATCCACATAAAGTCATTCTTTGGGCTTATCTAATGTTTCATGATGATTCAATTCATGTTTTAATACTCTTGGATGAAATACCACATTGTTGATTGTGTGATCTTCTTATAGTATCCTGTCTAGAGACAAATGGTATCCGTATCCTTGACTCCTGATTTTAACACTTGGTCAGTATGTTGCCCAGTTTCTCCATTGTATGATTAATATGTTTTATTCCCTTACAACTAGTAAACTGTCTGTGGAGAGACATATTAAGACAATGAAAATATTGTAATATCTTCCTCAAATATTTGCCCCAGATTATCATCTACTGAAGATTTGTCCTGATCTAGTCTTTAACACAGTAGTTATAAATGATTATTTTCAAACCCCATTACTCTTTCCACGTTTGGAGTCAATACTTAGCATTCTACTGTATACAAGAGCTATCCCTTCTTTCTTTTTTCTTTCCTTTTCTTTTCTTCCTTCTCTCCCCATCTTCCTCCTCCTCTCCTTCCCTCCCTTCTTCCTTTCTTTCTTTCCTTCCTTATTGATATGGACCCACAAGTTTCTGTATTTTCAAATAGTTATAATTACTTAATTATTTTGGTGCTTAAAATGTCCCTATTTGGGCCAGTGTGAGTCCCATGAAGTTGGTCTCTGTGATCTTGTAACATGTCTTCACCTCAGATGTTTTTTCCTCTGCTGCCGCTGCTAAATTGCTTCAGTCGTGTCTGACTCTGTGCGACCCCATAGATGGCAGCCCACCAGGCTTCCCGTCCCTGGGATTCTTCAGGCAAGAACACTGGAGTGGGTTGCCACTTCCTTTTCCAATGCATGAAAGTGAAAAGTGAAAGTGAAGTCGCTCAGTCGTGTCCGACTCTTAGCGACCCCATGGACTGCAGCCTACCAGGCTCCTCCGTCCATGGGATTTTCCAGGCAAGAGTACTGGAGTGGGGTGCCATTGCCTTCTCCCTTTTTTCCTCTCTTTTGGTAAAACAGACTATTTCAGGCATAACTTTTACTACCATGCCCCAGCCCTGGACTGAGACATTTACTTTCTATTTAGTCGAAAATTACGTGTAGGTGGTTGGTATTGGTTTGTTCAGCACTGCTTTGCAACCTTTTCAGGAGGCTAAGATGGTAAATACACTCAAGTATAAAAACATATACCTGAATATATATAGTTGCTAAGTTTAGTTGCTAAATCATTCCCAACTCTTTTGTGACCCCATGGACTGTAGCCCACCAAGCTCCTTTGTCCATGGAATTTCCAGGCAAGAATACTGGAGTGGGTTCTATTTCCTTCTCCAGGGGTCTTCCTGACCCAGGGATCCAATCCTCATCTCTTATATTGGCAGGCAAATTCTTTACTGCTGAGCCACTAAGGAAGCCCATAAGTGTGTGTGTGTATATATGTGTGTTGTGTGTATTTGCTTTAATATGCCTCTCCACATATATATATATATATACACACACACACACATACATATAAATTACATGTTCACACAAATATACATATACACATATTTTAGAAAACATGAGTTCATACTAGTACGACTATTTCTACAGCATTGTTTCTTCCCCTGTTTCATGTTTTCATATCTCTTCTTCCAATTTGGAACCTTGGTTCCCAGTGATGTCATTTTCCCATTTGCTCAATCCAGTAACAAATCTATGATAGTTTCAGAATTGCTTTACATTGTCCATCCCACAAGTAATAACCTCACTAAAAGCAATTCAGGATTAATTTGTGATTCTTTTTGTTTCTTACTGCCTAAGATTTAATGTATATAGTCAAATGCTATTTATAAACAACTTTGATTAGTTTGTTTCATCTTTTCTTCCTTTATTTTCCTTGAGTGTAGTTATATTATTCATTTGAAATACAATTAATCTTACGGATTTCAGTTATGTTTATTCCCTCCCATTATTATGTATTCAATTACACTTGTGTGTAGAACATTAACTTGCTTTTTAAATCAGTGCAACTATTTTGCATTAGGAAGTGATGAATAGAGTATGAAAATGATATCAAAGCAGAAAACTCCAGAAATGTTCCCTCAATGAGTCACCAGCTAATTTTCGTTAAAATTTAAGATATATCTTTTCAGTTGCATAGATTCCTACCAAACTCCTAAATGAATAATTATATTCTACATTAGTGAGTTGACTTCTTCAACTCCCAGTCAATACACATTTCTTTGTTTACTGCCATATGTTTATATTCCACTAGTGAACATAATGTTAGGAACCGGAGTGAATAGAGACTTATATGGGTGTAGTTGGCTTATAAAAATAGGAACAAATAAATGATGGATTCAAAGGAGTACTCAGAATTGACACTGTTGGGACATGATTTCTAAGCTAATGTAACATGTTTCCATTCTTCTGCTCCTGGGCATGGCCTGCTTCTTCATGGTAAAGTAACCTATGTCTCCTTGGCTGATTAATTTTGGGAAACTCTGGCACCTACAACTTCATTAGGAATTCATAGGCCATTGGCGAAGTTTCGCTCATGATCTGAAAGGAATAAAAGACTCCCTTTTGAGATTTCCAACTTTGGACAGCAGACACATTTGTTTCACAGATTTTTTTTTTCCCCCAGCATGTATTAATAAAATTATAAGTCTGAGTTCACCAACTCCGGGGTGCAAGAAATGGCACATTTATTAATGGTCTTTAATATCAATTTAAATGAGACCTGAGGCCTTTCTTCTGGGTTTACAGGATATTTAATCATAGTCATGTGGCCCCTACTCCCACCCAGCCTGAATCACGCAGAAGCTCCTGTTGGCTTCTATCTTCACTGATTCTCACCAAAAAGACAGTTCTCCTAGTTTGTCCTTTAAATTATAAGAACCCTATTGTTCCTGTCCTAAGTGGGGCAAAGAGTCTTTGCTGATTCTTGCAGCCTATGAACTATGGTTCAGTCCTCCTATATTGACCTCAGTAATTCTCTGAACCCCTGAATATTATCAGATGACAGGATGTTGGTGCTCAGTTCAGTTCAGTTCAGTCGCTCAGTCGTGTCCGACTTTGCGACCCCATGAATCGCAGCACACCAGGCCTCCCTGTCCATCACAAACTCCCAGAGTTTACTCAGACTCAAGTCCATCGAGTCAGTGATGCCATGCAGCCGTCTCATCCTCTGTCGTCCCATCTCCTCCTGCCCCCAATCCCTCCCAGCATCAGAGTCTTTTCCAATGAGTCAGCTCTTCGCATGAGGTGGCCAAAGTACTGGAGTTTCAGCCTCAGCATCATTCCCTATGTTGGTGCTCAGTACTGCTAAATTCCACCGATGTTCATCTCTCTCCCAGTCAGTGGTAATTGTCTCATCTAGTTCAGACCATAAAGGCATTCTGTTCATTTCTTTTCCTTTGTTGAACATCTTGCAAACTATGCCTTCACAAAAGATTGGAAAAGCACTGTTTTCCAGAAAGTTGGCTTCCGCTTTTTGCCAAGAAAAAAAAAAAACCTTTGAGGCAAAGTGCTAAAAGGAACTAGGCTAGTGTCTTAGAACTGAAGGAAGAACAAAGTAAAGACTAGCATTTCAGTAAATTAGCCTGCTATTTACTCTTTCTCAAAACTGCCAAGGCCTTAGAGCAGAAATTATATTCTGTCTTCTGTTCTGTAGGAGTTGAACATTTTTTCAGTTGTGAAAACCAACTTGTTCTTTCTCAGAGTTAAAAGATGAATGGGCATATAAGCCAAATAAACATTGATAATTTACCCAAATTATGCAACTCCCCCAGTACCCCACTCCAGCACTTCCCTTCCCCCAGCTCCCAGCATCTTGCTGCTCAGAGCTCAAGACGATGTTTTGTTTTTTGTTTTCTGCAGTAATTTACCTTGATGAGTTTTCATCTGGGTTATTCATATTTGGGAAATTATCTTTTGCCAAAGATATCATGAAAGTCAACAATTCATAACAATAAAAAGTCAGCCTTGAGTTATACGGCATAGAAAGGTTTCCAAAGATGCAGTGGAACTTTGCCATTAAGGCTTCAGTTTGGAATGGAATTTTTTTCAAACATTCTAATGGCCACATGAAACTAGCCATGCATCAAAAAGCAATGGAGATTTCTTACTAAATTTTACAGCAAGTTCAGAAATCATTGAATAAGAAAATAAATAAAAACCACTGGAGACTCTTCATGCAAAGTCCTATATTTTGATTACATCTTTAAATCAGAGTTTTATATACTGTTAAGTTGAAAATAATACAGTACATACTCAGGCCATTCTTGGGAATGTCTGACTGCACTGAGGCTCATGAGGATAAGCTGCTGCTGCTGCTAAGTCGCTTCAGTCGTGTCCAACTCTGTGCGACCCCATAGATGGCAGCCCACTAGGTTCCCCCGTCCCTGGGATTCTCCAGGCAAGAACAGTGGAGTGGGTTGCCATTTCCTTCTCCAATGCATGAAAGTGAAAAAATAAAGTGAAGTCGCTCAGTCGTGTCCGACTCTTAGCGACCCCATGGACTGCAGCCCACCAGGCCACTCCGTCCATGGAATTTTCCAGGCAAGAGTACTGGAGTGGGGTGCCATTGCCTCCTCCACATGAAGATAAGCAGTTGCCAGCAAATAAACCCCAAAAGAGAGAGATTCCCCAGGACTCAGATGAGAAAGTGTCCTATACACTATTTGGTATCCCAATGTAGGGAGTTTTGGGGTTTCAATTTATCACCTAGACTGTCAAAAAAATAATATGGAGTTGTGTGTTTTGTATGTGTGTATATGTTAGAGTATATGTCCTTCATTGAATGCTATTCACCTCATATCCAGTTACCCAAGCCTGGAAGGAGTCATCATTATCGTATCCCTCTTCTCCAGCATTCTATACATTATTATTAAATCCTGAAATTATATCGGCAAAATTATCCAATTTTGTCCATGGTTTTCCATTTCTAACATAAACAGTCTACTTCAAATTGTCTCCAGTCTATTATATCCACATTAGAAAGATTACATACACATACACACACAGTTTCATGGCTTATGTCTGCCTAAAACCCTTCAGTAGCTCCTAATATAATCAGGAGACACTGTGATATCTGACCTCTTACTCTTCCGATCTCATCTGAGCACTAACCCTACCTTCTTATGCCTCTCCAGCCACACTCCCTGGCTCTTTCTCTCCCAAGTGCCTCTGTTGATCTGTTTCTCCTTTCTGGAATCCACCTTTCCATTCCTATCTTACAGTTTTTAATGTGGCTTTTCCTTTTTTAATCCTTCAATTTTAACTTAAATATCTACTCAAGCACTTGTCCCCATCCCATATTTACCAGCACAATTTGCTGTGTATCAAATACCTGGCATTTTTTCTCGGTTTTATCATTATATATTTTTTCTTGGTTTTATCATTATATATATGATAGTAATGATAGTTTCCTTCCCCCAACAGACCATGAATTTTGTGAAAATAGGAGCCAAGTCTGGTCCTCTCAACATTATTTCTTATTTGCCTAATATAGCACCTGACTCATGCATATAGCCCACTCTCAGTAATTTTCAATACCTTTTAGTGAATCAATGAGTTGATCTAAGGCTGGGGTGGGGGGTGGTGGATCATTTTGTTCTGCAGCAGAAACGTAACCCAACTCAGAGTAGGACCCAAAATAAAATAGTAGATCTTGCTATCTGTTTTGGTAAAAAGATTTGATTTAGATATTGAGGTTTGTATACAAACCACACAAGCCAGAAGTTTGACTCTTAATGGAGATTATCACCAACCTGGATACCCCAGATACTTTGATCAGAAGCATTTTGCTAATTCTAAATTCTCCTTTCCACTAAATGTCTAGGAAAGATGCTGCATTCTTTAATGAGTGGAGCCTTAACACTATTTCTCCTTCAGTGTCCTTTATGTTTCCTTAGTCAATATATGTATACAGCAGTAGAGGAGGCTGCATTGCTGGCTGAAGCTTAAACATTAGAATAAATTCTGAAAAATAAAGGATTTTTAAGAGGCAGCCATTAATGTTTTCTTAGTCAGTGGACAATGGCTTTTAGGTGCTAATTCTCCTTCATGAGCAAGCATATCTGCCATTACTGTCAAGGTGATTTATATATGCTTATTAAAGAAAGAATAGGCTTTTGAACATGGGCCATAATGATTTTTCTTGTAATTGGACCATGGTTGCTCCAATACTGTTTTACTACTTTTTTATTATTTATGGTCTGTGTACATATTCTATTCCTTTGAGAAAAGAAAACAGACATTACATGTTGTTTTTATCACTGAACTTCTTTCTCAGTTCTGCTGAACAATGTGCTTTCGTCTTTCAGAGCTGCCAATAAATGGACAATTTCGAGTAATATATAATTTTAAGTATTAGAAATTTTTTTTGGATATTCCCTTACTATCAGTTGGCTCATTCATGTAGCTTTTAAAAAGAAACTTGATAGTTTCAGGATCTGGGTGGGTCCACCAGGTTAAGACTCAGATTTTAATATAATGAGAAAGATAAAATAATCAATATAAGGAAATGTAAAAGCCCAAGTCATTTTTTTTACCTTTGCAGATTCTTCATTCTATATAGCTTATTAATTAAATGTTACTGGCACCACTAGAGATAGATTTGTATTTGAAAGTGATTAAAGGATAATTTTATTTGATACCAAAGAGGTAGTACCACACAGAGTAGTATCAAGGTCACTGAATAAAACTGAAGAAGGGGATAAAAATGGTGTCATAGCATAAATCACAGCAGGATCCTCTATGACCCACCTCCCAGAGTAATGGGAATAAAAGCAAAAATAAACAAATAGCAATAAGCAAAAATAAACAAGTTAAAGCTTTTGCACAATGAAGGAAACTATAAGCAAAGTAAAAAGACAGCCTTCAGAATGGGAGAACATAATAGCAAATGAACCGCCAAAAATTAATCTCAAAAATATACAAGAAGCTCCTGCAGCTTAATTCCAGAAAAATAAACAACCCAATCAAAAAATGGGCCAAAAGAACTAAACAGACATTTCTCCAAAGAAGACATACAGATGGCTAACAAACACATGAGAAGATGCTCAACATCACTCATTATCAGAGAAATGCAAATCAAAACCACAATGAGGTACCATCTCACGCCAGTCAGAATGGCTGCGATCCAAAAGTCTACAAACAATAAATGCTGGAGAGGGTGTGGAGAAAAGGAACCCTCTTACACTGTTGGTGGGAATGCAAACTAGTACAGCCACTATGGAGAACTGTGTGGAGATTCCTTAAAAAACTGGAACTAGAACTGCCATATGACCCAGCAATCCCGCTGCTGGGCATATACACCAAGGAAACCAGAATCAAAGGAGACACGTGTACCCCAGTGTTCATCACAGCACTGTTTATGATAGCCAGGACATGGAAGCAACCTAGATGTCCATCAGCAGACAAATGGATAAGAAAGCTGTGGTACATATACACAATGGAGTATTACTCAGCTATTAAAAAGAATGTATTTGAATCAGTTCTAATGAGGTGGCTGAAACTGGAGCCTATTATACAGAGTGAAGTAAGTCAGAAAGAGAAACAGCAATACAGTATATTAATGCATATATATGGAATTTACAAAGATGATAATGATGACCCTATATGCGAGACAGCAAAACAGATACAGAGATAAAGAACAGTCTTTTGGACTCTGTGTGAGAAGGTGAGGGTGGGATGATTTGAGAGAATAGCACTGAAACATGTATATTATTATATGTGAAATAGATCACCGGTCTGGGTTTGATGCATGAGACAGGGTGCTCAGGGCTGGTGCACTTGGATGACCCTGAGAGATGGGATGGGGAGGGAGTTGGGAGGGGGTGTTCAGGATGGGAAAGACAGGTACACCCGTGGCTGATTCATGTCACTGTATGGTAAAAACCACTACAATATTGTAAAGCAATTAGCCTCCAATTAAAATAAATTAATTAATTTTAAAAATGAGGTCATAGGAGAAACCAGAATTTCTAAGGATTTAATAGTATTGTAATCGAATTGTAGCTTGATCTGCCTGCCACATGATAGGCCAATAATTGGGAGACAAGGTGCTGAGGCAAGGAATAGCGACTTTATTCAGAAAGCCAGACATTGGAGACGATGGCAGACTTGTGTCCTAGAGTCTTCTCAGGTCTGAGTGCCAGTTTCTAGTTTCTTTCACAGAAAAGAGAGGGTGAGGAGGTACCTAAGTAAAGTAAAAAGGCCAAAATCCTTGCAAATATTTCCTGGCTTGGCCAGCTTTGGGGAGGGGATGTGTTAATTATCATCTTTTCTGCAGCCATTCACAGGTGTCAGAGTTTCCCTGTGAGCCAAGCAAAGGCACTTTAATCTTTAGGTGGAGAGGCAAGGTCCCCCCCACCCCCACCCCCGCAAGCAGGACATTATGTATGCTTACAGCTATAAATAGACAGCATCCTTTTAGTGATTATAGTTACAAAAGCAACAAAATGCAAAGGTTGAAGTAAAAGAAACAGATCCAACAAGGAACCAGATTTTGTTCTTTCCTATTGCATTTTTGCATGGGATAGACAAGAAAGAGGCATCTTGGGGAGGAGAGAGAAGAGAGAGCTACTTATAGTGGTAATTTTTGTCTTAAAAAAATACATTTACAGAAAAGAAATCAGGACAAACTAATAACTGAAAAAGAAAAACCCACAGCATAGTAAGGGACAACAGGAACTGTTGTCAGGATCAAGGACTAGCAAAGAGGTGCAGGAATTAAGAAGAACTAAGTACCACTTGGGTACTTGGTTTTTAATACCAATGAGTTTATTAGTATCAAAATCAATTGAGTATGCCAGCAATTTTTATTGCACAACAAAAAGTATGTCTTTTATAATTTAATCACAGAGATTTCTTTTCAAATCTCACCTAGTATTTTATTGTCTTGACGAAAGAAATGGAAATCTGTCCAACTGGCTGAAGGAGGCCCAGGACAGGTGATGTTCAATCTTCATTACACATGGGAAGAAGGTTCAGTGCCTTTTCTCAAGTCTGAGACTGGAATCAGTTCTAATTCATATTTTCATTAATATCAGGGATGATGGGATAGGGTAAGCTCAATACATTTTCCAATTATGCCAAATTGAATAGTGAAGCTAACACCTGGAAGAACTTGTTTGCAATTTAAATGACATCTTTGAGTTTCTAAAGAAACTGAATGACAGTTTAATTAGACAAGAACAAGATGCTGGGGACAACTTACTAGTGATGATAAGAATAATTTATGCTGTGCTTCAGAAAACAGGTTCACATCTTTATTAATTTTATTTCAACCTTGATGGTAGGTATAGTTATCACTCTAGAGGTAAAGATAGGACTAGGTAAGCTTTTAATGGGGTTGGTACAGAAAGATGGTGGGATGAACAGGGATGGAGTTGAAGAGTGAATCACTAAATAACTTGGCAACCAAGCTTCACATTATGGTGTTTAAGATTATACCTTGGGGTAATGTGGACTAATTTTACTGATATTCTAAAAACTGGACATGTCTTGAATCAGTATGTTGTGCTCAATTTTGATATCCAAAACCTAAGTGCAAGGAAAATAGCAGAGGTCCAGAAGAGATCAACAGAAATTCTGCTTGACTAGGAGACTAGGTCTAGGAAAGACTGGAAATTATTCAGCACCAGAAAGAGAAGGTGCAAAGTACATATTTAATTTCAAACACATTTTCATGGTTCATATTGGAAGAACAGTCAGCAGGTCTTCAATATTTCTGTTGCTGTTGGACAATATACTGTTGCTTTTTTTGTTTGTTTTTCTTGAAGTACATTCTCAATAAAGACAAACATCACATCACCATGGAGCTGGGATGTATCACTTTCTGTTGGGATGATACAGGACAATCATTGCCCCTAATCCTTCTCCCTCTCTCTTGCCCTCCCACCCTCTCCCTCTCCCTTCCTTCCTTTTCCTTTTTCTTCTTCCTTCCTGCCAATTCTCCTTTCCTTTCTTCACTTCTTTCTTCTACCTGTAAAAAATTCTACAACTTTAGTGAATGTAAAATTTGGAGCAGAGATTAAAACTTGAGCTAAGAAAGTTTTATTACTATTATCTGATTCAGTCTCACCCTGTAAGGTCATTTCTTTGTTTGTTTTTTAAAGTTGAAAGTGCCCTGTAGATGCAGAAAATAGTAATAGACCATCTTCCCTTTTAGGTCAAATGGCAGGGGATCATACGAGGCTGGAGTTCCACAATATAGAGACTGGAATCATCACGGAACGCCGGTATCTGTCTTCTGTTCCCTCCAACTTCATTGGACACCTGCAGAGCCTGACATTTAATGGGATGGCATACATTGATTTGTGCAAAAATGGCGACATAGATTATTGTGAGCTCAACGCCAGGTTTGGCTTCAGGAACATCATAGCAGACCCTGTCACCTTTAAGACCAAATCAAGCTATGTTGCCTTAGCTACATTGCAAGCCTACACGTCTATGCATCTTTTTTTCCAGTTCAAGACAACATCCCTAGATGGACTAATTCTGTATAACAGTGGGGATGGAAACGACTTTATCGTGGTTGAGTTAGTTAAAGGGTAAGTGTAGGTCTGTTCAATGACAAATAATTAGAGCTTTGGGAAAATGAACCTCATTTTCCATAACTATACATTTAGCAGAAGAAGGAAGGTGGTTTGCAAATAAAGCATTTGTTTAAATCCCTTCTTAGGTATCTTATAAAGTTAAGAGGGATTCAGTGCAGTTCTTTATACCTAAATTTCCATACATAAAATAAAAATAATGTTTTAATTTACTGTAGGCATGACATAAATCTTACTCTTCACATGTGCATTTCTTTACTATGTGCATGGTAATTCTACAAAAGAATTTCTACACACTTGTCGGCTAATTTGTGCTAAGTTAAATAGCTAATGCATGCTATCAGATTACTTCAAGTCCACAGTATCCCATTTAACTAAAGCTTAATTCTATGTCAGAGTTTCTTGAAGAATTAAAAAGATTTTTATGACATTATCTTGAAACTTCCACTTCAGTGGATCTTCCTGACCCGAGCATCAAATCCAAGTCTCCTACATTGGTAGACAGGTTCTTTACCACTGAGCCACCAGGGATGTCCATATATATATATTCTCATGTACACTTCGCATTCCACCAACTACAAAGTGCATGGATGCACATGACCAGCGGGGATACAAGTGAACAGAGAAATTTATCAGAAAACCACCAGGAAGTTTCCTAAGATGGCCTTGTGTAGAGGTTCAGGAGAGTCAGGGAAGATCGTGCACAGATTCAAGGAAATTAGGAAGATCTATGAATCCGGGTGAAAGAAGCTGAGGATTGCCAGTTTAGTGTGGTTGGCAGAGGATGGAGAAAGTGGTGACAGCAGAGAGTGTGTAGTGATAGACATTTACTTTCCTCAGTGATGAAGTGGAGTGTGGACCACTATTGTAGAAGTATGTTCACTGTTTCCTGTATTGAAGACAATAAAGAATCCTCCTTCTTGAAACTGAGTAGTGTTTCCTACATGTTTCTGTACAACTCACTCTCGTGATTTCTAGCAAAGACAAAACCATCTGAAAAAGAGATTTCATATTTGTAATATGTAGTGTGACTCCATCAAAAAATTCAAACAGTGATGGCACTTTGTCACCTTCCCTTTTTTCCCAGGTACTTACATTACGTGTTTGATTTGGGAAATGGTGCTAACCTCATCAAAGGGAGCTCAAATAAACCTCTTAATGACAATCAGTGGCACAACGTGATGATATCAAGGGACACCAGCAACCTCCACACTGTAAAGATCGACACGAAAATCACCACGCAAATCACAGCAGGAGCCAGGAACTTGGACCTTAAGAGTAAGTGTGCCAAGTCAGAGCAGCAGGCAGAACACACATGGCTGTGTACATGTGGCACGTCCTTGGCTTTGGGGCGTGTGTGTGTGTGTGTGTGTGTGTGTGTGTGTGTGTGTGCCTTCTGCAAAGACTGACCAGAATTTCATCTGTAGCACGTAGTTAATAACACAGCACACAAGTGTCTGTTCCTCCTTTTATATGGCAGAAACATATGTATTTTTAATAGCAGCTCAAAAAATACAACACCTAAGAATGTGTGCATGATTAAAATTTAAAGAGTGAGAAAAATGTATTCTTAGTCATGTTATTTATAAAGAAAAGTAGGTGTTTGCAACACCTTGTAGTCCCAACAGCTTTTAATCAATCTGGAGTCAAGTTAACCAGATACCTAATGAGTTTCTTCTAGAGCTTATTAGTTTTCTTTTATTGGTGAGATTTCCTAGATACATATGGAGCTTCTGACCAGCAGGGGTCTGAGGCTGGCTTGTACCCTGAGTCTCTGATGATGAATCTGCCCAACCCACACACACCAATGCAAATATTCTTTCACCAGCTGCTAAGAAAGTCTTAACAGACTTTTTTCCTTCCTTATTGATACTTGATTACTCAAATGAGCAAAACAAAATGCTTGGAAAACTTGTCAGTAATAGGAGAAAATAACAGAAGTGTCTATTTGAATGGGACTTTGTGATTCACTCAGAGCATATCCATAGATTCTGCCTCATTTACCGTGACAGCAGACACTGGACAAGTGGTTATTAGCACTTTAATATGATTGCAGGAAATCTGAGCTTTGAATGACTTTCCCAGGGCTAAAACAACTGCTTCAGCAGACCAAAACATAACCTCAGTTCTGACACACGCCCCCTCGATGGCTCCTTCTGTTCTGTCCTGATATATTCCAAAGCCCTGTGGGAATCATCACGGTCACATGTTTGCCTGGCAAGAGCTGTTCATTTATATTGATAAGATCTTTCCCTTTGATTTGAAAGACAAGTACATAGGGGAGTTGGGAACTGGAAAGAGAAAATCTTTATTTCTAGAGAAAAAAATATTCTTTCTAAGCAGGGTGAAAGAAGAAAAGGATTTCACTTTCTGTAGTTGCAGAATATATTTACAATCCCGGTATTTTATTTTCTAACACATAAAGTATGTGGTGATGGCTGTAACCCTTGTCTCAGAGTCAGCCTCTTGTTAACTTCAAAGAGAGCCTGTTTATGCCCACGAATTTAATAGGTGAGCTCAAAAAGTAAAACGCAGCTCAAACGAAATGCTATTTTACAGGCTAACCATGTTTCTTCTCTCTGACTAAAGTGAAGTGAGGGCATTTTCCGTCCCTATCTTGTGGGGGGCCCCAGTTTTGCACAGCAGGCTCGGGTGGTAATTGACAAGGAAAAGGGAGAGATTGTGACAGTCAGTGTGCTGGGGGTTCTGTTTGTGTAGGAAGAGACCTCGCTAAGCATAAATGAGCTTCCCTAGAAACTGCGAACACCAGGTGGGAGGCTAAAATGGCTGGAAAACAGACAGTTCACGGCTGAAGTCTGTGACCTGCGCAGAACTGCTCAGACCTAAGAGAGAAGCAGTGCCAGGCAGTGGGTATGTTATAGGACAAGTAGGACACTGTCTCCTGAGAAATAAATATTTGCCTATTGTTCCTTAAAAAACCAGAGTGAGAGTAATTAGATGACATCATATGGAATTCTTTCTAGTGGTGGAAGGGACTTTTACAAACCTAAGAAACTCTCAGAGCTGATTTTTATTAAAGCATGGAGTGTTTTGTGATTATGAATATAAGAAAGGCTTTATTTGTAATAAAAATGAAAACTATGAATTGAAAATAATATTTTATATAATAAGAAGATGCTAACGTTTGACATCTGACTGAGTGCCTTTGTGTTTAAAAAAATAACACAATTTACATTTGAGGTAAATTTCTCAGGTGGACAAAGAGATTCTATACTAATGATTATGTCCCCCTTTACCTTGTGAAATTCCTTTGTGTTTAGTCTTATCAGAGCGTGCCAGAAAGTAAAAGCAAGTTTCTAAAATTAAAACTTTAAAACTTAAACATTAAAAGACAAAGCTGTGGACCCGCAGCTGGATGTGTGGTCCTATGGCAACAACGGCCCCACGAAGCCCCCTTGCCTTGTACGTCCCCAGCAAGAGGGAACCCGGGGAGAAGCTGTGGCCCTGCTGTGGCCATCGCCCAGCTTCTGCAAGCATGGCGTTTTGGTGTGTGCAGCCAGGGGCCCTGGTCAGATGAGGGGTATTAACAGTGCTTGTTTTGTGCTCCATGTGGAGAGCATGGCAGAGAAAAGGGCAGTAGGGTTCCTGCCACAAAGAGCTCTCTGGTCCAGGAAGGCTGACACTAAGCGAACATTTACAGAGCAGAGAACAGGATTCCCTAGACCCACATCAGGACTCCGAAAGTAATCAGGTACCACCAAGTAGAGTATTAGAGGAGGGAAGTTCTCAGAGATACCCTGGAGGAGGAGCAATGAGACTCTGTTTCTCCTTCCCACCGGGATGCGCCCTGGAATTAGGAGGTCTCAGAAAGGAGACCATCCACAGGCGCTCTTCACTCTGATTTTTTTTTTTTGGGGGGGGGGTTGTCTAGCTGCTCTACAGTGTTGAGCTTGTGCTGTACAATGAAGTGAATCAGCTAAATGTATACATATATCCCCTTCCTCTTTGACCTCCCTCACTCCACCCCACATGCCGTTCCTCTGGGTCAAAACAGAACACCAAGCTGAGCTCTCTGCTAAACCACGGCTTCCCACCATCCATCCATTTTACATGTGGCTGAGCACATTCGTCAGTCCCAGTCTCCCAGTTCACTCGCCCTCCATCCACACCTCGGTTCTCTATGTCTGCGTCTCTATTCCCCTGCAAATAGGTTCACCGGTACTATTTTTCTAGATTCCACATGTAGGAGTTAATATACTATATTTGTTTTTCTCTTTCTGACTCATTTCACTCTGAATGACAGACTCTAGGAACATCCACATCAGTACAAATAACCCAATTTCATTCCTTTTTAATGGCACTGTTTCCTTGGCATGCTAGCTAGTCATGTAGGGTTCAGCCACTCTAAATGCAAGAACAATGAAAGGTGACTGACTTTAGATAATGATCTTATTTTGTACTTTTTTTTTTGCCCTTATAGAATTAAAAGAAAACGATCAGGTTTAGTCTACACTCTGTGTATGGTCATTGCCACATGCTTCAGTTCCTCTCAGAGTGAGGTCTCCCTGATTAAAAACATCAGTTATGTGGTGGGGTTCATATTTCTGCACCCTTCTCAGACAGACTGAAGCAATGATCTTTTGAGAATGATGTACAGGGAAGACCAGGTGTCTACACTTTTAAAGTGAAAGTGTTAGTTGCTCAAACCTGTCTGACTCTTTACGACCCCATGGACTGGGGCCCACCAGGCTCCTCTGTCCATGAACTTCTTCAGGCAAGAATACTGAGTGAGTATCCATTGCATTCTCTAGGGGATATTCCAGACTGACGGAGCCAATGCAGGTCTCCTACACTCACTAATCCAGATGCTCTAGTTCAAAGCCCTGAACAAATGCAGTGTCTGTGCTGAGGCCAGATTTAACTCACTTTCGAATTTTACTGCGAAGCCTGCTTTTGTTTTCATATTAGGATTTTACTTTTGTTTTCCTAGTTCTCCTCCAAAGTGATCTTTGGTTGCTTCAGGAGCCTTGGGAATATTTTTATTTCTTATGGAACCATTCCAGAAAAAGACACTAGAGGGCAGCATAAGGCTGCAAAACCTGCCATCTGGGAGGCTGGTGGGGCGGGCGAAGCGTCTTTCTAGTCTCCGCAGGCCCTGGGAAGAGAACTTTGTTTTTTTTTGCCCAACTAGAATTCCGCGGTTAGTCTTCAGAATAACACATGCTTCTGTTTGTGGCTGTTTCATTATATAGACAGTGGTTTGTGTGGAAATGTGCAAGCTAGATGCTGATTATCCCATTCCACAGGTTGACTGGGAAGAAGGTGGTGAGGGATGGGCAAGAGTCTAATGATCTCTGAGAATTCCCACCTGGGACCTTGTTCAAATTGTCTTTCATGATGCTGCCACGTTCTCAGGGGGTTGCGTGTCTCTCCCCGCTGACACAGTTTTGCTTTCATCTTTATTTCCTAGCTGTTTGTGTCCCATTCTCTCTGGCTTTTATGTACAAGCTCTTGCTATGGAAAGAGCAGCAGAAACTTGCTCTGTGCAGTGATTGCCTAACACAGCTGTACCTACTTGCATTGGGGAACTTCTGGGTCCTGTACTCTTTAGAAAGAGAAGGGTTGGCTTAACTCCTCCTGCTGTCCCTTCCCTTGTTCCTGTATTTGACACATCTGTTTGCTTGCATGTGTATCTACATGGGAAGGAGCTGCTATATATTGACTCCCTGCTGCTGCTGCTGCTGCTGCTAAATCACTTTAGTCGTGTCCGACTCTGTGTGAACCCATAGACAGCAGCCCACCAGGCTCCCCAGTCCCTGGGATTCTCCAGGCAAGAACACTGGAGTGGCTTGCCATTTCCTTCTCCAATGTATGAAAGTGAAAAGTGAAAGTGAACTTGCTCAGTCGTGTCACACTCTTAGCGACCCCATAGACTGCAGCCCACCAGGCTTCTCCATCCATGGGATTTTCCAGGCAAGAGTACTGGAGTGGGGTGCCATTGCCTTCTCCGATATTGACTCCCTACTAAACACTACATGGATTTTTTTATTATTGTGTGTGTGTGTGTGTGTTTTTTTTTTTTCTATTTTACACAGTCTCTGACATTATAAAATACTGTTCAGGGAACTACTTATTATTCAAAGTTAATTTTTACATTAAAAAAATAGATTTAAATGAGGTTATTTTACTTATTCCTTGCAATTGATTACCCAGGGATTTGAATTGAGGTCAGTCTTGCTCATTTGTTAATCTAGTTCAAGAACAAAGATGGAGAGAAGGGTCATCTTTGCCTCCTCCCCAAGCCCCAATGTTCCTTGGGTCCATGGGCCCCCTTTCTTAAGGCATTACTTAAGTTTATCCTTCAGCAAATTGAGGAAAATTTTCTTCATGAGGAGAAAATAAATGATTCCTAGGTGCAGAGGATACAGTGCCCTCAGGTGGCCACTTAGCAAAATTACTTAAAAGGGAATAATTCACTTACAGGACAATTGTAGGTCAGCTCAGACAGAGCTCGGCCCTTTCTCGCTCTCGTGCCCCACGTTCCTTGCCCCCATGGGCCCTGAGCGAGCGTTCCCTCTGCCCTCCCATCTTGTCTCTTCCCTTGTCACCACCATGAGCAGTGTCTGCTTGTTGATGTCCCTCGTAGCCCTCCTTACACCTACTTTGAAAAGCAAACACCGCTATTGTTTATCCAGCTTCTAAGCCACTAAGAGCTCCCCTAGGCAGAGCCAACCCGACCAGGGCTTTCCTTACAAATAGGTTCAATCTCTAAGCTGAGATTTGAAGATGAATAGCATTCTTGCTCTTTCCATCTTGATCTCATATCGGTCTCTATTACTCAGCTACCTACCTGGATAGACCACATAGGTCCCCTCTTTCTTCTGTGTTTTTGACAGATCATTACTGTACAACATCAGTGATCCAGATTCTATTCCAAAGCTCTGATCATGTTTAAATACACTCTGGCTTTGTGTACTCAGCCAAGTGACATCTGATAGCCTGCTTGCCTTGCCCAGATAATTTATGCAAAAACAAAACTTTCAGAGTCTGACTTTGAGCTTAGCCTTAAAGCAGGAGATGGCATTAAGCATGTTGTCTGTCCTGTTGGTTAGGCTGTCTTTATTGCATTTATTTTTCTTTTTTCAGTTTGTAAGGGAAAGAGATTTACTCACATTACTTCAGCTAATGGGAGATTATTTTAAGGACCCATTAGGAAGTAAGAGAGACAAGACATCCTTTCAGCTACTGAACGCGGAGAATAAGAACTTTGTTCTGACTGTCATACTGGGGTCTCAAGAACAACCCTCATAAGTGTTTCCTTGGATACGAGTGCCCATGTGTGCATGCATGATGAGTTGCTTCAGTCATGACTGACTCTTTGCAACGCTTTTGACTGTAGCCCTCCAGGCTCTTCTGCCCATGGGATTCTCCAGGCATGAATACTGGAGTCTATTGCATGCCCTTCTCCAGGGGATCTTCCCAACCCAGGGATTGAACCTGCATCTCCTGAGGCTGCTGTGTTGCAGGTGGATTCTTTATCGCTGAGCCATGGGGAGTACCCACAGCTCCCTAATCTAGGCCTACACCTCCAACCCTCTCTCTGCTGTGTCTGCTCCCACGTAGATCCTTCTGCTTCTGCCTCATGGCTTCTACGTGTTACTTTCTCTCCTGTATGTATTTCTACTTCTGTCTACTCTCCTCTTCTCACTTTCAGGTTTCCTCAAAGACGTGCTTTAGTATGGTGAGTAGACCTCTCTAGAACACAGCTTCATGGGCGTTTGCCCTAGTGCTTGTGGTCAGGCTTACTTCCTCAGACCGAGTAGCTATGAACACACAGGTAGATTTGCATGAGATTAAACTGGAGCTTAAAAGATGGTCCCTGGGGAGGAGGCTGTGTGTTGGAAGGCTCTCATAGCTTCTCAGAAGGGAGTGGGGTGATTTGCTTATTCAGAAAGTGCAAAGCATCACGGCAGAATGTGAAGAGGAGGGGATGAAGGGGTTTTAGGTGGGAGAGTGGAGTATTATGGTACGCTTAAGAATCATTCCTTTGACTTTGGTACAGAGGATGGGCTAAGGAGAGAGGCCACTCTGGAGGCAGTTGTCACAGTGCAGAACAGAGACAACTGGGCTCTGAGTACATAAAAGTGAGACTTGACATTTTTGTTAAGCCGTTTCCCATATAAGAACTGAAAGACAATTGGAGAAATGAAACTATTGTTTCTCTCCTGACTTCTCCATTGAAATCTCAGTCTTTGCAGAAATCAGTCTCATTCTCTTCTTTGTACTATAATGCGTTTGTCAATTTGTTTTAATCCCACTCTCCCTCCCCACCAACACCCAGTCCCCCCAAGACATCCTTTCCTCTTCATGCCCAGTTGCCTCAGACCTGCTGTCTAATGTGTTGCTTGGAAGCTCTTCCTTCTGCTTCCTTAAAACCCTTGGAGCAGCTTCCATGACTGCCACAGAGTTTAAGTTCTTTATTCCCTACCAGCAACTCGGACTCTGTTTTCTTTTCTATTTCTTTTTAATTGGAGGATAATTGCTTTACAATGTTGTGTTGGTTTCTGCCATACATCAACCTGAATCAGCCATAAGTATACAAATGTTCCCTACCTCTTAAACCTCCCTCCCACATCCCACCCCATCCCACCCCTCTAGGTTCTTTTTTTTTTCAATTCCTTCACTCGTGTATTGATACTTGTTTTGGAATCTCTTCTACTTTGGGCATTATTTTACTATGCTTAGTTTTTTGGTTTTTTTTCAACTCCCATGAACTCTATTATCTAAAACTTGTTTTCCCACTGTTAGAATCCTGGGGACATTTTATTTGAAGGGATCTGGGAGACACTTTGATCTGAGCCTTTCCTTTTACAGATGAGAGAAACATGCTCAGGAGAGACTGTGCACAACCAGTCAGATAGTATTCTAGATCTGTCTGGTCTTCAAATCCCCAGTTTAACACTTTTCACAATAGACCAGGGAAAACAAATTGTATTAATGTTTCTTGGATTCACCTCAGTTGACTGCTATTGACCACCTGGAGCACGTGCAGAAAATAAAGGTGAGGCCTTCTGTGGACTCACTAGAGAAACCAGTTCATAATGGTTGGCCACAGGCTCAAGATGAAGCCTGGTAGCATGTGGGCCACCTATTAGCTTTTTTTTCTGGTGCAACTTTAAGGACCTCTGTCCTTCCCTTGACTTATTGGAAAAAACCCTGAGCTGGGAAAGACTGAAGGCAGGAGGAGAAGGGGACGACAGGATGCGCTCTTACAGCTGGTGCCGAGGATGCTGTGAAGAACAAATTGCCTGCGTGCGCTCAGAGCTGAGTCCTTAAGGGCCAGGGGAGTGCTCACAGGCCTCAGCCTCACAGCTAGGTCTCCATGCGTGTCCCTTTTCAGGGAACGTCAGGACTGTGGCTGAGCTGTCTTCTTAGAGGCTGAGCTTCTCAGCCAAAAGCTCCCGACATCAGGACCATCTGGGAAGGCAAGCTTGATGTCATCTCTCTCACTGAAGAAGGACTTAAGTCTTAGCTTTCATTGCTCTCAGACCTCCCTCTTCTTTTTTTTTTCCTGAGGGGAGAGAAAGACAAGGATTTTGCGGGGTACAAGAAGCATAAATCCATTCAGATGAACTTAAAGGAGGGAATGGGACAGAGTGTAAGCATTCCAGGAGCCCAAGGGCAAGAAAGAGAAAGTTTACAGCTGGAGCTCTTGAGAACATATCAGGAAAGCTGTCAGCAACCAGCCAGCCTCTCTTCCTCTCCTAGTCTCCACCAGGGCTGGGAGCTGCCTTCTCCCGGCTTCACAGGGAGGCCACATGCTCTCCTTCTCTGCACACTGGTTTGCTCTGCTTTCACCAGCATTGGCAAAATTTTGGCGTCCCCAGACCTGGCCTTCCACCCCTGACCAACTCAAATACCCAAGATCAACTCATTTGAGTTTGGGAGTCCCAGTGCCACATTCTTGGGGGAGAAAATTTGATTTGAACTCACATCCTGTCTGTGATCAGGAGACAGGGTCACATTGTAGAAATATGGCACCCTGGATTTGTTTGAAGAAACATTTAGACAGTCTACTTGGGGTGTAAGCAGAGCCATCAAGGGCTCCACAAGGTGACCTTGAAGCTGCTGTGCAAAAATCAAGGGGATGGGGTTGCCTTGCTATGGAGCAGGGACTGGGGATTGAGGCTACAGTCATCTAGATGGTGGGGAATCAGGCATTGTATGGCACCAACTTGTTCAGATGACTAAGATCATAAATGCTTGGGCTGGACAAAAGTACTTTGTGGTGGAGACAGAGACTGTGTTCATCGGGAGTGAGGCAGCACAGGGGATACAGAAGCCAAAGCAGAAGTCATAGTCTCCCTGGAATTCACAGGAACACAGGAGGAAGGAAGCTAGATTCTCATCCTCTGTGGGTTGGAAAGATTCAAACAAGGCTCCTCTAGAACTGTAATGTTTCAATTGCTCATTATACATCTCAGAAGTAAATACTACTATAATTTTCAGCCAGTTCCATTGAGTTAGGGTTTCTTGATTATGCATCGTCAGCCCTCTTTTGCTGTGACTCACAGGACAACTAGCTTCTACCCTTGACCCTGGACAGTTTGTCCGGAGCCATAGGTCATAGCCATGGAATACAATGGAAAATTGGGTGGGCATAGTACAAAGTCACTGCTACTACTGTAGAGATGCTGCAAGGCTGGTGCTGTGGTCTTTACTCACTAGGAAAGCATATTGTTGATGCCACTGTGCTGCTGCTGGCCCATCATTTTCAAAAGATGGAGGGGACCTCCAGTGCTGCTTCAGAACTGAATTAGGTCAATCAGGCTTTCCTGTTAATGCCACATTAATATGGTTTTCTGTGTCCACTCTTACAAGAGGCCCTTCCTTGGCCTTTGCAATTAATTATTGTGGTTTTTCTTAAGGTAATGCAAGAAGCAATAAAGCTTTGTAACTAAGGTTCAGGCATGGGGTCAGACAGACTTGGTGAAATAGAATCTCTACCACTTATTTCTGTGTATCCTTAGGTTAGGTCCCCCATACCATCTTCATCATCATCTGCTTTTCACTAAGCACTAGGTACAAGATTTACATATATTATTCCCTTATTTGTGTGTGTGTGTGTGTGTGTGTGTGTGTGTGGCTAATTGGTAAGGCTGCTGTACTTATCCACATTGTAGATGATGAAACTGAGGTTTAGGAAAGTTAAACATCTCACCTAAACATTAGTGATAGTAAAATCAAATAACAGTAATAATTATTTTAGCTATTTCTGAGAGCTGATCATATCCCATGAACTCTTATATGTATTTTACTCACAAGATCTCATTTAATTCTCACAACCATGCAGAAGCTCAGCCAATGTGTTCTTTAAAGCCCAAATGTTTATAAGGCAAGGGGTTTGTAAGGCCCACCTGGCTATGACAGGCATTGGCAACATTCTCATAGGCTACTTTCTCATAAGTGCCCTGGTGCAGGACAGCCCAGCTGGTATTCTCAGGTTTCTTAGAGGCTGGGTATTAGCATTCCTCGGCAGGCTGTGCTAGGTTCTGTCTGAACCCCACCATTCCCCTTCCACACACTCACTGTTTAGATTCCACCACTGGTTTCTCTGTGGAGATCAGAGACTGTATAAAGACTTCTTCAAGCTCTTTAAAGTCCTGTACTAATGTACTGTATCTATAACACAGCAATTCTGTATTCCTCAACTGCAGGAAACACAAAACAAGTTATCTACGACAAGGGTCCCCAGTCCCTGGGGCCATGTACTAGTACGAGTTCTTGGCCTGTTAGGAATGGGGCCGCACAACAGGAGGTGCATGGCAGGTGAGCAGAATAAAGTTTCAACTGTTTTTACAGCCACTTGCCATCACTCGCATTCCTGCCTGTGCCTCCTGTCACATCAGCAGCAGCATTAGATTCTCCTAGGAGCACAAACTCTACTGTGAACTGCGCATGCGAGAGGTCTAGGTTGCGTACCCTGATGAGAATCTAGGGTAATGCCTGATGATCTGATTCTTCATTATGATTTGAGTTGTATAACTATTTAATTTATATCACAATGTAACAATAATGGCAATAAAGTGCACAATAAATATAATGCACTTGAATCATCCCAAAACCATCCTTCTGCTCTGGTTCATGGAAAAATCTTAGAGAAAAATGTCATGTAATAAAATATTTCTTCCCTTGTGTAAAATGTAGTTCTTCAGAACATTTGACATTGCTATAATACCTGTGTAGTGCTGTAGCACTGAAAATGTCACTTCTGGTAATTGCAAAATAACTGGATATTTTCCCTTTCACTGTCCACGTGCTCTTCCCATCTCTATGCCTTGTATAGAACCTATATATTGGGTCTGTTTCCTTAGCCCCTGAAGTCTTCCTCAAATATGACAGCCAACAGTTTTAATTGCTCTGTGTCCTTAATATGCATTCCATAGAGCATTTGCATTTATAGATGCCTAAAGCAGGCCCAGGCAAATATAGAATTTGATTGGGTGATTGGAGATTAGCCTGTTCTTTCATCATCAGCTTGTTCCAGCAGGCTGTTGGTTAGTCCATTCAACTGTTAAAGCCCTCCATTCTCCTAGCTTTAAGGAAAAGTTCCCTGCACATTTAACCCCACTTTTTGATCATTGCTGTTAACTATCTGCATTTCCTCTTAAGGGTAATTTAAATATTGGAAGAACAAAGTGTTTGGGGACCTGCCTAAGGAATTTTATACTGGTCCAGTGGGATTTGATGACCTGATTGAGAATATTCCATCCTTTAAGCACAGAAGCAATTCATTCTTTGAGAAAAAAATTATAAAAAAGTTCAGGTACCTAAGTAAAAAATAAGAGTTTTATTTGACCCTGAAGCTCATAATATTTTGGAAGCTTTTTGACAATGTCTGTAAAGCTTTTTTGTGTGTTTCGTATCACTTTGTCCTTTCAAGCTCTCCAGAAAACCCTGGTGACTTCCCCCTATATCTGTTGAGAGCAGGTTCCATTTTTGACCTGCATTAAACAGGCCATTATGATGGGGAAGAACCTTCCTTTTATACTTACTCTGTACCCTGCTAGATCTTCCCCTCCGCCCAAAAAAGTGTGCATTCATTTTTAAATAGGAAAAGAAAATTTCTTTGAAATAATAAAAGTTATTTTGAAAAAGAAAGAAAGCTCAAATTGTTATCCAGAGTTCCTCAAAATCTCAGGAAAGATAACACATTTGGGCAGGTCCTCTCACGGGTCCCCTAGTTATAAGTCTCTCAGTCTCTAGTTCAGTGATTTCTAAACTCCTCTTCTACCAATTCTCCTGTTGCCAAGAAGCGTTTTAGTAAAAGTAGGAGGCAGTGTGTTGCAGTGGGAAGAGAGGTCACCTGGGACTTAGAGGCTGGGGTGCCCGTGTTACTGTCCCGGGAGTGCCTTGGGAGGTCACTTACCTTTTCAGAAGGGTTCTTTCCTCACCTGTCAGGTGAGGATAGTAACTCCTTCCTGCTTATTGTGAAGATTTGGAATGAAGATCAAATGAAACAAGAGATGGCAAAGTGCTGGTCACATGGAGGTCTGTGCACATGTTGGGTGTGACCGTATGTGCGAGACGAGGAATTTCTGCAAGGCAGTCAGCAGTCCCAAAGAGCAGCACCCAGGGAGTGCAAAACGAAACATGCAGCAGTGACAGGATTGTTTGCTGCTAAAGGATATCTACAGTTTCTAAACTGGCTGTCACTCGGATGGGAAAATGTAAAAACAATGGGAATGAATACCTGAACCCTGTTTTTAACCAAAAGGTAAATTCACTGAGCATGAGACAAAGTTAGCTTGACAAGAACTGATATGCCTGAACTCGCACCCGTCTGCCACATTGCCACTGACATAGTGTGATTTTAAAATGGATTACTGCACACCCATCCATAGCAATTTCACTTTATTATTTCCCCTTTAACATGCCCACTGGCTTTGCCTTAGAGTCTGTTGGCCAAACACACAAAGAAATTAAGTTTTACAATGATACTTTTCAAAAACTTTCTTTTTGGGGGCAATTTTGGATCAAAGATATCAGCTAGAAACAGAAATTTCAGAGTGTCGAAACCATTGTCTGTCTTGTCTATAACTATAATGTCAGTGTCTTGAGGCCTTACTACAGGGGAACACTAAGGTCTGAACTCCAATTTTCCTGGAGCCCCCCCATCTATTCATACACAAGAACTACACTGGGTCATAGATAAATGCAGGCGTTCTACTTATCTCTTTGTGAGAGGCAAGTGAAAAGGAGCTGTCATATCTAAAAGTCAAATTTGGAAGTCATAAGAATTCTATCTACTTGTTGGAATTTAGATACCTAACATTTATGATTATAGAAGCAAATTGACGTTGTGTTTGTGAGACCAGTCAATGAGCATGCAGGTGGGTTCTGTTTCATCCTGGAAATATGTGTTATTTAATTTGGACTCTGCAAACATTTATTACCATTACTTTTCTCCACTAGTCAAGTTACCCCAAAATACTCCTGTATTTTGTGGCAGTGGAACTGTACAAACTGGCCACTCGACACCTGGCATGTACAGTGTGTAAACCAGTGCAGATAAAATGAAAATTATCATAGATTCAGGACACTGGGCTTGGAATCAGACCTTCCATTTTTTCTGGCTTTGAACCCCTGAACCATAGTGTGTGTGTCTGTGACATATGTTCTTCTGTAGCTCATCGGGTGAAAACTAAATGACACAATCTATGTGCAAGTAGTACTCTTGCCTGGAAAATCCCATGGATAGAGGAGCCTGGTAGGCTGCAGTCCATGGGGTCTCTAAGAGTCAGACACGACTGAGTGACTTCACTTTCACTTTTCACTTCCATGCATTGGAGAAGAAAATGGCAACCCACTCCGGTGTTCTTGCCTGGAGAATCCCAGGGATGGGGGAGCCTGATGGGCTGCTGTCTCTGGGGTCACACAGAGTCGGACACGACTGAAGTGACTTAGCAGCAGCAGCAGGGCACTACACCAATGTCAGTTATTATTATTAAGTCAGGACTATCTTTTCTGGTTTTGGCCAAAGCTTGCACTGATCATGAAGGACTCAAACCAGTGAGGAGGTTCTCTCCCACTTGGTCAGGGCTCTGTACATTTAAATTCAATTGTCTCAATGATTTTTTTTGTGAAATTCAATGTCTCTGTAGTGAAAACAGAATAAATTGTTGGATGTGGGAGCCCACTATGAAATACAGAATACCTGTGGCTGGCAGTGGCCTTCGAATTAGTAATAGGAGACCAGAGGGACTCTAATCTGAGTCCTGGAGTAGTGGTCCACAGGCTGGATGGAGAGCGTCATCTGCAAACACACAGGAAGTGCACATAGGGATTAACAGATGTACTCGGGCAAGGCATCAGGGATCTACACAGTTAGCCTGGCCCTCTTCTATGGCCACAGACGATACATGCATGCCTTTCTGTAATGATAGCAGTGTCATAGAGTAGAAGCATCTAGAAAAATAGTATAAAGTGTCCATAGTGTGGAAGGTGCCTATGGAGGCTGCATGAGTTAGGACATACTTGTATATGGGGCCACAGAGAGAATGATAGACTGGACAAAGCTAGAATGAGGTAGAGGGCCACGATAGACTGAAATTTAATTTCCCACAAAGATTTGGCACTTACTTTAACTGCAGAAGAGACTCGTTGATAGGTTCTCACTACCACACAATGATACCCTAAACTAGTTCTGTACCTATCTTTGTCTGCCTCTCTCTACAAAAAGAAAAAAAAATTCAACACATCAGTTAAAATTGTTCCTGAATTACACTATCAGAATAGAAAAAAATGTCACTGTGTTGAACCCTCTTAATGAGCTAGATGTCTTCAAGGAAGGGATCAGTAGAAGATAAAATTCCCCACAATTAACTTTACTTGTTACTTCTCAAGTGGAGGGAAACAGGGACAAATATGAATGCTGTGTTCATAAAACCTTCCTTCTGTCTTTATGTTTAAATGATTATTTATTGAATGGAAACTGCAGATTCATCCATTCATTCAGTGAGTCAACAAATAGCTAGTGTATGCTAAGTGAAAACAAGACCAAAAAAGATGCTTTGCTTATGATGGTTCTTCAAGGAATTTATAAAATAATGGGAAGATGAAATATCTACATAAAGAATGGGGAATGAAATGGTAATTGTCAGAAAAGAGATTTTAAATGTTATGGGGATTCATAGATTGTACTTGCCTATGACTGAGAAAACACATAAACAAAGTGAAATTTGAGTTGAGACCCAGAAAGTGGGTAAGGGTTTGAAATGGAATATTGGAAGGAAAAAGACTCATGATATGGAAGCCATGTGTTGCAAATAATGATCACAATAGCATGAACGTGCAGTATTGCAGTGATGGAGAAAAATACAGTTTGACTAAAGATTAGTAAATAGGTAGAGGATTGATGTTAGTTTAATTCTCTACTTGGCCAGCATTGTTGGGGAGAGATTGTTGAAAGTTTAGAAAAAGTTTCTGAGGGAGGAAAACTCAGAATCATGACCACTGCTGAGCCTCATGCTTTATGTGAAAGATAGCCGAGGTATAAAAGGAATCAGAACACCGTGTGGAGATGGCAGATATGGTACTAATGAGGAGGATGGACGGAGGCAGGACACAGATGATGGGCTATTGCATGGTGAAAGGCAGATTAGAATTGGAAAAGTAAAGGAAAATTGAGGCACAGACATCAGACATATTGGCAAAGTCAAGTCATCAATACCAAAGTGCCTTGCAGAATTTGAATGGAAGGTGTGAGAAACAGAATGGAATTGAAATGGTTTTGAAAATAATTTCGATTGAGATCACAGTTGTTCAGTCATGTCTGACTTTGCGATTCCAGGGGTTGTAGCACACCAGTCTTCCCTGTCCTTCACTGTCTCCTGGAGTTCCCTCAGATTCATGTTCGTTGAGTGGGTGATGCTATCTATCCATCTTATCCTCTGCTGCCCCCTTCTTTTGTGTTCAATCTTTCCTGGGGTCAAGGTCTTTTCTGAAGAAATGGGTCTTCCCATCAGATACCAAAGTATTGTAGCTTCAATTTCAGCATCAGTCCTTCCAATGAATATTCGGGGTTGACTTCCTTCAGGACTGGGAGACTAGAAATGTGACTGCTATAAAACATGGTAGTCTAGAAGTAATTTCCCAGTAGGCGGAGATAGGAAAGATGATGGTTTATTTTTAGGCTGAACTTAGAAAGCCAGGACGAGCCTAAAGATTAGGATTTACAGCTATTTCCTGCAGAAGTAAAAACAGGTTATTCTAGGATTAAACCTTTTATGCGACAAGGAAGGCTAAGGTGTATAAATGTTAAAGGATAACTAAGAAGGCGAACTGGTGACCACTGAGCACCTCTTCAACAAGGAATTTCTAAAAGTAACCTGATTTCCCATAGAGATGTATAAAAGACACAGATCTAGTGTCTCAGAGCAAAAAACCCACGTAGAGTATCAGTTTTGACTTCAATAATGATAATTTGTTGTGCCCTCAACTCAGATGTGATTTTGAATAGTGTTTATTGTTCAATCCAGTGTGTGCTTTGTTATTAAAGCTTCCATTTGTCTCCTTTTAAGCTCAAATGTGTTAGAGAAATATTAACAACTTCCTATGCTTTTGCTTTCTGTAATTTAACATCATTTATTTAAATAATCACAGGAAATAGTAACATCGGCTTTCTCCCCAGAAAAAGCATGGAGTGTTTGTTCTTCAGAGACTAGAGATGATTTTTTTTTCTTCTATCTAACAGGGTACACCTGCTATAAAAATAGTTTTCTGTTTATTTTTTTCTCCCCAAGAAAGCCTATGTTAATTTACATGGTCTAGATATAACCTGCAGATGTTCACTTGTGGATATGCAACAAAAGATGAAAATTGAAGAGAAAGATACAAATCAGTGGAGGTGGGGGGCGGAAGAAGGTGGAGTTTGATTGTTACCAAAGATAAGGAAGGACATCTTTCCTACAGAATAACTCTAAGAAACTAGCCCAGCCTAGTTGTACTTTTTCAATTAGCCAATCAGAGCAAGAATTGAGAGGAAAGTTAGCAGTGTCCAACTTTGCTAAACAAGGTCAAATCCTCTCAGCGAAGCCTCTACAAACTCCTCCAGTCTGGCCAGTTGGAAAGTAAGACAGTGTGTATTGTTTCACCTTCCCCTCCATATGCCACTTACAAGAGATTGCAGGAGCCTCCTTGTTTCCCTAGAGTTTTATCTATTCAAATCTATAAAGCAGTCGTCCTTTTTATGTATGCTCTTTTTAATTAAAATGAAACTGAGATGTTTGAGGCTCTAAAAAATGCATATGAATAAACAGGAAAGCTGAGTCAAAGAACTAATTATACCTTGATGCTTACATTCTGCTTTTGGAAGATGCACTCCAAGTCCTTGCTCTAACTGCCTTATGCTCCCTGTTTTAAGAGAAAACTTCTTACACCACTTCATTTATCTACTTCTGGTTGATGGCTCCCAAGCCAGGTCTTCTAGGCCTAGCATCCCTGAGACCCCGGTTCATATTATCTCATTCCTAAAGGACACTCCTACTCAAATTACACATGTTGAATGTTAAATACAATTTCTTCTCTTCTCTCCAGATTATTGCTATTTCACATTCTCTCATCTCCTAGCCTGCATGTCTTATATTTTTGGACTTCTCATCGCCTTTGGAAAAAAATATTCACAAATTCTATCATGTTTCTCAAGGCTTTCCTTTGACTTTTCTTATCCAACATTATTTACCATAGTCCTTTTGAAAATTCTTCTTTTCTAGCTATTCTGACCTTTTGTGTTCTTTCTTGAATGCTGTTTTAATTTTGTCTTCTGGTATATTTGTGCTGTCCCCCACATTTGGTGTGTGCGTTTATATCATCCCAAAGTAATGCATCCTATATTTTCTTTTGATCTAAACTCTTTCGTAATACTCCAGCTTACAATCAATGGCCATAAAATCCTTCTATTTCTCTGATTTTATCAGGCAGATTTGGCCTGAACCTTACAACCTGGCCCTTGGTAGTCACAGAATTCTTCTGTCTTGGTCTATTTACATCAAATTAAAAGATATGCATTAAACAACTGTCCTGTTTATGTTACCAGGTTTAATGCTGCTGTGATTCAAATGGAGTATATCAAAGAATCTTCTCAAGCTGCTTCTTGGATAGGGCGAGGCACGCTTCAAGTACACAAATGCCTCTAAACTAAGTCAAGGAAAATAAGACTTGCGTGTTGATATCTTACCACTCTAATTATACTAGACACAAGGGGAGAACTTAGACTTCTTATTCTTCTGTATTGCTCAGGGCAGGTCGGCATAGAGTGAGGTGCACTGTCGATGGATAATTCTTACCACACACACCAACACTGCCGTACCATAGCACTCGTGTGCTGAGGACCCTCTGTACCCAATGCTTGCATGCATTCTCAGTGATTCTTACAGCCTGACAGGGTGGGCATCATTAACCCATTTCACAGATGAAAAATCTGACTCTTGAAAAAGTTGTATAACTTAATGTACCTACACTGAGGCAATCAGTAAATGGCAGAACCAGGGTCTGTAGCCAGATATAACTAAAAAGCTTGTGCACTATTTCCTGCTCGCTACTGCCCAGCCCAGCTACTGAGAAACAGATACTTGTGGTATCATTTCAGGTCATTCTACAGATAATATTCTCGAGAGGGGACTGTTACACACACACCCACACACATGCATTCCACACTAGTGCCAAAGATCAGGGTTTCTTGATATATATCTGGCTTTGTACATGTTCTTTATATCTTCTTTTGCCCCAGCTCCATCATTTCCTGGTCCGTTCTATATATGGCCTACGTAAAGAATACTAATGAAAATCAACCAGTCAGTCATAGATTGAAGAAAGAGTAAAAGCATAGCTTGAAGTCCATAGGAAACTTACTAGATGTCCATCCTGGGCATCATTCGCACGCTGGACCTTTAAAAACACCCAGCTTCCTTTCCATGCACAGGATTTTGCCTTCAAGATCCCATTAGCACTAATGGGTCATTTTCCTTCCATCACCTTAAGGATCAAAAGGAGAAGCCGCATCTCTTTTGAAGTCTAATGCTACACAAGGCTCAAGCCACTTAAAGGTTTCCTTTGTTCTCTTCCTATGGAAACCCACCGGGGGACTTGAGACCACCGTCTGCTATATGAAGAGTTTATAAAGACTGTATTAAGTGGCAGTGCTAAGGGCGGCTTCAGTAATGAAAATGAGAGTGAATCCCCTGCTTAGAAAGCCAAACTCATCCACCTTGCTTTGTCCGAGGCTTGTATCCTGCATGGCTTGAATCAATATTTTCTGCTCTTTAACAGCACAAGAGAAAGATTACTAGTTCTCTTCAATAAGCTTTAAAAAGTTATTTGGGAAAGTATCCTAATAGGAAAAAAGTAGGACATGGTAGGAGTGGGGAATGGAAGTAAGTGCATTTTAGAATTAGCTCACTCCCCTTGTGTTGCCTTGCCATTCTTTCTTTTCTGATTCTTTTCTACATGACTTCAATCCATCAGCTGACTGACAGTATTTAGTGCTAACTGTGCTTGTAGCCCAGTACTAGGCACCGAGGGAGAATTGAAAACAAAGACACAGTCTCTATCCTCAAGGAGGTTATTGTCAGAAAGAGGAGGGACTTCCCTGGCAGTCCAGTGGTTAAGACTCCAAGCTTCCAATATAGGGGATGTGGGTTTGACCCCTGGTTGAGGAACCAAGATCCCACATGCCATGTGGTACAGTCAAAAAATCAAATAAATAAAAAGAAATGGAAAAGAAGAAAATTGATGATCATATATATAGCATCCCATACATAACTTTCAGTGCTAAATTCTACAGCCTGAAGCAGTGCCAAGAATTCTTCATTCAGCTACCACTGTTCTCCAATACTACATTCAGTAGGCCTAGAGGAAAACTGAAATTTCCTAACAAATATATTTCAATACATGAATGTAGGAAGTAGGTCCTTGCATTTGACATCTAACAGTATAAATCAGCCCACTATCTCAGATGAGCAACAAAGGGCACTTGTCTCTGTTTCTCTAGAACTCACCATGGTTTCTGTTTAAAGCTCTGATTCTTTGAATTAGTGAAAATCTAACCTCAGGAACTTTTCATTCTTTCATTTCCTTGGGATTATGTCTAGATTATTTAGAGGTAGAAGACTTCCACTGTACCAATATTCTGGGAATAGAGATTGCACAGGAGCTAGTCTCAAATAATCTAGACTCACAGCATAGGTGCCCACTGACTTGCTACTCACCATCTGTATTCTTCGTGTGCATAACCTCCTCAGTGTTAGTCTCTCAGTCGAGTCTGACTCTTTGTGACCTCTAAGGACTGTACTCTGGCAGGCTCCTCTGTCCATGGAATTCTCCAGGTAAGAATACTGGAGTGAGTTGCCATGCCCTCCTCCAGGGATCTTCCTGACCCAGGGATCAAACCTGGGTCTTCTGCATTGCAAGAGGATTCTTTACTGTCTGCACCACTGGGGAAGCCCTCCTCAGACCAGCCCTTTTCTGCTCTTCTCTGTGCTACTCTGGGAATTGTTCTGTTGCTTCCATACCATGTGGGATATGAAAAGCTCTGTGAGGCTCCCTAAGCTCTCAGCATGTCTAAATCTACCCTGCAGCTATTTCTTCTTGAAGATTACACTGCTGCTTCTGGGTTCTCTTGAGGAAATGCCACTGATCATCATTACTTTCCTCAGCCTACTTGAGGTTTTGACACCCACCAAACCTCACATCAGAACACTGCTCCTGCTGCTGCTAAGTCACTTCAGTTGTGTCTGACTCTGTGCAACCCATAGACGGCAGCCCACAAGGCTCCCCCGTCCCTGGGATTCTCCAGGCAAGAACACTGGAGTGGTTTGCCATTTCCTTCTCCAATGCATGAAGGTGAAAAGGGAAAGTGAAGTTGCTCAGTTGTGTCCGACTCTTAGCGACCCCATGAACTGCAGCCTATGAGGCTCCTCCGTCCATGGGATTTTCCAGGCAAGAGTACTGGAGTGGGGTGCCATGGCCTTCTCCACATCAGAACACTATGTCCTCTTTTTGGGAATGACTATGTTCACACTTCTTCTCCTCCAACTTTCTCTCCTGCTTGCCCACATGAGAGACAGGAAAGCTTTACTCATCTCATGTAATTGCCATTATATTCTATTTCACTCCTTTAAAAGCCTTGAAGTTTAAGGATCAAATACATAAAGGACAACTTCTTTATGTCTTTGATTTCTGATCCATATCCCTTCTCTGAAGTAAGTAAAACACAATCACTTGAAATGTGGGAGAAAAGCCTAAGAGAAAGGAAATGTGGAAGAAAAAATCATGTATTTCAAAGATAGTATCCTATTTTAGACCAAAAGCATGGTATCCTTTAATATTAGGAATCTTGGTTAATAATCAATAGGTGTTTTCTTCTATTTAGGAAGTAGCAAAAGTAAACACACCCAGTACTTCAGTACAAATCCTGGAGGATCTGTGGCATCCTAGTTTAGTACTTTGAGCTTTAGTTAGTGGGTCAGGGACCTAAGTTCTCATTTTTTATGGCTCAATGACTTTAAACAAGCTCAATTTACTCATCAATACAACCCAGGAATATTCTATGTGTTGCTTTTTACCCTCCTTACCAAGATAGCTTATTACTGGTTTGTGGATGGTAACAGGAGACACAGTTTCTGGGTCAGACACCAAGGCTTTTATTACTCATGACTCAGCAACCAGAGTGAGCATCAGCGTGTAGTTCTCCTCACTCCCAGGTCTCATGAAAACAATACAAAGGGGGCCCAGAAAACATTAAGAATGTAGGAGTTTTGTGTTACAGTGGGAGAAGGTATCAGGTGTCATGAGAGTTAAATGGTTAAGGTGAGATAGAAAATTCAAATGACAATGCAAACTCACAGAATTAAGTAGCTAAATAGAATATGTTACCAGGACTTAAAAACATGAGTAGTATATCAAGGAAATTTGTGGTGACCCTCCTTATGTTTTGCACTGATTAAGTGTCTACTAGAGTCAGTTACATCTACTCAATGCTATCCAGATATGGTGATAGAAAGGAAATAGAATCAAACTTGGACTGCAGTCTCTTTTTTTTTTAAAGTAGTAATTCATTAAATTCGGAAGTCTCAAACCTAGAGACATGAAGATGAGAAAGCAAAGCAAAATGTCCCACTAGAAACTGTAATAAAATTGGGGAAAAGTTACTGATGCTTTGTTAAATGATCCCAGGACAGCTTAACGAATTCAAAGTGGTATACCTTTACCTAAAAATAAATAAATACTTGAAAAGGGGTGGAATATTCAGGTATATATGGTTTACTATGGGATTGAGTTGGTGAATAAGATAGGTATCAGATCAGATCAGTTGCTCAATCGTGTCCGATTCTTTAGAAATTGTTGAGCTTCTAGTTAACAAAAAAACCTAGAATTCTCTAAGCAGAAGGTAGATTTGATAATAATAGCACCTTCTAACATCTACTACACATTTTCATTCTGATGCTCTCCATTATTTTATCTTTAATCCTCACACAGTCCTATAGGATGCACTTTATTGTTCCCATTTAAGAAATGAGGTTATTAACTATCAGTGAATTTTTTTTTAAGTGCTCAAAGCCATGGAGTTGGTAAATAATGACTTAGATTTTAATTCAGGGTCCTCTTCATGGCCCATGTTCATTCCATTTGGCCACACTGTATTAATTAGTTTTCTGTGGAACTAGCTTCTAGAAATTTCTTATAGTGCTGATGTATTATTAGTCAAACACTTCTACTGTTTTGTACTTTTAAGAAAATAGTTATAAATTTTATTAATTTTGAAAACTAATTTAATGAAAAATAAACCTTACTATTTATTTTACCTGTCCTACTGTTGGTTAAAGTCAATGACAAATTATTTTTGTGACCCAAATTTTTGTCTTCCCACAGGTGACTTGTATATAGGAGGAGTGGCCAAAGAAACATACAAATCATTGCCAAAGCTCGTCCATGCCAAGGAGGGCTTTCAAGGCTGCCTGGCATCGGTTGATCTAAATGGGCGGCTTCCAGACCTCATCTCAGATGCTCTTTTCTGCAATGGACAGATTGAGAGAGGATGTGAAGGTATTAGATCTTCATTATTACACTCAAAATAATTCTAATTACACTTATAAATGAGAACAGATCTCTCTGGCCAGCAAAATTTTCATTTCTGACAATTGGCCAAATCTCTATTTAAGGCTTAAAAAATCCTTATTCATCCCATACATCTTAAATTTTCTGGACAGTGTGCAAACCTACACTAATGCTCAATAAATTTAAAATTGGAGCTATATCTATGGATCTTGATTTTTCTACTTTGCATTCCATAGTTCATCTCATTAGCGTGCTAATCAGCTCTGCAATGCTTGCTTTATAGCATTTAATAGATACTCCATTTGAACTAGAAAAACATATTTATTCCAGCAAATGTTAATCAACTTGAGACTGTTTTTTTTTTTAAATCTACATTCAGTAAAACCCAACAAGAAAATAACATTCAGACATTCATTCTCAAATCACTATATGATTCATGTCTACATGACAGCACAAGTGTCTCCCATATATTATGTTTGTTTTAACAAAAATTGGTTTCTTCTGTTCCCCAAGGCTAATATTCCACACTTCAGAAATGTGCTCAAGTATCTTTCTGTTCTTTTGTGTTCTCTATCAGACTAAGATCTGTAGGAGTACTTTTTGATTGCTGCTTTCATTTTAGATAATTTTCACTTCAACACCTCCGATTGTTTGAGCCATCTCTCCCTCCATAAATGCAATTTGATCACATTATCCTGAATTTTGTAGCCCTGAATGTGTTACTGCTTCTCCTTTAATGTTGAATACAGTTTGGACCATTTTGAAAATTTTAGATTCATAATTAAATTTCACATGGGAGAAATGAAGGAAGACATGTGAATTCCTGTCCCCCAGAAGCCTACGAATCATTTCTTCTCATCCAAAAGAAGGCTATTAGGTTTAGCAACTACCTACGTACATATAAATTTTTTATTTGAAAATACATTTCTTTTCCTCTTTGCAGCATATATTTTCCTAAAAAAGTCAGGTGAAATTCAAACTGTTTTAATCATGCCAGAGAATAAGGTTATTTAATTGAAAACTTTGATGAATTAATTTTTAATGTTTTGACATATTTCTTTATTTCATATTTTGGAATAACACACTTTTGTAAAACAAAAAGAAACTGTGTTTTATTCTTTCATTAATTTATCAAAAAATTAAAATTGTTAAGTGAATAAATTCTCTCTAGTGGATGAATACAGAAATGTGAGACATAACTTTGATACTTGGAGGTGATCTAATAAGTGAGGATATATGTTTTTTTTTTAAAGTTACTACAAACTCTTCTGAAAATATTTTTCAAAAATAGTCCTTTCTACAAGTTGCTCGATGACTTCTCACCTATAAAGAGATGGTGGGAGCAGACAGATGGAGACACATTCACAGCTAAATACTCACAAGATAGAAAAGCAGACACACACACATGACCTCCCACCACTGGCACATAGTTAAGTAGTTGAGTGGGAGGGAAAACTAATGAGAAACGTACTGAGAAAGTGTATTTACAATAAAATTTGGTGTTATTTTCCATCATAATCTAATGAGCAAATTGGTTAATATGATTGATTGGAATTCTCGAGTAATTGTAAACTATGGTTTGAACATCTGAAATCATTCAGTAGATTATATCATTGTTTCCTTCCTTACTTTATCTAGTTTGCTTTAATATCTGAGCTTTAATAATCCTCACCCTCTCTTAACCCCTTTTCCTTTATTTTTAAAATGTTGACCTGTTCCTGCCTTAATACTTCCCTCTTTTTTTCGCTCCAACATCAAGATTAACAGTTTTTAATTTATGATTATTTCTGTTGTCTGTAGTCCCTAGGAATAATCTCAGATGTGCCTGTCATTGGTTTTTCATGATCAATTTCTAGATATTCCATGAATTATTTCTCTAAAGATGATTGTCTTAAGGGGTTTTGAGCTCAAATCACATCAGAATCACTAAACCTCCATATTAATATTAACAGAAACAGTATAAATTTGACATCATTTAATAATATCTTCCCATGATTTTCCACCATGTCTACCCAACAAGACCGACACATCTCTAAGCTTCTTTCATGTAAGAAGCCATTGGTTTTCTCACAATAATCATTTGCTGCCTTTCTCTCTAACTTATTTCAATGAGTAATAGTTGATTTTATTTACATGACACATATTAGCTTGTAGATGGAGCTTACATTGTCCTTTTCCCTTTACATTAATGTTTCTCAACCTGAGCAAGTATTAATATCACCTGGAGAATTGTTAAAACCCATGTCACTTGACAATACCCTCAAAGTTTCTGGTTCAGTAGATCTAGGATGGGACTCTAGAATTTATGTTTCTAGCAAGTTCCTAACTTATGCTGATGCTTTTGGCCTTATGAAAACTCTGAAAATTATTGCCTGGAAAGGCACTGTCCTTCTTAGATAAGAGAAAATAGAGACTGGCAATGCACCAATAATCAGACTCAATTAAGCTCAATACTGAGTCAAGATAACTTCTGTACATGAAGTCAGTGAAACAGCTTTTAGACACACGCATTGACTCATAACATTCAACTCTTGAACTGCATTATAAGCTCCAGAAATGCTTCATTATTAAAGCTACCATTGGTCAAGCACTGATAACAATAAGTTTGCTGCTGCTGCTGCTAAGTCGCTTCAGTCGTGTCCGACTCTGTGCGACCCCATAGACGGCAGCCCACCAGGCTCCCCGTCCCTGGGATTCTCCAGGCAAGAACACTGGAGTGGGTTGCCATTTCCTTCTCCAATGCATGAAAGTGAAAAGTGAAAGTGAAGTCGCTCAGTCGTGTCCGACTCTTAGTGACCTCATAGACTGCAGCCTACCGGGCTCCTCCATCCAAGGGATTTTCCAGCCAAGATTACTGGAGTGGGATGCCAATATATATGCAATTTCATTTAATTCTCAAGACTCTAACAGCTAGGTATTATTGGATTATTTTAGAGGAGTAAATTGAGCCTTGAGGCTTTCCTGGAGACTCAGTGGTAAAGAGTCTGCTTTCCAATACAAGAGATGCAGGTTTCATCCCTGGGTCAGGAAGAGCCCCTGGAGAAGAAAATGGCAATCTACTCCAGTATTCTTTCCTGGGAAAACCCATGGACAGAGGAGCCTGGCAGGCTACAGTCCATGGAGTTGCAAAAGAGTCAGACATGACTTAGCGACTGAACTAAAAAACAATTTGAGCCTACAGATGTAACATGATCTTCCTAATGTCACACAGCAAGTAAGCGGATGTGGAAGCTTTGAGCCCAAGTTTGTCTTATTTGAAATCCCAGACACCTAAGCAGCTTTTTCTATTGTTTCTTTGGTTTCCAGACATTGTAGTTTATCTTCACTTTCCTTTCCTTTTCAAAAATAGCCTTATTTTCAAACACTTAGTACAAAAGTCTTTGTGGCTTGCTCCCAATTTTATTCAGTGATAAAATAAAAAGAACATTATAAAACTAAAAAGAAAAATTCAGGGCTTTGTCTCATGCAAATGCCTGTCAGTGTTTAAATATTGTTATAGAAGGTGAGTTCTTTGAAAAATGTGACTTGTCAGGCATAGGCCTGAATTCTCTTGTAATACCTGAAAATATAAAAAACTGTTGTGATAATAAAAACATACTAATAAAGCATATCTTTATGCTCACATAAAGACTTGGCAGACACTCTGAGTGGCTGCTGTACAATATGGAGAGGCAGGTTATTTTTCAAAATTGCAACTTTACCAGTTTTAGAGTTTAGCATTATTTTGCAGTTCTATTTCTGATAATTTTTCCAAAAACAAAAAGATAAAAGCAAAAGCATGGCTCTTCGTCAGTTCTTGTTCCTGCTCTTTCCTTCTGCTGAGCAAGTCAGGGGAACAGTATTGTTGATAACACAGCCCCTGACCCAAGCTGGGCTTGTGCTCAGGAAGGACTGCACTAAGGAATACTGCTTTAAGATTTTATTTTTTTTTAACAACCATTAATTATTTTCAGTCTTTAGTACCATGGAATAATGATCTTACCTCTCACAGACTGGAAAAAACAACAAAAACTGAGCAATTTAGTGATCCTTGGTTCTTTGATATAATAAGTGAGAAAAACTAGCTATTATTATTATTAAAAGCAACTATTATTTTTGTTATTATTACTATACTGATTATGATGATACAATTAGTAGTTATAATACTATGATTTCTAAATTTGTGAATATTCATATAGTTTAGGTTACATTCAATACATTTTATGAAGAATACCATGACTCAATTTCTAATAAAAATATATTTGTAAGGAGGATGTTTAAAATTGACATTTATTAAAACATCAGTTTGTACAAAATCTAATTACAGATAACTCTCATGTATTCACTAGAGCAGTTACCTCTAAGGCTGTCAGTGTTAATAGCATCTAATTAGTCTGGTATCTATTTTTGTGTTTTCATAAAACCTAAAATTATGTTTGCTAGAAAATATCTTCAGTTTATACTCTAAAGGTATTGAGATAGATGTTCCCTTTCCACCCATTCCTAAGATAACCCTTATTAGTGAGGTTCTTCTGTAATAAATATTCATAGGGCAGTTTGTGAGAGTTGAAGACAGTTATAAAGGTAGGGAAAATATAGATATAACTCTGAGACCTGTAAGCAATAAATACCTAGTCTGGTAAAAGCAAAGATAAATACTCCACCTTGCAATCTTGTAAAGGAATTTTCTTGATGGGAAATTATATTGCAATTTGCTTCTTCCATTCTTTACTTTTTCTTTCATCTACTCTAAATGATGTTGTCTACATTTGGATAGTTTGGTCTCACTGTAAGGTCCAAGTGTCGGCAGAGAATGGCTGTCATTACAGTTTTAAACTTTAACTGCAATAGCAAGAGAAAAGACCCAGAGGGGGGAAAAATAGGAAGGGTCTGATAATGACTATCGTATATGTTGTATCTACACATGATAAGTGGGCTGCATGCTTCAACTAAGCAGTGCAGTCATTTTGGCAATGCATTCATATCTATCCAAGAGAGGAAAACATGCAAAAGCCTTCTTAATTTTCCTTCATTACATGTCATTGGCTCAATTAACCATTTTATGAATACATAATGTAGTGAAATTCTAATCAATTATCGCTTTCTCATTTTTGGCTTAAGATTTATGGCTGTTAATTATTAATTTGTTTGCTCTACATAGCATTTCTCTCCCCCTTTACAGCAGCATGCTTTTTTGAATCTTCTGTGTTTGCCCATTTAAGTATTGCTTACTAACATTTAATATATTTTGCTTTTTTTTTTAATTTTGCTGACAAAGTTGCATTGATGAAAGCTGACTTGCAAGGTAGATAGCCCTGTGTGTATAAAACAAGACTGAAACCCCATAATACACAGTGGAAACCTCAAAATAACATTTCTTATATTTTTGCAGTAACCATTATTTGGGTATAGATTTAATTTTTTCCCTTCTTGAAAGCTGTGTAAGAAATTTTATTTTGTAGCATAGTTTGCATAAAGGCTTTCAGTCTTGAATATGTTTGTAGAGTGATTACATTTAATGCTTTGATCATTCTTTTTAGTTCTTTGTTTTTCAGTGTTCTAGTTATGATTCTTTAGAAATAGACTAGCATTCTTTTTCTTGTATGTTAAATGGGGGCATGTCATTTATACAGTTTTTAATTTTATGTTTGATTGCATGAAATTGTAAAGCATGTGAATTGATACTTGCCAACATACCTGTCCAAAACACCAACAGTCATAACTTTATTCATAGTTTCTGCAGAAAAACTTCTAGGAACTTACAGGACATTTTTGCACAACTCTCTTCAGTTTTTTTTTTTTTTTTTTTGCCAATCTTTATCTCAGTTTCATGAAAGTTGTAATCTCCATCTCTCATAGTGTCTCTCCCCATTGTTCAGCAGTTAAGGAGATCCATGCATTTTTCTAAAATCCAAACAGTGAGAGAGTTATTGAAGATGGAATGAGATTACCGGCTACCATAATCATACTGGAAGCTATGTGCTTGCTTTTACTATTTGTTGGTTTAGTTTACTATTATAACGTATTTTGTCCTATATTTGAAATTCCAGAAAACCTTCATATGACAGCTTCTCTGTTCCTAATTCAGGTGTGTGAACTAGAACTTTCCAAACTAGTTTGGTCCTGTAATTTGAGGTGTTGGCAACTACTGTGTGTGACCTTGCTCATGTGTAACACATTTTTGATTTTTTTAAAGAACCCAAGTTTCTTTTGGATTGTTTTTCAGGGCCTAGCACAACCTGCCAGGAGGACTCGTGTTCCAACCAAGGTGTGTGCTTGCAGCAGTGGGATGGCTTCAGCTGTGACTGTAGCATGACTTCCTTCAGCGGACCGCTCTGCAATGACCGTAAGTACCTGCGTGTGTACTGATGCATGTCTTTGCTTCCAGATACTATTTGATACCCCAGTCTAAAGCTAGGAGTCTTTATATTATTCACGAATAAGTTAAATGATTGTAACCAGGAGAAGCATTTGATCCTACAGAAAGGACGGTTTTGAAATACTAAAGTATTGATCAAAGATGCCATTGGCCAAAATCTGTGATAATGGTTGATTCGTTGGTCTTTGACTCTTTGTTGGAATTTTTTGAACTGCTAGTGGATACCTTGTTGAAAATAATTTTTTCTTTTGTTTTATATGACACTTCTTCCCTAATTTTCGAAAGAGCCTTCATGTTGCTCTCTATTAAATAATATTTAATTTCATAAGATTATATCTTGAGAGCTGGAATTTTAGTGAATTAACAGGTGTTGTTATTTTTTTCTCTCTCTACATCTTTTCAAGCCCACACTATCTTTAAAGTTAACAGACAGTATGTTTAAACTTTGTCCTTCAACTGTTCTCCCTTATATTTTAGCCACTGTGTTTGGGTTTTTTCCCCTTCAGTCTCACAATGTAAGCATGGTAAAGAAACAGCATTCACAATATATTATGGAATATCTGTGAAAGCCTAATTTATGTGATAGCAGTCTGAATTTTGAGACCAAACTAACTGACATATGGGATTAAGTTCTTCTTCTTAACTTTCCAATAGGTACTTCTTTACAGTACTTCATCAATATGATAAAAGGGTTTCCTACAAATCATGGCATTCATTATGCTCTATTGAGAAAATATATCTGACAAAGCCTTCTGTTGTAAAATAGAGTTCCATACTTAGGTTGTAAATGCTACTACATTTAAGAAAAGCTCTCTGATGGGATGATGGGAAAGAAGGTGAGATGATTGGAGGTTTGGGCTTCCAAGTTAAAGCTGAGCTTGAGTATGGATTTAAAGAAAGACTAGAGTTTGTTCATTTTGACCTTTATATATTTGAGACTGTTCATGTCAGTGGATATGTGTATGTGTTGAAGATGGAGTCAAACTAAAATATGTTATTGAACTGAGTTGTTGTAGCCTAGCAGTATAGCACAATTTCCTAGCCATTTTTATGTCTCCTAGCTGACAGTGAATATAGGAAAAACAAGCGACTAATACAAAGTAAACAAAACTTGGAGGAGGCATGTAAAGATCACACCACAACAGAAGAACTATTTAGTCTTTATCCTACCAGTGACCCCTTCAATTACAAGAATTACAAGAAACTTGAAGCCACAAGCATATATACTAACCATTACACATTTGCAAACACTGTATTTCTAAAAATCAAATCACTCCTACAAACATTAAGCCACATTGGGAGTTATATAAATAACCTTATGTAAAGACTCAGTAATTACTTATATGTACCTAGAGTAAAGCAAATCAAAGAATTATATATATTTTTAATAAACACATATAAATAGAACAGTAACTTCTTGCAGTTGCTCCTGCCCCAGAGAAAATAAAACCAGCTTACTTTCAAGGACAAACAGAAGACTGATAATTTGCTATGATTTCATTATGACAGTTTTAAAACACTAAATATGATCCTGACATGTGTAGCTGAGTGCTTTTTTTCTTTTTTCTGCATGGAACCATTTTGCATTTTGCCAAAGAATTAATCTGCCAAATTTTGTGCTTAGTTTCCATGTTTTACATAATGGTTGTCTCTTGGTTGTGTCAGATTATGTACCCTCTTCTATGAGTTAAGTATAAAGAATTTAATTTTCTCTGTTTATCCGCTAGTTGTTGCTGTTGTTAGTCACTCAGCCATGTCTGACTCTTTGAAACACCATGAACTATAGTCTGCCAGGCTTCTCTGTCCATGGAATTTCCCAGGCAAGAATACTGAAGTGGGTTGCCATTTCTGTCTCTGATGTGTTTGCTAGACATTTCCTAAAGGAATATCGAGATCCTTCCTTAAGTATCATGCTGTCTTCAGATCATTTTTTACGGAAAATTATTTGAATGATGCTCTTGGGTGATGGTAGTGGTGATGACAATGATAAGGCTATTTGTTATTTTCTTGTAAATAAGGTAACTGTCATTCAATAAATAGGTCTCCTGATATGCCTTTTGCACAAATCAGCATTAAAATGAGTTTGGAGGGCTCTCAGAATACATGCATTTTGATTAAATCATTACCTCTTTGTGGGTTTTCTGGGAATGTGAAGTAGTTTTCCTGGTTTATACATTGGTGTTTTGGTGGTGAGGTTATGTAGGTACAGATCAATATTTAAAAGCAAATCTTATTTTCATATCAATTTGTAGAAGTTGTCACTCTTGTACAGTAGTGACAGTTACCTTGAAGACATGCAATTAACAAGCAATAAATGTGGTATGTTGCAATTTCTTCACTCTTTAAACTAATCAAAATAAACCTTATCTCTGCATCTCACTGCTTTTCCTTAAGTTGTACACATAAGCCAAGTGTGATTCCATTTTAACAAGCTCCTTTTCTATATAGAGGATGACTTTTAATTTTTACATAAAGCAAAATATGACATTTTGTTTCTTAATGAAATTTTCTTCTCCAGTTTAGATATTTATCCTTGATTTCTGTGACTGTAGCTATCAACTGCATGGAAAACAAACAAATAAAAAAAAGAATGGAAAATAGAAACAAAGCTATTTTTAAGGAAAGAGAAAGAACACAGCACATTGCAAATGAGATTCCCCTACTCCAATCCCCCAGAGACCTTCTAAATGTCATCTCTCTGATAAGTTTCATAGAGTTAGAATAACTAGAAAAAATTATTTATGTTAGCCTGGAGACATAATTAACAATGGGATGATGGGAATACTTTTTTTCCCTTGTAAGTGTAATCTTGGATAAATCATACTAATTAATGAAGTTAAAGGAATCTTTCAAAAAAAGTGGCACTTAGGCTAAGTGGTGCCAAAGGCTATTTTTAAAGAAAAGTGTTTCTGAAACCCTATCTTTCCTGGAAAGTTGCCATCTAAATAACCCACTCAATTGACAAAAATAATTGCTCTGAGGGTGTATGTGTTTGTGCATGTGTGTAGGGTGCTGCATGTAACTCCTTAATTTTTCCATATCTATACCATATTTTCAGTTCAATCTCTCAGTCGTGTCCGACTCTTTGCGACCCCATGAATTGCAGCGTGCCAGGCCTCCCTGTCCATCACCAACTCCTGGAGTTCACTCAAACTCACGTCCATCGAGTTGGTGATGCCATCCAGCCATCTCATCCTCTGTCGTCCCCTTCTCCCGCCCCCAATCCCTCCCAGCATCAGAGTCTTTTCCAATGAGTCAACTCTTTGCATGAGGTGGCCAAAGTACTGGAGTTTCAGCTTTAGCATCATTCCTTCCAAAGAACACCCAGGGCTGATCTCCTTTAGAAGGGACTGGTTGGATCTCCTTGCAGTCCAAGGGACTCTCCAAAAGCATCAATTCTTCGGCGCTCAGTTTTCTTCACAGTCCAACTCTCACATCCATACATGACCACAGGAAAAACCATAGCCTTGACAAGATGGACCTTTGTTGGCAAAGTAATGTCTCTGCTTTTGAATATGCTATATAGGTTGGTCATAACTTTCCTTCCAAGGAGTAAGCGTCTTCTAATTTCATGGCTGCAGTCACCATCTGCAGTGATTTTGGAGCCCAGAAAAATAAAGTCTGACACTGTTTCCACTGTTTCCCCATCTATTTCCCATGAAGTGATGGGACCAGATGCCATGATCTTCGTTTTCTGAATGTTGAGCTTTAAGCCAACTTTTTCACTCTCTTCTTTCTCCCCAATATAATTTTTCTGGCTCAATGTAGCAATATCCTGGTTGAGTTTCCCCCTTCTCATCCCTCCCTCATCCAGTCCCTCCTTATGCCTCCTTACCAGTTTTGTTCTTTCTTCTTGTTGTCCCTAGTTTAAATATCACCAGCTCTTCCTGACTCTCCTAAAAGAGAAAATGCTTTCCCCACTTTGACCTCTATAGAATTTTGTTTATGCTATTTTATTAGCCATCACTTTCTACCTTATAGTTACTTATATTTGGTCTTATGTCCCAGGAACAGTAATTCTTTGGGGGGCAGGAGGTGTGATCAGCCCAATGTTTTGTGCCTATGTGCATGTTACATGTTACATGTACTGGCGATAGTAGTAACTCACTAAATCAGTGTTGACTAGATGCATGAATTTTCTGTAAGGATTTCTAGCATGTCCTCAGTGGCTGACAGTACTCTCTCCAGATTCACCAGTTTGGAGTTCATGAACCTCCATGGTCTGATCCTAGGTTTCATTTTTTTATTCTTATCTATTGATAAAAGCCTTGTCCATATGGCATGTTACTGCCAGTTAACCCACAGTTTTGAGCAACATTACACTTTTCCCATTTCTTCACCATTGCTTATGCTAATTTCTCCTCCTAGGGAATGTACCCGTTCTACCTAAAATGCATTCCTTTCCCTATATCTGCTTGAAGAAATGTAATTTCATTTTTTAATCTTTACCTAAACTGTTTCATCTCATGAAAACTTCCAGGTCCTTTGAGCTGAGTCTGCTTTCCCTTTTCTGAAATCTTAGAACAACTGTTTTTTGCACTTATCACTTATGTTTGTGAACTTTCTCTTGGATGTAACTGCTTTCTGAGTGCATGCTGCATGCCAGATGTGTGTTAAGAGTTTACATTCACTGCATTAAATCTGCATATCACCTATTCATGCTTTTGTGCGCATCCACACCATCATCAGACCACTGTGCTACAATAATCCTTTTCTGTATCTTCCCTGTGGTTCAGAATAGAATGTAACCACACTAGCTAATTTAATGTCAGATTGGGGAAGATGAATATGGCTATGATCACACGGAAAATAGCGAACATAATAACACTGTCACATTACATTAGTGTAGAAATGTTGTGTGCCAAATTATAGTTCAGCTTCAATGGTGCCTGTTACCATGAGGGATTAATACATCATAGTGCTGTTATTTTGGTGCTAGGAAGGTGTGGGCACAGCCATTAAAAGACTATTTTCAGAATTCTAAACTTTGCCAGAAGAAAATCTTTCTGATAGGAATTTGTCATATCTATTGTATGAGAATTAGAATTGTTCATTGAAAGATAAGAATGAAAAACATTTGACTGTGACTTGTTACCAGGACATTTTAAAATGTCTTCAGATTTGTTTCTCACCTTCTTTTGTTCTTTGAAAAGAAAATCTAATACCCAGCATCTGAGCATCAATATCAGAACTACTGTAAATGAATCATAACATACATAAAAATAAGTTGAATCAAAGTGACATTATTTCTCTCCCATGTAAAGCTGCCAGTAGTATTCAGCTGTGAGCTGATTTGCTATTGATGTCATTTATGGCTGAATAAAATTTAGCAATTAGCTGTGTCCACAACCAGATCCTCATTGTGAGTATGATGAATCTTATTAACCTTGAATCATTCAAGCATTTCTATAATAAATGGCAGCCCTGAACTTGTTGAAAGCAATTCATAAGTAATATTTACTATAATGCTTTAGAAAAACTATCTAGTGCCAGACCTGTATTAGGTTAAACCATAAAGGATTAAAATATTGTTCATACGGAGTCAGAAAATGCAATAAAAGACAGAACAGGAAGCATAATGTATGATAGGGAAATGTATTATATAGTAGAAGTGCTATCTTGTGCTATTTTATATAAATTTATCTTTGTTCTTCTGGTTGGTAATAGACATCATAAAAGTAAATGCATAAAAAGAAGCATTAGTCTCTCTTCATATTGCAATTGGGTGATCAAATGACAGTTTTAAGTTGTATCTATATAAGAAAATTTAAGTGGGAAGAAAAGCCCCAAACAGTAGACTGTAGAATATTTCTGTATTTAAATTACCCAGATTAATTCCCTATATTTTTCAGCAGCTGAATGATCCATGATTCTAAGTAGCCTTTTTGCTCTGTGTAACTGGTGCCATTTTGGCCTCAGAAGTCAAAAAAGAAGGTCTAATTGTTGTTGTTGTTGTTTGGTTTGTTTGTTTTTTACCTCCGCTGAAAGTGAAATGAAAGGAAAGTCGCTCAGTTGTGTCTGACTCTTTGCGACCCCATGAGTCCATGGAATTCTCCAGGCCAGAATACTAGAGTGGGTAGCCTTTCCCTTCTCCAGGGGATCTTCCTAATGCAGGGATCAAAGCCAGGTCTCCCTCATTGCAGGTGAATTATTTACCAACTGAACTATCCGGGAGGCCCGTTACCTCTGCTAGTACTCTCTAAATTTTCTGGCTTGCTTTAAAATCTGACTTTGTGGACCTTGATTTGGCTCTTACACGGATGCTCTCCATCACAGGCCTTCTATAAATGCAAAGGTGGCCTTTGATGTGGTAATACTGTCATGTCCCACCAGGACTCACTGGATCTCCGCTCCATGGAGGGAAGTTTTCCCCAGTCACCTTTGTTAACTATCCTTAAGGGTTTATGTGATTTGGGTTCTCACTCGGTGCTATCTCAGAGAATTCTGTGACCCTAGTCTTTGTCTGAATAATTTTCTTTTTATGTGAGTGCATTTTGCTCAGGCAACACAATGGGTGCAGAATCTAGGCTTGGGTGGGAGACTGCTTGAATCTGAGGTGCTCATTTCAAACTTAATTTCTTTGGATTTTACTTCGGATTTTGCTTCCTCAGAATTGATGCACTAAAAACCCTTGTGAACAAACCAAAGATTTATCATGGCAAATTCTCATAAACCTGTAGATACCAAATTATAAACAATGAATAGTTTAATACTTATTTACTAACCAAGAAAGTCTGTGAAGAGAGTAAAATGTTAATTTTCCAACTTTATGGAATCTGATTATCATAGGTAACTTTTAATAGGAGTATAAGATTAAAAAGAATAAGTTGAGTCATTGGAAAAGACCCTGATGCTGGGAAATATTGAAGGTGGGAGGAGAAGGGGACGACAGAGGATGATATGGTTGGGTATGGATCACTGACTCAATGGACATGAGTTTGAGTGAACTCTGGGAGTTAGTGATAGACAGGGAGGCCTGGCGTGCAGTAGTCCATGGGTTTGCAAAGAGTCAGACACAACTGGGTGACTGAACTAAACTTGTGAAGTAGATATTTGATTAAAAAATGAATAAAATTGTCATTGAATTTGAAAGGAAGTTGTTGGATCAGGCATAAGTTGTTAATATAGTTTGTTCTTCTGAATTTATCTAAGTGCATAAGAACTATAAAATATTTTTATGTGGATCACACCAACATATTTTAATGTGAATCACATAAGTAGCATATGCATATTATTTATATATTATAAACCTTGTCTTTTCAATATTCACAAGATATTATTTTCACTTTATAAGTGAGGCTATCGAGGCTTTGGCAGTTTAAATATCTTCTTTATGCTAAAATGGCTAGTAATTTTCACAGAGAAAATTTGAATGTACGTTTGTCTAACTTCAAGCTCATATTCTTACTTTCACCTACAATTCTCCCCAGAAAGGGATAGATTCTGAAATTCCCCAGATGCAAAATTCCCCAGAGAAGTTGGTAATGACTGATACTTAACATTGTAAATTTTTTTTTCCAACCTCATCTGACTCTTGATTCTTACATATAATGTTAAGCATTGTGTTGCATGAAACATGCTCTTCTCCTCAACATCTCACTTCTGCTTCCAAAGATGAGTTAAAAATTCATAGCTGTTTAAAGCCTACTGTCATTAACTTTCAGTTCTGTTATAAAAAGAAACTGATTATGAAATAGAGATGAGAATTTTCTGTGATGTTTCTGTGACAACCTGGGTTTCTCAAAAATAATAATTTAATACTTGATAATGAAGTCAGGCAAAATACTTCCCAAGCTTATTTTCTTTGAATCAGAGTCACAATGTATATTATGGGAAAGGAGGAGAAAAAATTCAGAATTGTGTTGATCACTGCATAGGTACCAAGTATTTGATGATGTTGATTACATCTCAGGTTTCTCTTTATGTGGTGTTAAGGTGGAAAGGAGAAGAAAAAAATGATGTCAGAGGTTAACAGTGTGGTCTTTTAAGGTGTTTGAATGATTCCCAGGGATGACATGAGAGAATGCATGAAGCCCAAACCATGGAAAGTGCTTACAGGATTAGTAGTCAAGATCAAAGCCTGCTTGTATTTGTAGGAAAGAGAACGAAAGATTCCAAGGAAGTGTGCAAAGAAAGGTCATGATAAAAATAATGTTGTGCTTGCTTTAACGAATAATTTTAGTTGTGGGGAAAAAAATATTACCATGAGGAAAATGCACCTAGTCCAGCAATCCTTTTTCCTTCCCGGAACAAAGTATTCTGTTTCTTTAATGAGATTTACTATGGCAATTAAAATGTGTAGGGACCTTTTATGGGGAGGAATTATGATCTGCTCTGTAGCTTGGTGCTGTTATACATTGTTACTTCTCTGGTAGCATTCTCCAGCAGCATAAAGCACAAAGGTGGTTTCTAGCTCTATGTATTATGGAGTATATGATTTTAATGACCCTAATGATCTAGATTCACATCTCTCAGAAAATGACCTGTAGAGCCTGAGGCTTAATCTCCCCAGGATTTGGTAGATAGGAAGGTACAAAGGCGTTTCTTAACTTGAAATGATGTCAGAATGAAACAAGTTTCATAAAAGGATGAGTGGATGGATGTAGAAGGATGTTTAAAAAAAAAAATGGGTTGTGAACAGGGAGGAGGCTGTGTTTGACAGAGACAGTGGAAACTGTTTATGTAGGTGTGAATGCTTCTTATAAATGTATAACATATGACCCTTTAGGGAGAGAAACAGATGGAGTATGTAGCGGAAAATAAAGAATGCATTTTGCTGGGTTTCCTCACTCAAATGGTGCAGGGTGTATTTTAATATTTGGCATCTCCTGTTGGGAACCTTTCAAGGTCTCATCTGGATTCCAGCAGCTCAGGACAACACTGACACTGGGAATAGTGCTGGCTAAAAGCAAGCCTTTGAATATGATTGCAAAACTTATCCGGGTCATGACTTGATGCATAAATATCCCAGCTGTGTTTCTATGTCAAATCCTTGATGATCCCTCAAATGCCCATGAAGGAGTCCAGAATGAAGGATCTGGATTCATGCAGTCATCACACCCTCAGAGTAAAGCTGTGTTCTGAAACTGTGGGGTCCATCTTCCATGGCATCCATCACAAATCTGTTCTCCAAGGTCCTATTCAGGGAAAGTGCTCCATCTTACTAAATTAAAAACAGAACAGTGTCAGAGAAATATCATTTCCTCTCAGCCGCAGGAGACATCACAGAAGTAATTAAACTGGATTTTGATGTGTCAGGCACATTCCTTTTATTGACAGTGACAATAATTCTGTAAATCAGAACTTGGAAGCCTTTTTTCAATGTTGTTGAAGTGTGAAAGATGAAAACCTAAAGTTCTTAAAATTAAATCCCATGAAACTAAAATTGATCTATGGAGTACCGTATGAGAGGCTGCTGTCTGAGTTGTGAAAGCAGTCTCGCTTCTGGAATTCAGTGCCTGCAAGGTATGTGATTATGATGATTTTATATATATATATATATTTTAACGCTGAGTCCCTGAAAGCTGTATTGATGTAAAACCAAATGGAGCAGGACTTCAGTGCCCGGTATTGTTTATGGTTTTAAGGTCACTGGGAAAATGCTGTCTCCATCACTCCAACATCTCCTTTGCTTATGTTGTTAGTTGGTTTTGTTGACATTCACTTCCCTAGCATTCTTGTAGTCTTTCACTCAACATTGAAGGTTCTCCGTAGTCTTGCTCAACAAACACAACTGTATACAGTGCCTCATGTGCTCAGAAGCCAACTCTTTGATACCAACGTGTATAGACACACAGTGTAGTCACTGAGTGTTCTCTACATGTTCACCTTTGCTGAACGAGTCCTGCTCAGATTGCCCACCTCCTCCCCAACTTCCACTCTGCCTAAGAAAATTCAGCCCATCAGGGTGAGCCAGCTCAGATCAAGTTCATCCAGAGTAGGACAGTCTTCACTTAACAGGTGACTTATCAGCTTTTGAGTCTCCAGTTACTGTCTACCAGATATCTTTTTATGTGTCTATGCCTTTATTTCCCAGCTCTATTTCTCATCCCATTTTTCTCTTTCTGGTATTATTTCTCACAGTAAATGTTCTGAAATACTTGAAGCTTGGTTTCTTGAGGCCTCCATTAGTTACTTGATTTTTTTAAAGACTATTTTCTTAGGGACATTTTAGGTTCACAGCAAATTAAGAGGAAAGTACAGAGATTTCCTGTGTTCCCCATCCCCACACAGGTATCACTTCCCCCATTACCAACAGCCCTCACCAGAGTGGTACACTGATTATGATTAATGGACCTAGACACATCATAATCACCCAAAGTCTGTACTTTACAAGTTAACTGATGTGTGTGCCCATCCCTAAAGTTCTTTAATAATACATATGTACACATATCATATAATATCTGGCTGGGGTAAATACATTTTTCATTATCTTTATTCCTAATATTAGAGACTCTAATTCCACTCTAATGTGGAATTAGAGCCTTACATAGCCAGAAAGAAAGTGCTTTGAGTAAAAATGTGTCTGTCTGTCTGTCTAGGGGGATGTGGGTAAGGTGTGTGTGTGTGTGTGTGTGTGTTTGTATGTGTGTGTGTACAGATACCATGGAGGATGGATTTAAAATAGCATCACTTTCTATTTCTTCAAATTTTGCTGATGTCCTGATTGGTGTATTATCACATTAAATCTAACACATTTTGAGACCTTTAGTTGTTTCAAGAATTTTTTGTTTAATTTCCTTTTTTCTCACTAATTAGCTGATACCTGCAGGAATAATCACATCATTATGAAATGCTACATTGCTTATTTGATCTTTTCTAGCTCAACTTTACGATTTTGCAATATTGGAGCATTTTCCCAGCAATAACAAACTCTCTGTGAGGAAAATGATACTATTTTTCCTATAATAACATATCACTCATGTGCCCTGATTTAGTGAGTCCACCAGTGTCCTTGAAGAATTCTCTAAATGTTGCTTTTGCAACAGTTCTGAAAGAGTCCAGTCCCAATGTGATGTTGTATAGATGGGATTCAAAATGTTCTTTTTTTCTTTTCATATTAAATATGATGAAGATAACATTTGTGTGATACAACTATACCAGGCACAAAAGAGTAACTTGGCCTTCTTGCTCTGGTTCAGTATTTTAGGAGAATTTACCTAATATCAGCTTAATAGGATGATCAATATTTTCTACCTCCCAGTCTTTGTAAACCACACAAGTCCATAGTGACAGCCTCAGAAACAGAACCTGCTTAGTTGTTGAAGAGGTGGAGAAAGGGTATAAAAACATAAATGCCAAGAATACTAGAATGTGTCTACCTAAATAAAAAAGAAGGTTGTAAAATGAGCAGGCTGGACTAAATCAGTCGTTCCCAAAATGTGTTTCTTGGACCAACATTGTCAACACAACCTGTGAATTTGTTAGAAATAAATATTCCTACATTCCAGACCTCCTGAATTAGAAACTGTGGGATGGAGCTGTATGAAATCTGTATCATAATAGCCTCCAGGTAATTCTGTTACACCCAAAATCTGAGAACTGCTAGACCAGATGATCTATAAATTCATCTTGTTGGTTCTATGCTTTCCATATAACAAAAACTTTAACAGAATGCAGAAAGTTTGCCTGAAGAATTTTCATAAGTAAAGCATCATGACTAGATTTAAGAGGTGATTTCAATACCATCTTAGATATTTATTTCATGATAATTTGAAAAAAATAACAAATTTTCATTTTTATTATTAACATCTTCATTGGGCTGGCAATCTTAAAAAATGTTTGAAAAGTTCCCATTCACACTATCATGCTATGAAAAATCGAGTTCAAATCAAAATTTTCCTTTCAATATGAGAAAAATGACTAAATCCAAGTACATATCCTTCTATTAATAGTCTTTGTGGTTTTTCAGAGTAATACTCTGATAATTTGTTTGGGCTAGAACCTATAAAATTATTCTTGTCTGCATACATATTTTAGCCTAAAAGAAAGTGGGGTCAAGAAAATCATTGTCAAATATGCCATTCATATGAGATAGTATGTTCTTCACATGGCATCCTTTTTCATTGCCAGAAATGTTCCACATCTTTACCTATCTTTTCCACTTGCTCATAAATGTGATCCCAACTCAGTACCCCAGATATGATTGCCCTTCTCATTAACAAAGATCTTGTATCTAGTAAGATCTACATTTTTCTTTTTTTATCTTCACTCACAAAGAGTGATTTATATGTGGGCCATTCTATCAAGATTCCAGTATATGACCTTGAACAAGTCCCTTGAGTTTGTGGGCCTCGATTTCCCCATTATAAAATAAGAGATAGGTTTGCCTGATCTTTCAGGTCCCTAGAGCTCCAAGAGTTTGTGATTCATTATCACTATATTCTTTCTCTTCTTTTCCCAACCCTCAGACCTATTTTTACTCATGTTTAAGGCTCTTCTAGGACGCAGCCTACAGCTCAGTCACACAACACTAATTTTAAGCTATATTTTAGCCAAAGACCTCTCCTGCCAAGTCCTATAAAAGAGAAGAACTTGGGGAAAGAAACCTGATTAATGGGATGTCTTCCTCTTTGAAAAAGGAAACTTTGAATTAATCCTGAAACACAAGGCAAAGTCATCTGCTATTTGTTTCTTTCATGTTTGTATAGCTATTTATTTATAAATTCTTTTAGATATCTATTGTATCAACTTTGTTTTAAATTGAAATTTTTTACTGATTCAGGGTCATGCCTGTGTACTTGCTTAGCTAAACACTAAATGTAATTACTTATAATACTTCAATTGTTTTTAGTGGTTAAAAAAACCCAAGTGATTAGGGATATATAATTATTAATATGATCAGAATACAGCAACTTATTGAACATTTACTATGTACTGAGTTTTTATATTAAAATTTTTATTCTCCTACCATTCTCTCATAATAAGAATTATGACAGCTATTTTACAAAAGTTTTATCTAATGTAAAGAAGTCTTCTCCTTATTAACATTCACATATTAATAAGATCAAGAATCTTGTCTCACTTAAATTTCCATGGTCTGCATCCATAGAAGGCATCATGTATTCTCTTAATATTGAATAAAGTAGTCAAACTGAGATTCACATGCTTTCTTTATTTTCATTTTAAATATTTTACAACACATGCAAAATGAATTCATATATACAGATTTTCTCAATATCAGATCATATCAGATCAGTCGCTCAGTCGTGTCTGACTCTTTGCGACCCCATGAATCGCAGCACGCCAGGCCTCCCGGTCCATCACCAACTCCCTGGGGTCACTCAGACTCACATCCATCGAGTCAGTGATGCCATCCAGCCATCTCATCCTCTGTCGTCCCCTTCTCCTCCTGCCCCCAATCCCTTCCAGCATCAGAGTCTTTTCCAATGAGTCAACTCTTCACATGAGGTGGCCAAAATACTGGAGTTTCAGCTTTAACATCATTCCTTCCAAAGAAATCCCAGGGCTGATCTCCTTCACAATGGACTGGTTGGATCTCCTTGCAGTCCAAGGGACTCTCAAGAATCTTCTCCAACACTACAGTTCAAAAGCATCAATTCTTCGGCACTCAGCCTTCTTCACAGTCCAGCTTTCACATCCATACATGACCACAGGAAAGACCATAGCCTTGACTAGGCGAATCTTTGTTGGCAAAGTAATGTCTCTGCTTTTGAATATGCTATCTAGGTTGGTCACAACTTTCCTTCTAAGGAGTAAGCGTCTTTTAATTTCATGGCTGCAGTCACCATCTGCAGTGATTTTGGAGCCCAGAAAAATAAAGTCTGACACTGTTTCCACTGTTTCCCCATCTATTTCCCATGAAGTGATGGGACCAGACACCATGATCTTTGTTTTCTGAATGTTGAGCTTTAAGCCAACCTCTCCACTCTCCACTTTCACTTTCATCAAGAGGCTTTTGAGTTCCTCTTCACTTTCTGCCATAAATGTGGTGCCATCTGCATATCTGAGGCTATTGATATTTCTCCCGGCAATCTTGATTCCAGCTTGTGTTTCTTCCAGTCCAGCGTTTCTCATGATGTACTCTGCATATAAGTTAAATAAACAGGGTGACAATATACAGCCTTGACGTACTCCTTTTCCTATTTGGAACCAGTCTGTTGTTCCATGTCCAGTTCTAACTGTTGCTTCCTGACCTGCATACAGATTTCTCAAGAGGCAGATCAGGTAGTCTGGTATTCCCATCTCTTTCAGAATTTTGCACAGTTTATTGTGATCCACACAGTCAAAGGCTTTGGCATAGTCAATAAAGCAGAAATAGATGTTTTTCTGGAACTCTCTTGCTTTTTCAATGATCCAGCAGATGTTGGCAATTTGATCTCTGGTTCCTCTGCCTTTTCTAAAACCAGCTTGAACATCAGGAAGTTCACGGTTCACATATTGCTGAAGCCTGGCTTGGAGAATTTTGAGCATTACTTTCTCAATATAGGTAGTTGTAAATATGAGGAAGAATTGATACAGAGCACGTTTAGTCTTATTTTCTCATTTAAGTCACTCATCTTCAGGCCAAAATCCTATAGTGATATATATTAATACATGTGACCAGCATGCCTAATGAGATTTTATGAAGTCCACAGCTTTAAAGAGAGAAGCTTTGTATACCTTCAGTGGGTGAACAGACTTTAAAAAATGATGCTTATGAAATATTGTAGAATACAGAACATTCTGAATAATCCAGGAAGTTACGTTTTCTCTATTTAAGTTAAATGTTAAAAACATTTGTTAAAAACATTAATGAAATGATAAGCATGTGATTTTTTCCCTAGTTTTTAATAGTAGGTTTCTGGTCTTGAGTTTTAGTGTGTAAGGAGGAAAGGCATCATCTTCAACAGTGGAAATGACCTTTCATGGAGTTGCCTCTTCTGCCTGCAATTTCTAGATTTCTGAAAAGATAACTTCTTTTTACTGACAACTGCTATGATTTAATGTTAGTGAATTCTGTTTCTCTAGCTGATACATGTACTGGGTAGGAGACTTTAATACCTCTGCTTCTGGCCTGAAACACTGCCAGAAATAAGAAACATTGTGAAAGCATCGTTCCCCCTTCCAAGGGTCACCTGTACAAAAACAGAGGGCCTTGGGCTTAAGATTCTCCTATAGATTTGGAGCATATTTGCTTGGTAAGTTATCTGAATCTTAGACTATTACTAACTGTGCACTTGCTATATACAAAACACTGAGATATATGGAAAGTGAAGTGATTGGATCCTTGTCCTCAAATGAGTTTTCATCTTGGAAGAATGATTCCCAAGACCTAGGGCAATAGGGAATATTGTCTGTTGTTTTATGACCTGTCACAAGTGCTTACAACAATGCTTGGCGCTTAGTCCCTCCTCAAAAACTATTTACACAATGAATAAAACACATTGTTGATAAGATAACTAGTAACTTAAGTATTTACTGTATGGTGTAAACAATTGGCATTTGTGAACTCAGAGGAGAGGGCAAGCACAGTAATGCTTGCAGTAGGCCAAGAAGAAGTGAGGTGGATCTCAATCAGTTAAGAGAGAAGCAGGGAGGACATTCCATACAAGGGACATGATATGAGCAAAGGAGAATCTACAGATAAAATATTCACAGAACCAAACACATCTTTGGAGCATTTTCTATAGCATCAAGTATACTATTAGACTATGTGTATATAGAAATGAACAAAAAGAGGCTGTGGGAACAGTGGAAAGATCACAGATTTTGGAGACAATTATACCCAGAATTGCATTCTGTCTGCCATCATCAGGTTGATTAATATATCTGAAACTTGGCTTCTTCATCTGTAAAATGAGACCATGATAACACACATTGCAGGGTTGTTTTAAGAACTGCAGGTAATGTATAGTAAGATACTTACTGTACTCTAAACTGGTCAACGTTGGTATCTATTGCAATGCTCCCCTTACCTTTGTTTTCATGGAGCTCATAGACAAAAGGAAATGACTGGTATGTGTACAGATTATTACAATTTCAGCAGTGCTTTAATAGTTTGTTCCTTCTGAACCCCTGTAGTGCAAATGTTGGTGTGTTTCATGTTGTCCCAGAGTTTCTCTTAAACTGTCTTCATTGTTTTTGATTCTTTTTTATTCATTTTGTTCCATGGCAGTGATTTCTACCAATCTGTCTTCCAGCATACTTATTCATTCTTCTGAATCATTTATTCTGATATTGATTCCTTCTAGTGTATTTTCATTTCAGTTATTGTATTATCTTTGTTTGTTTGTTCTGTAAATCTTCTAACTCTTTGTTAAACATGTCTTATATCTTTTCAGTCTTTGCCTTAATTCTTTCTCCAAGATCTTGGATTAGCTTTAGTTTTTAGTGTCATTATTCTGATTTAATTTTCAGGTAGATTGCCTGTCTCCATTTCACTTACTTAGTTCTTCTAAGGTTTTATCTTGTTCCTTCTGAAACAAGAAGGAATATATCTGGAATATATTTCTCTGCTGTCTCATTTTGTCTAATTTTCTGTGTTGGTGGTCTCCATTCTGTAGGCTGCAGGATTGTGGTTTTTCTTGCTTCTGGTGTCTAACCCCAGGTTGTAAGATTGGTTCAGGGTCTTATATAGGCTTTTTGGTGGGAGGGGCCAGTATCTGCCTGCCCACTGGTGGTTGGAACTGGATCTTGTCCCTCTGGTGGGCCGGGCCATGTCAAAGGGCATGTCCAGAGGTAGCTTTTGGCTCAAGACAACCTATCTGTTGTCAGGCAACCTATCTGTTGATGGGTGGGGCTGTGTTCCCACCCTATTGGTTGTTTGGCCTAAGGTGCTCCAGAACTTTGGCCTGTAGGCTGTTGGATAGGGCCAGATCTCAGGGCCAAAATGGTGACCTCTGGGAGGGTTACAGTGAGGAATATTCCTTGGGGACTCTACCACCACTGTCCTTGCCCCAGCAATGGGCCACAGACACCCCCTGCCTCCCCAGGAGACTCTCTAAGACCCTTAGGTAGGTCTGGCCCAGGCTTCTGTGGAGTTACAGCTTTGCCTTGGGTGCAACTTCCAACTATGGAATCTTTGTTTCCCCTGGTCCTAGGAGCTCCTCCACTCAGGCCCTGCTGGCCATCAAAACCAAATGCTCTGGGAACTCCTCCTCCTAAAACCAGACTCCCACGCAGGGAAGCCTGACATGGTGCTCAGCACCCTCATTCCCACAGGAAAACCTCTGCAATATAACTATTTTCCAGTTTGTGGGTCACCCACCCAGTTGGTAGGGGTTTCAATTATATAATGAAAACACCCCTTCTGCCGTCTCCTTATGGCATCTTCTTTGTCTTTGGATGTAGATTTTTTTTTTTTAATACATTCATCTTGTCGGTGGTTGTTCAGCAGTTAGTTATGATTTTGATGTTTTTGTGAGAGGAGGTGAGCTCAAGTTCTACTTTTCCATCTTGTCTCCCTTCAATATTCTCTGATCAAAATGTGGTCTGAAGACCAGAAGCACCTACAAGCTCATTAGAGATGCAGACTCACAGACCTCCCCTCCCCCGACACACCTACTGAATCAGAATCTGCATTTAACAAGATCCCGGGTGATTCATGGGCACATTAAAGTGTGAGATGCACTGCTCTAATAGAGGTATGTAACTGGGGCAGAGCAAGGAGTGACTAAGTACACTTAAGGAACTGAGAGAATTCTCATAGAAAATCTAGAGAAATTCAGACAGAAATATTACATGTATGTAGAGTAACTTGTTTAGTAAATCAGAATTCCTAATTTAAAAAATTTGGTATAGATTCACCTTCTTGACACCACTATTTTTACATCACATTGACTTGGTAATCACCAGTGGCTTCGCAGGCGAAATGCATGCCAAGGCAACAGTTTGATCCAAGTGAGGCTGGCTAATCCTTGCTTCCTGCTTCAATGCATTAGAAGGAATAAGCGCTAAAACCTAGGATTTACTGTGAACCTGCCTGTAAGAGGTCCGAATCCACAAGCCCCCTCCCAAGAAACTCAGAATGCAGACGTTTCATTGGGTGGTCTAGTTTAATCACAAAGGTCTTGGCAGACACTACTTCTTTCTGGGCCAGTAAATGGGATAATAGAAGAGTTAGTCATTTGGTACTTAGGAAAAAATAAATACCCAGCTTTCCCTAGGCTGCCCTGAAGGCCCCTCTGGTTTAACACTCATTTTGTTTTTTAATGTTAGAATTGCTTTTATGTGGAACCACGTGGTTCTGTTCATTTAGTTGGCAGGTGGCTCCAAACCTGTAATTATGATTTTGATTGTCGGCTGCCAGAGCACAAAAGAAAACTGTAGTAATCCACCCTTGTGGTCTTTAGTGAATTGCTGCATATGCTCTTTGATATATCACTGCACATAAATCTCACAGTAGCAATAAAACTATTAGGGTAGTAAAAGATATGCATTTTAATTTTCATAAAAAATGTCATGAAATTCAATTAACTACACTTTCCCAAATTGCAGTTCACTCTGGGAAGCCCTGGGTTTCCTAATCTGAAATTGCATGTTCCTTTCACTTTTCCTAGTGACCTCCATTAATGCTTTAATCATGACACCTACTCGACATCTTATAACATTATCATTTCTGGGGTCCCTTTGTCTCCTTATACTTCTGTAAAATTTCTCCTGCTTTTCTACTTACAGTTCCAATACACTTTTTTTTTCCTACTGCCTTAATTGGAGGGAGAATGGGAGAATGAATTGCATAAGTAATCCATACAAATTTAGGCCTTATTATTGCACAGAATGGAGGAGGATGTTCTTTGGTGCTATATGCACAAGTAATGAGGAAAAAACAATGAGGTTTTATTTATTAGACTACAAAAGACTCTGGCCAACTGCTGCTTTGGTAATCTGTAAAAGTGAACATTCCTCCAGTATTTTTAGATAGTTCACCTTCTTCTCAAAAGTAGTTTAATAGCACAGACTTGAGAAAGGTCTCCTAGTGTTCGGATTTTATTACTTTCACCGACTAAAGTGCAGTACATTTCCTAGTATAATTACACCCTGGTTGTCACAATAAATGAATGCTGTATATTTTACGATACACTTTACTTGCTTATTATCATGTTTGTTCACACATCTCTCAGACTTAATAACCCATGGGGGGCTTCTACCAGCATTGGTGAGTGGAAATTAGTGAAGTTCTCTTTCATTTGTGTTTGTGGTGGGGTGCTTATTTCAGTTGTACAAAACCATACACACGATAGAGAATAGATTTTTAAAGAATTTTTTAAGTATCTATAACTTTGATGCTTTTGAACTGTGGTGTTGGAGAAGACTCTTGAGAGTCTCTCGGACTGCAAGGAGATCCAACCAGTCCATTCTAAAGGAGATCAGTCCTGGGTGTTCTTTGGAAGGACTGATGCTAAAGCTGAAACTCCAATACTTTGGCCACCTCATGCGAAGAGTTGACTCATTGGAAAAGACTCTGATGCTGGGAGGGATTGGGGGCAGGAGGAGAAGGGGACGACAGAGGATGAGATGGCTGGATGGCATGATGGACTCGATGGACATGAGTTTGGGTGAACTCCAGGAGTTGGTGATGGACAGGGAGGCCTGGCGTGTTGCAATTCATGGGGTCTCAGAGTAAGACATGATTGAGTGACTGAACTGAACTGAACTTTGTAATATTCTCTGCTCACTGTGTCTCTAAGTTTCACTACTAATCTCCCAGCACCCACAAAAGTGAATATTAGGTAAATGCATTTTTAATGGAGACCAATTAATGTTCCTGATTATTTTACAAAACAAAATCAAAGAAAATCCTGAATGTCAATACAGCTCTTTTTTGAGATTTAGATTTATATTTGAGTTCGGGTTGACCTTTTGTGAGACAGAGTTTCATTCTACATTTGTGCTAGGATCAAAAAAAAATACCAAAATGTCCGTTTGGTTTAAATAAACTGAAGTCAGAATATAAGAATTCAACCCTGTTAGCATGGATATTTGAAAGATTGTCTGTACTGCTTGTTGCAGAACAATTTCCGATCTTATCATAGAAATTTAAAATGTAGCCTAAAAGTAATGAGATCTTTTTTGTTTAAGGAGAGGATGAAGACATTGTATGCCCTGAATCATGTAGTATTGTATTAACTTTTATAAATGTGCAGGGCATTTTTCCTCAAATTAGACAAGGCACAGTCATGTAGGCTTGGCCATCAAATAAGTAATTAGGTTCCAGCTTTTGGGTAAGTTTAAAAAATTTTTGTCTATTTATAAAGACAGCACATACTTGTAGAACCATTGAAAATACAGAATCCCTTTGCTAGTCACCTGAAACTATCACAATGTTGTTAATCAACTATACCCCAACATATAATAAAAAGGTTTTAAAAATAGAACAAATAAAAGGCAAAGCAAAATCACCTGTATTTCTACAATTAGGCTTCTCTTTTAAGGGAAGCTTTCAATTCAGCAGTCAGGAAGTATTTACTAAACGTTTTCTATGGGCTTAACATTGTGCTAACCATCAAAAGATAAAAACAAAAGGAAAGAAAGAAGTTAACTTTCCTCTGTAGCTGTAAGGCAAAAATGTGACATAACAATGACCAAATAGCATTGGGACAGCAGCTGCTATGTAGTACTGCAGTTTCTATGTTATAGATTCTGGGAGGCACCATTCACCTCATAGTCATTGATCACTTAATATTTGAACCATCATTTTGATAGATATTTTAGCAGCTATATGTATTGATAAAGTTGCACTTTTTTTTTTTTCCAATTCACATGAAGTTACCATATATGCTACATTAAGGAATGCAGGATGGTATATAATCAAGACCAACATGATCTGATACAATATAAATCCCAGAGGTCTTACAAATGAGGAAAAACTTAAAGTAGACCTTGAAATTTATCTAAGATTTCCTTACATCAGTTTAAAAGAAATAGGAAATTGAGGTTGTCATTGCTGGCTTCCTGGGTCTGTCTTTTGGGGAACCAGTTAGGAGGAGTAGTGGGCAGAGAATAAAGGCTTTTCCTACTTCGGTGTGGCCTTCTCTTGAAGAAATCTCCTCTTGCCAGTCTCATGATAGGATTTCCACAGTTATCCTCACCCTGTTTAAGCCCGTTTTCCCTGCCACACCTTTGGTTTCTTTGGTTTGGAAGTCCTTTCATATGTCATTGCTTGGAGTTGACAGTTATCCCCATCCACCTACATTGAAGTGATTCTCTCCCATTTTTTATAAAGATAAGTGAATAGGCATCATGGTTCTTCCCCTCAGGAAGCTTAAATTCTAGTTAGAGTATCATGCACTGATCAACCCACCCCCTGATTGTGAAAACTGAGCTCAAAAAAATGCTGGAAAAGAGAATGGTTTGTACAGTGAGATAATAACAGAGGTAAGTCTCAGATACCTCAGAGTTTAGAATTTTGCTTACTTGCCTTTTGAGGGTAGATACAGCCTCCTTATAATTGTTTGCCTTTCACTGTGCCCATTCATCCCTTCTGTGCTTCAAGAGGGAAAAGGACAGAAGCTCTTAGTACATTTTTAGGTATATGCACAGAGACATTCACTGGCTTTCTCAAGTTGAAAAATGTTATACCTTTGCAGCTGCCCCCTTGCAACTATTGCCTGATTTTGAGCCAAAAATACGAGATTTATTTTCCTTGGAAATACTCTTTATCTCCCCTGATATAATAGGTTGTTTTGGTTATTTGAAGCATTGAGAGTCACCCAGAAGGATTTTTTTTTTTTTTCCCCTAGTGCAGTATATGAATAAATCCCTCTACAGAAACTAAAAGGAAGGGAACTTGGTGGGATAAATAGTAGCTGATATCCACAAAGAACTGTGTTTCTTAGTGGCAGAAGGAACAAGTTATGGGTACAGTGTATCCTGCTATGCCAACTATTTTGTTGGTAAATTTAATGGAGTCTAGGGTGAGGCAAGTGAACCATTCACTTGGGTGTAAAACTTAAGGGGGCACTAAACACTCAGTAATTAGTACAATATTTGACAAAAAAAATAATGCAAAAATATGTGATGAACAATATCAAAATTTTGAATGAAGAAAGTATCAGTTTTTCTTTTGTCTCAGGTCCCAGTATTGCTGAACACACCACTGTTACAGATCCTGTCTTTTAAAAATTTTTTGATGTTATTCATCATGAAAAATTTTGATGTTTAGTTTTGATTTTTAAATATTGCTTTGTCATTGAGGTTGTGGTTCCCCCTTAAATGTTGCTCTCCTGAGGCAAGTGCTTCACTCTAATCCTGGCAAACACCCACTTTAAAACAAAGGCCAATGGGCAGGCACATTTAGAGCAGAGACAGAGCTGCAACTTGAACTTGACTCTGTTCATTATTAATTCATAAGTCTCAGGACTTCTTCTGCAGGGCTGTAAATCAAAAACAAATAAATAAAACTGAGTATACAACATCGTTATGGGTGCTATGGGTGCTATAATTTGCTGAAGAGACCCAGCTTCTAACAGGCTAATAACAACTGAGGAGTTAATTGCATCCCCTTGCATTTTGGAAAATTAAAGTCAGGCAACTCTGTCCCACACTGTTTTCTATGAGAGCTCATTACTTTTATGTATATTTATGTTTCATGTGACAGAAAATGGCTACCCCAAGGCAAAAATAAAATGCCATTTACTCTTAAATTGGCTAAGACCAAAGATTTTGGTCAGAGAAGAAAGGAAAGATTTATTGCCCATCTTTTATTCGGTTGTCATTGAACAGAAATTTATAAACACACTTAAAATCACAAAAGCAGTGGAGGAGGAGAAGATGGAAAATTCTTGATGAACATATTGTGGGTTGTGGTGTAGTTTTCTCCTCAAATGCAATCCCGCCGTAATACCAAACATTCAAATTGATTTTTGTGTTTAATTCTACATTTTATGTACCAGACAGATTTTGTAATTCAGCACTCAAATAATAAAAATATTTTAAAATTTCTACATGACAAACTTAAGAAATTGAAAGTATCCTATAGATAACTGAGGACAAATTTTAGAAAGAGTATATTGAAAACCTAGAGGATTTTACAAATTTAGTTTGTGAACACAAAATAAGCCTATAATGTAGCGATTTTGACAGTCAAATAGTTGCAGTTTTGAAGATCATATTTAAATTCTGTAATAAAACAATGAATGGCGTCAATTAAATGTTAATCTTTCTAAATGATCTAGATCAGTCTTCCTCTACAGGAAAAGTTGAGGTTCAGAGATTTTTAATGTGTTTAACCCAAGATCACATATTAATTTAGAGGCATATCTCAAATTAGGGCCCCCAGAATCCTAATTCTTAGACCAGTTCCCTTTCCACTCTGTAATGCAACATCATTTAGTCACCAAACTATGTTCCACCACTTGAGGTAACAAACAAGCTATAACACAATGACTCCAAATTGTCCTCAAACGAATCCACAGATTACACAGTCCTTGCCCCACACTTTCTATACCACTGAAGAAAACAAAGCTAGAAACCAGTAGAAGAGAACTCTCATATTCCCACCATCTCTACTTTCTTCTTCTCCTATTATACTTGGTGATTTTTTTTTTTTTTTTTTTTTTGCTGTCTTACCTTGCTTGTCTACTCAGTGACTCAGGCTTTCATTTTATTCCTCTTTCTTGCCTTGAGTCTTCAATTTTGGATTACACTAATCCTCAAAACAAATAAACCTAAAAACCATCCTCTGGACCTAATATCTGTTCCTTTGCCCTTTTTATTAACTCTCCTTCATGGCCAAGCTCTGTGGAAGTTTTTAATGATAAATGCAAAACAACATTAACAATTCAACCCACTCCATACCAGCTTCCCCAATAGAATTCAGCCAAAACTGCTTATTCTAGGAATACCACTGGCCTTCCCATTATCAAATGCATTAGACATTTCCTTTCTTGTTCAATCTCTCTTTGATATTTTATGACTCCTTTATCCCAGAAGCATTGTGTACCCATGACACTACACACATCTGGTTGTCCCTCTTTCCCATGACTTATCCTGTCCAGGTATCTGCCAGTTCTTTTGTTCTGCTGCTGCTGCTGCTAAGCTGCTTCAGTCATGTCTGACTCTGTGCGACCCCATGAACTCCAGCCTAACAGGCTTCTCTGTCCATGGGATTCTGCAGGCAAGAGCACTGGAGTGGGTTGCCATTTCCTTCTCCATCTTTTGTTCTGCTGCTGCTGCTGCTGCTAAGTCGCTTCAGTCGTGTCCGACTCTGTGCGACCCCATAGACAGCAGCCCACCAAGGCTCCCCCGTCCTCCATCCACGGGATTTTCCAGGCAAGAGTACTGGAGTGGAGTGCCACTGCCTTCTCCTATCTTTTGTTCTACTTACCTTCTAATAGTTGAAGTTACTCAGTTCTTTATTTCAGAGTCCCTCTCATTTAATACCCCCTATCTAAGTAATCTCATCCATTCACATATCCTTATATACTGTCTTTATACCTATGACTCTAGCTTTTCTACCTTTAGTGTGAACTCCTTAGATTCAGATGTTGGCATACAAAATTGTATTTAACATTACGACTTGAATATCTCATATGTGTCTCGAGTTTCACATGTCTTAAATCTAACTCTTGGCACTTCCCTCCTACCTCTTCCCTCTCTCTCATATTTCTCTCTATGTTCCCCATTTTAGTAAATAATGCCTCAATTTATCTGGTGAGATAATCTATATATCTTGAAATTTAAGTCCTAAATGTATATTTGAGAAAAAAATTCATACAATGAAAAAATAAGTGTACGTGTGGCATCACGTTTATCTTTTATTGCAAATGTTTAATCCATGGGGCTCATAATATTTCCATTTTGGAGACCTTAGAAATAATAGAAATGGAAGGCAACACATAGGTCCTACTTTGTGCTAGACACTGTACTAATATTTGATATTTGTTACTAATAAGAACTTTCCTTGTGGCTCAGATGGTAAAGTGTCTGTCTACAAGGCAGGAGACCCAGGTTCAATCCCTGGGTTGGGAAGATCCTCTGGAGAAGGAAATGGCAACCCACTCTAGTACTCTTGCCTGGGAAATCCCATGGACAAAGGAACGTAGTAGGCTACAGTCCACGGGGTCACAAAGAGTCAGACACGACTGAGCGACTTCACTTCACTTTCACTAATAAGGTAGCAGTCTTATTCTCTCTTTACCGATAATAAAACTGAGGCTCAGAGACATCAAGTAACTTGCCCAGGGTCATAGAGCTATTAAATGACAGAACTGAGATTTGAACTCATGCAGTCTGTCCTTGCTCATACAACTATGCTGTGCCACCTTGAAATGGTGACAGTGATGGGTACATGTAACTTTAAGCCAGTGTGTTGAAGACTGAAAAGAGAGACTCAACTCAAAGAAATTAGCAGTGGATTTTGATCTAATTTTTTAAACATATAAAACAATGGTTAGAAAGTACTGATGTTTATTGTATTTTTTCCACATTTTTTGACAACACAGACTTGAGTATTAGGTGTACCTGCCTTAAGGGCAGGGAACCTGCAAATCAGATGCTGATGGATTTTTTTTTCTCTGTAAGTTTTCAGAAATTCACGATAAAATGTCCGTTATTTTGACATTCTAAGACCAAAATTATGTGGACCTGTTTTGCCTTATACGAGGTCTTTCCTATTTCTTTCATATTACGACTACATTTACAGTAATTGATTTTGAAATACAAAAGCCCAGAACAGGTCGTACAGAGAGTTTGTTGTTTCCATGGAGTGGGAGTCCTGGACAAAATGCACAACCCCATTCTTTTCCCATTAGACTCTTGGGAAACACATAATGTTTTTCTATCTTTCCCACTGGCTGCCGGTAAGAACAAATGCCTGTTATCTCATTTAAACTGAGATTGGTGAATTTCATGTTATAATAAAATAAATTACACTGAATGTTTCATATAATTGGAAAGCTCATAAATAATTCATTTTTAAAACATATAAGAAATAGCTCTCTCCATTTATTCTAAATCTTTTTGAAATAAGTTAGTAAAAGGAAAGAGGGAAGAAATGAAACAGAAATGAAAAGACAGCTATTATTCCATTTACCACAAAGTACATAATAAGTAGCTAATTTACAAATTAAAGACCATTGAGACAGCAATATTTTTATGAAACTATCTACATTGAATTATAAGGATTGTCAGGGTTTAAATTTCTTGAATTCTCTAAGTGATATATAATCTTCCATGATGTTCTAATGAAAAACCAAATTCAATAATTATGTAGAAGAAAAGATACAAATCTAAGAAGAATCAGAAGATCTAGAAATTAAATGATCTCTATTTGGATTGTGTAGAAACGAAGTGAACATGCCTTTAAAAGTAAAGTCATGTTTAATAAAAAGCGAGAGTACACCTTTGAAGAAGAGTTGGGCTGAAATGGAATGACATTATTTATATCTGCTGTAGATTCATTTCCCCCACCACCATAATGGATGGACTTTAAATTTCTTACCTCAATCAAAGACAAATGAAAATTGTCTTTGAATAGTTATAAAAGCATTATACAAGCTTTTATATATATGCCATGATAGGTTGAAAGTTATGTACATGTTCTTTCTTAAACCAAAACACCATTCCGAAGTGAAAAATAACTCTTAAAAGAAATATGAGATTTTTGTGTGTGATAATCCCACACATTGGAGGGAGGAGACATTACTGCAATGGGAAAGCTGAAAAGTGTACCAGTCTTTATGTTCAAATGTCACTTTCTCAGTAAAGCCTCCTTCCTGGCTATTGTAAATCAAATGGCACATCATTTACCAGATACTCCTTAACCATGTTTCTAGCCTTATTTTCCCCTTTAAACTTACTCAACATCTATCAAGCTACCTATTTTAATATTTATCTTATGTATTAACTCTCTTTAACCCCTGGGGGCAGTAATATCATCAGTCTTGTTTGTGCTTGTATTTTCTAAACAAACGGAAAAGCAAACTATAGTCAGATGTTCATCAGGTTTGGAACCTTCAGTGGTTATAGAAGCCCTCAGCATCCCATCTCCAATCTTAAGTGCAACTCTAAGAATCTTTTTGGATGTTCTGGCCCTGTGTCATCTGGAGCCTTGACTCGGTTTTTACCCCTCTCACCTTCCCCTTTCTAGTCACCTTTATCCTCATGCTCACCAGGCGTGCATGCTAAGCCGCTTCAGTTGTGTCCGACTCTGTTTGACCCCATGGACTGTAGCCCTCCAGGCTCCTCTGTCCATGGGATTCTCCAGGCGAAAATACTGGAGTGGGTTGCCATGCCCTCCTCCAGAGGATTTTCCCAACCCAGGGATCGAACCCGTGTCTCTTATGTCTCCTGCATTGGCAGGCAAGTTCTGTACCCCTAGCATCACCTGGGAAGTCCCATGCTCATCATAAGCATCCTCATCTCTGCCTCATTGCAATTGCTTATTACGTGAGCATCCTTGCCTGAAATTCTCTATTTCCCTTCCAACCCAGAAAATTCTGATCCCTCTTGAAGATGAATTGAAATTTTGCTTCCTTCATAAATCTTTCCTCAACTTCTGTAGTTTTATAATCCAAAGTGAGCTTTGAAATCTTTGGATGCAGATTCAAATCTGAGCTTTGCTAACTTACTAGCTATGAGAACTTTTGTGCTTTGCTATGCTTAGTCGCTTAGTGGTGTCTGACTTTTTGCCACCCCATGGACTTCTCTGAACATGGGGATTCTCCAGGCAAGAATACTGGAGCGGGTTGCCATGCCCTCCTCCAGGTGATCTTCCCAACCCAGGGATCAAAACCAGGTCTCCTGCATTGCAGGTGGATTATTTAATAGCTGAGCTATCAGAGAAGCCCTATGAGATCTTTTATAAGGTACCTAATCTAGAGTTTTAATCTTAAAAGTTATGGTAATTATTTTCATCCGTAATATTATAGTGAATCTACTATGGGAAAGACCTAGCACATAATGAGCTTTCAATAATTATATTAGTATATTTACGTTATATAATACATAAATATGTACCGCACAATAATATAAAGATGATGATGATGATTATAAGCTTAGTTATATAGAATTTACTGAGTCAGGCTTTTCTAGCTGCTTTACATATCAGGCTCTCTGCCTCTGTAAGAGCTGCTATAGCACTTATAAACCATAGTTATCATACACTCTTGTGTTCATATATTCTTCCATTTTGTTGACTATGGTTTTTCTCAAGTGGTTCTTGGAGCGCCTTGAAACAATGATCATGTCTTAGACCTCTTTGTTTTCTAGCACTTAGCACATTACTGGCTACCCTGTGCTTACTGTAGCATCCTCTAAAGAATGTATGGCTCTGTATTCCTTGCAGATTTAGGTTGTATAATTTAATACAGAGACAGACAGAAAGATTAAAAGACACATATCTATCAATCATACTGAGCAGTAAACTACCTAGAACTATACTCTGTTGCTTATGTCTAAGTTGCAACTCCTGACACTGGAGTTATTTTCTTCAAGGTATGGCAAGAGAGCCACTGATCTTACCAACATAATTATGTTTTTTAAAGCTAGCTATCAGAACCCAGAGTGGCCCCTGCAGACTGTAAGGTACTATTTTACATTTCGGTACCCTTCAGTAACTACTTTGAGTTCCTCTGGCAATTTTCCATGATGACAAGGGAAGTCAAGGTCTGTAACCAAATGGGGTGATATGCAAATAACAACAAATGCATCATACCCATAGAAGAGGCCACTGGGTTAAGTATTCTAGAAAGTATTTTCTGTGTTTGTCCTAAAGCTGTTTTTCCTTCTTCTGGATTTAGTAGAGGTTTAGAGCATGTGTGGAGAAGGCAATGGCACCCCACTCCAGTACTCTTGCCTGGAAAATCCCATGGACGGAGGAGCCTGGTAGGCTGTAGTCCACGAGGTCGCTAAGAGTCGGACACGACTGAGTGACTTCACTTTTCACTAGAGCATGTGTAGGATTGAAGGCAGGAGGAGAGGGAGATGATAGAGGATGAGATGGTTGGAAGGCATCACTGACTTGATGGACATGAATTTGAGCAAGCTCCAGGAGTTGGTGATGGACAAGGAAGCCTGGCATGCTGCAGCCCATGGAGTCACAAAGAGTCAGATACGACCGAGCGACTGAACTGAACAGAGGGCATGTGTAGCAACAGTGACCCCAGTGGTAGGATTTACGCATGTTCTAATAATTGATAAAGTGTTTAGTAACCCTTTCCATCCCTTACTAAATCTTAGCACCAGTCTTTTTATTTTGAATATGCATTTGAGAATCTTTTTCCTTCTGTGGTATGAGTAAAAAAACCTGCATGTTAAAACAATGTATGACCTCAGTGAAGAATAGCACCTGCCCAAATACACTCACGATGTGAGAAAAATTGCACCTGCCAGATTGTGCTGATCATTTCCAAATTGACACAATGAAGTGACATCTGTGCCTAAGCAGTAACCAGCTATTTGCTATCAGCATTTTTGAGTTAACTCAGAAGAAGTCCACTCTCCCCAATTCCAGTGGAGTCAGAAGGTCTTCCTGGGACCTATTCCTGGATAAGCTGGAAACAGAGATTCATTTTTTGACATTTTGCTGTGACTGTCCCTAGCGAATTATGTAAAATAAATCTGACTCCTGGTTTTCTTCGTTCAGGACTATATCCACAAGCAAATCTGGCAACACGAGATGCAAAATGTCAGGTCTCTTCTCCACTCAGTTAACTTCTTATTGTGCCCTGGGAAGAAGGAAAGAGAATCCATATTCTTGTATTGTTGGAAATTAGAGACCCAGATGGAAGGGCAAGAAAGCTATTTTTGGTGTTTCCAGTTTAAATCTTGGAAGATGCCACTGTTCATCTGATTCGTTCTGATGACTGGCATCTGGGATCCTCCTACTTGATTGCACTGTTGATGCCCAGAAAGAGTATTCTTCTTTTTAATTGTGCTGCTGCTGCTGCTAAGTCGCTTCATTCATGTCCAACTCTGTGCGACCCCAGAGACGGCAGCTCACCAGGCTCCCCCGTCCCTGGGATTCTCCAGGCAAGAACACTGGAGTGGGTTGCCATTTCCTTCTCCAATGCATGAAAGTGAAGAGTGAAAGTGAAGCCCCTCAGTGGTGTCTGACCCTCAGCGACCCCACGGACTGCAGCCTACCAGGCTCCTCCGTCCATGGGATTTTCCAGGCAAGAGTACTGGAGTGGGGTGCCATTGCCTTCTCTGCTCTTTAATTGTAGTAATTTTTAAATTGATGTTTGCTATGGAGCAAGCATCCCTAAGGGAATTTTGATGGCTTTTAGCAACTTCCATTCCAGAGATTACAAAGCATTTCACTTACACTTTATCCATGGCTTTTTGGTGACCAGTTTTATTAGTAGCCAGCATATCAGTAAATTAGAAAAAAAATACTTTTCATTTTTCCAGAATGAAATTATGCATCTAGGCTTCCTTTACCTAGCATATTTTCAAGGTCAAAGACAAGATTTTGTCTTCACTTTTTCTTTCTTCTTCTCAGTTCCACCCCACCATAGACACAGGTTGCACATAGAACCACAGACACATTTCACCACATTGCAGATCCATAGACACATTGCACATAGAACCACATGTTACTGCTACTGTATGTTTGAAGTGAAGTGGCCCAGTCGTGTCCGACTCTTTGCAACCCCGTGGACTGTAGCCCACCAGGCTTCCTCCATCCATGGGATTCTCCAGGCAAGAATACTAGAGTGGGTTGCCATTTCTTTCTCCAGGGGATCTTCCCGACCCAGGGATCAAACCCAGGTCTCCTGCATTGTGGGCTGACGCTTTAACCTCTGAGCCACTAGGGGAGCCTACTGTATGTAGACATAGAAACCATTTTCACAGAGAGCAAGGCCATTTTATTAAAAGTAGGCGATAACACTCAAATAACTCTGGGACTTGCATTAGAAGCAATGGCAACCCACTCCAGTACTCTTGCCTGGAAAATCCCGTGGACAGAGGACCCTGATAGGCTGCAGTCCATGGGGTCGCTAGGAGTCAGACACGACTGAGCGACTTCACTTTCACTTTTCACTTTCATGCATTGGAGAAGGAAATGGCAACCCACTCCAGTGTTCTTGCCTGGAGAATCTCAGGGACGGGGGGAGCCTGGTGGGCTGCCGTCTATGGGGTCACACAGAGTCAGACACAACTGAAGCGACTTAGCAGCAGCAGCATGGAAGAAAGATAGTTCCAGGTTGCTGGTGGTAGAGGCAGATAGAGGGTAGACAGCCTTGGTGCAAAGAGGATCATTGTGCACAAAAGGATGCTTGGGACCTTTCAGATACAATGAATCTTCAAAATGCTGAGTTAAGCAGGTCTAGTGGTGGCACTGGTGGTAAAGAACCTGCCTGACAATGCAGGAGATGTAAGAGTGTCAGGTTTGATCCCTGGGTCGGGAAGATCCCTTGGAGGAGGGCAGGCAACCCACTCCAGTATTCTTGCCTGGAGAATCCCCATGGATAGAGGAGCCTGGGGCCCTATACCCATGGGGTTGCAAGGAGTCAGACACGAGTGAAGCTACTTAGCATGCACAGCACAGTAGGTATTTATATGTTTTTTCCATGTCTTTAACGAAGAATAGTTCACTTAACTAGGTTTTTCTGTAATAAAGTAGCTAGTTTTCTGAAAATGAAACAAGGCTTAGATATTCATAGATGAACTTGGGAATTGGCACCCTTTTGGTTCGCACAAAATGAATAGGGAGAATGAAAGTCTGTTTCCAGCCATACAGTATTGAGACTTTTTTTTTTTTTTTTTACCATGGAGATCCTAACTTCAGTGAATAGTTTGTGTGTTAGAAAGGGCAGGGACTGGATACTGTAGAAAGTAATTATGATTGTTATTAAGAGACAAATTACTTTGGGAGATAGAATAATCTAGTGTAGGTATTCTTCATCCTAGTTTTGAGATACTCTTGGGTGTCTCCAGACATCGCAAAGGATATCACAAGACTCCCCCAGAAAAATTAATTTTACTTTGTCCTACTTTTAAAAATATATAGTATGCAGCACTATTAAAAGAAGCAGAATCCCTTGTAATAAAAATATGATGGAGATAGCTGAAAAATGGAAAGAATACTGGGCTTAGTTGAAAACATTGATTCCATGCTTATCTCTGCTATCTGTCTCTGTTCTGAAGACTTTCACTTTCAGATGAAAAGTTATCTGTCTTGAGACCCAACTAGGATATAATAAATATAAAATGAGATTTTATTTTGAAAATATGTCTTAGATCTGAAGAATTTCACATCACTGTAAATTATTTTTAAATCAGTAAATTCTGATAAACACTTCTACATTTAACAGAGTGGAGTTTTTTCTGTAGGCAACAACAATGAACTGAGAGTTAGGAAAACATAGATTCTAATCTGGACTTCTTTCTCAGATATTTATTTCTTTTATTTTTAACCTTGGATAAATCATTAGTATTTCTTGGATTTAAGTTATGTATTTGTAAAATGAGGGAGCTTGACCCTTACAAGTTTTAAGTTTCCTTATATTTCTAGAAGACTTCCCTGGTGACTCAGACAGTAAAGCATCTGTCTATGATGCGGGAGACCCGATCCCTGGGTTGGGAAGATCCCTTGGAGAAGGAAATGGCAATCCACTCCAGTACAATTGCCTGGAAAATCCCATGGACAGAGGAACCTGGTAGGCTACAGTCCATGGGGTCGCAAAGAGTCGGACATGACTAAGCGACTTCACGTTCATGTTCACGTTCATATTTCTAGAATAGTGTGGTGCTAGCTATGGAGACTGATGCTTAGAGAAGTTAAAAGTCCTTGGTGAATGGAAAAATGCCAGTTTTCAAAGTTTCTTCCATTTATTTGTATATCATCTTAGAGTTTAGGTAATATTTTCACATATATACCTGCTTCATTTGTTCATCATAAATGAGGCAGACAGAGAAGGAACTACCCTCATTTTATAGGTGACTTGTTAAGTGGGTAATATTAAGAATGCCCAGCTGGTGAGTGATTGATATGGGACATGAACCCACTTCTATATCTAATATGTAAAGTTCTCTCTCAAACTCCACAACTTTGGTCTTTGCTGTCTGCAAAGTGCCCAGTATTTTAGACTATTTCCATTTTGTACAGCATAAAACTGTAAACAAAAGCATCTTACTATGTGATTTGCATTATGAGATACATGCTTCCATCTCTAAAATGTGGTTTGCCACACCATGATTTTCATTGAGTTTTGACAGCAGATAATTTAATCTCGGTAAATATAATACTGTATCCTGACAGTGATATAAATATGTGGGCAAGCTGGGTTAGCAAATTCCTCAGCCCTTTCAATGCTGTTTCCATTTCTGGAAAAGCAAGTCTGAACTGCAGGAAGGAAAAAATATAGTCTTATGAAAATGGCTATGAGAAAGTTCTATTTAATCCCATGGACGGAGGAGCCTGGTGGGCCGCAGTCCATGGGGTCGCTAAGAGTCGGACACGACTGAGCGACTTCACTTTCACTTTTCACTTTCATGCATTGGAGAAGGAAATGGCAACCCACTCCAGTGTTCTTGCCTGGAGAATCCTAGGGACGGGGGACCCTCGTGGGCTGCCGTCTATGGGGTCACACAGAATCAGACACGACTGAAGCGACGCAGCAGCAGCAGCACAATCTAAGACAGTACCAACTACTGTTGCTAACATTAATTCTGTTCCACAGTTTTGAGATTCAAGAGCTGAACAAAGAAACTAAAAACTTCTCTGATTGACTCTAAAGATATCTCATTTTATAGTTAAGAATAGATTCTTAAAGATGACCTTCCCATTTCATTTTGTTCCTCTCAAGGCTGGCATCCATCCAGCTTGTAGGAGAATGCCATTTCTGGTCTGAGATGTGTCATTTTTACTCAGTTACTTCACTGTCATTCTCAATGGAAACCTTATTCAATATTGGGGGATGGTCTGAGACATGGTGGTCGTTTATTCATTTGTTACTGTTCATGAAGTCTTGTGAAGATTGAAGCGGGACTGAGGGAAGCCTGGGAATGGCTTAGATGCCAGAAACAAGGAGTAAGCAGGAGGTGTAGTGTTGTTTCATATGAAATGCAGAACCAAAGTGAAACATAAATATTGCTGGCGAAATGAAAGAGCAGCTTGTTCAGTTGCTACTTCAATTAGCAGGGATTTTGTGGCCAAGAGGAAAAAGCAAAAGCTTTACCATCTGCTTTTATTTCTGAAGCTGCCTCAGTATTGGGTGATTGACCTCTGCAACCTGTTCATCATTTGTATACAAAATGTTCTTTACATGTACCAAGCTCCCACCCTCCTTTCTGTCTCTTTATTTCTCTCTTTCCTTCCTTCCTCCCTCCCTTTCTTCCTTCTTTCTCCTACTGATTTCTGGGTGATTGGAGAGATGGCTTTCGATATATTTTTGCTACACATGACACCTTTGGAAGAAATCAGAACAGAATTCATCTTCCCCTTCTGCTAGATACCTATCTTTACCGCTCTTCCAACATTTATTAATGTATTCAGTCAACAAGCAGATACTAGGTATCTGTAATGGGTTTAATGCTGAGAAAATATATAGAATAAATATTTCTTCCACCAATCCTTCAAGGACGTGTTATGTCTTTGTTAAGTAATAATGTTAATGAAATGCTAAGTAATATTACAAATTAATAAGACACATGACAGAGCTGAATGCAGAATATATGTGTAATATAAATATGTATATTAAATGCATACTTATGCATTTAAATTTCAATAAATATTTGTTGACGACTGACTCAGACTCTGCAAGGAATAGAAGATGCAAATATTAATAAAATAGCCTAAGCTTTAATGAATTCTTTTATCATTTAATAAAAATCTAGAAATAAGACTACAGTAGGATTGGTTAATTCAAGAGTTTAAATAGGTCATCAGAGAGCAAAAGGCCTTCAGACCTTCTCTCTAATAGCTTGTGTGTGATAACTGTGTCTGCTTTCATTGTTGTGAGATGGTTAAAGCTCTTTTAAGCAAAGAGGGGTGTTCCCTCCCATGTATCAATTTTTTATTACAAGGAAAAACCTTTCTCTGAAGGCCCCCTTCATCTTTCACCTGACCAGTGTTTTAGACTGAATATTTGCCCCCCACAAATTCATATGTTGAAGCCCTTACCTCTCCATGTGATGGTATTTGGAGATTGAGGCCCTTTGGAGGTAATTAGGGTTAAATGAGGTATGTGGATATTATTAGTGTCTTTATAAAAAGAGGAAGAGACTAGAACCCTCTCTTTCTTTGTCATGTGAGGATATAGCAAGAAGACAGCCAATGGCAAGCCAGGAAGAAGGCCCTCACCAAGAACTGAGGCATGGTGTCAACCTGATCTTAGACTTAACACTTTCAGGACTGGGAGAAATCAGTGTCCATTTTTTAAGCCACTCAGTGTATTTTGTTATAGCAGCCTGAGCAGGGGCTTTCCTGGTGGCTCAGCAGTAAAAATCCGTGTGCAGTGCAGGAGATGCAGGAGATGTGGATTCGATTCCTGCGTCGGGAAGATCCCCTGGAAGAGAGCATACACTCTAGTATTCCTGCCTGGAGAATACTCATGGACAGAGGAGTGTGGCAGGCTGCAGTCCATAGCGTCACAGCAAATCAGACACGACTGAAGTGACTGAGCACGAGCCTGAGCAGACCAAGCCGCTTATCTTGACTGGTTCAGACCAATCATGACTACGTTGTTGGCAGAGCTGGGTGTATCTCACCTGATAAAATAGAGGTCAGCTGGCTAAAAACAAAGGGAAAGTATAGCTGTTGGCTAGACAACCCAAACCAAAACCAAAACACTAAACACTTGTGTCCTGTAAGCTGTAAGAAACTCCATACAAAGAGAGTAAGATGAAGCCATGCCTTCAAGGAGGTATAGTGGAACTGTGGCGATTAGACATGCATACTGATAATGATCACGGAAGACAGTTTGAATTAAAAATAGCATGAATGAAAGAGTAACTCAGGGAAGGGAGAATAAAACCCGTCCTTACAACTAAACTAATTGAAATGATAGACAAGGAATTCCAGGAGGAAGGAAGAAGAGGAACAATGAGCAGCTGCAAAGGGCTTTTGCTGCAAGAAGTGGCAAGAGTAGCACTTGGTAAGCACTTTATTAGATTCTTACAGAGATATGAGGATGTGAGTGAGATGGGTGAGAAAATGCTCCTTTAGAGAGCTTAAGTGATGTGAGCATGCAGGAAAGATGGAAGAGAGAACGTAAGACTCGTACAACAGAAAATACACACTACTTCAGGCAAGAGGTTGTTATTTCTCAGGCTACACAAATGGCAAAGGAAATGGGAAGGAATAGAGAGTTTTTTGTGGAAAAGAGTTGAGGCTGGAGTATATGGAGTCAGGTATAGTCAAGGGGACTAGGGTGCCACACATATGTACTGACTCCCTGCAGTGGGCTAGGAAATCTGTTCCACAAATTACTAGCTAATGTCAGTGAATAGTCTTGACGGGTTATTTAAGCTGAGCATCAGATTTCACATTTTACAGTGGCATTACCTGCCTCATTTAATGTCAAGAATTACATACAATGATGCCCATGAATTGCTGTCATATTGCCTGGCATATACAAGGAATTCAACAATTGCTAATTCTTGCCTCGCTTTATAGAAGTGATGGGAAGCAGCTGTAATGATTGAAGGAAAAACTTTAAAAGAAAATTAAGAACTGTCTTATGCAGAGGTCAATGAACTTTCCGCGAGGACTAGATAGTAAATATTTTCAGCTTTGCAGGTTGTATGACCTCTGTTGCAAGTATTCAACTTTATAGCATGAAAGCAGTCATACATAATATGTAAATGAGTGTAGCTATGTTTCAATAACACTTTATTATGGGCCATGAAATTTGAATTTCATAATATTTCTACCTCCCATGAAATATTAACCTTATTTTGATTTTAATATAAAATATTCTAACATGTGATAAACACTCTCGCTCTTATGTCACATAAAAAGTCAGCAGGCTAAACATGGCCAACAGGTTGTAGGCTAATGATCCCTCATCTTAACTAATGCTGAGTTTCAGGGAATGGAATGGTGGAGAATATTCAATAAGAATGATCAATTAACGAGTTACAAAAAAAACCAAGTGAGTGTACAGAAGAAGGTTGAATTGAGTGATTATTAAGTCACTGATCAGAGAAGTGACTTAGGTAGAACCTAGGATTTCAGGGGAAACGAGGAAGCAAAGCACAGTAATTATAATAGCTTTAAGTGTGGTTATTAGAAGGGATCTGAAAGAATCACTTGTTTGTTATGTGGGTAGACAAAGATCGAAGTTACAAAAAGATGAAAGGAATAATTTAAAAGGGACCAGAGGAGATGAAAGTGAATATTATTTATGTTAATGGGTATGATCCTTGGAAGAACGTAGGCATCTTTGTTGCCAGGAGAAATGGAGGATAGAAAAATAAAAATTGCTGTGTGGTGGTAGTGATACGTCTATTGGCAGAATTAATATCACATGTGCTTGAGTTCCTTTGTGAATGAGGCATAGACCCTATTTTCTGAGCATGAAATGGGACCAGTAGGACTGAGAGCCTAGAATATGGGGATAATTTAAAATGGAGGCTGTGATTAATGCAAAAGTTTTAAATGAAAATCATCAAAGGGTGTCTGAATGACAGTGAGGGTCCTATGAGAATTTAGACATTCTGACTTGTAGTAGTTGATGTCCCAGAGATTTTGAGTTCTTAGCAATGTTAAGAAAACAAACCCAGAAACAGAGAAAGTACAAGTAAATATTCACATACCTGATATGGAGAAATAGGTTCCTTCTTCTCCAGCCCTTTCCCTTTCACAGTCACCAATTAATAGAAATGATCTGAGCATGGTATACGTTCTTGCATGCTTAGTTGCTCAGTTGTGTCTGACTCTGCAGTCCCGTGGCCTGGTAGCTTCCCAGGCTCCTCTGTTCATGGGATTCTCCAGGTAAGAATACTGGGGTGGGTAGCTATTCCCTTTCCAATGGATCTTCCCAACCTAGGGATCAAACCCGGGTCTCCTGCAATATGGGCAGATACTTTACCATTTGAGCCACCAGGGAAGCTAAGCATAGTGTATACAGCTGTGCTATTTAATACTGTAACTACTAACCACCTGCTATTTATTTATTTAAATGTATTAAAATTAAATTAAATTTTTTAAAAAGCAGTAGTTGCATTAGCTACATTCCAAGTGCCTAGTAGTCATCTGTGGCTACTGACTATTGTGTTAGACTCCAATAAAGAACATTTCCATCATTTACAGGAGAAAATTCAATTGAACAGTGCTGGTATTGGGAATGGCTTCCTGCCTCTTATTGTTGTTGTTTTTGTAACCTGTCCAGAAATCACTGAGATTAAAGTGAAACTACAAGCAGATAATCAAAATTTGCACATATGTCCCCATCCCAAGAACTTGAGAACATTAGAACAAATGGTTCAAAGACAAACCATGGTTCACCCTAGGTTAAGTTCTCCATCTTGACTGATAGGCGCACAGACAAAAATAGAGTTCAACTGAGTGGCAGTTAAGAATTTAAAATCCAAGGCAGAGAAGAGAACAATGGGGATGTCTGTATTCATTCTGCTTCTTTTGTCTCCCACCCTCAAATTTTCACTTAATGGCTGAGTCACATAGGTTAAATGTGTGTGACAAGAGTGTATTCTGTTGTATGTGAACATGAAGGGCACATGCTGGAATGTAGAACATTAATATGTTAATCAATGCATTTTTTCATAATAGGTATATTAATGGAAGTGCTTAAGAGATAGAAAATGCAAGAGGTATTGGGATCAGCTGTTAGTTTTATAGCCCTTTACCTGATCACTGTGCCCTTTTTGTCAAAGTCCATTATAAGCACAAGGGAAGTTACATGGATGTGGCATGTATGAGCCCATCATCTCAAAAACCGCAGTGGGTGGTTAAGGAGAGATGGTTGTTAGTTGCCTCGGTTATTCATTAAGTAGTGCTTACATACAAAATTTCGGATACTGCACTAACTACTCTTCAGTAGAAAACTATTTTAAAAATTATGTCTATTTTTAGAAAGGAATAATAAGTTACTCGATCTATTTCTTGTGGATCTATTTTTATTTTCTTAAAAAAATGGAGTATTTTCATTTTTCCTGAATAAAAATGATTTCTGTAGTCTGCAGAAACTATGAGCAGGCACACCTCATTTTGTTGCACTTCAATTTATTACACCTCACAGATATTGTGTTTTTTACAAATCTAAGGTTTGTGGCAACCCTGTGTTGAGCAAGTCTATCAGCACCATTTTTCCAAAAGCATTTGCTTGCTTTGTGTCTCTGTGATACAGTTTGGTAATTCTCACAATACTTCAAACTTTTTTGTTACTATTGTATTTGTATGGTGACCTGTGGTCAGTGATCTCTGATGTCACTATTGTAACTTGTTGGGGAAACCACAAACCACACCCATATAAAAGGGCAAACTTAATCCATGAATGTTGTGTTTTAATTCCACCAGTTGCTCGTCCATCTTTCTCCCTCTCCTTGGGCCATTCTATTCCTTGAGACACAACAATATTGAAATTGGGCCAGTTAATAATCCTATAGTGACTGTGTGGATCACAATAAACTGTGGAAAATTCTGAAAGAGATGGGAATACCAGACCACCTGATCTGCCTCTTGAGAAATCTGTATGCAGGTCAGGAAGCAACAGTTAGAACTGGACATGGAACAACAAACTGGTTCCAAATAGGAAAAGGAGTTCGTCAAGGCTGTATATTGTCACCCTGTTTATTTAACTTATATGCAGAGTACATCATGAGAAACGCTGAACTGGAAGAAGCACAAGCTGGAATCAAGATTGATGGGAGAAATATCAATCACCTCAGATATGCAGATGACACCACCCTTATGGCAGAAAGTGAAGAGGAACTCAAAAGCCTCTTGATGAAAGTGAAAGTGGAGAGTGAAAAGGTTGGCTTAAAGCTCAACATTCAGAAAACGAAGATCATGGCATCTGGTCCCATCACTTCATGGGAAATAGATGGGGAAACAGTGGAAACAGTGTCAGACTTTATTTTTCTGGGCTCCAAAATCACTGCAGATGGTTGACTGCAGCCATGAAATTAAAAGACGCTTACTCCTTGGAAGGAAAGTTATGACCAACCTAGATAGCATATTCTAAAGCAGACATTACTTTGCCAACAAAGGTTCGCCTAGTCAAGGCTATGGTTTTTCCTGTGGTCATGTATGGATGTGAGAGCTGGACTGTGAAGAAGGCTGAGCGCCGAAGAATTGATGCTTTTGAACTGTGGTGTTGGAGAAGACTCTTGAGAGTCCCTTGGACTGCAAGGAGATCCAACCAGTCCATTCTGAAGGAGATGAGCCCTGGGATTTCTTTGGAAGGAATGATGCTAAAGCTGAGACTCCAGTATTTTGGGCACCTCATGCAAAGAGTTGACTCATTGGAGAAGACTCTGATGCTGGGAGGGATTGGGGGAAAAGGGGGAGGGGATGACAGAGGATGAGATGGCTGGATGGCATCACTGACTCAATGGACATGGGTTTGAGTGACCTCCGGGAGTTGGTGATGGACAGGGAGGCCTGGCGTGCTGTGATTCATGGGGTCTCAAAGAGTCAGACACAACTGAGTGACTGATCTGATCTGATCTGACCTCAAAATGTTTCAGGGAAGGGGAGAGCCATACATCTGGTTTGGATAGAAGATGAAATCAGCCAGCTGGTCATCCAAGCACTCTGATGGAGATATACAATAAAATTCAGATTGATTTCATGCTTCCTAATACAACATTGGAGAAGGCAATGGCACCCCACTCCAGTACTCTTGCCTGGAAAATCCCATGGATGGAGGAGCCTGGTGGGCTGCAGTCCATGGGGTCGCTAAGAGTCGGACACGACTGAGCGACTTCACTTTCATTTTTTCGCTTTCATGCATTGGAGAAGGAAATGGCAACCCACTCCAGTTTTCTTGCCTGGAGAATCCCAGGGGCAGGAGAGCCTGGTGGGCTGACGTCTATGGGGTCACGCAGAGTCGGACACGACTGAAGTGACTTAGCAGCAGCAGCAGCAATACAACATTCATTCTGTAGCCCATGGATTAAGGAATAATTTTGACTTTCAAGTCTCATTGCTTAAGAAATGCATTTCATAAAGCTATAGCTGCCATAGATAGTGATTCCTCTGATGGATCTGGGCAAAGTTATTGAAAACCTTCTGGAGACTTCCTTGGCAATCCATTAGTTAAGACTCTATGCTTCCAATGCAGAGGGCATGGGTTCAATCACTGGTCGGGGAACTAAGATCACACATGCTGCACCTTGTGCCCACTCTACCACCCCACAAAAAAGAAAACCTTCTAGAAAGGGTTCACCATTGTAGATGCCATTAAAAATATTTGTGATTCATCAGAAGAGGCCAAATATCAACATTAACAGGAATTTGGAAGAAGTTGATTCCAATCCTCCTAGATGACTTTGAGAGGGGTTCAGGACTTCCGTGGAAGAAGTAACTGCAGGTGTGGTTGAAATAGCAAGAGAGCTAGAAGCGGAGCCTGAAGATGTGACTGATGCTGCAATCCCATGATAAAACTCTAGTGGATGAGAAGTTTCTTCTTATGGATGAGCAAAGGGAGTAGTTTCTTGAGAGGGAGTCTACCCTGGAAGATGTTGAAATGGTGACAAAGGGTTTAGACTATAACATAGACTTAGATGATAAAGCAGAGGCAAGGTTTGAGAGGATTGACTCCAGTTTTGAAAAAAGTCTTACTGTGGGTAAAATCTATCAAACAACATTGCCTGCTACAGAGAAATCATTCATGAAAGAGAGCCAGTTGATGCAGACTATATTGTGGTCTTATTTTAAGAAATTGTCATAGCCACCCAAACCTTTAGCAGCCATCACCCTGATCAATCAGCAACCACAAACGTTGAGCAAGACCCTCCACCAGCAAAAAGATTAGGACTCACTGAAGGCTGAGCTGACGATTGGTGAAGTGAACATAAAAGTCATTCAGTTGTGTCTGACTCATTGCAACCTCATGGACTAGACAGTCATCTGTGGAATTCTCCAGGCCAGAATACTGGAGTAGTAGCTGTGTCATTCTCCAGGGGATCTTCCCAACTGAGGGATTGAACCCAGGTCTGTTGCATTGCAGGCAGATTCTTTACCAGCTGAGCTACCAGGAAGCCCAAGAATACTAGAGTGTGTAGCCTATCCCTTCTCCAAGGAATCTTTCCAACCCAGAAATCGAACTAGGGTTTCCTGCACTGCAGACATATTCTTTACCAGCTGAGCTACCAGGGAAGCCCCTTTACCAATAAAGTATTTTTTAATTAAGTTGTGTACATTTTTTAGACATAATGCTACTGCATACTTGATAGACTTCAGTATAGTAAATTTATATACACTGGGAAACAAACAAAAAAAATGTATGACTTGCTTTTTTGTGATATATGTTTCATTTTGTTGATCTAGTACCAAATCCCCAATATCTCCAAGATGTGCCTGTATACTCTGGCAAGCTCTCAGGTGACTAATAGTCAAAAGAATTGTGGAAAAGTTCCTATTATTACTTTTAATTCTAAATGTAACATTAAAGATGGTACTTTAAAGTTATTTCTGAAAAAAGGTGTATGGCACAAATATTTTTCCTCCATGAAAAATTACATAAAATAAGTAAGGACAAAGATCTTAAAATGTAGAAATAAATTTTATTTATTACCTACACATTTATTTATTTACACAAAGTTGCATATTGTTCAGATAACCAATATACTCTGTTTATGAAGATAAATATATAAATAAGGTACTTAAAAGCTCTATGAAGTTGGACAAATTGTTAAATTTCCCTAAACCTTTTGTTTTTCTCTTCTGTTATAATGGATTTAATAATAGTATCTTTGTCACTGAAATTCCCTTCATATTAAACGAGGCCATGACTATCAGCCTTTTAACTTAGGGATAAATGTGCTGTTGCTGCCGCTGCTGCCGCCAAGTCACTTCAGTCATGTCCAACTCTGTGCAACCCCATAGACGGCAGCCCACCAGGCTCCCCCGTCCCTGGGATTTTCCAGGCAAGAACACTAGAGTGGGTTGCCATTTCCTTCTCCAGTGCGTGAAGGTGAAGTCGCTCTGTTGTGTCCGACTCCTAGTGACCCCATGGACTGCAGCCTACCAGGCTCCTCCATCTATGGGATTTTCCAGGCAAGAGTACTGGAGTGGGTTGCCATTGCCTTCTCTGATAAATGTGCTAAAGGAAGATTTACTATTATTTTCTTATTGTTTTTTAAAGCCCCAGAGCTAATAAATGTTCAGAGCTTCAAATCCATATCAGACTGTCAGCAAAGCCAATCTTCTTTCCTGACTCCATGGTTAGAAAACTGCCCTTTTAATCTTGTGCCAAGAAACTACTCAACTCAGGGATCTGGGGTTTATATGCACCTGTCTTACATGAGCATTTTCTAGGAAAAATAAAATTAAATGAATATCTAACTGTGTAGGAAAGCCACTCACAAAATAGACCTGTTTAAATGTGTTTACAAAAATTCCTAAAACGCTTGTTCATCTTACTAGAGCTTCTCTTGAAACACAAGGATCTAAAGAATTTGGGGACTGAGTTCTTATAGGGAGAGGAAGCAGCAAAACTGTGCGCATAAGGGAGAGAAAAGTGAAACAGTGCATCAGACTGTAGGGTGCCCATTTCAGAGTCTTCTGTCCTCCTGGAAAGAGATTACTTGTCCTTCTATCCATTTTTCAAACTTAATCTTCTAAATTTCAAATTCTAAACCTCAGACTTCTCTCTGAAGACAGGTATTTTTTTCTCACGGCAAAAAAATATCAAGAAAATGGGAATGATAGGGCATGAGGTTTTTCATTTTGCAGATGCTACTCTTTGCCCTTGGGATTATGTCAACAGAACAAAAGAAAATACAGTTAGTGATTGAGGCAAGGTCCGAGAGCAGCTGGGCTTCTGCCAGATTGATCTGGGTTAGAGATTTATCATCTGAACTTGCTATTGAACTTTATGACCTACCAATTGGCTTTCATTGCCTCAGCACAACTTGTTAAGGAAAAAGGAAGGTAGCAATTAAGCCACTAATGTCAAACCTCTGTTGACAGCTCCCTAAAACATAACCTGCAGTTATAGAAATCTACAATGAAAATTAGCCTAATGGTTCATACATACTCTGACTATATGATCAGAATAATAAAATCTCATCGCTATTTCCAGATATGACAAGAGAGATAAGAAGTATTAATCAGTTATCAATTTTTTTCCTAGAATAATGCATGGCTTTTCTCCCCAAATTAGACTGTTATCTAATTGTGTATTGATAATTTCTCCTAAAGAAACATTCACTAACTTCTAGTTATTATTGTATAGCTTCATATATTTACAAACGAATAGCTTCTAATTTGACCTATAATTTTCTGAAAGCACTATTTTATTATTAAAGTTATTTTACTATTACTATAAAAATGGATTTAGATGATGTGATTAATTTAGCTTATTAGGCAAGGCAGCATATAATCTGGATTCATCCTCTTAATTTGTGAGATTTCTCTGTAAAATGATTATCTCTCTAATAGTAAAAAGTGGAGGAACCAAGACATAGCAAGTTTGGCATGAAATATATTGTCTTGATATGTTAAGACAAAATGCTCAAGTATCTCTTTTCTTACATGTACATTAGATGCTGTCACTCTCCAATGCAATTCTAAGCTTCCAAATCTTGAAGGAAGGGCTGTGAATTTAGAGAAAGACTGCATGAGGCAAAGAGAATGTATATTTTGTCAGTTATGGGGTGGTATGGGAAATAGAGTCCATCTGAAATGTTATTATATCATAAAAACATCTTAAGGTTTGGGTGCATGCATTCTGTTCTTCGGCATGGGTCAGAGACTGAATTTGCAGTGGAATTTTTCAGAGCTGAATGCAACAAAAATAACTGCTTCCCTCGGGGAAAATGAGAGAGAAGATTTTTCCAAGACTGACCTCTAAAGAACTGGTACATTAGATGTGGAAATTGTCATGGCGAAACTCAGTTATGCTTCTGAAATTTCTCTCCATTCTCAAATAAATATCATTGTGTACTGGGATGTGTGAATGTGGAAAACAGGATGCAACACACTGTGTTGCTTTAGAATTGTGCAAAGTATGTGTGCTTTTTGAAATTTGTTTGAGATAAATCAAAAGTTAGATGAACTATTAGGACTTTTGTTACATTAAGTGAATTAAACAATGTTTGTCTTCCTCTGAAAAAGGATAGTAGGATGATAATTTTTTTAACTGATAAAAGTCATCTGTGCTGGATGGCTTTATTAGTAGAATTAGATCATTCACCTAAATACTCTCTTGTATTTGCAGTGACTGAAAAACACAATTGGTGGCATGTCACAGCCCTTTAGGCTTGAGCACTTGGAGTTCTATCTCAGAAAGTTAGCCTCATAAGCTTCTCTACTGAGAAAAGTAAAACTTGGCATTTCCACAAAGTAGTTTAGAAAATCAAAAGAGTCAGGATGGGTTTACCAGGATGCGCATGACTCATATCCTTCCAATAATATCATTTTATTTCAGGCACCACAAAAGCTCTGAGTACAAACAGTTACCTACTGAAAAGATTTTAAAATGTCTCTGCAACCAGGATCATTGAGAGATGCAGAGGGTGGGATGAGATAAGGATGTCCACAATTTGGCCTGCCCAGTGGGCCTCCTTTCTTGCAGCCTACATTTTCTGCTTTTGAAGAATAGAACTAAAGTGATGTTCAAGGGACTCTAGGAAAGAATGGTGCTTCTTGGAAAGGTGAGCGGTCTGTCAGCAGTGCCCCTGTTAGGGGTGACCTGTGTCAAGCACGCCTCTTCATCTCAGAGGCATCATGCGTCTTTGGAAATCTTTAGATCAAACTCACAAGAAAAAGAGGTGTTAAATGTATCACCGGGAGCCAGCCAAAGAACTTTAGCAAAGAAAAACAAAACCTTGAACAGAAGTGTTTAGGATTTAACATTATGCCCTTAATTTACAAAGATTAAGCAGTACCAAACCATGGCCTCATTCTGCCTTTATTATACTATACATATTTTCTCCCATCTCTGTCTCTTGCTTGCTTGCTAAGTTGCTTCAGTTGTGTCCGACTCTGTGCTACCCCATAGATGGCAGCCCACCAGGCTCCCCCGTCCCTGGGATTCTCCAGGCAAGAACACTGGAGTGGGTTGCCATTTCCTTCTCCAGTGCATGAAAGTGAAAAGTGAAAGTGAAGTCGCTCTGTCTCTACCTGCTGCCAAACCCTTCCCAAGAAACTGGGATGAGCATTAAGACAAACAGTAACTTGCAGATTATAAAGCCCGCAGCTAGACAGAAGCTGTGAGATAGGAAATTTGCCTAGTGGAATGGATGTTAATAATTTAAACAAGCCATAAGGGAAACTTCTCAGGTATCCAGATATGTAGGTTAAATGAAGGCTTGTACTCTCAGGCAAGACATTGATCAGAATGTAACAAGGAGTTTGTTCCAGTTTAAAGTCTTAGCTTCCCAGTTGTTAATAGCAACTACTAGCATATGATAGAAGCATCCTGTTTCAGTGTTATATCTTAAGATCTTGACAAGGTAGTTTAAAGCTAATTATTTCTATCACAAAAGAGCGCAGGAGGCAGTGGCATGCTCATTGAAGTTTGGTATTTTTTATTTTTCTAGCAAAATGCATGCTATGGCCTGAAGTGGTGCTACAAATTACAGCCTGTTTCTCAGCAAGACTTTTTTTTTTTTTTTTACTGAGACCCAGTATCTTGTTTCTAAATAGTTAGGAAACTTTAAATCAAAGTGAGAAGATTCCCCATTTGTTACTAAAAAGACTGAAGAGCATTAGTGAATGAATTTGAGATGCCTCATTTATAAACAATATTACACTACACAGTAAGAAATAACTTGTCTTTACTGATATTAATCTGTCAGCAACCAGTTAATACAATGGCAGAAAATTAGAATCAGAGCAAAGAAGCCATCTCTGATGCAAGCCAGTCAGGGAGATTTTTAGTGCAGATGTGAATCCAGGTCTTAAATTCATTAGAGATGGGTATGCTGCTGCTGCTGCTGCTAAGTCATGTCAGTCATGTCTGACTCTGTGCGACCCCATAGATGGCAGCTCACCAGGCTCCTCCGTCCCTGGGATTTTCCAGGCAAGAATACTGGAGTGGGTTGCCATTTCCTTTTCCAATATTCTAGAATTTCCCACAAAGCTTAGCCTAGAATTGAGCATTATATAAAGTGCTAGTAGAAATCATCTGATTAATTAAATCAAGTAGGACTTATGCTGTCACATACAAAGAGACCGTTCTTTAGTACTGCAGATGATGACCACTGACCCTTCCTGGGGCTTTGTCATCAATTGTTGCGGGGCTGTTTTTGGACACACCCTCTTCCTCACTTGTACTCTTTCTCTAAACCCCACAGTTAGCCAGCCTGACTCCTCCACTGGAATGGGGCAAACTGGACCTCACTTCAGGGCCTTTGCACCTGCCTTTCCCTATGCCAGACTCCACAGTGATCACCCAGCTGCCTGAATGACTGGCCTGCTCTCATCTTCTGATTCCTGCTTAGATGTCATGTCTTCAGAGAGTCTTTTCTGACTCTTGGCTATCTTTATTATTATTATGCTTTCTTTCCCTTAATAACATTGACTATCTTCACTATTTAATGCATTAGTGTTTGTCTCCCTATTACCACTGCTGCTGCTGCTGCTAAGTCACTTCAGTCGTGTCCAACTCTGTGCTACCCCATAGATGGCAGCCCACAAGGCCCTGCTGTCTCTGGGATTCTTCAGGCAAGAACACTGGAGTGGGTTGCCATTTCCTTCTCCAATGCATGAAAGTGAAAAGTGAAAGTGAAGTTGCTCAGTCGTGTCCGTTAGCGACCCCATGGACTGCAGCCCACCAGGCTCCTCCGCTCATGGGATTTTCCAGGAAAGAGTACTGGAGTGGGGTGCCATTGACTATTGGCACTAACCACCTCCAACCCACAAATGCAAACTCTCAAGGGCAGGGATTCTGGCTTATTCATTACTATAGCTTCTGCTCCTCAGAGACATAATAGGTGCTCATTAAAGATTTTTGACTAATAAGTTAATGATGAGAACGTTTTCCATATTCCATTTCTGATTTCCCTTCCAGAACAATGGAGTAGGTGCTGTGTTCTCTTTCGTTTCCTTTCTAGTAGTTTACCTTGTTAAGGGAAATTGTCTTGCAGTTGCTAGAGGTAGACAGTCCATCCAGAGCACAGAGGGAGATGGCACTGACGGGTAATCTGACAGAGAAACACCAGCACTTACTGCTGAGGGAAAGTCACTGAGGCAGGGCATGGACAACCAAAGGAAATGAGAGTTGATAGGAAGGGATGTGATCAGCCTCAATCATTTGAGAACTCTCAATATGTTCACTGGAGAAGGAAATGGCAACCCACTCCAGTATTCTTGCCTGGAGAATCCCCATGGGCAGAGGAGCCTGGTGGGCTACGGTCCATGGGGTCGCAAAGAGTCGGACACAACTGAGCAGCTAAACACAGCACGGCACAATATGTTCACAAATAGTTTTAAAGCTGAGAAATGCAACCTTATCTCTGCTTTCAAGGGCTTACTTCTGGGTATAGGAGTATGATAAGTCAGATGAAAAACCACAGATTCAATGATATGAGAGTGAAGACAGAATTCCAGGGAAAAAAAGAGAGCTTGAGCAAATATAGAAGGGCAGGAGAGGAATATGTTTCACTGAGGAATGGAGAAATACTTCAGAGTTGTCAAGGACTCACTCAAAGCAGAAAACTGGGATAATGGAATGGAAATATTAGTTTATGCCAGACTGTGGTGAGATCTGAATTCAAGGCTTTGGTTTTTGTAGTTTGAGGTACTTGTTTTCTGTAGAAATATGCTAGGTTTAAAGTGACTTTAAAGGACAGTCAGTATAACATCAGCACTCAGGCTAAGGCAACTTGCACATAGAACTGAGAGTGGTCAGGAAGTCTGGGGAAATTTTTGCACATATTTTATGTCTAAAGATAGTTCTGTGTGACTGCCTGTTGTATGTCTTCTATGAGCTGATCTGCCTCTCAGCTTTAGCTCTGTGTTACTTATTATATTTACAGTTCTGGTTCGCTGTGGTCAAACCAGCAATTCTCTTAGAAACAAGCACATCATGTTTCAAACCTTCATATGCACTTAGATAAGTAATTTAGTTAGATTGATTAGAGGTTGTGAAATTTCCTGCAGTGCTTGTGTGTTTTGAATACAAAATCCAGACTAGAGCAACATATAGCCAATGCTACAAACAAAATTGGATTAGCCAGCCTAAAATGACAGCTTCAATTGAAAAGTGGGTCATCATGAAACTTCTTGCCTGAGCTTGGTGTCTCAAGGTGCAGGTACTTGCTTCCATATGTACTAAAATGTTTCTGATAATGCCAGTTCTAGAGAAGAACTTTTTTTTTTTAAATTTTCATGGTTTGTCTTTCTCTGGAAAAATATTCAGCTCAGGGGTAATACATATTCCATATTAAATGATTTATTGTTGTTTTAACTCTAGGCTATAGTTACAATTCATGAGGTCACAAACTGGTATTTTGGAAGGAAATTATGTCAATTATCATGTTACACTTTGAACAATTAACATCTGTAACACTTCAGAACCACACACTTGAATTATACAAATTTTTTAAAGTTGGATATCACTAAATAATATATTATTTTATAAATCATACATTTTATTTTATAGCTGACAAGTTAAATGTGGTATCTCTCATTATCATTCATTTAAAGTCAAACATCTCAGTCCAAATACACTCCTTGAGCATGTAGGTCAGAAATAATTCATTATGTTATAAATTTGCAACTTAAGAGTGTATATGAAAGAAAGAGGGAAGAGGAGCTCAAATTGGAGAAGCCCGAAGAATATAGACATATAGTGACTCTAAAGAATTTGCTTACTTACTTTTACAATTGATGATCACAAGCTAATAAGCTGGCCACACAAATCATTTGTGGTTTTCTTGAATTGCCCGTTTCATTAAAGGAGAAATTTGGGGAAAAAGTCTTCATGATAATTGTGTATATTGCATGGCTGATTAGTTTGTCACTTTTTAACTTGCCATACTCATTTGTTGAGCCACAAAAATCTACCGAATTATTCTGTTTAGGAGTTCAGATATTCTAGTGCCCACAGGATTTCATCCTGGAAATAATCAACATAGTTCAGCGGTTTTGAAGATAAATTGAAACTTGCTAATTATATTCATTTTGTGAAAACTCAGATTAAAAAGAGACAGCCATATGCAAATTAGATACATGCAGCCTAACTGAATTATATTGTTTAATGTGCTTTCTAAATAATAGACAAGGTAACTATTCAGAATGATTCTTTTGAATCTTCTGACAAGCATGATTTATGGTGTTCCTAAGATGTATTCTTTGCTTAACAGGCAAAAGAAAGGCTTTATTTTCTCACTGATCTAATATTGCATGAATTTATATTCTAATGTAGCTCCACTTAGAAAGGAAGGGGGAGGGGAAAGTGGATGAAAATTATATCTTACTAAAAAGTACAATAGGTTTGAAATTGAAAATTACTATTTTAGCGTGCAAAGTGAAAAACCACAATTAATGGCTTTTCTTATAACAGACACCAAAATGAACTTTGTAGAAGTGTGACATCTTACAACCTCACTCTAAAAGCCCTTTGACATTAAGAAACCTGAGTGACAGGGGGAGGGGGCAGACTTTTCTGCATTTGACACAAATCAGACAGTCTCTTTCCCCATCTAGCAACAAGAGGTCTGTTGTAAGATATTTGAATAAGAATGTATTAGGCTAGAGGGCTAGAACAGTGCTGAAATAAAACCCACTTCCTCTGTTCTGGCTAGGGTGACCAGTCATAGCTGTTTGCTTGGAGTAATCCAAATGTATTGCTGTTGTATTAGTGCTAACTATGAAAACAACTACCTTTTACCATCATAAGAGTTCCTTTTTAGATGATGAAATATGATAACACCGGTGATTCACCATAGTGAAATAGGGACCAATGTTTCATGACTGAACTTCCTTAGTACTCCCTTGCTGTGATTCACTACAGCATGCACAAGGGAATTATGAGTGACCCGAAAGGTGTGTGAGTTGCACAGGGTTTGCTTTATCCCATGATGTTAAATCACCAGATCCTTGGGGTACTCTTTAGTGAAATACTTTAAATGGTCAGCTTAATACTGAAAACAAATGAAGTGAGGTATCATGGGGATGGGTGGCTCATCCACGTCGGTTTTCCCATCCAGCAAGAGCCTACAAAATCAAAAATAACTTTTGCTTGCAACAGAAACTACTTATGATTTTTGTTTTTGTTTTACTTTCCATGGATACCTTCTATACTTCTATTCCTTTCAGTGTTTTCTTTATCTGTCTCTGTCCCCTCTTCTAGTTCTGTTATTTCTGTAGAAGGATGAGAATTCTCTGTGTTGTCTGATCATTTTTATTCCTTCCCCAAGTCCCCTTTATCTCTGCTCTCTTGCTTTCTTTAATATAATTTCCCATTACACATGTAAGTCTGGCCTGGTCACTTGTTCTGTTTCACTGGTGTGTTCAGATTTATTTGGTGCTATGTAAGAGTGTTATCTGGGATATAAGGAAGAGCTATTTCTATATTATTTGTCCCGAATAAACTTGAGGCTTCAAAAAGTGCATTATCTTAACTATGAAATTTACAAAGTGTTCTCATAAGAGCATATATTAAGAAGAGATACACATAGATGCTTTCTGTCGGTTTTGTGACTGAGCATTATTTTCTTAACTTTAGTATTTTAAAGGAATAAAATTTAAGTATTTCCCAACTTATATGACCTATTGCATCCATGCAAAGTTCTTTTTAATGTATCCTTCCTCCCTCCCTCCCTCTTTTCCTTTCTCCCCTCCTTCCTTCCTTATTTTCACTGAAAGCACATGGAAAAATAAAGAAAATTAGACAAAAATGTAATTGAATACCCAGAATACCAGCAGGATATTACAAGTCAATAAAAGTTACTTGGATAGCAGTGGCACGTCTACTGTTAGCTTTGTTCTTGATAGTAGGATGATTTTACACTTCTGGTATCAAGATTGGAAGTAATTTCTTGATCAAGTGGGACATCAAATATACAGGCCTGACTCAGAGATCATTGGTTTCATTATTTTGATGACAGCCTTGAAAATCATGATCTCTTGTTAATCATATATTTTATCTTTACTTATATTTATACTTGACTTGGAAATTTTCAAAGGAGAATCAAAAGACTTTTGCAACAAAAATGATAAAAATCTGATCATAATTACAAAAATTAAAATACTAAAATATTTGTCCTTTGATTATGATATAAATATGATAAACTATTCATGTCATTATACATGTTCATAGATGTATTCACAGTAGGTTAATGGATTTGCTGCATATATTGTAACTCCTTTGTGATTAAAACATCTGAGATATTAATATATAGTATATAATATGTAATAATATATATTATATATAATATATGTCATTGCATTTGAGAATAATTTCTCTATCACACTGTAAAAGTTGATAATGGAGTAAAAATATTATTGATTGGCCTTAACCAATTGAATGAGTTTGTTCTATAGGGTGAATTATAAAGGGAGTTTGCCCATACAAAGACATAACTTCCTTAAAATTCACTTTTTAGCAACAGTTATAAAGTCAAAGAGAAAAGAAATAAATGATGATCAACCTAATCAAAATGCACTGGGGTTTCTGGGAAGGCCCTAATCAAAGCATCAAGCTGTTTGGCAACTACCTCCAAATGCAAAGAACACTCCCTTTCTCAGGCAACTTACTCCCTCCAAATGCAAAGAACACTCCCTTTCTCAGGCAACTTACTCCCTCCAAATGCAAAGAACACTCCTTTCTCAGGCAACTTACTCCCTCCAAATGCAAAGAACACTCCCTTTCTCAGGCATCTTACTCATGTCAGTCAACGACTGTCTTAGTTTGGAGGGTCAGTGATGGATCAATATATGGTACCATTGTGTGAGTGTATGCTCAGTCACTCTGTTGCGTCCGACTCTTTGAAACCCCGTGGACTGTAACCCCCAGGCTTCTCTGTCCATGGCATTTTCCAGGCAAGAATACTTGGGTGGGTTACCTTTTCCTCCTCCAGGGGATACCATTACACATAAAATAAAAACATCAGCATATTAAGAAAGGCAGCAGTAGGGGAGACAATGTGTTGAGGAATGAGTCTGAGCCAAATTCATTCTGGGTGATGCTTCGTGGGCAGGTATAGTTTAAGATTGCCCATTCAAGGCTCAGTGGTGATTACTGTTTGCTATAAGAAGACGTTTGCTTTCAGTGGTCCAAAACAGAGACCCTCTCCTTCCTTCACATTCCATCAGCTACTGGTTACATCCCCTAAATAACTAGAATATAAGAGGAAAAATCCATTGTCCCCCTTCTCCAGAATTTATGGTGCTTCAGGTCATCATCAAGGTGACCTGATGTCCAAGGTGACCTGATGTCTACTTGACAAGAGGTCCAAGTAGACCTCTACCAGTCTACTGGTAGACTCCTGGAACCAGTAATCTTTGGAAAATGTCACTTCATTTTCCCGCTTACTACTGCCCAGTACCCAGCCCCAACCTGGTCTTCAGGACGATCATCCTCTACTTGACCCACAAGGCCATCATCCAGCCTTTTTACCTCAGCAGCCCCACCTGTGCCTCATCCCTTTTTCATACTTCACACTCCTCTTTACACCTCTGAGCTTCTCATAGTTTCTTGGTTAAGCACTCTTTGGACTTTGCACATGTTATTTCCTCAATATGCTTCTTCATTTCTTTAATCTTTACTCACTTTCCAGGCCTCCATTCAGATGATGTGATCTCAAGAAAGCCTTGCCTACCTACTCCCTGCTATGCAAGTTATCTACCCCTCCTATATCTTTCCAAAGTATTTTTACACTTACATAGATTATGATTGCTAGGTTGAGTTCTGAGTCATCAGCGTCTGTGTAAGCATGGAGTTTGTCTTCTGAACTAAGTATTATTCGACTACCAAGCAGAACGCCAGTTCTTAAAGCAGAATGGTAGTCCTTAGGACGAAGCAGAATACAAGGGTTTGCAGTTCAGTTCAGTCACTCAGTTGTGTCCGACTCTTTGCAACCCCATGAATGGCAGCACGCCAGGCCTCCCTGTCCATCACCAACTCCCGGAGTTCACTCAGACTCACATCCCTCAAGTCAGTGATGCCATCCAGCCATCTCATCCTCTGTCGTCCCCTTCTCCTCCTGCCCCCAATCCCTCCTAGCATCAGAGTCTTTTCCAATGAGTCAACTCTTCGCATGAGGTGGCCAAAGTACTGGAGTTTCAGCTTTAGCATCATGCCTTCCAAAGAAATCCCAGGGCTGATCGCCTTCAGAATGGACTGGTTGGATCTCCTTGCAGTCCAAGGGACTCTCAAGAGTCTTCTCCAACACCACAGTTCAAAAGCATCAATTCTTCAGTGCTCAGCCTTCTTCATAGTCCAGCTCTCACATCCATACGTGACTACTGGAAAAACCGTAGCCTTGACTAGATGAACCTTTGTTGGCAAAGTAATGTCTCTGCTTTTGAATATGTTGGTCATAACTTTCCTTCCAAGGAGTAAGTGTCTTTTAATTTCATGGCTGCAGTCACCGTCTGCAGTGATTTTGGAGCCCATAAAAATAAAGTTTGACACTGTTTCCACTGTTTCCCCATCTATTTCCCATGAAGTGATGGGACTGTATGCCATGATCTTCGTTTTCTGAATGTTGAGCTTTAAGCCAACCTTTTCACTCTCCGCTTTCACTTTCATCAAGAGGCTTTTTAGTTCCTCTTCACTTTCTGCCATAAGGGTGGTGTCATCTGCATATCTGAGGTTATTGATATTTCTCCTGGCAATCTTGATTCCAGCTTGTACTTCTTCCAGCCCAGCATTTCTCATGATGTACTCTGCATATAAGTTAAATAAGCAGGATGACAATATACAGCCTTGACGTACTCCTTTTCCTATTTGGAACCAGTGTGTGGTTTTAGACATTGCCAGAAATCACAGGGACTTCCCTGGCAGTCCAGTGGTTAAGACTTCACCTTCCAATGCAGGGCATGCAGGTTCAGTCCCTGGTTGCAAATCTAAGATCCCACATGCCTCGTGGCCAAAAAAACAAAACATCAAACAGAAGCAATATTATCAGGAATTCAATATAAAGACTAAAAAATAATCATGGGTGGCTACTTTCTCTAGACCAGGGTAATTTTGCCATCTCTCAATATTAACAGAGAAGCAGAAGTTTTAGTTCAGCAATAAACACAGGGACAAGTCAAAAAGGTTTTCTAAACTGCCCTTTATATCCTCTACTCAATAGAATATTTTACACTATTCAGATATTTTCACATCTAATTCACCATTCAGTTTCTTAAATCTCTTTTGTTTCAATTGTCCAAACAGATTTGGAGCACATGGCCTTTATTTATTTATGTAAGTTCTTCTTTTTGGAGGTGGGAGGCAGGCAAATGCAGAGGAAACAGCCCACAGCTGGGCTTCTGCTTGTAAGGAGGAATGGTTCTGGCTCATGCTGTAACATTACTAGAGGCAGAGTTGAAATTCAATCATAGTATCTTTCCCTTTTTAAGGTGAGCTCAATGGGCAGATCCCTCTGTGAATTCTGTCACATTTCTTTTTTGGATTAAGAGTATGAAAAGAAACTGCTTATACATCATAGATTCATTTCATTATAAAAGTGCCAAATATAGCTTTCTGAGAAAGGTGCACACATATCTTACTAATGACAAGTTATAATGTTTATTTCCATCTTTCTCCTAAAAGAGGAGGGAAATAAAAATCATTAACTCTAAAATGAATGAAAAAGGATATGAAGCTAAAAAGGTATATTTGGGGAGGTCACCTAGGAGAAATAGAGGGAACTCAATTTATCTAAAGAGATGTGGAGGCCAACCTTCTCATCAGTGCTCCCCAGCCTTCTTCTTTCACCTGTTTTTCCCACCCTTCCCCTCCACTGTCTTCCTCTGTCTCCTTCCCTGTTAAAGTGCATTTTCTCAATGAGGTCTGCTCCAATGACTCTATTAAAACTTAGAGTCACTTCCACAACTTTCAAATCTCCCTCTCTCTTTGCTGCTTTATTTTGTCCCACAGAATAGAAGGCCATCTGTTTTACTACAAAGCTTATTTATTCTCTTTCTTGCTTATTTCCCTACCTTAGAGTGTGAGCTTATTGAGGACAGGCAGTGTTACCCATATTGCTTACTGTGGGATCCCTAGTGCCCAGGACATGGCTGCCATGGAGTAGTCACTGAACAGATTCCTGTTGAATGAATAAATCAGCCTTACTCATGGATAGCCTACAGCTTTCTGATATATATATGTGTCCCATCTGAAGCCTTTCAATTCTCTATCTATTTGGTGGTTATTCTTTTATTCTTATTTCAGAAACAAATATTTCAGTCCATATTTCTGTATAACTTCTTCCATTGTTTTTCAGTTTCTCAGTCTTCCAATTTCCCTAATATGTACAAGAAATAAAAGGAAGCAAAGATATACACAGATAGTTACAGAGATAGAGATGAATAAATAAAGATAACTTCAATCTTCAGGTTAAAATTTTTACAGTAACTACATCTCTGAATGTTTTCATGCCATTTTTGGATTTCAAAGTCCTTAGAGTAATTTAATGCATACACTTGTACATGCTTGTACACACTGTACAGACACACACACACAGGGTCACACAGTAGGCTCTGCTTTCCCCCAAATCCTGAGCTCAGTGAAATCAGAAGCAATTTTTGGTATTAAATAATCTGATGATAAACTACCTAAAGAAAATTATTTAAAACATGTCTGTATTCTTCGTATTGAATAGATTTGGTTATTTCTAATCAATAGCATTTATTTCTAATCAATAGCATTCACATTGAATAGATTTGATTATTTCTAATCAATTAGCATTCATTCTAAGATTTATTTTTCATACTATTGGATAACTACTAATAATCACTCATAAAAGTAGGAATAGAGAGTTTGAAAGTCATTCACAGTGACAAAACTAATAAACTCCTACAAATTTTGTCTATTTGTCTTTATGTTATTATATAATTGGACATTTCACAGTGTGAGGAACTATGTCAGGAGATCCTCTTGAATTAATGCAAAATGTATGGTCTAACTATAAGCGATAAAATATTGTCTCTGTAGTCAATATTTATAATGATTTATGATGTTACTTAGTGAATTACAGTTAGACCTTTATGTTTTTTACACAGTAGCTTATTTCATGTTCAGATTTTTAAAATCTGGTGATTCAAACAGATGTAAATAGCAGGTGAGACATGTTCCTCTGGCTTATAGCCACATGCCTGTACTGAGGCTCTAGCTTAATATGCTATGGATCTGAGGAATCAATTCACATCATTATCTAAGCTTCATCAGAACATCCACAGAACCTCTTCAGTGTGCTCTAGACATGTTGGAACAAATGCTATCTTCATCACAGCTTCCAGTAGTCACATTATGAAACAGCTTGTTTCAACCAATCCACAGTGTACTTTGTCAAACAAGTGAGGTGAAAATACAGTGATTAAATTCCATGTAAGCCATGGAAAGAGACTTCTACTGTAACCTCTGGGTTCTGATTGCTAAAGTTCAAAGAACAAAGAAATGAGTTCTGTGAATGGGAAAATGGATTAATCTGTGGAGTTAAAAATAATTCTAACTCTAATTGATTTAATGTGAACCTTCTTGGTATTCTGATTTTATACAAAGACCTCCAGTTAATATAATTGTCTTCTTTTTTATTTTTAAGAAGTAAGAAAATTCATTGCATACGGTTTCTAGGAAGCTGTCCCTTTATGTCATTCTGTGTTTTGTGTCATTGTCTTTTACTTGGAAAACCATATTTAATGCATTTGCAATACTTCTAGTTATAGAGTGGCAAGGGAGTGATGGGAAAGGTTAATGGTATCTGTGAGATTTAATAACATTTTTGTAAATCATTTCTGGTATATTTAAGAACGGTTTCCAAATTTAATAGCTTTGAACTTTGCTGAAGTCCAGCATCAGCTATCTTCACAATTTTTACAGTATATTGATATATTTGGTGTTACTACATTCACATTATATGTGAATTTTATGTATATTATATATGCACTTTAAAAATAATATTTATGGAAATGCAAAACACAATTATTCATTTATTCATTCATTTTGCTGAGTACATACTATGCTGGCTTTTGTGAGAGAGAATGAGTGTGTGAATAGTCTCTGCCTCCAGACATTAACCTGGGAATATACAATGTAGAACAAGCATTTGTTGATATATGGGGTTGCCCAATAAGTTTGTTTGAGTTTTTCTGTAAGCTGTTACTGGAAAAACCAGGATGAACATTTTGGCCGACACTCTATATGTACATGCATCACACATGTGCAGTTGACATCCTGCAGAGTTCTGAGAAGCCAGTAGTTACAAAATGGGCTCAGAATAGATGGAAGTTACCACAAGTATCACATGCATGTTTTAGAAAATAAGAATAGGAATTCAGAAGTGGAGGGAAGTACACAGGCTAGACAGCAGGGAAAGCTTTAGGGAAGGAGCGAATTTCAGCCAGACCTTCAAGTCCTATTGACTGTTGTCAGGAAAGAAAGTAATGTAGGGAGATCCCCTAGTTTTTTTTGTTTGTTTTGTTTTGCCTTTGTTCTGTCCTCAGTGTCTAGCAGAGGTCTTAAAAATTACTTGTTAAATCAGAGAGTAGGATTGTGGAGTTTCTGTATCCTTACCTGAATCCAGGGGATCAGGGAGGGATGGAGAAGAGAAGTATCAGGTTGGGGACTGAAGGGAAGGGCATAGAACAGAGAATAGCATGGCAAGAGTAAAGGATCCTATAGAAATGTCAAGATGAGGTTGAGTGGGCATTTCAAGTCAGAATGGAGGGAGGCTTGCGGTCTCTGTCCTGTTGCTAATGAAGAGCAATGCATTTTTTTTTAATTAACTGAAGAGTAGCATGTTAAAACCTTGACAAAAAAGATCTGTCCACTTATAAATAATTGCCTAATCATAATCTGTCAGATAACATATAATTTCATCTCATAGGAAATTTAATCATTTGCATATGTTGACAAAGTACTCTACATTCTCTCTCTTGAGACTATTAGGATGAACTTAAATTGTGTCATCTGGGAAGGTAAAATCCGGAAAACCAAATAAGCTGGAGATAGGGGAGGTTAAATCAAAAAGGATGCTTCTTATCCCAAGTCTTTAACACCTGTGTAATTGTCTATTATTTAGAAGGTTTAAACTGGTCCAGATGATGCTGTCCCAATGAAAGAAGAGAATGCTTAAGTATATTTCTTTAGTTTTATAATTTTGGGGATGGAAAACTTAGTTATGGGCTTCCCCAGTGGCTCAGCAGTAAAGAATCAGCCTGCCAATGAAGGAAATGCTGCAGGAGCTATGGGTTCAGTCCCTGGGTTGGGAAGATCCCCTGGAGAAGGAAATGGCTACCCACTCCCGTATTCTTACCCGGAGAATCCCATGGACAGAGGAGCCTGGCGGGCTGCAGTCCATGGGGTCCCAAATAGTTGGACAGGACTGAGCAGCTAAACAGCAGCAGCAAGCCTAGTTATAACCAAGGGATGTGAATGGCCAGCTCCTCTTATACAAAAACACTGCCTGAGAGCCCTGCTGGATAAGCAGGCTTTGTTTGCAGGAGAATCTTAACCCAAGACCATCAGGAGTCAAACAGAAGCAAAGGCGCTTTTTTTTTTTGTTACTACTGGCTTAGGAAGTCACATGAGTAAAGAAGGGTGAGCGGGTTTGGTCAGAACATCCATGAGGACTTGAAACACTAAGACTGGAGAATGGTGTTTGGTGAGTTGCTTTTCTCCCAAGGTGGGTGAGCTTCATAAACTAATAAGTGTTTTCCATCTGTGAGATCAAAAGACAGATTTTTACAACATTTGGCAGGGAGGGTTAAGCATTTGGAGTCCACATGGAGATTATATAGGAGAAAAATCAGGGGAAAGCTGCTTTTTTGGCTTTGGTAGGCACCAGACTCAAGCAGGTCCATAAACAACAGCCTCCAAAAGATAAACCAGAATGCCATTTCAAAAATCCCACTTGTCAAAATTGTCTTTTCTCTTTTCAGTTTTTGTATTAGCAGTTTCTATTTAGTCTCCTCTATTCTATTCATATTGTTCTGAGAAGGTACAATCAGGTTAAGAATATATACGTATAGAGATAAATAGAAGTGGGGGAAGGGGTGAGACAGTTGACTTGAAGTAGCATAAAGCATACCCACCCATTACCTCTAGCTATTGGAAGGGAAGAAGCAAATAAAGTACAATATGAACAGTAGATTATTTTCCAACACACTTGTATGTCTACACACACATACACACAAAATCTATGTTAGTCCAAAATGTTTGGAGGCCTTAGATTTTGGGGTCTGTTGAAGAATACTTTTTTCATGGCTATCGCATACTCTCTAATCTCATTCATTCAACAAACACTTAAAGAGCATCCACTAAGCAAGAGGAAATAGCACAGTGACTGAAGCCAGCTCAGAGCCAGTTTGTTCCAAGGAGCCCTGGCTGCCTTGTGGAGGCTATGCAACCTTGTGCAAACGTTTGCCTCTTCAGCTGCCTTTGCATCATTGGTAAAATGAAGATGGAAGCAGTGCCTAAAGTTGTAGTGAGGACTAAATGAAATAATACATTTTGTACACATGGTAAATGCTCCATAAATATTCTTTATTACTGTGATTATGTGCCAAGCACAACCTCAACCAGATTCTCATTACTGCTTGGAAATTCTTGTGTTCATCTGTTGTGGACTCTAATTTGTATTCCTTACAGTGGGACTTAGAACTGTTTCCCCTTATTCTGGCCAGACTTTCTCACTCTAGATAGTATGATCTTGGAGGGCTGGGATTCTAACTAATTTATTCTTATATTTGCCAGATGGACATATAGATGGTACACACTGAAAACACCTACTGAATGAATATGTGAAGGACAGCAAGTGTTTATTAAGTCTACTGTCTTTAGTTAGCATATAATCTAATTGGATGGGAAAGACAAGTATAAAAAGAATGAGAAGACAATGCAAATAAGAATACGATGAAGCATGAGCCTTGAACAGAGACTAACTAAAGGCCACAGATATTTAAGAGGGGAGTGATAGTAGTGAGGCCGAACAAAGTGAGTTGAGACAGAATTTTATTTGCATCTTAAAGTTTGGATAGTTTACATATACAGAAGGGATAATGGTATCATTTCTTGTGAGAAGTCATTATACATTTCTAAGCAGAAAAGTGGAAGGTTGATGACAGAAATCAAGCAAAGAAAGAAAATGTTACAGATGTTTTTTAAAGTAAATCTTTTTATAGAGATGAGGAAGAATATAGAAACAATATAGGTTTTCCCATCATTTGTCAGGTTAGAAGAAAGACCATAGGAATTTCATAATTAAAAATTTTCCTAATTTAAAAAAAAATTAGTAATTTTTAAAAGATATGTAAAGAATAACATCCACAGGCTTATCCTAGTGTCTACGGGAAATAGCCTCCCGTTCCGTTCTCTGTGATCCGGAGGTGATGGATAAAGCTGTAAATACTGGAGTCAGTCTTCCAACTTCTCAAGATTGTGAGGTGAGGTCTTCCTACTTCCCAGAATGATCAATCAATGCACAAATTGAACTTCATATATTCATTGAGAATAAGGAATACTATGTAAGTTAAAATTGCATTTGAGGATTGGATTTATAACCTTATTTGTAGACTATCTCCCAAACAGATTATTCCTTTTAGCTAATGGTTTCAGAAGTACATGGAGCAGAATTAGTCATCAGATAAAAACCAGAGAAAAAATATTGTGCACTCACTGTCTCTGTATTAAATGGAAATGCTGAACTCACAGTTATTAATTATGCACATGGACATCCCTAATACCTGGTATGTCATGAGTTTATAATGAATATAATTTTCCTTTCCTGCCTTTTCACTCAGATCCTACTGACATCTGGCTAGATATGGCCATGAGGGGTCCTCTTGACTGCAGAGTCAAACAGTAAAATTTATGCTAAGATAGGATTTCTTATTAAAAAGTGGAGGTCATTAAAGCAAAGTAGAATTTGGGTGAGGTCAACAAAATACTCAAGAGATAAGGAACCACATTTTGGAAAAGACAATTGAAATCATTTTATTTAACATTTCCTTTGCATTTTTCACAAAAGATCCATATAGACTTTAAAAGTATATTTTTTTTTCCTAAAGGGTTAACCTTTTCTTCTTTGTTTCTTCTGTTATTTAGTAGATCAAATTTATGACTGTGTCTTCTCCCGAAAGTTCCATCATGTTTTATGGTGGTTTTCCCATCATCTCTCCCTCAATAGATGTGAAACCATTATTTAAAGACTTACTGCCAGAGGTATCAAGAGCTTATAGAAAGCAGAAAACATGGGGAAAACATAATGTGAAATAAAAATCAGGGATTGAGAAGGTATCAGAGGAGGAGAACTAACATGAAAAATTATGGGCTCTGGAGCAAGACCCCAGAACTCACATTCTGATTCCACTGCACACCAGCTGCATAGTCGTGGGCAAGTGATTTTACCAATCTGTGCCTCAGTTTCTTTGTCTGTGAAATGGGGATAATTACGTTACCTGCCGTGAAGGATTTTGGGAGGATTAAATCAATGTAAACATCTAGAACACCTTGAACAATGACTGACAATTAGGAAGTATTTATTAAGTTAGCTATTATCATTGTTCCTATAATCACTATTTATAGTAGAGTACAGTATTTCTGTCATACAAATATGATTGATTCCTTGGGGAATTTAACCACTAAGTTCGAGTCAGGTGAGGCAGGAGTCAACATGAGTGAACACTAGGTCTTCTGGTTCCCAGTTCTATTTGTTTCCTGCTGTACCACGGGATAGAAGAAAAAGTAAGAGAGGTTTGTAAGAAAGAAAGCAGATAGGAAATAGAAAATATGCTCTGTTGAAAACTAGGTCTGTTTAAATCCCCAAGTTGGGTTCTGAACAACATATGGATTACTTTTACATCATGGAAAAGCATTTTTATTTATTTTCTTTGCAGTCTTTTCTGTATGCTAAGCAAATCCCAGTGTCCCTGGAAGTTTGTGTTGTCTTTAAGGCATTTTAGGTTCATTTCCAATTCTTGGAGTTTGTCAGTGTATAAGTCAAAACCAGCCTTTGAGCTGAAGGGACACCCTTGTTTGCCATAGCACTGTCTTTGCCATGTTGTCCCCAATTTCCTTTTATAAAAAGGCTTTGCTTCCTGTGTTCAGCAGGCATGTGCATTGAGCCTACATCTCCACTGAACATCGACAAAGAAACTTTTCTGTGTCAGTAGACATCCATCTGTAAATGTACAAGTGGAAAAAGCCCTGAGATCTTACTTTAAGTGGAAGCTACAAGAATTTGTGTATATCGGGTAGTTCAGGCCTGATATAGTGTCTACATAAAAGATTTGTGAAGGGTGGAATGATAGAAAATATCACACACATTCTGTCCTCTCTTAAAAGTCCACCTTCTTAGCATAGTAAGTTGGGGAAGGGGTAGTTTTCCTGGACCAGAACATTTGTCAAGAGCATCTGGAAACAAAGCTTTAGGTAAGAGAAAAGAGAGCCAATATGAAGAGCCTAAGAGATATGTCCCCCTGTGCCCGTGTGCCTGGAATTGAGTTCGGACTAGTAAAGGGAACAGATCGGAAGCCCTGGTACTCTCCCGGGTGAAGTTCCTTATCCTGTCCTAAAAAGCTTCCCTCCAATTGAGCAGATAGTCAAAATTCCCATACTTCTAAGACCACTTCCTCAAAACATTTCCTGATCTTCAGTATCCAGCTTTAGTGCAGGGCACATATTTTTTTAATGTTTCCAATGACAAGTTCAGAGAAAGAGACTCCACAAATTCTGAAATCCATCATTTTAGAGATTTCTGCTATTACTCAAGGAGATAACCCACAGACATCACTTCTGTAGCCAGAGCCTACATTAAACCTCTTCCCCACCAAGTCTGAAACTCTTCATTCCTTAAAGTACATGAAGTTCCACCTAGGAGCTTTTCACTTCAGTATATGAATTATCCTGAAAATTTTGTAGATCCCCATTAGGAGGTCACAGAAAACTGTTAGCATCCACATTCCTTAGTGTGCGCTGGTTTAATCAGGTGGCTTCACTCTCCCCCAGCCAAGGTACTAAAGAAAAGGAGAAGAATGAATAATTTTATAGCAAGAGCTGGTCATACAGGGACTATCCTGGCTGAACCACTGGCGTTAAAGTATTTTAACCTATTATTCAGAACATAGCTATGGAAAAAAACCCCTAAAGGAAAAAGAGCAAATGTGTGTGTGTCAGGGGGTGGGGGGAAGGTGGATGTAAAAAGGGAATGGATTCCATTCTCACACCTGCCCACACGTCTTCCAAGTTTGGATCACTTTAAAATTGTGCCTGGATAATTTTGGCCCTATTTGTTGCTAGTACAATGATTTAGTTCCAGCAACTCAGAACATCTTATAGATTAGGTAGATTATATCTTTAGTGAAAGCTAAAACTTACTAGGTTTTTTTCAAAAATCTGATTAGACTTGAGTTGACCTTCTAAATTGTCTTCTATTTATATCATTTGCATTTTAAAGTTCTATGAGCACAGGTAATACAAGCAAATATAAAGTATGCATGTGTCATTGCCAATCTAAGAATTATCTTAAAATTTGCACTAAAAAGCTATAAAATTTTTTGAAGTAATGTTATATGACATTATGTTTATAAAAATCATTTTATTATATTCTCTGTTAAGACTTATGAAAATGAATTATCCTTTACCACAGTTTTCTTTCAGTTGTCAATATACTGTTAAAATAAAGCCAACCCAAGAATACTATTCTGTAAATGCTTACTGGATATCAACTGATGTATATATATAGCCAGAGAGAATTTATAGCCTTAATAGTCCAGAGTGGAGTTTCTTAAACTTGAATGTGTATAACAATTTTCTGGGGAAATTGTTAAAATGCAGATTCTGAGTGAGTAGCCTGGGTTGAAACCTGAAGTCTGTGTTTCTAACAACCTCCCAGGTGATGAGATGTTGTTGGTCTGAAAGCACAGAACCAAAAGCTAGACAGCAGTGATTACAGAGTGCAAGAAACTATCTTAATCTCCTTTACCTGTCTCCATCTGTCTGTTCACCAACCAGTAGGGCCCCCTTTAAGCGTATACTATATTCTTTGAAGTAAGATTTTGAGCAATGGTTATGGAGGTCAAAGATAATGCTGAGTCCTTGGAAATCAGGTGATGTTATAGGAATCTGAATGTCTGCATGATGACAATGCCTGGTGTGTCCAGCCTGGAGCACCTTCTTATGACTCTAGGAGAGGTTGGTTTAATTGTGAATGAAGTGTCCTTTCTCCCCCAGCCTTACTAAAATTCATACTCATTTTGCTTAGTGCTAGAACATTTAAAGTGTTGTTTTTCCCCCTGTGTAATCTCATTTTTGCAAGAGCCCTCTGCATTAAATGGACGAATTATTATTGTTATATGCATTTCACAGATGAGGATCTGAGGGTTAAAGAGCTTTGAGCAATATCACTAAGAATATAGAGGAGCCAGCAGCAAGGCCTAGTTCTCCTAATGGGCTCTGGGATTATTTATATATAACCCAATCCTACCAGTCCCCGTCCCCATTCTCACTCCCAATCTTGCTTGTGTAAAAGGAAATAGATAACAATACACACATATTCCTTCTACTAAAGTGACTCCTTAAAAAAACACAAAGTCCCGTTTCTGTGACCGGTGTCGGAGACCGATTTGCTGTCTGCAAGACGACACATGTATACTTGTGGCGGATCCATCTTGATGTATGGCAAAAGCAATACAACCCACCAGGCTCCCCTGTCCCTGGGATTCTCCAGGCAGGAACACTGGAGTGGGTTGCCATTTCCTTCCCCAATGCATGAAAGTGAAAAGTAAAAGTGAAGTCGCTCAGTCGTGTCCGACTCTTAGCGACCCCATGGACTGGAGCCTACCAGGATCCTCCGTCCATGGGATTTTCCAGGCAAAAGTACTGGGGTGAGGTGCCATTGCCTTCCCCTGATTGTAAAGTTAAGCAAAATAAAAAAAAAAAAAAAAAAAAAAAAAGACGCCACTTCTAAGATCTCCCAGCAGGGGGCACTATGGCATTGGACTTCAGCTTTGCTTGCTGTTGACAGTTCCAAGGTGGTGGGGTTTTTTTCTCCTTCTCTTCAGTTTTTTGGTTTGTTTTTCTTTCTTCCTTTTTTTCCCCCTCCCTACTTTGTGCTTTCCCGAGATCCTTCTTTGCATTTATTAGAACAGCAGCTGATATTCATCACTGAAAAGTGCTCATCATACGTTATCATTTAAGCACCGGAATGTGTGTGTTTGGGGGGGGGGGGGGGGGCCAGGGGCGGTATCTATATGAAAGCTATGGAGGAAATTATAACTGATACAGCAAATATCAACTCTCCCATAAAAATAGCTTCTCTTGTATCTTTCCGTTTTTAAGTTTAATGGGAGTAGTGAACTTGTGAAAAAAATAAAAGACGTGAAGGCTCTGTAACTTTGATCCCTTGATACTTACAGCAGATGCCTATTGTGCTTGCTTTTCATCTGCTGCAGATTAATTTTATTTTCCAAACAGGCCAGTAGATAAAAGAAGATAAGCAATGCTTGTCTGAGACCTTCAGAGTTATTATTTTCTGCAGATCCAATCAGAATAAAAAGGCTGCTGCTCTAGGAAGGTCCAAAAATGAGCACTTTCTTGTGTCAGTTCACTCCACGGGGATGCTTTCGCCTCCCTCACCCCAGGCCAGCAGGGGAAGAAAAGTCACCTTCAGAAGCACACAACCTGAGCCAAGGTCTCCCTGAAGTGAAAAGGCTGTGGATTGGTGTGCATCGTTTTCCCCAGCGTTCAATATAGCCAAAAGATGTTGAAATACAAAGGATATGGGAAAAATCACCCTGGTTGTGTTCTGAGGCACCTTTAAATGAGATATTTGTTTATTTGCTTGTTTGTAAGGAAATAAAATGCCAACTATAAACTGTCCTGAGAACTTGCCCACCCCAAGATGGTATCACTGTGGAATTTTCCTGTCGTGCTCTATGGTGTTGCCCTTTTTTCTGCCATTAGAGACACCAGTTGAAGATTTATCATGTAAGGGCCCAGCTGCCTTCAGTCTAGTCCAGTATCTAGTGTCTCATTGGTATACCACAGATCAAGCTATGGAAGGACTGGAATAATCAAATTTTGTGAACTGAAAAAAATCTTAGAGAGTTTTGTTTTCTAAACCAGTCACTCATCTTTCCTCCCACCCCATCTTGGAAAGGGGAAGCCAGGACCTAGTTATCACATTTACCAAAGGGCACATGTATAGTTTCCAGGCAGAGGACAGAATTTCATTTTCTGATTCTCCTGCAGTTGTTTTTACTCTTCTGCAGTGATTTTTCAAACCACTATCAATATAAATATTTCATTCAAACGTATACTTTAAGAATAATTTTACTAGCAGGATGTTGCATCTGGAAAATAGATTTTAAAAATGATTCCCCTTTGAATAGCATAAAACTCATCAGAAGGCTTCCCTGGAGTCTCAGTGGCAAAAAAATCCACCTGCCAATGCAGGAAACACAGGTTCAGTCCCTGATCCAGGAAGATCACACGTGCTGTGGAGCTCATGTGCCACAACTGTTGAGCCTGTGCTCCAGAGCCCAGGAGCCCACAGGCTGCAACTGCTGAAGCCCATGTGCCTAGAGACTACTGCAGTGAGCAGCCTGAGCACCTCAACAGAGTAGCTCCCAATAGCCCAACTGGAGAAAAGCCCTCGCAGCCATGAAGACCCAGCACAGCCACAAATAAATCAATACAATTCTTAAAAATATTTTTAAGAAAACCTTGTCAATATAAAGCATCTTACCAAATTTAAAGTGAAAGGCGAACCTCAAAGGCTGAGCACAAATGCTTGGTATCACGTGTGAGGACAGTCTAGAAACAAGGCCAAAGATACTCAGATTTGGGAGAAAACTCAAGTTTGAGATATTACATTCCTGAATTCACTTTTCTCGAAAATAGGAAAGCAGTGCAGTATTTTAGTCTTAGAGGAAGCATCTCTCAGCACAACTCGTAAAACTCACTGGCCTGAAATTTTGTTTTGAAATGATTACCTAGCACTACAACTGAATAATAAATTAAAGACCTATCTTCTGCACAATACTGAAACATATTTGTGTCTTCAGTGTCTACGCACTCTTTTTCTTTGGCCATGCTGGGTCTTCGTGTGCTAGTGGACCCTCTTGCAGGGGACACTGACTAGGGCACACAGGCATCGGCAGTTGCAGCTCCAGGCTCTGGGGCACAGGCTCAGGAGTGGTGACACTCGGGCTTGGTTGTCCCTTGTCATGTGGGATCTTCATGGATCAGGAATTGAACCTGTATCTCCTACACTGACAGGTAGATTCTTTATCCCCTGAGCCAGTAGGGAAACCCCTCTACTCAATCTTATAAAATATACTCTTCCGCTTGCAAAGCACTCCTGTTTGTCCAAAGCATGCTTTTTTTTTTAAGTTTCAGCATTCAGAATTCTAGCTTTCTAAGAAACTTTCTTGATTTTAGTTTACAGAGTTCAAGTGTAAGCTTATTTGTTCACACTAATGTAAGGGAGGAAAATATATTTTTCCTCTACCCTTTTAAGTTCTCAACTGGGACCCCAATAACTAAAGTGATTAACAAGTGAAAAATATACAAACTTATTGAATTAAGTTTTATGTGATGGGTGAGTCTTTTTAAGGAATGAAGACCTAAAGAAATGGTTAAACCTTACTGTTTTCATGCTAAGTTTGATGAAAAGTGGAGAGTCGTGGGAAAATGCAATAGGATAAAGAATGTGAGCTAGAAGTAGTAAACTAGGAAACATAGCAAGGTCTTTTCCTTCAGATTCCTCTGTATACCTTGTCTTTGGAAAATATGATGCCCCTTTCCTCTGGGTTTAGGGAGAGTGCCTCTCACATGAGGCTTTTACTTCCTACTTCCAAGGAAGGTCAGAAAGTTCTTCCTACATATGCCACTTCTCAAATGTCTTCAGTTTAAGATATTCAGGTATCCTATTTTGGGGTTATCATGTTTTGAACACCATCATCTACAGGGTTGTTAATTTATTCCCATAAAGTCCAGTGGAAACTACTTAATGCCACTTTACCTAGAAACTCTCTGGTTTAGGATAGCCTTGTGGTTTTGCTAATGAGAATCTTGTTCTCCAGGCATTGATGCCTTTTGGTCTCACTTATTTATTTAAGTTTTATCAATGTTTTGCTTTTCTCTGTCCATTATAACAACAAATCTAAGTACTATAAGAAATACTTTATTATGTTTATTATATATTACCAATTATTAATTGTGTTATTATTTTTTATTATGTCCCTCTTTTATTATATCTATATAAGTAATTGGGTTTCTGTGCAGTGTCCAACATATAGCATCATTGAATTTTAGGGAAAAGTAGATGAAAAAACAGATATCCTCTTCAGTTTAATCTGTTCTGCCGTGTGTCTCATTTCTATAACATGGAAAAGCTCATACATGCTGGGAATATAGGAAATACGTCACTATAAAGGGGAGTCAATCTGGGGCCTTCATTTGTGAGTTTTCTGGCTTGTTAATGTTCTACACCAGCAAGTAACAGCAGTTGCATGCCAAGTGTTCAGACAGGTCAAGACATCAAGGAGCCAAGTACAGTTACCTATTCAACTTACATTCTTTCCTGGGATGCAGTTAGGCCACGAGCTCTGGTTTACCAGTGTGGATAATACTGTTCTCCTGGCGTTTGCATACTTTGCTCATGTTGCCATGACCTGGCATCCTCAATTCTTCTTCAGACTCTGTCTTTCAGGCAACATTTACCTTTTAATTTCAACTGATCAGTTCTTTACTGTATTTCTTAAAAATTAAATGACTTTCAATAGTAATATTTTATTAGGATGATTATTAGTTTTGCAAGTGTTCTGGTTTCACAGTTGTGTAGATTTGGAGTAGTGTACACTTTTGCAGAGTAAATGGGTTTTCAAGAACACATATAACAGGCAGTTCATTGGTGGTTCAGTGGATAGCAATGGACAGGACTTCATGCTCTTACTGCCTAGGGCCTGGGTTCAATCCTTGGTTGGGGAAATAAAATACCACAAGCTTCATAGCATGGCCAAAACAGCATTCTTTTTTAATTAAAAAAAAAATACTCATACTGATCAAGATCAATCTGAACAACATGACTAAGTTGTGAGAGTGACCTGAGCCTGCTAACTGAACCCTGGTTAGGCAAGCCCAGCTCCCAGGCAGACAAGTGGAGACCCTGAGCAGATACATCCATGGAGCAGAGCCCTTGAAGGAATAGAGAGATTGAGGGTCCCCACTTGAAGTTCTCTCAAGAGGAGGAAGCATGGGGCTGAGAGTGGAGCCTGCCTAATTATTTTTGCCAGATTTCCCAATCAAAGGCAGAGAAACTGAGAAGAAAAAGTAAAATCCTCCAGCATGGAAAGAGAAGATGCATTCCCCTCTAACATGGTAGAAAACATGACTAGGAAATTTTTAAAATATTGAGCAAGTCATAGAAATATAAAATACAGTTCAAATAACCTATTTTTCCTTGGGAGGAAGTCATGTTCAATAATTGAAAATATTTCTTTCCAGATCTTTCCTTCTGTCAACCCAGTTTTATGCAAGCCATAGGAGCAGCCTATCTGTCTCTCCTGGAGTTTCAATATGGTAGGCATTAAAAAAAAAAAAAAAAAAGACGCAGGTCCTCTAAGAACATGACCCTTTAAAATCTAGGTGAAAAACATAAAAACACAGAGAGAGAGTAGAATAATCAAGTTTATTCTCTGTTTGAGTTGTGTTTTTTAAAATCCATTATGGCCTCAAATCAGTTCTGAAAATAGTTATGCACATATTTGCCCAGACAGGTTATAATTTATTCCAACTGAGTAGAAAAGAAAGTTTATTTCGTGTATGTGCTTGTACACCTACTCTCCCACCCACTATCATCAATAAGAGAAAAGGCCAGCTGAAATGCAGGACATCTCTCAGCCCCACCATTAGGCTGATAATGGAATATTGTATCACCTTTTATACTTCCAAGCCGGATATAGTGGAACTCTAGAAATGAGAGTAGAAAACTCATGGGGAAGCCACCTATTTAAGAAACAATTACATTTCCAAACCAACTGAATATAAGTAAATCCTGCCTAAAGGCAATTCCCATTATTCCCAGTGGCCACACTCTTGCAAATGAAAATATCTCTTGGACTTCTCTATACAGGGAGATACTATACACATGGTAATTCTCTTTCTCAGTTTAATCCAGTCTAATAAACTGTTTACATTTTCACTAACATACATATGTGTGAGTCTCATGTGCTTTCTCCATGAGATGCATGCATGTATGTTCTCTGCAGTTTATTTTTTTCTCACTAACATAATAAGTTCCTTGGCTGCATTTTCATTTTTAAAAATTTAAATAGAATTCCAATGCTTGAATAACATTGCATTTAAATTGTGCATACTCTTTAGTTACCTGACTTTACCAGTTGTACTTTCTCAAGAGACAGTAATAAGAATGCTACAGTAATGAGAACAATAGCCAGTAAGCTTTAGCACAGACAGAAATGTTTAAATTCTGTGGTGTTCAAATCTATGAAAACACTGACCTTAGTGGAGACTTAATGCAGATTTGCTAAACAGGTCTGTGTGATGAGTGAGAGTTATTGGGGAAACAGCCAAGAAATCAATCCCATTTAATAGGAGAAAAATACTCAGAGAGTCTATAGGCCTGAGAAATTCCAGAGCCTCTAAATTCATAGTCACCAGATTTTGCTTGTGTGTAAAACAGTGTTGAAACTAAAATGATGATCATGATTTTGTTCAATATTCTTCTCTTTCTCGGAGAAGGCAATGGCACCCCACTCCAGTACTCTTGCCTGGAAAATTCCACGGACGGAGGAGTCTGGTGGGCTGCAGTCCATGGGGTCGCTGGGAGTCAGACATGACTGAGCGACTTCCCTTTCTCTTTTCACTTTCATATTGGAAAAGGAAATGGCAACCCACTCCAGTGTTCTTACCTGGAGAATCCCAGGGATGGGGGAGCCTGGTGGGCTGCCCGTCTATGGGGTCACACATAGTCGGACACGACTGAAGTGACTTAGCATAGCATAGCATAGCATAGCATTTACAGAGTTGTGATCTCTTGTTTTGAGTACGTGAAAACTATTTCAAGAACGTTGCAGTTTTGTTTTGTTTTGCGGTTTTACTCTATTTGTTGATTGATCGATTGCAATTAGAATGAGGTGGCTTTTTTTTTTTTTTTTAACCTTTTATACATAAACGTTTCTATTACTGTAGAGGAATATGGAATTGGGTCAGTGAAACCAAGGGGTTTTAAAGGCTAAAAAATAAATTTCTTCTACTTTCACCACTCTAAACACAACTGGTTTCCTACCCTTTTTAATGACAATAGCCAGAAAACGACTGTGAAAGAAGAGTCCTCTCGATCAATTCTTAAATCAAAAATAGTTTAAAAGTTCAGATTAGGAACATTAGGAGCTTGTTTCCTGGTGGGGAAATGGCCAGTGAACCTCTCTATAGGCTTTGGTGTCCTCATTTGTACCATGGATGCAGTAACAGGACCTACTGTTCAGGGTTGCTGCTGGTATTAAGTACGCAAGGCATGTGTCAGAGTCCACGACCCACAGGAGAAACTCAATCAATACTCGTTGATAAATACTCATTGTCTTTGTTGTTCTTTGCTACATTGCATCGCAGCAACCAGAGAACCTTAGAAGACAGTTCTCTGCACTGTGGCAAAGGTTGATAGGCATTACGTGTTTCTGTCCTAAAGCACATAAAACAGATGGCAGAGGAGCAGTGTCACTGATTGTCACTGTAATCGTTTATCCCCTCTGGCTCATTTTCTCATGTCGTTTGAGGTGTTGGCTACAAAATGCAGCCACCAAACTTCCCATGGTTGCTGTCACAGGGCCAGAGTAAGGCAGAAAACAGAGTTTGGCTCTTATGGTCTGACCTCAGAGAGCCAGGCCAGTCATCAGGGTTTGGGGTGGAGCCTGGTACAACACCTCTTCATGTCCTGTGGCTGCTTTCAGAAGTGGATTAGGATTGGAACTTGCTGCTTCTCAAAGAGAACCAAGGCACTGAGTTCAGCGTCCTTCCCTTTTCGCCTTTAGAACATGCCTGAAACTCGCAAGGAGCTGTGATGCCCAACAACTTTGACCTGAAGTTCAAAGCTTTGATGACCTAAAATGCACTTTTTTCCTAAAAATAGGCTCACTGGTGTTTTGCTTGATAGAATGCTGTAGAGTTTTTGAATTTTAACACTCACAGCTATGGAATGTTCAAGTCCATGGACGGTATGTGGACACTTCACCCAAGAGCTGTGTGACCCTCTCTGGTTGCTCGTATCTCACCCTGCCCTGCCTTGTGATCATGCCTCTCTTGCACACTACATTAGGAAGCACTTGAGCAACACAAGCTAAGTCGTTAACCTCAAACCAAAGTTCTCAGTCATTTTTTTGACCACAGTCCTCATGACCCATTCCATTCCAAACAAACATACAAAAAACTTTGACAACAAAATACCACTATATGGAAAATTCAAACATAATGAGGTATGTATATCCTGTGCTTTCTAATGGGAATGTAGATGATTCATGTTTGTCTGCTACGTGTAGATGTTCTAAAGTCTAGCCTTAAGGCAGTTATGGGTCACCAACAGTTTTGCTTGGCATATGCATCATTACATAGAGTAGGGTTAGGCAAAGAATTGTTAATGAGTTAAATCAACAATAATGGAGTTTAAATAATGGAGTTAAATAAATGGAGTTTAAATTTAAGAGTAACAGTACTTGAAAAGTCTTCTCTCACTGCCGAGTGCTTTGATAAAAGAGTATCTCCCCCTAAATCTTGGCAGTTTTGGCTGTCTGCATGTGTTTATGTCCCAGGTGCTATTTGCATTACTCCCCGGTGTTGGGCGGCAGCCAGATTTCTCATTAGGATATTGAATTAGCATTCTCAGTAAACTCTATTAACTACTAATTTTAGTTTATGAAAACTAAATTTTAGTAATTCAATAACTATTTAATAGGTTACTAGTGAGGACACCATAGACACAGGAAATGGCCATCTGCCTTCTTAATCCCTGAGTACCTCACATGTTTGGACTAATTGAGGCTTTAGGGTCAGCAGGGGTGTCCTTGCGGCTTGCTAGTGGCAATCAGCTCTACACTGAAAACTGCCAAGGTATACTAGACCTAACCATCAGAAATGCAAGGATTCAAGGTCCTCTTTAATAGCTTTCTAATGTAGGACAAGTTACCAAATTACTCTCAGTTTCTCACCTCTAAAGTAGGGATTCTTAGACCTCATCGAACTGTCACAAGGGATTTAAATAGTATTATGCCTCTCCAGCTTTTAGTACATTGCCTGGTATAAAGTGCTCTATAAACATTAGCTATTGTGATTCACTTTGTTGTCTTCCACAGGTTTCAATGGAGTAGGAGTACCTTGAAAATGATAGTTATATATTCAATTGAAGAGAATGAAATCAGATTGTATTTTAAGACAAGCGTACAAAAGCCCTGTTTTGTTTTTATCTAGAGCTGATATATATATGAGGAGCCATTTCCATATAAGAGGTGGCCAGGTTCCTTGTCATTTCTTTCAGGTTATTGAAAAGGACTTGAATTTTGTCTTAAGCCATCGATCATTTTTTGAGAATGGCTTTTTGGGGAGAATGGCTTTATAATAAAAAAAAAAAAAAAAACCAGAACTCTAGCTTCAGTGTAGACAATAGATTTTAGAGAAGCATGGGAAAAAGGAAATCTGTTAGGATGCCCTGCTGGGTGTCCATATAGAGAGAGTGGTTGTGATAGTTGTTTGAACACAAGCAGTGGTCAAATTCCAGATTCATTTTGGTGGCCAAATGGACAGCACTTGCTGATAGATTAGATGTGAGAAGAGAAAGCAGGAATAAATATATATTTTTTTAATTTTGACCCGCTAAAATTTTGGCTACCTCATGCGAAGTGTTGACTCATTGGAGAAGACTCTGATGCTGGGAGGGATTGGGGGCAGGAGGAGAAGGGGACCACAGAGGATGAGATGGCTGGATGGCATCACTGACTCGATGGATGTGAGTCTGGGTGACCTCTGGGGGTTGGTGGTGGACAGGGAGGCCTGGCGTGCTACGGTTCATGGGGTCGCAAAGAGTCGGACACGACTGAGCAACTGATCTGATCTGATCTGATCTGATCTGAAACTGTGAAAATGGTGGTGTCCCTAGAGGAAGTCCAGATTGAAAATAAAAAATTGGAAAATCAAAAAAAGAAAAAGAAAATCAAGAGCTTTCTCTTTGGAGGCGAGGAGAGAGGGGCAGGGTAAAGAAGGAGTTTTCATTGTTGTGTGCTGTTATTGCTATGTTTAGTGATTTTTAAAGTCCTTGGTTTTGAGGCATAAAATCAAAAACTTGGTTTTGACAGATGTAGTAGACATCCTAGTAGAGAAACCAAGTTACAGATGAACAAATGAATCAGGATTTCTAGGGAGAGTTGGGGCTGGAGACTCAAACCTAAGCACCTCCACACACATTGATTAAAGTCATGAGATCATAAGAAATTACTCTGAAAAGAAGTTGAGATGGAGAAGTATGAAAGCTGAAGTATTACATCTTCCAATAATCAGATGTAATAAAAGACCAGAGACTATCAAAGGAGACAGAATAAATGGCCAGCAAGGTGAGAAAAATACAACTACTGTGTGACATCCTGGAAGTCAAGAAAACAAAGTGTTTCAAGGGAGAACATAATCTACTGTGTCAAAACTTTACAGAGGTAGAGACACAGTCCACAAAGTACAAATCCTTAGAAATGGCAACATGGATAACAACCTGGATTCTCTCTTGAGATGACACCTGTTGATCTGAAAATGTCTTAGGGCTGTTTGCTCTCTGTGTTTTGTGTAGCATAATTCTCTTCCCTATTTTCTCCTTGTCCTGGGAATCGTATGTGTCGGTTGCAAGTGAGCAGTGATTTTGTCAGTTTCTCACGTATAGAGAAAATAGAAGAAATAGTGAAGTGAAGTGAAAGTTGCTCAGTCATGTCCGACTCTTTGTCACCCCATGAACTGTAGCCCACCAGGCTCCTCTGTCCATGGAATTCTCTAGGGAAGAATACTGGAGTGGGTAGCCATTCCCTTCTCCAGGGGATCTTCCCAGCCCAGGGATCAAACCCAGGTCTCCCACATTGCAGGCAGATTTTTTATCATCTGAGCCACCAGGGAACCCCAAGAATACTGGAGTGGGTAGCCTGTCTCTTCTCCAGGGGATCTTCCTGACCCAGGAATCAGGGTCTCCTACATAGCAGGTGGACTCTTTACCAGCTGAGCTATCAGGGAAGCCCTAAAGAAAGAGTAGATTAAGCCTATTTAAGTAGAGCAAATCCTCTTTTTCCTATTCAAAAATGCCTTTCTACAGCAAACCACAGAGAATAAAATACTAGGAAAAATGAAGGTTCTATGAAAAAAAAAAAAATGAGGAATAATGTGCTTTTTTATCCCAAATTTTCACAAAATCCAAAAGGAGAAATTACCTACTTTGGAATAGCTTAGTTTTCCTCATTTTCTTATAAATCCATTCTATACATTTTCAAAGCCAAGATATTTTTACTCCCTTAAGTAAATGGTCAAATTTCTGTTTTGCCTATTTTGAAAATTACACACTATGTTCTCATCCATCTTCCTGGAATATTTCATGGAACTACTACTTGAAATGTCACATAGCTCAGATTCTAACAAAAAAGATGTTAATACATTCAATGACTGACAGGCTAGGTATCATTAGGGATGAAACTGTGTCTAAAGAGTTGCTCAGTTCTGAGAGTAAATGGCGGTAAGGAGGAACAATGGAATTAATATGTAAAGTCTTGAAAACTAAAGATTTAAAAGATTTTTGAGGGAGAAAATTATCCAGTATGCAGACAGTTTATCTTGTTAGAGAAACAGCCTATAAATTATAAAACCTAGAAAAGAATAACATCCAAACAACAAAATGGCTTCTCCCGTGAGATGATATCTGTTGATTTGAAAACATCTTGGGTTTATGTGTACATTGTGATTTGTCTATCATAGTTCTCTCCTTATTTCTTCTTTCCCAATATTGCTGCCATGTCTTTCAGCTTTTTAAAATATGACATTTTAGGTAACGTCTGTGTGTGTGTGTGTGTGTGTGTGTGTGTGTGTGTGTGTGTCAGTTGCTCAGTTGTATCTAACTCTTAGCGACCCCATGGACTGTAGCCCGCCAGGTTTCTCCGTCTACGGCCACTTTCTAGGCAAGAATATAGAGTGGGTAGCCATTTCCTTCTCCATAAATAACATCTGCTGATTTTTGATCACTTTGCTTTTACTACATTGCATGAGCTGAACCATTCAATTTGTAGTCCTGATCTAGCTATTAGTTCAGTTCCTTCACTCAGTCGTGTCCAACTCTTTATAACCCCATGCCTGCAGCACACCAGGCACCCCTGTCCATCACCAACTCCCGGAGTTCACCCAAACTCATGTTCATTGAGTTGGTGATGCCATCCAACCATCTCATCCTCTGTCGTCCCCTTCTCCTCCTACCCTCAATCTTTCCCAGCATCAGGGTCTTTCAGATGAGTCAGCTCTTCGCATCAGATGGCCAAAGTATTGGGGTTTCAGCTACAAAATCAGTCCTACCAATGAAGACCCAGGACTGATCTCCTTTAAGATGGACTGGTTGGATCCCCTTGCAGTCCAAGGGACTCTCAAGAGTCTTCTCCAACACCACAGTTCAAAAGCATCAATTCTTTGGCACTCAGCTTTCTTTATAGTCCAACTGTCACATCCATACATCACCACTGGAAAAACCATAGCCTTGACTAGACGGACCTTTGTTGGCAAAGTAATGTCTCTGCTTTTTAATATGCTGTCTAGGTTGGTCATAACTTTTCTTCCAAGGAGTAAGCATCTTTTAATTTCATGGCTGCAGTCACTGTCTGCAGTGATTTTGGAGCCCCCAAAATAAAGTCTGCCACTGTTTCCACTGATTCCCCATCTATTTCCCATGAAGTGATGGGACCAGATGCCTTGAACTTAGTTTTCTGAATGTTGAGCTTTAAGCCAACTGTTTTACTTTCCTCTTTCACTTTCATCAAGAGGCTTTTTAGTTTCTCTTCACTTTCTGCCATAAGGGTGGTGTCATCTGCATATCTGAGGTTATTGATATTTCTCCTGGCAATCTTGACTCCAGCTTGTGCTTCCTCCAGCCCAGCGTTTCTCATGATGTACTCTGCATATACGTTAAATAAGCAGGGTGACCATATACAGCCTTGACCTATTTGGAACCAGTCTGTTGTTCTATGTCCAGTTCTAACTGTTGCTTCCTGACCTGCATACAGATTTCTCAAGAGGCAGATCAGGTGGTCTGGTATTCCCATGTCTTTCAGAATGTTCCACAGTTTATTGTGATCCACACAGTCAAAGGCTTTGGTGTAGTCAATAAAGCAGAAATTGATGTTTTTCTGGAACTCTCTTGCTTTTTCAATGATCCAGCAGATGTTGGCAATTTGATCTCTGGTTCCTCTGCCTTTTCTAAATCCAGCTTGAACATCTGAAAGTTCATGGTTCACATATTGTTAAAGCCTGGCTTGGAGAATTTTGAGCTTTATTTTACTAGCGTGTGCTACTGCTAAGTCGCTTCAGTTGTGTCCGACTCTGTGCAACCCCATGTGAGATGAATGCAATTGTGTGGTAGTTTGAGCATTCTTTGGCATTGCCTTTCTTTGGGATTAGAATGAAAACTGACCTTATCCAGTCCTGTGGCCACTGCTGAGTTTTCCAAATTTGCTGGCATATTGAGTGCAGCACTTTCACAGCATCATCTTTCAGGATTTGAAATAGCTCAACTGGAATTCCATCACCTGCACTAGCTTTGTTCGTAGTGATGCTTCCTAAGGCCTACTTGACTTCCCATTCCAAGATGTCTGGCTCTAGGTGAGTGATCTAGCTATAGGGGCTACCTATTTGAAATCTCTTTTCTGCTATCTGTTTGTTTTCACATGTTCATTCATTTACAGAATATGTATTTATCAAGTACCAACTAGACCAATGTAAAGAATATCTCCTATTATTAACTTTCTCTTTATCCTCCATTACTTTATCTCATTCTTGCTTTTCCCCTAATGATCACATTATTCTAGTCTAAGAATATATCTCGGAAAGTAGTACTGATTTATAATATTTAATAATTAGGGTTCTTTTAAAAATCTCTTCTTTTTACCTTGTTACAATCTAACTGAACTTTTTTTATGATTTAGATGAACTAGTATTTTCATTTCTCTTCTGCGATACTATCATCTAGCAATCTTTTAGAGGCAGTGCTGGCAAAACACTGCTAGAGTGAAAAGCATCCTGTGGTAGAATTCTGCAAATACTCTAATCTCAGTCCACCCTCTTTAGGGGGTAATGATGATGGGGGCGGCTGTGGCTGTTGGATAGAAAGCAGTCATATAAAAAGCGTATCTAGGAAGGTGTTTGCCCTGAAATCTCCCTGATAGGGTACTTTTGTTGGTTTCAGAATTATTAAATAGGTTTGGTTTGATGATTTATCATTAGTAATTGTATAAATAATATGTGTGATCAAGTCATTTTAGAAATGCATGATTGGCTCTGTCAGTGATGAATAGATAATACTTCAAGAAAGAGACACCTCAATAATTAGCATAGATGGCAAGTGTTTGATAAACTGATAACCAAGTTTCATAATCTGCCTCATTAAGAATCAGCAAAATGTAATCTGCAGAGATGTTTACAAGTGAAAAGAAGTCAATTGCTCATAAGATTTTTTTAAATTATCAGAAATATATGTTATAAAATGAGACAGCACCCTTGCATATCCCTGTCTGGATTGTACAGAAACATGTAAACAGAGAAAAGAAAAGCCATATTTGAGGAAATTACTTTCAATTGTTTCTCATTCCTCCCTAAGCCATTTGTTGCTGCCTGGTCATCTTAATTCTCATTCTTCTGTGTAAATTAGAAGCTTAGTAACCAGCAGAGAGTTTCAGATCTAGGATTAAGACTCATTGATCCATTTGGTAAAAACCAGCCTGTCTTATCAGTACATTGGAACTTAAACTAGAATAGGAGCCCTTGCCAGAACCATTCTAACAAAGACCAATGTTGTCCCTATATTTCTAAATTGTTAAGGCCACATACTGAATTTTTAAAAATAAATGATGAAATTCCTAATAAGCAGATTTAAAGAATGTTGCTGCTGTTATTATATTTTAAATGAAATATAAATTTGAAACAGCAGGATTCTCAAGTAAAGTGAATTGTTTTTAAAATAACACAGCTAGATTTAGTCATAACTAAATTAGCATATACCTATCTCCAAAATGGGATAACCTCTGAGGTTTTCTGTCTGCACTCTTGTGAGCCTCTCCAAATACATCTAAGTCAATTTTCCCAGTATTGCCTCACTTTGCCACTCCTCCAAAGCCTTTTAATTCTGGTCCTCTAGCTCTCTGAGCTCTACTAGGAGGCTCAAATTTCACCGAGTTATTCTGGAAGCTAAAGGTGACATATTTCCAAAGTTTGGGAAAATAAACCCAGAGTCTGTTAGAGTAAATGACATCAACTCTGTGCTTTATCAGCTTATTTTTAAAACTCCTGATCCACTGGGTAGTTAAATACTAATATGGCTTATCAAGGACACTTGTCACCAACCTTTGTAGTTCTAATATAGTAAGCACAGCATTGCATTTTTTATTAAATCAGTGCATGAGCTGAACCAGCCTGTGTAAACCATTCACTCTCAAGAGTAAGGAAAAATGTTCCTAAATTTACAAAAGGTCTTCTCTCAAATCTGTTGAATAGATTTAAAAAGTTAAAAGAAGAATGAACAAAGGGACCTGACTTTTTATTAATGAAAGTAAACAAAGAGTAGGAAGAAAATCTGGGAGGACTTCATTATCCTTGTGAGGATTTCCCATACTTCCTGTGTACCCCATTTTCCTCTGGATGAAATCCTTTTAAATAGCCAAACCCGTTACTTAATAACTTAGAAAGGATTTTTATAAAAAACACAGGAAAATCCATGTTTCTAATTTCTGCCTTGGTTTGTCGAAATTAAGGAAAGATACATACTCACAGCATAATTTGCTAGCCTATAAATCTGACACTACCATTTAAGGACAAGAAAAGTTAGAGATATCAACTAGTTAGTTGTAAGAGGTAGATATTTAATTGAGTAACATGGTATATAAATGATTCTAAAGATGAGTTTGACATTGCAATCTAGAATTTTAACTTCCTTTAACCTGTTCAAGAAAATAAATCAGATACCATAATATCACCAACTATAATCAGCAACTCAGTATTTAAAGTTCCATTTGAATATGAGGTCCTGGATTTGGGTTATTTCAGCACTTTTTCAATAATATTCATGAAGCATCTACTGAGTGCCAGTTACTCTCCTAAGCACAGGAATACGTTGCCAAAGAAGGCAGACAAGTCACCTACTTAATGAAATTAAGCTTAAAGGAGGAAGATGGATGTTGACAACAAATCAGTGATTTATTAGTTTGAAATTTTGAAAGATGCTTTAAAAAAAAGTGAAGGGAATTATAGGGGAAACTGACCTACTTAGTGAAGTTAAAGCATAAATCTCTGAGAAGGCTATCTTCAATCTGAAATTTGAACAGCAATTGGAAATAGCTAGGAGAAGGGGGAAGAAAAAGGGACAGTTTTACAAATTTGTACCCTTGGGTACAATGAAGGAGTTAATATAATAGATCAATGATGTGTTCAGATACTATTGATACCAGGAAATCCAACTTTATCGGTTATGTTGAAAAGCACTTTGGTGGACTTTGTCTCAGAACTTATTTTCCAACTCTCTCTAACTGTAACCATGTAAGCATTATCATTGGACTGAAGGGTATTCATATTTTATTCATATTATAGGAATACAAATAACGAAGGGTGCTGGCATGTAGACATTTATGTGCATATGCCTTAATCTATATGTGTATCACTAGGCTATCTGGTCACTTAATTCAAATCTTTGATAATCTTTTTTAAAATTATTTTTTACTGGAGTATAGTTATAGATTTATAACTTGTGTTAGTTTCTGCTGTACAGCAAAGTGAATCAGTTATCCATATACACATAGCTACTGTTTTTAAGATTGTTTCTCATGTGGGTCATTACAGAGTACTGGGTAGGATTCCTTGTGTTATACAGTAAGTCCTTATTAGTTATCTGTTTTATATATAGTCATGTGGATAGTCCTTGTTTTTGCCTTATGACACAGAATAACTGATTTGAAGCATGTCCCCCTTACTAAGTTGGTTAGAGACTGTGCTACTTGTAGGCATACTCTTAAAGTCACCGTGATGTATGTCCTTTGTTTAATGTGGTCACTACATAAGTAAACAGAGTATCTATAAACTTCTTAAAAGTAGCAAACATTCTTCTTCTTCTTTTTTTTTTTTTTTTTTGCAATTGTAACCAGGGAGTCTAGTACAAACTCTTTAATGAGTGGGAGACATTTCATAAAAGGGTGTCAGGTAAAAGCACGTATCAGAGGGATTGAAAGGCATCTCTGAAAGATGATAAGGGAGGAATGTTCTGCCAGTTCCATACTATCAAGGTTGGTTTTCAACAAATATCCTGAATTTCAGTATAATTGAATGGAATTGAAGGAGCATAAATTATAATTCCAAAGCAACAACACTCCTCAGAAAATGCCCTTCTGTCAGAAGCCAGATTTCAGAGTTGCTGCCAACTCCCTGATGGGGAGCATTACTGGAAGATGTTTTCACTGTCAGGACACAGGAAAACCAAACCCTGATTTGTATGGTATATAGGGCATTAGAGATAAAGTACAGCATTTGGATGTACCCCAAGTGGCCATGACAGAACCAATATACACACGCACCAGGTTCTGAGTGTTGACAGAGCCAAGCAGGCTCTCCACAGAATGACCGCCTCTAGAAGGTCATCAAACAGACTGAGGATAAGGCCATGCTGGACAATGACTGTAAGCAAATCAAAATATAGATGCATTATATAATAGCATATGGTTAGGTTGATACCAGTCCTGTGCAACTGAAAAGACAGTTCTAGTACATTTGTTATTTGTAATCAGTCTATTTTACTTCTCTGTGCTATGAATGGTCTAATTGAAAATCATGTCCAAAAAAATAAAGTCTTTCCACCTGTCATGGCTGGTTCTTCTCCAAAATGGTTTACTCAGCGTGAACCTTTAATCTGCCGTGGGTTAAATAAAAGCCTGCAACCAGAAGACAAAACTACAGACTGCTCTCATGTTTAGCGTCTTTAAGATCAATTGACATTTTTAATTGTGATTAATCATATAATCACCATTAGGTTTCACTTTTTCAGGACTTGTGCTGCATTACCCACACCCCTAGTGGATTAATTTATTGTCCACAGCAAGTGTTTCGTAAAATGTTATGAAATAAAGGTATTCATTTCTTAATTCAGAGCCTCCTGGGAGTTCATAATGGTGCTGATTGTTTTAAAAGTAATCGGGTGTTTAAAAATATCTGAAAAATTAACAGGACCTGTTTTTTTTTTTTTTTTCTTTTAAATGCCATTAAGAGCAATCACAGATTCCCTGAAGAGAGGCTTCATAGGACCATGCACTTCAGCTGTCAATTACTTCTTCATGCTGTTCCTGTAATTTTAGCCTTTAGCACAAATAACTGAATTGAGCTGAACTTGGCATTCATTTCTCCTACCTTAGCAGAAGTTTGTTATTTAGGTATGAGTAAATAGAAAATGCAAAGGTTAAAAAAATTATATATTTTTAAAGGGCAACATGTTCCTATGTTGTTAAGAAGACACAATAAAACCAACTCCTATTAGGTCTAATTCACCCTCTTTTTAAATGGTTGAGGCCTGAAGATGCTGGGAATACTGTCCCATTGAGAGAAAAAAAATTAATTGATACCACAATTGATACCAATTAATTAGAAATGGATTTTCTTTGTTCATGTAAAATTGTTTTATTATCTCTTATAAAGTTAATTTTTTTCCTTCCTGAAACCCATTCTAATTGTTACAAATGAAATATATTTAAAATATATAAGGAATGTCAAGTAGAATGCTTTAGCTCTGAATAAAGGAATCTTTCCCCCATTCCTGCAGTGTGTCATTTTAATCCCTTACATAAAGTCCATTGTTTAATTAACGATACTGAGAAAGCTATTCATGGATAAAGGGAGTAATACCTAGTAAATGTGAAGAAACCTTTGATGAATCAGACCCCATCTGAGGGGTGGGCAACTTAAGGCACAATTTGAGACTCCTTAACAAGAGATCAAGGAATCTTAACTCTAGAGAGAACTTTAAGCATATTCTGCCAGATCATTGAAGCTCAATTTTGTCAACTATACAGATCATAATACCTATCATGTGAAGAATAGACATAATTGTGTATGTAAAGCACTCAGTTCACGCACAGTCCCTGGGAGGCATAACGCTAAGTGGAAGCAATGGAGAAACTAGAGTTCAGCAGGTAGATATGTCTTCAAAGATACTGCTAGATCTTCTCCTGTCTTCTGCCTCCCCCAGGATTCTTCCCACTGCATGAGCCAATCCCTGCTCTCTTGAAATACATGCCTGACTCAGTGGGAAATAGTAATTGTCTTCCCTTTCCATTGCAACTTGGAATCATAAATACCTGAAATTGCAAGGGTGTTACAAGAGCGCCCTAAAATAGCCATCTGGAGCATATATATATATGTGTGTGTGTGTGTGTGTGTGTGTGTGTGTGTGTTTATTTGCTCAGGTGTGTCCAACTCTTGGTGACCCCATAGACTGTAGCTTGCCAGGCTCCTCTGTCCATGGGATTCTCCAGGCAAGAATAATGGAATGAGTTGCCATTCCCTTCTCCAGGGGATCTTCCCAACACAGGTATTAAACCTAGGTCTTTTGAATTGCAGGCAGATTCTTTACTATCTGGGCCACCAGGGAATCCCAGGGCAGGGGTGGCTCCCTGACAGTTTGTCACTACCTTCTGTGTGAATACTCAGTTTGGGGACTTTTTAACTGTTTGGTATACTTGTTATCTCGGACTTCCCTGATGGCTCAGTGGTAAAGAATCCACCTGCCAATGCAGGAGATTGGAGTTCAGTCCCTGAGTCGGGAAGACCCTCTGGAAAAGGAAATTTCGCAGTATTCTTACCTGGAAAATTCCATGGACAGAGGAGCCTGGCAGGCTACAGTTCACGGAGTTGCAAAAGAGTTCGACATGACTTAGAAATTAAACAGCAGTATACTAGGTATCCTAATCTTATTCATCTGTAATTTTACCATGACGTTTTCCCTTTTATCCTGGGTATGCTGAAAAGAGAGAGTAGCTCACTCTCTCGTCTATAAAACTCATTAATTGAAAAAATAAATACACGTATGTGTCTAATATAATCCATCAGCTTTCTTGGCAGTCAGATTTCATGACTGGCTTTCATTGGGATCAGCATTAGTTAACATTTCTAAGATCTTTTGCAACTTTTTTACCATTAACTCAAAGCTCCAGTATTTTGCACTTACATATTTCATGTTTTATGTCTTTAGTGCAGAAATTTCTAAATTTATCTCTGTCAGATGATATTTTGTTTCTAATGATCAGTCTGGTCAGTATGTTTATTTTTTGTGAATTTTGATTATGAGGGATTTTTTAAAATAACATTTTTATTAAAGGAGACATGATTAAATAAAAATTTGAAAGTATTGACAGATTTTATGTAGTGTTCTATCTCTAGCATTAGTATAATTATTGATATATTATTGATATGTACACATATATCTACAAAGATATATATGTGTATGTGTGTGTGTGTGCTCGGTCACTCAGTGGTCTCAGATTCTTTGCAACCCCATGAACTGTAGCCTGCCAGGCTCCTCTTCCATGAAATTTTCCAAGCAAGAATACTGGATTGAATAGACATTTCCTACTCCAGGGGATCTTCCAGACCCAGGGATAGAAACTGCATCTCTTTGACCTCCTGTATTGGCAAGCAGATTCTTTACCTCTGCACCGCCTGGAAGCCGAGTGATGAAGTATAGCTTCAATTTGTATTTGTATTTGATGTATTTTATACCACCTTTCTTAATGTTTGTTTTGAAAAACTTTTATTATATAAGTACTATTATATAATTTTTGTAATAAATAATTTCACTTTTTTTCTTGGGAACTTTCAGAAATTTAATTATCTGAAAATTACTTTACAATTGAGGGGTCATTTTGTAAATTTACAAGGCATCCCTTCTGTTGTTTTTATCAAAGTCATTGACCAAACTGTTGAATAGTATGGCAGATATATGATAACATTGATTATCGGTATTCTGAGTGCAGCAGGGGAAAAAAGGCAAATCTTATGCAGTGTGAGAAAGAGCTTGGAAAGCTTCCTAGAAAGGGATTAAGCTGTGGTAGAAATCAAAGTAGTAATGTACAGCTCAGAAAAAGAAATATGAAAATGGCATCGTGCCATTGCTGGTTTACCCACTGACAGTGCTGGTTTGAGGTGTAAGCCACATGCCACCAACATTCCTGGGGAGTGTGAATGCCTGAGTTTCATTAGCTTAATGTAGAAATCACTGAGACTTCAGAAATCTGCTGCTTTCAAATTCTTTCTGGCAGTGCTGATTTAAGGAAGCCATTTGAGTGAGTTAACTCTATTGTGGTCGACAGAATATTTGATTTATTAGTCTCGGACATGAGAAGATTTAATACTGTAGAAGAGAAGTAAATTGTTAATTTTGTGTACAAGGAGAGGGTGCAGGCTCTCAACTGCCCAAAGCAATGGATGTTGCTTTCCTCATGCACGTAGTGAGGTGCAGACTGCCATGGAGAGTTATTGCTTGAGGTTCGGCATAAAAACAAACCCATTTTTCAAATGGGAAAGTTGGAGAAGAATTGGCGATTTTCATCCTCAGTGTTCCTTGGGGGTGTGTGGATTAAACATGCAACTGTTTGTTGATTCGTGTGTATAGTAAATAAGCAAACAACAGCAACATTTATATTTTAAAATGTTGAGTTTCAGCAATATTGAACCAACTGATCATTGAAACTAGATGATTTCTCTAAACAGATGGAGTTGGAGGAATATTATTTCTTTTTGAAGTATAGGGGGTGGTTCAAAACTCCCTGATTGGAATGCTGTTCCAAGACTAAGGGACAGCTATTTAAAGTTGCCAAGAGCTGAGTGGGTGAACAGTTCTAAGGAGCAGCTGGGAAGGACCTGGGAGAATCAAAGGAAACAAGCCCACTCATGTGTATAGGTGGAGAAAAAGACAGACTCAGGATGGAGTTGTGTGTGACTCTAAAAGTAAAAATTTTTGAAAGGTATGAGACAGAAAGGGATGATAGTGTGAAGGTTACTCATCACACCCTAGTAAAGTAATACTCAAAATTCTCCAAGCCAGGCTTAAATAATATGTGAACCATGAACTTCCAGATGTTCAAGCTGGTTTTAGAAAAGGCAGAGGAACCAGAGATCAAATTGCCAACATCTGCTGGATCCTGGAAAAAGCAAGAGAGTTCCAGAAAAACATCTATTTCTGCTTTATTGACTATGCCAAAGCCTTTGACTGTGGGATCACCACAAACTGTGGAAAATTCTGAAAGAGATGGGAATACCAGACCTCCTGACCTGCCTCTTGAGAAACCTGTATGCAGGTCAGGAAGCAACAGTTAGAACTGGGCATGGAACAACAGACTGGTTTCAAATAGGAAAAGGAGTACGTCAAGGCTGTATATGGTCACCCTGCTTATTTAACATATATGCAGAGTACATCATGAGAAATGCTGGGCTGGAAGAAGCACAAGCTGGAATCAAGATTGCCAGGAAGAAATATCAATAACCTCAGATATGCAGATGACACCACCCTTATGGCAGAAAGTGAAGAAGAACTAAAGAGCTTCTTGATGAAAGTGAAAGAGGAGAGTAAAACAGTTGGCTTAAAGCTCAACATTCAGAAAACGAAGATCATGGCATCTGGTCCCATCACTTGATGGGAAGTAGATGGAGAAACAGTGGAAACAGTGTCAGACTTTATTTTTAGGGGCTCCAAAATCACTGCAGATGGTAACTGCAGCCATAAAATTAAAAGACACTTACTCCTTGGAAAAAAGTTATGACCAACCTAGACAGCATATTAAAAAGCAGAGACATTACTTAGCCAACAAAGGTCCATCTAGTCAAGGCTATGGTTTTTCCAGTAGTCATGTATGTATGTGAGAGTTGGACTATAAAGGAAGCTGAGCACCAAAGAATTGATTCTTTTGAACTGTGGTGTTGGAGAAGACTCGTGAGAGTCCCTTGGACTGCAAGGAGATCCAACTATTCCATCCTAAATGAAATCAGTCCTGAATATTCATTGTAAGAACTGATGTTGAAGCTGAAACTCCAATACTTTGGCCGCCTGATGCAAAGAGCTGACTCATTTGAAAGACCCTGATGCTGGGAAAGATTGAGGGCAGGAGGAGAAGGGGATGACAGAGGATGAGATGGTTGGATGTTATTACTGATTCGATGAATATGAGTTTGAATAAACTCCAGGAGTTGGCGATGGACAGGGAGGCCTGGCGTGCTACAGTCCGTGGGGTTGCAAAGAGTCAGACATGACTGAACAACTGAACTGAACAGAGTTAAAGAAAATGTTATCTGATAAGCAAGCAAAAATGGAATTTCCTGGTTTGGGGTGGAGTTGGGGTTTTCTGTGAAAGGTGAAAGGAGACAACCATACACTTAAACAGGACTCTGAACAGTGCATTTTTGGAGAAGCTGCATTTTTCTAAGCCATCATGATTTTACTGTACATCAATAGGAAGAAAAACATCCAGTAGCTAATTTCCTTTTTCAGGCTTTGTCTCACTCAGGAAAATCTATATTCTGAGGCTAAAGGCAGAATTCCCCAAGAGGTCATTACATGCTGACCTGTCACTTTAGGTGTAGTAAAAAAAAAGCTGGATATACAAAGGTTTTTCTTCCCTCTCTTTCTTTTTTATCTTCAGATTCTGACAAAGGTCAGTTGTCTAGGCAAGTACAACATGCCAAAGTAGGCTCAAGTTGAATTGGTTTTTACAACAAAACTCTCAGAAGGATGGACTAACTGCTATTTCTCAATCAGTCTTTTTGTGGTACTTTCCCCCATGGTAGAAACTTTTCAGAAGATTTGATCAGCTAGAACCAGAGCAACATGAGCTATTTAAAGGTGAAATAATCCATAAGAGATCATTCTGTCCAAGATTTTTAACTCTATGGTTAAGGAAAGAAGCACTGTAAGAGATTTACCCAATGTATAAAATACGTTATTTTCAAGGAGTACCAGAACCTGTTTTCTTCACTCTCTTAACCCAGTTTTCTTTTTCAGGATTATTTCTTTTGAGAGGGGAACAAAACATTGTTGTGGAAGGTGTGGCCAGTGCTTAAAATCTCATTTGTTTTGTGTCTAGGAAATGTCAGAACATTTGGATGGTAATGGATTCTTCTTTCAGTGTTAGAAGCTGTTCTCTTTTTTGCTTCTTCTGCTATTGTTGCTATTATTACTATTACTCAACTTGTGCTAGTTGGTGGTGATGAACCTTAATGAGAAACAGGCAGATGATGCCTGGGTTCCAAATGCCTTCCTAAGTATTTCCTAGTGCAGTTCAATACCAAATGATCAGATCATACCACATTCTGTCCAGGTTATTTCTTCCCTACTGAAATTCTTGTGATATTGTATTAAGGAGATTTAACTTGGGTGTCAAAGTTTTAGGCAAATCCAAATTCATACTGTTAAAGGATTAATTGAGGCATTTTAAGAGTTTTTTTGAGCAAAAATCTATTTGAATTTTGCAGTACCAAACCAGAAGTCGTCAGGAGCCAAGGTGGGTGGTAGAGTGGGGTGAAATGTACAGAAGATACAGAAGCACAAAAAGGAAATAATTTGATTGACTGTAGCTTAAAGCCTAGGTGACTGTGATTGGCTATCGTTAGGTTTCAACTTCTTAACCTTGACATATGTACAGATGTAGGTTTGGGTTTGCTTAATTAGGCTTCTGTAGCATTAGAGCCACTGCAGTTTAATAAGCCCCTTATTTAATCAAGTTAACAATACCCCCTTATTTAATCAAGTTAACAATACCCATTCATTCCACAACTTGATCAACCCTCAACAAATCATATAAAAAGGAAAATGAATAGTACCTACCCTCAGGTTGCTTATGACCAAGAGCCTAAAAGACAATGACAATAATTCTAAGAAAAACTAAGTAAATGCAAATACAAGTAAGTTAAACACTGTGAGATTAAATCTGGAAAGATCCCAAATAAGAGAAAAAGTATACTGAGTCTAAGGCAACTTCAAAGTTTTCCTAAGGGAAGCTTAACTTTAAGCCTTTGGGGCATTGCCACGGAAAACCATGACTTTCCATGAGAATAAAAATCCAGAGTCAGCTGACTTCCATATCAAGTTTGCCCTCTCACTGCCTAGTCCCTTCCCCTCCAGAGTTAGATCAGAGTGTCTGCCTGTGGGGAGTTGCAGATGGATGCCTATGTAGCTGATCTTTTCCTTCTATGTTAGACTTTGATGATAAATCACTACTTTGGGAGAAATGATGCCCAACATCCAGGAGGAAAAGCTTTTTGGCCATAGGCTGTTTCAGATCTGGCAGGCTGCATGCACTTAATAAATATCAAAGAAAAATAAGTGATGAAGCCCAGGAGAAAGGTTTCCTACTTGTTTCCCTGTCCTTTTGGAGAAATACAGTCTAGTTTTGACCTTGTCATTTTTCCAGTATCTACTGGTGTACATTTTCCTCCCATGTTCCAGGGTAATTCATAACTAAATGGAATTTTAGAACTCTTGATAGATTTTCAAAGGCTATTGATACTTAACTGCCACTCGCTATTCTTCACTTGATAACCCAGTATCAAAAGAAAATTAATCTCCTTTCGAAATTAAAATCATGATAAGTTCTTAAAGACAAATCAACACATGGGGAAGTAACAGAGTATTGAGAAATTAACAGTAAGATATTGAGTGCCTACTCTACATCAGGCTTTGTATACTAGTGATGAAGGTTCCTGATCTTCATTGAAGTACAAGTTGTAGGGGTTTCGTAAAACCCCCATCTTAACTAATTTTCTTAGTTCTAGTCAGAAATTGAACTACTCTACTCTGTCTATACTGAAATGCAAGCCATCTTCCAGACCTTTTGTTGTTCAGTAGCCAGTCCTGTCTGACATTACGACCCCATGGACTGCAGCACACCAGGCTTCCCTGTCCATCACCAGCTCCAAAAGCTTGCCCAAGTCCATGTCCATTGCCTCAGTGATGCCATCAAGATATCCCAGACATCTCATCCTCTGGCCCTCTTCTTCTGCCCTCAATCTTTCCCGGCATCAGGGACTTTTCTAATGAGTTGGCTGTTCACATCAGATGACCAAAATACTGGAGCTTCAGATTCAGCATCCTTCAGTTCAGTTCAGTTCAGTTCAGTTGCTCAGTCGTGTCCGACTCTTTGCGACCCCATGAATCGCAGCACGACAGGCCTCCCTGTCCATCACCAACTCCCGGAGTTCACTCAGACTCACGTCCATCGAGTCAGTGATGCCATCCAGCCATCTTATCCTCTGTCGTCCCCTTCTCCTCTTGCCCCCAATCCCTCCCAGCATCAGAGTCTTCTCCAATGAGTCAACTCTTCGCATGAGGTGGCCAAAGTACTGGAGTTTCAGCTTTAGCATCATTCCTTCCAAAGAAATCCCAGGGCTGATCTCCTTCAGAATGGACTGGTTGGATCTCCTTGCAGTCCAAGGGACTCTCAAGAGTCTTCTCCAACACCACAGTTCAAAAGCATCAGTTCTTTGGTGCTCAACTTTCTTCACAGTCCAACTCTCACATACATACATGACCACTGGAAAAACCATAGCCTTGATTAGACGGACCTTTGTTGGCAAAGTAATGTCTCTGCTTTTGAATATGCTATCTAGGTTGGTCATAACTTTTCTTCCAAGGAGTAAGCATCTTTTAATATCATGGCTGCAGTTACCGTCTGCAGTGATTTTGGAGCCCCCAAAAATAAAGTCTGCCACTGTTTCCACTATTTCCCCATCTATTTCCCATGAACTGATGGGACCAGATGCCATGATCTTCGTTTTCTGAATGTTGAGCTTTAAGCCAACTTTTGCACTCTACTCTTTCACTTTCATCAAGAGGCTTTTTAATTCCACTTCACTTTCTGCCATAAGGTTGATGTCATCTGCATATCTGAGGTTATTGATATTTCTCCCGGCAATCTTGATTCCAGCTTGTTCTTCTTCCAGTCCAGCATTTCTCATGATGTACTCTGCCTATAAGTTAAATAAGCAGGGTGTCGATATACAGCCTTGACGTACTCCTTTTCCTATTTGGAACCAGTCTGTTGTTCCATGTCCAGTTCTAACTGTTGCTTCCTGACTTGCATACAGGTTTATCAAGAGGCAGATCAGGTGGTCTGGTACTCCCATCTCTTTCAGAATTTTTCACAGTTTATTGTGATCCACACAGTCAAAGGCTTTGGCATAGTCAATAAAACAGAAATAGATGTTTTCAGCATCCTTAGCCTCAAGTAAATCCCAACTGCCCTCTTTCATAGGCGTGAGAATCAGCTCCCTATGCTGCCTTCCCAGACTCTAAGCTTTACCATATAGACATAGATAGCTATTCTGGGCCCCATGGAATCTACTGTTCAGAATCTACCTCAGATCCAGTGATCTGAAGGCAAAATACCTTCTCTATCTTGCCTTTAATAGTTCTTACTGTGATACATAGGATCTTGTGTGTGTGTGTGTGTGAAGTCTCCAGTTATGTCTGAGTCTTTGTGCCCTCCTCCAGGGGATCTTCCCAACCCAGAGATTGAACCCATGTCTCTTACCTCTCCTGCATTAGCAGGGTTTTTCTTTTCTTTTCTTTTTTTTTTTTTTTACCACTAACACTACCTGGGAAGCCCACAAAGGACCTTACAGAAGCTCAAAGGCCCATCTAAAGTCATTCCTACAGAACACATCCATGGCTCCAGACCTGGGAATCTGTGAACCTCCTCCTGGCAAAGGTCCCTCTGATCAACTGGGGGACACTGAGCATATTTGCTTGTTGATAGATAAGGCCAAAGAGGTTAGATTTACCATTAGGTTAAGCTTGGCTCCTTCACCTTACATTTAAAATTAATATCTCCAGCTAATTTCTCTAGATGGGCATTACTGTATAGGATGACATTCTATATTATTTGAGCTCTTTCCACAGCCAAAAGCAAGTTTTCCTCCTGTTTAGAAGCTCGAGTCCCCTTTAGACCTCTCCCTAAATTCAATTTCTGCTTGTCAGTTTCCTCACAAAACTAACAAGACTGGCATGCCCTCAGCCCCATGAACAATCCCATTCTTCCCCCAGGTATTTTTTGGTAATTTATTATTCAAGAGTTCCCTCCTCCCTCTTCTCTTGCAACCCATTCTTTCATACACAGCATAGAAGGTAACTGCCCAGAATATCATCATGATAATAGAACATTGTGCTCATAAATTACCACTAGTACAGAGAGGACAGACTTCTTCTCCTGGAAATATGTGAAACCTTTTCTTATTCTGTAGGATTTTTTTAATATTCATATTGTTTATTCTCAACTTGAACTTTTTAAAATTAGAAATGTTTCATTAATTCTTTTAACTTTAGATGGACATGTCTAATGTTCCAGACATTATACTATCTGCTGGCATACAGAGTAAAACCTATCCATGAAGAGTTCTCTATCCAATAATTTAAATCAGATATGAATAAATATCACAACATAGAACATTACTGCCATGGTAGAGGAAGTACAAGATCTGATAGTGGCCTGCATGAGAGAACGATTGATTCTGTTTGTGTTCTTTAGGGTGCCCAATGTAATACCTTATGCTTATTAGGCTTACAGTAAACAGTTATTGGTGATGATAATATGGCATAAGTAGAAATTCACAGAAGAGAGGAGGTGGAAAATCATCTTTCTTAGAACTGAGATAGATGCCAAGCATCGTGATGATAAGAATGCTTCTCGGTAATGGGTGGCTTTTATTATTAATACTAGCAATCACTTATTACAGTTATAAACTGCTGCCATTTACTGAGTGCACATTATATATCAGGTACCATGCTATATTAATATACTTTTCTCATGGCACACTATTCAATCATAACACAGTCCCTGGTGATTGGGTATTTTTCCTACTTTATGGATAAGAAAGCAGAGGCTCAGTCAGACAGTGAATTCCTGAGCCAGAATTATAGTACTCTCTGTCTTCCACATTTCTCCACTTAACCACTCTATATTATTATCAATATGAAGATTGGAGCCAAAAATGTTGATATGTTTCCAAAACAACTAATTATTTGAAACAGTTGTACCAATGCCCTAGGATTCTTTAGACAATTGGAATCGTCATGCTGTATTATTCAGTTATTAGCAAAATTGAAATAGAGTCTCTTAGAGGGAATATATAGTTTTAGAATCATTTTCCAGCAATGTGGATTATTGAATACATGAGTGAATTTGCATCAAGTATTCAAACTTCTCCTGCCCTTACAAATTATATAATAGTAAAGTGACAAACTATAAAACCAGCATTTAAATTTAAAACAGTACTTTAGTTCTTCATGAAGAGTTTATAAAGCATTTCTTAGAAGTATTTTCATAGGCATTTCCTCAGTCAAGATTTACACTTCATTTTAAATAAAGATTTCTTCCTATTGGATATTATCCTAGTCATTTATATTTACGTTTTTTTTTCAATTATTGCTTTTTTATAAATCTGTGATCAAGGCTGTTATAATAAAACTTGTAACTACTTATAAGTATTCACTGGGAACATAATCTTATTCTCAAAGGATTAGGCTATAAACAAGGATTAGTGTCACTAAACACAATATGCTAGAATTGAGTGTTTAAAATGAGTTACAAATGTTTTAGAGACTTAAAGCATTTATTTAATAAAGAATTAAGCAAGTCTTGTATCCTGTTGTTGTTTCGTCACACTGTTTGTGAAGATCCCTTCCCTTTCTATACCCACCTCATTTTTTTTTTCCAAATTGCACATTAATATTAGATTGCTTCGGTATGTATTGCCTTAATCAGAAAAGCATATGAACTAAAGCCAGCTGTGGGACTGCAGAGCATCTCAAAGATGCTATAAAGGGGACATAAACAAGACATTAGACCTCTCATTCTCTTTCTCTCTCTCTATTTTTTATTGCCTAGCTCAGTGGTCTGTTTTATAGCCATGATGCTCTGCCTAGCAGTCAATACTCCGCCTGCAAACTAGTCTGATTCTCAGGGAGGTAGAAAATCTTTGACCGTGGGGTTGTACACAATAGAGTCTGTCTGTTTCTTTGTTATTTCCCCCTGTCAGTCTCTCTGATATTCATTTTCCATCTTCTTTTGTCTAACCCTTCTCTGCAAACATTCCTGAGGAAGTATATATGTGTCAGGGAAAAAAAAAAAAAATGTATATGGGTCAGGGAGAGAAAGTGAGTAGATTGACGCCTCAGAGATCTGTCCTGGTTCCCTCACTGTGTAAAATAAAGGGTCAGTTTTGAAGTCATCCTGACAATCTAGTGCCTGTCCCTCTCTCTTCTCATCTTCCTCTAAACTGTGCCTTTCTCTCTCTTCTCCATAGTCCTTTTTATTTTCATTTCTCTCCTCCCTTCAAAAACATTACAGTATGGACATTTCTTCTTTTAATGAACACTTTTTAAATGTCTGTTGTGTGACAGACACTCTGCTGGAATTACATCAGTGAATAAGGCAGAGTCATCTTTGGGCCATATGGGAAAATATACATTGAGCAAATGATCCTACAGATTTTTATAAAGTTTCATGAGCCAGAAGTCCTGGAAGCAATATGTGTGTGAAGTCAGGGAGCCTTAGCAGAATATTGTAGTCTAACTGGGTCAAGACAAGTTTTCCTCCTAAAGTTACATGATCTGATCCTGAATTCCCTTCACAAATTTCAAGTTCACAATCACTTTTCAGAATAAATAGCTTTATTTTGTTCACAAAATTAGGAATCAACCATCTGCTTTTATTGTCATATCTTTCTCCCTCTTTCTGTCCCAATATTTAAATAGCCCTAAATCATTATGTTTAATTACCAGCATTTACTTAGCAGATTCTCATGGGATTACTAGGTGAATATATGTGAAAATCACCCCAAAAGAAGAAAAGCCAGTTATTAGGCCAAGCTTCTGTTGTTTGGGTAGCAGCCTATTGACAAGTGAATATTTACATGGCCAATCTAGCTTACTATATACTCAATACCTATATTACATGCTTCTCATTTCCTGTGTGCCTATGTCTAGGCATGGGCCTGTGGCCTAGCCTTTTTTAATTGACTCTTGAAACCAAGATTCCATGATTCTTGGCAGCTGTCTAGTCATAGAGTTAAATGATAATGTCATTGAACAATTAAAAAGAAAAATCCTGATTACTGCTGACTCTTCCTTTTTGTCTATGCCTTACAGAGCTGCAATCTTCTTCTTTCCCACTTTCCGTCACCTTTGTTGGGATAACACAAATGTTCAGACTCAACTGCTTTACTCATTCCTCATAAATCGGCCTTTCTTAAATGTGTATGACTTCTGTTGGATATTTTTCAAACCATTTCTTCACTTACACATCTCATAAATGTGTAATGAGAGTCAAATATGTGAGCAAATGGCAGAATTCAAACTGGCCTGGTGAGGCCAGGAGGATTGGGGGAGTGGATATTGAGATAGCAATTAAATATCTGCCTTTAAATCGGTCTTCTGTCTTTTGATAGATTAAGAAACTGTCTTGTGTTTCACATGATGGTTCTTTGGAGATGAACTAGCCCCAAGTTTTCATTTTAAGGATGTGAAAGCCAGAGAGGTTGTGTAATTTGTTGAGAGTTACATAGAGAATCAGTCATCAACCATGTAGAATTATTTCTATGTCTACTATTGTTCTTTATGAATATTTCCTTTGCAAAGGGCTGCATTGTTTTTATTAATTTTTGTGAGCTAAATCTCTTAACTCATCCTTGCCTGAACAATGAAGAACAGAAAACTTCCTTTTTTCTGAAATCAAGTTGTTTTGGAACATGTAAACCCATACTTCAGTAAACTCAGTAAACCCATACTTCACCAGTGTTTGTGTAAATCTATTAATAGAACCTGAGTAGCTTAAGTATGTTATAAGTGTTATAAAGCTGAAGAGATCTTTGTTGGGAGATTTTCTATAATTTCCCTATTTTTTTTTTTAATCCTGCTTCAGATTAAAAAATCTGAAGCAAGTTTTAGAACTGCTGCCAGTAGAGCATGGAGGAGACAAATAATTTTACCTTCATTCTAGATCATTAAAGTCTCAAATTTGCATCAGAACTGATTCCCTCTCTTTAAAATGTAAACAGTAGGAAATATTTTTATACTCTTTATATATCTTCAAATGGAATTTGTTAATGTGTTTTCTTCAGCTATTAATGAGCCATAGGGTTAGCCAAAAAGTTCATTTGAGTTTTTTTCTTTAAGATGGTCTGGCAAAATCTAAACAAATATTTTGGCCAACCAAATAATAAAAATGATGATCTTCTTCACCATTTACTTTATATCTCCCCCCTCAGCAATACAGAGGAGTTATATATGTATCCAAATATTTAATTAATATTAACTTGCAAAATAGTTTTTTCCTAATACAACACCATCTCTAAAAATCTGATCTTTTTTTTTTTCCTTTTTGCATATTATTTTGCTAACCTTAGATAATGTCTGGGATTATTGTACTTAGATTATCTTTTAAGGTAAACTTTTCTTTGATCGTTTGGTTTTGCCACAGGGCTTTGAAGGTAAAGCCTTCCTACAGCCAGCATCCTCTGGTCTGTGCATAACAGAAGCACCTCTGAATCAGTTGGGGTGCTACCTGGAGGAATTTTTGTTCTCTGGAACTAAGACTATATAATTCTACTTCAAAAGGCAGTTGGTTAGTTTGTTTATTATTATATGTAAAGGGGTTGTATTCATTGTTTTTTAATTCAGAGCCTGCAATGGTTTCCTTTTAAAAAACTATTTAAATTTTTTCATTGTACTCCTAGATCAACCATCCCTCTTGTATCCTATAGTGGTCTTTCTGTTTTATTTTTTTATTCTAACCTTTTACTGTGATGAAGACTTTCATTGTGTCACATTATTATTTACTTATCTTTCTTATACTTGAACTCTAGCTTTCAGCATCCATTGTTTATCGCTATAGTTGTCCAGTTAATCAAATTTTCAGTAAATAAGCCTACTTTAACATTCAGTGAGATTTTAAAAGATACAGGTGTTTCTTAACATTTTTTCTTGTACTTTAGAACCAATTGAAATGGTATCTAACCTAAAAGGGTAGCATATAATTTAATGATTAAGAGCTTTGGTATTAGACCAGCATTCAAATTCCAACTCAGGCACATACTAGCTTTATAATCTTTGGCAAGTTACCCTTTAAACTCTCTCAAAAAGTCAATTTATTCATCTATAAACTGGTAGTAATAATAGCTAGTTATTAAAATCAAATTTCATTCAAAATTACAATAAAATAATATTGAAAAGGATTTGGCTGGTATTTGGCACAGAATAAGAGTTGGATAATGATTTTAGTTGTTTTTATTATTGACCAATAAGTTAGTCTAGTAGGAATAATTGTCATTAGCTATGTCAATTGTTCACGAACTAGCATCCGATTTCCCTTTAATGGCAGTAATGTTAAACTGATGAGTATTAAAATATGTTCAGAGTGGATCCAATATATCTTTAGTGTGAGCATATATATGGAAACTGTATCTATAGTTACTTACACTGAAGTATAAACAAGTTTTTGTACCCACAAAATTGCACTTATTTTTAGGGCACTGGTGTCAACAGCCACCTCTTCAAAGAAATTATTTCTTTTGATCCATTTAGTAGCTTGATCCCAGCTGCATAAAAATAGACTTGCAGTATTTCATTTTTCTACAGACTGCTGATGGCTGCATTCCATAACTCAAAAATCTGTCAAAAGGAAGCTTCTGAAACTCAAAAGCTTTTACAGAAACTTGTTGCATTCACTAACATTCAAGCTGGAATTATTTGCAATTCACAAAATAGAGACTTTAAAAATATTGTCTCAAAATATTGAATGTGATACTTGATTCTACATTAGATACTGACTGTTAAAATTCTCATAATATTATGGTTACCATTCAATCAATAATTACATAGTTTTATGATAATGTGGCCACCTGATGCAAAGAACCAACTCGTTGAAAAAGACCCTGATGCTGGGAAAGACTGAGGGCAGGAGGAGAAGAGGGCAACAGAGGATGAGATGGTTGGATGGCATTGTTGACTCAATGGACATGAGTTTGAGCAAGCTTCGGAAGATAGTGAAGGACAGGGAATCCTGGCATGCGGCAGTCCATGGGGTTGCAAAGAGTCAGAAACAACTGTATTGACTGAACAACAACATGATGATTTTTAATATTTTCTCTTTGGCCAAATGGGATCAATCACTCCAATAAGGAGAATATGCCCAGGAATACTATGTGTATGTGGGTGCTACAATTGATAATAGTAGCCTCAGCAAAACTGTTAGTTACAATAGTGAATGCTTTGACCACTTGGAGAAAACTTTCCAACTGTCACACTCATGTCTATGAATTTATTTATAAGTTCTGTGTCAGATTGTGGTACTTATTACTATTAAATTTTAGTCAAAGAACACATCAATCACAAAGAAAACAGGCAGATAATGAGTATCCAAATGTATATATCACCCAGTTCTAACAGTTATCTAACATACATATTGACATGGTTTTATCTGTAAGTTACACTCCCTCAATTTCTACCCTCTGACTTGATTGTTTTCAAGCAGATCCAGGACTGCCTCATTCACCTTCAGATACTTCAATATGAATTATATATATATATATATATATATATCAGTTCAGTTGCTCAGTCGTGTCCGACTCTTTGCAACCCCATGAATCGCAGCACGCCAGGCCTCCCTGTCCATCACCAACTCCCAGAGTTCACTCAAACTCATGTCCATCGAGTCAGTGATGCCATCCAACCATCTCATCCTCTGTCGTCCCCTTCTCTTCCTGTCCCTCCCAGCATCAGAGTCTTTTCCAATGAGTCAACTCTTTGCATGAGGTAGCCAAAGTAATGGAGTTTCAGCTTTAGCATCATTCCTTCCAAAGAACACCCAGGACTGATCTCCTTCAGAATGGACTGGTTGGATCTCCTTGCAGTCCAAGGGACTCTCAAGAGTCTTCTCCAACACCACAGTTTAAAAGCATCAATTCTTTGGTGCTCAGCTTTCTTCACAGTCCAACTCTCACATCCATAAATGACTACTGGAAAAACCACAGCCTTGACTAGAGGCAACTTCGTTGGCAAAGTAATGTCTCTGCTTTTGAATATGCTATCTAGGTTGGTCATAACTTTCCTTCCAAGGAATAAGTGTCTTTTAATTTCATGGCTGCAGTCACCATCTGCAGTGATTTTCAAGCCCCCTCAAAATAAAGTCTGACACTGTTTCCACTGTTTCCCCATATATTTCCCATGAAGTGATGGGACCAGATGCCATGATCTTCATTTTCTGAATGTTGAGCTTTAGGCCAACTTTTTCCCTCTCCTCTTTCACCTTCATCAAGAGGCTTTTTAGTTCCTCTTCACTTTCTGCCATAAGAGTGGTGTCATCTGCATATCTGAGGTTATTGATATTTCTCCTGGCAATCCTGATTCCAGCTTGTGCTTCTTCCAGCCCAGTGTTCAATATATATTTATATATATATATATATATATATATATATATATATATACACATACATACATACACACACACACATATATATATATGTATAGCCAAAAAAAAAGATAGAAAAACTATGACCACAGTAACTTTGGTGCTATATTGCTGATGACGTTAGAGGTATGACCTAGAAATGACTTGAGTACTATTCTTCTAGGATTCCTACCCTCCCAGGATTCTCAAGAACAACACAAAATTCATGCCTAAATTCTTTCCATATAGAACTCTCTAGAAAATATAATTGAAACACCCAACGTGGACTTGAAGCCAAAGTGAAATCTCCCTCACAAATCTGAATCTTTATCACTATCATTCATAGATATCTCTGCAAGTGAGAATATGGGGACTGGAAAGGAATGAGTTTACTTAGCCATCAATTGCCAGGAGTAGAAGAGGAATATCAAGAATTTCCAACCTAAACTTAGAGCTTTCATTTACTTAGGCCTGAGGCAAAAAAAATAAAATAATTTTGACCTACCCTAACTCCTCCAGCAAATTTGGAAAACTCAGCAGTGGTCACAGGACTGGAAAAGGTTAGTTTTCATTCCAATCCCAAAGAAGGGCAAAGCCAAAGAATGCTCAAACTACCACACAGTTGCACTCATTTCACACCCTGCAAAGTAATGCTCAAAATTCTCCAAACCAGGCTTCAACAGTATGTGAACAATGAACTTGCAGATGTTCAAAGTGGAGTTAGAAAAGGCAGACGAACCAGAGATCAAATTGCCAACGTTTGTTGGATCATCAAAAAAAAACAAGAGAGTTCAATAAAAATATCCATTTCTGCTTTATTGACTACGCCAAAGCCTTTGACTTTGTGGATCACAACAAACTGTGGAAAATTCTTCAAGACATGGGAATACCAGACCACTTGACCTGCCTCCTGAGAAATCTGTATGCAGGTCAAGAAGCAACAGTTAGAACTGGACATGGTACAACAAACTGGTTCCAAATTGGGAAAGGAGTACATCAAGGCTGTATATTGTCTTATTTAACTTATATGCAGAGTACATCATGAGAAATGCTGGGCTGGATGAAGCACAAGCTTTAATCAAGATTTCTCAGAGAAATATCAATAACCTCAGATATGCAGATAACACCACCCTTATGGCAGAAAGTGAAGAAGAACTAAAGAGCCTCTTGATGAAAGTGAAAGAGTAGAGTGAAAAAGTTGGCTTAAAGCTCAACATTCAGAAAGCTAAGATCATGGCATCTGGTCCCATCACTTCATTTGGGCAAATAGATGGGGAAACAATGGAAACAGTGACAGCCTTTATTTTGGGGTGCTCCAAAATCACTGCAGATGGTGACTGCAGCCATGAAATTAAAAGATGCTTGCTCCTTGAAAGAAAAGCTGTGACCAACCTAGACAGCATATTAAAAATCAGAGACGTTACTTTGCCAACAAAGGTTCATCTAGTCAAGGCTATGGTTTTTCCAGTAGTCATGTATGGATGTGAATGAAGAAAGAAGAAAGCATGTATGAAGAAAGCTGAGTGTGGAAGAATTTATCCTTTGAACTGTGGTGTTGGAGAAGACTCTTGTGAGTCCTTTGTACTGCAAGGAGATCCAACTAGTCTATCCTAAAGGAAATCAGTCCAGAATATTCATTGGAAGAGCTGATGCTGAAGCTGAAGCTCCCATCCTTTGACCACCTGATGTGAAGAAATGACTCACTAAAAAAGACCCTGATGCTGGGAAAGATTGAGGGCAGAAGGAGAAGGGGATGACGGAGGATGAGATGGTTGGATGACATCACAGACTCAATGGACATGAGTTTGAGCAAGCTCCGGGAAACTGGTGATGGACAGGGAGTCCTGGCATGCTGCAGTCCACGGAGTTGCAAAGAGTCGGACATGACTGAGAGACCGAACTGAAATGATCTCTGCCATGGGCTTCCCTGGTAGCTAAGCTGGTGAAGAATCCCCCTGCAATGCAGGAGAGCCAAGTTCAGTTCCTGCATTGGGAAGATCTGCTGGAGAAAGGATCAGCTACCCACTCTAGTATGCTGGCCTGGAGAATTCCATAGACAGATGAGGCTACAGTCCATGGGGTCACAAGAGTTGAACACAACTGAGGGACTTTCACTTCACTTCAGCTCTTCCATAGGGTATGCTGTGGCTCATCAGGTCCTAGGTTCAGGAGTATCTATCATAAAGGAGAATGTGTACTCACAATTCTTACCTACTACCCAAGAGCATGCACTCACTTAAAACATAGAGTGGAGAATCGACAGAAATGTGGTCAATTGGATCAGTGTGGTACAGTCATTCTCAAAGTGTGTTTTGGGCAACCTTGGTGCTGTGGGATGTTAATAGGTGTCTTTAAAATAGAAAGGTCTTGAAACCTGAAATGTGTAACTTGTAGTGGGGATCACCAACAAGCAGATGTGGTAGGGGATATTTTTGAAATGTATTTAGCTGTCAGTCTTTTATCTTCACTGAACATTTGTTAGGTTTAGTGTTCATATTAACAGTCTTAGGGGAATGTTGATGTAGAAAATCAATATTGGAATAGGGAAAGAGACTGACTTTTTAATTTTGTCCATTTTCTAGGTTTAAATTATTTGCATGATTGTTGCTACATTATTGAAGTTTGGGCTGTGAGTATACATTGCAAGGAAGTGGTTTGTGGAATTTTATTCTATTTATTTTATTTATTGGCCATGCCACACAGCTTGTGGGATCTTAGTTCCCCCACCAGGGACCAAAAACATGCCCTCTTGTATTAGAATCATGGAGTCCTAACCACTGGACCTCCAGGGAAGTCCTAGAACTTTTATATCAAGTAAACCTGACAATACTTTTTAGGACATTTGAAATAGAAAAACTATATTCTAAGTCATCCTTGCTCATCCTTGCTCAGATTTTATAAATCTGAGGTGTTCCATTCTTTGTTTCTGACTCAACCTGTGGAAAAAATGCCAGATTTTTCACGTAAAAAAGAATGTATACTGTTTCTCTTTTGTTAATTTCAAATATTTTATTTATGTTAACCTCATTACTGTTAAATCTGGAACTGCAACCGCCTAGAGTTGGGTGTGAATGGCCCAACTTCACTCCTGTTGCTCTGTTGCCTTTCAGGTGGGAAACTTCTGAAAAAGTCATTAACCCCAATCCTCCCAGTTAGATAGTAAAATATTATGATCCTCCCCCAACCCAAAAAAAGAAGCGGTGCAAAATAGCCACCAGGGACAGTCTAATCATGGACTAACCAGGTCACAAGTGGGGCATCATTTTTAGAATTTGACTGTATGTTTGTTAAAGAGTATTGACAAACTTAAATACAGTCTTTCCAGATCTAAATGTGCGTGAGTCTAGAATGGCAATTTTGGGGCTGTTTTGATCCAAGAAGCATGGATTCTTAGGAATATAACCATCATCTTCAAATATTTCTGAGTAAGCAAAATGGCTTTATTTTTGTGGTTTGAAAGGCTGTATTTGGCCCTTTGTGAGAAAATATAGAATAGAAAATACACAGAGAAATTAATCCCTTTCTAATTATTAGAGCTTTGAACCCTGGTAGCATGAATGGTCATAAGCAATTAGTTATCTGAATATACTAGACAGAGGTTGTTGCATGTTCTCTACCAGAAATATTACCTAAGGATAATATTAACTGGAAGTTCGGGTTTCATGACCTTCAACTCTATTCTTCTTTAGTTATAAAAATATTTTATAAATTACAGGTCTAGCAATAACTCTCCCAACTACACTGAGGAACATTTTGAGAGTCTGATAAAATTATGGATCCTGTCTCCACAAAAATGCACAGATGCACACAAGCAATTTGCATACAAGTTTGAAGATTCTTGGTCCCCTTGAAGCTTATTCATACATCCCAGGAAAAGAATCTGATCTGTAATTTAATTAACTTTGCAATTCTGAGTGAATCGCTTAACCCGTCTAGGCCACAGAATCTTCGTAATTAAGGTGTAGTGAATAGAGATCTTTAACGTAGATAGATCTTTACATTCTTACACACACACGCGCGCACACACACACACACACACACACATATTTGATGGTCTGTTAGAAAGCAATTCTTGAGTATAAGACTCATCCTCAGTAGGAAAAAATGAAAATGGAAAGCAGGGGTCTTCCCACCACTTGAAAAATTGAATCCTAGAGATTAGAAGCAATAAAGCCTCATGTCCCTATTGGTTTGGACATAAACTTGTTCTCAAGTCTTGATTTCCAATTTTATCTTTTGTCTATTTGTGATAATAAAACAAGGGCACAGAAGGAGTGTGTGGGAGTTAGACCCGAGTGAAAGATGAGGAGTGTCTTTTGCAATAAAAGACAATTGGAAATCATGGGTGACTGGGTGAGTCCATCTTACAGCTCATTAACACTGCCCATAACTGGCACAGATCATTGCTGAGTTTATCCTTATAAAGTAATTATACATACATACATATGCAAACCTATATGTACATATGGAAATGGAAATTATTTCCATTAAATCAATTTTAGGAGGAGAAATAGAGACCCACAGTCCCTTACTATTACAGTACAGGTTTGTTCTATGCTAGCCCTTCATAGTACAGTCTATCTTCAATCCAAAAAAAGACTGTCGTTTTTTTAAATTTATTTTTATTGAAATATAGTTAAATTACAATGTTGTGTTAATTACTGCTTTAAAAGTGACTCAGTTATACATGTATATACATTATTTTTTATATTATTTCCATTATCTTTTATCACAGGAGGACTGTCTTTAGTAATCTCAAAAAAAAAAACCATAGGGGATAATCCTGTGTTAGTAACTTAAGTGTTGAACATAGGAATTAATTAGAAAAAATTTAAGTAGAAAATTCATTAGCACTTTTGAATTCCAGTTCATCCAAGTAAAGGAGTTTTTGGAATAACCCTCCTTCTTTCCCTCCCAACTCTTTTTCCATGATCCTCTTCCTTCACTGTTGTCTTTTTCCTTCTTATCATAAACAATTATTTATGGTGCACTCTAGGAAGTGCCTAGTTTTATAGAAAAAAAATTTAAAGAAGATACAAAGGACCATCTGGGCAAGACATCAACCCTCAAGGCATTTACTGTCTAGTGGCTGACAGAGGACACATGGAGGAAATCACTGTTTCTTTGTTTCTCATAAACACATATGGATGGACATGCCAAGAAGCAATATCTTAACAGGAGTGCCAGACATTTATAAGCACCTGCTCTATGCAAGGCTTTGGGCTGGCAAATATTTGTGACACTAGTGTCCAGTCATCTGTTATGAATGCAGATTCCTGAGCAAAACCTCAGAAATTCAGTTAAGTCCAGGGTGAAGTACAACTTTAAATCATGGTTTCACAGGAAAGTTCTGTGAGTAGTTGGCTGACTGTATTTTGAATGGAGACCTGTTTTATGAAATGGAGAACCAGAAAAACATAAGACATAGACCCTACCCTGGTGAAGCTAGAGTCTACCTGGAGAGATATTCTGTGCACATAAAGAAGAAGAGCTACACAGTGGCGAAGGTCGTGATAAATCATGGCTGAAATAGTGGAAAAAGTAGAAACTGAGGAGAGTTTTCAATAAATAGAATAAATACCTTTTATCAAGAGTATGTTGAGCTTTGCCTATTAGCCATGGCCATCATTCTTTTAATACCTTTCTTTTGGCCTTTTATCTGCACTCTCTAATTTGTTTAGTTCTTACATCGAAGCTCACCGAAATGAGTAGGATATACTGGCCAACACTTCTAGTAGCAACCTGTGGGAGTTGTGGGTCAGTGGTTATTTCAGAATCACCTCCAATAGAAATGCCAGTCTGCCTAAGCTATGTGAGTGTTTGAAGCCATAGAAAATGTTGTAGAGGGGAGTTATAATCAGAAATCACAAAGAACATCAAAAACTGGCCACTTTTTTTCAGATTAAGCATACGTAAGGTAGCTGTCAGAGAAGGCAATGGCACCCCACTCCAGTACTTCTGCCTGGAAAATCCCATGGACAGAGGAGCCTGGTAGGCTGCAGTCCATGGGATCGCTGAGGGTCGGACATGACTGAGCGACTTCACTTTCACTTTTCACTTTCATGCATTGGAGAAGGAAATGGCAACCCACTCCAGTGTTCTTGCCTGGAGAATCCCAGGGATAGGGGAGCCTGGTGGGCTGCCGTCTATGGGGTCACACAGAGTCGGACACGACTGAAGTGACTTAGCAGCAGCAGCAGCAAGGTAGCTGTGTATCAGTTCTACCAGAATATGGAAGACAAGTAACTTCATGCTATTAAATTTATTTGAGCCTATGTATTTGAGATTGTAGAATTTGTTTAACCTCCTGTAACATATACCCAGGTGATCTGGTATGAAAAGATAAGAATTTGAGTTTAATTGAGCACTGATAAAACTCTTAATGCTTATGATCAAATAGAGTGTGCATTGTTTTACACTCAGTCGGAAGTTGATAGTTTGCAGTACAGTCTAATTGCAACAGAGTCCAGTGAAAATCTCATAGAAGATACATAATATAATAAGGTAATATGTGTTTGTTTGGTTTATTTCACAGTTGCCCTTTTTCTTGTGTCTGCAGTTACCATAATTACTTCACCATCCACCTTTTTCTCAAATTATTTTGACCTTGCCCTTCTATATTCTCCAATGAGGTCTCCTCTCTTCTCCTATTTTAGACTATTTATTTTTAGGCTTCCAAACTGGTGGCTCTGCATTCTCAGCTTCTTAGTATTAGAATTATTTTTTCTCATGTGTATTATGGTACTTCCCTCCTGCACCCCTTCCTAAAGAACATGGAGTACATTTCCTGGAACTAAGGACATATGACTGAAGATATATAAAATAATAATTATGTCTACTTTCCTCTGGATCATTACCTAGCTCCCCAAGAAGGTACTTGGAGATGAGGTACTTGCCTAATGAGGGTGCAGCAGTATATACATCAGAGGGTAGCCTTTGTGCTTCTTCCTGACCATTCTTGCATAAGATCCTACTTTCAGTTTCCTTGGTTGACAATTAGACCTAAAGCTCACTTTATTATTTCTCTCAAGTTCCATTATTTCTGTAAGGACATGTTCACAGGTAAGTTCTCAGGACAGGGGAACACATCAGAAATTACCTTGTGGAAATGCAGATTAATCCCAAATTCCCACTTTCTGAAATCTTCCTTTATCCTAGTGCTATAATCTGCTTCTTTATTAATCTGTTTCCACCTATTGGCTCTTTCTCTAGCTGCAAAGTCAGTGAAGCATACCTATCAGATGGTAAAGAATCTGCCTGCAATGCAGGAAACCCAGGTTCAATCCCTGAGTCAGGAAGACCCCTGGAGAAGGGAATGGCTACCCACTCCATTATTTCTGCCTGGAAAATCCCATGGACAGAGGAACCTGGCTACAGTCCATGGGGTTGCAAAGAGTCGGACATGACTGAGTGACTAACACTTTCACTTCATTTTCATGGCTTTTCTGAGCATCTGGTCATTCCTTTTGTCAATGTATCTTTTAAAATAAGGAACTCAGCATGTCAAACCATATTCCATATGTGTTTTATGTAAAGTGTGGAAAAAAGAACTACATCCTTCAATTAAATTCATGCTGTTTTTTATAACAGTTGCATCAGTAATCTATGATTACTTTTTTGTTCAGTGAAAATCTCATGGTACTTTTTTAAACTAAGAACTACAGAATCAGGTTTCCCTCATCCTGTGCCTGTGCTCCTGGTTTTTCTCAAAGTCACATACAAGATTTTACATTTATGCATGCTTATTTTCCCTACTCTGAAGCATATGGTAGTCTGTTGAAGAGGATGCCCTGCCAGTTGAAATGTATTTCATGAGCTCTACAATAATTAAAATAATCTTCACTCCTCTATGGACCATCTAGACTCTTCCTAGATAAATTTAATTTTTATTTGCATAAATACTATATACACAGAAGAACAAAACCCAGCTATAAATTCTTATCTAGGACTTTGAGGACTGTAGAAAACAATGACAAAGACATTCTTTAGTAGGTCATATAACTATTGATCTTGTGCCACAGTGGTTTTCTGGCTGCCCAAGTTAACAACTTGTTGCTTCTATGCATTTAATCATGGTGTGGTGCCCAAGAGTTAGGGCAATTGAAACTCTTTAGTCAGACAGGTAATTGCATGTGTACATCAAAGTTAATAGTAGCCTTCTAGAATGATAGAATATTAAATGCAAGGGAATTGTTTGGATCAATATTTGTTTCTTGAAAACTTCATAAACAGCATTTGCCAAATAGGTGGTAAGCACATGGTCAATAAACATGTCTGAACTGCTTTGAAACCCTTTGAATATGAAACTATATTAACTGAAGTAAGACTCATTCAGTTCCAATCCAATCGTATCTACAGGGCAGTTTCTATAAGTCAAGGTACATATTAGCCTTTTATGGACTTCAAGAAAGGACTGGGATGAGCCCAGTTCATGATAAGGAGGAAATAAGCTCAAAGACTCCTGTCCTCAACTAGATACAAACCTCCAAATGTTTCTTCTGGATGGGATCCGGGCCTGGTAAACATCCTGCTATAGAGCAAGTACTCAGTAAATATTTGTTCAATCAATAAATTATTTGATTCTTTAAGGAATAAATGGAAAAATAAATGTATATCAGCTGCACCTACTCACATTTAGGTATACTGATTGGGAAGATGAGTTATGAATAAGCCCACTTCAGAGACTTCCTGATTGAGAATATGTCTTTGGCAGGTTCTAGTTCCTTATTTCTAGAAAATAGAATGTTCTCTTCCTTTTCCCTGGCATGCTTGGGAAGGACAAAGAGAGAACACTTCCCTTCAGGCCCAAACATTCTTTACTCAAAGTCATTTTCTTCTTGTTCAAGAGCCTTAGATAGCCTTATTTCTCAATTATTATCTCTAATAGGACCCTGTATTCAAGCAACTACCTTTCTAAAATGCATGTGGTTCCAGAGGAATCCAAAGCATATCCTGACCCATTAAAATCACAGTTCTGGACAGTATGTTATTGACTTTGCTTAAGAATAAATGTCACCCTGAGTTCAAGATGGCTAACCAACTCACCTAAATAACCATCCTTACCAGAAATTAGTTATATATTAGATATCTATTTACTTCCCCAAACTGATAACCTGACTTACACTGATTTAAACAGAAGATCATTTAGTTTTCATATTTAATAAGAAGCTCAGAAGTAGGTGAGGTAGGGCTAGTATAACTCCAGTAGAATAATGTCAAGTATTTAGACTCCTTCCTACTTCTCCATCCTTAGAATATGATTTTGACCTCATGGTCTCAGAATGGGCTTCTTTCATAGCAGTGATTCTGCATTTTGGACAAAAGGAATAAGATTTTGTGGCACAAAGAATGAAAGGACATGCTGTCCAAGTCTGTCTTTGTAGAAAACCTTTCCCAAGAACTTCCATTTATATTCCCGCAAGATTAACGGGGTCACAAGGACACTCTGACTATCGGGAAGTTTGGGAAAGCAAGTTTCTTAATGGGACATATTGCTGTTCTATGTACTTTATTCCTCCATACTCCCAAAAAACAGGTCATTCAATTTGCCAGAAAGATGGCAGAGTAGATAATGAGTATAAATTAGAAGTATCTGTTACAACTTCCTTTCTAAGCTTGATCTATGATCCATGGAATGGGCTGCCCCTAAAAACTATATGGACTAAAGTCACTGAATTTTAAAGTGAATCTTGGTATTCCTATATAGATATTACCCAGTAAGTCATAAGAAACTATATTACCCAGTAAGTCATAAGAAACTATTGGGTTCTTTAGAACCAGATCTGAGTCTTATTACACTATTTTTGTGCTATTTTTTTTAATCTGGAAAATTGTAACCTGTTTTCCATTCCTTGATAGTAATCCAACTCTTGATTTTTTTCTTTAATTCCCAGTTTTGGAAACCCAGTGGATTCAAACTTCATTTGCCCAACTAACCTGTTTTTAATCTATTACTGGATTGAGGGATTTTTACTGGGTAAAAACAATATCATTTATTACTCCAAATTCTGCTTATCTCAGCCACACTGGACAACTTCAAACTTCTTCTAAGACTGTTTGATTGTAACAGTCAAATTTTATCCTATTGAATTGTAGATCTGTACTCTTCTAATTTGATTTCTGTGTATAGTTCCCTAGTCCCTTTAATTTTCACAAATAATTTCCAAGTTTATACAGTAGATTATTCCACCAAGTTAGAAAATATCACTCAAGTTATATATAAAACAAGAAATATCTTTGTTAATATACTTGTTCTCTTGCTTTTAATGTCTCCATAGGCTATTGAGTTCAAAACTGCCTTAGCATCACTATTTTGACAAAGTGGTAAAAAAAAAAAAAAGGATGATTAAAATAAAAGTTAGAGCTTTGTTTACTAATCATCCACCATACCTTGGGTATCTGTTAATAGTACAAAATGTAGGATTCTAGGCAAACTGGGTAACTGAGGACTATGTTGAGATAAATAATAAGGTTTTGTCACAACCCTACTATTTAGCTACAGGAAATTTCTGTTTTTAATTATCTGATATAACAGTCTTCAGCATAGAAAAAGTGCAGCTTCCTTAAACATGACTCATAAGCAATAAACCTTTAAAGAAAAATGGGCTGTGAAAACAACCTCATGATTTTACTTCTCATTTTATACATATAACTGTTGTTTGCCTCTATTAAGACTATGCCCTACTCCTCCTTGAATGTAAAAGCATTTTAAAGTGATTAAGATTTTCACATGATATTCAAGAGCACAGTTTTATGCTTCAAATGTTCTCAAATCTGAATGTGGTACTGACTGATGGCAGTAGTTATTGTTGTGAATCCAAAAAGGAAAGCAAACATTTGCTGAAACTTACATAGTTTTCAATTTTGTAATGCTAACGAATGTGAGCTGCTTCAAAATAAAAATCACCTATATTTTCCCTAAAGAATAAAAGAAAAAAGCCTCATGTATCAGTTCAAAGTCTTCCTTGTTAAGCTAATTATCTTTAGCTTGTGTTGTGGTTTAGTTTATTATTATTATTATTTTATATGCTGTGTGAAGGTTTGCTCAAGGCTGTAAATATAAATGCTGCTACTGCTGCTACTAAGTCGCTTCAGTTGTGTCCAACTCTGTGCGACCCCATAGACAGCAGCCCACCAGGCTCCCTGGTCCCTGGGATTCTCCAGGCAAAAACACTGGAGTGGGTTGCCATTTCCTTCTCCTATGCATGAAAGTGAAAAGTGAAAGTGAAGTCGCTCAGTCGTGTGCGACTCTTAGCGACCCCATGAACTGCACCCTACCAGGCTCCTCCATCCATGGGGTTTTCCAGGCAAGAGTACTGGAGTGGGGTGCCATCGCCTTCCCCAGTAAATATAAATGAGGGCTTTTTAAAATCTGTTTGATTTATTGGCTGAGATGGTTTGTGTTTGGGGATCTCTTGCAGTTTCTCTAGAGACTATGTAAATTGAAAAAAAATCAGTATCACTTGAAAAAATAACCAAAACTGTGATTTAACAGTACAAAAGAGGGTACTGTCTAATCCCTCAAGTAGGAAATTGCCTTTCTTCATGACCTGTTGCTTTCATACTGTTTCTGGCTCCTCCCACTGAAGGAAAAAAGACCCACCTTTACTCTTTTACTATGTCTGTTTTCTAGCTTCTGAAAGGCCTGGCAGTAAAGAATCATTGAAATGAGTAAATTTTAATAATAGTAGTAAAATACATGACTGATAAGATCAACAAGTCTCATTTGGACAACTGTGATTACTGTTCCAAGATACAAGATAAGAGATAATATTATATAGCAACCTGAAATGAGAAATTAAGAATTTGGCTTAGTGCAGCAATGAGGATGTGATTTCTCTGTGGCTTGTCTACATGGTACTGTAAATGTTAGATGGAATAAGATAGCACATGATCCCAAACTGATGAATTTCTGAAGTAAGCAGGTATTTTTGCATTATACTTTGAGTTTTTTTCTTGCCAATAATAAAGGATATAGATTATGTTTGCAGCTGATCTTCCATTGACCATTGAAGTGTTCAATCAGAATTTAATCTGCTGTTTGCTAGGCTAGGAAGTAGCATTATTTTAAAGCAAACCACTGTGAATTGGACTAACACTGTTCCATTCTCAACATCTGGTTCCTAAATTTCATTAATGAGTGGCATTTTACATTGCACAGAAAATTGCACACTATTATATAGCTCCATTCTTAAAAATTAGAACAGCAAACCTAGTTTTAATTATTTAAAGGTGATGGTAAATAAGACAGTTCTTCTTCCATTTGGATGTGAAACACTCACTCAAGTCTAGAAAAATTTCTTGTATCTCTTTGATTAGGTGCCTAAAGCAATCTGAAGGTAAACTAGTTCATTTGAAAATAATATACAAGATAGTCATCATGTATGCATTTAAAAAATTACCAGATATGCTTTGTTTTAATACCTATCATGTTAAATATTGAAGATGACACCATATGCCTAATGAAAGCTTCATTAGGAAGACATTAGTAGATTAATTCCACTCACTGGGTGGTTTATTTTATTTAGAATGCAATAAGGTAAGTTCATTAGTTTGCAGACGTAGTGTTTTCTACTGTACCTCAACACAACTAGGAACAATTCCACAGAGGTCCACAGATCTACTAACACCTGTCAAGATAAACACACAAGTCTCTGGGGGAATCATCTCAGCAACAGAACAGAGAAAAGCTGAGGAAAGTAATTCTTTCATGAGAGAAAAAGAAGACAGTTGAAAAAAAACTGATTAATGATTTTTGGAAATGCCTCTCAGAGGTCATATATTTTTATACATGTATCAAAAAATATATTCTATATTTTAAGAATAAATATTTTGGAAAATATACTACACATTTGGAAATAAATATAAATATCCTAAGAGATTTGAATGAAATGATCATTCAATCTGAATTGAGCCACTGGAAGTTTTCCCAAAACCTATAGCTAAGTCTCTCATCCATCCCAGAACAGGTATATTGGATTATAAGTTCTGCTATAGTGATATTATTTAAATGGTTATAGTTAAAATGCTGCCAATATTTCCATTATAAAACCCTATTTTCAAGGATTTATAAGTTGGCTATAAATGTTTGTTTGGCAATTCAACTAGGCAGCAAGCAACTTTGCTTGGTGCTATTTGATTTTCCTTTTACATAGAAGAGGAAAGACAGACATCTGTCTACAACATGAGTAGGAAAGTGACAATGAATTCCATTATTCTTCATAACCAATTTATCATTCCAACTGAAGTTTAACCTAAATTTCTTACATAACTTAGGCAATGAACGAGCTCATCAAAAGCCTGCAAGGATAAATTGAAGAGTGTTTGTTTCATTTCTTTTGTTTTTTGGTTTGTAAGGAGGTTTTTAAACTCCTACATACAGAGATACATTTAGTCTGCTATTTTTGATATTCCACTCATTCAGCACAATGATAGTATAAATATCCTGTTACATACTTCAGGTTTTTTTTTTTTTTTTTTTTTTAGGTATTTCTGATAGTCTAGACTTGAGAGAGTTTAGCAACTAACTGGCAGAGTTTAGAAAAATTTCCAACAATTTTATAGAAGAATAAATGAGCTATTAAAGAGACATAGGAAGGAGAAAAGATAATCTTTTAACAGAGAGAATTGCATGGGCAGTGGCAAAAGTGAAAAAATATAGTGTGTTTAGGGAAGAGAAGTTCATGTGGCTGGAGCCTAGGATGTTTGCGGGGGAAGTGGCAGAAGTTGAGATAAAAATAAGGCAGAGGCAGGATGGAGGCAAATTTTGAAGGGCTTAATATGCCATGGTAAAGAACTTTGAATTACCTGGAACAGCAATCTTTGTAGCGGGCTAATCGCACTAACTTAACTGTAGTGCTAACTTCACAATATCACTCTTACAAAGCGTGTAATCTATTTGTCCTGAATTGGATGGTGATTAGATTATAGATCCCAGACAAACCTATTTAGAGATTCAGTTCAAATTGCATGATTAAATTATTTTCAGTGAATTCAGATGGCAACATATGCTCCAGAACATATATCCATAAAGATAGATCAGATTGGTTTATGCTCCAAGTACTCCAGCGTTCAGGAAATTGAACTCATGGCATGGGTCTGATGTCTGGTTCTAGATTTGAATATCTCTATTTACTAAGAAATTTGCAAATTACATCTCAGTTTTTATATCACCCTAACTTGCCTTATCGCTGTCCTTCAACTCTAGTCCATTCTCAGTAATCCCACGTTGCTCTCTTCCGCAGCCATGCATGTATGTGGCAGACTGTGCCGCCGCTGATGCGGGTGACAGCCCCCAGGTTTCAGTCTTTGTCATTGATCTTTCCTGTCGTAGTTGATGCTGGTCAGACTGAAAACTGGAAATGCCAGGACCTGAAAGGGACTACTTTTTTTTTTTTCTTTTTTGAACAGTACCTGACTATTTGGATAATTAGGTTTTATATGGAAACAAGCATTCTCACCTGCATAAGGCCAGATGGCTAATAAGTTAGTAAAGTCAGATTCAGAGTGTAATGTCATGCAGTCAGTGAGCTCAAATTCAAAAGATGAGAGAGAAAAGAAAATAGTTTTTTCTAAGGAGAATGAAAGGAATTTATAGTTACATGGTGTGAAATGAGAACATCTAGGTTTATAAGGTAGACATCTTGAAGTCTTTAAGGAATGCTTTAAAGAAGAGATCTGGGAACAGCACTGCTGTCTATGTTTAGAGTACACAGCCAGAGAGGCAAAGTTATTGGTAAGGAGCTTAATTAGAAAGCCCTCCTGGTGTTGGTTAATAAAACCCATGTTAAAGACTTTGACATTCAGACAGAGCAGTGGTTCTGAAAATCTAATTCCCCTGGGCCAGCAGTATGAGCATTACCTGGGAACTTGTTAAAAATGCAAATTATCAGGCCACTGTACAGATCAAGGGAATCAAAAGCAAAGCAATCTATGATTTAATAAGCCGTTCTAGTGATTCTCAGACACACTAAAGTTTGAGCATCACAGTTTTAGAGAAACAGAATCATGGAGGTGGCTGAACTTGACTGAGTGGGAAGAGTCTGAAATTGGGCAAAATTAAAAATCCTGTTACAGCTCATTATTGGTATGTCTTTAGTAACTACCTAAAATATGTACACGTGAGTAAGTGGAAGTAACTTATATTTAGTGCTTAATATATTTTAGAGGCTGTTATATTTCATTACAGAGTGTTACAGTCATTTTACAGACAAGGAAATGGGGGTAAGGGTCCATTAAACTCAGTGTCAGATGGATAATAATCACAGACTCAGATTCAAACCCACAGTCTGGGCACTCAAGCCGCATATTCTTCCTCTACACTCTGAATGCAGTCCCATCAGATGGCATGGACCTAGGGAAGAGTTTGTCAGCAACACAACTTCATTTAGATAACTATACAAACAATATAAGATGCTAGTGATTGAAAGTATATGATTGGTTGTTGCCAAAGTAATGCCCACAACACTTAAAGAGGCAGTTGATAATGAAATGTCTATGACCCAGCCTTGGTGCTTAGGCAATGAATTTTATGCCAGATGTCAAAATTAAGTTTTAATTTAAAAGGGCAAGAGAAAAGATAGGGAACATAAAGTATTTCAGGCCTAAACACCGCTGTGATTGAATAAATCGATTCATATTTCACAAATCAAACCGCAGGCTTTAATTTATTTTGAGTAAACTGAGCGTCGTGCTGTCTCATGTTGGGTTCCTGCTACTCTGCCTCCTTTGGTATTTCAATGTGGTGGTTCTAGGTAGTAGGTACATGGACTGAATTCACCAGTCTACATCTGTGATGAGACTGTGGGTGGTGGGAGACGAAGGTGCACTTGTAGATAAGTAAACACATCATAAGTATATCTGAATTTTTGGTATCATTATTGCTTTTATGGACCTCAACTTTATCATCTGAAGAGACTGAACTGCAAGATTTCCAGGGATGCTTTTAGTCCTGGCATGTCTCCTTCCTTCCTCCCTCCCTCCCTCCCTTTCTCCCCCCCCCCCCCCCCCCCCCCCACCTCATTCATTCTCTTTCTTCCTCCCTCCCTCCTTCTTGCCTTCCTTTTTTTCTTTTTTCCTTTGTCTCTTCTCTCTTTCCCCGATTTTTTATCAGAACACCTTTAGGGACCTGCGATAACCCACAAAGGTAACAGGATCAGAGGTTTGTCTTTACAGCTGCACAGAGAGCATCCTCTCCTGGGTCTCTGCCTCTTTACTGTCTTCAGTCCCCACCCAGAAATGCAGGTGCATGGATACATGGGTTCTCTTTGCCTTTCTTGTGCTGACATCAGTAGAAATGCAAAATGCATGACTGACACTCTCCTCATTTTTAATTTTTAAAAGATTGGCGCTGCCTGTGGGTTTTAATATACTTCCTCTCTGCTGTTTTAGTGACTACTTTTCTATTTTAAAAGCTTAATACTGAGCTGTAACCATTTCCAATTAAGTTTTAAGAAAAATACAAAAAGGTTGAAAGTGTCTGCCTGACAACCATCCTGCTTCTTGAGGCGGAAGGGTTGATTTTAGGAATAGGAAAAAAATAGTTTGAACGGACCTGTCCTTTTCCATTTCTGTGCACACTCCCCCTTCTACACGCTCTTCTCTTTCTTCATCTATTTTCTTTCTTTTCTCCCCTCAGCTTTCAATCCCATCTCCCATTTCTTCACACTAAATCACCTGCCTTCTTGTCCACTGTGAATCATTGGCTGTGAATGAATCTAGAATAGCCTCCCATTTATAGATATTAGATTCTCTTGGTAGATCTTGGTACACAAGGTAGTCAGAGGCAGGGGAGGGTGAACCAGTCTTCCAAGCATTCCCACGGGTCCTAGTGGATTTAAGATGCAGACCAACTTTTGCTACAGAAGCAGACATTTATTACTAAGTAGGTACAAAATCTTATAGACTGTTATGGAAGCTTGATGAATTTCCAACTCCTGGTTCTTTTAAGCACCACCTCCCACAAATGTCTTGCAAATAGAATTTCTTGAAGCAAATATGGCAGTATTTCAGTGGTAGCATTCAGATCCTCATCTATTAGAATTAAGCGATCAAGTTTTGTTAGGGATCAGTGAGCACTGGTTTCAAATCGTTTTGTCATGACTAAATGAACTCACTCTTTTACATCTCTCAGAGTTGTGACAGTTACAAATGTGTTTGTTCTTATTATTACTAATATTATGGCACTATTTCTTACAGTAAAGGGTGAAAGTTCTCTTAGATCCGCATAGTCTATTCAAATAGAAGCAAAGCATGTTCATAAAAATTTTGGCCAGTCCACATATCTTTAATGTTAATGATTTCACCAAAGACAATCCATTCTTCACCTCCATTAACAAACTGACAAGCCATTTATGTCATTAATGATAACCTGTTTCCAACATATATTCCAATTAATGAGCAAAGCCATATCATGACTGGAGATGATGATAACCCAAGCCTTCTAGAAGCCCCCTCTGACTTATGTGGTTCTGGCTGAAACATTAGAGCATGCATTCCTGGTGAAAGCAAACAATTCTCCTGAGACATAGAACAGTACTAACACACATTTATATCACATTGTCCATGGTGAAATATTTAAGAGTAAATTACGGGCAGCCAAGCACTTTGTCTCCTCCAAACAGTTGTTTATGCACATGAGAACATATGTCAGCACTGCCTCAGTTTCCTTTAAGTAATACACTTCCAGCCTCAGGAATGGACCGGCTGAAGAGACATCAAAATTAAGCACAAGCTTTATTTGCTTCATCCACATTAGGCATGAGTTTGCTCACAAGACTTTCCTCCACTCTCTAGATAGAATTGCTCCTTGTTCCACCAAATTACAGTCATTTATAACAAATATTGCAGCATCTGTATCACAGAATCCATCCCAGAACCTCCTAAGTATTGCAAAGGTGCCCCAGACAGCTACAATTTCTTCTTTCAAGGCAGTCATAAATATTTCCTCTTAAGCCCTTGAGACTCCAGTAAAACTGAGATTCCTGGCCTATGCCTTCCCTAACCCCACCTTCATGTCCCAAGGCCTGAGATAATGTAAGACAGTCAGGGGAGTCTTTTGTTCGAGTGCTCTTGAAAAGGTTTATCAAAATCTTCTACACTTACTCTATTCCTATTTCTTTTACTTATACAAATCATTTCCCAAATTTCACCCCCTCCTTCTTGTTAATTCAAGAAAGTCAATTCCTATTTTCCACGGGTGTGACCTCACCTCTGCAATAAAATTTATAACCCCAAATCAGTACTCATGGCACCAAGGTGATCCTTAACAGACAGGCACAGAGTGGCAAAACATTTGAGTCCTCAACATCCACCTTCCCAGTTGAGGTCAAACAAGGCAACATTCTGCCTTCAGCTTATATTGTAAACAAATGTCCTTTGTGTGATCTATTTAGTACCATATTTTTCACATTTCTGTTCTTTTTGTTGATGATTTTGCTGTTTAAAACAGTCCCTAAACATAATGCTGAAGTGCTGTTTAATGTTCCTGAGCGCAAGAAAGCCATGATATGTCTTATGGAGAAAATAAGTATGTTAGAGAAGCTTCATTTAGGCTTAAGTTATAGTGATCTTGGCTCTGAATTCAGTGTTATGGATTGACTATATATATATTTTTTTTTCAGTGAAAATGTCTTTAAACAGAAAGCACATAAAATAAGGTTATATATCAATCTGTTGATGAAAATACTGCGACCAGAGACTTGTAGGAACCTAACCCATAGGAGCAATGGGTTGGTATTCCCTAAATCAGTGTTCATAGTCACTTTTTAGACCATAACTTCTGTAAATAATGACAATTGACTATATGCATTAAGAGATAAGTTTTCATTTCACAAATGCCAGGCACTAGGGGGAGTACAAATGAAGATTTGTCTCCTCTCCCCTTCAGGAATGTACTGTCTAGTCAGGAAGGGAAGGACAGATCATCACACTTAACCAGGCTATCAGAGAACCATGCAGTGCTCTACACATCTATAGATGGAAAGGAACCAGATGAATGGTGTAGGCCCATCAGCTCCAATATTTTAGACCTCTACAGAAGGAGAGACATACTGCCTGTACCCTGTGGAGTGTTTGATATATTTTAAAGCCCTCTCTCATTAAATATTACATTATACCCTGCCTGCCCTGTGGGATTGTTAGGAAAGTCAGGGCCATGACTGTTTTATAAAGGAAGCCACAGAGCCTTGGGGAGATGCTAGGTTACTAATGTGACATAACCGGTATTTTAAATGGCAGCGCCAAGAAGGCAGCCCAGATTTCCCATCTCCTAAATTAGTGCTCCTCATTTTTCTTTTTGAAGCTTACTGGATGTTTTAAAAATGGATATTTGCAATCTAGTGAATTAAAACCCACATGCTAAAAAGTAACAAAATGAGAGAAAATGGATTGGGGATAAGGATGGGAACAGGACACAGTGGAAAGTGCTGGATTTGGGTTCTCTTGATCTTTAAGCAGTTGTAGTAAGTTGGGGGACATGGTGTATTTAAGTAGATAAAAGGACCTTCACTAGCCCGACTAAGCTATTTAGGCTATGATTTTTCCAGTGGTCAAGTATGGATGTGAGAGTTGGACTATAAAGAAAGCTCAGCGCCGAAGATTTGATGCCTTTGAACTGTGGTGTTGGAGAAGACTCTTCAGAGTCCCTTGGACTGCAAGGAGATCCAACCAGTCCATCCTAAAGGAGATCAGTCCTGGGTGTTCATTGGAAGGACTGATGTTGAAGCTGAAACTCCAATACTTTGGCCACTTGATGTGAAGGGCTGACTCATTTGAAAAGACCCTGATGCTGGGACAAATTGAGGGCAGGAGGAGAAGGGGATCACAGAGGATGAGATAGTTGGATGGCATCACCAACTCGATGGACATGGGTTTGCGTGGACTCTGGGAGTTGGTGATGAACACGGGGGCCTGGCGTGCTGCGGTTCATGGGGTCGTAAAGAGTCAGACACCACTGAGCGACTGAACTGAACTGAACTATTACATTTTCAGTAAAATAAAGTAAACTTTTGCCAAGGATGTAAGGTGTTGGAATGCTATACATTTGATTAGGCAGTCCCTGTACACTGGTAACATAGTGAACACCAGAGTCCCAGGATTGACTCTGAATGAACTACAAAGCAGTATATACATCTAAAAGACCAATTGGGTAAGTGGATGATTTGTATCAAATTCTTCTAGAACTCCTTTTTTCAATACATACAATTTGTTGGCATAAGGGATTATATAGACAGTAAGTAGCCTGTGAGAGGTAGTGCTTATTCAGAGTTGTTTTCCTTTGTCTTTAAATAGGAATAAACACACACAAAAAGTCCAGCCACTAGTCATGCCATAGTTTTTATCTTCTTTTAGAAACCAGGGAACTGTTTTAATCATACTTCCATATCTTGTCTACTAGCCACCAGTGCAGAGAAGGCAATGGTACCCCACTCTAGTACTCTTGCCGGAAAATCCCATGGACGGAGGAGCCTGGTAGGCTGCAGTCCATGGTGTCGCACAGAGTCGGACACGACTAAAGCGACTTAGCAGCAGCAGCAGCAGCCGCTGCCAGTGACTATGGTCGTCCTGGCTAAGTCTACTTGCCATGCTAAGATTTTTACTCTCAGTTGTGTGTTGTCTTTTCCAGGACACATGGCTTCAGGTTAAAGATTCTTCATTTCACCAATAGAATATAATGTCCTCTCTTCCTTAGGGGTACTAGATTAAGGAATTTTTATTTCCTGATTTATTGGTGTTATTTTCCTTGTGAAACATGATAATAGAAAAGCAGAACTCCACCCATATAAAAGATCATCATAACTATGCTTTTACAGAGATCTTGGGGGTTCTTAAAGAACCTTAAAATGTTGGACCAAGACACAGGCAATTTCATTCATACTGTTTCTTTCTTCTGTCATCCTTTCTCAGCTGTCTCCTTCTTTCTCTCTCTTATTCTTTTTCTGTCTCTTCCTCAATGGCCAGATTTACTCCTTCCTTTTCCTCCTTGTGTAGTTTGTGGCTCCCTGCACTTCTACTGCCTTATATGAGATATGATATTGTAGTAGGAACCAGGGCTCTTTGTTATGAGTAATATGTGTAATTAACAGATCATCAAAACTGATGCTTGAGTAGATGGTGTCAAGCCATATTTCGCAGATTCGGTTTGAACACCTGGCAGAACAAGTTTGGTCCAATAAAAAGAGCCGAATTCTTTCTCTTTTAAGAGCTCTCAAGACACTGGTTACATCTAAACCATAGGGGTAGGGGAAGGGTGCTATTTGCCGTTGTAATTCAGACGGCAGGATCACCTGGTAGAGGAGGGAGAGTTGCCTTTTAGGTGTTCCCCGCATCGCGGTACACGTGTCCCTTTGATGTGTGGTGAATGCTTGAGAGAGGCAAAGCAGGGCGATTTTTGTGGGAAGCTAGACCAGCCTCCCTCGTTACATAGGCTCGTCCTCTGCATTGCATCCGAGCTTCAGTGATTTGCTGTTTGGAGACTGCAGATTTGCATAGAGCCCCTCGCTTCGCCAGCTTGTGTGGTTTTTCTTCTTTTTTTTTTTCTTTTTCTTTTGCTTGCCCCCCCCCCCTCCCCCCGCGCCCGCCACCTCGCCCCACTCCTTTGTCTGCTTCTGCTTTTCCCCAGCTCTCTTTCCCCCGTTCGATCCCTGCTTCTTTCGTAAGGGTGCACTCTTCCCTCTGAACCCCTTGCCGGGCGTAAGTGTCAGGAGGCGGCGGACGCGGAGATTGCCTCGGGAGCAGGCGATGCGCGCCGCTGCTCCGCGCGCTGCCCGGGGGAGGCTGGCGCGAGCCGGCGAGCCGGCCCGAGCTGAATGGAGCGAAGGGGCGCCTGGAGTCCATGGGGTCTGCTTCTCCCTTGAAAGGAGGTTGGGCCGGCGAAGTGGCCTCCTCGGTTCCCACGCACAATGCTAAACGGATTTACCTAGTGGATTCGCGGTGGATGGCTGTCATGTAGAAGTAAGGACCCTCCGGGAGGAGCTTTAAACCATTTCCCCGCTCCCCACCCCCCGGCACGCACTCGCCCGAAACTCTTTGGGAGTATCTCTGGAGAACCTGGAGCCCTGGAAATCTGGGAGCAGCCGCCCGCTCCGCGCTTGCTGTTCCCCGGGACTGCCTTTCTGGACAAGCCCCTATCAGCTGCATTCGCCTCGGCTATGTTTCGGAATCTTTGGGGTGCAAGGCACGGCGGACTCCAGGACCCCGAGAAGACTGTCCGAAAGAGGGAGAGAATGGGTGCCCTGGCGCGGTGAGGCGGCCGGCCCTGCAGCCCACCCTGAGCTGCCCGCTCCCCAGCGCCCTCTCCCCTCCCCGCGCCCCAAACTTTGCCTCCCGCGGCGGCGGCCCCTCGGCGGGCGCCCCGCCATGTACCAGAGGATGCTCCGGTGCGGCGCCGAGCTGGGCTCGCCTGGGGTCGGCGGCGGCGGCGCGGGGGGGCGCCTGGCCCTGCTCTGGATAGTCCCGCTCACCCTCAGCGGCCTCCTAGGAGTGGCTTGGGGGGCGTCCAGTTTGGGAGCGCACCACATCCACCATTTCCATGGCAGCAGCAAGCATCATTCAGTGCCTATTGCAATCTACAGGTCACCGGCATCCTTGCGAGGCGGACACGGTGGGTCTGCAATGCCAAGTTCTCGCGGGCTACTCCCTCGCTCCCCACTTCCAACGCTGCACTCTCTTCTCGGCCCTTAAGGCTCGGAGAAATGGGAGCGCGAGAGAGGGAGGTGCATTTGGGTGTGTTTGGTGGGAGCCACTTATCTCTTTGAAGACAATAGAAAGGGGTTGGAGGAAGGCGTCGCGGGTGTTTGTGGTGAGGGGTGGGAGGGGCGTTCCTTGTCGGGGGTGTCGGGAGAGAGATATGGGCACCTAATAAAGGACCATCCCTGGTGGGGCGCCTGGGCCCCGCGGGAAGGGGGCGTTACTAGCGAGAAGGTCACTCGGTGTGGCCGAATAGGGGACCGAGCTCTGCCCGGGGACCTGAGCTCCCGAGAGAGGAGCGCTCTGCCGAACCTTTGTCTGTGCTGTGTGCTGCCCCACCTCCTGCCCATCTTCCCTGGTCTGGGGGAGGGAGAGGTTCCAGCCCGCACGTTCCTCCAAAGAGCACCCAGACTGCAGTGATGGTGGCAGGTCCCGGGACTCACTCAACAGGAAGCTATTTCCACTTGTCCCCACCTCTTCCCTTAATTGGAGAAGGTAGGAGAGTGATGGAGGCACCCTCTCTTATGATTGCCAGCCTCTACCCAGTTTAGAGAGGGCCCCTGAACCCCATCCGCTTTCCCCCCATCCCTCACACTTATATGCTTCTTTTTGGATCATGTCTGAAGGCAGTTTGGATAAGGGAGGTCCTGTGTCCTCCTTCCTCAGAGTATAGTGTACCCCAAAGAGGGCAGGTGGGTCAGTGCTGGCTGGTATAATTAAGCTAGGAGGTCTGCCTGGAGGAGGAGAAGTTAGAACAGAGAGAACTGTTCTCCTCACCGGGAATTCCATTGTAAAGAGCAGAGAGTATGGAGGAAAGCTTTGGTTGGCAGGTTTCTTCTCCAGAATGGCCAGCAGTGTAAAGCCAGGTTCCTGGCATCTTCATATAAATGCCTATTTCAGATTCTCTGAGTTCCCAATAAATAAAACATCAGCAGTGTGTGTGTGTGTGTGTGTGTGTGTGTGTGTGTGTGTCTTCCCCCAGTCCCAATTTTTCTTTTCCTCTGGTGTAAAGTCTGTTACTTTAAGAAGCAAGGTGAAAGTTATGGACACTCTTTTTACACCTTTTTCTCCCTCTTTTGCTTGCGGGGGCGGGGGGGGGGGGCTTTCCCTTTCAGACTTGGTTCCTCACTGAACCCTTTACCCCTCCCTAGGGAATTCCTCTTCCCCCAGCAGCTGCTAGTTATAGCAGAATGGCCCCTTCCCCAGGGAAGGCTTCCCACCTGGAGACAGTTCTGGTTAGATGTGAGAGGCTTCAGCCTAACCCAACTGAGGAGAACAAATCCCCTGGGCATCTTCTTTAGGAGTGGCTGAGACACATTGGGCCCAGGAATCCCTTCCCTTCCTTCTCGCAGTTCCCTCTCTAGGACTCTCTCCAGTACAGCGTGCCTAGGATGGAGACCTAAGTGATGCCTCCAAAGGGTTTGGTTTTTTTTGGCACAAAGTGACAGGAAGGAAAGATCCCTCTGAAACAGCAAAGAGTTGCCTAGCTCTCTCCCTTGCTCACAGTATCCTGGTAGCTTGCGGCTCCCTTTCCCGGGTGCAGTCCTTACCCACTGCCCGGCCTTTGTGCAAAATTGTGTGAGCCCGGAGGAAAGGAGGCGAGCCCGGGCGCGGGCGGGGCAGACAGCGTGGGTGGGTGCGGTGAGCCAGATGGGGTACGCGAGAGGGTGGGGCGCCTAATTGTACCAGTGGGGAGCGCTTGGCTACTAATCTTATATGCATATTAACTTCTCCTTTGCTGCGGCTCTGCCTGTCTCCCAAGGGATGTGGCTGAAATGGGAGGGCACCCGGGGGTTGTGGGAAGAGGAGAAGACCAAGGGGGCCCCGCCGCGGAGAGGCACCCCGGTCCTCCTACCACTGCAGCTTCTGCCCCAGTCAGGCGCCCTCTGCTGGTCTCTGCAAACACTTCCTTCCCACCGGAATGTAGTGCTTCTCTGTGCGTGAATGAAAAACCAGGCGTATCTATCGCTGGGAAAGGGAAAGGATGGATGGATGGCGGAGGGAATTGTATGTGAGCAGCAGTTGGCATTATTGAGTTAGAAAACTTTCTCTTTCCTTCGAAGGTTCTGTTGTATGGTCATATTTGTTTCTTTTTGAAACTCTCACACCCTTCTCACACATACTTTTGGAAGAAGCTGATTCTTTTTTTTTTTCCCCTTTTTTAATCAGGGTAGCAAACTTACCAGTCAGCAGCCAACCTCCACCAAATAAAAGCAGCTGTGGGTTTTTCGTACTTTCTCTCTTCCCTCCCTTGAAAGAGGGGATAAACTCTGTCTAGAGAACAACTGAGGCATGTTAAGGATGAAATAAGCCTCTGAGGGTGGAAGATGGAGAGACAGGAGTGAGGTGGAGATGCGAGTGAAGTGGGGATGCAGAGAGGCTGAGAGCAGAGCAGGCAGGGTGATGGCTTAAAAGAACACTAATAAGAAAGAGGTGATGTTGAATTTGTTGGGTCAATAAACTCTCTGAATATTCAGCTAATTAGAGAGAGAGCCCACAAGGAAATAATCTCTGAGCCTCATAGATGAGAGTGAAGTAAAAGCACAAAGGTGAATGACAATATGATAAACTCCTGGCTGAAAATCAAGGCAGGTGTAAATGAGGTTTGGCTCAAAAATTGAAACTATGGCAAATATACATAAATAGATGAACACACAAGCTGCCCTGTTTGCTTATAATAGGATGTTGTGGAATCATGAGACATTTTTCTCATAATAGGGAAAGCATGCATGTGCTCAGATGTGTAAAAGAAAAATCATGTGTGGTGTATTCAAGGGAACAAAATTGAGTCTCCCCTCTGTGTTTTGAAAACTGCTGGGTTGACTGTCCAGGTCCATTCTTCTTCATTTTCTCATCATGCCATGCTTCATTTGCACTATTAGGAGGTGTCACTTACAAGGATTGCGGGGTGCTGAAAGCACTCATCGCTACCCTGAGCATCTTTGTGCAAGCTGACCCAGTTGCAGAGATTATGATGAGGATTTTTTTTTAATGAATATGAGAAGCAGGTTTTGAGATCACTGCAAGATCCTATTTTATTTTGCATGTACTTAAAAATATAAAGGTTGAAAATACCTCCACAGAAAAATTGAATTTTCCTAGTCAAGTAAATGGAGAACTGTGTGACTGTAAATGATAAAAAGCAAGCCTGCTTGTAATTAAGACAGCTACTGAAAGCCAGCAAGAGTTCAGAATAAGCCAGTGTGTTCAGTTGGTATTGCTTTAGCAAGGTGCCATATGTGCTGAGCATAGAATGATGTCAGTGCAATGCTCAGGTTTTTATCTCTGCTCCTGGATTTCCTAAGTACCTCTGCATACTTTCAAAAATTAGCTTAGAGCATCTCAATAATTTCAGGAGATAAAGGAAAGAGAAAACCATCATAGGAATGAGCATAGCAGCGCCAGCCATTCTCCTCCCACTAGTATGAGCTCCGGAAATTTTACCACCATGATTAGCTTATACTATTAAAGGGCTTTCCCAGAAGGGAATGTTAACAGATTTTAAAAAGTGTGGTTTATAATTGAGGTAGCCCAATGCGCTTCTATAAGGAAAATAATTGTATCTTAAATTGATAACATTTCTCTTTCAGAGGCACTTTCACACACACACTAAACTTCTAAAAAGTATGGGGGCTTTTGGAGGCAATTTGAATACCCTTTTCCTTGTAGGGATACTGAAGCACACCACAGGGGCACCGAAATATACAGCCAAGTCTCTGGTTGGAGTCAAAGAGGAATTAGAATCAACTTTGCACGGCCCGTAGCCCAGAGCAATTGCATGGGCTCAGAGCTTTCGAAACTTGAACTAAGAGGGTCCTCCATGTGCTTTCATGGTTAATCTCTTGGAGTAGAAATCATTACAAGGACCAGGACTTCACAACTTGCTGCCAGCATGTATTAACGATAGTGGATACTGTGAGAGAGGCTGATGGCATCTGCCAGGTGTCTCATGGATCACTTCATTGATTCTGAGGAGGTTTTTGTTTTCCTCACAGTTGGGAGGGTGCTGTATGATAGAGTGATCCATTTGCTCTTTTGTCTAGCAACCAAGAGAGTTAGCAACACCTTTCAAAATATACTTGACTTTACTGTGTTGAAGAATAATGCTTTCCTGGTAATTGATTCAATGTGTAACTCAGAACATTTTTAGCTATGAATATTCTGCTAAAGTAGATAACCCTACTCCACACTTGGTCCTTACTTTGGCTTCTTGGACAAAAGTATGGATCTCTGCCGTGATATTTTAGACAAGCTTGTCAGCTAATACTCCTGGAAGAATCCTTGAATTAATTATGGCCCAAGTAGTCCAAGACTCTAGGGTCTTAGTTGCCCTTAACTTTAATATATTGATTTCTTAGATGATCCATTCCTTCATTTGGTAATATGTGCATGTTTTTGTGTTTGTGCACCAGATATCATGACAGGTCAGATAACAAGGGGGACATTGGTAGCAGAGGGGGAGAGAGGAAGAACTAATATACCCAATCATGACTATCAAAAATTTTTGCAATTTAGTTCCAAAAATACAGCAAGCTATTGTTAAAAAGGGTTCATCTTTAAACAAACTTGCCCTTTGAAAACAAATAGCCTCTGAGCATAAATACAGAAGCTATAAACTTTATGTATACGTAGAAATCATCCAGGGCTCAACATGAAATGATCTGATGAAACATCAGCATAGTGAATTTTAGCTACATCACTTTGCATTATCCTTTAATGTTAATGTTCCAGAAAGAGCTCCTTACACAATTGCTTTCCACCAAGTAGCTGCATATATTTCCTCAAACAAAAACATAGAGCTTTTTATTTTTCAAATAGAAATAAGGCTTATTTTGCAAATGTATTTAAGGCAGGGGATTCACTGATTTAAGTTCACACTAATGTATTAACAAAAGTAGTTGAGGCAGCTTGGTCTGGTGAAGATAATTCTCAAAATCATTATCTGTGTGAAAATTTGGCCACTGCCAATTTCTCACCTTATATAAATTCACTAACTTCTTTATCCTCCCTAAGACTGTTTTCTCAACCTCGCTTCAGTTCAGTTGCTCAGTCAAGTCCGACTCTTTGCGACCCCATGGACTGCAGCACGCCGGGCCTCCTTATCCATTACTAACTCCTGGAGCTTACTCAAACTCATGACCATTGAGTCGGTGATGCCATCCAGCCATCTCATCCTCTGTCGTCCCCTTCTCCTCATGCCTTCAATCTTTCCCAGCATCAGGGGCTTTTCCAATGAGTCAGTTCTTCACATCAAGTGACCAAAGTATTGGAGTTTCAGCTTCAACATCAGTCCTTCCAATGAATATTCAGGACTGATTTCCTTTAGGATGGACTGGTTGGATCTCCTTGCAGTCCAAGGGACTCTTAAGAATCTTCTCCAACACCACAGTTCAAAAGCATCAATTCTTTGGTGCTCAGCTGCCTTTATAGTCCAACTCTCACATTCATACATGACTACTGGAAAAACCATAGTTTTGACTAGATGGACCTTTGTTGGCAAAGTAATGTCTCTGATTTTTAATATGCTGTCTAAGTTGGTCATAATTTCCTTCCAAGGAGTAAGCATCTTTTAATTTCATTGCTGCAGTCACCATCTGCAGTGATTTTGGAACTCAAAAAAATATAACTGACACTATTTCCCCATCTATGTGCCATGAAGTGATGGGACCAGCTGCCATAATCTTCGTTTTCTGAATATTGAGCTTTAAGCTAACTTTTTCACTCTCCTCTTTCACTTTCATCAAGAGGCTCTTTAGTTATTCTTCTCTTACTGCCATAAGGGTGGTGTCATCTGCATATCTGAGGTTATTGATATTTCTCCCAGCAATCTTGATTCCAACTTGTGCTTCCTCCAGCCCAGCATTTCTCATGATGTACTCTGCATATAAGTTAAATAAACAGGGTGACAATATACAGCCTTGATGTACTCCTTTCCCAATTTGGAACTAGTCTGTTGTTCCATGTCCAGCTCTAACTGTTGCTTCCTGACCTGCATACAGATTTCTCAAAAGGCAAGTCAGGTGGTCTGGTATTCCCATCTCTCGAAGAATTTTCCACAGTTTGTTCTGATTCACACAGTCAAAGGCTTTGGCCTTGTCAACAAATCAGAAATAGATGTGTTTCTGGAATTCTTTTGCTTTCTCGATGATCCAGCGGATGTTGGCAATTTGATCTCTGTTTCCTCTGCCTTTTCTAAATCCAGCTTGAATATCTGGAAGTTCATAGCTCACGTACTGTTGAAGTCTGGCTTGGAGAATTTTGAGCATTACTTTGCTAGCGTGTGAGATGAGTGCAATTGTGCGGTAGTTTGAGCATTCTTTGGCATTGCCTTTCTTTGGGATTGGAATGAAAACTGACCTTTTCCAGTCCTGTGGCCACTGCTGAGTTTTCCAAATTTGCTGGCATATTGAGTGCAGTTTTTCAGCCTATAAAATGAAAATACAATGATTTACATCTCCATGAAGAATAAATAGGACCATGGATTTGTTAAGTGCTCAGATGATAATAGGCCCCCAAAAAATGTTTGTTAAAGAAAAATTTGTTTCTACATTTTGATATTGTGAAGGGTGTTACAGTAAACATTGAAGTGATGACATATCTGCGGAATCCTAATTTCAATTCTTTTTGATAAATAGATAGAAATGGGGTTGCTGGATCAAACAGTGGTTGTATTTATACTTTTTTGATTAACACCCATACTATTTTTCACAGTAGCTGTAGCATTTTGTATTCCTACTCATAGTATATATGGGTTCCAGTTTCACCTCTTTGTCAAAATTTGTCTTTTTGATAACAGCCATCTTAACAGGTTTTAGGTGATTTCATACTGTGATTTGGATTGAATATATAAAGAAAACGTGGAATATGCATTCATCCTTAAAAAAGAAGGATGTTCTGCAGTAGGTTGCAACATGGATAAACTTTGAGGGTGTTACGCTGAATGAAATAAGCCAGTCTTAGAAAGAAAAATGCTACATGATTCCACTTATATGAAACATCTAAAACAATCAAATTCATAGAATTAGAGGACAGAATGGTGGTTGCTAGGGCTGGAGAAGAGAGGAAATGAAGTAGTTTCTAATCAACAGGCATAAAGTGTCAATTACACAAGGTAAGTTCTACAGATCTTCTGTGCAACATTGTGACTACAATCAACAATACTGTATTGTACACTTAAAATTTTCCTAAGAGGGTAAACGTCATGTTAAGAATATCATGTTCTTACCATGATAAAATACACTTTTAAAAAATTTTAAGAGATTTCAGAGCGAATACATATGTAGTAGGAAAAACCAGATCTTGAAATCAGGAATTCTGGTTCTGATTCAACCAGTAATGTGTGTAAATGTTTGACTTCTGGAATTCAATCACAGCTTTGAACCTCACTTCTCTCCCAGCTCTAAAGTTTGGGGAGCACATTCCTCTCATTTTATAGATGTGACAACAGAGCTGTAAATAATGTAAATGAACTGAACTCATAGAATCAAAGCAAATTGGTAACAGAGTTGGAAGTAGAACCCTCATCTTCTAACTCATCTTCCTCCTTGTTTAGAATACTCTTCCCAGAAGCCTGTGCTCCAGCAGTAAGGAGGGGCTCTACTAGCTTATCCAGTTTTTCCTGAACACTGGATAACCTAAGACAATTTGAACCTTGGTCCTTGAGACAGAGTACAGCAACTGAACTTAATTCCTATAGAGAAAACCATTTTTATACAGTCAGCTATCAGTGCCTCATTTACACTCCATTGTGTGCCTTCTTTTAATGAAAGGCATAATTGTTTCTAGAGGTGTTAAGGGTCTCAACAGTACTGTTGAGAGTCGCATTTTATATTGTTTTGTCATTCAGATGCTTTTTTTTTTTTAATTGAACAAGATCGTTTTCAACTTTGAGGTCTAAGATTCTTTTGGCAATAAGGATCTCTTAAAATCCTCATACTCTAGCCTTTTCCCAGAACTTTATTGATTGTAAACATGCTGTAACTGGAGATATTTTTGCAAAGATTGTATACAGACTCCTTAAGCCATCCAGTTGTAATCATTAGGGAGAGGTGGCTTTTTTAGTTGCACAGGAGCCTAGTGGGGGGGTCAGGCTCAGGGTAACTTGCTGAGTACTTACTTGCCTGTCAACTAAGGGCCTACAGAATATCTCTTAGAAAAGCACCTGCTTCCTTTCACGTGGTCTTTTAGCTGAGTTCTTTTTTGGGCTGTGTAGGGTGAAGAGTATTTTCTACACCGAAATCGGTAATAGCTTTTTAAAACATTACATTCCCTCACAAAATGCAAGAGTTTTTTCAGTGTTGATCAAATAACAAAGAATTCCATCAAGCTTTTGACAGAACTTGATAAAAATAGCTGGATTTTATGTATATATTTCCACAGAGCCCTCATGTAAAGTATGTCATTTAATCATCATCATAACCCTAACAGGACTTATGATCACCATTTGCTGACACGGAAACAGATTTAGAGAGGTGATGATTCTTCCAGGGTCACTTAATTAAGTAGTCCCAGTACTTTTTGCTTTCTCACTCCAATATGTTAAGAGGCAGGATTTTGAAAAGAATATGGCATGTGAATTTAGAAAACCTGAGTTTTGTCCCACTCTCATCATTTTCCAAGTCATTACTCCAAAAAAGCAACAAAAAATTGTTTCTTCATTAATAATAAACTTAATCAAAAAAGATAGTTAACTCATATAGTTGTTAAGAATTTCAGGTGAGTGTAGATATGAAATTTATGTCTCCATTTAGGTAGAAGAACTTTTAGTTAATATTGCATTTTGATATTTAGCTGGAAAGTAATAGTAAGAGGGGATGGATTAAAAAATAAGGACCATTATCAAGTTCAACATAAAGCACTATACTCAGGCAGTGGTAAATAATGTAATATTAGCCATGTAATAATGATAAAACCCTTTATGACTAAAATGATGATTCCTGGACAAACTTCCTTTTAATCACTAGCTATACAGGCAGCCAAGAAGAACCTACTATGTCTGTTGTATGAACTTAATATCTGTGGATTTTTGAATTGGAACTGAGGTAGAAAGGTTTTTCTCCAGTGTGCAGTCAAGATACTTGGTTATGTACATATTAAGTTTTACATGAAGCTTCTATGAATCTTGTAGACATTTTCATTGCAAAACTCAGTACATTAGATCTTTTTTGGCTATGGATCTCCAGTATAAATGTATTATATAATGTGACCCACAGTTTTTAAAAGCAAAGTTATGGACTTTGTGTTCATGTATGTATTTGGTGACTTGTTTTCCCATGAAACTAAATTGATGAACAAATATTATGCTATATCTCTGAAAATGATCATTGAGAAAGAAATAAACCTTTTTAATAAATGATAAGGCAGTGATTTTTCATGTGTGGTAGAATACAGGCAGTGACATCACTAACTTGGACACTACTTCTGACAGTTATTTTGATCGTCTGAGTTGCCCTTGGACTAACTTTGGTGCATGTAATTATTTATGTGGTTCAGTCTGTCTTGGCTATTAGTTACCATCTGGTCATCATGACTACAAGATTCAGAGCTCCTAGAAAAGAAGAGTAGTATTTCTATGCTTCTTAAAGCTGAAATGATTTTGAATTCATTTTAATTTTACATTAATTCATCTTAATTTTACATTAAGATTGCATTATCCATGTAGTTCCACAGCATGAAGCACATTGTTATGAGTGATTGTGATGATGTTCTAAAAATGCATTTAGGGCAAATATGGAAACTCACTGTCCTGGTACTCACATACTATTTAATTAGCACTTTTATTTGGGTAAGCAGCAGGACCTTTTAAAGAAATATATCATTTTCCTGAGGAACTTCTTTTTCGGATATTTCAAGAAAAATGCTCTAGTTTATTCTATGTCATTTTATATGTAGTTATACTTTTCAATTATAAGTTATATTGCAAGCTAGTATAGAGAAATAATACCAACGCATGACTAGTTTAAATGCCTTTGGGGATTTTTATCTGGAAGGTATATTATAGAAATTAAACTTTCTAGCTGCTTTGCAGAACACTATTTAGTAGTCTACATATTTTATATTTCATATTGATTTCTGAAAGTCTTGCCATTTTAGACTCTTTGAGCCTAGATACTCACTGTAAATTAATCATTCTCTATATTACATCTTTCCAAAATTGAAATAACAGAATATTTCTCAACACTCTAAGCTATGCACTTCCTTGAAGTCCTTACTTAACATTTCCAAAATTCAATGTGCTGTATCAGTCATTTTTTCATGTCTACTGTCAAAGTATTAACATATGCTGGAATAAGATGAATAATAAATGAATCTCTGTCAGCAAAGTGGTTAATTGGACATGCTGTTGTATATGCAAATAATGTATCTGGCTTCCCCACTCATTCTTTTCCTTGAGACTTGTCCTAAATGAGATAATAGAATTTTTGATGCTTCTCTGGACCATTTATCATATAGTAGTCAAAAGTAGATCACTCCTGATGGGTTTCTGATAAGTGTGTTTATACAAAAGCTTTGTATTTCAGTAGATATAAAAGGCATTGATTATCTGGGTGCCTTTGTAAGGACTGTATTTGTGTAACAACAGTCTGTACTTGCCAGTAACAAAATGCTTGCCTCAGTAATATTTGTTTTAAACATAACATTATGATTTTTTATTTTTAATATGATAAACAAAAATTTTAATTTCTACCCAAGAAATCAATTCAACTCTTTGTTAATAGCAAGAAAATGACTTAAATATTGCAGAAGTGTTTTACTCTCCCAGTTCTCCTCAGTAAAGCGGTTGTACAGAGAAAGCCCTAAAACACTTTACTAGGGCTATGTAAAGTGATAGCAAGTAGCCAGTGACATCATTTATTTATTTAATAATCACTCATTGCCTATTGTATGTTGGATGCTATTCTAAGCCCTTAACAAAATATCAACTCATTTAATTCTCTCAACTTTGTGAGATAGATAATATTAACTTCCCTTCTACACTTAGAGATATTAAAGCACAGGAAGGTTAAGAGATAACAAAGTGGCAAAACAGACGTTGTGGGGCCTGGATTGAAACTGGAGCAGGCCCACTCTGAAGTCCATGTTCTTAACTTGCACAGTGTGCTGCCAACAGATATGATTTATCCTGACCGAGCCTTTTGTTTTCTCCTCCAGCTTTTATCACCAGTGGTACATAAGGAACCAACATGGATGACTATCTAAATTTATTTTGTTTAATTTACAAATCATTTCACTGCAGGTTTAGTGCCTCATCCTTATCTTCCAATTTGTTTTTAAGCATCTTTCTTCTTAACTACACATGGCATCAAGCCGCCTCTCTGTGTGCCTCCCTTGATTCATCTGGACTGATTTATCAATCTTGATATCCACCACCACATCAAGAGTAAAGGAATGATTGATTCAAGATGCTTATTAATGTTTATTAACTTTTTTCATTCTAGTTGGCAAATACATTCCCCATCAAATTGATAGATCTCCTGTGATAATAGACTAATTTGCAAATGCAGCCATGATTTACAATTAAAAGGAAATAGTTGCAGTGTATGGGATTATGTGATTATATTCTCATGAGATGAAAGGAATACCTCTGCTGCTGCTGCTAAGTCACTTCAGTCGTGTCCGACTCTGTGTGACCCCATAGACGGCAGCCCACCAGGCTCACCTGTCCCTGGGATTCTCCAGGCAAGAACACTGGAGTGGGTTGCCATTTCCTTCTCCAATGCATGAAAGTGAAAAGTGAAAGTGAAGTCGCTCAGTCGTGTCTGACCCTCAGCGACCCCATGGACTGCAGCCTTCCAGGCTCCTCCACCCATGAGATTTTCCAGGCAGAAGTACTGGAGTGGGGTGCCATTGCCTTCTCCAGGAATACCTCTATAAATAGTTAAATTGTATAGTTCTGAAGGCAAGGTACAGAGAAAAGACTGACAATTAATAAACTAAGTATTTATCCTAATTTTAATTATGGTTTCTTAATATAAAACCTTTAAAATTAAAAAAAAATTGTGTAGATTATATATACATGGTGTTATATGAGTACATAATGAATTTAAACATTTTTTCCTACTCATTTCTATTCAGACTGTAAGCTAAAGGAACATTCAGAAAGGGTGGTAAATGCTTCAAAGTTTGAGATGTTAGCTACATTTTTCATAAAGATTCATTTGTTCCTCTGACTTTATAACAGCATTTTCATTCCAGTTTATTTGCTGACATTGCACTCATTACACTTAAACTAACGCCACACATGTGTGCATGTGTGTTGTTACTTCACTCATGGTTGAGTCTCTGCAGCAGCCTGCCAGGCTCCTCTGTCCATGGGATTCTCCAGGCAAGGATACTGGAGTGGGTTGCCATGCCCTCCTCCAGGGGATCTCCCCGACATGGGGTTTAAATCCACCTCTGTTGTGCCTAACCTGCCTTGGTAGGTGGGTTCTATAGGAATTCCCAAGCAAGACTATAAAGGATTTATTTTTTGATATCTTTGTATTCACTAACTAACTAACTGACTTTGGACAGTTTCAAAACCTCTCTGAGTCTCAGTTTCTTCAAGAGTAAAATAGGACCTGTGATAGCTACTCCGTAAGGTTTTTGTGAGGCCTAGACCCTTTATGTAATCATTTATCACAAGACTTGATAAATGGCTGCTGCTGTTCAAGTAATAGATTAACCTTTCTCCAAGTGGGTCCTCTCTGCTCTGTACTCAATTAAGGGAAAAAAAAAAAAAAAAACCCGGAAAGACAGAGGTTAGTTTTGAAAACAACTATCCTCAAAGTCTTTTAAAACAGATTGTCTTCTTATCCTGCTAGATTGATATGATGGATTCCTTAAGTGAAGGCAAGGGGGTGAAGGTGATCTCCTTTCCTGGTGTCTGATTAACCCAAAAAAAAGGATGTCACAGATATTAACAGGAGAATATAATGCAGAAAACCAATAATTTTTATGCCCTTTGTCTACATAGGAATTAAACCAGGAAACCTACATCAGGGTTTAACTGCCAAGGCTATTGATGCATCTTACTGGTGGACCTTGTTTTGTATTATCTTTTCTGAAATTCTTTTAAAATTTAAATTAGGACTCATTAAGACACGTTAGGACTGAGAGGGCTTTGATAAGGAGGAGAAATTTAGGGAAAAAAAAAATTCCTTTTTTTTTTTTTTTCCCCAACTAGTCCCTGAAAATGTCAGCAAACACTAAGCCATGTGTACCTGGCTATACTACAGCTGAAAAAGGTTTGCTGCTTCTGCTAAGTCGCTTCAGTCGTGTCCGACTCTGTGCGACCCCATAGACGGAAGCTCACCAGGCTCCCCTGTCCCTGGGATTCTCCAGGCAAGAACACTGGAGTGGGTTGCCATTTCCTTCTCCGAAAAAAAAAGGTTTAGGCAAGAGAAATAGTATTTCCTGGCCCAGAATCTCTATGTTATTTTATTGTGGTCATTCTGATGCTTATGCCATAACCAAACCCCAAAAGTCTAGCATTTAAATAGAACATAAGCATCTTAGAATACTAAATCAAATAAAAATGCTCAGCAACTATAATTTCATCACCTGTTAAAATATAGCTAGTCTGTTTCTTAAAATAAATGTTTAATAGGAATTTATATCTATACTTGATCCCCACTCTGCTTTTTAGAAAGGCATTTTTAACATGGCAGATAACCTGAGCAGAAAACACCACTTTCACTCCACTTGTGCAAATTTTTTTTTTTTTTTTTTTTAACAAATGGTTTCAAATGTAGTTTTTCTTAGTCATCCCAGCCAATTGGGTCTTAACACCAAATGAATGACTCTGTGTGTGTGTGTGTGTGTGGTGTGTGTTCTTAGACATACAGCCTACAAACAACAAAAATATATTTTTTTCCAGCCTTGGGGAAAAGCAGTGTAGAAGAGATCAGATTTTTAGTTTAGCTGTAAAACACTGTGCTTTGCTTACTAGGCACAGGCTTGGAGCTGCCAGAGAAGAGCACATACTTCAGTGATGGACAGCATATATAGAGACCAAAAGCCCCCCAGGAGCAGGGCAGTGCTCCATCCTTCATTTGCCTTAAGATGCTCAGATATACCACTGTTAAAAGTCCTGCTTCTGCCAAGAGAAAATGATAAAGGAGAGAGATGTAGGGAGCAGACTTTGTGTTTTCACATAATTTTTTCATTTGGCCTCCTCATTCACAATATGCAGATATTTAGGTTATTACCAAAATGTGGGTGTTCTTACACTCTCTGCTGGCTAATCACTGTTCCAGTGAGTGCCAAGAATGCAGAGACCAATCAATCAACAAGTGCTTATTGAATGTCTGCTGCTTGGGAGAGGATGTTGTCTTATTGTCTACAAAGAACACAGTGTCTGAAAGAGGCATCAAATTCATTGTGCTGCCTCAGGCTTTAACATTCAACCTGCCTACCTTTCGTTCTTACCAACACTTGAGGGAGGTCTCCCAAATGTCCTGGGAGTAGCCAGTAGGAGAGGTGATTGCCGTCTCTTTTTCATTCTACTGCGGCTTTACAGCATACTGGAAGCTCCATCTACCCATCAGATGGACTAGACCAGTACAGGTCTTCTTTTATTACACATGTCTATAGGAAACCCATCAATGTTCTGTTGGTATTTGGGGAAATGTTTGATTGCATTTCCATTTTCACATTTGTAGAGCTCTTAATATTAAAAAATGGTTTCTCATGTTTTAATCTCACCTGTTACCCACAAAATCACTGCAGATGGTGAGTGCAGCCATGAAATTAAAAGACGCTTACTCCTTGGAAGAAAAGTTATGACCAACCTAGATAGCATATTGAAAAGCAGAGACATTACTTTGCCAACAAAGGTCCATCTAGTCAAGGCTATGGTTTTTTCCAGTGGTCATGTATGGATGTGAGAGTTGGACTGTGAAGAAAGCTGAGTGCCGAAGAATTGATGCTTTTGAACTCTAGTGTTGGAGGAGACTCTTGAGAGTCCCTTGGACTGCAAGGAGATCCAACCAGTCCATACTGAAGATCAGCCCTGGGATTTCTTTGGAGGGAATGATGCTAAAGCTGAAACTCCATTACTTTGGCCACCTCATGCGAAGAGTTGATTCATTGGAAAAGACCCTGATGCTGGGAGGGACTGGGGGCAGGAGGAGAAGGGGACGACAGAGGATGAGATGGCTGGATGGCATCACTGACTCGATGGACGTTGAGTCTGTGAACTCCGGGAGCTGGTGATGGACAGGGAGGCCTGGCGTGCTGCGATTCATGGGGTTGCAAAGAGTCGGACACGACTGAGTGACTGAACTGAACTGATGCCCACAGTGGGTTGCTCACTTTAAGTGTCCTGACTTAGTCACATGTTTATGAAAGGCAGAAGTGGGACTTAAACATAGCACACTGGTTCTCAGAGTCCGGTGCTGTTTCTTCCATGGAAGTAGGGGAGCACAGGTAAGCAGATGAGTAGGCTTAAGAATTCTTCAGGGATTCTGGGAAAAACCACAAAAAGGACCCAATCTCTATAGACCTTTGGGATCATAGAAAAAGCTAAAAGAGACGGAGGTCCTACGAGATAGAATGAAATAAAAGGAGAGGTGGTTTGCTGACATGGTCCTGGTTAGAGATCGACTGTTAATGCATCTTGTTAGTGCAATCATTTCATTTTCTTCTTGCTTATTTGGGTTTGTCTTTTAGAAAGGAAATGAGGATTCCAGCTGGAAGGACAAACTCATTGGCTTTGATCATTGTTGAAATAACTCAGAAAAATACTCAGGTTTATTCCATCTTTATTTAACTTAACACTGTAATATTTTTTAGTTGAACAGTAACAAGAAGCTATATATAGTTAAAACACCCAATTACTTGTAGGAAATTATTTAAGGGTACTTGGAAAATTGATATATTCTGTCAAGAACTTAATAATTAAACCATTTGATTCTTCACAAGGATGACAGAGAAACTTAAAAAGAAATCTCACTTTGGAAATATACTTTTCTTATAATAGTATGAAAAATGATGCCCAGCTGCTGAGATAGCCCACATTCCCCCCAAAGCAGAGACCGACCGACAAGGTGCAAGGAAATGCTTCCAGGTTTATCAATGAATTTAGAGATTATGATGAGATACATTCAAAGTATGTGTTTGTACAAACACTGTCTGCATGTTCACAGCAGCCTAACTTTTCTGGACTAAATTCTCTGAGAACAGGGAGTATGGTTTTATTTTCTCTACAGCACCTAATGTGCTGCCCAACAGTAAATACTCACAGATACAGAAATGTTTCCAGAATGATTCACAGACTGCCTCCTTACGTAGAAGCCATGATATGTTCATCCTATTAGTTGGAGCTGACTTTAGAGCTACAGCCAGCAGGGTAGGATTTTTGAGCTGTTTAAATAGCCTTAAATATCTAAATGTTTCTCCCATTGCTTCTGATTCCACCGTTGGAGATGGCATTCTTCAGTGTCTTGATAACTTTTATTAACATTTGTTGTATGTTGTAAGAGTAAGAAGTTCAGAGTTATGGGCCATCAGTTGCTGGCTGAGTAATGGCTCTAAAATGGGACGCAAGTGACAATCCCTGTCCTTATTGAACCATGTTATGTGAAAAATAAATGGCATGATGTTTATGCTTTATAAGTTATATTTAGGAAGAATAAAAACATTTTAATAATAAAGGTAACCCAGTTACTTAGGGAATAGTCATACACAAAACTGATGCAAGCTGATGATTCTTAAAATTTAAACAGATCGGAATCACCTAGGGAGCTTATTAAGACTGCAGATGCCTGGCCTGTACCCCTAATGGTTCTGTTCTGTAAATTGGAGGTAAGATTCAAGATTTGCATTTCTCAATACTCACTTTAAGAGAGTCTAGTGTAAATGGTTCTTGGCCAGCTCTTTTGGAATAAGACTTTATAGCATCATCTTCAACTGCTGGCATTTATGTACCTCTTTCTAAGCCCACAACACATATTGTCTGATGAACCAGTAGAAAATGATTGCTTTACATAAAGAGAATTCAGGAAATTATTAGAATGCAGGGATAAAAATGTGGAAGGGTACCTCAAACCTGGCATCATAATGTTAGTTCTCAATCGCTCTTCGTAAAATATTAGCAATGTTACCTGCAAGTTGTTAAGTCTATTATCTTTCTTCTAGGAAGGACTGTTACATCTAAAAATATTCTTATAGGAAGAAAACTGCAAGCAGACTCCCACTAAAGGCTCACGGCTATTGTTTTGATGGACTAGGGTGTATTCTACACTCAGCCAACTCTGGTTTTGCAGTGGAATTATACTTTTGAGGGTTATCTGCATATAGATATAAATAGAGACATGCACACACACACACACAATATACAAATCTGTCTGTGACATCCTTTTATCCTTCCATTTACACATTCTTTTGTTTTTCATTTCTAGTATCCTTAGAAAGGATTATTTTATCTATAATGCAGACCAAGGTGTCATTTCTTTCTCTTTTTGCTTTTCTTCTAATAAAAAATATCTTTTAATGATTAACATTTTTTTTCCTTTGACCAAGAAAACTTTGATGCAGGTGTTATTTCAGCACATATTTCATCATATCCTATGACAATGTTTTAGATTTTGTAATGTCTTTTCCAAATTTTATCTCCTTTAAGGATTGTGATGTTTTAATGATAAATCTTTTATGAACTTCCTCTTTCTTTGTCTTCTTCCTAAATCACCTATATCTTTCTGGAAAATGACAATATTATTGGGTTATAATTCTTCATTCTTTTTGACTTTATGTGGATACGAGTGTATCTTTAGAACCATACACTTGAAGTACAAAAGGGATTTTTAGGATTAACTAATTCCTATCCCTAATTTTATGGATGTAGACTCTCAGACCCAGGGAGAGTAAATACTCAGCTATACATTTCTTCTCCCATTCTGTACTGCTCTTCTCTCAGCTATATTCATGAGTTACCCAAACTCAGAGTAATCTAGTCATATACAAGCCATTCTTTGTGAAGAATTTTAAATTGAGTGACTCCCCTGGCAGTAAACAAGCTCTGAGAAACTGAACAAGTTTTCCATTTATAGTTTGAGAAGTTTTTTTAATTTTTGAGCTACTTTATTCATTAAAATTTACTTGAACTGAGAGCAACCATAACTCCTGTGTGCACCATTAAGCGGACAGTTTAAAATACTTCCTTGCTCAATTTATTTTACTATGGAGATTTTTTAAATGGGGAAAAGATAGTGTCGGCTTGGTGGTTGGGTGCAGTAGGGAAAAGGAGGTTTCGGGAGGAAGGTTTTTCTACTGTGAATATCTTTGGGCATGCAAGGTTACAGCAGGAGGAAATGGCCTTGTTTTAGTATCCCATTGTTGTTAATGAGAGAAGGAAAAAAAGAGGCTCCCTTTGACTTTAAATTCTTTCTATCAAATTCTTAAGACATTTAAAGATAATTAATGTTTTACATAACATTTGTTATTGCTGAGTGACTTTCCATGCAGCTCTAGTGGTAAAGAACCTGCCTGCCAAAGCGGAGACTTAAGACATGCAGGTTCAGTCCCTAGATTGGGAAGCTCCCCTGGAGGAGGGCATGGCAACCCACTCTGCTGTTCTTGCCTGGAGAATCCCATGGACAGAAGAGCCTGTTGGGCTACGGTCCACAGAGTTGCAAAGAGTCGTGTACAAGATTTAGAAACTGCAGAGAATGCAATAACAGCATTCATAATCATAATATACAGCTGTCCTGTGTGCAGAGTCACTTCAGTCATGTCTGACTCTTTGCAACCCCATGGACTCAGCCCACCAGACTCCTCCGTCCGTGGAATTCTCCAGGCAAGAATACTGGAATGGGTTGCCATTTCCTCCTGTGGAGGATCTTCCCAACCCAGAGATTGAACCTGTGGCTCCTGTGGCTGCTGCATTGCAGGTGAATTTTTTACCGCTGAGCTACCAGGGAAGTCCATTATGATATCCAGAAATCAGCTCTATTAAAACCTTCAGTATTTTTTTAGTTGTCATTTTTACATATTTAAACACTAAGGAAAAAAAGAATTCTGCTGTACGTAATGTTTTGTAACCTTTTTTAAATTAAAAATGCATGGAGAACATCTTATTTTTTTAAATAATTTTATTCTAGATATAAATTTTTAGTCATTACGTGGTGTATTAACTGGTGGCTCAGACGGTAAAGTGTCTGCCTGGAATGCAGGAGACCCAGGTTCAGTCCCTGGGTTGGAAAGATCCCCTGGAGAAGGAAATGGCACCCCACTCCAGTATTCTTGCCTGGAAAATCCCATGGATGGAGGAGCCTGGTTGGCTACAGTCCATGGGGTCGCAAAGAGTCAGACACGACTGAGCGACTTCACTTTCACTCTCACTATCACTATACTTATTTCACCAAACTTTTTTGTTATTGAATGTTTAGATTGCTTTCATTTAAAAACTGTATAAGCACTGGTGTTATAAGTGATGCTTGAATATCAATATCTGTGTGAAAAGTGTGGAAATTCTAAGTTAGAAGGTATAGTTATCTAGGGGTTTTTGGTACTCTTGGTTTTTTGGTACAGTTTTGCTAAACTGAATTCTATACCCAATCTCTCTTTGCATCCCTGTACATTACCTCCTGGTCTGTTCCCATTCCCTGTCACACTGGCCAGTCCCAGCTACAATTGCCACTTTTAATTTTGGTCATTTTATAGGCAAAAAAAATTTACTTCATTGTTTTAACTGTTATATACTTTTTTAAAATTTCTGCAATGTTTGAACATCTTCACATGTGAATTTGCCAATTTTGCTTCACCCAGTTGCCTATTCGTTACATATTCTAGTCTATCTAGTAAGGTGTTCCTTTCGTTCTCATTGATTTGTAAGATTTCTTTATAAATGTTGTTATTTCTCTATTTGTTGTACATGTGTCTAACTTTTTTTTTCAAGTTAATTACTTGCCTTTTGTCTGTGGTGCTGTTAATGTATCAATTCTGTTCAGTTCAGTCACTCAGTCATGCTGACTCTTTGCGACCCCATGAACCACAGCACACCAGGCCTCCCTGTCCATCACTACCTCCCGGAGTTCACACTCATGTCCATCAGGTCCGTGATGCCATCCAGCCATTTTGTCCTCTGTTGTCCCCTTCTCCTCCTGCCCCCAATCCATCCCAGCATCAGGGTCTTTTCCAATGAGTCAACTCTTCGCATGAGGTGGCCAAAGTATTGGAGTTTCAGCTTTAGCATCAGTCCTTCCAATGGACACCCAGGACTGATCTCCTTTAGGATGGACTGGTTGGATTTCCTTGCAGTCCAAGGGACTCTCAAGAGTCTTCTCCATCACCACAGTTTATAAGCATAGGGGCTTTAATATTTTCCTGTAGTCAGATATATTGGCATTTTTCTCTGTTGTTAATTTCATTTGTAGCGTCCTTTTAACTCTCCACCCGCTTGGAGATGATTCTGCATGACATTTTTATGTCCACAGGCAGGAGATACTGAGCCAGCATCTATTCAGGTAGCTGTGAAAGAAATGACAGGAGACAAGGTGTGTTAGTAGATTGACCTAGCAAGCAGTTAGGGGTCAAGAGTGAAGCTGCTAACAGCATAGGGAAGCCTTGGGGTTTAGGAGTAGGGTGGGGATACCAGAGTTAGTAGAAACTGATTAGAATGTTTCCAATTCTTAAGAACACTGCAGCTGAGAGAATTAAATATGATAACATCTTTCATCTCCTCTGTTGCTAGCCATGGTGTTGAACTCTTTGTAAATATGTGCTATACTATCCTTCAAGACGTTCGCTATTGTATGATCTTGTTGACTGCTTCATTTTTATAAGCAATGACCCTAAGAGGAAAATCAGAACATGCATATACTAACTCTGCTTTGTAAGATTAAGAAGCAAGCTGATGTTCTTTTTTTCTTTCTTTTTATAACACATTTTTTCCTCTTAGAAAATGAGGTATAATTTAAATACAAGGAAATGTACTCATTTTCAGTACACAACTAGATGGAGGAATTTTTTGCCTATTTATATTCCTTGTCCTGGTCAGTATGGAACATTTCTATCATTGTAGGATGTGGTTCTCAGTAGAATACTTACCTACCCTACCCCACCCAAAACCACTTCTGATCATTGTAAGAGAGAATTTTGCCTGTCCTGAACTTTATGTCAATGGAATCATAAAGCAGGTTCTCTTCTATGTCTGGTTTCTTTGTATTGGCATAGTGGTTTTGAAATTTTACCATGTTGTTTTCTATAACTTAATTCTCTTTATTTCTGAATAGTATTCCATTGTATAGATATATTGCAGTTTGTTTATTCATTATCACATAGATGGGCTTTATGGTTTGTTTCCAGTTTGGGATTCCTTTGACTATGATTATCTTTGTATCAGGGTGGACACAAGTGTTTATTCCTGTTTAGGTATATTCTGAAACTGGGAAGCTTGGGACATATAATAGGCTTTTGATTGTTAAAGACTGTGCCAGTTTTCCAAGGTGGTTGTATGATTTTACAGTCCCAGTAACATTATAGGGAAGTTCCAGTTGTTTCCACACCCTTATGTACACTTAGTATTTTTAACCTTTTAATTTTATTCATACTATTCGATGTGTTTATAAATAGTATGTCTGACCCTAACAAAATGATAATCAGTACAAATGGTTTCAAGGTGATGTTTCTTAGCAAAGAGAAGTCTAAAAACTATAGACTATATGATTTTAAAACATTTTTTAAATTAGTATCAATTTCATATAATTAAAGAAGGTAATTAAAGAGTTAATGGACATAAAAACAGCAAGTTAAGTAATAGTATTTGAAGATAAAGTTCCATGTTAAAACTTTGGTCATAGTGAAGGCTTAGGTCCTCTCTCATAACTTCCTGGCCTGCTTTGGTTTTTCTCTCTCTTCCATTGTATGCCTGAGCCTGCAGCTGCTAGCCTGAAATTTCCCTTAATAGTGAAGTGCTATTTTAAGAAATTAAAATACTTGGAAAAATTTGCTTTCTAATTTTATTTGACTAAGTCTCTTGCTGTCTTTAGATACAGCAAGTACAATATAATAATCTCAATAAACATCTGAGGAAGAAAGTTATTTTTAAAGTTGAGGAAAAATGTATCATTTAAGGTAATTGCTGCTAAATTTATTCCATAGATTTAATTTAAAGTGCTTGTTAATAACTGCTGGCATTTGTTCAGTATATCTTTTAGCACAGCATACATAATATATTAATTAATGTGTTAAATAGTAAAATTAGACTGTGAACATAAGTAAAATATTCCTAAAATATGAAGAATCAGCCCACCAAATTAAAAAAGAATATTTAAATATAGCTTTGTTTTGATGAAAACTAATCAGATCAGATCAGTCGCTCAGTCGTGTCCGACTCTTTGCGACCCCATGAACTGCAGCACGCCAGGCCTCCCTATCCATCACCAGCTCCCAGAGGTCACTCAGACTCACATCCATCGAGTCGGTGATGCCATCCAGCCATCTCATCCTCTGTCGTCCCCTTCTCCTCCTGCCCCCAATCCCTCCCAGCATCAGAGTCTTCTCCAATGAGTCAACTCTTCGCATGAGGTGGCCAAAGTACTGGAGTTTCAGCTTTAGCATCATTCCTTCCAAAGAAATCCCAGGGCTGATCTCCTTCAGAATGGACTGGTTGGATCTCCTTGCAGTCCAAGGGACTCTCAAGAGTCTTCTCCAACACCACACTTCAAAAGCATCAATTCTTCGGCGCTCAGCCTTCTTCACAGTCCAGCTCTCACATCCATACATGACCACAGGAAAAACCATAGCCTTGACTAGACGGACCTTTGTTGGCAAAGTGATGTCTCTGCTTTTGAATATGCTATCTAGGTTGGTCATAACTTTCCTTCCAAGGAGTAGCGTCTTTTAATTTCATGGCTGCAGTCACCATCTGCAGTGATTTTGGAGCCCAGAAAAATAAAGTCTGACACTGTTTCCACTGTTTCTCCATCTATTTCCCATGTAGTGATGGGACCAGATGCCATGATCTTCGTTTTCTGAATGTTGAGCTTTAAGCCAACCTTTTCACTCTCCACTTTCACTTTCATCAAGAGGCTTTTGAGTTCTTCTTCACTTTCTGCCATAAGGGTGGTGTCATCTGCATATCTGAGGTTATTGATATCTCTCCCAGCAATCTTGATCCCAGCTTGTGTTTCTTCCAGTCCAGCATTTCTCATGATGTACTCTGCATATAAGTTAAATAAACATGGTGACAATATACAGCCTTGACGTACTCCTTTTCCTATTTGGAACCAGTCTGTTGTTCCATGACCAGTTCTAACTGTTGCTTCCTGACCTGCAGACAGATTTCTCAAGAGGCAGGTCAGGTGGTCTGGTATTCCCATTTCTTTCAAAATTTTCCACAGTTTATTGTGACCTACACAGTCAAAGGCTTTGGCAAAGTCAATAAAGCAGAAATAGATGTTTTTCTGGAACTCTCTTGCTTTTTCCATGATCCAGCGGATGTTGGCAATTTGATCTCTGGTTCCTCTGCCTTTTCTAAAACCAGCTTGAACATCAGGAAGTTCACGGTTCACATATTGCTGAAGCCTGGCTTGGAGAATTTTGAGCATTACTTTACTAGTGTGTGAGATGAGTAATGAGATGAAAACTAATAAACATTATATAAATATAATGAGAAGAGTAAAATGCTTACTGTGTATTACTTTTTGCAAATGCATTCAAATAATAGATTATAGTTAGAAACTTTCTCTGGTAAATATATACCTTCCACTTTTTTGAAATTATATTTTGAAATTATTTTGTTTATTGGAATCTATTGATTGGGAAACTATAAATAAGGAAAACTAATCCATTGAAATCATAGTCTTTTAACATGTTCACAAATTTTATCAGAATATTTTTAAAATAAAGATAAACACATAAAATATAAATGTAGTAATAGTGTATATTTTATAATGTTCATTTATATGTGATTTTTATCTCTGCATTGAAGAAGAATCTCAAAAATATTCTTAAAATCAGAACCAAGCTTCTTTTAATTCTAAATTTCAGATAATAATTTCAATAATACTGTTAATAATAATGCAAATAGATTGAAACTTGCTATTAAAATGTGCTTGTAAGCATAAGGCCGAGAACTTTGAATCAGGCAAAACCAGAACTGAATTCCAGCTCTGCTTGGTGATGTGACTTCTGATGTTTCCACATCCATTAAATGGGAGTCATATTTACTCATCTTCTTGAGATATTTGAATGATTCTGTAAAGTTCATATCATGGGAACATAAGCATATTTTACTCTCATTTCCCTTAAGAGAGGTTAGGCAAACTGCTGTTCTTTATGCTTCCGTGGGACCTAGTGAAGGACACTGTAAACTTCTTCCCTATCTCGTCATATTCTTCTTTCCAGTGATCAGTCTATAGGCCCTGCCCTCTAAATTTGCTAGCTCCATGTTAGCACCATCCTTTGTCTTTTCAGCACAAGGTACTGCCTCCATTCTTACTTTATTATGATTCTTTCTTCCCTTGACATCTGTTTCATTTAACTATACTATTTTCTTTCCATTCTGATAGTTCCATCCTCTCCTTCTCTCCCAATTTCTTCCTTTCTCTGCCACCAAGGTGCAGAAATTCTATTTTAAGTCCTCTCCCCTCTGTCTACCTTCTCTTTTTTGGTGATCTCATCAAGTATTCTCATTTATTTCCCTCAACCCAACTGTTCTGTTGGATATTTAAACCCATGCTGGACTTTTTCCACCTGAATTTCTGGGCAGCACATCAAAGTCCAAGAATAAAAGTGAACATACCTTCCCCACCACTAGAAACTTTTCCTGCAGAGTCAGATGGAGGTTTTTCAGGGTCTAAAGCTAATAAAATTCAAGGAGTGCCAGTTAAGAAAAAGAATGCCAAATGTTAAATAAAAATGACCACAGTCCCTCTGTTGCCACCTGGTGTGAGGGGGAGTATGGCGAAGGAAAAACTGGAGCAGAAAGATTTAGAAGCTTAACGATCAAGATAGAAATGACTTTTTGCAAGTTTTACAAAAAGATATGACTATGTGAACACACTGCTGGGGTCCCCCCACTCAGGGTTCAGAAAGAAGTCCTATAGATAGGTGACCCTGAAGCTTAAGATTCATTAGCTTCAGGTAAATTAATTCTATCTTTTTGGTCTTTCTAAATCTTAAATGGCACCCTGATTTTTTTGATCACTAAAGTGCAAAACCTTTAAATTAATTTCCCCTTGTCTTTGGCTCTGTATCTAAACAGTTGCCTATTTTGCTGTCTTGTTTTCATTGTATCCTCTGACTGCCAAAGATCTCAAAACCTCTAGTGGAGACTGTTTCAATAGCTTTCTCATTAGTCTTCTAGTCTTCTCAATCATCAGATCAGATCAGGCGCTCAGTCATGTCCGACTCTTTGCAACCCCATGAATCGCAGCACACCAGGCCTCCCTGTCCATCACCAACTCCCGGAGGTCACTCAGACTCACATCCATCGAGTTGGTGTTGCCATCCAGCCATCTCATACTCTGTCGTCCCCTTCTCCTCCTGCCCCCAATTCCTCCCAGCATCAGAGTCTTCTCCAATAAGTCAACTCTTCGCATGAGATGGCCAAAGTACTGGAGTTTCAGCTTTAGCATCATTCCTTCCAATGAACGGGGAAGGCAATGGCACCCCACCCCAGTACTTTTGCCTGGAAAATCCCATGGACAGAGGATCCTGGTAGGCTCCAGTCCATGGGGTCTCTAAGAGTCGGACACGACTGAGCGACTTCCTTTTCACTTTTCACTTTCATGCATTGGAGAAGGAAATGGCAACCCACTCCAGTATTCTTGCCTGGAGAATCCCAGGGACAGGGGAGCCTGGTGAGCTTCCGTTTATGGGGTCGCACAGAGTCGGACACGACTGAAGCGACTTAGCAGCAGCAGCAGCAGCAGCTTCCAAAGAAATCCCAGGGCTGATCTCCTTCAGAATGGACTGCTTGGATCTCCTTGCAGTCCAAGGGACTCTCAAGAGTCTTCTCCAACACCACAGTTCAAAAGCATCAATTCTTCAGTGCTCAGCCTTCTTCACAGTCCAGCTCTCACATCCACACATGACCACAGGAAAAACCATAGCCTTGACTGGACGGACCTTTGTTGGCAAAGTAATATCTCTGCTTCTCAATCATATACCCTGCTTAAAGTTTAGTCTAATTGCTAAATGAAAATATTACTTTCACCCCACTCTTACCAAAGTAAGTTCAAATAGTTCAAATTCCCAAGTCTTATATTTAAAACCCTTCCTTTGTTGGCCCCAGCTTTCTATTTTTCCAGTTTTTCAAATCTTTTCATAACTAGTCTCCTGGATAACACACTATAGAAGCTAAACTGAACTACTTTGAGTTTCTAGAACATCTGTTTCTGAAAGTATATACTGACCATACTTGGAGTTAGATACTACTTGTTAGCACCCCTTTTATTAAGAGGAAGGAGTGTTTTCTACAACTTGTTATTTTCTAGCTCATACTAATGACTAAGTACAGACAAGCATATTTTAGAAAAGGACTTGGAGTTCCATCACATATTGATTTTAAAAGTTGCATTAAAAAATGACGCCTTTAAAAAAAAAAATAAAACCACTTATAAGGTCATAATATTGAATACTGACAGTGGTATAAATACAATTTGAGGCTGTAAAGGAAGTTTTCCATTCATTTTCTGAAATCCGTATTATTCAGCCTCCCACCTTCCATTTGGTTCTCCATCAAACATGTAAAGGCCTGTTTGCCTCCTTTTATTCAGAAATATGTACTGAGTGCGTGACAGGTGTCAAGCATAGTCTCTGTTCTTTATGACCCTAGCCTCATAGTAGAGGACAGACTTTGAAACACTGTACTGTTGCTACTGCTAAGTCGCTTCAGTCGTGTCCGACTCTGTGCGACCCCATAGACGGCAGCCCACCAGGCTCCCCCATCCCTGGGATTCTCCAGGCAAGAACACTGGAGTGGGTTGCCATTTCCGTCTCCAATGCATGAAAGTGAAAAGTGAAAGTGAAGTTGATCAGTCGTGTCCGACTCTTAGCAACCCCATGGTGGTCCCCAGTCAACAGCAACAGCATCACCTGGAGACTTGTTTGATGCAAATTCTTGTGTCCTACCCACACCTAATAAATCAGGAACTCTAGTGTTGGGGCCCAGCAAACCTGTAGTTTAACAAGCGCTGCAAGAGACTCCGGGGAAGGCAATGGCACCCCACCCCAGTACTTTTGCCTGGAAAATCCCATGGACGGAGGAGCCTGGTAGGCTCCAGTTCATGGGGTCGCTGGGAGTCGGACGCGACTGAGCGACTTCACTTTCACTTTTCACTTTCGTGCATTGGAGAAGGAAATGGCAACCCACTCCAGTGTTCTTGCCTGGAGAATCCCAGGGACGGGGCAGCCTGGTGGGCTGCCGTCTGTGGGGTCGCACAGAGTTGGACACGACTGAGGCGACTTAGCAGCAGCAGCAGCAGCAAGAGACTCTGCTGCATGATAAAGTTTGTTACAATCTATTTCTTGAGCAATAACAGACGTTGGGCAACTGTAGAGGGTACAGTGACCCTGCCGGGAATTGTTAACTGGGGGAAAGAAGACTTCTGATGAAGTTTTATGGAGGATAAGACCTATGAGCTGGATCTTGGAAAAATACTGTCTAATAGTTATTTTTATGCTTGCATTTTAGTAAATTCCAATATAGCCTATCATATAACTAAATTATTTTGACTTTTCAAAATCACAGTTAATAATGAAAACTAACACTAAAGTTATTTTATAGTTGGAAGAGAAATCATTTTATAATATGCTTTAAAATATTGGTGGACGGGTTAATACAGAATGACTTACAGATAAAACGCTGATAAGAAGGAATGCACTGTCCTTGGAGCTAATAGCATCCTTTAACTCCATGAGGTTAGTTTTTTTTTTTTTTAATTAAATTTTATTTTGCTTAACTTTACAATATTGTATTGCTTTTGCCATACATCAAGATGGATCCGCCACAAGTATACATATGTTCCCCATCCTGAAACCTCCTCCCTCCTCCCTCCCCATACCATCCCTCTGGGTCGTCCCAGTGCACCAGCCCCAGGCATCCGTTATCAGGCATTGTACCTGGACTGGCGACTCGTTTCAGATATGATATTGTACATATTTCAATGCTATTCTCCCAAATTATCCCACCCTCTCCCGTTCCCAGAGTCCAAAAGTCTGTTCTATACATCAGTGTCTCTTTTGCTGTCTCGTGAACAGGGTTATTGTTACCATCTTTCTAAATTCCATATATATGCATTAGTATACTGTATTTGTGTTTTTCTTTCTGGCTTACTTCACTCTGTATAATAGGCTCCAGTTAGAACTTCATTTTTCAAGAATAGGTTTTGTTTTGTTTTTTTTTTTTAATAATTTGGGGTGAATGTGAGTCTGAGTGACCTCCGAGAGCTGGTGATGGATAGGGAGGCCTGGCGTGCTGCTGTTCATGGGGTCGCAAAGAGTCGGACACGACTGAATGACTGATCTGATCTGATCTGATCTGGGGTGAATGACTTGAGATAGAAATAGCAGTGAGAAAAATAAAATATCATTGGCTTACAAGTAAATCTTTGGCAAAGGCAAGAAATGAATTTATATCTAAATTCATATCCTGCCTCTACCCAACCTTATTAGTTGTCAAATCTAGTGATAGATTATAGAGCTTTGCATACTTATAGGGTAGTTTAATTCTAAAAGAATCATCACGTGAAAAATTTCTTGTCTAAGAAATCACTCTTGTCAGTTGCTTATTCAGGATGTGTGTGCATACTGAAGAGGGTATCTCTTAGTGTTCAAATACATTAAAATCACAGAATAATTCTTGATGGACCAAGTTATTAAATCCAACTCCCCTGTTCATACTCTGTCCCAGAATACCACCACCACCACCACATAAGGTGTGTTTGGAGTGTTTTGTTTGTTTTTTCCTTTTAAATGATTGTTTTGAGGCTCTTCTTCTCTGTCAAGCTGAGGTGATAAAGGGCAGTGGCCCTGAGTATTCCTTGGGGTAACCTTCTCATTAGCCCTTGTCTCCAGGTAACCCTTCTTGATGTAATGTCTGGGCTAGCAGTCAGTGCTCAGCCTCTAGAATGAACCCAATTCTGCCTTGAAGAGCACATCAATTAATCAACAAGTATGTAGAGGAATAAAGTAACTTATAAAATAACATAATTGAATACATGTCTTAGACCTGGCTGTTTTTTGACTTTCCCAATTTTTAGCTCTGTGGTCAAGAGTGGGTCAGGGCTTCACAGGTGGCTCAGTAGTAAAGAATTCACTTGCCAAGCAGGAGATGCAGATTCTATCTCTGGGTCAGGAAGATTCCCTGGAGAAGGATATGGCAACCCACTCCAGTATTCTTGCCTGGGTAATCCCATGGACAGAGGAGCCTGGTGGGCTGCAGTCCCTGGGGTCACAAAGAGTTGGATGTGACTTTATGATTAAACTGCCACCGCCACCATAGTGGGTCGCTTTACCAAGCCAAGCATCTGTTGTAATTTGACTAATTTTCATCTGTAAAATGGGGAAAGGAAATTCACATAAGATAATGTTTTTAAATAATTTAATGTAATATTTGGCATATTATCAACTTTTAGCTAGTTTATTGTTATATATTGTTGTTTAATTGTGAATTGAATATTATACTATTCTTATTGTGGAATGGAAGGCAGTATTAGAGTTGCTGAAAAGTGAGGTTAATTACTGCTAATCTTTGTGATTTTTCTCAATTTAGAGCAAAATCAGAAGCACTATGCCTCTTCCATTTGCTATCTTTTAAAAGACAGCCAAAGTTCAACACCTCGCGTTTCTTGAAAAGTACCATTCTCCATGCTTAGTTGCTTCAGTCGTGTCTGACTCGTTGCAACCCCATGGTCTGTAGCCCGCCAGGCTCCTCTGTCCATGGGGTTCTCCAAGCAAGAATACTGGAGTGGGTTGTCATTTCCTTCTCCAGGAGATCTTCCCAACTCAGGGATCAAACCCATGTCTCCTGCATTAGCAGGTGGATTCTTTACCACTGGGCCACCTGGGAAGCCCTGAGACGTACTAGTACTTGAAAACAAAATTGTTTTCATTTTGTAACTTTTTACTTCCCTTTTCCTCACCTTTAATTTATAAAATCTATGCACTGTTCAAACTGTTTTAAAGTTCAAATTTACAAACTGTGTCAGTAGTCCGTAGGATGGAAAAGATGAATCTTCTGTATACTGAAATATGAACTTCAATTTCTCTCAGTGAACAAATCTCAGTTCACTCCTTGTCTAGATGGGAAATACTGAGTTCAGTAACTTAATCCCTGTTAGCTTTGAGTTTTCTTAGGTTTAGGAATACAGACAGGAAATCAGTAAGTGTTGAACTAGTGATAGCATAATCTTCAGATCAGATCAGATCAGTCGCTCAGTCGTATCCGACTCTTTGTGAGCCCATGAATCCCAGCATGCCAGGCCTCTCTGTCCATCACCAACTCCTGGAGTTTACCCAGACTCACACCCATTGAGTCAGTGATGCCATCCAGCCATCTCATCCTCTGTGGTCCCCTTCTCCTCCTGCCCCCAATCCCTCCCAGCATCAGAGTCTTCTCCAATGAGTCAACTCTTTGCATGAGGTGGCCAAAGTACTGGAGTTTCAGCTTTAGCATCATTCCTTCCAAAGAAATCCCAGGGCTGATCTCCTTCAGAATGGACTGGTTGGATCTCCTTGCAGTCCAAGGGACTCTCAAGAGTCTTCTCCAACACCACACTTCAAAAGCATCAATTCTTCAGCGCTCAGCCTTCTTCACAGTCCAGCTCTCACATCCATACATGACCACAGGAAAAACCATAGCCTTGACTAGACGGACCTTTGTTGGCAAAGTAATGTCTCTGCTTTTGAATATGCTATCTAGGTTGGTCATAACTTTCCTTCCAAGGATTAAGCATCTTTTAATTTCATGGCTGCAGTCACCATCTGCAGTGATTTTGGAGCCCAGAAAAATAAAGTCTGACACTGTTTCCACTGTTTCTCCATCTATTTCCCATGAAGTGATGGGACCGGATGTCATGATCTTCATTTTCTGAATGTTGAGCTTTAAGCCAACTTTTCACTCTCCACTTTCACTTTCATCAAGAGGCTTTTGAGTTCTTCTTCACTTTCTGCCATAAGGGTGGTATCATCTGCATATCTGAGGTTATTGATATCTCTCCCAGCAATCTTGATTCCAGCTTGTGTTTCTTCCAGTCCAGCGTTTCTCATGATGTACTCTGCATATAAGTTAAATAAGCAGGGTGACAATATACAGCCTTGATGAACTCCTTTTCCTATTTGGAACCAGTCTGTTGTTCCATGTCCAGTTCTAACTGTTGCTTCCTGACCTGCATACAGATTTCTCAAGAGGCAGATCAGGTGGTCTGGTATTCCCATCTCTTTCAGAATTTGCCACAGTTTATTGTGATCCACACAGTCAAAGGCTTTGGCATAGTCAATAAAGCAGAAATAGATGTTTTTCTGGAACTCTCTTGCTTTTTCCCTGATCCAGCGGATGTTGGCAATTTGATCTCTGGTTCCTCTGCCTTTTCTAAAACCAGCATCACTAAAGACTTTGTGTAGCTCTTTGATGTAGAGACATGCATTTCAGAGACATGTTTTCTTTTGTGTTCTGGCTTGCCTACATACTAAGTACTCTGAATTGTGCATGGCTGGAGGCCAAAGAATGCTCTTGTTCCAGTGAGACTGCCTAATATTAATGTTTATATGGTTACTGACTTTGGGACTTTTGCTTTAGAGGGTGATGATTTTCTCCTGGTTTTTTCAGCTTTCTAGTTGTTAGGATGATGAGGACATGATTTGCTACTACAGATTTCCCTACACAACTCAGGGCTGCAATAATTTGGCATGACAGAAGGTGTGTGCTGCCAGCAAAGTATCAGAAGATAGAAGAGTACAAACCATTGCTATTTGAATCAGATGGCATATGATGCACATTCCATGAGTTCAATGAACAGAACAAGCAGACTTCTGGGTGTTTGTGGTCTTCTCTTCATATCCTTGTCAGACCAGTTACAGGGATCAGCCATTAAACTCTATTTCATGTTGCAGCATCATAGTCCTAGTTTCCCTTGACTTGGAGTGGGTGTTCAGTCGCTCAGTCCTGTCTGACTTTTTGCAACCCTATGGACTGTAGCCCACTAGACTCCTCTGTCCATGGGATTTCCCAGGCAAGAATACTAGAGTTGGTTGTCGTACCCTCCTTTAGGGGACCTTCTAGATTCAGGGACTGAACCCACCTGCATTGCAGGTGACTTCTTTACCGCTGAGCCACTGGGGAAATCCTTATCATATGTGTTTGAGCCTCATCCCATATTCTGTATCTACAGCCAGAAATGCTCTCCTTCCTCCTCTCTGACTTTTTAGCTCCCATCCATTCATCCATTTCCTATCCCATCCATTCATCCACTTCCTAACCCTAGCTCTATTCTCAGAAGTCTCCCTTAATACTCTAGACCATGCTGATTTTCTCCCATTTGAATTTCTGGGTCATTTAATGTCACTGCTAAATCATTTGACACTTTATTTTACTGTTTTCCATATTTTGTCTAATTCTCTTCAAGTGAAAATTTTCTCAAGGATAATATCCTTACTGTAATGTACCATGTTTCTTTCCTATTCCTTTACCAAACAAATCCATCCCTACCTCCAGACTAATCTAATTCCAACCACATACTAGACATTGTTCTCCAGTATGACTCAATGAATACTTTAAAAAATTGCTGATTTTTTTTCATCTGACTAAATAAGATTACATTGTTTTAAATGTGATCATGCAAGACCTTCCAATTAGAAATGTCAGTCACTTGTTCTTAAGATTTTAAAATACGGTGGAAGTGTTCTACTTATAAATCTTTAAGTCATCCATAAGTTTGGGATGATCTTGGTTACAGCAGAATCAAGGGTAGGAGTGGGGGTCTGGTGGAGATGATTAGAAAGCTCAGTCTTCCCAGGAAAGTGTTAGGTTTTGGTTATATGATCTGTATACCTCCCGTTTCTGTAAGTGCTTTGCTCTCTGGATTGGAGAAGGCAGGGTCTTAGCAAATTGACTGTTGTCACTAACAGGAAAGAATGCAACTTGTGTTAAAACTGGAAGAGGCAAGGATGGAGAAGTTACTGGGTAATGAATTTAGTGCTTGGGGGACAGAGGAAGTAAGTATGAGAGGGGATAGTGGTTGACCCAGGAGACATCAATAGGCTGTGACTATATCTAAGTTTCTAGGCCTGAGAGATGGGTAGAGGGGAGCTCTTCTTTGCATTTCTAAGGTGCTGTTCCCATCTCCTGGGCTTCAGGTGGCACAGTGGTAGAGAATTTACCTGCCAATGCAGGAGATGCAGGAGACACAGGTTCGATCCCTGGATCAGGAATATTCCCTGGAGGAGGAAATGGCAACCCACTCCAGTATTCTTGCCCGGAAAATTCCACGGACAGAGGAGCCTGGCGGGCTACAGTCCATGAGGTCACAAAGAGTCGGACACAATTGAACACACACACTTATTCCCTTCTCCCACTCAGCCCTGATACTGTTTTTTCCTGCAGGTCAGCCTTCCTTAGAATAAATGTTTTTGCTGCTGGTTGAGTCTTTCAAGGGAGTCCTCTCTTTAAGGTAACAGAATTCAGACATTTTAGAGATAAAGGAGTCTGAGATCAATATGGGCTTCCCTGGTGGCTCAGATGGTAAAGAATCTGCTTGCATTGCAGGAAACCCATGTTTGATCCCTGGGTTGGGAAGATCCCCTGGAGAAGGGAATGGCTGCCCACTCGGGTATTCTGTCCTGGAGAATTCTGTGGACAGGGGAGCCTGGTGGGCTGTATCTCAGTGCAGTCACAGAACAGCACTGGACACTCAAAAATCACTCATTTGAGCCACTGTAACTTTATGCTATACTTTATGAAGCATAGGATTTCTAATTTTGTTTTCATTTTTTCATAATGCAGCTATAATATATAATTAATGATGGGGAAATGCTATAAAACTAAACCAGAAACTAAAATAATTAAACAAATGGACATTTTCAACTTTGAGTCAGGGGAGCTAGAGTTATTGTTATTCCACTGACACTGTGAATGTGTGTGATAGAGAACATCCTCAATTTAGCCTGAAATTTTGCTGTTTTGTTAAAACATGGTTTTTGAGGGAAAAACCCTAATGTGAAACAGTTTCTAATGTTTCTACTAACATTCATATGCTAACTTTTTCAGTGAAATGGCTTACCATTCACAATCCCCACTTTGGGGCCCAGGGACTCCCATTGCTACATGTGCTTATCAAAACATTAATTTTTGCTAATCTGGTGAATGAGCAGTGTTTCTCATTGTGATTTAATGTGAATTTTCCTCCTTAGTAATGAAGATGGTCATTCATGTTTTCATGTTTCATGACTCCTCTTCCATGAAGTATCTGTTCGTATTTTCCATCCATTTGTTTTCTGTTAGATTCACCAGACCATCTGGGAAGCCCATTAATGATCTCCTTAATCATGGTGACTTTGATTTTTGTTTTGTTAGCCCTGTAAATTCGATACTGTTTATATTTTTGTAGAGTATTTCTTTAGATTTGCCCAGGTGTTTACCATTATCTTTCCTTTTCAATTTCTATTTTAGACCTTTCTTCTGGGATCATTTTCTTTTTTTTTTTTTTTCCCCGATGTACATTCTTTACAATTCTCTTTAGTGAGGATTTTTTGGGAATTACTTTCTCATTTTTATTCCTTTGAAAATGTCTTTATTTTCACTTCATTCTGGAAGATTATGTCAGTGGGTATAGCCAATTGTGGTAGAACAGCTGTTGTCTCATACTCTGAAGATGTTATCCCATTGGATAACTCCATGGCTTTGGCTTCCATTGTAAATTTTGATAAATCATTTGTAAATCCATCATTTAGAACTTTCATATCTCTTGACTGTTGTAAAGAGCTTTGCTTTTGTTTGTTTGTTCTGTTCTTTTACTAGCATACATCTCTCTAGGTGAGTGTTATTTTTTTTTGTTTTTAACTTTGAATTCCCTATACCTCCTGGTATAAGGATTTGTAGATGAGATGGTTGGGTGGCATCACCGACTTGATGGACATGAGTTTGAGCAAGCACTGGGAGTTGGTGAAGGACAGGCAAGCCTGGAGTGCTGCAGTCCATGGGATCACAAAGAGTCAGACATGACTGAGTGACTGAACTAAACTGATCATTCATGAATTATGTAGAATAACCAGCCTCTTTCTCAATCTCCTTTCCTTCTCTTTCTGGAATGCTGATTTCATGTGTATATGTTAGACTTTTTCATTGTCTTCTCCATATTTCTTAACTGGTCTTTAATAATTTATCCATGAGTTTCAAATATATAACTGGAAGAGTTTCTATGAAAATTTAGTTCATGATATTGGCAGGAATTCCAACATATTATTTTTAAATGCTCTCATCTCCTGAAAATAATTATTTTTCTTTTTATATCTTTTTCTAATTAAATTTTGGGGAAAATGGATTAATTGAGATGTGATGATAGTTCAGGACTAAAAATTACTTGGAATAACTCCTATAGTTGATGTAGAATTCCACAGAACTCCTTTCAGTTCAACTAAGCCTTTCTAATTGATATTTTGGCATTTGCTCTGTTTTATAATAATAAGTCTATATCAGAATATGTATTTGTTCCATATTAATCTTATTTACTACTTCATTTATCTCCAGAGTATTTGTCCTTACCTACATCTTTGGAATGATAACTTTTATGAATGGGTTTCCTATTTTATCATGTGACATCAGTTATAAAATTTACTGTCTTTATTCCTTAGATTACAAAAATGGTTATACTAAGGAGAACCTTACAGATTGATCAGTCCAATTTAATGTGTTATTTTTTGGCTGTACCAGTTAAATTTGACAAGAACCTCCCATGTCGTCTTCCATACTCCTATTCATTTGATATTTGAGCTACCCTATTAAGCCCTTGAGATCCTCACTTTCAATCCCACTGCATTTTCTTGGCCTCCTACCAATTACCAAAGCTCAAGTCATTGGATAGGATTTAGAGCGGAGCAGAAGGTGATAGTATAAGATTTCAGGAGTAGTAGAAATGTCTTACTACTTTACCAGATTTCCACTGTATTTTCTCTCTTCATTTAACCTCACCAAATTCTAAGTATAGAAAACTAGCCTCATTCCTGACTATATAACCCTCAAGCCCCTAACTAAAAGAAAAGTTCAGTATCATGATATTCAGAACGAAATTCTTGAAAAATGCCCTGTTCTTCCATTCTAATAAGTATCTCTTTTTATATGCTTTCCTGATTATAACCAGTTCCTCCACCTTGTATCATTTCTTGCTTTCACGTTTGCAATGTCAATCCCTTTCCTGTATGTCTGGGCTCTGCTCCTCCTGATTGAATTTCTGAAATTCCTTAAAGTTTGTCCTTTTACTCTACTATGTGTTTCCGGGGATGGGAACTACCACTGTAATTTGCAAAATAGGGGATCTATCTATTCCTATACTCCCAAGATTGAACCCTGAGTACAAATTCCAAAGAAGCATTGCTTGGGTGATTAGTCTCCATAGTACTCTTGATATTACCTTTTAAAAATGCATCCTTCAATAAACTGGCCTTTGTTGGGCTAGCTAGGAACCTAAACACCATTTTCAACATGAATTCTATGGGGAACTTAATACAGAGTTGGTACAACTGGGTTGTAAATGGACTCTTGGTATATAGCCCATTTGTAAGCTGGGCACTGCTTAGAAATTTGAGGGGAGAATTTGATCACCATGTGGGCTGGGAGGGAAATGCCTTCTGTTAACCAGCAATGCCACAGATTTGAACATTGCACATTTGTTTTGTGTAATCTTCCATCTAACTGTGAGCAAAGAGCATGATTGAAGTGCTGCTGATTATGTCTAATGTTTATAGATTCCATTTTAGCAGAGCAGACTGCTGTGTTCCATCATTCTATCTTAATTCTAAATATGATTTCCATTGTCTCCCCTCTTTAGTCACCCAGCAGCGGAGCAGCGAAGTGATTTTACCTTGCAGTTCAGTAACTTTTAATTGCCTGTTCAGTTTCACTTGATTCTGAGAAAAATGGAGTTGCTGCCTATGCAGTTTTAGTTGCCAGAATCTCAATTGTTAAGCACTTAAATGCTAAAATGGGAAAGGAGCTCACATAGTCTTTTGAGAGATAGAGCAGAAAGGAGACCCCACTGTGTTTATTGTGGTTGTTATGACTTTGTGGTTTTGTATGTGTGTGAGTGTGTTTTAAGTAATCAGAGCATTATCTATGAAATATACACCAATATATAACATATATAACATTACTTATATCCTTTTTTTCCCAAGCATATTCTAAGCATAAAAGTTACTTTATAATCAGAATTTTTAAGTGTTTCTGAAGGAGGATAAAATAGTGGCATTTTAGGTTGGGAAAGGACTCTGAGATCACCTAGTCTATCACCCTCATTTTAAGTGTAGGAGAATTGGAATTCTCAGAGGAATTCCAGAATTGCTTTAGGCTTCCCAGGACTGTAGCTAGGACCCATGTGAGCTTTCATGTAAGTATTGCTTTGTTTTTTCTCATTTTTGGCACTTGTCTTCATGATCCTGGTGGAGAATATATAGTTTTAGAACCTTTTATTTTAGCTCCCTTATAATTACAGAGAACTATCCTATGTTTTTCATTGGTACTTCAACACTCCTCAATCACTCTTTATCTGAACATGATGGCATTTTGAAACAATAGATTTAGCACATTATTAACTTCAATGCACATATAACCATGTAGAATGAATTTTTTCTTTTTTCTATAAGGGACTAGAACTGTTCTGACCTTCAGTTCAGTTCAGTTCAGTCACTCAGTCATGTCCGACTCTTTGTGACTCCATGAATCGCAGCACGCCAGGCCTCCCTGTCCATCACCAACTCCCAGAGTTCACTCAGACTCACATCCATCGAGTTAGTGATGCCATCCAGCCATCTCATCCTCTGTCGTCCCCTTCTCCTCCTGCCCCCAATCCCTCCCAGCATCAGGGTCTTTTCCAATGTGTCAGCTCTTCGCATCACGTGGCCAAAGTATTGGAGTTTCAACTTTAACATCAGTCCTTCCAGTGAACACACCCAGGACTGATCTCCTTTAGGATGGACTGGTTGGATCTCCTTGTAGTCCAAGGGACCCTCAAGAGTCTTCTCCAACACCCTAGTTCAAAAGCATCAATTCTTCGGCACTCAGTTTTCTTCACAGCCCAGCTCTCACATCCATACATGACCACTGGAAAAACCATAGCCTTGACTAGACGGACCTTTGTTGGCAAAGTAATGTCTCTGCTTTTTAATATGTTATCTAGGTTGGTCATAGCTTTCCTTCCAAGGAGTAAGCGTCTTTTAATTTCATGGCTGCAATTACCATCTGCTCTAATTTTGGAGCCCCCAGAAATAAAGTCTGACACTGTTTCCACTGTTTCCCCATCTCTTTGCCATGAAGTGATGGGACCGGATGCCATGATCTTCGTTTTCTGAATGTTGAGCTTTAAGCCAACTTTTTCACTCTTCTCTTTCACTTTCATCAAGAGGCTCTTTAGTTCCTCTTCACTTTCTGCTATAAGGGTGGTGTCATCTGCATATCTGAGGTTATTGATACTTCTCCCGGCAGTCTTGATTCCAGCTTGTGCTTCTTCCAGGCCAGTGTTTCTCATGATGTACTCTGCATATAAATTAAATGAGCAGGGTGACAATATACAGCCTTGACGTACTCCTTTTCCTATTTGGAACCAGTCTGTTGTTCCATGTCCAGTTCTAACTGTTGCTTCCTGACCTGCATATAAAAGAAGGAACCTGCCCTTTTGTAGTTGTGGTGAGTTGCTTTTGGTTTGAGCTGAAGAGGAAGGGGAACAGAGGGATTAAGTATTTCTGGAAGCTTTTCAGAGAGTTGTTTTGTTTTCATTTTTAAAATGACCAGACCCACTCCTTTTATTTATTTATTTTCTTCTTAACAAAACTGTCTGAGCCCATATGGGAAATAGATGGAAGTGAAGTTTATATTTTTGAAATAGGAAAAATGTCTACAGAAACTAGCGTTTATTTATCATTCTTTAGTATTCAAGTGAATGCTAGTTTCTTCTATCAAAGATTGAAGTCTGTAGATAAAGACTCTCTTTTCTATTCAGAATCTACCTGTTTTGAAACTTTCATCTTGAGCATGCAACATGCACTGTTTTTTCATATTCAGGATTTCCAAATACTCAAATTATCCATGTAAGCAACTGTGTCAAAATTATTTTTGTCAATTAGTTTATATTGATTAAACTTCATTATATACTGTTGGATTGACAAACTCCCTGTGTTCTGTGCTTATGTGCTTGTGCATAAAACATTTTGAATAGAGCTCCACATGACAGTTGCCAGGCAAAGTTTCTTTGCTGTGCTTCTAGCTGCCAAGTGGAAGGTGAAAATCACTGAAGTGTAAGACATATAACTTCAGTATCCTCAGCTACCTTTTCTTCATCCTTTCTCTTCCCTGAAGACATTAAACATCCCCGCAGACATGATGTCTTCCACAGAAGGGGGGATCTTATACCAATCATTTATCCTTCTGTTTAATTGGCCTGGCTACTCTTGGACCAAGATGCTCTTGATGATCTCAGCTAAGTAGTGTCATCCATCTCTGAGAGTTTTGTACCTGCTTATATATATAATTTCTGCTGTGTATTGTGATGTCTGCTTAGATTTCTTCTGCTCACACCTAACCCATCACCACCTGAAGGGACCAAATCTTGCTGGCACCCACAGGGCAGATGATCAAGCAAATACCCTCAGGGCCCACAGCTCCCAGGACAGGAGGACTGCCTGAAGGGCTGTTTGAGCTGGCCTTTCTCCCTTTTATTTCCCCCCCAGACTTTAAACTTTTTATTTTATATTGCGGTACAGCCAATTTCATGGATCCTGATTGCCAAAAACTCATGAGCATCCTCACGAAATAAATACTCATCCATCTCAGGAATACTAGTGGTATTGAGGAACTAAGTTGTAACAGTGTAATTGTGAGAGCTTAGGGTTGGAACAGGGTTTCCCAGGTGGCACTAGTGGTAAAGTACCCACCTGCCAAAGTAGGAGACTTAAGAGACATGTGTCCCACTCTAGCATTCTTGCCTGTAGAAGCCCATTGACAGAGGAGCCTGGTGGACTATAGTCCAAAGGATTTCAAAAAGTCACATGATCAAAGCCACTTAGCATAAACATAGGGTGGAAACTAGGGAAGTGGAAGTGAGCAGAATGAAAGGCATAAAGAAAAGAAGATGGTTATTCTTCATCTTGGCCTTGATTAAAGACATTGATGCAATAATTCTTGATATATTGGAGTTTATACTACATTTTCATAAATTAGCACAAGGACTATTTGTCAGGAAAAAATTGCCATTCAGTAGAAATCTCACTTTTCTCTGAACTAATTTTGTAACATTTATTACCTTATATAATGTTATCTTGGGCTTCCCTTGTGGCCCAACTGGTAAAGAATCTGCCTACAATGCGGGAGACCTGGGTTCGATCCCAGGGTTGGGAAGATCCCCTTGAGAAGGGAAAGGCTAACCACTGCAGTATTCTGGCCTAGAGAAATTCCATGGACTATATATAGTCCAATGAACCAGTGAAGTTGCTCAGTCTTGTCCAACTCTTTACCATCCCATGGACTGTAGCCTACCAGGCTCCTTCATCCATGGAATTTTCCAGACCAGAGTACTGGAGTGGGTTTCCATTTCCTTCTCCAAGGGATAGTCCCGACCCAGGGATCAAACCCAGGTCTCCTGCATTGTAGACAGACGCTTTACCGTCTCAGCCACCAGGGAAGCCCATATATAGTCCATGAGATTGCAAAAAGACAGACACAACTGAGTGACTTTCACTTATAATGTTACTTATACTTTTATTTATTGCTTAATAAATATAACCAGTGTCCTTAGCTATCAATGTTTCAATCTTTTCTGCCTAAGGCATTATCATAATCAGTTGTTGTTGTTCAATCAGTCACCAAGTTGTGTCAGACTCCTTGCAATTCTATGGACTGTAGCACACCAAGCTTCTCTGTCCTTCACTATCTCCCAGAGTTTGCTCAAATTCATGTCCCTTGAGTCAATGAGAAATCTGTATGCAGGTCAGGAGGCAACATTTAGAACTGGTAATGGAACAACAGACTGGTTCCAAATTGGGAAAGGAGTACGTCAAGGCTGTATATTGTCACCCTGCTTATTTAACTTATATGCAGAGTGCATCATGAGAAACGCTGGACTGGATAAAGCACAAGCTGGAATCAAGATTGCCGAGAGAAATATCAATAACCTCAGATATGCAGATGACACCACCCTTATGGCAGTAAGCGAAGAAGAACTAAAGAGCCTCTTGATGAAAGTGAAAGAGGAGAGTGAACAAGTTGGCTTAAAGCTCAACATTCAGAAAATGAAGATCATGGCATCCGCTCCCATCACTTCATGGCAAAGAGATGGGAAAACAGTGGAAACAGTGACAGACTTTATTTTGGGGGGCTCCAAAATCACTGCAGATGGTGATTGCAGCCATGAAATTAAAAGACACTTACTCCTTGGAAGAAAAGTTATGACCAACCTAAGCAGCATATTAAAAAGCAGAGACATTGCATTGCCAACAAAGATCTGTCTAGTCAAGGCTATGGTTTTTTCCAGTGGTCATGTATGGATGTGAGAGTTGGACTTTAAAGAAAGCGGGGTACAAAAGAATTGATGCTTTTGAACTGTGGTGTTGGAGAGTCCCTTGGACTGCAAGGAGATCCAACCAGTCCATCCTAAAAGAGATCAGTCCTGGGTGTTCATTGGAAGGACTGATGTTGAAGCTGAAACTCCAATCCTTTGGCCACCTGATGCGAAGAGCTGACTCATTGGGAAAGACCCTGATGCTGGGACAGATTGAGGGCAGGAGGAGAAAGGGATATCAGAGGATGAGATGGTTGGATGGCATCACCAACTCAATGGACATGAGTTTGGGTAAACTCCAGGAGTTGGTGATGGACAGGGAGGCCTGGCATGCTGCGGTTTTTGGGGTCTCAAAGAGTTGGACAAAACTGAGTGACTGAACTGAACTGACCTAAGTCGATGATACTATCTAACAGTCTCATCCCCTATTACCTTCTTATCCTTTGTCCTTCAATCTTTCCTAGCGTCAGGGTCTTTTCCAATGGGTCTGCTCTTTGCATCAGGTGGCCCAAGTATTGGAGCTTCAACTTTAGCATCAGTCCTTCCAATGAAGATTCTGAGTTGATTTCTTTTAGGATTGACTGGTTTGATCTCCTTGCTGTCAAAGGGACTCTTCAAGAGTCTCCTCCAGCACCATAGCTTGAAAGCATCAGTTCTTTGATACTCAGCCTTCTTTGTGGTCCAACTCTCACATTCGTACATAACTACTAGAAAAACCATCAGATCAGATCAGATCAGTCGCTCAGTCATGTCCGACTCTTTGCGACCCCATGAACTGCAGCACGCCAGGCCTCCCTGTCCATCACCAACTCCCGGAGGTCACTCAGACTCGCATCCATCGAGTCAGTGATGCCATCCAGCCATCTCATCCTCTGTCATCCCCTTCTCCTCCTGCCCCCAATCCCTCCCAGCATCAGAGTCTTCTCCAATGAGTCAACTCTTCACAGGAGGTGGACAAAATACTGGAGTTTCAGCTTTAGCATCATTCCTTCCAAAGAAATCCCAGGGCTGATCTCCTTCAGAATGGACTGGTTGGATCTCCTTGCAGTCCAAGGGACTCTCAAGAGTCTTCTCCAACACCACAGTTCAAAAGCATCAATTCTTCAGCGCTCAGCCTTCTTCACAGTCCAGCTCTCACATCCATACATGACCACAGGAAAGACCATAGCCTTGACTAGGCGAACCTTTGTTGCCAAATTCAGAAAAACCAAAGCTTTGACTATATGGACCTTTGTTAACAAAGAGATCTCTCTGCTTTTTAATACACTGTCTAGGTTTGTCATAACTTTTCTTCCAAGGAGCAAGTGTCTTTTAATTTTGTGGCTGTTGTCACTGTCTCAGTGAATTTGGAGCCTAAGAAAATAAAATCTGTCACTGCTTCCACTTTTTCCCTTCTATTTGCCATAAAGTGCTGGGACCAGATGTCATGATTTGCATATTTTCAGTGTTGTGTTTTAAGCTATCTTTTTCACTCTCCTCTTTAACCATCAAGAAAGCTCTTTAGCTCCTCTTTGCTTTCTTCATTACAATAGTATCATCTGCATACCTGAGGTTGTTGATATATCTCCTGGCAGTCTTGATTCCAGCTTGTGATTCATCCAGCTTGGCATTTCACATGTTGTACTCTGCATGTGTGAGAGTGCTAAGTCATTTCAGTTGTGTCCAACTCTTTCTAACCCTATGGACTGTAGCCTACCAGGCTCCTCTTTCCATGGGATTCTCCAGGCAAGAATACTGGAGTGAGTTGCCATGCCATCCTCCAGGGATCTTCCTGACCCAGGGATCAAACCTGCATCTCTTATTTCTCCTTGGAAGGCAGGCAGGTTCTTTACCACTAGTGCCACCTGGGAAGCCTATATAAATTAAATAAACAGGGTGACAGTATACAGCCTTGTCATACTCCTTTCCCAATTTTGAACCAATCAGTTGTTCCATGTAAGGTTCTAACTGTTGCTTTTTGACCTGCATACAAGTTTCTCAGGAGTCACGTGAGTGGTCTGGTATTCCCATCTCTTGAATAATTTTCCATAGTTTGTTGTAATCTACCCAGTCAAAGGCTTTCATGCAGTCAATGAAGCAGAAGTAGATATTTTTCTAGAATCTCCTTGCTTAGTCAGTTAGGGGTGCTATGATAAAAATTCTGTAGACCTAGTAGCTTAAATCACAGATGTTTGTTTCTCATAGTTTTGGAGGCTGAGAATTCCATGATGAAGGTGCCAGCAAATTTGTTGTCTGGTGAGAACCCTTTTCTGGATTGTAGGGTGCTGACTTCTCGTTTTGCTCTCACATGGTAGAGAGAAGAGAGAGCTCTCTGGAGTCCCTTTCCCAAAGGACTAATATCATTGACAAAGGCTCCACTCTTATAACCTAATTATCTCCAAAAGGCATGGCCTCCTAGTACCATCACTTTGGAGGTTAGAATTTCAAGGTATGAGTTTAGGGGAGACACAAACATTCAGACCATTGCAGGAAGGAACTCTCATGGGAGCCTAGAGAACTCCATCAGTGTTCTCTGGCACACTCTCACAAATCACCTGCATAGTACTTACGCACAATGAAGTTTGAAAATCACTGTCTTTGTCAAAAACCTAAAATTCTTTAGCCAAGTGGTTGACGGTAGTTTACTTTTTCATCATTTTGTTGGTTATATTTTTGTTGTTGTTGTTCATGATGAACAAAATAGCTTAAACTGTAATAGATTTATTTGGCTCACCTTAGGGGTAAAGATGATTTAGTCATTTTCTAGTGACTGTATGAGAAGTGAAAAGATTCAGAAAGGTAGTGTTCTAACTTCTCTTCTGAGGAAATTCAGAAGGGATCTCCTGCCCCTGAAACATGTCTCAGTTTCAGCATGTGTGCAGGGTGGGAGCCAGTTGTGAAACTTTTTGATATATACACAAGAATGTACAGAGGTGGAAAGTCAAAGAAGAATGGTCAGAGGGGGCAATATCAAATTAATTGAAAATATAAAAACACTGTCAAAATTACTGTCAAAGACACCTAGATTAAGAATTTAGATCATGATTCTGTGACCGTGTATAAAAACTGTAAAGTTTTCCAAGACTAAAAACAAGATAAAGAATAAACAGCCATCTCATAGACATACCACTATTTTGCTCATGTCACCTCTGCCACACCAACCTTTTTTCCTTTTTTCCCCGTCTATACTGTGACTGCCCTCCCACCTTGTATATCTGTGTTCAGTTTCTCATAGCACAACCCTTCACTCGAGGTAAAATCCCAGATCCTGATTCTGTGAGTACCCATGTTCCTCCTGTGAACTAAGAATAAAGGTGAAATCTCAGAATTTGGTTGGACTGGTAAAGGGTAAAACTTGTTAGGAGCCTTGCCCAGGGAAAAATTGCCAAGCAAATTAAATAGAATTAGTGCATGAATTGGGTTAAACTCAGATAAAAGTGAATTTATTTAGTGATTAATACTACTAATAAAGATTTAATACATCAACATAGATTTATCGAGGCTAGGATGATGACTTCTATTCTTTCTGCCTTCCCTTCTACTCATTCCCATTCCCAATTACTACCCTAGCCTGTCACAATTAAACCATTGTGACTTGATTTTCCAGTACAGTTTGCCTTCTCCAAGTGCCTAGATATTTATTATTATTTATATTTGTGTTTATTTATGCTTATGTATATTTATTTATACATTTTGCATGCTCTGAGCTTTTTGGCAATAAAGAGCCACAAATGTAGGTGGAGCCCAAGCCAACTTCACCAACCAGTTTCTCTGCCCTGGAAGTCAAATAACAGTTAAAGAAATTTTAATTTTTTAAAAGAATTCAGCTGTCCTCTACTTTTTATATAATTGATAATTCTTTATAAAATATTCAAGACACTAAAGAGCAATGGTTGCACATTACTTAAAGACCATCATGACATAGCAGTAAAGGTAACTCTGGGGTCCTCTTGAGTTGATGGTTTCCATAGCACAATGTGAGTTGTTATGTACAAAAGTACACTTGTGGTTAATCTATAACAATCCCTTGTGAGGCATATTTGACACCAAATCCTGTTTAGGTATAAGTCTGCTTATATAGGCAATCATTTTATATATTCTGCTTCCTATTTGGCTTCTTTATTATGTGGACTATAACCAAACATACAGAAAAATGAACTAAACTTAAATGTATGAAGTAAATCATCACAAAATAAACAGCTGTGTGAACACCACATGTGTGGTTCATATCAATACCCCAGAACCTATCATTTTAAGCTCCTCATGCCAAAGTTAACTAATCTTTTTGCTTCTTTCCTTAAAGTTTAGTTTTTCATATAATTGAATTTTACATAAATGAATCATACAATATATATTCTTTTTGCTTGTACTGTTTTATGGTATTTTGCATTCTCAAGATTCATATATATTCTTATATATAACTATGTTGCTGCTGCTGCTAAGTCGCTTCAGTCCTGTCGGACTCTGTGCAACCTCATAGATGGCAGCCCACCAGGCTCCCCTGTCCCTGGGATTCTCCAGGCAAGAACACTGAAGTGGGTTGCCATTTCCTTCTCCAATGCATGAAAGCGAAAAGTGAAAGTGAAGCCACTCAGTCGTGTCCGACTCTTAGCGACCCCATGGACTGGAGCCTACCAGGCTCCTCCGTCCATGGGATTTTCCAGGCAAAAGTACTGGGGTGGGGTGCCATTGCCTTCCCCGATATATATAACTATAGTTCATTTAAATATTACTATATAGTATTCTGCATTTTAAATATTCCAAAATATATTTATCTAATTTCTTATGGATGGACATTTGTGTTTTTTCCAGTTTGGTCTCTGAACATCCACGCTCATATCTCTTGATACACATTGGCACACATTTCTATTTGGTGTAACGCAGGAGTGGAATGTGGAATGGTGAACCATAGAATATGTATTTCTGCAACTTTAGGGGATGATGTCAAACTTTTTCCCACAGTGGCTGTACAGATTTACATTCCCACAATATTTGTCTACACTCAGCACTGTCGGTCTTTTCAACGTGAGTTTGTTTGATGGCTGTTTATTTTCTGCATTTCCTTTTGACTTTTGTAGCATGATTCTCCTTTTCCAAAAAAGTTTTCATTTGTATCTCAGGCACAGATATAAACACACATATTCACTACTTTTGGGTCTGGGAATAAATAACTTTAGAGATATATATGTTTTATATTTCAAGCTACAGAGGCAAATGTTCCTCTGGCAACTACTCTATATTTCTATAGATTTGAAGACATGACACTGTGTCATCCATACATAGAAGCATTTGGATGTTTTGCATTCCAAATTTCTAATCATGATTTGTTTCGCACTTCTTTCTATAATGAAAAATATTTTTGAAAATTCAAAAGTAAATTTTGTGCACTGAGAAGAAATTTGCTCTTATTTTATTTTTTTCACCATCCTGTCTTTTTCTCCCAACTTGCTAATTCTTCATAAGCAGCACTGTGAATGATATCATCAGCTCTGACAACCTCCAGTGTGGCTGTGAGGGAAGGACACACTTGGTCAGCTGGTAAGATCCATTCAGACTCGGATTGTCAGTGGAGGACATCTTCACTCTTCATCTCATGGGGGTTAAAGAGCCCTCTGGGAACTAAAACTTAAAATCTGTAAATAGAGTATTATACTCTGTAAATAGATATACTCAGATCAGATCAGATCAGATCAGATCAGATCAGATCAGTCGCTCAGTCGTGTCCGACTCTTTGCAACCCCATGAACTGCAGCACGCCAGGCCTCCCTGTCCATTACCAGCTCTCGGAGGTCACTCAGACTCACATCCATCGAGTCAGTGATGATATCCAGCCATCTCATCCTCTGGCGTCCCCTTCTCCTCCTGCCCCCAATCCCTCCCAGCATCAGAGTCTTCTCCAATGAGTCAACTCTTCGCATGAGGTGGCCAAAGTACTGGAGTTTCAGCTTTAGCATCATTCCTTCCAAAGAAATCCCAGGGCTGATCTCCTTCAGAATGGACTGGTTGGATCTCCTTGCAGTCCAAGGGACTCTCAAGAGTCTTCTCCAACACCACAGTTCAAAAGCATCAATTCTTGGGCGCTCAGCCTTCTTCACAGTCCAGCTCTCACATCCATACACGACCACAGGAAAGACCATAGCCTTGACTAGGCGAACCTTTGTTGGCAAAGTGATGTCTCTGCTTTTGAATATGCTATCTAGGTTGGTCATAACTTTCCTTCCAAGGAGTAAGCGTCTTTTAATTTCATGGCTGCAGTCACCGCATATCTCTAAATACTCAAATCGACATTTGGAGCTTGTAAATAGAAACTCTGAAAAGTTACCTTTGATAATGTATTATCTGGAAACATTTAATCTTCCATAATACATGTGTGTTTTTTTTTAATTTTTTTTTTTTAGATCATTTGTTAAATTGAACAATATGGAACTCAATTGTGATTTGATTAAGCAATCTTTGAAATTAGTTTTGTTTTAAAGAATAGATGAGATAATCCTTGACAATCATGATGCTTTTATAAGAATGTGTTATATAATATCCTGTTTCATAGAAACAGGAGTAGAAAACATTACTTTTGTAGCTTTTTTTTTCCTATGTTGAAATTTTTAAAAGGCTATGTTTATTTTTGGTACACAGATTTATCTAAAAGGTTTTAATAGTCCTGCAGTCTTTGCCATTATCCAGGAACTTATGTTGTGCAAATGATAGGGTACCACATTTATTTTCTTCAAAGTTTTTAATGTAAAAAATATTAAGAGACACAGTAGTGGGAAAAAATTACCCACACCTCACTACATGATAATTGTAAATACAACTTTATAAAGTAAGATATGACAATCTCTTTGTCTGCTGTTAGTCTCTTTTTTCCTCTAAGTATATATCAATTATATAAACATGGAATTATGCATAAATATGCGCATAAGTGTCAGAGAAGGCAATGGCAACCCACTCCAGTACTCTTGCCTGGAAAATCCATGGATGGAGGAGTCTGGTAGGCTGCAGTCCATGGGGTCACTAAGAGTCGGACACGACCGAGCAAATTCACTTTCACTTTTCACTTTCATACATTGGAGAAGGAAATGGCAACCCACTCCAGTGTTCTTGCCTGGAGAATCCCAGGGACAGGGGAGCCTGGTGGGCTGCCATCTATGGGGTCGCACAGAGTCGGACACGACTGAAGTGACTTAGCAGTATGCATATAAGTGTATGCATATTTAAATAGGCAACATGACAGCCAAATATAACTTATAGATTAAATTTGGATATGTCATCTAGTAATTCTAAAAGTATTACATTGACTGATTTTTGTTGCAGGTTTAATTTTGGAAGAAATAGCAAGTAATATTCAAATTGATGGATCATTCTGTAAGGAGAGTTATTTGAGGACAATACGCTGTATTCGTGTACATTCGCCTGAGGAGGACTCTATTTTAGTGGCCTGGAATCCAAATAGAAACAAAATATCATTTCAGAGAGTAACAGGATGCAGTGCTCAAATTGAACAGCCTTGGGCACAAAGGATCATTGCTTCTTTCAAAGCCTCCTTCTGAGTGAAATATATTGAGTGGCAATGGGTTAGTTTTTCTCCCTTTCCAGTGTTGCAATTTTAGTTTTTTTCTGAATATGTGGTGGGAGTTAAAGGACCTAGAAATTCATTCTCCCCATCGTAAGGCAAACTGTTCCAAGTGGGCAGTTAGGTTATTCAAGAACTGAAAGCAGGGGACAATAAACAGTCTTGGTCAAAATAATCCATGAGCATAGCCCAGCACTAACAGGAGCAAGACACTACCTCCTTCCTCCAACACTGCATTTCCTCCCTGCTCCTCAGACCCCTGGATGCAGCCAGAGGCATCCAAACTGTATTTTAGCTATGCTTAGCATTGAATACGGAGAAGGCAATGGCGCCCCACTCCAGTACTCCTGCCTGGAAAATCCCATGGACAGAGGAACCTGGTAGGCTGTGGTCCTTGGGGTCGCTAAGAGTCCGACACGACTGAGTAACTTCACTTTCACTTTTCACTTTCATGCATTGGAGAAGGAAATGGCAGTTCACTCCAGTGTTCTTGCCTGGAGAATCCCAGGGACGGGGGAGCTTGGTGGTCTGCCATCTGTGGGGTCGCACAGAGTCGGACACGACTGAAGTGACTTAGCAGCAGCAGCAGCATTGAATAAATACTTGTGGGCTGACCTTGAAATCTAATAAACCATTTTGATTAAATTGTTCTTTAGTTGTTAAGTTGTGTCCAACTCTTTTGTGAATCCATGGACCGTAGCCTGCCAGGCTCCTCTGTCCTTGGGATTTCCCAGGCAAGAATACTAGAGTGGATTGCCATTTCCTTCTCCAGTGTATCTTCCTGACCCTGGGATCAAATCCATGTCTCCTGCATTGCAAGTGAATTCTTTACCACTGAGCCACCAGATCAGATCAGATCAGTCGCTCAGTCGTGTCCGACTCTTTGCAACCCCATGAACTGCAGCACGCCAGGCCTCCCTATCCATCACCAGCTCTCGGAGGTCACTCAGACTCACATTCATCGAGTCAGTGATGCCATCCAGCCATCTCATCCTCTGGCGTCCCCTTCTCCTCCTGCCCCCAATCCCTCCCAGCATCAGAGCCTTCTCCAGTGAGTCAACTCTTCGCATGAGGTGGCCAAAATACTGGAGTTTCAGCTTTAGCATCATTCCTTCCAAAGAAATCCCAGGGCTGATCTCCTTCAGAATGGACTGCTTGGATCTCCTTGCAGTCCAAGGGACTCTCAAGAGTCTTCTCCAATACCGAGAAGCCCTTAAAATAATAACTATTATTCTGCTTAAGGCTAAGAGTACTAGGCAGTTTTCTGCACACAAGGGGTTTTCATGGTACTTATGGAGATATGAGAGTTTTGGAAACAACTATAATAGATGGCATGAAAAATGCCATGAAAAGAGGCTTGATGAGCCATGACTCCGATGGCAGGGAGGGTGGACAGCACCTTATCAGTCATTCATTACCAGGGTCAAAACTGCACAGCCAGTTGAAGAAACTCAGTTAATGTCTTGTTTGAGTTAGCTAGACTGTGGTTGAGGAGGGGGAAAAAATAACCCTCACTGTTGAGACTGACTGATTAGATGTCAAAGCGTGTTGGATCTTCAGCACATTCTGTTAAAGTGCAGAACCTCACTGTTCATCTGGAGTGGGGCCTGAGACTCTGCATTTTCCCAAGCTCCCAGGTGATGCTGAGGATGTCAGTCCTGGGACCACACTTTGAGTGGCAAAGAACTAGATCACATGAGAAGTAAAGCAGTGACAAACAAAGAAAAACACCATCCCCAAATAACAAAGTAACTAGCAAGCAAAAAAACCTCAGCTTTCCTGACAAAATTTGACAAAAGAGGTTGAGTTCTGGTCCTGCATCGTTATAAATCAATCAGCTGTTATTTCACTTGAGTGGTTTTATTTCTAGCTTTTATTAATTGAAGGCAACAGAGACAGGCTTAGTTTCATGCTTTGCTAAAACAGGGCACCAGAAGAAAAGGTAGAATTCCTGTCCAGAGCCAATGGTTAATGGTAAACCTTAAGCTATTTTCAGAACATTCAGTTGTAATAATCTAAAAACAAACCAGGATTTCTCTTCGGATATGAATCAGAAGGCTTCAATGAGAGTAAAAATTTATTTCTCTATCAAATTTAATAGCATGGTGGCTAGATATGGAATTTCTGTCTATTTCCTAAATACCTCTGAGGACATATTATGCAGTTTACAGGCTTGAGAAAAAAATAGTGCCATTATAATTACAGTTAAATTTGATAGATATTTATAAATAAAAATAAGGTACTAAGCGTTACCTTCCGTGTTTCTACCTCCATTAATTCTTATGGCCTACAACTCAAGGCTGTGGACATGGGCACTGCAGTATATAAATCAGTTTATTTTAATAATTCTCCTTTATCACAAAGTGCACTGGATGAGAGATGATTCCTGCTGCTCTGTCAATAGAATTATTTAAAATATGATCTGAGAACATATCAACAGGAACTGCAGCCAGAGAGGTTATAGTATTTGGGAGCTGACATTTGTAGAACAATGTTATTTCTGTGAGGGTGAAGGTCTGTGTTTCACACCAACTTTCAAACAACACAAGAATCCATTTTAATAGGAAGCTTTCTTCAACACAGTAATAACAATAATAATTGTAATACCTTCAAAATTCATTGAATACTTTCTACCTTCTTGCTATGATGCTGAGTATTTTACATTTTATTTCATTTAAACCTCATGATGGCCCTATGAGTTTACCTGCATTTCATTTAAGTTGCATAATAACTCTATGTGTGAGATACTGACATTTCCTCTATTTTATAGATGAAGAAACTGGGGCCTCAAGAGGTTAAATAACATGTCTTAGTACATAGCTGTAGAGAAGGCAATGGCACCCCACTCCAGTACTCTTGCCTGGAAAATCCCATGGATGGAGGAGCCTGGTGGGCTGCAGTCCATGGGGTCGCTAGGAGTCGGACATGACTGAGCGACTTCACTTTCACTTTTCACTTTCACGCATTGGAGAAGGAAATGGCAACCCACTCCAGTGTTCTTGCCTGGAGAATCCCAGGGACGGGGGAGCCTGGTGGGCTGCCGTCTATGGGGTCGCTCAGAGGCAGACACTACTGAAGCGACTTAGCAGCAGCAGCAGCAGTACATAGCTGACCAGATTTATACTTCTTGATCCTTAATCCTGCTCAACCAAGGATTGAAGTCTCCTCACAGGGCTGTCATGAATACCGTTCCTTCCTCCAGGGGATCTTCCATCTTTCATCTCCTGCATTGGCTGGCAGGTTCTTTAGCATTAGCACCACCTGGAAAGCCTGAATTTATCCACAGCTGTAGCCAATACCTCTTGAAAATTAGGAATTTTTCATGTAAAGGACCAAAGAGAACACTTAGATGTACATGCAGGCTTCAGAGTCCTAATCTATTCTTTTCTTGCTGCTGCTGCTGCTGCTGCTGCTAAGTCACTTCAGTCGTGTCCGACTCTTTGCGACCCCACAGACTGCAGCCCACCAGGCTCCCCTGTCCCTGGGATTCTCCAGGCAAGAACACTGGAGTGGGTTGCCGTTTCCTTCTCCAATGCATGAAAGTGAAAAGTGAAAGGGAAATCTCTCAGTCGTGTCCAACTCTTCACAACCCCATGGACTGCAGCCTACCAGACTCCTCTGTCCATGGGATTTTTCCAGGCAAGAGTACTGGAGTGGAGTGCCATTGCCTTCTCTGATTCTTTTCTTGGGGAAGCACAAAATACAGATTATATCCTATTGGGCAGAACCACCCATATGTTAATGGCAGATGGATCAAACTTTTAAAAAAGGGGGACTATAGTGTGGGATAGATGTGAATTTAAGTAAAAATCCTTTTAAAAAGGTAAAAATTTTGCCAAATTATTATTCATGAGTATTAAGTTTTGCAAATTATTAAGCATGAGTATTAAGTTCTTGCTCTATGCCTAGTGTTGTGCTAAAACTCACAAAATGCTGTCTTGCAAAGGCAAATGGTTAGGGGATTATTTTCCTCTATTAGTACATATATATCATCCAGCACTGACAACATGACAAACTTTATTTTATTTAGATGCAGCCCTCAGGCTCTTAGCCCTGAAAAGAAGCCCATTCCAAGAATCAGACATGTCATGAGGCCCATTTTACCCATAAGTCTATTTGGAGGAACTTGTTTGGAAGGGAGAAGTTAGGGAAGGTTTTGAGTTACTCTCCCCAGAATCTCAGGACAGCACTGTCGTGTGATCTTGGGAGGGGACTTTTGAGGAGGGACTCATTTGAGCAAGTGCAATTCATAATTGTTTTTAGAGAGGCAGCTGGCAAGGCTCCCGCAGCGCCATCAAAGGGAACAAGAAAATGAGTCTAGACGATGTAGTCTGGGAGTGTGTCGCCTCTCTGCCTTTCCCGGGTAAAAATTTGGCCTAGTTTTGTGCATAACTAAAAAAGTGTCACCATGGGGTCTGCCAGAGGAAATGAGGCCAGAATTTCATATATGCGAAGATAAATTTGTTACAGATGGAGATTTATCACATGCAAAAGGAAAGATTTTTTTCCCCTTACAGATTGCAGTGGAGTTACAGCTCCCAGATACACTGAATACACAGATACACTGATACACTGAATACACAGATATACTGAAGGGGCCTGTGGTCCAAATGCTGATGTTGCAAATGAGGGAGACTGAGGCCTTTATTGTTAGTTGGCACTTGGAGCCAGAACTGATTTCCCACCAATTTAAAGAGAAAAGTCTGTGGCTCAGTAAAAAAGCTGTATGTGCTGTGCTTCGTCACTCAGTCCTGTCTGATTCTTTGCGACCCCATGGATTATAGCCCACAAGGCTTCTCTGTCCATGGGGATTCTCCAGGCAAGAATACTGGAGTGGGTTGCCATGTCTTCCTTCAGAGGATCTTCCCTTCCCAGGGATTGAACCCAGGTCTCCTGCATTGCAGGAGGATTCTTCTTTACTGTCTGAGCCACCAGGAAAGCCCAAGAATACTGGACTGGGTAGCCTATCCCTTCTCCAGGGGATCTTCCCGACCCAGCAATTGAACCAGGATCTCCCTCATTGCAGGGGGATTCTTTACCAGCTGAGCTTCTAGGGAAGGCCCAAATAGTACAGTTTCAAAAAGATTGATGTTTGAGTATTTTTCAAATTGGACTCCTAAGAATATCTTATTTTACATGCTGTATTTTTATTGAGTTCTGAATTGTAGCTAAGTGTAATTAGTGTAAGCAAATTGTAGTCAGCCATCTTCATTTTTTTTTTAAAGCAGCAAATAATAAATCTGTAGATGCAGAAAATCCTTGGATCATCTGATCCAAGTAATGATTTTTTTTTAGCAGAGAAATACCTTTATATATTCAGAGAAAGAATGTGAGGAAGCATTAGAAGTTAGTCATTTCGGTGGATCATGGTTTCCATGATCCCTAATAGTGGTCCTTAACCTTTTTGACAACAGAGACCAGTTTCATGGAAAACAATTCTTCCATGGACTGAGGTGGGGGTGATGGTTTTGGGATTATTTAAGCATGTTACATTTATTGTGCACTTGATTTCTATTATTATTACATCAGCTCCATTTCAGATCATCCATCAAGTATTAGATTTCAGAGGCTGGGGACCTTCGGTTTAAAATCATGGAAGCACTTGCAAGTAAAACAGGAATCATGAAACTGGTTGTTTGATGGTGTCTTTACATAAACACATTTTCAGTATATTGGACCTGATCTCCAATTATAATGGCAAATGAAATTGTTTAGAGTCTAAACTGGGTTTGAGACAAGTCTGAGACCTAAGAATATTCAAAGTGAGCAATTAAATCTATTGCCAGTTCACTTGCAACCTTTCTATGTTCTACTCAGATGACCAGGAGTAGTGCCAATTAGGCTTGTTGTTAAATAGACTTTCCCCCACTTTCTGACTAATTAAGTTGCCTTACAGGCTTTAGAGATGTTCACAATTAGAGGACTCCCCCAGTCAAAAAGTTAAGCTGTTTCTTGATCTTTGCTTAATCTGACATATCCTTAAGCTTTCAAAACACATAACAGTGATAAACCAGAAACCAAATAAAAGAAAATAAATGCACAAATTAGAGTCGACACTATGTCAATTGTTTTAATGCATGTTTTGTCTACTATGTGACATCAGCATCGTTATGTATTTTTCAGGAAGCTAAAGAACTGTTTATTAAAAAGACATACAATAACCCATATAACAACAAAAAAGCCACTTCAGCCCTTAATTCTTTCTTCAGTTTAGTACTCCAGCTAAGCCAGTGCTTCTGCATTTTGATTATACTCAAAAATGTCAGTATTAATAGTTGGAAACCAAGTCTGTTTCCATTTTAACTGAAGTGTAGGAGGAGGGGCACGAAGAGTGCATCAGTTCTGAACTTGAGCTAATATAATCAGTGACTTGATTTGTATTAAAAAATGTAAATGTTTCTTTGAAATCTGACTTGGCCTTTGAAAGAGAAAAGTACTTACTGAGAAATCTACATTGACAAAATAAATCTTTCTTGCAAAGTAGAAACCAATGTCGTTGGCTTGAGTAGATCTCAAGTCAACTGTGAAATTCATAATCTTTTATCCATAAAACAGCTTCTCCTCTGAATGATAAAATTATTTTTGAGCTGGATGTTTGCCAAGTCTAAAGACAAAAGGCTCCATGTGCACACCTGAGCACCAGATCCAGGCTGGCTTTAAAAAGATGGTTGTTTTCTTAAGGGTCACAGGTGCTACCGTTCTGAAATAATCAGTGTGAATATTGCTTTAATCAGTCAGATGTCATCTATTTTATTAGCAAAAGTCCAATACCCTAGTGATTTAAAGAACAGCCTCAGACTACTCAATGAATTCAATCATGTTTGGCTCCTAATTTGTACCAAAGAACTTTTTTTTTTTTTAGGGTGTCCCATTTTCAGGCCTTTACAGTCTCAATAGATGAATCTAATTATTCAATGATTAATTTAATTTTCCCGTAAGACAGAAGTCTGCTGCTGCAGCTGCTGCTGCTGCTAAGTCGCTTCAGTCGAGTCCAACTCCGTGCGACCCCAGAAGTCTAGAGGCTTCTTATTCTTTATATTCAATTTGATATTTAAAGTACCAATTATTCTTGACTAACCAACAAATCTTAAGTTGTCTTTTCTCCTGTCTCATTTTAAATAAAACACCATGAGGCAACGAGTGGGGGCCAATTCATCCAAGAAAAATAAAGGAAGGGTCAATTTCATTATGAAAGAAGGAAAACATGTTTCTAAAAGGCCATTCTTGCATAGCAGGACAGGAAATTGGAGTCTCTCCCTTCTTTGCAACCTCCAAGGACAAGATTGCTGGGGTCTCCAGTTTGGGGGAATCTCTTTGTCTTCTGTTTCTTGCAACAAAGCATTCAGATCTTTGAAAGTATGGGCTTTGGTTATAGTATTGAAAAAAGCCAGAAGTAGAATTTTTCATAAATGTGTGACCCATGCTTATTTGCTCCATGGTCAGGCTACTCAAGATAGCTATTCTCTTGCTCTCTGTGCATCCCCTGCCAGTGTCGAGGGCACCTGCACCCTGTGAATATTACCAACCTTCCTACATGCTTGCCGCAGGCCCCAGCTGGTAATTGTTTTTACCAAAGAGGCGGTGAGGGGCATGCCCCTCTCCCTGGTAACTAATGCGCCCACCTGACATCAATTCCACACCACCCCCCACCCTGCTCCCAGAGGTGAAGACGGCCACCAGGTCTTCCCACTGTCTGCTGCTCTAGGACCTTGCTTCAGACATGTAAGTACCCCTTTTCTTTAAACCAGGGTCCCCAACCTCCAACATCTAAAGCTTGAAGATCTGAGGTGGAGCCGATATAATAATAGAAATGAAGTGCACAGTAAATATAATGCACTTGAATCATCCTGAAAACTAGTTCACCCACCCCCACATCTGCGGAAAAATTGTCTTCCATGAAACTGGTCTGTGGTGCCAAAAAAGTTGGGAACCGTTGCTTTAAACCATTGATTTAAATGGTCTTTGTTGCTGCCGACTCCGGGCTGTTTCTTCAGTCTTAAAGCTGGGCAAGTACAGGCTCATATTCATGTGAAATGTAGCCCAAAATGGGCATATCAACTTGTTGTTTGATATGAATTTATCTGCTAACAAAATAAATTTTCAGCATTGCTTATTTGATATTAAGATTTGATATTATGATTCAGTCCAATTATGAACCAATTGGCCTGAAATTGTGACTTGAATCTTAAATTTAACAAATAACAGTTTTCTCATCTCTGGTGTGTGTTTATTATGGTGTTGAATTTTAAATCTAGCTATTGGATTTTCACTGGAATTATAGAAGCAGACTAAAATTAAGATTACAAAGTTTGATTGCTATTTGATTTTGGAGACCCAGGATATTTAATAGACATTTATACATTGACCTTAAAGGTTTGCCTATCATATCTGTTTTGACCTTCCTTCTAGGTTAAAACTTATAGGAAGAATATTATTTAAATAAAAGTTGATATCTCTGTGATCTAGTTTGCTAAAAAGAATCAGTCCTTTGAGGCTCTAAAATGATATTTTAAACAACCTTGATTTGTCTGGTGGTAATGTGGACACGATTTCATTGTACTGAGTTATAACTCTAAATACCATTTATCAATAAGTACCTTTTTATTAATGGGGGATGAATATGTATTTAGCATGCACTGAACATTCGTAAGTATTTCACATTTCATAAAGCTCACTTATACCCCATTCTTCAGAACACAAAACCGTGATAATAAAGGGAGGGAAATTTACAGAGGTACAGAAAACAGACTTTAATTAATAAGATCTGCTTCTATGGCTCTGTGAAATTGCTTTTCTCTGGGGTTCAAGGAGAAAGGAGGGGCATTTTTGTTTATATCTTACCTAGCTGCAAAGAGTGAAGAAATCCCTGAACATCAATGCTGAAAATGGCTTTAGTTGGCTCCTGGGGACTTTTGGCTCACTGCATAGAGGAGCATCTACTACATAGATCTATAGTTTATTGCTACTACTACCTGTGTTTTCCTTGATCTTCAAAATATTTTCAGCTCCAATGTAGTCAAAGTTAGTTCAGATCCCCAGAGGGCCTAGAAAATTTTTAGCCCTTTCAGCCTTTGTAGTTTATTTAATAAATGACATTGTCCTTGATCCCTATTGTATTCTGTCGAAAATATACTTAATATGTAGAGTTCTGGGTACATTTTGGGTTTATCTCTCCTGAGTTCAGTTGACAATTTCAATACAATTTCATTGTATTAGGTCAGAAAAAGGATTCTGTCCAAAATAGACAACAGGAAAACACATTTGTTTTTCAGTTTCCATAAGCATAATGAATATAACCAGCCTTCCCAGTATGCTATATCTTTTCTGCTACATCCTAATATATCTATAGCTGTGATCTTGCATGCCAGGACTTTCGGCTTTGGGCTCCCCACTCCAGTATTCTTGCCTAGAGAATCCCATGGACAGAGGAGCCTGGCGGGCTACAGTCCATGGGGTTGCATAGAGTTGGACAACACTGAACGACTCACAGAGAAGGCAATGGCACCCCACTCCAGTTTACTTGCCTGGAAAATCCCATGAATGGAGGAGCCTGGTAGGCTGCAGTCCATGAGGTTGCAAAGAGTCAGACACGACTAAGCAACTTTACTTTCACTTTTCATTTTCATGGATTGGAGAAGGAAATGGCAACCCACTCCAGTGTTCTTGCCTGGAGGATCCCAGGGACGGTGGAGCCTGGTGGGCTGCTGTCTATGGGGTCGCACAGAGTCGGACACGACTGAAGTGACAGCAGCAGCAGCAGAGTGACTGACACACTAATCTTGCATGTCAGGACTTTCAGCTAATTGGGATAAGTTATGTATGTTTACATTATAGATATGATCTATCAAATGCTATTTTGTCTGTCCCTATATGGAAGAAGACTTCCTATTATTATAATCCCTAATGAATTTGTTTGAAACACTAGACTCTTCTGAGGTTTGCTTGCGAATATCACATTTTGCAAATAGAAGGTTGAAAGCTTCCAATAAGTAATTATTCTAGATATACTTAAATAGTGTATTTCATAGGATGTATTACAATGTAAATGGAATTATTTCTATCTAAATATATTAAAAAGAATCTAAGGGCAAATAGAACTTGGTTTTGTCTTAGTCACAAAAATGCCAATTTTTATGGCATATTCTGCTCATCAAAAGCTTTTTCTTTTTTAAAGTTAATTTTTGTTGGAATGTAAAAACTTTCAGTTGTCAATTTCAATACAATTTCAGTGTATTAGGTCAGAAAAAGGATTCTGTCCAAAATAGACAACAGGAAAACACGTTTTTCAGTTTCCATGAGCATGATGAATGTAAACAACATTGCTTTTCAATGTTGTGTTAGTTTCTGCTGTACAGGACAGTGAATCAGCTATATATATAATATATATTATATATATAAGCTATATACATATATAATATATATTATATATATGTATATAAAATCTCCACTCTGTTAGATTCTTTTTCCGTATAGATCATTACAGAGTACTGAGTAGAGTTCCCTGTGCCCTACAGTAGGTTCTCATTAGTTATCTATTTTATAGATAGTAGTGTATATATGTCAGTCCTAATCTTCCAATTCGGAGAAGGCAATGGCACCCCACTCCAGTACTTCTGCCTGGAAAATCCCATGGGTGGAGGAGCCTGGAAGGCTGCAGTCCATGGGGTCGCTGAGGGTCGGACACGACTGAGCGACTTCACTTTCACTTTTCACTTTCATGCATTGGAGAAGGAAGTGGCAACCCACTCCAGTGTTCTTGCCTGGAGGATCCCAGGGACGGTGGAGCCTGGTGGGCTGCTGTCTATGGGGTCGCACAGAGTCGGACACGACTAAAGTGACTTAGCAGCAGTAGCAGCAGCAATCTTTCAATTCATCCCTCTCCCCTCTTGGTATCCATACATTTATTCTCTCCATCTGTGTCTCTATTTCTACTTTGCAAATAAGTTTATCTGTACCATTTTGCTAGGTTTCATGACTCATACTTAAATACACATGAAAAATATAAAGAGAACAGTTAAAAGAAAGAGTATTGGGGGCTTAATTTCAAAGTGCTGTTCAGAGAGAGAACCAATTGTGAAAGTGCATAGGTATGACAGACACATCATCATTAATGCATGGTAGTACCTTAAGAATATAGGAATTATAAAGAATAGAAAGCTGAAGAAGAGAAATGTGGCCACTTAAAATGTGACTAGTAAGCCTTTCATGAGTTTCAATTAATGTGTCAATACCAGCCAAAGTTTCTTGGTATTGAGAAAACTAATAAGCATAGTTTTGCTAGAAACTCATTATTGTAAATAAATCTTCCTTCCAAAAATTATACACTGTTATGTACGTATGCAGTTCATGGGTGGGTTTGTGAAAATTTAAGTGTGGAATGAACATAAAGACTGCTGATTAATGATGCAGATGGTTGTGAATAAATTGGACATACTCTGGGTGATATATGCTTAGAGGAAAACATGTGGACTGATTATTACTCTTCTCTTTACTCCAGTGAGATCCAAAGCAGATCAGTTTAAAGCAATGCACTTCCAGGCTTTTTGACCCATAGGCTGTGTTCTAGACAAGCTCAAGTTTTACTATTGGTGTGCTCAGTTGCTCAGTCGTGTCTGACTCCGTGTGGCCCCATGGACTGTAGCCCTCCAGGATCCTCTGTCCATGGAATTTTCCAGGCAAGAATAGTGGAGTGGGTTGCCGTTTCTTGCTCCAGCAGATCTTCTCGACACAGGGATCAAACCCATGTCTTCTGTGTCTCCTGCATAGACAGGCAGATTCTTTACCACTGTGCCACCTGGGAGGCCCCTTACTTTTGGATTCTAGTTCAATAAATTTTATTTTCCAACTGTTAAAAGTGAACATGTATGTATGTGTGCATTTTTATATAGATGGATAGATGATAGATAGATGGATGAACTGGCAGACCGTAATTAAGTAAGCAAATGCAAATTTATTTCTCAAATTGGGAACAATAATTCTGAACTATATGGCCTTCCCAGGTGGCACAGTGAAAAGAATCCATCTGCCAATGCAGGAGATGTAGCTAACATGGGTTCGATCCTTGGGGCACACAGATCCCTTGGAGTAGGAAATGGGAACCTACTCCAGTATTCTTGCCTGTAAAATTCCATGGACAGAGGAGCCTGGTGGGCTACAGTCCATGGGGTTGCCAAGAGTGGAATATGACTGAGCAACTGAACACGCACATTCATGCGTTTTGAACTCTTACATCTCCCCCTCCTCCCTTTAAAATGAAATGAAAACAATGTAGGGATTCTTCTATAAGGACTATACGCTTCAGTAAAATAGAATATTGTGTTTGAAACTGGCATAATGAAAGACACATTCAGCCATGTTCTGGGTGCTTATGTTCAGAAACAAAGAGTTCCATTAATTTGGAAGAGTATTTGCTAAAACATACCACATTTATATGAGGTTAAAGTGGAAGTTAGCACAACTTCCAGGTTTTCAAATCACAACTGCAATGCATTTTCCAAATTGTAAAATGGAGAAAAGAAGTCACCTGAACAGAACTGGTCTTAGTAATTAATTGTCAATCAAGACATTCTTGACTTTTGGCCTAGTGGATTCTGTAATCTATAACTGTCAATAAAGATGGCTGACAGAACTGTGTGTTGATCCTACAGTTACCATTTGCTCTCTTTATGTATTAATGGGTTAAATCCTTTATTATTTTAAGAGACTACAAAAAGTCCTACAGCTTTTGTTTCATTTCCACAACTTTAATTAAATTAATCTATAGCAAAGCAGCTATTCATTATTGAAACACTGAAAATTTGAGTCTCTGCAAAAGGAATCCTTATAGATTCAATTCTTGATACTTGAGAGATAGAGGGAAAGAAATCTCAAAGAGATGAGCTCTGTTCTTTGTCACGTAAATGTCAGATACCATTTTAGGGGGCAAAAGAAAATTAAAGAGAAAAATCTCATTATGTCTGTTAGTGTTCCCTTTTCTACTTTCCACTGAAACCAGTTTTCTGAGAGTCATCACACTCATTCAAAAGGTTTATTGTATTAAGGGGAAAACACAAAGAGATCTTTGGAAAAATCTTGTACTTGAAGGGGGCTGGATTTTGACTTCCTTGAAGGGGAGAAGTTCTCTGTCATGTTTATAACTCTTCGAACTATCACCAGTCACTTTGTCCCTGGTACTTGAAAAGCAAATGCTAAAAGAACACAGAACAAACAGGTAATGGACATGCCTCACCTTGATTCTCTTTGCTGTACATCTGTGCCCCTTTTCAAGTCTCGAGTGCTCCTGTGGTTGTCATTCAGTCACTAAGTGGTGTCTGACTCTTTGTAATCCCATGGATTGCAGCACATCAGGCTTCCTTGTCTTTCACTATCTCTTGGACTTTGCTCAAACTCATGTCCATTGAGTAGGTGATGACATCCATCCTCTGTCGTCCCTTTCTCCTCTTGCTCTCAATCTTTCTTGGCATCAGGGCCTTTTCCAGTGAGTTTGGTTCTTCGCATCAGGCGATCAAAGTTTTGGAGCGTCAGCATCTATATCACTGGATGAGGTCTTTACTCAGCAGTAGCTGATATGTCATGGTCATTGAAGAGGTACTAGATACTGGCTACATGAAGGGCAGTAGGGTGCGGAGTGTTCTAGAGAAACCTTCTGACTATAGAAAATGATCATTTCTCCCCTGTAAAAGAGGAAAATCTGTGATTGCATTATCAAATCCATCCATGTTGAAATTTCTAAATACAGTTAAACAGTTTTCAACAAATGGATCACTTCTTAATTTATTAAACAGATATTTATTCAATGTTTGGTAAATGTATTATGCTAAACAGAGTGACCAAGCATGTGGAATCCAAACTGCCTGGAATTAGACCCTGAATCTACCACTCCCTTGACTTCTCTGTGTTTGAAATCTGCACCTATAAATACAGATAGTGATAGGCTACTTTTTAGGTCATTACATTATGTAATGTGTTACTATGCTATAATCACCTATGATACTGCCTGGCACATGGTCAGTACTATAGTGTGCTTACTATTTTTGTATATGTTCTACTGCAGGAGAAAGAGACCTAAATTTAAAAATAGCTTTAACAAAATCAAACTTAATTTATCTCTCATATAAGAGTGAACAAATAAATCTGATTGAGATGGCTCTTCTCTGCAGAATTTTCAGGATTTTGCTTTTTGGTTCCATTAACTTTTGAAGAGGCCATCCTCCTCTGCTTAGTCTCAGGTGGATATTCTCATAGGGAGGGAGGGAGAAGGCCAGATTCCCCTGTACAGGCAGAACTTGGCAGTTGCCCTCATCTCTTCTCACTTGTTTTTGGCCAGAACTCAGACCACACGGCCACACTTAGCTTCAGGGGAGGCTGGAAATGCCCTTCTTTATATTGTATAGCCATGGGCAGCTCTGATTTCTATTACCTGTACCAGGGAAGCCAAGGAGAAAGTTTATTAGAAGGGCAGTTTCCAGTCTCTGCCAGGATGAACTCACATAGAATCAGCACAGAAGTGACTTTCCTATCCAGAGCTGGTAAATTGTAGTACTGATTTTCCATAGTACACTGAAATACCTGGGAAAAAACACTTCTGCTTTTTTTCAGATATATGAACTAAGTACAGCGCATTGCTCATTATTAAGTTATTTCTAGCATCACCATAATCAGAAGGCCCTTAACCCCTTATTTAACCCAGCTTTCAATCTTAATATGACACTTTTAAAACTTTACAACCAGCAGTTTCTTTGTTAATATTATTGACTTCCTTGATTTCTCTTTAGCTTAAAATATCCATTAAAGCTCTTCATTCTTTAAAGAATAGCTACTCTGATTTTCATTTTTTTTCTATTACTCTATCCCCAATGTTTTCTGAATTGATTTTGTTTCTTGCCTTCCTCCCTGACATCTTCTTTCACATCTGGTTTAGATAATATACAGCCTTCCCAAATGGCCACTTGGAAGGCTCTGTTCTAACAGTCATTATGGTGATGGGAGTTTGATCCTGAATCTTGTCTAATCACCTTCATATTTCCTTGAAATCCATTACTTGACTCTTCCCTAAGCACAATTTCAGAAGCCTTAGATTTGTTCATAAAGGCTTAATGGATTATAGATTGTTTATAGCCTAAGGAAATAGGTTTGATTTAAAACATAGCCATTTCAAAAGGATTGGAGCAAGATCAGCAAGTTGGTTGGACTACTTTTTGTTGCTTTATATAAGGCACAGGTTAATCTCATTTCTTCCTTCAACTTTTTGAAAACAGAACAAGTTCAAATAGTAACTCATTCTTTAAAATGGAGCTTGTTATTCATACTATGTACTTAGGTGATTTATTTATTAAAATTGTAATAGAATAATGATTGGCTACTAAGTGGAGAGTGAGTAGTGGAAAAAACACATGCAGACTTACTTATTATCATCTGAGAGGATGAACTCTTCTAATTCCTCAGGAAAAACAAATATTTCTCAAATAATAAATATAGAAGTCAGATTTTTTAAAAAAAACATTGATCAATGACCAGGATATGAAACAATCTTTAGTGTCACTTTATTCAGTAAATGAGGACTGTAAAAATCTGTGGTAAAGAACTGGATGCAGATATGGAATAAATGTACTCTTAATACATCATCATTAGAGCCAATATTTAGCAGATGACAGATTTCTAGCAGATGACAGATTTCTAGCTAATGTAGAAATTCAATCCTCCCTCCATATACAAGCTTTCCTACTTTGGAAACATTGGAAAGGAAGAGAGGATGTAATTGTATAAAGCCAGAAGTGTGAAATCTTTCATATATGAAAAGAAATCCATAATAAACCATTTCCTGAAAGTGGGCTACATAATCATGTAGCCCAGTTCCCTAAAGTGCCAGCTCAGGGTCAGATCAATTTTGAACACAATACAAGGATGGCATTTTTTTCTCCTGTGTTATGCTAATATCTTTTGAAAATTTTATATATACAGAAGACAGGATCATTGCATTTGAAAAGTGGACACACTACCCATAGAGAGCATATATTATCTGAAATAAATGTTCACCTCTTAATCATAAAAATCAGTTTTAAGAATCTTTCAAGAGGCAAAGGATATACCAACAACCAAGCTGCATCCTCTTCCCAAACATTATGTGTAGCATAAGGCACTGTAAATAGATTATGTAAAAAAATATTAAAATGTTATACTTGGAAGAAATTTAATAAGCCCAGGTCTGAGGAATCATTTAGTAGAAAGGTGCATGCTTGTTGAGAGTGGAACCTCTCTCTAGGGGAGAAAAGAAGTGACGATGAAATATCTTTTTCCAGTTCTGTGGACATTTTACATACGTGGTTTAGTTTGGTCTCAAAAGAACTTCATAAATTTATAAAGGTACTGCAAAGCTCCAGCAGGAATACTGACTCCTAACCTGGGTTTCCATGTAATTTTTAGGCTTTCTTACTGGTGATTTCCCTGGGATTCCCCAACAAATGTTCAAGAAAATGGTAGTACAGTATACTGAGTCATAGTAGGGTAGTGTCAGCCTGTAGAGACTGTTGCTTAGAATAAGAAAATCAAGAAGAGGGTATGATAAGTGTCTAAATATTCATCTGTATTCACATTCCATTCTATTCCATAATTCTTTGCTGCTTGAAAAAAATCTGCACCTTAAATTAATTTTCAATGGTAAAGACATTGGGCTCCAGAAGAAAAAAGATCAAAGAAGAGACTTGTCATAGTCTTCATTTTAGTTTTTTGGCACTTTAACACTTACGGCAACTTCACTGAATTAGCTGTCATTTCAAAATCACCTCTTTGTATTAATTCTAACATTAGTATGAAATTAGGCTTATTAGCAAAGGCTAAAGAACTGAGATATGCTAGTCAAGAAGAGGTGAGAGTACCAAGGAAACTACCTTTTAGCCACATTGAGCTATTCAATACCCTGAGCATGCCGAGTGCCTAGTTTTGGTTTCCCTTAACCTTTTGCCCAGGTCACCCATTTTGCATTGAATTCCTCCTACTCATCCTTCAAGAGCCTCTGAAGTTATTATTATTATTTTTTGATGTGTGTAGGGGAGATGTTCCTTAATGCAGCAAGGAAAAATTAACCTTCCTCTTCTATGCCTATGTCAATAGTTTATATCACCATTACAATCGTTCCCCTTTAGAGTTCTATTATAATATGCCTAGCTAACCCAGGAGTTAATCATTTCTTAGTTAAATTACCACCAGGTGTTTCTCTTCATTTTTTGACATTTGAGGCACTTGTGCAGTGTCCTGGTAGAGTGGAAGGAGAATGTGAACTTTGAAATAAAACACACTGAAGCGACTTAGCAGCAGGTTTAAACTTGGATCCTTCACATGTTTACTTTGTGCAAATTATCTATAATTTTGGTGAGCTTTAGTTCTCATGCCTGTAAAATAGAGACAATGAAATATATTGTACAGAGTAGTTCCATGAATTAATTGATAAAATTGTAGGTAACCAGTGAACATTAGTTCTTATTTATGCTTGCATGCTAAGACGCTTCAATTATGTCCAACTCTTTGGGACCCTATGGACCATAGCCCACCAGGCTTCTCTCTAGGGATCAAACCTGCGTCTCTTACACCCCCTGCATTTGCAGGCTGGTTCTTTACCACTAGTGCCACCTGGGAAGCCCAGTTCTTATTTGTATTCGTAGCCAAACTGACAACTCAGTTCTTTCCCATGGTCCTGCACCATCAAAGAACTTAAGCACAACCCTTGTAGCAATTGCAGGAAGTCAGTAACTTTTAAAGCACTTTATTCCCTCAGTTACTCTCCCAGGTATCTTTTGTGTAGAAAGCTATATGGATGAGTGACAAAGGCCTGTAATACTTTATGAATATGGCAGTTCTGTAATTAAATGTAGTCAATCTATAATTTTTCTAAAATGATTGCATATCAAGTAGGTATGAGACATAAGCATCCCATTCATCTTTATAGAGAAACAGTGAAGTCTTTCCTACACAGTCTGCCTAGAAAGGGTGTGCCCACTGAGGACATTCACCTAGCAGCATGTAGACTAATGGCTTTTGTAAAGCAATCTTTTTGTGTTTTGCATGTGCTGGTAATTAAGATAGATTTAAAGGTGCTGCTCTATTCAAGTGACTTCCAGGGAAGTTATTGTGATAAACTACTGAAGCATTTTACACATCAGCGGTGGTTTGTCCTCTCTTCCAATGGTCTTTCAGTGCAACAAAAATTTAGAATTTTCTCAGTTATTAGTGAAGCGGTCTGCATTGTAGTTTTGTGAGAAATACACTTATGCCTACTGACTTTCTCACTCTACACAGTGATTCTTCATCCTCATTGAAATTTCAAGTTATTTTTGTCAGTTTGCCTTTTGATGTAAGTCAGTTTCCAAACATCCAGAAAGATTGTTTGGAATTGGTAATTTAAGCATTGACAAAATAAAGCAAATTCAGAACCTGTATTTATGAAATGTTGGACAAGAATGAATATAACAATATTGGAGTGCAAGTTCAAATTTATTTTATTGCTCATATTTTTTCTGTTCAATGCAATTGCATTAGTAAACAGACTTTCCCCCCCAAATGGTAACATTAAACAACCATTTACTATTCATCATTATTTTGTAATTTTTTCCACTTACTATTAGGTACAGAAAATATATAAAGTATAAGAAATATTTATCAGTATTCTCTATTATGAAAACACTTGCCTTGAATCACTTTTGTAGGATTAATGATGGATTTGTATTGGCCTGCCCAAGCTCTGTTGCACCTTACAATCAAAGCATAAATTTAAGGGATGGCCATCTGAGTTAGTGACGTGGTTTGTAGAGTTGATCCAAAGCTTTGCAGAAATTATGACATTCAAATTTAGTATTAATTGACACTGTATGCCATTGTACCCAGTTGATGGTCAGATGAAGTTTAAGGCCGGCAAACAGGACCAGAAACACAGAATGTGGAATGTGAGAAATATACATGATTCACCTTTTCTAGTCATGTGCACAAATTTTACTAGTTAATGTATTTTTTTTCCAATATAAATTCTTACAAGTCCAAATTCCAGGCTGGACCAAGCAGTGCTCCTAAGAAACCGTTCCTCTTCCCTCATTCTTTGGAGTTTCTTTATCCTCTCCTCCATCAGTTGCTAGGGATAAGGTTTTACCTGCAAAGACTTGAGGCCTAAGCCCTGCCAGGAGAACTTGTATACATATTAATAAAGGGACTCTTTGAAAATGAAACAGATTTACTATCCCTGTGTCTTCTTTTCACTGATCAGTGGATGCTCCTTTGGTCAAGAGGTTCTAATATATGTTACTCATCAAACCACAGGGACCAGCCTGCTCTGACACGGCAGAAAATGCCTCCTCCTTCTGGCTTACCTCAAGGACTGTTCCTTTAGGAAGTTTTCCCTGAATTCTGCCTCCTTCTCACGCCAGGCTAGAACTTGTGTACCCCTCAGACGCTTTGCTTTGGTTTCTGTTTGGGTATCTTTCTCCTTTACCGTGAGCTTCATATAGTGAATCTTCCTTAATGAATATATGAATGAATGACTACTTGCTATCTCTTAGTTTCTTTTTATTTTCTTTATAACAGAATATGAAGCTTTACAAGAGAAATCTATAAAATGCTGATATTGTTACACTCTTTTAGATATTATAAATAAATAGAGGTTACTGTTGTTTAAACATGGTGGAAACAAATTCAACATTTCCTAGAAAATAAGGATTAGAGTGAATTCACATTGGCTGTATAGGTAACTAGCTGGTAACTTAAGACTGTCTTGTCACTGTCTAAGGTGGTGTAAGTTAATTCTGCTTTTATGTTACCTCATCAGATGATACATTCAATGGAAGAAGCTAGAAGGTCATGAAACTCATTTTGGAAAATCTTTTCAGAGGGTCCAAATGAATGTTATCTTTTACTAATATGAAGTTATTTGGGATAATATACACTTATTACAAAGATAATGCAGGAGACATAAGAGACGGATTTGATCCCTGGGTTGGGAGGATTCCCCGGAGAAGACAATGGCAACCCACTCCAGTATTCTTGCCTAGAGAATACCATGGACAGAGAAACCTGACAGGCTCCAGTCCATAGGGTCGCAAAGAGTTGGACATAACTGAAACAAGTTAGCATGTGCGCATGCACAAAGGTACTGTTGCTACTCAAAGCAGTTTTAGAATTTTCTACTCTTGACATTAGAGCCAAGATATTAAATGCATATAAAGTGTCACATTTCTATGAACATGGATTTCTTTTCCGATTACAAAGATGAGACCCACTTTGGATACTGTGAGACATGGAAATGTCAGAAAATACAGGAAACCTTCGTAGTAGCTACATAGCCAGATATTATTTATAAAAACTAGAGTGTGGTCATACTACGGGTGAGCCTAAAATATTTGAGATCTAATAAGCAAAGAAGCAGAAAGGTGCAATGCAAATAGTTTTGAGCACTGGCAACATTTATATTGATCTGTAAATTCTCATATGTTTAGTACAAAAAAAACTTGTATGTTACTTTTAAGCTTCACATTGCGTATCAGTCCTGAACTATTAAAGGTACCATTTTCAGACCTTGATTCTTGGTTAGCTCAACCAGAACACTTAGATGCTCTTCTCAAGTGTGGGCAACAGGCCTGTCTATAAGGCAGTGATCAATTGTGACCTTGGGTAAAGAGGTTGACATGGAATCCTCCTCTAAATTGATAGTAATACATTTCAGAACCTGTTAAAGAATGAAAATGACTGTTAATGCTCCAGATTAGGGGTTGGCAAACTTTTTCTCTAAAGGGCACAGATAGTTTTCAGTAGTTTTCAGTTGTGCGCCGTAGATCTCTGTCACAGCTACTCAACTCTGCAATTGAAGTGCAAAAGCAGCCATAGACAGTATATAAGTGAATGGATGTTGCTCTGTTCCAATACAGCTTTTTTTATGGACACTGAAGTTTCACTTTACATAGTTTTCATGTCTCACAAAATATTCTTTTTCTTTGGCTTCTTTTCAATCATTTTTAAATGCAAAAAAACATTCCTTATTCACTGATAATACAAAAGAAGAAGTGGGGATTGTGTGGAATTTGACCCATGACCTTAGTTAGAGGACCCTTGATTTTCATGAGGTAAACAGTCAGTATTTATGAATGTTAGGTCAAAGTGTGGCTACCTACAGGGTGGCTACAAAGTTGAGGTGGCTTCCAGGAGCCATGCTCTGAGTGAGTTACCTGCAGCTCTAGTGTAAAGCATTTAAAGACTACCATTAAGGTTTAATAAGCTGACAGTAATGCTCTGCATTAGAACCTTCCATGATTGCTAGGGAAAATGCTTATTCAAGGCTCCACAGTCCTTGTAAATACCAGCTGTCCTTCAGAGGCCCCTTTGTTGGGATGAAACAGGGTGCTCAAATTTATTGCTTCTGTGACTTAAAATTCCTGGACACACCAACTACACTTGCTCTTTTCAAATAAAAGTCAGTTTGGATTTATTTAGAGACTCTGCCCTTATGGAAGAAATACCAGAACAATATGTCTGAGAGAGCAGGATACTCATCTCTTGGAAATCCGGCAGGCCTCTGGCATGGTAAAATTACTTGTAGCTGGTAATGGGGACATTCCCGTGTGACTCATAGGATGGCCCTTCAGGGGCTCCTGACTCTCAGGGATGAATGTTACTCTGGAAGTCAGGGTATAGGTTGCAAAGGCAGCCTTGAACATATATTCACCTTGGTTTCTCTCTTTGGCAAAGTATAGCCTATTTAATAAATTCCTCCATATCTGGCCACATGCCCTCTGATGACTGGCATAGAATAGGCACCTGAACAAGCAACTGGGGATTCAATTTTAAGCTAAAAATCCTCCATCATTTTGAAATAGTTCCTCATATTTTCTTTTTGTACTTGACAGAAGAGGCATGCATTAATGGATGCATGTGTCTGGGGAAAAAAGGCAAATAAAACAGGATTATTTGTTGAAACCGTTTAGTTCCAGGGACTGGGAAAGCACATGAATCAATGTTTCCTAACATCTGATTCCCCGCCTTAATTCAGAGCCTTACTTTTTTCCTTTTCAACTTTGGTGGTTCAGCTCTAGGAGCAAAATGAAAAACCCCCTTCCCACCTATGGCAAGCATGCACAGTCATGATTACTCTGGCTGGCTTCTCTCTGCTATCTTTCTAGAAATAGAAATATGCTGGTACCACGTGGCCACATTACCTCCACAGTCTACTGGTAATAGTGCCTCAACTTCAGGCAAATGGGCCCTGAGATAAAATACAGTCGTGGAAAGCGTGCTTGTGCCAGCCTCATTTGAAGAAAACACCCATTATTCAGTTAGACTGTCAACTGCATACAGCACAGTGCCTTCCAAACACCTACACTCATTTCTTGGACCCACTTTTTGTCCAGAAGAGATCTGATTTTGCCAGTGTTATTTCTTGGAAACCTCATTAAATTCCCTGTTAGTCTAAACCAGAACTCCTAACTCCAAAGTGATAGATTATCAGGTACCCACATACAGCCTCCTTCATTCCTCACTGCTGCACAGAGGGAGTGGGAACCAATGTCTCTGTCTCCCTTCACCAACATCCCTCTGCCCGACTGGCTAGAGAACCCAGAAAACTAGCACTGTCTTCTTATCTGCCTGCAGACTTCGTTTACTCAGTTTATTAATCAGAAAGGAGGCTCAAATAAGACAGTTTTAACTAATACATTAAACACAGACTTGGTGTTATGCCTGTTTCTTATATCAGGAGCCTGTCTCTGATATCTTTTATAGAGAATATTGGAGGGAAGTGTGACACTTAAAATCCTTATTTTTTGCTCTCTTCATATACACAGAACAACTGCATAGCAAACCCAACTGAATCAACTGCTTTTACTTAGCAGTCAGTAGAAAGAGCTTCTTCAAATTGGAATAAATTTCAAGGCAAATGAAATCATAAATGCCATATAAACTTTTCCTTTTGGGGAAAAGAAGTGCTACTCATTTGTCATTAATCCCCTTACACAAGTAAATTTCACCTGTTGACTTTTCCTTTCTTGTTTCTAAATGTGAACTTAGAGAGACTGCTTTTCAAAATATGTGTAGAGAAAAATGCCTGGTACTGTTTGTTCAGAACATATCTGAAAGCCATTTTCTCACTAGTGTACTTAATTAACTTCCTTAATTCTCTTCTAAAGCTATCTTCTAATTTCATTTAAAAAATTACATTCTAATTGTTTCTTAACATTTAAGTGCTAAGAATAACTGAGTTGGCTCAGGAAGCATCATTACCATTTGAGGTTTAGAATTCTGAATATTGTCTTCTTATAAAAAATTAATGAGTTTGCCAGAAGTTAGCTGATTATGGAATGTACAGCTATCATATTTCCTTCCTGTGCCCTGAATTCAAGTGTCTTGATCCTACTTGAAATCAATAGTCGTGAGATGCTGTATGTTTTATAGATAAGTAATTTATAAACCCAGCTATTTATAAATTATATAAATGTGTTTGTAATGCATATTTTTGTAATATGTATTTCAATTTAATTTAAGGCCTTGATTAATTAAACCTACCCTGAAAATTCATAGCTAATATTAAATTGCATTTGGAATTATAGTGAAATGACACTTACTTTAAGTAGCAGGAAAGAAGCCAAGTTGTATAGAGTTGTGGCAAATATATCAAACAGTTGCTGGTTTCTAATGAGATGTCTTTTCTCTCAGTCTTGATTTATATCACCCATTCATATAAAAGGACCATGAATAAGTATAGAGAATAATACTGGAGGGGGAGAGGGACGTATCACCACCACAAAATACATATTTGTCCTAGAGGAGAACTTTACCATTCTGGGGGAAATTAAAATCCCAGCCTCAGACATCATGGTTGCATTGTGAAAATGCCTTTTTAACAGTCATCTCTTTTAATAAATAACAATGTCTAATGTGTAAAACTTCAATTTATTTGATGATTAATCCTTGGCTTTTGAATCTCAGCCTTAGGGCTCTGCTGAGTTATACATTCATCTCTATAATTACTACTTAGAAATTATTTCCATTTAAGTGTTACTTGGTGGCTCAGATGGTAAAGGATCTACCTTCAATGCAAGAGACCCGGGTTCTAATCCCAGGATTGGGAAGACCCCCTGGAGAAGGGAATGGCTTCCCACTCCAGTATTCTTGCCTGGAGAATGCCACAGACAGAGGAGCCTGGCAGGCTACAATCCATGGGGTCTCAAAGAGTTGGACACAACTGAGCAACTAACACAGTCCCAAGTGTTACTCTGTATGCTCCAATTCAGCATTTCTAAAACCAAATTTACTTTCTGTCCAGACCTGTTTTAGCTTCTACATTCTCTATTGCAACATATTGACAGTCACCACTGGATTACCAAAGTCAGAAATCTGGGAGTCTTCCTAGATGTCTTCTTCAGTTCAGTTCAGTTTAGTTGCTCAGTTGTGTCTGACTCTGCTACCCCATGAACCACAGCACGCCAGCCCTGCCTGTCCATCACCATCCTGGAGTCTACCCAAATCCATGTCCATCAAGTTGGTGATGCCATCCAATCATCTCATCCTCTGTCATCCCCTTCTCCTCCTGCCCTCAATCTTTCCCAGCATCAAAGTCTTTTCAAATGAGTCAGCTCTTCGTATCAGGTGGCCAAAGGATTGGAGTTTCAGCTTCAACATCAGTCTTTCCAGTGAACACCCAGGACTGATCTCCTTTAGGATGGACTGGTTGGATCTCCTTACAGTCCAAGGGACTCTCCAACACCACAGTTCAAAAGCATCAATTCTTCAGCACTCAGCTTTCTTTATAGTCCAACTCTCACATCCATACATGACCACTGTAAAAACTATAGCCTTGACTAGACGGACCTTTGTTGGCAAAGTAATGTCTCTGCTTTTGAATATGCTATCTAGGTTGGTCATAACTTTCCTTCCAAGGAGTAAGCGTCTTTTAATTTCATGGCTGCAGTCACCATCTGCAGTGATTTTGGGGCCCAGAAAAATAAAGTCAGCCATTGTTTCCACTGTTTCCCCAACTATTTCCCATGAAGTTATGGGACCAGATGCCATGATCTTCGTTTTGTGAATGTTGAGCTTTAAGCCAACTTTTGCACTCTCCTCTTTCACTTTCATCAAGAGGCTCTTTAGTTCCTCTTCACTTTCTGCCATAAGGGTGGTGTCATCTGCATATCTGAGGTTATTGATTTTTCTCCCAGCGGTCTTGATTCCAGCTTCTGCTTCCTCCAGTCCAGCATTTCTCATGATGTTCTCTGCATATAAGTCAATTAAGCAGGGTGACAATATACAGCCTTGATGTTTATTGTCCTTTTCCTATTTGGAACCAGTCTGTTGTTCCATGTCCAGTTCTAACTGTTGCTTCCTGACCTGCATATAGGTTTCTCAAGAGGCAGGTCAGGTGGTCTGGTATTCCCATTTCTTTCAGAATGTTGCACAGTTTATTGTGATCCACACAGTCAAGGGCTTTGGCATAGTCAATAAAGCAGAAATAGATGTTTCTCTGGAACTCTCTTGCGTTTTCCATGATCCAGTGGATGTTGGCAATTTGATCTCTGGTTCTTCTGCCTTTTCTAAAACCAGCTTGAACATCTGGAAGTTCACGGTTATGTATTACTGAAGCCTGTCTTGGAGATTTTAAGCATTACTTTACTAGTGTGTGAGATGAGTGCAATTGTGCGGTAGTTTAAGCATTCAGTTCTGAACTTGCTGTATCTTGTCTGAAATCTTTCCTAGTATCTCTTTATCTGACTCTTACTCTCCATTCCAACATTAACTATTTTATTTCATAAATCTGTCTTTTCTCACTAGGGTTAATACAATTGGAGAAGGCAGTGGCTCCCCACTCTGGTACTCTTGCCTGGAAAATCCCATGGACGGAGGAGCCTAGTGGGCTGCAGTCCATGGGGTTGCTAAGAGTCGGACACGACGGAGCGACTTCACTTTCACTTTTCACTTTCATGCATTGGAGAAGGAAATGGCAACCCACTCCAGCGTTCTTGCCTGGAGAATCCCAGGGATGGGGGAGCCTAGTGGGCTGCCGTCTATGGCGGTCACACAGAGTTGGACACTACTGAAGCAACTTAGCAGCAGCAGCACTAGGGTTAATACAATCACCTTCCTAAAAGGTGTTCCTTTTGTTCCCCTGTAGATCATTCTTATGTATGTATTCCAGATTTCTTCCAGTAGCATTATTGGCCTTTGGGGCTGGGTAGTTCTTTGTTGTATAGTGCTGCTGTGTACATTCTATGAGGTTTAGTAGCATTGGTCTCTACCCTCCAGATGCCAGTAGCATTTTCTCCCAGTTATGACAACCAGGTGTTTCCAGACATTGTCAGATGTTCCCTGGAAGCAACATTGCCCCCCACACTTGGCAACCACTGCTTTAGCCTCATTGTTAAATACAACTCCTAGTAGAGGAGATATTTAGTAAATTATAAAAAGCCATTCATATGATACAACATAATTACATATTTAAACATCCAGGAGAAAGATTTCTTTGAGTTTGGTTTGGTTTGGACCTTAAGTAATACATCAAAATATGTATTTTAAGTTGTGCACCATTAATAGCATTAATATCTGCTTTCTTTTCAGTTACCTTCATCTTTGATGTGTCTGCACCTGCTCTCTTCCAGTTTAAGGTCCTTTTCCTTAAGAGTAGAGTACCTGACCTCCCAAGTTCAAATTATACAATTCTTTATGATTTGATATATCAGGAAATGATAGTCCAAAAATCTTCCTGGGTTATCAAAGGAAAAATTTAATACATTGCGAAAATATCTGTGGATGCCACTTCTTAAATGAAGAAAGCAAGCAGCAACATATGGGGACTCAAATCATTTTATCAGCAAGTAACACTTGTTTTCATTTGTTTAAAATGTTGTTTTATCTAACATGTGGTAGACTGTGAGAATGATAAAAAATGAAAACAGAAACCAGACCATTCCATTATAATCCATTTGTATCCTAATAAAGACTACATCCTAGAGTCAGATGGTAAGAAGCAAACTTATCTTGAGAGACATGCTGTAATTAGTCATCTTCCCTCTGTTGGCAGTTCCTATTGTAAGAAAATAATAAAAATTTAGCAAAAACTTCAGACAATGTAAGCTCTGGGCAGTGTCAAGAAGAAAACATTCCTTCAATACTAGTTGCTGCTGCTGCTAAGTTGCTTCAGTCATGTCCGACTCTATGCAACCCCATAGACGGCAGCCCACCAGGCTTCCTGGTCCCTGGGATTCTCCAGGCAAGAACACTGGAGTGGGTTGCCATTTCCTTCTCCAATGCATGAAAGTGAAAAGTGAACGTGAAATCGCTCAGTCATGTCCGACTCTAGCGACCCCATGGACTGCAGCCTACCAGGCTCCTCTGTCCATGGGGTTTTCCAGGCAAAAGTACTGGAGTGGGGTGCCATTGCCTTCTCTGTCAATACTGGTTAATGTCTTTAAAAAAGTTATATAAACACCCTTTTGGAAGATAAAACATCTCTATCCATTTGTAGTTACCTTCCCCCGTAGATCCCACTCCAGTATTCTTGGGCTTCCTTTGTGGCTCAGCTGGTAAAGAATCTGCCTGCAATGTGGGAGACCTGGGTCCAATCCCTGCATTGGGAAAATCCCCTGGAGAAGGGAACAGCTACCCACTCTAGTATTCTGGCCTGGAGAATTCCATGGACTGTATAGTCCATGGGGTCTCAAAGAGATGGACAACACTAAGCCATTTTCACTTTTCCCTTTTTCCCCCATAGATATTTTCATGATTTCTAATGCTAAGGGCATATTAGAAATCATAATGAAAGATTAAATATTTTTGTCCTATCATTTTGGGGATAAAGGGTATAGAAAGAAGACACCGATTAATTTTAAAATCAGGAAATTATAGAGAGATATTCAATGTGAGACAGGTGCACAAAATGTGTGGGCACTGAATTTGCACAGTTTAGCACAGTCACCCAGATTCATTTTATTTGTTTTTATTACTTGTTTTTTAAGAAGTACTGAGTCTCAAGCTCAATGAAATTCCATAGTTCAGTAATTTACAAGTCTGTTTCTATTGGTTCCATGATGTTTAGATTATTACAACTTGACAAGTACTTTCAATAAAACAGGGAGTTCTATTTATCAGCCCTTTGTACTTGAATGCCAAAATCAACATGTCTGTATTGGATGATGATGAGGAGGAGGTAGAAGATAAGGATGAAGATGAAAAACGAAGAAGTAGAAGCAGAAATAGCAAAAGAAATGATATTATCACAAAATATACTGTTTCTTAGAGGCTAAAAATAATTTCCTGATTATCAAGAAAATATAGAACTCCAGACTGTAATTTTTATATCAACACTTCTTCAAAGATAATGTGAATTCATATATATTTGTAGAAGTCCTTTGAAGTATTTTACAATTATGCAGCAATCACTGTTCCTCACGATTTTTTATGTACTTACCCAGAAAACATGAGATGTAGGAGATTTATCTAGTTTTTTTTTGTTTGCTGCCAAGTCACTTCAGTGGTGTCCGACTCTGTGCAACCCCATAGACGGCAGCCCACCAGGCTTCCCAGTCCCTGGGATTCTCCAGGCAAGAACATTGAAGTGGGTTGCCATTTCCTTCTCCAATGCATGAAAGTGAAAAGTGAAAGTGAAGTCGCTCAGTCGTGTCCGACCCTCAGCGAACCCATGCACTGAAGCCTTCCAGGCTCCTCCGTCCATGGGATTTTCCAGGCAAGAGTACTGGAGTGGGGTGCCATTGCCTTCTCTGTTTTGTTTTTTTTGTTTGTTTGTTTAGTTGTTTGATATTATCAGTTTGTCTCTTACTCCAATGAGTAACATTCATGGCATGTTCATTTACTAGGTTTCTTAAGTGACTCACTGGTTAAATGCCTTACCTAAGTGCTCTTCCTGAGGTATCTTTTCTTAGGAATCTTTTGGTTAAATTTTTCTATATTACTTTCCATAATAGTTGCAAGTTGAGAATATTTAATTCTCTTATGCTATTTTTCAACTTATGTTCTAAAATATGTAATTTTATAGAATGTCAGTTTGACTATGTATTGACAAGAGAGCTGTTTGGGTAATTTGAAACTTTTTATATGGGTCTTGGTGTAAGCGAAGGTCTTAAAACGTGTATAATGCTCTAACAAGTGGCATGCAAGTAAAACAAAGTCCAGACTTATAGAAACATTTCATAAAGTGGAATTTCATGAAATTATTATTGAAATAATATATCAATATGTCAGAAAAATGATTCCTGAATGTTTTTTGTTGCCTACTGAAACATATAAATTACTACCCACTTTCTCTTTAAACAAAACATATGTATGTGTGTGTGTGTATTTCACTTGGTTTGAAAATATCAAATAGTACAGAATAATCTAATGCCTCACCTCCCGTATTTTCCTATTAGAAGTATAGATAAGGGCTATGCTAAGTCACTTCAGTCATGTCTGACTCTGTGCGACCCCATAGACGGCAGCCCACCAGGCTCCCCCGTCCCTGGGATTCTCCAGGCAAGAACACTGGAGTGGGTTGCCATTTCCTTCTCCAATGCATGAAAGTGAAAAGTGAAAGTAAAGTCGCTCAGTCGTGTCTGACTCTTAGCGACCCCATGGATTGCAGCCTAACAGGCTCCTCCGTCCATGGGATTTTCCAAGCAAGAGTACTGGAGTGGGGTGCCATTGCCTCCTCCGATAGATAAGGGCAGCCAACAGCCGGAGGCTAGACTTGGGTTGGTAAGTTAAAATAGAACAAAGAGAAAGCATTTACTACCTACCATGTATTCTCCTAGATGCTGGGGATGTATACGATAGAGGGGAAAAAAATATAGTCTTTGCCTTTATTGAGTTTACAGCCATTGTGGGAGATACCCATTATTAAAAGAACACAAAATATGTAGTAATTTTTAAACCATTATAAGTGCAATAGAAGAAGTAGAAGCAACTTCTATAAAATCACATAATAGGAGACTCTGATCTAGTGTGGGAGGGGAGTAAAGGCTTCCTTAGAGGAACATCATTTGAACTGTGATCTGCTGGGTTCATCAGCTGAAAAGGGAAGAAGTGCCAGGTAAGAAATTTCAAGCTGATGGTACAGCACAGCAAAGGCCTTGAGGCACAGGGAGAAATGACACTTTTAAAGAAATGTTATTGTTACCCTTTATCAATGACTGTTGACTGAGAAACGTCAAAGAAAACACTCTTGATTTTGTATATGCAGTGAAAACTAGGTACCATAGCAACCCATAGCCTTTTTTGCACATCCTTTATACTTTTGTTGGTATGGAGAGGAAGAAACTATTCTCTCAAAGAACTTTGCCCTGGTTAGGAAAAGAACAAAGAGATAGAAATATAGATAGAGAAACAGAGAGGGAGAGTCTAAGGCATTTGCCTAGTTCTCCAAATCCATCCTTGAGAATAAGCAGCCTGGAGTTTCTGATGAAAATGGCCCTGTTAATAGTGACCACTGGTGATGCCTGTTGAAATACAGAAGGTATTTATACAGATATGGAAGGTATTTAGACAGAAAATGTAGGTATTTCCAGGGACAGCATATATAAAATTAGATACTCTAGTTCCAAAATTCAAATAGGGGGCAGTTACGTGTAGTAGAAAAGGCAAAGCTTAGATAAGCTAAGAAAAAGAATCACAGATAGATACAGGACATCCGATATCCTTCCATTTAAAGAGTAATTCTAACAAATCATTAAGTAAAGAGTATGTCAATGCATTCTTCAATCTTTGTAAAAGACATCCGATGTTAAGCTTCTTTGTTCAAATTGGAGCCTGAAAATTCTGCACCAGAAAAGGAAGTTATTGATTCTCTTTGGCATGTGCATTTTGTGTTTTAAACAAGACCAATATTTAAGATTACCAGCAGTATAATCTCAAGGACTCTTTTTCATTCCTTAAAGCTTTTCCATAAAAATAATTTACTGAAATGCTTCTTGAGGGATAGTAGCATTTTATTTTGTTGAAGGGAAAATATTTTCCTTTAAAGCATCCTCTAATAACTAGGTTTTGAAAACAAGCTAGAGACTGCTTATAAAACAGACAAAACAAAAACAACAGTAATAACTAACATTGCAGTCTGTGGAGCAACTTCTTATCAATGGTACCACCTAATTAAGTTAAGATTGGATATCATTTTTTGAGCCTTCTTTATTGGAATTCCTGGTTTATTTCTAAACAGTTTGTCTTCAAGCTCTTGATTTGTGAAAGGGGACTTCTTTACTTTCTTCTTTAGGGCAGGGACCAGGAGCACATTTTTGTCATTAACAGTAATAGTATCTAATATTTACATGATAGTTATCAATTCAATAGATATTAATACTTTCCCATTAATGTTTTCACTTGGTCCTCAACAGCCTACAAAAAAAAAAAGTAAATGACCTGACCACAGTAATAAAAATATAGGGCTTAAATCTAAACAGAGGGTCATTTTTACTCACCAATCTCTCAGCACATTCATGTTTCCACAAGGGATAGGACAAGGTTTAATGTTGTTGTTTTACCTTTATGGATATTTAATACGAAATAATAAAAATTCAATTAACATTGGCCCCCACTCAGCATGTCCCCCAAAATGTACATTTTTAACCATTATGCTTGTTCAAAATGGGTTCCAAACCTCTAGTACTTTAAAACAGACAGAAATAAAAAATAAAAATAAAAAATGCTCTTTCGCATTAATCATTTTCTTCCCTGAGGTAAAGCTCTATAAAAGCATCCTGTGTCCTCTTTGGACTTGGGAGAATATTGAGTTGGTTGGTTACTCACTCAGTTGTGTCCAGCTCCTTGCAATCCCATGAATTGTAACCCACCAGGTTCTTCTGTCCTTGGGATTTCCCAGGCAAGAATACTGGAGTGGGTTGCCATTTCCTTCTTCAGGGGGTCCTCCCGACCCAGGAATTAAACCTGTGTCTCCTGCACTGGTAGGCAGATTCTTTACCACTAAGCCACCAGGGAAACAAAATCCCAAACTACTAATTAATGGGCCTCGGAAAGTTTTAAATATGATATAGTTGGTGATTTAATATTGATGAATTGTGCTTAGTTACTCAGTCATATCCAACTTTTTGCCACCCCATGGACTATAGCCCACCAGGCTCTTCTGTCCATGGGATTATTCAGGCAAGAATACTGAAATAGGTTGCCATGCCCTTCTCCAGGGGATCTTTCCCACCCAGGGATTGAACCTAGGTCTTCTGCATTGCAAGTGGATTCTTTACAGTCTGAACCACTGTGTTTGTCCAGAGAGTGTTCTTCTGAGGAAGTATTTGTTAGGGGCTTCCAGGTGGTGCTGGTGGTAAAGAACCTGCTTGCCAATGGAGGAGACATAAGAGACTCAGGTTTGATTCCTGGGTTGGGAAGATCCCCTGGAGGAGGGCATAGCAACCCACTCCAGTTTTCTTGCCTGCAGAATCCCATGGACAGAGGAGACTGGCGGGCTATAGTCCATAGGGTCTCAAAGAATCAGACATAACTAAAGCAACCTAGCATACACGCACATTTTGTAGATGAGGAAACTGAGGTTCCAACAGGATAAATGCAGTTTGAAATCACATGGCTTATAAATGGCAGAGCTTGAATTTCAGTTTGAGCCTGCTGGACTCCAAAAGTTGAGGTTTGTCGTGATCCACACCACATGTCCATGTGGTTATTATGCTCCTGACAAATGGTAGCCTCAGAAAATCTCAGGAGATTTACACATTGAAATCCTATTGATTTCAAGCAACCTTATTAATAATTTTGCAAAGTTATAATGCATTTTGTAATGTGGATAATTGACTTCTAACATATCTGTTTTGTACATTTAACTTTTTCATAGAGGGCTTTTTCTTTATAGGAAGGAAACCTGAATAAAAAGTCTAAGATAAATTAACATTTCAAGTTAAAATTAAGTGACTTAATGTTATTGCCATTTTAAGTTATTTTAAAATTAATCTCTTTTGAGACAATATTTTCAATATGTTCACTATAACTTTTCTCTGTTTTATATTGTGACTTATGAATCACTTAATATTGTGTTATCTTTGCTAATTTGAAAATGATTCTTGGCACTTTGTCAACAATGATCACTACAGAGCAAATATTTTATCTTTCAAAGCAGTTTATAAACAAGTACTGTTTAGAGCTTTGTGGCAGTCTTTAATAAAATGGCAGAACCCATTTTCAGTTTAATTTACTTAAAAAGCTTCATCAGGGTTGTTTCATATGTCATTCATGTAAATATTTTAAATAATGAATCATTATCTTGTTAACAACTTACCCAACCAAGAATAATTCTTCATGACCATCATAATCCTGGAGCAGAGAATAAGAACAGTTAACTTTGAGTGGAAAAGATACAGCTACAATATTTTTGGTACTTCATTCTTCAGTTTTGAATATTCCTTTCTTTGTTCCGATCAAGCACAAGCTGGAATCAAGATTGCCAGGAGAAATATCAATAACCTCAGATATACAGATGACACCACCCTTATGGCAGAAAGCGAAGAAGAACTAAAGAGCCTCTTGATGAAAGTGGAGAGTGAAAAAGTTGGCTTAAAGCTCAACATTCAGAAAACGAAGATCATGGCATCTGGTCCCATCACTTCATGGCAAATAGATGGGGAAACAGTGGAAACAGTGTCAGACTTTATTTTTCCAGGCTCCAGAATCACTACAGATGGTGACTGCAGCCAAGAAATTAAAAGACACTTACTCTTTGGAAGGAAAGTTATGACCAACCTAGATAGCATATTGAAAAGCAGAGACATTACTTTGCCAACAAAGGTTCGCCTAGTCAAGGCTATAGTTTTTCCAGTGGTCATATATGGATGTGAGAGTTGGACTTTGAAGAAGGCTGAGCGCCGAAAAATTGATGCTTTTGAACTGTGGTGTTTGAGAAGACTTTGAGAGTCCCTTGGACTGCAAGGAGATCCAAGCAGTCAATTCTGAAGGAGATCAGCCCTGGGATTTCTTTGGCAGGAATGATGCTAAAGCTGAAACTCCAGTATTTTGGCCACCTCGTGTGAAGAGTTGACTCATTGGAAAAGACTCTGATGCTGGGAGGATTGGGGGCAAGAGGAGAAGGGGACGACAGAGGATGAGATGGCTGGATGGCATCACTGACTTAATGGACGTGAGTTTGAGTGAACTCCAGGAGTTGGTGATGGACAGGGAGGCCTGGCGTGCTGTGATTTATGGGGTCGCCAAGAGTCAGACACAACTGAGTGACTGATCTAATCTGATCTAATCTGAAAATCACTGTAGATGGTGACTGCAGCCATGAAATTAAAAGATGTTTGCTCCTTGGAAGAAAAGTTATGACCAACCTTGACAGCATATTAAAAAGCAGGGACATTACTTTGCCAACAAAGGCTCATCTTGTCAAAGCTATGTTTTTTCCAGTGGTCATGTATGGATGTGAGTGTTGGACTATGAAGAAAAGCGGAGTGCTGAAGAATTGATGCTTTTGAGCTGTGGTATTGGAGAAGAGTCTTGAGAGTCCCTTGGACAGCAAGGAGATCCAACCAGTCCATCCTAAAGGAAATCAATCCTGAATATTCATTGGAAGGACTGATGCTGAAGCTGAAACTCAAATATTTGGCCACCTGATGTGAAGAACTGACTCATTTGAAAAGACCCTGATGCTGGGAAAGATTGAAGGCAGGAGGAGAAGGGGACGACAGACAATGAGATGGTTGGATGGCATAACTGACTCAATGGATTTGAGTTTGAGTAAGCTCTGGGAGTTGGTGATGGACAGGGAAGCCTGGCGTGCTGTAGTCCATGGGGTCACGACTGAGTGACTGAACTGACTGACTGACTCTTACCAAAAGTATCTTGCTAACATGTCTTGCTGAGGGCTTATGCATTATCAATGCATTCTCTAACTTTTAAACTATTAGTATTTAGATTGGATCTGTTTTCTTCTTAAATGTAAAATGTTGATACCCATATTACTGTAAATCTGATGATGACCATTATGTTAATGTAGTTCGATGGGTGGTTACCTCATTTGACAAGCAACTGATGGATCATTTGGTGGATAAGGTACAGGCAGTCACACCAGCACCATTATTTCTATTTTAGACAGGCCAGTGATTTCAAAGGTGGTTCCCAGGGAACAGGAGCATGTTAGCTTATAGCCTCTGACAAATGATGCTACAGATATCAGACTGTTTCATTGAGCCTGATTTCTTTTAAATCTTGCAGTGCAAAATGCAAAATTAAGGCAGAGAAACTTGAACTTGGTAAGCAGGATGAATGGATGGTTTGTGGCATAATTGGATATGCAGGACATTTTTAATCTCAGGAATAATTTTTTCACGTGTCCCTTGTTTTTAGCCAAACCACTACTTCTGGGTTCTTTGAATGATTTGTCAGGTGAGCCATCATTAAGTTCTTCTGTATTTTAAATAATTTTCTTACTAGTATTATCCCAGAAAATCTTGGTGCTGTTGGCTTCTCTCAAACTGTTTTCAGTATTTCACTACACTCTCATTGGCTGCCACCTTACCTTGTGCTCTGCTGAGCACAAAATGGTCTTTTGCTCAATAAGACCACATTTTCATCTTTCAGTTTTAGTGCTTTTATAGAATTTTTTCTGATGTGGTAAAATAAATGCATCATATGTCAGTAAGCTGCTTACTACTCAATGTAAATACAAACCCATATAAAGAGCTTTTATTCAGAAAATGTAATGGTCCTCCCTGAACCTTTGTGCCAAATTTAAGTGGTTTCTCTCATATTATAAGTGGTATATTGAGATTTTTTAAATAGGAGACACAGTACATAGTCTGTGTGTATGATTTTTACATTATTTATTGTTTTGAACACATGGCAGATTCCTTAGAATAACCTGTGCCTTAACAGTGCTGGTATTTTAATTACCACCCAGAACATTGTTTCTCTTTTTTTCCTTAACACCGTGCTGAACACATATTTCTGGCTATATAGAAGGATGTGATATAAGTTGAATATTGCATTAAAACATAAAGAAATCTCCAAAGAAGACATACAGATGGCTAACAAATACATGAAAAGATGCTCAACATCACTCATTATCAGAGAAATGCAAATCAAAACCACAATGAGGTACCATTTCACGCCAGTCAGAATGGCTGCAATCCAAAAGTCTACAAGCAATAAATGCTGGAGAGGGTGTGCAGAAAAGGGAACCCTCTTCCACTGTTGGTGGGAATACAAACTAGTACAGCTACTATGGAGAACAGTGTGGAGATTCCTTAAAAAACTGGAAATAGAACTGCCATCAGTTCAGTTCAGTTCAGTCGCTCAGTTGTGTCAGACTCTTTGCAACCCCATGCATCGCAGCACGCCAGGCCGAACTGCCATACGACCCAGCAATCCCACTGCTGGGCATACACACTGAGAAAACCAGAATTGAAAGAGACACGTGTACCCCAATGTTCATCGCAGCACTGTTTACAATAGCCAGGACATGGAAGAAACATAGATGTCCATCAGCAGATGAATGGATAAGAAAGCAGTGGTACATATAAACAATGGAGTATTACTCAGCCATTAAAAAGAATACATTTGAATCAATTCTAATGAGGTGGTTGAAACTGGAGCCGATTATACAGAGTGAAGTAAGCCAGAAAGAAAAGCACCAATACAGTATACAAATGCATATATATGGAATTTAGAAAAATGGTAACGATAACCCTGTATGCGAGACAGCAAAAGAGACACTGATGTATAGAACAGTCTTTTGGACTCTGTGGGAGAGGGAGCGGGGGGATGATTTGGGAGAATGGCATTGAAACATGTATAATATCATATAAGAAACGAATCGCCAGTCCATGTTCGATGCAGGATACAGGATGCTTGGGGCTGGTGCACTGGGATGACCCAGAGGGATGGTATGGGGAGGGAAGTGGGAGGGGTGTTCAGGATGGGAAGCACATGTACACCCGTGGCGGATGCATGTTGATGTATGGCAAAACCAATACAATATTGTACAGTAATTAGCCTCTAATTAATATAAATAAATTTTTTTTAAAAAAGAAAAAAACATAAAGAAAAATAAGGGTGGTGGTCGTTCTTATATCTCACAGCTCGGAATCCATATTTGAAAGTTTTGTAAGCAAAGGCAACACTGTGTATGATTTTAAAGGCACTCGGTGCTTTACTGGGTGTGCTGCAAAATCAGTCCAGCTCTGATCTGTCCTGAAGTCATGCGTCTAAACTAAAGTATACTTATTACTTTCTCTTTTGAATTTAATGCTTAAAACAAAATGATCTAGACACTATATTTTTATAAGCTCCTGGTTTAAAAGAATAAAAATCAGACCCTTTGGGGGCTACTGTTGTCTGAACAATATGGGCTTCCCTCATTCTTAAGAAAGCCAGCAAGCAGCAGAGGACTAGTCTTCCACTCCAGATTTTTTTTTCCAGTCAAGGAGAAGTAAATATTCTTACTATCAGGCTCCATTCTAATGTCACTCCTTGGTTATATGTTTCTCCTGAATACAAGGTTAGTTTATTTATCTTTCCTTTTAACAGCTGTGTGATCTTTCATAAGGTGAAGAGCTGTCTGTGAGCATATGGAAACCAAGTTGCAAATACATACCACCTTCTTAGAATCAAAGCAGACATCAAGGAGCCTTTTATTTCCTGCTCCTTTTGAGTGTCTCTCCTTTCTAATGTTGAAGAAGTGCTGCTTGAATATATAGGGCATTTTCCTTTAATTATTTCCATTTTTTCAGTTTAGGCTTCCTATTTTAAACTGGTGAATTTAAGTCACAGAATTGTGGTTTTTTTTTTTTCCAAGTTAGTAATGGCTATAATCCATGCTGCAGTCCATGGGATCACAAAGAGTCGAACATGTCTGAGCGACTGAACTGAATGGATATAATATGTTTATTACTGTCATTATGAAACAGTGATTGAAGATTTTAACTCTTTTTCCAATACATAGGACACATTAAACAAGCACTGCCTTTGACAGTACTGTTATAAAGCAAATTCATTTCTAATATTTAATACCTGCCTTTGTTAAAGTAGGCACCCAAAATCCAAGAGGATAGGATTAGCCAGTTTTCTTTTCAGTTTGAAAGAGGTATATTAGAGCAAACAAATGTTCCATAATTCACCTGAACTTCGAGAGTGAATTTCACCAATATGGGGAGATTATAAACTTGTAAATGAATTCGAAGAGACTCAGTGAATAAATAATTAATTGCCATAATAAAGGCTTCATATATTATAGAAAGGCAAAGTTTGTGTGAGGAACCTGATCCTTTGAATAAAGGTCAAGGTGAAGGACAGTAATGTTCTCCATGATCTTATAAGAGGACCAGTAGCCATATGCATAGATTTTATTTTCTACCTGAAACTTTGGATCCTGAAAAATAGAAGTTGTTTTTTTTTTTTTTAATACTGCATTTGGATTTCAATGTGAATATTTGATTTTAATATTTTTAGGAATTTAATGTATGCACTGAATAAAGCAAGTTAGACTAATATTTGATAAATCAAATCTTTGTAGAAGTTACAGTCTGCAAATCTTTATTGATTTTCATAGAATTTTTATGAGCAATAGTTCTTGCTGCAGTAATCATCCTTCTAGTTAATAACACAAAGCTTAGGAAGTAGACTGGGCTTACTTTGTGGCTGTTCATTTGCTTTCCACTCAAGCATTTTCCTTCAACTGTCACTCTGACATCTAAATTTGGTAGTTCATCCTTAAAAGATAACATTGTTATCCGGCAGCTCCACTTCCAATTACTTAGGACCACTGAAGGAATAGAACAAATGGAGTGATGATATTCTTGGTGTTTAAAGAATCTGTCTTTATTTTATTCAGTCTATTTTGTGGAAACCATGGTCAGTACCTTGTCATTCAAAATGTATGGAAGCTTCTAAGTTATTTGGCATTAGTTTTGTAACACAGGTCACACTTCAATCCTGAGTTAAGCACACAAAGAGAAAATATGTTGGACAGAAGCCTGTTTTTAAATTTGACTTCATTCACTTCTACAGAGTTAGATTTTTCTTTGTCATCACTCTAATATCTCGATGTGGCTGTTCATTGTTAAGATAGTGTTGTTCTCTGGTAGCTTCACTTAAGTTGGGTAGGACCACTAAAGGAACAAAACAGCTGAGTTGATATTCTTTAAAGAATCAGTGTTTATTTTCTTCAGTCTCTTTTTCAAAAACTGTGATCAGTCCCTTTATTGGGGAAGTATCACCTTTAAGCTGTGTCTATCGATTCCTCATTCTGAGAGAGGAAGAATTAACTCTTGAAAAGCATTTATTTGATGTCTATCTTGGTTTCATTTGGCTTCCCTTCCTCCCACCCCCTGCTCCTGCTCCCACCCCCTCCACCCCTGCTCTCTTCTAGCCTATTATTATTCTCTTTGTCTCTTCTAGCTCTTGTTTCAGAGAATCTAAATATTTTCTTTTGATTTCACAGAGACTTGGGTGTCCATCATTTTTGTCTAAATTGTGGAGAAAATTTTTCTGGTATACTTCTCTTGATTGACCTTTTTTTTTTTTTTTTTTTTGGTCACATCATTGTGCATTGATTTCTTAACTCCAATTTTCCAAAGAGTTATTGTTTTCAAGGTCAAGTTTTGTGGAATGATAACAAGGGGGAACATAGAGTTGGTAATCTAGGAGAGCAGTGAGCTTCATTTTCATGCACCGTCTCTTTACCCTTAGTCTTCACTCCCAGTCGTAGGTGTTTAACAGTGAGCTGCTGATGTCACATGCCTTACCTGTGGTCCGTATCATGTTCTTCTTCAGCCCACCAAAGTGAACAGCTAGAAAATATGATCCTGATAAGGATAAATAATTAGAAATTATAAGTTAATTTTGATAGATTGAGAAAGAAAGATGATAGTGAGGAGAACAGAGGAGGTATAGTGTGATTGTTCAGTGACTCCCTGGTCCAGAGAAGAAAATTCAGAATAATAAGTCAAGAACTAGAGGGAGAGGTGATATAGAATTTCCTTCTTTACAGCATTTTAGAAGTAATTAAAACTAACAAAAGACTTATTTAAAGTATGTATAGCAGATTCAAACTACTCATTACAGTAAGTTATCCAGAGCAGGCCCCGTGACCCAGCACATGTTTTCCTTTTTTGTTCAGAAAAATACAAATATTTTGCTGGATATCTGACAGAAATAGGACAGCAAATGGAAAACAAAGAAATTGCCTTTTCAACCAGGATTGAAAACAACCTTTTCAATCATGTCGCCCACATCTGGTTGCCTTTCATTCATTGAAGTAAATTGCCTATTATATGCTAAGTCTACAACAAATGTTGTTTTCTTTCCTTATTGCCCAACATCATTTATGATCTTAGGCAAGGTCCTTACCCTCTCTCTTAGCATGGTTCCTTATGTATAAAATGAAGAGTCCAGACTAGATGGCCTTTATTAACTTTTCCAAATCTAGAATGTACAGTAGTACCAAATTAAGCAAATTTTATTTGCTAATCGGAAACTGCAAGAACTCACGTAGCCTGCTTAGTGTTATTCACCTCTTCCAGCATCACAGTTTAAAATCCAGACAGCAAGCATTATTTCTTTAACATAAATATTCAACAACATTTACAACTTGAAGGCACGAAGCAAAGATTGATTGTACACCTGTGCTATGTCAGGTATTTTGCTAGAAGCTCTGTGGCCTAGATAAAGAATTCCAATGACACAGTTCTTATTTGCAAGGCTCTTTGGGGCTTAATTGGGAGGTAGGACAAAGATAATGAGAGCCAATGGGAAGACAAGAGTTCAAAGACAACATTTCATTTGAAGTGCTAAAGTTATAGGACAGACATTGTCTGGGTGATGTGGGCTATGGGGATTCGGAGTAGGAAGGAATCACCTCCTGGGATCCCTGAAACTCAGGCTAATGAACATTAAGTGAAGGGACTGTCTCCCTGAGTCTGGGAGCTCAATTAGATTCTATAGCCGTGAGCTATCCCTTGAACTCCCCAGCTGTTTTGTAAAGCATCGAGTTAATGATGAAGACAGATACAGAAGGACCAATCCTCCCCATCGGTTAATTCAACAAATGTTCTGCAGGTTGCTGTTAGGTGGATGACTAAAGATAATAAGAAAGCTTATATTTGTCTACTTGAGGAATTAGTGAGGTTTATGCTTATGAAAATTAAGGCCAATGTAGTTTTCAGTTGTAATTGTCCTATTCTTTCTTTCCTATTCAAACTCAACACATCTTTTAAATGCCAGTTCCAGAAGTAGTTTTCTATCACTTCAACTTCTGGATCGCTTCTCTTTTTAGAATTCACATTATTCATTGTCAATTAAATGAAGAGACCAATGCAAGGCAGATTTTGAGAGTCATAAAGTGCTTTTGAAATGTAAGTATTGAGTATATGACTGTTACTCCTTATTTGGCTCACCCTGGAAATAGCTCTTAAATGTCCAGTGTGTAAGCTTGTATTCCCCTATAATGTGTCATATACTTTGGGTATTAGATAAACATTTCTTGATTAGTTGTCATTAACTAAGCAACATATTGCTATAGCAGTTCAGATAGGAAAAGAGACTAATAGGTGTTCCCTCCAAAAGCATAACGACCTTCTTACTTTGGAAGACATTAAAGGATAGATATATTTATTGCTTTTTACTTTCATTTTTGGTATTATTCAGTATGTTTATGGTTCAGTTGAAAATTGAGACATTATTTTAATGAATGTTTCCTTTTTACTTTGAGGAAATATGTACACTATAAATATTCTTCTTCTTCTGAGTATTATCGTTTCTCCAGGATACATATTACTATAGTTAACACTTACCTTAGAGTATTTCTGAAAAATAATATGAATGCAACGTACTTGCTTCAAAATTCAGAACCAGAGAAAAGGAAATTGGTTTGTGATGGTCCTAAGTCAGATACAGAGTCAGGGACAGGACTAACTTAAACTTCTTTTCACTGTACTTTTCCTGTCTGTTCATTTGATTCTCTATATAAACAAAGAAACAATTTTTTTGCTTTATTCTTTTTTTTTTTTTCCTGGCAACCTCATAGAGTACATTTGGAGAAGGAAATAGCAACCTACTCCAGTATTCTTGCCTGGAGATTCCTGTGGACAGAAGACCCTGGTGGGCTGCCGTCTAATAGGGTCGCACAGAGTTGGACATGACTGAAGTGACTTAGCATGCATAGAGTACATTAGCCTCTGAAAAACAGAATAGCAGTGGACCTTACAAAGGACTGCTTTGGGAGTTCTTTTAAGAAAGCAATCATAAGGTGTGCACAAAGCAAATAATTAATTCCCTAGGTAACTATGCTTTCTGTATGCAAGATTAAGCTGAGTGTGCCATCAGTATTCTAAAATAAGGAAGAATAAATAATGTTTTCTATGGTCATTTATCCAAGTAATTTTGACATTGGCAAGTGGAACTATGAGCTCCTTATGATTCTTTTTTCTTAAATTCCAAGCATAGCTTTTCAGTTCTATCAACTGGAAACCATCCATCTCAGTGGATTCACGAATGACAGGGAAGAGTCTATTACATAAAGCAGTAATAAGCAAAGACAAAAAGATGGGAAAGTAGACAGGGTCAGAGGTCACCTTGGTCAGTATTATTTGCAACTAACTTGTTTCTTTCCCCTTTATTGTCACCCTACTCTTACTGCTCCTCCCAAATCAAATAACACCTTAGGTGTTTATTTTATTTTATTTCTATTTTATTCTGGGTAATCTCAGCCTCAGACCTCAACTTGAATTCTATTTCTTTTCCACCAAACTTTGTGGTAATTGTAGGGGGTTATTTCTATTTCACTTGCTGCGGTTCATGGGGTCGCAAAGAGTCGGACACGACTGAGCGACTGATCTGATCTGATTTCTATTTCACTTAGTTATATTGAACTAACAGTCCATTCCAGGAGTTTTTTGAAAGCATATAAAGTGAGTGAATTCAAAAGTGGCCCTCAAATCTCTATGTGACCATTTTCATAGCTTTAACTTGCCTGTCCTGTACATTTGACTCAAAGAAGTTATTTCTAAACGTGGAAAGAATATTAGCTACCATGACCCCTGGGGGAAAAATGTTTATCTTTTGAGTGTTAATGACTGTGGTAAGGAGAAGGTATCTGATGGAAATATGACCTTCTCTAGTCTTGGGTCCCATTGCCTCCTCTGTTTTTATAAGATGAAAACTTGAGCCTTTTATGGAAAAATAATATTATTCCACATTTTATTAGGAAATTTCAATAGCACCTTGATATTTGGATGCACTGCTGTGAAATTACCTTTGAATTTTTTCTATCTATTTTAACTCTGGCAGGAGCCCGTTCTTTTAGATTAATGGCTGCCTGAAGAATTGGACTGTTTTCTGTTTTGGGTTTCTCTGTTTTTTTCTTCTTTGTTTATTGATGTTGAAAGGAGTTTTCCACAAAGAATCACAAACAAGGAGTTTTGTGTATTCTGTCTAGAAACTATTATAGTAACTTGTGTTGTAGTGTGTAGGATGATCCACAACTTTCTAGCGTTATGATTTAATCATAGTAGTGCTTTTCATTGAGGAGATTGGTGAGTGCAGTCACTGAGTCCCCTCTTCACGGTGATCCTTTGAAACAGTTTCTTCAAACATTGTTTCTGTAATATAGAGAGCGAGCTTTAACCTCATGAAGAAAATGGCTGCTGTTTTCTTTACTTACTAGGATGAGTTAGCAGCAAGCTGCTTGTTTCTAAAAATTTAAAGTCATATCAGAGAGCACTTCCCCAAGTATTTTCTACATAGAGCAAATATACTCCCAATACAGGAAGACAAAGAATTGGTGAGTTGGTCTTAGTGTTCTTGGGGTTCCCTGGTGACTCAGCTGGTAAAGAATTCACCTGCAGTGTGGGAGACCTGGGTTCAATCCCTAGGTTGGGAAGATCCCCTGGAGGATGGAACAGCTACCCACTCCAGTATTCTGGCCTTGAGAATTCCATGGACTTCATAGTCCATGCGGTTGCAAAGAGTCAGACATGACTTAAAAAAACTTTACTTTTTTGTTTAAAATGTTTAAAAAACCATCATTTTTTTGGTTAATATATCCCATCACCTTTTTTCTCATGTTTTCTTGAGAAGGCCTGGCACCCTGACTTAACTTCACAAATAGACAAATTTTGCTCATCTAGGTTATGATATTATTGCAAAGAAAATAGATATATGTTCTTACATGAGAGTGGTCAATGGTTTTGCTTCCACTTCTTGTCTCCAAAAGACAAAAAACAAAACTCTAAGAAGATGCTGCTGCTGCTAAGTTGCTTCAGCCATGCCCAACTCTGTGTGACCCCATAGACGGCAGCCCATCAGACTCCTCTGTCCCTGAGATTCTCCTGGCAGGAATACTGGAGTGGTTTGCTATTTCCTTCTCCAATGCATGCATGCATGCTAAGTCACTTCAGCTGTGTCTGGCTCTGTGCAACGCTATGGACAGCGGCCCACCAGGCTCATATGTCCACAGGATTCTCCAGGCAAGAATACTGGAGCAGGTTGCCATTTCCTTCTCCACCCTAAGACGAAAACTGTGCTGAAATGCATCCATAATGCTAGTCCAATTAGGTGCATAGATCATTCAAATTCGGTTAAGAAAATGGAAAAATATCTATTTTAATATTTTGGGTGAGTTTCTCCATTTCACTGTACCACTCAGGGAAATCATCCTTTTGCTGGAGTACATGGCGGTCTCCTTATCATTGACCTGCTTGCATTGATTTATCATTATTAATTTTTTTTCTATCTCTTGGTTACTTCTTACTATTGATGGGAATGCCTGATATTTCTTATTTTCCCACCCATCTGACCGTAATTTACCTTTTTTCAAAATGATTGCCTTGTCATTTACCTTTTGGGGTGTCTACTTTGAAAATGCTTTGTTTTTTAGGAACGAGTGGATAGTTTCCTTGGATATGAAATGTTGATGGCTCTCTAGAGACCTAGTGACTGCTGTACAATGTTATCTGTCCTATTTGTCTGTGTGTATGTCTGTGTGTATTCCATTTTTTTCTTTTCTTTTTATTTTTTTTATCACTAGGGATTTTTCATCCCTTTTCTTTAAATATACACACACATACATATAAACATAAATCTTGTTGATGAACGCCTGCTTTAAACGTATAACTTACTCTGCCATATTGTCCTTATGACATAAATTTGTTAGTTGCTACGGTTGTCCCACTACATAATATTGTAGTACTTATTTCCTGTACAAGCCATTTTAGTGCGTTAGAAGAAATATAGCAGATTGAAAGCTTCACTCAATGGACTAGGTTCATTAAATCTTAAGGACTCATAATATTGAAGTTGAGAAAGATGAAAGCAGCCACAGTGCATTGATTTCACACGATGTCACTTGCTAAATGGTCTTCAAACCAAGAGAGCAACCTTTATACCAATCCAGATTTGCACTGGTCCTGAGCCAAATATCCAATCAATAGAGTGATGCAAAGTTAAGTTGATGTCTGAGGATGTAGCCCTTATCCTAAACAAGCTGTGGTGTTGAACTTGGTATGAAGACTGGTGATAGGGACAACTTGGAGAACTCTGGAAGAACATGTGCTCTAACTTCTTAGTTCAGTGTTACTGCTCCTATTTTTCTCTTCATTTCTTTTTTCTGATTTGTTTGTGTGTGTGTGTGTGTGTGTGTTCTTTTCTTTAAGATTTTTTTTATGTGGACCATTTATAAAGGCTTTATTGAATTTGTTACAATATTGCTTCTGTTTTATATTTTGGTGGTTTGGGCCTGAGGCATATGGGATCTTAGCTCTCCGACCAGGGATTGAACTTGCTCCCCCTACACTGGAAGGCAAAATCTTAACCACGGAACTGCCAGAGAAGTCCCTCCTATTTTCTCAATAGCCAAATCATTTAAAATTTACCTAACCTGTTTTAAGTCCCCTTTGTCTTCATTTTTGTACTTTTCATAATTTCTGCAGTATATAAATATTATTTAATCACAACCTATAATTAAACCTCTTACAAATAACTATATTATGGATAAGAATTGCCTAATGCATTTGAATAACAGTTATCTATATATAATGATTTGTTTTGTTTGGAGTCCTTAAATAAATAGTAGAGATTGCCCCAGATGCACTCATTCAACATTTGTTGAGTGTACACACAGTGTCACATTATAGTAAGTGTAATATTATTGCCGTTTTAAGGTGGAACAGTTGCGTGAAGGTCAGATTTTTCAAATCTGAGAAATAAATTAGTAAAGGTATTCCTGTGTGTTCTTCCTGCTCACTAATTTTATGACTGAGGTCAGCTTGCTTGTTTTTCTTTCCCCTTGGGAAATGAGAATCACCTTGCCAGTTACCCTCCAACAGGTGCTTGGGGAAAAAAGAGGCAACGTGATAGATGAAATTCAGCTTTTCTCTATGGTACTTTCATGTAGCTCAGAAGAAAACATGGTTTTCTACCCTCTGGTGTAAAAGGTTTAATGGCATTTCAGATAGTACTATTAATCTACCAGGGAATGAACACTGTGATGATTTAACTGGATATCTATAAAGGACTTTCCCTGGTACCTCAGACAGTAAAGCCCGCAGTCCAGGAGACCTAGGTTTGATCCCTGGGCTGGGAAAATCCCCTGGAGAAAGAAATGGCAGCCCACTCCAGTACTCATGCCTAGAAAATTCCATGGATGGAGGAGCCTGGTGGGCTACAGTCCCTGGGGTCGCAAAGAGTCGGACATGACTGAGCAGCTTCACTTTCACTTTCTATAAAGGACTTTAAATTCTTTGCCAAAATGCATGAGCACAAACAAACAACTGGCCATAGTGTGAACATGGGCAGAATTATCTTAAGGAAGAATTAATGTTTTGGCTAGTGAGTTAATGCCTGGTCTTTCTCAACTAGAAATATGGGAGGAAAATGATACCAATGAAGTTACATTTGTAGAGAGTATGCTTTCACTTTTCCTTGTATTTTCACAATTTAAATTGACTGTTGGAACAGGATAATGAATCCCTTTCTGGATCTGAGTCATATTTATGACAATAGAACCCACCAAGGCTCATAATCATTCCTCCTTGGAATGATTATGTCTTTGTAAGTAGGAATTATCTTTATATGTATTCACAAAACACATCAACCAGGGTGGTTTTACTTAATAACATTTAACCCAACCTTTTTAGTAGTAACCACAGTAATTATAGGTTTTAGACCCAGAAGACCTCAGTCATTATGTAACTAGGTTTTAATAAATCTGAAGCTCATTTTAGACTGTCGTTTCTGTAGATTTTACATTGTATCGATTTTGGGTGAAATTGCTAGACCAGTCATGTGGGGTATATGATTTCAGGAAATAAAAACATTAATTGCCAACAGTGCTTAGCCAACACTCTTTTTTTCTTTTTTTTTTTTTTTTTTGACTTGTATTTATGTCTTAATTTTCTATAATCACAGAAAGAATTACTGCATGACATAAAATATCCTACTATATCATTTCACAATTGTAAAATATAGCAAACATTCTGTACAATCACTGTTTAAAGTCAAAAAGGAACAAAGTATCCTCCCTAAGAAATCTTTGCATGTTATCTGCTATAGTGCCTCACTGATAACATGCCTTTCTACCTCATGCTTATGTTAGCTGGACAGTTCAGTGTATGCTGGGATCAAGTTCAAGGTTTGTGCCAGCTTTACTGAAGTGATATTTTAAACCCAGAGACTAGAGTTGGAAATGACTATAGAGATTACCTGAAACAACCCCTCATGGAGGAAAAAGATAATTATTGAGTAGTTTCAATAACTTTGGCAAAATCACAGAGCTGCTAGTTAGTCACTTTCTTGATTCAAGACACAATACTTCCACATTACATGCTGGCTTTTTAGCTGTGTTCATATATAATCTTATTTTCATTCATTTTGACATAGAAGAGCTAGAATTTACTAATAAATTCATCATGCAGACATTGTTCAGTTGACAGAAGTAAAGGATCTAATTTGTATAGAGATATATTTTTACATGTATTTATATTGTTAGTGTATCTTTTCAACTTAATGAAATATGTTTGAATTTGTCACATTGTTTTGTGTTTCTTTTAAAATTGGATACATGCATCCCTTTCAGACAACAATGTAAGGGGCATTACTGTTTTGTGAGTTTATGTATGTCTTTCAGCTTGAGAGTTCTTTGGGCACTTCTGGGTTTAAGAGTATTTCTTCAAAAAAAAAAAAAAAAATGTTTCTTCCATTTTCAGCTGTGCTTATTGTGTGTCAGTTTCCTATTCTATTGGCTAGAAAGTAAGCTTGTTGCTTTCAATAGCATCATAGAGGAGATTTTATTTTTGCCACCTTTCAATTCAACTCCAGGAAAAACTAACCTCTTTGGTTATACCTTGAAGGCTTTCCTTGGTATATAAATTCATTTAAGCAAAACCTGGGAAATTCATTAAATATTTTGAGCTTGTGCATATGACTTAATTTGCAGGATCAAATTTAGTCTAGAATAACATATATGTGTGTATATATATATGTAACTTCTCTGGATACCTGTGTGAAGTCTGAGTCCTTCAGGGCCTCAGAAGGGGGGTGAGTTCTAGAATATAAAAAGTTATAGTTTTGTAGATTAGAAGAAAGAGTTAATATTATAGCTTAATTAGATGTCAGATTTTCTTCATCTTTGTCTCTAGCTTGAAATCAGTCTGGGGGGAGGAAGTTGGCAAAACTCAGTAATCATCAAATCTTTTTTGAGGCTTTTTCTTTCTTTCTTTTTTTAATTGAAAAGAAGGAAGATTGTCCAAGATTCATTAACCACATATTCCCACTTGGACCCCCAATTTAACCTGCCTCAATATTGAATATGTACCTTGGAGCAGCCATAGAGGAAAATGGGAGGAGACTGGTCTCCTGAGGATCCTCAGTGTCTGGTTTTTACAAGTGACAGTTTTGTCTGGCTGAAATCTGTGCTTCCAACATAAGGAATTAGCTGCTGTGGTTTAGTTCTTTGTACATGTTGGACTAACACTACTCTGATATTGTCTTTCTTTTCAGGAATTTCAATTCCACAAGTTAGGGCTGTGACTGATCTTATTTCAGCTGTGCAAAATTGCTTCTTTCCAAGAAAAAGCTGAACTTCTTTTGCTACTGGTGTTTGCTCTGCATGAAAAAAAATTAGTTAACTGGGATTTATAGTTCTTTTCTCTGTCTCTTGCATTCCTCTCTCCTAAGGAGCATTGTTGCACTCCACTGAACAATAGAATCCAAGATGAGCTGAATCTCCCTCTTGAACCAAACCCAGGGATGCTGTGTACACTTGTTTAAGATGTAGAAATGTGGAGGTGTTCTCATTTATGTTGTTACCTCCACAGTGTTGCATATTTAATATGATAATTTTCTAGGAAAGAGTAAGCAAATGGCTTGTTCTGACAAGATCAGTATACTGCAAGTTTCCCAGCAGTTGGAAGTAAAGGGTTTTGAGGAAGATTTGCTTTTTTTCTGATTTGCCTAAGGGTATCGTAGGGAATGGAAGTAACCATGCCCTTTATGTTCTAGGAGACAGAGGGTCTATACTAGATCAAAGTTATGGTTACAATAGAATGTCTAACTAAACTTGTTCTTTAGGGAAAGGCTTCAACATTTTGTGTACTGAGTCAACTCGGTTAATGGTACAGAACATAGTTTCTGGTAGTAGTGGATTCCATCATCATTCCTCTTTCACTATTTCAAGGTGAAAAAAAAATGCAGAAACTCAAGTTCCTCTATAGATGCAGGGATTTGAGCCTAAACATAGCCAATATCGTATATTATTGCTTACTAAGTGACACAACCGCTAAACCAACACATCCTCACTTACTAAAGTACTCTGTGTGTGGGAAACAGTTAAAAATTTTGATGAGCAGAGGAAGCCAATCAACTCAGCATAAGAAGTTAACCAAGCAATTATATGCAGAAAACCAAGTGGCAATCAAGCAGAAGACATGCTGGGACATATAGTATGGTTAAACCTTCTCCATAATTCTTTTTCTTAAAATTATTCAAAGAAAGGGAACACTGCAGATGTTCAGATGACAAATATAGCCAATTCAGGTGGATTCCATGGAATGGTCTTGTTGAAAGCTAAGCTTTGCTACATCTGGACACTATTTTAAAGATGATGAAGAGATACAGGTTGGCCTTGTCTGGTAAAACTTGTTTTAAGAAAAAAAGTAACACAGTGGTTTTCATTAGAACATCCTTTTTAATTGACATATTTGAGCCAGTAACAGGATACTGAAAAATGTCTTCTATGTCTACTTTAGTGTGCAAAGTGTTATAGGACTGTAAGGGTGATAAAATATTCCCCTATGGAAGAAAATAACTAAATTCAAACATATAAAGCTAATTATATTCTCCACTTTTCATATTCCTCCTGATGCTTCCTGTCTCAGTGAATAAATGGCAGAGTATCTACCCCGTTTGCAGGTCAGAAACTTAGGGGGAGACCTTTGATTTCTTGCATGTGACATCTAGTAAATCATCAAAAGTCCTTGTAATATAACCTCCTGTATGCTTCTCACATCTGCCTATTTCTTTCATGGTCTTTATACTTTATTCTTCTTTTTGTGAAATAACCTTCTGCTCAGATCAGATCAGTCGCTCAGTCGTGTCCGACTCTTTGCTACCCCATGAACCGCAGCACGCCAGGCCTCCCTATCCATCACCAGCTCTCGGAGGTGACTCAGACTCACATTCATCGAGTCAGTGATGCCATCCAGCCATCTCATCCTCTGTCGTCCCCTTCTCCTCCTGCCCTCAATCCCTCCCAGCATCAGAGTCTTCTCCAATGAGTCAACTCTTCGTATGAGGTGGCCAAAATACTGGAGTTTCAGCTTGAGCATCATTCCCTCCAAAGAAATCCCAGGTCTGATCTCCTTCAGAATGGACCGGTTGGATCTCCTTGCAGTCCAAGGGACTCTCAAGAGTCTTCTCCAATCTCCAACACCACAGTTCAAAAGCATCAATTCTTGGGCGCTCAGCCTTCTTCACAGTCCAGCTCTCACATCCATACATGACCACAGGAAAGACCATAGCCTTGACTAGGCGAACCTTTGTTGGCAAAGTGATGTCTCTGCTTTTGAATATGCTATCTAGGTTGGTCATAACCTTCCTTCCAAGGAGTAAGCGTCTTTTAATTTCATGGCTGCAGTCACCATCTGCAGTGATTTTGGAGCCCAGAAAAATAAAGTCTGACACTGTTTCCACTCTTTCCCCATCTATTTCCCATGTAGTGATGGGACCAGATGCCATGATCTTCGTTTTCTGAATGTTGAGCTTTAAGCCAACCTTTTCACTCTCCACTTTCACTTTCATCAAGAGGCTTTTGAGTTCTTCTTCACTTTCTGCCATAAGGGTGGTATCATCTGCATATCTGAGGTTATTGATATTTCTCCTGGCAATCTTGATTCCAGCTTGTATTTCCTCCAGTCCAGCATTTCTCATGATGTACTCTGCATATAAGTTAAATAAACAGGGTGACAATATACAGCCTTGATGTACTCCTTTTCCTATTTGGAACCAGTCTGTTGTTCCATGACCAGTTCTAACTGTTGCTTCCTGACCTGCATACAGATTTCTCAAGAGGCAGATCAGGTGGTCTGGTATTCCCATCTCTTTCAGAATTTTCCACAGTTTATTGTGATCTACACAGTCAAAGGCTTTGGCATAGTCAATAAAGCAGAAATAGATGTTTTTCTGGAACTCTCTTGCTTTTTCGATAATCCAGCGGATGTTGGCAATTTGATCTCTCATTCCTCTGCCTTTTCTAAATCCAGCTTGAACATCAGGAAGTTCACGGTTCACATATTGCTGAAGCCTGGCTTGGAGAATTTTGAGCATTACTTTACTAGCGTGTGAGATGAGTGCAATTGTGCGGTAGTTTGAGCACTCTTTGGCATTGCCTTTCTTTGGGATTGGGATGAAAACTGACCTTTTCCAATCTTGTGGCCACTGCTGAGTTTTCCAAATTTGCTGGCATATTGAGTGTAGCACTTTCACAGCATCATCTTTCAGGATTTGGAATAGCTCCACTGGAATTCCATCACCTCCACTAGCTTTGTTCCTAGTGATGCTTTCTAAGGCCCACTTGACTTCACATTCCAGGATGTCTGGCTCTAGGTCAGTGATCACACCATCATGATTATCTGGGTCGTCTCACCTCCCCCGCATCCATCCTGTTTTCCATATAGAAACCCCAGTAATCTCCTTAAAATTCAACTCCATCATGTCATCTCCCCAGTGAAAATCTTCCATATACCTTCCTTTTTCCTTCAGTGTAAGCCTCACCCTCTTTGGCATGAATCTCTTTAACATGGTGAAGATTAGCTTGGAAGGGTATGGGCCTAAGATAGTGAACATATGATAGCTGATTCCTCTAGGGTGATTAGCCAGGCTATTTGTGGAAGGGACATTCTTTTTTGTGCATTTCCCCGGACACTTATTACAGTAGACTCTCACCTCTTCATGGGCACAGAAACATTTGATCAGCTTACTGGTGAATGTCTTAGGAACTTACAGTGGAAATTGTCATTTCCAATTCTGAATCCATTTCAAACACAGGTGAGACAGTGTGGGTATTAGGCTTTCATGTCATTAGTGGGATTGAAAGGGAAATTGGCTATTCTATTTTGGAAATCTACCCTTCAGAATGTGTTATATAGTACATGGAAGAGAAATGGTATTTGCCAGACAGATGAGAACACAGCAAATGGATGTGGAAATGTATTGGTTACATGTATTAAAATGGCAGAAGAATAAAAGATGATTGACCCTTTATTGATATAAGAATTTCCACACTGCTTGAAAAACCAGTAACATCTTGTGGGGGGAGGGGAACACCTTTTCTATCCTTTAAAATACATCTTTATGATATTCTAGGTGTTTAGTTTCATTAAAAAAAAAAAGATAAATCCCAGCTTGATAAAATTTCTCTTATTTAGAGCCTGCTTATTTTCGTTTTTGAGAGAGTATAAATTTGAGTAGCACCAAAAACCACTTCAAAAGAGGTTTATTTTAGGCCCTTCTTAAAGGGAAGTGTTTTTTTTTTTTTTTTTTTTCATTTGTTCTGCTTTGTTATTATAATTAATCTGTCCAGGTGTGATATTGGTTATCTAAAAGTTCACCTTCTCTGATCAGTGAACTTGGCATTTTATGTGTATGTATGTATATAAACTACACAGAGTCTTTATGTCGGTTTTAAGTATATACTCATTAGAGTTGATAAAAGAAGAGTATGTAAATGTAGATGATTATGTGAAATACACAAATGTATATTCAAAAATAGCATATGATAAATGTATATCAACAGAAAGCCAAGACTTTTTCTTTTATTCCAAAGTTAACATTTGAAAAAGAAAATAAATCAATTAGATTATTTTTGAATAACCTTTTTCTCAGTAATCCCAATTTATAGCCTTTTGAAGATATTTTCGAAATTACAGTTTTCTTCAAGGCACTGAGAAAAGTTGCTGACTTGCAGATTTTGACGCTTTATGCTTCTCTTTGTTTCCAGCTTCCCATTAATAAATCCTTTTTATACATGCAGTGCAAAGGTATTTGATTCTAAAACATCAAATGGAAATAAAGATATATTTTATTTTTTTACCACATCACATGTAGTTATATATCTGCAAAGTTATCTAGTGGTATTCTAGGCTCTGAGGTAAATACAATGAACCATGAGAACTAGTTCTTCTCCTCAAGATAGAATATTAGAGACAACAATATAAAACTAATACAAAATAAGTAAAATTTGCTCTATATTGATAATTATATATTTTTTGCTGTGACTGTTCTCAAGAAATGGACATAGAATGATCACTGCTTTGTTATAAAAAGAATTGAAAGTGTTGGTTATTCGGTCGTGTCTGACTCTTTGTAACTCCATGGACTGTAGCTTGCCAGGCTCCTCTGTCCAAGGAGTTGTTCAGGCAAGAATACTGGAGTGGGTCGCCTTTCTCTTCTCCAGGGATTTTCCTGACCCAGGGATTGAACCCAGGTCTCCCATGTTGCAGGCAGAATCTTTGCTGTCTAAACCACCAGGGAACCCCATTTTGTTATAAAAGTCTCTTACAATTCAGGCTCCATAAATGTTCCTCAGAGAAGGCAATGGCATCCCACTCTAGTACTCTTGCCTGGAAAATCCCATGGATGGAGGAGCCTGGTAGGCTGCACTCCATGGGGTGGCAAAGAGTCAGACACGACTGAGCCACTTCACTTTCACTTTTCACTTTCATGCATTGGAGAAGGAAGTGGCACCCTACTCCAGTGTTCTTGCCTGGAGAATCCCAGGGACTAGGGAGCCTGGTAGGCTGTACTCCATGGGGTGGAGAAGAGTCGGAAACGACTGAGCGACTTCACTTTCACGCATTGGAGAAGGAAGTGGCAACCCACTCCAGTGTTCTTCTTGGAGAATCCCAGGGACGGGGAAGCCTGGTAGGCTGCACTCCATGGCGTGGCGAAGAGTTGGACACGACTGAGCGACTTCACTTTCACTTTTCACTTTCATGCATTGGAGAAGGAAGTGGCAACCCACTCCAGTGTTCTTGCCTGGAGAATCCCAGGGACGGGGGAGCCTGGTGGGCTGCCATCTATGGGGTCGCACAGAGTCAGACACGACTGAAGTGACTTAGAGCAGCAGCAGCAGCAGCAGCAGCAGCAGCAGCAGCAGCAGCAGATGTTCCTCAGATTACTTAGCATTTTGAATTAGTGTATAAAAATACCTCTAAAGAACATTTCTCCAAATTTCTTATTACTAACCTTCCCTGATAATACTTTATTTAATTTCTTTGGAGAAGTAAATATTTTTCTCTGTGAATGAGGAAGTGAAATTCAGATGAAGAAACAATTTTCTATTTTTATTTTGACTGGGTTGCTATTTCTTTTTCTGAGGCTGACTAGCTTAGATGACAGAATAAATAATATGATAAATGTGAATAATTTATCACGAGTCATGGATATCAAAGAAGAATGGCACCAGAAAAGTTGAAAAAGGGGGAGAGATTGAAGGCAACTCTTCTGAAACAAAAGACTGGAGGCTTTTTAAGTGCTGGAGTGAGGAGTGGTAAAATGCTGGTGGACACTGGAGGTGGGAGAGGAAGGTTGCTCAAGGTGTTTGCTAGTTGGTGCTTATCCAAGTTTGGCTTCTACCTTTCCACAGAGACTGGGATTGAGGGACTCTGTCTTTCCTAATGATTACATTTCAAAGAGATAGCTCCTAGGCTCTTAAGAAAGACATTCCTAAGTTATAAAACTATCAAGAAGCTGCAAGAAGTTTTACATCCCAAAGAGGCAGAGGAAGAATTCACAGTTACAAATGTCCTGCAGTAAATGCTCTATAGTCAAGCAAATGAAGTCAGTGCTGGTCAGTTTTTTCACTTTGCTTCAGGGTCACAGACCACATGCTTTAATATGTTTTACAATAGATGCCTTTCTGATTTTGTCAGGGAGAAAAGAATTTGGGAATGGGGTAGATTCAGGAAAACTTATGGTCCCTTCCCTCAACCCCTCCCATCCCCACCCCCACTGAATCTGCCTGGGTGAGTAACCTTGGCTAACCATAAAAAGGGTAATAGTTTATTACTAGCCTTGCAGAAGGTTTTGATAATAAAAGTTTCACATTACTATGTGACCATGGACACATCACTTTACATCGTGAACACCAATTTCTTTTAAAATTTTAAAATGTAGATAATTATAGTTTCCCTATCATTTATTTGACTGTCATGAATACAAAAAAGTACTTAGAAATGTTTTGTCATTTTGTCTTAAAGTCTATTATAAACACCCTTTGCTGTAAAAATGTTCATGCCTCCATAATACATAGGTATGAACAAAATGTAAGTGTTTTTTTTTTTTTTTTTCTCCTTTCTTTTTTCTTCGCTCGTCACATAGGATCTTCCATCTCTAGTTCTAAGGCAGCTGGCTCAGTTTTTGGTTAAATGTTTGTCATTCAGTCATGTCTGACTCTTTGTGACCCTATGGACTGTAGCCCAACAGGCTCCTCAGTCCATGGGATTCTCCAGGCAAGAATAATGGAGTGGTTAGCCAGTCCCTTCTCCAGGGCATCTTCCTGACCCAGGGCTTAAACCCAGGTTTCCTGCATTGCAGGCAGATTCTTTACCATCTGAGCCACTAGGGAAGTTCCAGTTTTTGGTTATCACTCAGCATAAAGAAAAAGGGACCTACCAGTAAATTGCAGGTACCTTTCAGGCCCATAATTGGAAGAGTCACACATCATTTTTGCTCCAGTGTCATTGGCCAGAATTTAGTCACATAGCCCCATCAAGCTGCAAAGGTGAATGGGAAATGTAAGCTGTAGCTGGACAGCTGTGTGCCCAGTTTTAACTGTATGCCCAGCTTCGAGTGCTATTATTAAAGATATTGAAATGAATAGTGGTGAACAGCAGCAGTCTTCCCCACAGATATAATTGAAGAGAAAGATCAAGATGACAGAAACTTCTTTAAGGGGAAGATTAAGTAGTCCCAAATAACTCAAGACAATGTAATGGGTTATTAAACTACCAAAATTTAGTCAAATTGACAGCTAGTTCCTTCTCAGGAAACAAAAGCTTCCCACTTTCTCTTCAGCCTTTTTTTTAAATGTCTTCTAGGCTCTGATATGCATAATTGCATTGACAGCATTCCAAACAATAGTTACAAAATTATCTTGCATTACAAAGCCCATGTAGTCAACTAACTATTATTTTAATGCTAAATATGTTTAATCGGTAACCTTGTTTCGTACATGGTCTGTGAACCTAGTAGCATCATTTGTCTCAGTATATGGTTGAATTTTCAGAAAGCTCTCTATGTTATGTTTTAATTCTTGCAAATTGCTTGCCAATTTAATATGAGCTGCATCTAAACAGTAAGTAATTGCTTATGATAATGAGTGCAAACTAATTTGCTGGAATATGTTAATATTCACAAAGCACTTTTATACTGCCTGCTGTTCCAAAAATACTGCTCTCTTGGTTAAATGCAGCTTTTAGATGGCATTATTGTTACAAATCTGACTAAAATCTTCACTTTAGTAACATCTACCCAAAAGTCATAGAACTATCACTTCAGTATACCATAGAAGAAACTGAAAGTCATGTCATTTTTTGATTAGTGACTTAGAATGGTCAAGGAAAAATTATCACATTGTTAATAATTAATTTTAATTAGTGATTAATAGTAAGCAGACTACACTGAATTGGCCTCTTTTCCCCACAAGAATCATTAAATTTAATTTAAAAGACTTTAAAGACAGATGGCTTGGCAAACTTCATTTCAATACAATAACCAATGGAAAACAAATTAAAATTTTAAGGACGAACCTATATGTGGTTGTTTTTAAGTTTGAAGCCTATTTTATCCCTTAATAGTGCCCTACCCTCTTTGTCTTATAGCTCTTTTTCAACCTTTTTCAGGCATGCTATTTGAAGACTGTAGAGCTCAAAGACTTATATTTCAAACCTGAGGGTCTTTTGAGTTTGGGGACCTGAGTATTCAAGGATCTGAGGTTCAGATTGGAACCACCTTGTAATTTTAGTCTAGGAAGACTAACATAAAAGAAGAAAAATTTGACACTTCCCTGCCCTGGGGCTGATTTGGCACTTTAATCTGCTCTCTAATGTTTCAGTCATTTTAACTTCAAAAATGAGTCTCACACACAGTTATATATCTTCACATGAACAGTGAAATAGATCTCTGTAGAGAACCTTTTTTTTTTCTTTTCCATCACTTTTAAAATTTATTTCCTGTAAATTCCATTGGACAAATATCTTCATAGGTTTTAAAAAAATCCATCTTTGGATTTTAAATCTTTCAAATACCAAAAATTGCTTGTCAATGTAAGTGGCCTAATTTCCCAATTTTTTGCTTCTTGTAATTATTACTATGAAAATAGGTGGATTAATACCTCTAGAACTGGCTGATATTTTTTATTATTGGCATCTTCACTAAGCTGTTTCAAAGAGTCTGAGATGAAGAATGAATAAACAAATGAACAAAAAAATTATATTTTAATGTAGTTGCTGGAAGTGTTGCTTTTTCTACTAAGCATAGACAGACTAACACTTAAGAAAATGAGAAGTGGTTTCATTTTTGATAAAGATGAAATGAGAAGATTCAGGATAAATAGTAGATATCACTGAGACACTTCTTATTAAATACAATTTATCTCAATGACAGTAATATCCCATTTTTCTAAATTTGTGAAGCTATGTGACTCTTTGTTAAAGGAAATTTGCATTTCATAGAATTATGAATATTCTAAATTGCTAGAACTGATCTAATCTTTTTTAGCACTGACCTTGAACAGTCCTAAATTCCACTATCTGATTCGTATTCTGTATTTATCTAGAGATTTAATTCAGGAGACAAAGAGACAGGAAATAATAGTGCCTAAAAATATATCTTCTGAAAAAGATGATGTCATTAATGTAAGTGGATCTACTCCATCTCTCAGGAACCTGTTTTGTGCCTTTGTGACTTTTCTCATGAAAACCCTGCCCACAAAAATAGATTTGCTTTTATTTTTCCAAAACTATATTAAATTTTATCTTTTCTGAAGAGAATTTGGGGGTATTTCCGGAGACCGAGTGAATTCTCCAGTTTGACTGATGTAGAGGATTGGTCTGTATGGAGGATGTTCACAGTTATAGGGTTTTTCTTTTAAATTGATAGTCGTTTAATCCTTGAAGGTCTTTGAATAGAGGAGTGATTTCAGTGACCATTTCAAAACAAAATGAATCTAATGCTAGTTTGTGTAGTAAATTTAAATTAGGGAGAGGCAGGAAAATATTGGATCAGTAAGGATGAGTATTACATTTTAGATTAATGCTGGTGCAGTCTGAACAACCGCTGAAAGAATGGAAATACAAAAGAAAGACTCAGGAAACCACAACTGCCTGAAAGGGGAGTTTTTGAAAATCTGGATCCTACAGCTTTAACATATACCTTTCTATAATTTCCAGTATCTAGCATGGTGCTCTATACATAGCAAATACTAAAATTTTTATTGAATACATGGATGTTTATATTTTTGAATTATACTGTTGTATTGCTTTTGTGTTCTCGTTCTCCATAGCATCCTTCTGCTGTTGTTTCATCACTGTGTTTTGTTTTTGTCAAAAATCCCAACTCCTTGTTTTGAGTTAGAGGAGTCTTTTATGACCACCTCACTAATTTCAATTTTCAATTTTCCAGGCAACTTCTAAAATAATCTCATCTAGGTATTTTTTTCTTGTTATGTTAAAGGAGATACAAACTTTTCTCCCATGTTGCCCACTGTTCCCCATCTTTGATGGTTCATATTCATCACAACTACAGTTTATATTAATACTAATTACTACACATGAAAATATCACAGTGCATCTAACTGTCATGTCTCCTTATTCCCTCCAATATGGGACTATTCCTTAGTCTTTTTTTTCCTAACCTTGACTTTTGAAAAGAATGCTGCCAGGTATTTTGGAGAATGTCCCTCCATTTGAGTTTCTTGGATGTTTTCTTATGGATGGGTTGAGGCTATGCATTTTTGACAAAAAGCAATATAGAAATGATGCTGTGCCCTTCTCAGCACTTCATATTTGGGGGACCCAAATTATATGTCTCCTTGCTGGTGATGTTAATTTTGATCACTGTGGTTATGGTGCTGTCTCCTTGGTTTCTCTGATGATTAATAATTTTTTAAGGACTAGCAGATTATATCCATCTCTTCATTATAAAATATGGAGAATTTTGGACTGGGTTATTCAAGAAAATTGTGGGACTTGGTTCTGACTCAAAAGGGTCATCATTACCTGGTTAAAGAGTCTCATGACTATTCATGATTTATTTCTTCCACAGACAGAATGAAATGGAGAATGGTGTTCATTATCAGGGTAATCTAGGAAAGTTATCTCTTCATCTGAGTTTCTGTATTTGACAGGTAAAATTACTCAGATTACTTAGAAATGGATATAAGCATGGAATTTGTTATACTTATCTGAGAATCAGGAACCTTAAGTTGCTTATAATCCTATCACCAGTCCTTACCTGGTTCAAGCATTATTTCAGATTCTTATTAATGATTAGTAAGTGAATAAAAGACCTAAGTCTGATGAGGATAACAAGAATTAAAGCAAAATCCCTTTCATTAGGATACATACTTTTAAAGATGGAAATTTTTTTAAAAAAGGCAACTCTGACTTATTATATAATGGGTGCAAGTTAAAGACAAGTTCTGTAGATGATAAAGAGAGGGAATTCACCTTGGCTGGAATGAGAATGGGAAGCAGGACTGAAAAGAAAACTAGATACAGCAGAGAAGCATAAGTCAGCAAAAGTAAAAGTCGCTTTGGGAGAAGACTGTATATTCTAATACATGTGTGTACCTAAGTGATAGAGCTTAGTTTGGAATGACTTCTGAATCAGCAAATAGTACTCTATCCAGTTTTAGTTTAAAATTACAAATAAATAATTTAATTGGTCTTATTGGACTGCAAGGAGATCAAACCAGTCAGTCCTAAAGGAAATCAGCCCTGAATATTCACTGGAAGGACTGATGCTGAAGCTGAAGCTCCAATACTTTGGTTACCTGATGCGAAGAGCCAACTCATTCCCTGATGCTGGGAAAGATTGGAGGCAGGAGGAGATTGGGGTATTATGAATTTATTATTGATATGGGGGCCTCAAAGTAGTTCAAAATAACCCCATGCAGTTTTGTGTTCAGGATTGAATTCTGCTTTTAAGGGCAGGAAATGGTGTCACTGACAAAAGCTGTCAGGCCTATCTGGGATGGAATAAAAGTAATTATGGTATTAATGATAAAGATTTGGCTTCTGCATCTCTGTTCAGCATTTTGGAAGCATTTGAACAAGCCAAAGCTGAGATGACTTCTGAGGCAGGATGCTGGCAATAAAGATTTGCAAAGGCTCCACGCCTTTTAAAGATTCAAGCTAGACACTGAAAATGTCAGAATAGGAACGAATCATTTCTACTAAGTGCTGTTTCAGAAACTTTGAGTCTACCAAAACCAGACCAAGGAAACATCGTTAGAAAAACCTCTAGAGATGACTGAAGTGAGACCTTGACTTGTGAATTTTAGCCTCTTTATCTAAACAAGAAGCAGTCATTTAGTCTTAAGCTCTTAATTGTGCACTAGGAATAGAGTCGGGTATAGTCCCCAAACATCTGTGTGAAATTAAGAAGCCACTTGATTCCTCTGGGCCTCTATTTTGTCATTCGTAAAAGGAAAGTTTCCCTTTGTCTTCTCCAAGAGCACTTCAGCTGTAAGTCTCTGTTCATTTCAGTTGTTTTTACCCTATGATGTTTTTTACACCGTGATTCTAGTAAATTCTTAACTCTGAAAACCATTTTGACAATTTATGAAAAAGTAAACAGAAGGCCATCACTAGGCATTTGCAACCTTTACTTACTGGCTAATAATTTAAAAAAATTAAATTTTTAAATTTAAAAAAAAAAATAAAAATAAAAAAATTATTAGGAGCATTCACAGCTTATTATGTTTTTTAAAATGAGAGTTTTCTTAAGGGAGCAGAAGGTATGATTTTTTCTCCCTCCTTCCTTGCTGCCTGTAGCCCTAATGCAAATTGATTACTGAATTACTTGTCAGAGACTTTTTAATAAAGTTCACTTACTGCTTGAGGGAGTCTAGTTTCAGAAGGAAAGACATAAACCTTTGATGTTCTTAGGGTTATTGGTTGTGAGATTGCTTTGCTTAGTTTTATATTTAACTCTAGATCACTTTGCTATCTTTATGATTTTTTTTCTAATTTGATTGGCAGAAGGTCTACCATTTACTTGTTTTTCTTCTCAGCCAGATAACTTAGATTCCAGGAGCCTTTTAAAAGATTCCAAGACTTTGAATTTGATCTCGGACAAGCTCGTCTCCCTGGGCAGTTAAAACCATTCAACTCAGTTCTTCCTGGAGGGAGTATTTTCTACATAGCGTGTTTAGAGAGGGAAATAATGAGTAATTTCTAAGGAAAGTGTTTTGCAAAAAAACCATGAAGTGAAGTATTACTTGTTGCTTGTTGTATACATTTAGTAATAATATTCGTTAAACATTATTTCAAGTGAATATTTGAAAAAGTTATATGACTTTGATCTGAAAAGAAAATATAGATATAATTGTTCTTATTAATAATTTTTCTGCTCTGTTTATTGTTGCCATTAATCAGTGCCTTTAACATTGTCTTCTTTTCTAAGATTGTTAAACAAAAAATCCAGCATAGATAATGACGTGGCTGAATACCATTTTCCTGATATCTCTCATAAACTCTTGTCCTGATATTTATCTCTAATTCACAGATCCTACCTGTTTGGGGAAAATGGCTGTGTGTTTTCAGCTTTGTATTCCTAGCTCCTTTCACATATTAGACAACCAAGAGATAGGTCAGCTTGGGAATGTTTCTTGTTTTGATTAATTTCCTTATAAGATAGAGAAAGAGAATGACTTATTCAAGTAACTACATTTGGCATCAGTGTCTATTTACGTAGTCTCAACTTTGCACACCATTCGTGTTGCATTTGTGTTAACACTGCCTTTTTGATTGTGCAGTGCCCAGTCTGTGCAGCTGTTTGTGCTATCCCTGAACAAATATCTAGGATATGAACAAGGTAGATCAGCCTTTGAGAATTATTTCATTTATTAAGAAGAGTCCACTTGTTTTCCCAAAGGTTGAATACTTTTTTCCATATAGCTTATTCTTTCCATAAATGTTAAAATATGGAAATGTCAAATACCAAAATGTAAACTATATATGATACACTTATACATATATTATCCTTGCCAAGATCACAGGAATATAGAATTTTTATTACAGAAGAATACGGTCTATTTATTTAAAAGGGCTTTTATTAGAGAAAAGTTTTGGGCCAAATGGGCAAAGGGGAAACTTCACTACTTTGTCATTGAAGTGCACAGTTGCTATTGAAATTACCTTTAAGAGAAGTGATTACTGAGCTTATAGAAAGCATCATAGTTTTTTGCTTTTCCATTTTCTTGAGTTTTAACTTGTTTAAAATTTCTTATAGAATAAAATTCCCTGGTGGCTCAGACAGTAAAGAATCTGCTTGCAATACAGGAGACCCAGGTTTCATCCCTGGGTCAGGATGACCCCGTGGAGAAGGAAATGGCAACCCACTCCAGTATTCTTGCCTGGGAAATCCCATGGACAGCAGAACCTGGCAAGCTACAGTCCATGGGGTTGCAATGAGTTGGACACAACTGAGCAACTAAAAAGCTCATGCCATTTTTCTTTTTAAAATGGTACCTTGACTGGACCCACGCTAAAACTCATATGGTCTGGCTTAGTGGCAATGATTCTTTTCTTTCATGACTCATAGGTCTGCTGTGGAGTTTGAGTGGTTCAGACTTGTTTGATCACATTGAAACTTTGGGAGAAATTAGTTTTTAATGCCTAGTGAGTCCTCATGGACCCTGAGAGTCTAACTCCTGATTTCATGGGGCTCAAGAATCTTTGTGAAAAAGTTTGAACCAAGTTCACGATGAATTTTTAATGAAACCCGGTGTGTGTGTGTGTGTGTGTGTGTGTGTGTGTGTGTGTGTGTGTGTGTAGTGAGTCAATACAGTGACACTCTTAACAAAATTTTTGAAGCAGGGTGCTCACAGTTTTGTTAGCTTACATTCAGTTTAATAGAAGTTCAACAAACTTTTTTAAAATTCAATAAATTTCCTTAATTCCCAAGGTCTAGGGTTCTGATGGACCTTGCAATGTGCCATATCAGTGCTCCTTCTATCTGGAATGTCATCATGAGTTACTTTCTTAAGCCGTTGGTTCTTTGGGAATATCTGAACTCTTGTTGACTTTCTTTTCTTTGCTCTGATTCAGGCTATGAGGCCAGTATCTAAGCCATTTCAGTGACATGTCATGTTTCTTGCCCTGTTTTTCATTGAAGACCTACCTGTTCTCTTTCTCAAAGATGTATGGGTAAAAACCTTGTCTTATTTTCTAGTCTCTTTAGTTAGTTGTAATGTATTTGTGATTTCTACCAAGTCTGCCTCTTCCATCAGGAGTCTCAAATTGTGATATATATATATATAGTCTTTATTTTCCTTTCTTTCCTAACATTTTTTCACCCTTAGATCTGTAGCATTGAGGGCTATCTCTTATTCTCAATATTGGTAATTGGTGTTATTACTTTTTAGATTTAGAGTTGATTACATATTATAGGTAGAGACTCCTGTTACTCTGATTTCAGTCATCTCTCCTAATATAGTGCCCACCTTTCCTGATTTTTAAGGCTCTTATATGAAATTTTAGGAATTAGGAATTTGTAGTGCTCACAACCTAATTCTTTGTGATCTTGCAAAGAATTTACTTTAATGTAGACAGAAATTGTTGCTTTAGAATACAAGTAAGATTGTTCAGACTTATTAATCTATTTGTTTTACTAGTTTTAGACCTATTTTTTAATACAAGGTGGTCTTCTTATTGTTTTTGTTTTCTGTGAACTTTATTCAGAATAATGGCTCCATATAGGTAGAAATTGTTCAAGGAATCGAGATTAAGCAACAGTCTTGACAAGGTTTTAGGAGAAATAAAAGTTCCCCTTATTTGTAACTGTTTTATTTTAAATTTCCATCTGACTGCCTGGCAGAGTTTCACTGGAAAGAAGTGTTACATCCCTGTTACATTTAATAGAATCATAATGGCCTGAATATTTTGGTTACATGATGACATTGAAAGAATTATAGGCTTTCAGAAAAGGACATTTTATTCATATACTTATGTTATGAGTTAGAAGCTAATCTATTCTGAAGTTAATTACATTATTGTTTATGTTCCAAGGATCCAAGGCAACCAATGATCAAGCAGAACTGTCCATGCTGATTGGTTTTCTTCTTCAGAAAGGTTCAATCTGTTGGAGGGAGTGTAGTAGCACTTGCAGAAATAAGGCTAACGTATAGATGGTTAGAAAGAAAAACGAGGGGAGAGACCCCTTTTGTAAATAGATATTAAGTAAAAATCTAAAAATACATTTATTATAATATCACAGGCAGTTCAAACATTAGAAGTAAGAGCCCATGTATAATTTTTACAGACGTTTATTGCAAAGTAAAGTATGTTGACACTGCTAAATTTGTATCTGGTGAAGCCAGCTTTGTTAATGAATTTGTAGTGAGTAATATAGACTTACTCTATAGCTTAAATGTGAGGATTGCTGAAAACCACTTTAAGTTTGAGTCACCTATACGTTTAGTGATGTGATGGATGTCAGGATTAATTTTCAATAAATCCATTACTAGTCATGGCACTGATGTGCTAGTGCTTGCCATATAGAAACATGCATAAATAAGAAAGGTACCACATTCCTCCAAGTTCTTCTCTTGTTGATAAAACTCTTGGAACTGTGATTAAGATGTACTGCTGCTGTGCATTGAATTTGCTTATATAATACAGTAAAACATGTTCCTATAAAATAAAATTTTAAAAAATGTAACTAAATGGCAGTTCATCTTGCATGCTATGCTATGCTCCCCCCTTTATTTAACAAAGTGAATTTTTGTGTCATGCTATAAATCTCACCATGCTAGATGTTTTACGGCAATGAACTAATATTCTTTTTCTCATGAAAATGATGCAATTTAATATCCTTCCCTTTGTCAACTATTAGTGAATGTAAATAATAATGGAATGGGTTTATGTGACTAAAGTGCTAATCTAAGGAATAAAATACTGAAAAGTGTAATAAAAACCAGGATGTAGAAAGTCTTAAAAGGCATTTGGTTTGACACAATTTTGAAATGAATCAAACATTTCTAAAGACTCTTAAAACAACAATGTTTCAATGTTGGTTATTTTAAATTGTCAACATACATATCTTCCCTAGTGGCTCAGATGGTAAAGAATCTGCCTGCAATGTGGAGACCTGGGTTCAGTCCCTATGATGGGAAGATCCCCTGGAGAAGGGTATGGCTACCCACTCCAGTATTCCGGAGTGGAGAATTCCATGAACTGTCGCAAAGAAGTCCATGGGGGTTGCAAAGAGTCAGACACAACTGAGCGACTTCACTTCACTTCAATACACACACGGGCTTCCCTGATAGCTTAGTGGGTAGAGAGTCTGCCTGCAATGCAGAGACACAAGAGGAGTGAGGTCGATCCTTGGGTTAGGAAGTTCCCCTGGAGAAGGAAATGGCAACTCACTCCAGTTTTCTTGCCTGAAAAATCCCATGGACAGAGGAGCCTGGCGGGTTACAGTCCAAAGGCTAGCAAAGAGTCAGATGCCACTGAGCATACATCCACAGCACAGCACGGCACATGCATGCATACATCATCCATTCTCTTTAAAGTGTATTGAGTATTTACCATATGCCAGGAATTGGACCCAGGTTTTACTGTGCAATTTTTCATTTATTCCTGACAGAAACTCTATGAGGCAGTGTTAATATCCCCAAGGATAGGAAACCCAAGAATTAAAGAGAATAAAAACATAGTCAATGTCAGTAACTGGTAGGTGATACAGTTGGAATTCACGCTCAGGTCTGTCTGAGTCCAAAACTTGCATTCTTAATTTCTGATCTCTTCTGCTACAGTATACCTCATATCCTTGGTTCAGAAAGATGCATGTTAAATGAAGGAGATTTTGAAATGTTAGTCATCTATATTTTATTGTGGGAGTATTCTCATATTTTTAAGGTCACCAAAATAGAGTATATTGTAATTTTCTATCTTGATGGAAGGAGGACTTTAAGAACGTAGATTCTTGAGAACATAGAGTTTGATGCAAAATGGGTTTTTTGTTTTGTTTTGTTTTAAACCAAGATGCTTATAGAGGAAAGTGTAGAGAGTTGTTTTGGGAACTGGGCATCTGAATCTCTCGCTTATTATAGAATTGTGCTGATGAGTACATTACAATGCACTATTGTGCATATAGAAGAAAAAAGGGGAGAGACTGATTTTCAGATATATCTGAGGAAAGAGGGCACTAGAAATAATTGCATCATTTGGCACATGGTAGTACACGTGTTTCTGCTTGGTTTTGGCAAAACTTGAAAAATTAGAAAGTCACTATAAGGAAGACAGAGTAGCTATTGGCATGCTAGTTGCCAAGGCTTAACACTTATTGGAAAATTTTGAAATATGAGATGAAATCAAATCTTGAGTAATGATATTTGTATTATGACATTTATCTTACTGAAAATATAAACCTTTAAATTATTATCCTCAAGTTCTGCAACTGAGCAACTGGAAACTTTCATAGTTCCACAAGTTTGGGAAGTGTACCCTAAACTAAATGTTAATCTACATACATTAAATGTTCTGTCATTTCACATTTACATGTTATTTATTTTTTTCTTTCTTTAAAAGCATTGTGAGGTGAAAGGACAGAATACGATCATGAGGTGCAAATGTCACTTTATGGATATGAGACATTCGAATATGATAGCAGTTGGCCTTGATAAATTCAGACTGACATATCCAATTAACTTTTCCTTGACAGTCTTGTTATGGTAACAGAAACATTTCTGTTAAAAAAAAATACAGGAGTAGAATCTGGATACTAGATTTCTACTAGCTCTTCCAAGTTTGCAACTTTAGTTAACAAGTTAATCCTTATGACTGAATTTTCTCAGATGTGCTGTGGGAGTGATGCTTGCCCTACTTTCCATAAAGAAGTAAAGAGAAAATGAAAAAAAATTGTTGTGAAAGTGGTTTTTAATGTTAAAAATGATAATATAATGTATGGTATTGTTGCTTTGCCAGACTCCCTTACTTTGATGATTCTGGAAAACATCTGAGTCCTTAGATTTGTTTCATATTGTTAAGTGACATCTCTACTTGAATACTTTTAATTTGCAATATATAATCATTAGAGGACAAAGTTAATTAAAAGAGAAAGATAAAATCAATCCAGTACCACCACAGAGGTCACCAACACATTCTCTTTTTAAAGAAACCTTTACTTTTATATGTTCTTGTCCTGTTTTTATCAGTGTAGGATTTTCAGAAGCATTTAATACTTAATCATTTACAATAGTTACCAAGCAGAAGAATATTTATCAAATTGTGCTTGCTTGTTAATATTGTGATGAATAATCCTCTGATGATGTAGAACATAAATAAGCCTAGAAGGCTCTGGCATTTCTGATATACAAATATGTACATCCTTCCTGTATCTTCTTTATTTGCACACTGATTAGTACATTTCAGACATAACTTACATATTCTCACATGAGAAAGACAGAGAAACTGCTTTCATACATTAGTACTCAAGAAAATGAATAGTCCCTCTACCACTGCAGTTAAACAAAATTTTATTTCTTTTATACAGTATTATCCTGATATGTTTCTTGGGTCAGATCTACACACCAAGGCCTATTTAATCAATCAGGCACATCAGGCATATTGTAGGGTTCTTTGGAGTTTCTCAAGGACCTATGGAAAAGTTTGAGACAGAATGCCAAGGGTAATTGACCCCAAAATATAAAAAGAGGAAAAAAATTATATCATCACTATTTAATTAAATGTATATAAATGTGACACTAAGTCAACTTCATTAAATTGGTAAATTTGGTTCATAGAAATTTAATGTGGGCTTCCCCGGTGGTGCAGTGGTAAAGAATCTGCCTGCCAGTGCAGGAGACCTGGTTGGGAAGATCCCCGGGAAGAGGAAATGGCAACCCACTCCAGTATTCTTGCCTGGAGAATTCCTTGGACAGAGGAGCCTGGCAGGCTACAATCCATGGGGTCATAAATGACTGAGCACGCATGCACACACACACATAGAAAATAAGACTTAATATCCTGTCAGCGCTTTGGGGCTTCCCTGGTGGCTCAGATGGTAAAGAGTCTACTTGCAAACCCTGGGTTGGGAATCCTCTGGAGAAGGACATGGTTACCCACTCCAGTATTCTTGCCTGAAGAATCTCATGGACAGGGGAGCCTGGCGGGTTGCAAAGAGTCAAATATGACTGAGAGACTTACATTCACTCATAGGTTGTCTGTTATAGTTGTTTTCCCAGAGCTCACAGCTCAAACCCACAGTTAAGGGTGTGTTCTGTGTGTCCCATTTTGGAGAAGGAAATGGCAACTGACTGTAGTATTCTTGCCTGGAAAATTCCATGGACAGAGGAGCCTGGCAGGCTATAGTCATTGGGATTGTAGAGTTGTCTACCGCTGAGCAACTGAGCAACATGTAGATACCTTGAAAATATACAGCTGTATACTCAACTTTTAATACAACCCTTATTCTTGGTATAAACTATATTTCCATACACTCAAGATACTTTGAGGCCAAATTTTGATATTTAATCTTATTGCTTCCTTACCATATTGGCACATAGTAGGTACACAATAAATATATACTAACATCTTTTGTTATTGGAAAGCTACACTCCTTTATATAAATTGTACCTTAAAGTCTATTCTTGGGATAATAAAAGAAATATTTCTCTGGTCCCATTTAGTATGGAAGATTCATTCTCCTTTATGTATATCTTTGCATGTCTCTTCCAAAATTTCTGACTCAAAGAATTAATTTTATTGCATTAAATGAGGTGGATGTCAGTGTTACAATGAGATAGGACTTTAACACATTGGATGTTTAGGAGACTCATTTGAACAAAGCTCTTTTTAAAGCAAGATGGATACTTTACTGATATCACCATCATAAAGTAAAATTTGAACACTTAGCAAATGAGGCTATGCCATTATTCTCATTGTTGTAAGATCAGCATTTGCTTTGGGAAAAAATGGATCTTTTTATGCAGCTGGATAGTTTGACAACTATTAGATATGGTGTGTTATATAAGACCTGACATCTATGGATGGGATCTATTATCTGTATTTTCTTGACATGACTATTGGTCTTAGGGTTGTTCATCCATTAGTTATCATCTGTCATATGTGAACAGGCCCTCTCTTTATAAAAGTTGATTTGTAGCATGCTTGCAATTTGCTTTGCTGTGCTGTGTGACCCTGTCACACCTACACACAGCTTTTGTTTCAGACACAAGTTAATACATGTTTCTGCTCCTTTTTGAAGCAACCAAAGTCAATGTTTTCTACTATATTATTTTTTTTCTAACTGGCAGAAAGAAAACCCCATTACATTGCACGCTTGTCCAACTCTGTGGAAAAGCAGTAATCTCTCGTTTGTTCTGAAACACCTGCTGGTAGATTTAATGAGTGTATTAAAAATGAAGCTGCCTTGATGTTAAAAAAAAACTTTTACTTGAACATATATGATTATAATCTATTATTTCCTTATTCACTTTGCCATGGGTTTTTGGTTTCTGTTATTATTATTTTATTTATTTACGATTGCCATGCTGTAAATTTAATACTTTACTAATATGTCAACATAATAATACATAGGAAAGTGTGCCCTGATATATTTGGACTAATTGGTTTTGGTTTTTGTTTTCCAGCTGGGACAACGTATATCTTTAGCAAAGGTGGTGGACAAATCACGTATAAGTGGCCTCCTAATGACCGGCCAAGTACACGAGCAGACAGACTGGCCATAGGGTTTAGTACTGTTCAGAAAGAAGCTGTATTGGTGCGAGTGGACAGTTCTTCTGGCCTGGGTGACTACCTAGAGCTGCATATAGTAAGTACTTCTAAAATAAAGATTCTGCTTTCAGCTTTTACTGCTAGCTTTTTGTAAATAACATATAACTCTGCTTTTTGGACATTTCCCTCCCTCTGCCCACCATAGCAACTAGTGCTTTAATACAGAAAGCATGAATATACTCTAGAGGTAATAAGGCCGTATAGCTATTACTGTTTTAAAAAATGCTTTTGACTATTGTATTTTTAAGTGTGAATTCCTCTCAATTTTCTGTCAACAAACAAGTACTCTTTGTGTATTTTTAGTGACTTTAGGCAGTTTTGCTAAATTTGTAGAAATATGAAAGTCCAGTAGATATTATTCCATCTGGCTGGAAGCATGAGGTTGTAATTCTGGTAACATCAACAGATTTGGATCCAGTGTCCTTATTTCTTTTCTCACTTGAGAAAAGAATTGTCTAAAGTTACATGCAATGGACGGGGGAAGTGAATCTGCAAAGGTATTTGGAGATATAAAAGAAAAAGGCAGAAAGATTGCTTCTATGCCATCTTATACTTCTTTTGATATGTACACAGCAAGAAAATACAATGGACTCTTGCCATTTATATTCTGGGACCAGACATTTTCTCTAAGTCCTAAACCTCACACAAGAACTTAATTAGCTCTTAGTGAATGTCAAATAATAATTCATGAATGAAAAGCTTTTCTAGTCAAGTTTTAAAGTTGTCATAACTGACTATAGGTTGGGGACTCTTCCTTATATCTTTGCATCAGAGAGTTACTAATTTTTTTGGTTTCAATTCTTTATTTTCTTATGTCCTCCCATTATTTTCAAAGAAGCATGCAGTCTTTTATCAAAAAGAGATAGTCATATTTTATTGATGTATCAAAATAACACCCATAGTAAATTATCATATATTAAAAAACCCTAGAGGGTTCTTATCATCATAGTTCTAAATAAACTATCTTCTGGAAGATGTAGAAGCATATAAACCTCTTCATCCCCCTTTCTGTTCTTGAGGTTTAGTTTATCTCTTCTGCCTTATGTGATTACCTAAGTTTATTTTGTTTTGCTTTTATTTATCCTGCAAGTTCTTCTGTTACCTGCACCAGTGTTTCAGAAGATCTTTGATTAGGTCAACATGTTCTTTCAGTCCTGCCTTCAGGGTTTCATCCTAAAATGATTAGGAAAACCACCAAACACCAAAATACATTATCACAGATTTGCAGGGTCTTAATTTTCAAAGTGCTGTTTATTTATTAATCTTCATTTTCTGCTACACTTCTAGAATTTCCAATAAGCTGAATAGGGTTTACAACTGACCACAAAAGCTGAATTCATTGCTAATATTGGGGAAATAAAAGAAAACAAAGTAAAACAAAAAAAACTCTCAACACAATGATTATTGAATCATCATAGATTTTCAATTCATAATAAAGTTGTCAAAATGAGAATCCTTGAAAAATGATTTTAGCTGCCTTTCTGCAAATATCTAACAATCAGTATCGAAGGCATCTGGAGTTTTATGGCATCATAAATAAGTGATCAGCTGATCTAACTAATGCAGTAAGGAATCTTGCTATTTAGAGTCATCTCAACTTTCCAAATGCATTTGCTCCATTCTGATTTAAGAGACTTGCTACTTTGAAAATAAATAAATAAAAAAGAAAACAAGAGGTTTTCCTCCTGAAATAAATTACATATTGATCCATAACCAGTTACACATTTACCCTGAGAAAAGGTTTTACACTGATCACTCTCACATCATAAGGGGTTTTGTTACTGAATTACTCAAATCACTGTTTTATGGTCAGAAGGTTTTAGTCTACAACAATGTGTATTTCTTTCTAATTTTGATCAACTGTGGCCTTAGAGTCCCTTTATATGTAAAAGGTTGACTTTTAGGTGTCCATGCCTGCTCAGAGGAGAAGGCAATGGCACCCCACTCCAGTACTTCTGCCTGGAAAATCCCATGGGTGGAGGAGCCTGATAGGCTGCAGTCCATGGGGTCGCTGAGAGTCGGACACGACTGAGCGACTTCAGTTTCACTTTTCACTTTCATGCATTGGAGAAGGAAATGGCATCCCACTCCAGTGTTCTTGCCTGGAGAATCCCAGGGACGGGTGAGCCTGGTGGGCTGCCGTCTATGGGGTCACACAGAGTCGGACACGACTGAAGTGACTTAGCAGCAGCAGCAGCAGCCTGCTCAGAACCTTTCTACACTTCTTTATTGGCTGTAGATTTCTGATAGATGTCCTGTGAGGCCCTCTTTCATTCTGAATCTCTGCTCTTGGTCTTACCTGACTGTTCGCTTTGGACCCAGGTCTTTGTTTCTAACACTCTTCTTGGATTTGCTATATTCAAACCCTGTCTTAATCCTAGCTTGTCCTTGACTAGGAAATTGAAAATGGATGTTAGTTCCCTGGGATTAGCAAACACCATTGGTAATCAGCCCTACTTACTCCTTTATCAACAACTAGGACCCAGTCTTAATCCAGATCTGGCCAACTAAAACTTTGTATTTCCCCCTCCTTTTCTCTTGTTCCCTACAAACAATGATCAGCCATTAGTGACTCAGCAGGTTGCTTACATGGGAATAAGTTACTTTTTTTTGACGTTTCCAACATACAAATAAAATTAAGCCCGTGGTTTTCTTTTCACTTCTGAAGTTTACTTTTAACTCATTCCCATAATGTTGGGTACATGGAAGAGGAAGAGAAAGAGGAGTTATATATATATATATATATGTGTGTGTGTGTGTGTGTGTGTGTGTGTGTGTGTGTGTGTGTGTATGAAGAAAAAGAGAGAGAGTAAAAGAGAGGGATGGAAGACAGGAACAGGAGGGAAAATTAAGTGGGAAAGAATCAAAGTTGATGCCCATGGCTGATAGAAGCAGAAACATTCTTAATGATGGTACTTAGATTTGGGAATATTCAAGGAATATTTTATCAAATGGTTTACATGCCTTTGAATTTATCCTGATTTTTACCAAATCATTTCTTCTGCTTCTTTCAGAATTGAAGTATAAAATGAAAACAGTAATTGCAGAAAGACTATTACCATTGTTTGATTTTAGTTTATAAATATGACTGACTTAAAAATTAACCTGATATCATAGATATATTTAATCTATAAAAGTTAGAAATGTTGGTTATCCATTAACTTCTAAGAAAGTGTCTATAAACCTTCAAGGTCAGCCATGTATAAACTATGGACTTATTTGAAAATCACTATTTATAACCTTAATTAATGAAATTAACCAAAAAGCAAGAAAGTTAATTGCACGTATTAAAAGGTGCTCCAGTCTTGCTGAATTGTGTAATGTTACTTTAGATAGATAACTTTTAAAATCTGATTGAAATATAATTTCAATGAAGTTGTGAATATCTGACATTATTTATCCTCTTCTTTTCAAATGATCATGTTTGATCTTAAAAATATCACCATATTTAAATTTTGATTAACTATACTCTCAAAAATACAATAAATTAGAATAAAATAATTTTTGACTCAGTTGACTAGTTTTTACAGATGGATTTTTTGCCATATTAGTATTAATTCTACCACTGATAACCTCAAAGCCATATGATATTGCTATTGAAATGTATAGGGTTTTAGGAGGGGATGAGAGGAAGAGAAAGACAAGAAGTAAGGGGCTATTAATTAACTTAGTGCCAAGAATACAAATGTTATCTTGTATTCAGAAATGTTTTCTGAAATAATAAAAAATGAATTATATGTTGAAAATAGTGTAGCTTAAGTTAAATATAGACTCCTTAATATTCAGTCATCAAAATTTTCAGTTAAGTCATAGATGCAGCTCAGTTTCTACTTAACTGAATCAGATCAGATCAGATCAGTCGCTCAGTCGTGTCCAACTCTTTGCGACCCCATGAACCGCAGCACGCCAGGCCTCCCTATCCATCACCAGCTCTTGGAGGTCACCCAGACTCACATTCATCGAGTCAGTGATGCCATCCAGCCATCTCATCCTCTGTCGTCCCCTTCTCCTCCTGCCCTCAATCCCTCCCAGCATCAGAGTCTTCTCCAATGAGTCAACTCTTCGCATGAGGTGGCCAAAATACTGGAGTTTCAGCTTGAGCATCATTCCTTCCAAAGAAATCCCAGGGCTGATCTCCTTCAGAATGGACCTGTTGGATCTCCTTGCAGTCCAAGGGACTCTCAAGAGTCTTCTCCATTCTTGTTTACAATGTATAAAAAGTGTAGCACCTGATGCATATCAGCTGTTTTATTGAAAAGTTACACATTTTTACTGATGTTGTTTTATAAATATTCTAGCTAATAATTGACCATGTTAGTTGAATTAAGTCTGTGGTGAGAGTTTTTGTTGAATGAGTGATACTCTCTGCTAAATAGTTACCTCAATTTTTGTAATTCACTTTTATCATGAATTGTTCTCCAGTCATTTTGTATCTGTTCATTATCTTCAAATAAAGATAAGCTTTCTGATGGCATAGAACAAAATTTATAATAATGATGACTAGTAAGAAAAAATAGCAGAATGTAGAAATGTGACTTTTTGTCATTCATGTAAGTACATACTAGAAGTCTGTGCAGAAATATTTTCTGAGCATCTTATAGGGTCCAGCCTATGTTGAAGACTCTGTGGATTCAAAAATATCTCTCATCTATCAGTATCTCTCATCTATCAGTCTGGCAATGTTAACTGGAGATCACTTAACCCTTCTGACTTAGAAGAATGCACTGCAAATGTGTGTTCCCTAACTGACATGAATATTAACATAGTTCTGATCAGAGGAAATTGTGGAGGGTGGAGGAGAGGATGAGTGAAGAGTGTTCTTTGAAATTCTTTCATCTTAGGAGCATGAAAGAGCATTGCAAATTTGATTAGTGAATTGTTGTATATATTTGCCTTAAGTGTTTCTTCTTTGTACCTTCCTGGACCGGAAGCCTTATGTTTGAAACCAAGCTCTTAATTGATTTTGATGTAGCAATACACGTTTTGATCAGCGATTTTAGTGTTAAGTAGAAGCATAGTGTATTTATAGTAGATATCATTCCCTAAAATAACATCAATATTGTCGACATAACCAATCTTTCTCATCATTCTCTGCTGCTCTACATTTTATACTAGTTACCTTGTTTTAAAAAGAGTTTCTGAATTTAATCTTTGTAAAATCAGTACATATACAGGGGTATATACCTATATCAACAAGATAAAACCCAATTATTTCCTCACAGGCTTTTCTAGAATTTAAAGTGTTTCATCTGAAATATTCTTTTTAACCAACAGATTCCCCTCTTTTAAGAGTTTCACTTTCTCATGTAATATTTAAATCATACATAAAAATACCTGTAAATCATACACAGTAGATATTGTATTTGTTTTGGCTATCCTGGCTCTTAGCTTCCCTTGTAGCTTTGTTGGTAAAGAATGTGCCTGCAATACAGGAGACTCGGGTTCAGTTTCTGGGTCAGAAAGATCCCCTGGAGAAGGAAATGGCAACCTGCTGCAGCGTTCTTGCTGGGGAATATCCCATGGACAAAGGAGCCTGGTTGGCTACAGTCCATGGGGTCACAAGAGGCAGACACAGCCTAGTGACTAAACCACCACTACAGGTGTTAATTCAGAAAGCACTCGCGAGTGAACTTGCTTTGGCAAACCTCCATCTCAAAGTCTACTTCCTAGGAAACTAACCTGTATATCTTGTCAAGTCCTCATTTTGGGCTTCCCAGGTGGCGCTAGTGGTAAAGAACCTGCCTGCCAATGCAGGAGACACGTGTTTGAACCCTGGGTCAGGAAGATCCCCTGGAGGAGGGCATGGCAGTCCATTCCAGTATTCTTACTTGAGGATCCCATGGACAGAGGAGCATGGTGGGCTATATAGTCCATAGCATTGCACAGAGTTGGACACAACTGAAGCGACTTAGCACATCCTGGTTCTTACAGGAATTAGAGAACATGTGGCCTATTTGACTATTTGTTGTAAAAGTCTTGCCCAAGCTTCTCAGGTATAAAGGATGAACATTATCTTTGAAGAAAGTGAGAGAAATCATGGTCATATTTTTATTGAACCAAGTCCTGTACAGATATCTTGAAACAATCTCCATCTTGGGAATGGATGGTGTCATGTAGATTAATACAAACTCCTTCCTTCATCCTTTCGCCATGGAAGTTAGTTCAGTATCTCATTTTCTAATTTATTGGTTGAAACATTTCAGCATCACTAAATCTCTCTGAATTTGGTTCTCAATTTCTAGAATTACCTCCTTCTCTGAAATTCTGTTGCTGTGAAATGTAATAAAGAGAATCAAGACATTTCTAGCTGCACCTCCTTATTTCATATACTTATCACTTAGATGCTTAAGCAACTGCCACACCTTCTCAACTATTCTCCTGTCTCTATTCTGAATACTTTCCAATCCAGTTTATACACTTACATCAGGTTAATTTGCTAACATGCTTTTTCAATTATTCCTCTGTTCTTCCTCTTGGGAAACACATTGATGCTTCCCAACTACATACAGGTAAAGTCACACTCTGTGACTGATATTTAGTGTCCTGAAAATTCTGATCTTAGTTTTCCTTTGCATGTCCATATTTCCAAAATTCTTTTCTTTCCACTTCAGGGAAATTTATTAATCCACTCTTTAGAAAATGAATGTCCTATTGTCGTTTCTGAATCGACCCAGAGCTTTCTTCCCAATCTCTGTCTAGCTTCTGCTCAGTCATCATCTTCTCTATTCAAATATTGTGTGTTTTCAGGGTTAGGTCTGGGAGCTTACAGTCCCCTGAGCTAACAGAAAGAAGTCTGGAGCTCAGGAATCTCTTTGGAAGAGCTGCTGAAATAATGGCCAGGGCATTACCTAGATAGAGAAAATCTTGGACATAGATTTTCCTCCAATGTATGATCACTGCGCTTCTTGACTTATTGATTTATGTTGGACCCTGAGCTATTTTACAGAATGACCTCAAATCCATTCTAGATTAGCCAGTGATGAGTTGCCTTAGCAACCTCTTTTCTTATGGCTAGATGCCAAAATAAGAAACTTTTTGAATTTTTTTTTCTCGCTACTGATCACACTTTAATTTTTTTCAAAAGTTTGCATTGTTTCACAGGACATGGTTCAATGTCTGGTAAGGGAAGTAAGATCCCATATACTTCTGTGTGGTGAGGCAAAAAAAAAAAAAAGAGAGAGAGAGAGAAAGAAATACTTTCTCTGACTTACTTAACTCAGTATGACTATCTGAGGTCTATCCGTGTTGCTGCAAATGGCATTTATTTTGTTCTTTTTGTGGCTGAGAATTATTCAACTGTATATATGTAGCACATCTTCTTTATCCATTCCTCTGTTGATGGACATTTAGGTTGCTTTCATGTCTTGGCTTTTGTAAATAGTGCTGCAGTGAACATTGGGATGCATGTATCTTTTTGAATTATGGTTTTCTCCAGATATTTGCCCAGGAGTACAGTTGCTGGATTGTATGGTAACTCTATTTTTAATTTTTTGAGGAACCTTCATACTGTTCTCCATAGTGGCTGTACCAGTTTACATTCCCACCAACAGTGTGATATCACATATGTAGAATCTTAAAAAAATGGCTACAGATGAACTTACCTATAAAACAGATATAGATTTATAGATGTAGAAAATAAACCTGTGGAAGGTGAGGGGAGGGATAAATTGGAAGATTAGGATTGACATATACACTCTACTATATAAAATAAATAACTAATATGGACCTACCATATAGGACAGGGAACTCTGCTTAATACTCTGTAATGGCCTATATGGGAAAATAATCTTAAAAAATGAGTGAATATATATGTATAACAGATTCATTTTGCTATACACCTGAAACTAACATGACATTGTAAATATTCCCCCAAATTTTGTTAAAAGCTTAATTAGGAATTTCTTTTAAAAAAAAATTCTTTTGGCTCGTTCAACACATCATTACTGATCACCTATAATGTAGTTCATAATGTATTAGCTACCTATTTCTATGTAAAAAATTCCCCAACAATTTAGCAGCTTAAAACAGCGAATGTTTATAATCTTATAGAGGCTCAGAAATCTAGGAGCAGCTGAGCTAGGTTATTAAGAGATTCCCAGGAACAGATATGGTTAATATTTCCCATGCATATCTGATACGTTCATTCTTATGATCAGGTTAGAATCTACATGGTTTAGAAAGAAATGGTGAGCGACAGTGAGAGCATCCACTAGCTTTAAGTTTAAGAATGCTGGCTTTCAGAAGTCTAAACACAGTATAGATTGATGGAAGAAGAGTAATGAAGACATTGCTTGAGGGTTGAGAACTAGTTGGAGGAATGCATACCGAATAAGGAATCATTTGTACACTCTTTCTATTGCACCAAAAAAAAAAAAAGAAAAAGAAAACACTGAAAGGCATAAATAAAATGCATGAGAATAGTAGTTAAAAAATGAAAACAGCATAGGGAATATGTCAGCCACAGAACAGGAAATGAGATGAAAGTGACACTATGGCATTGGAGTTTGTTTAAAGGTGATGATGGACCACTTCAGACATAGGCAGTTTGTTTCAACAAAGGAAGGAAATGACCTAGGTAAATATATTCAGGGACACTCAAGTTAATAGTAGGCATAAATAATCCACATTTTAAATCAGTAGCAAAGAACTAGAGATACTTTTTACTGGGCCTGAGAAAATCCTTCTGATGAGAACCTAACCATTTTCAGAGCTGTGAAATGCAAAGGTGTTACATTTAAGCACTTACTTTAGGAGATAGTACATGAGATTTGGGGATCCTTAGGTTGCAAGATGGGGCTTCCCTGGTAGCTCAGCCAGAAAAGAATCCTCCTGCAATGCAGGAGACCCGGGTTCGATTCCTGTGTCAAGAAGATCCCCAAGAGAAGGGATAGGCTACCCATTCCAGTGTTCTTTGGCTTCCCTGGTTGCTCAGATGGTAAACAATTTGCGTTTTAGGAGACATGGGTTCAATCTGTGGGTTGGGAAGGTCCCCTGGAGAAGGGCATGGCAACCCACTCCAGTATTCTTGCGTAGAGAATCCTCATGGACAGAAGAGCCTGGCAGGCCCCAGTCCATGGGGTCACAAAGAGTCAAACACAACTGAATAACTAAGCATGGCACAGGTTACAAGACAGAGGAGGCTTTTTAACCTCTCTGTTTACAAAGCACTGCCCTGGAAGAACATATTTCTCAGACTCCTGAGGGGATGTCTTCATGGCCGGGTTCTCCCATCAAGAGAAATACTTCCTTCTGAGCCTACTTCTTAGGGCCTTCCTGCCCCCAAAAGAGTGGACATAGAAGACTGATAGACCAAAAAAAAAAAAAAAAAAGACTGACAGTCCAAAAAATTCTAGTGCAAGATTAAAATTTAACTGATCATGAAGGGCTTTTTGGTCTCTGGAAAAAAAAAGTTACCGTTCCTGGAATTCTGCTCTGCATTATAGCTAGCAAATGTAGACTGCTTATTCTCAGATTTACATCCCCCATCTGACTTGCCCTGTCATCACCAAACTAGCATTTCCAAAGACTAACTCAGCATCTCCACCTGGATGTCTCATAGGCAGACACCTCATTAAAAACTGAATTCATCTTCCAACTACATGCCCATCTACACAATTACAGATGAAAACTTTGACATCTTTCCTATACTTGCTTTTATGATGTAATCTGTTTCTCAGTAAATTCCAGAAATGTCTATCAGTACTGTCCAATAGAAATATAAAGTGAGTCAGATATGTAATTTTAAGTTTGTAAGTAGTCACAAAAAGAGAGGAAAAAAAAACTCAGATGAAATTAACTTTGAATGTATTTTATTTAACTAAGCATGTCCAAAGTATTATCATTTCAGCATATGATCAAATAAATTTTACTATATTTTACATTACTATTTCATACTAAGTTTTTGATATCTAATATATATTTTGTAATTCGTTCCTCTCAATTCAGATATAAATTTGCATCAGAGATATTGTATATAAAATATCCAGTTAGAAATGTAGATTTGCATTGTCTGAATTACTGTAAACATACCTAAAATTTTTCCATGATTGAATGGGCTCTCAATTTTAAATTTATATCTAACTTAATTAGAATTAAATACATTTTCAAATTCATTTCCTCAGTTCCATTAGCCACATTTCAAATGCTTAACAGAGCTTTAGAATTTATCAGCTTTTCTTTGACTCCCATTATTATTGCCTTTAAGTGAATGTCCTCTTTTTCAACTGTTGCAACAGATTTCTAACTCATCTCACTGCTCACAAGGGTTCCCTTTCTCATGCATCTCTACCCTACCACCAGAACTATTTGTGTAAAGCAAAAAGTTGGTTATTTCAACCTCTTGGTTATTTCAACGTTCTAAATGTTTGATGGCAGTAGGTCTCTCAACCTCTTTTAGTTCAAAACAATCTGACTGATAATATTCAGCCACCTCTATCAGTAATGGTGTTCACTTAGAAGCATAAAAGCTCCTGAGTGAACGTAAGCAGGGAGAGCATGACACGGGGCCTCTCAACCCATCCTCCCCTTCTCTCTCTGCTTTACAAAGCTGTGTCTCAACCCCTCACCTGGCAGCAATGCTGGTCAGGGATGGGCATGGACTAATTTGAAAGTGTTGGTCACTCAGCTGTATCCAACTCTTTGCAACCCCATGGACTGTAGCCCACCAGACTTTTCCGTTCATGGAATTTCCCAGGCAATTGTACTGAAGTGGGTTGCCATTACCTTCTCCAGGTGATCTTCCCAACCCAGGGATCAAACCCAGGTCTCCTGCATTGCAGGCAGATGCTTTACCATCTGAGCCACCATGGAAGCCCAATACCAATTTGAAATCACTCGATAATATTCATTAAGTATTTTTTCCCTGTGTTTATTCAGGGTTTGAGGGAAAACTAATTTTCAAATTGTCTACAAAGATGCTTAGTTATTTACTTCTCGTGGACAAAGCAAAGTCAATTGTTTGGAAAAGAATCAGCCCCAAAACCCTTTATCAGTTTTTTTTAATCCTTGTACTTTCTTGTTTCTGGTGGCAGTTTTGTGAACCAGGCAAAATTTGGCATTTAAAGTGTTTAAATCTCGATGGCAGATCCTTCATTTATGATGAATAATGTGATGCTGAGCAACAGTGAATGTCAACAGGGCGGGGACATCCATCTATTTTGTGCACCTTTGTATTCCCAGAGTCCACCTGCAGCCTGGAATTTAGCAAATGAGCAATAAATATTTGTTGAAATATTTTTTTGTTGTTGTTCTAGAAGTTCTGCAAATTTAAGCTGCCTGTGTGCATCCTAAACACGTTCAAGGGCAAAAAATAGGTAAATGCTGCTCTAGTCAAGGGCATAGTCTCCTTCAAGAGGTCGGTTTATAGTTAACTTGTTAAGGCTGAGTTAGAGATGCAGATCTGAACTAACTGCTCAGTTCAGTTCATTTCAGTTGCTCAGTTGTGTCCAACTCTGCGACTCCATGGACTGCAGCACACCAGGCTTCCCTGTTCATCACCAACTCTCAGAGCCTATTCAAACTCATGTCCATCGAGTCAGTGATGCCATCCAACCATCTCATCCTCTGTTATCCCCTTCTCTTCCTGTCTCCAGTCTTTCCCAGCATCAGGGTCTTTTCCAATGAGTCAGTTCTTTGCATCAGGTGGCCAAAGAATTGGAGCTTCAGCTTCAACATCAGTCCTTCCAATGAATATTCAGGACTAATTTCCTTCAGGATTGACTGGTTTGATCTCCTTGCAGCCCAAGTAACACCAAAGATCAAAAGCATCAATTCTTCAGTGCTCAGCTTTCTTTACAGTTCACTTCTCACATCCATACATGACTGCTGGAAAAACCATAGCTTTGACTATATGGATCTTTGTCAGTAAAGTAACTGCTAGCATGTTACAAATTCATGATGTTGCTTCCTTATAGATTGGTATCTTGAGACGTGTTTCTGGTGAACCATGCCTTCACTTGTTCTGTTGAAGAACCAATGGCCTATACTGCAGATAGTTCAAAAGCCAAACTCCTTAGGTGGATCTGCAATGAATGCAAAACATGAGTTTATTTTCCAGCTCTATCTCCAGTTACTCCTCAGTGCAACTTGAACACATTCTATTCTCTCTTTATATGCATTTAACATACATTTAAAAAAAGAAAAAACACCTTTTAAGGCATTTGGAATACAGTCATGTGAGGTCTGGCTTTTGCCCTCAAGTATCTTAGAGTTTAACGGATAAATTTTATTTGTATGGCACCTTAGTCATAGGTGCCATGTAGGCATAGGCTGATACTCTAAACCTTCATGCTTTAGAAACACAATTAAAGGTTTTTAAATTCTATGAAGATATCTTTAAGTTTGACATTTATGAAAGTAACCAATAATCACGTAGCTGTCCTAACTTTACATTTGTTATCCATTTAATATTCATAAAACCCCTACAAATAAGAAACATTCTCCTCATTTAGTTAGTGAGGAAAGGAGGCACAGGTCACACAGTGAGTGAGCAAAACCAGGCTTTGAACTCAGACAGTCTGGTTCCTAAGTCCATGTGTTTAATCTCTGGGCCTTATATGTGTGGTACAGGTAAGGGTACAGGGGGCACTACCTCATTAGGTTGCACCCCACAGTTCTGCCCACAGTCTGTGTAATGCAGTTTTATAAAATCAAACAACTTCAGCCGGAGTGGGTAGCCATTCCCTTATCCAGGGGATCTTCCCAACCCAGGGATCGAACACAGGTCTTCCACGTTGCAGGTGGATTCTTTACCAGCTGAGCCACCAGGGAAGCCCTTAGTATACCACATTTCATATAAATTGCTGAGCATTCCATATGTCAGCTACATAGATTATTTTTTCTAGTTGAGTAAACACATAGAAATTATCTGGTTGACTAGTTGTCTCAAACATTTTGTAGTTAGCTGACTAGCTTGTCATCAGTTTGATTTGTAAATTTGGGGTACACATGATTTTAAGGCAGAGAAACACAATTTAAAAAAATTATATCAGTAACAAAATGTCAGCAAAGATAGACCTTTGTTCATGTTCATTTCTTTATTTAAAATATTCCTACTTCCTCTCGCTCCTGCTTGCTTTCCTTTCTTTTCTAGTCTGGTGAGTTTTTATTCACCTTAAGGCCTAGATCATATATTTCATACATTTGTGAAGACTTCCTTGGTCCACTAGGGAAAAACTAATCAGGTCCACCTTGGTACTAACATAGCACTTTTTACTTATCATAGTCATAGTTTTTTCCATATGGATCCTTTCAGTCTATTAAATTGTGAACTCATCAAGGTCAATTACCATATGCTATATATCTTTTTATCTTGGCATTTTCTGACAGTTGCACAGTGCTTAAGAATACACAGTAATATTTATTGATAAAGGTATACAAGTGTGCATGAATGGAGCTTTCCTTTTTGGCTTGGGGCCTTCCTTCCCCACTTGCTGGTAAATTTCCACTCTGGTGCAAGAACTCACATGAGGAGCACTCTCCTTGGATCCCAGCATGAGGTAGACTCCCAAAGGGTAATGGTGAAAGCATGTGACACTCTCCTGGGCTCCCCTTTTACAACCTACAGAGGCTTGCACTCTCAAGCCCGAGGCTGGGACCTATCATGAAATGCACTCATTATCCACATGGTATTTTTCTCAGGGAAGGAAGACTTCTCCCATGTTAGATCATTGATCAGTCCCACTTCCAGATTCAGATATTCCAAACAAGTAGTCGGTTCTCTGAAATTTAGTATACTTCTTATCTGCTGTCTGTATAATTTGGGGAACTTACATAAAACATCTGTGATATATTTCTGTGCAATCCGACTTGGTGACGGAAGATTATCCAACCAGAGAGTGAAAGGGAAAAAAACAAACAAACCTTCTGTGGTAATCAGTCCTAATTGATTAGGGTTGTGGAAGGTAATTAACCTCTACTCCCTGGCAATTTGATCACCTTTTTTTTTTTCCCTACTGTGACACTTGTTAAAATGATGGAGGTGAAATTGATTCTCCAGTTATTAAAATTTTTTTAATAATTTTAATTAATATATATTAAATGTTCAAAGTTCTAACAGTCAATTGTCTTAAACAAGGTTAAACTCTCCCTTTGAAATCAGGTTTCCTCTGTCCATTGGCTTAGTAAGAATAATAGCTAAACAATTCTATTTAGCATGTATTAAATATTTACTATGTACCAAGCACCAAAGACTTTACATAAATGTTGTATTTCATTTAATATTCACAATAACCCATTGAGGTATGAATTATTATCTCAGTTTTACAGATGAGCAAGCTACATTTTTAAGCAATTGACCCAAATCACTGTTCTAACTGCAAAGCCCCATTTTGTTTTTGTGTAAAGGAAAATTTCAGGCTAGCTCAGCTACTTTCTCAAATGATTGTACAATCCAAATTATCAGTCCAAACTTAGTGAATCTTTACTACATGTTGCATTATAAGATTCCTTAAGCATGGGCACAAGCTAGAGTTTCTGTGTCCCTCAATACAGTGCATTAAGTAACAGTAGAGATCCATGACATAGCAGATGATATTTGTTTTAAAATTCTTCTAATGGAGGGAGTTATAGGTATTCTTATTATTTTTTGAGCTGTGCCCAAATGTGGGACTAAACTAATACTGTCACGAGAGTATCACCCTATGTGTAGATGCATATAAAAATAATCTGAAATGCTCTGGAGTTGGGCTGGAGCAAAAGCTTTCATCCTTTGCACAGATTCTAAAGCTAGTGCATAAATCCTAGACAGCTTGACCTACTTTTTTTTTTTTTAAAACCAAAAGGCAGAGTAGAGTCTCTATGTATTTCAGCATGTAAATGAGTGGGGGGAGAAAGGGAATTTGTCTACGGCTTGTATCTTGCTGATTGGACATCTTCCTGACAGAAGTGTTCAAAAGAAAAGTGTGTCATTCTGTTCATTATTGTTAATTAGCAGTAGAAAGCAAGGCTTTGGAGGTTCCATATCCCACAAGGCATCAGCAGAGAAATGGGGTTGAAATTTTAGCACTTATATGTGAGGTAAGGTCAGACTGCCTGCCATGTAGGCTTCAGAACTGATTTCATTTGATCTTTAAAAGACAGGCATTGCAGAGAAATTTTACATGTAGAAAGAAAAACACTGTAAATTCTAGCTTCCCTCGAATGCCTAATTCATGACCAGTGGTTAGTCGGTTATTTGTAACTGGCCACTGTGAAGCACCAATACTTTGGCCACCTGATGCAAAGAGCCAACTCATTGAAAAAGACCCTCATAACTGGGGAAGATGGAAGCAAAAAGAGAAAGAGGTGGCAGAGGATGAGGTGGTTAGATAGCATCACCAACTCAGTGGCTGTGAATCACAATCAATGGCTGTGAATCAGCAAACTCAGGGAGATAGTGAAGGACGGGGAAGCCTGGTGTGCCGCAGTGCATGGGCTCGCAGAGAGTCAGACACGACTTAGCGACTGAACAAGAAACAACTGTGAAATGTGTTGGATAAATGAAGAGGCTGGGGGTCCTTTTAGGTGTTTGAAATTGCAACAGAGATATTGTTCATTATTATGTGAGGTATATACTGCAGCCATCAGCTTCATGATTAACTAGCTTTTCTTATTCAACTGCTCTTTTTTTATTTACCAGCTGGTTTTTTTTTTATTCTTCTAACTATCTGGACATAAACTAGGTTCAATAGATTAGTGATGCATATAATTGGGTCTGTGTGTCTAATTATATTTTATGACAGGCTATTCAGAAAGAGTTGAATTTTATCTGTTGTCCTATGTCTCTATTTACTTTCCAGAAAAAAACCATATTTTTAATAAATTTTATTTTTTTCTATCGTAAAGTACTTACTGAAAATTTTAAATGCAATAATGAGAATCAAAAGTATAAACTGCCTATAATATGACCAACCTTTTTACTCTGTCTTTAATTTTATGCATGTATCTTTTTTCTTTTATATATATCTGTTAATAGTTGTATATGCAGACACACTCAAACATTCTTTAAAAAGGCAAAATGTTTGAGTTTTTTTTTACATGATACGTACTATTCTATAACTTGATTATTCTTATTTAATTTGTTTTGGACGTCTTTCCACCTTAGAGCATGTAATCTCATATTTACCTCATAGGATCCTACTGCACACATATGCTAAAATTTAGCTAAATCATTCCCTAATGATGGATTTTTGTTTGTTTCAGAATTTTTAGATTGCAAACCAATAAAAATTTTTAATCTTAAATAAAAACAATATTTCACATATATGAATATATATATTTAGGAAGATAAATCCCTAGGAGGGAGCCATTACATTTATTGCAGAGTTGTCCTTCAGGAAAATTGTACTGTTGAATACTTCTACCATCAAGTATATAAGGATGTCAGAAATTGGAGTATTTTCATGTGAAGACAAACTGGCCTCATTATTTCATAAGACACTGGGCTCCGTATAATGATTTTCCTTTTAAAGCTTCTTTGGTTTGAGTGTGTTTACATACTAATAATAACACTGTATTAAAGTTGACTCATTGGAAAAGACTCTGATGCTGGGAGGGATTAGGAGCAGGAGGAGAAGGGGACAACAGAGGATGAGATGGCTGGATGGCATTACCAGCTCTTGAAAGTCCCTTTGACTGCAAAGAGATCCAACCAGTCCATCCTAAAGGAGATCAGTCCTGGGTGTGTTCTTTGGAAGGAATGATGCTAAAGCTGAAACTCCAATACTTTGGCCACCTGATGTGAAGAGCTGACTCATTGGAAAAGACCCTGATGCTGGGAGGGATTGGGGGCAGGAGGAGAAGGGGACGACAGAGGATGAGATGGCTGGATGGCATCACTGACTTGATGGACATGAGTTTGAGTGAATTCCGGGAGTTGGTGATGGACAGGGAGGTCTGGCGTGCTGCTATTCAGGGGGTCACAAAGAGTCAGACACGGCTGAGCGACTGAACTGAACTGAAAGGTGGTACCAAACCTTCATTAGTCACAGTTTTTTTCCCTTATATTCCTACAGCATTCACAGAATAACAATAATGAAGTGGGATAAGGCGTTCATGAGTCATGTGACTCATTTTATGAAAAGCAACTGCTGCACAGTTTTCTGGGATGAGCCAGGCAGGCAAGAGGTTAATGTCCCAGTGGGATGCACCACTCATTTCAAAGTCTGTCTTGTGTTCTTCACCTTCTACACATTCCATAATTCTTAATTTTGCCCCTAGTCGCTTCCTGTTTTGATCATGCAGTCCCCAGGTATTGTGCATCAGCAGTGGAACATGGCAGGCTTTTAAATGTATTAATATTGTCAACATTATTGTGGTTAATTTTAATGTAACAAACAGAGTAACAACAGATGTGTTCTGCTATTGACCATGTAGTAAGGCATAGATGTCTTAGCTCTTGATAGCTCATTTCAGCAACAAAGTTGTTGAGCTCAGAGAGTGGATTCCATCAAGGGACTAGGTCATATGTTGTGGGGCATTTGATAATGGCTGAGATTAAATTGAAAGGAAGTAAGATATTCAGAAGGGAAAAAAGGATGTAGCTATTAAAGTTTTTCACATTCTACATGTGACTTTTTTTTTAACTTTAGTCTTAACACATCTGTTGTGAACTAAATCACATGTAAAATTCGAGAACATTTTGGTTAGCTTGCCAAAGTTTTTATTACTAATGCATGGATATAATTTAAACATGTGAAATATAACCAAACTGATAGTTTTTCTTTGAACTTTTAAAATTATTTCCAAGGTGCTACCGCTTTGAGTCTTACTAATGAATAGTAAAATTAAAATATGTAAGTATGGGGTTTAATAGGCACTAAGAATATTTGATAATGCCATGGCTGTCTATACCATATGCACTAACATATTTAATAGTGGGACAGATGCATCTTGCTATGATACACATGATACCAACCAGCAGGGAGTCCCATTTGCCAAGTCAGTTTTTATTTTATTTCTTTATCCCCAATCCTCTCTAATAATCTCAGCCTTCAGTGTGTTTTGATCTATGAGGCAGCAAGCAGATAGGAGGGATTCTGTCCTCTGCTGTTTGTTTCCAGCAGGTTGTTGGTTTCAAGATGCAAAGCCCATGAGATTCTAAGATAAAATAACTGGGCAAGACTGGATAAGGACATTCAGCACACATAATTACATAAGCTACGTAATAAAATACATGCACCCAATACAAAACGGGTAGAGAAGTACCATGTTCGAGGAAGCTCTGCAATGTGTCATGTGGTAGCTTCAAATTAGTAAGAAAATTCTAGCTACCAGCCTCTCAGTAAGTATTAGTTATGTGGTGAGCAGGTTATTTCAGTGTGATGGTTTGTGTGTATGTCTTCTAGTTGCCCTTCCCTAACTAGCAATAACTCTTGTTGCCCAAGAAATGCCCAAGGGAAATTGGAGTTGTTTGGTGTTGCAAGATTTGCTCTCTGAGGAGCAATTCTTTGGAGCTTTCCATGAGCTATTTTACAATCCTTTAATTGCTGTGTCTGGGAAAAAAAAACTCTCATATACATTCTAAAGCTAAAATAAGATGACTGTCTAGCTAATATATGCTGATATTCATAGAAAGATGTGGAATTGATAATGGTGCATTTAAAATGGATTTTACTAAAGATTCTGGTCTAGCTATATTGAAAATTGAAAAATTGTTGAAATTGGATACATCTTATTGAACTAAAAGGACTTCTGTTGTGTTTTGTGTGGTAAGGGAATTATACTAACCTGGAATCTAAAATGTGAAAAAGCTTGGTTCTAATGATATGGAATGTCATAATGCAATTGTCAGTTATCTGGACAAGACAAAGCAATTGTAGTTTGAGATGTTCTGCATCTTTTCTGACCATCTTCTTTAACAGAGTTTGCGAAATTGTCACCTAGGGCCTGTTAAAGCATTCAGAATAAGTTTTTTCTTGGCTTGATGGGTATTATGCACAATCTGTCTTTGCCTCCACAGTCCACACTAATTTGTGAATTCAGTGAAATCTTTTAGGCTTACTCAACTGGAGTATTAATTTCTTTCCATTGCATGAGTGAAGTGTTTCCCCCACTTCAGATTTCATTCTGTTGTAATCGTGAACCTCAGGGAGCCATAGTTAGGGAATTGGGAAAGCTGAGTATGCTTTTTGTTACTTGACTTGTAATTCGCTGTAATGCTATCTGTAAGAAAATATTCCTAAATAGGTAATAACTTTAGCATCTATTTTCTGATCAGTAGGACTGAAGAGCTTATCCTTAAAGTAGGCTAGTAGGATAAAATGTTTGAAAACTCTTAATATCACCTTGGTTTTCCATTTTAGATATACTAAGAATGTAGATAATAATTATTTATCTTACAACTTGATTTGGTTTTTGATAATAAGGAGTTAATGTATACCTAAACTCATAGGGCTTTTTCATCAGCTAGTCTGATAACAAATTGTTTTTGATAAAATGCTCATATTCTGGCTAAAATTTATTATTTCCAAACCCAGAAGAACAGTCTTACTTGCTCATCAGAATGTTACTCTCTCCTAAATTGGTACATAGGAAGATGATTAGTGAAATAGTGAAAACGGTGTGGATAGCTAACAGATACAGCATAGTTATAAGACAATTTATCATCTTCAAGAAATTCTAGAGTTATTTAAATGGCAGGAGAATTAGATGTAGCTATTCTTCTATGTCTGATGGAGGCATGAATCTAAGCCTGTTCGAAGATAATGAAAACAGGTCACCCTAATGTAAAATCCGAATGAATCTTTGAAATCTTAACTATTCACTCAGAGAAATAAAACCTGTAGCCTCTGGAGTTTGGTGTATTTGGAACATCACAGTGAAGCTTATGCCTAAGATTATTGGCAGTGGAGAAGAACAAAATTTAGGACTATTGATATGTCCTTTTTTTAATTTGAAATATAGTTAATCTACAATGTTATATTTACAATGTTATATTTCAAGTGTAAAGCAAAGTTGTTGATATATATATGTATTCTTTTTCAGATTCTTTTTCATTATAGGTTATTATAAGATGTTGAGTAGAGTTATTTGTGTTATGCAGTAGGTCTTTGTTGTTACCTATTTTATATATAGTAGTGTGTGTATGTTAATCCCTAAATCCTAATTTATCTCCCTCCACATCCCCATTTAGTAACTGTAAGTTTTATTTTCTATATCTTGGTATATTTTTCCTTAAAACTATTTCAAAAACATAGAATACAATTGAATATTTTTGGAAAAGGTACCTTTGTCTACTTTATTTTTCAAATAAAAACAGGAATATCTTAGCTTTTAAATCAAGATTATCTAAAATGTTACGGGGTACACAACTGATATTTTCATATCCTGATAAGTTTCAGAATCTGGAAGTATAGTTCACTCACAAGTTCACTTTATTCTAACCCTTAATTAGTAACTAAAGATAGCTTAAGTTTTAGAGAATAAATGGATCATACTGCTTGTAAGCTATGGCTTGCTGAGGGTTTAGATTCTATCCCAGTCTTCAACATAAACTAATACCTTTCTATCCAAAAATTTGAGAGTGGAAAAGGCTATCATTGTTGTAGTTGGGTATGAATTATGCTGAAGGACTTTGGGATCTGGGAGAAAAAGAGAACCAAAGGAGAATTCAATCAAGTCTCTAGAGTAATATGATGGATATTATTTTATTCTGAGAGAATCATTATGTTTTATAGAGATGATAGGGTTCATACCAGGAACAGTTAGATCTCTCCAGAAGGATGTTTAGAACTAATAGACATCCAATCCCCACTGGAGGTAGGAGATCTTTCATTCATTCGTGAATCATGTATTGAGAACCTTAAGGTGCACAGAACCGTGTTAGTTTCATGGAATATAGCATGGCTAAAATATTGCATGCACTTCAGTAAAACTGACAAATAGAAAGACAGACTTTTAAAAAATGAATTTTACTAGTTTGCATTCCCACCAACAGTGTAAGAGGGTTCCCTTTTCTCCACACCCTCTCCAGCACTTATTGCTTGTAGACTTTTGGATCGCAGCCATTCTGACTGGTGTGAAATGGTACCTCATAGTGGTTTTGATTTGCATTTCTCTGATAATGAATGATGTTGAGCATCTTTTCATGTGTTTATTAGCCATCTGTATGTCTTCTTTGGTGAAATGTCTATTTAGTTCTTTGGCCCATTTTTTGATTGGGTCGTTTATTTTTCTGGAATTGAGCTGCCAGAGTTGCTTGTATATTTTTGAGATTAGTTGTTTGTCAGTTGCTTCATTTGTTATTATTTTCTCCCATTCTGAAGGCTGTCTTTTCACCTGCTTATAGTTTCCTTTGTTGTGCAGAAGCTTTTTAATTTTAATTAGGTCCCATTTGTTTATTTTTGCTTTTATTTCCAATATTCTGGGAGGTGGGTCATAGAGGATCCTGCTGTGATTTATGTCAGAGAGTGTTTTGCCTATGTTCTCCTCTAAGAGTTTTATAGTTTCTGGTATTACGTGTAGATCTTTAATCCATTTTGAGTTTATTTTTGGGTATGGTGTTAGAAAGTGATCTAGTTTTATTCTTTTACAAGTGGTTGACCAGTTTTCCCAGTACCACTTGTTAAAGAGATTGTCTTTAATTCTTGTATATTCTTGCCTCCTTTGTCAAAGATAAGGTGTCCGTACGTGCGTGGATTTATCTCTGGGCTTTCTATTTTGTTCCATTGATCTATATTTCTGTCCTTGTGCCAGTACCATACTGTCTTGATGACTGTGGCTTTGTAGTAGAGCCTGAAGTCAGGCAGGTTGATTCCTCCAGTTCCATTCTTCTTTCTCAAGATTGCTTTGGCTATTCAAGGTTTTTTGTATTTCCATACAAATTGTGAAATTATTTGTTCTAGCTCTGTGAAAAATACCATTGGTAGCTTGATAGGGATTGCATTGAATCTATAGATTGCTTTGGGTAGTGTACTCATTTTCACTATATTGATTCTTCCGATCCATGAACATGGTATATTTCTCCATCTGTAAGTGTCCTCTTTGATTTCTTTCACCAGTGTTTTATAGTTTGCTATATATAGGTCTTTAGTTTCTTTAGGTAGATAGATTCCTAAGTATTTTATTCTTTTCATTGCAATGGTGAATGGAATTGTTTCCTTAATTTCTCTATTTTCTCATTATTAATGTATAGGAATGCAAGGGATTTCTGTGTGCTGATTTTATATCCTGCAACTTTTCTATATTCATTGATTAGTTCTAGTAATTTTCTGGTGGAGTCTTTAGGGTTTTCCATGTAGAGGATCATGTCATATGCAAACAGTGAGAGTTTTACTTCTTCTTTTCCAATTTGGATTCCTTTTATTTCTTTTTCTGCTCTGATTGCTGTGGCCAAAACTTCCAAAACTATGTTGAATAGTAGTGGTGAAAGTGGGCACCCTTGTCTTGTTCCTGACTTTAGGGGAAGTGCTTTTAATTTTTCACCATTGAGGATAATGTTTGCTGTGGGTTTGTCATATATAGCTTTTATTATGTTGAGGTATGTTCCTTCTATTCCTGCTTTCTGGAGAGTTTTTATCATAAATGGATGTTAAACTTTGTCAAAGGCTTTCTCTGCATCTATTGAGATAATCATATGGCTTTTATTTTCCAATTTGTTAATGTGGTGTATTACATTGATTTGCAGATATTGAAGAATCCTTGCATCCCTGGGATAAAGCCCATTTGATCATGGTATATGATCTTTTTAATGTGTTATTGGATTCTGATTGCTAGAATTTTGTTAAGGATTTTTGCATCTATGTTCATCAGTGATATTGGCCTGTAGTTTTCTTTTTTTTGTGGCATCTTTGTCAGGTTTTGGTATTAGGGTGATGGTGGCCTCATAGAATGAGTTTGGAAGTTTACCCATAGCAGATTCATGTTGACGTATGGCAAAACCAATACAATATTGTAAAGTAATTAACCTCCGATTAAAATAAATAAATTAAAAAAAAGAATTTTAAAATACTGTAATAAAGACCATAGTAGAAGCACATGACTTACAGTAGTAGTGTTAAGGAAAAACTCATGAATTTTGCTTTGGCACCTTAGGGACACCTTTGCAGAGAAGGTAGCATAAGGCATGTGTGAGGAGTCTGCCAAACAAAAGTAAACAAAGGGGACCATCAGAAATAACGTAAGCTAAGGTTAAATACGGCATGGGATATCTTACTAATCATGTGCCCTAGAATATAGCCCTGGGTAGGTATCACAGCATGTTTTCTGAATAAGTGGTTAAATCAGAGGCATCTTACCAGGTTTTTCAGTAACAATAACTTAAAGAAAAGGAACAAGAAGATTTTAACAAGTATGCAAGTGATGGTATATTGCAAAGATGGTATGGTGGTGTTGGTTTAGTCACTAAAGTCATGTCCAACTCTTGTGACCCCATGGACTATACCCTGCCAGGCTCTTCTGTCCATGGGATTCTCCGGTCAAGAATACTGGAGTGGTTTGCCATTTCCTTCTCCAGGGATCTTCCCAACCCAGGAATCGAATCCAGGTCTCTTGTATTGCAGGTGGATTTTTTACCTACTGAGCTATGAGGGAAGTCTTACAAAGATGGTATATTGTACCCTAAAGCTTTACTGTAAGTGGCTTTCAGGACAGCACTCTGAGTTGTAAAGGTTGTAAGGATGCTTTTTGACCAGGCATTCTTTTAAAAAAAAGTACTGCACAGACCCACACAGTATGCAGTGTTCCATACTATCCCGTAACACATGCTTTGGGTCTATATTATTATAAGTTCTTTCTTTTTCAGCCTTTCTGAAAGATGATTCAAGTTGAGAGCTCAACAATTTACAGAAGGTTTTTGAGTAATTACATACTTAGATAAAAAGTTTTAAAGTAATTATAGATCCAGCCAGATAAATGAAGGTCCTATGATTTTACACATTTTTCTAGGCTTTTTTTTTTCCTTTCTAGGCTTTTTTTAGTCACATGAGTGCTCACCTACTTCAGTGGTCACTGATACAGTAACAATGGTATGAGATCATGATATTTTCCCAATGTGATATGCATGATGAACATACTATTCAAAAGTGATGTTAGAGATGTGACAGAATAAATTGACTACTTTTTGACTACTTTGCTATTCTTACCATTACCAAAGATTATCCTGGAATGTATATTTATTGTGATGCTTGTAACCAGGGATTGGGGGAAAAATTATGGAGAATATCAATAGGATTAGGAGGCCCTGCTTACTATGCTGTACCTCTTTTTCTGCAATAACAATCTGATCTCTTTGTAATTACCTTTATTAATCTTCACTAGTATCTGACCCAGGTGTTTTATCAGGATTGCCAGGAACATGACAAGGTCATTGCTTTTGACCCTTCAAAACATTAGTAAGAAGCTGTTTTTAGCTACATATTTTGGAGGCTGCCACACATAAACTAGATTCTGTCATAGATATTTCTTTACTGTTTAAAAATGATAATGATATTTCACAATACACTCTGTGTAATTTAGACCTTGCAATTATTCTGGACCTGAATTCTTAGATTTTAGGACAGCAGCTGCATATTTGGCATCCCCCAAATCTGAAATCCACTTTTTGAAATGATATTAGCATGATACCATTGATCATTAAAACCTGACTTGAACTTTCCACTGTATAATATATACAGAAAATTAATGTGGTAGTTACTTCTGTTGTTCCCAGAGGCTGTGGCTTCCTGAGTTCAATAAAACACTGATTTTTTTTTTTTTTTCTTTTAATGACTTGAAAACAGAAAGCTAAAAACAAGAGACTGTCTTTTGGCACAGTCTTAGTCTCTGTGCATTTACATTTTAAAAAATGTGAATCTTTTTCTCCGTTTGGTATTGTGAAGATAAAAAGTGACTCAAAGAAATGAATAATTCTGTTTTCTAATCTAATTTGTAAATAGTTAAGATATATGGCATGAAACCTCTGAATACAACTTCCTCATGCAACTTCAAAATCAAATTTTTAAAATTGGACCCATCTTTCCATACCACGTTGTGATTTCTAAATGGAGCATCCAGTTTGGCTACATATATTATAGTGTTTATAAGCGTCAAAATGGTAAAAATCTAGGCACAATTTGTGAACTCATTTGGTTGTAAAATATTTTTTAAAAGCTTTTCTGACATCTCTCTGATTCTACTCTTGATATTTTTTGTGCTTAGAAGCATATTTAATTTCTGTAAATATCTAACAAATTTAATCTGAGGTTTAGCCACACTCATTTGTGCAATTAACATCTATTTTTGATAATTTATTGATAGATGCTTTATTCTCTAAAGAGTTACCTAATATGATAAAAATGTTCAAATTACAAATCTGAACCGATTTCGTGTTTAATGTACCTGATATTGTATCTTCTTTTAACTGTCCTACTTCTAAAACTCTCGCTCCCAAAAAATTGTTTACACTTGCTTTTAGCACCTAAAACATCTGACTATTTACTGGGGAACCAGAATGATTATGCTAATTATATACTTGCTAAAAGTTTCATCAGAGAATTTACTTTACATGAGGCCTGTGGTTGACCAAACTATAGGATATATGTGGTTGAACTGAAGAATAGGCAAAAATAATTACCTGTTAAATTATTAATAATAATCCCTTAATTCAGATTGTCTTGATTTTCTACTATTATTATTAATATGGTACGACTGAACTGAACTGAATCTCATATTTTATATCTTATTTTATAATTCAAAGCATTTCAGCATAACCTTTAAACAACTCCAAAAGGTATAGAAAGCAATAGTTTTTATTGTATACATTTCTTAAATAGCGAAGGGGCCTAGAGTGTATAAATGACATGATTAGTCAGAAGGTGAACAATGATGATAATTCAGGTCTTCTGATTTCAGTTCAATTACTGTTCTACTATAATTTAATTTGTAAATGTTTCTCCCCAATACTCTTTGATTGAGATCATCTTAGGTACAGGGAACTGTAATATCCACACTTGATAGGGGTCATGTAAATATGAATGGAATTCATTTGTTGAACTTGAAGAAGTGCATTGACCCATAACATATGATCTTTATTTATAACTAGTCTCTATTTTAAAACGTACCTCAAGGGTATAATAAAGGCATACAGTTCTTTGCTTTCAGAAATGCTTATAATAACTTTTTCCTTTTAATACAAGACTAGAAAGAGGCTGGCATATTCAATCAGATAGGAAAATGGGAGTAGAGTTGGATTGGAAGTGGAATGTAAAGGAACAGTAATGCCATCATAAGAAGAAGTAAAGGAAATACTCATCAGAAAAAATTATTTCAACACTTGGGAGAATATAGGAAGGTAATTACATAAATGAAGTATTATCTGAAATGAATTTTGTGAGGGTTACAGCCACCTATCTCATTTCTGTGATGTGTAGAATTCAGGTAATGCTTTGGCTGCAAATCAATGACCTGGGTATATTAAAATGAGCCGAATCCTAGCTGTGCAGCATATTTCATTTCACCTTTCATCAGTTTATAAAATCAGGTTAATAATACTTCCCTATCTACCTCGTAGAATTATTCTGAAGATCAAATGAAATAGAGGGTGCAAATGTACTTTGGGACATTAAAAGCATCACAGTGCAACAGAAAGCTGTATGGTTCCTCCAGATCATGTCAGAAAGCCGTTTCATTATCTTTTAGTCAGACTTTGTGAAAATATAATGTAGGATATGTTATGACTTTTGCACGAAATCTGGGAGATATGCTTAAGAAAATCTTAAGAACAATCGGAAGAATTAAGCTTCAGTAGTTAAAAGCTGAAAGTGCCTAGAATAAAGACTGAATTCAGATTTCCTGAAAATGATGATTTTGTTCAGTAATAGAATTTTTTCTATGTCTGCCAAATTCTTACTGATATTGTTGCTGTTGCTTGCATTAGCCATGTTAATTATGTTATCAGTCTTTTCCTAGGCAAAATGATCCCCAAAGTATTTGATCATCTACTCATTGAATACTGAATGTGTGGAAAATGAAGTTGCAGATTGGATTAGAAAGAGCTGAAAAGATTTAGTCTTAGTGATTTGCTGATATATCTTTTACAGTGTGTGTGTATGTGTGTGCTAAGTCATGTCCGATTCTTTGCGACCCTATGGACTAGAGCCTGCCAGGCTTCTCTGTCCTTTAGATTTTCCAGGCAGGAATACTGGAGTGTGTTGCCATTTCCTTCTCTAGGGGATCATCCCAACCCAGAGATTGAATCTACATCTCTTGTGTCTCCTGCCTTGGCAGGCAGATCCTCTACTGCTGTGCCAACTGGGAAGCCCATCTCTTATGCAAGTGCCTTGAAAAAGATGGGCATGCATGCACAAGAATGTCCCATTTAAGAACAATAATACTATGTTCAAAAATGATCATACTCATAATGAGAAATTACCTAGTACTTCCTAAAAGTCCTTGTCATTGCACTGGCCTGATGAAAATTAGCCAGCACCCTTAATGAAAATACGTAAATTGTCATTCGGCTTGTAATGAAATGCATTCTGGAGCCATGGCAAATGTGTGAGTATCATATGCAAGCTGGGATGAAATGTCAAATCCAAAACATCACACTGATAACTGTAAAAATGAAGGCCTGTATTTGAGTATAACATAGAATAAACATCAAACAAATAAACTTTACACCTTCAGTTCAGTCCAGTTGCTCAGTCATGTCCGATGCTTTGCGACCCCATGGACTGCAGCATGTCAGGCTTCCCTATCTATCACCGACTCCCAGAGCCTACTCAAACTCATGTCCATCAAGTCTGTGATGCCATCCAACCATCTCATTCTCTGTCGTTCCCTTTTCCTTCAGTCTTTCCCAGAATCAGGGTCTTTTCTAGTGAGTTAGTTCTTCACATCAGGTGTCCAAAGTACTGGAGCTTCAGCTTCATTATCAGTCCTTCCAATGAATATTTAGGACTGATTTCTTTTAAGATTGATTGGTTTGATCTCCTTGTAGTCCAAGGGATTCTTAAGAGTCTTCTCCAACACTACAGTTCAAAAGCATCAATTCTTCAGTGCTCAGCTTTCTTTATAGGCCAACTCTCACATCCATACATGACTACTGGAAAAACCATAGCTTTAAATAGATGAAACTTTGTTTGCAAAGTAATATCTCTGCTTTTTAATATGCTGTCTAGGTTGGTCATAGCTTTTCTTCCAAGGAGCAAGCATCTTTTTATTTCATGGCTGCAGTCACCATCTGCAGTGATTTTGGAGCCCAAGAAAATAAAGTCTGTCACTGTTTCCACTGTTTCCCCATCTATTTCCCATGAAGTGATGGGACCATATGCCATGATCTTAGTTTTCTGAATGTTGAGCTTTAAGCCAACTTTTTCACTCTCCTCTTTCACTTTCATCAAGAGGCTCTTTAGTTCTTCACATTCTGCCATAAGGGTGGTGTCATCTGCATATCTGAGGTTATTGATATATCTCCTGACAATCTTGATTCCAGTTTATGCTTCATTCAGCCTAGCATTTTGCAGGATGTACTCTGCATATAAGTTAAGTAAGCAGGGTGACAATATACAGCCTTGACATACCCTTTCCCCAATTTGGAACTATTCCTTTGTTCCATGTCCAGTTCTTAGCCTATAATCAACATAAAATTAATATAGGTCAGTAGTGTTATGAGGCTACCAAGTAACACTAAATAATTTTATGATAAATTAAATTTTAAAAGATGAATATGATGATTCCCCTTATGTATACTTTATTTTGGGGGCTCCAAAATCACCACAGATGATGAGTGCAGCCATGAAATTAAAAGACGCTTGCTCCTTGGAAGAAAAGTTATGACCAACCTAGACAGCATATTAAAAAGCAGAGACATTACTTTTCCAACAAAGGTCCGTCTAGTGAAAGCTATGGTTTTCCTGTGGTCATGTATGGATGTGAGAGTTGGACTAAAAAGAAAGCTGAGTGCCAAAGAATTGATGCTTTTGAACTGTGATGTTGGAGAAGACTCTTGAGAGTTCCTTGGACAGCAAGGAGTTTCAACCAGTCCATCCTAAAGGAAAGCAGTTCTGAATACTCATTGGAAGGACTGACACTGAAGCTGAAACTCCAATACTTTGGCCACCTGACGTGAAGAACTGACTCATTTGAAAAGACCCTGATGCTGGGAAAGATTGAAGGCAGGAAGAGAAGGGGATAACAGAGGATGAGATGGTTGGATGGCATCACCGACTCAATGGACATGAGTTTGAGTAAACTCCGGGAGTTGGTGATGGACAGGGAGGCCTGGCGTGCTGCAGTCTATGGGGTTGCAAAGAGTTGACACGACTGAGCAAATGAACTGAACTGATACTGATGACTCTGCTGGAGTTTCATATATTGTCCTATTTGTCAGATTTTCCAAATGGAATAATTTCAGAAAATAAAAAAAAAAACCATGAAGTTAGGTTAAACTGTAGAATCATCAAAGAAATTAGAAGGAATCAGGATCTCTGGTTAGAAGCCACAGAGAGAACTTGAACAAGTAGGTAACAGCTCAAGGAGACTATAATTAATTTGCTTGGAGAAATGTCTAACTGTCACAGGGGTTTAGAGATGGAATTGAGTGCCTCAAGAAGTAGTGAGGACTACAAGTCCCCTTGATGGGGAGTTGGACAGAATTAAAGCATTAGCTAGCTACTGGACAGAAGGACCTCTAAATTCTATTACAGTTTCTCATTATTCTATTGTGCTGAATAGATGTATCAATTATTGCAGAAACTAACAAGCTAAATGTAACATACAAACTTAAAAATATGGAGGATGAGTGGTGCCACTGTTGTTCTACAAACCATATATTCACCATAGCTTTTCTTTCCTGTCCTTTCTTATATTCTTAAACTCATGTATCCTTTACTCATTCATTCAAGACATTCGTTTAACAAGATGTAAATGTTGCTGTATGCTTCTCAGGTGGCTCAGTGGTAAAGAATCTGCCTGCCAAGCAGGAGATGCGGGTTCAATCCCTGGGTCGGGAAGAGATTCCCTGGAGGAGGAAATGGCATCCCTTTCAGTATTTTTGCCTGGAACATTCCAAGAACAGAGGAGCTTGGCAGACTACAGTCCACAGTGTTGCAAAGAGTGAAACATGACTTAGCGACTGAACAGAAACAACAACAAAAGCAAATTGTTGCTCAACAAAATGCTGAGTGAATGCGATGTCTAAAGTATTAATATTAATAATGTGCAGGCTCCACAAAGGATAGACTTTTGTCTGGCTTGTTAGTTTCTGTATCTTCAGCACCTATAACTGTCTGGCTTATTATTAGTGTTTAATAGTATGTGTGTGTCTATACACACAAACACATATAGAGATGGGGTCTTCCCTGGTGGCTCAGACAGTAAAGAATCTACCTATAATGTGATTACAGGGAGACCTGGGGTTGAGCACACACACACAGCATATATAGAGAGAGGGGGAAATGAAAGAAAGATATAATCTGACAGTTTTACAGTTAGTTAATTTTACAGTTAATTTACTTCTTTATTTTTATTTATTTATTAATATTTATATTTTTGGTTGCACTGGGTCTTCATTGCTGTTCTCTAGTTGCAGTGGGCAGGGGCCACTCTTCATTTTGGTGGGTGGCCCTCTCATTGCACTGGTTTCTCTTGTGGAACACTACTTCTAGGACTGTAGGCTTCAGTAGCTACGGCACACAGGCTTAGTAATTGTGGTTTGAGGGCCCTCAAGCAGGTGAGCTTCAGTAGTTGTAGCACAGGCTTAGTTGTTACAAAGTGTGTGTAATCTTCCTAGACCAGGGATTGTACCTGTGTTCCCTGAATTGGCAGGCAGGTTCCTATCCTCTGTACCACTAGGGAAGTCCTGCAGTTCATTTTACAGTTAAACATTTTCCCCCACCACAGTATTAGAGAGCGTCCTGTTACAGACCAGATCCAAAGACAGGCAGGCACCTTTCCTAGTGTCCTTGGCCACTGTTATGCAAACTAGAGTCCTTGGTCTCTCAGGTGTGTGAGACACTGTCCTAATGTCAAATGGCAACAAGCAGCTCCTGTTGGTCATTACATTAATGTTGATTTCTATTAACCATTATAAAGAAAAAGCATCTCATGGGAGAGTTAGCAACTGGGAAATTATTTCAAAGGCAATATCTTTGTATAACTTTAATCAATGGTTCTCAAACTGGAGTCAGCGGGAACATGCTTAGCGTTTGGAGATTCTCACTATTGCTGCTGCTGCTGCTGCTAAGTCACTTCAGTCGTGTCCGACTCTGTGTGACCCCACAGACGGCACCCCACCAGGCTCCCCAGGGCTTCTTTATTGTCATAAAGCTGTTCCCTACCTGACCCTTGCAGAGATATCAGTTCACATTTGGCTTCTTTTGCCCTTGGAAATTTATATCATGCAGGCAAACTGAAAGGTTAAAGGGACAGGGTGGTGTCGACATAGACATTTCATTGTGCCCCCATATTTTCTCCCATATGTAACTATTTTTGTTTCCTAAGAATACTCTTCTTCCTTTGCTCCTTCCATTTAAATAAGAGAATTATAGATACCAGCACCACCCGAAACTTCTTTTTCCAGTTTTGATACTAGAAACATATATTAGCCATTTATTCAAGCAACAGTTATTTTTTGAGAACCTTTAAGTTCTGGCACCATCTGAGGGGGTATAAAACAGAGAACACAAAAGACGAAAACCATACCTTCCTAAGAATTATGTTGTTGAGTCACACATAGGCCTTCAAAATAAGCCTTTTAGATAAAGAGGAATAGTAATGTAATGAGTGAAATAATCTTTGGGATGAAACTTCTGATATGATCTTTTCTAGGCAAACTCATTTATTTCTTTGCAAATTCAAAGTATTATTTTGATTGCTAGTTTGAAACTGCTGTTCTTGTTGATTTTCTTCTTTCCTCCTGAGAGTTTCTATAATATTTATGATGAAGTTAGTAGTATGAATTAAAACTTTAGAAGCATAGATCACTCACAAGCTTTTTTTTATTAATTACATTTTTTTTGTTTCTCAGAAAATACACTCAGTCAGTGCTCAGTGAATCCCAAGCTTATAAATTAGATCCTAAAGGGACAGTTTAAGGGACAGGAATATAGAGTATATTCAGTTTGCCAGTAAGCAAAATTTTTAGTGTAGCTCTTAAGGCCTTCATATTGATTTGCTTCCATGAATGAGCAAAAAGGATATGTAAGATTAACAAACAAGGCAATTCCAGCATGTGTCTGAGATTGTCATGCATCATGTTTATTAAACCTATAGAAAACAAGTCACCTGTCCTTCTTTTCTCTTTCCTTCTTCTTAATGAGGTAAAATTATTATACAAGTCTGATTGACTGACTATACTTGATATTTTAGATATTTGCCAGTAGATAAATATACTGTACTGATGTTTTGAATTATTTCTATACTTCAATATTTTGCTGTCATTTTATTGTATATACCTCTTACTAGACTTAAGTAGAGCTTACAAATATAAGCTTTATAGATTCTAAAATGTATGAAAATAGATGTTCATGATTATGCATTTGCCATATTCTTTTTCTATTACACTAGAAACCACAAGCATATTATTTTATTAACTTCTAATATAGAAATTACACATTGCATAATTCAGATTGCTAGTCTGTTGATAAGGAGATTTCACCATCTTTTCAGTGTTATGAATATTTTCATTTTAACTACAAATGGCTAGCCCTCAAATGTTGTTTTATGTTCTGATTCCCACATGCACTATCAAGTTTAGGAGACAAATACTCTGAATAGGAAATCAAAGTCTTATATAATATGTAACATACAAATATGCATGTGGGTGTCTGTGTGTGTCTGTGTGTTCACTGAGCTCATCTACCAGTCTAGGGAAAAATCTTTAAGTGTTTTTTATGGTTAATTGAAATTTTGGCCCTTCTTACGTAAGGTCTAAGAAGGACTTTCCTCAACCAGTTTTCTCCCACTATAAAGTTTTGCTTGAATCTAGTGGCCACTCTTAAATTATTTTCAAATCAGTTTAATAGGTCCAGATTTTATTCATAAGCCATTTAGAACAATGGATAATGATAATTATTAAAAATTTGTATTTTAAATAACATTTAACTTAGTTATCAGTGCATTGTTATTGAGGAATTTCTGATGCTGTCCATCACTTAGATTTTATTAAACTACTTGAATAGTGTATGTTTTTGTGAAGAGCCTTACTGTTTTATGAGGTATGGCTATGAGTTTCTCATATCTGAAAGTAATGGCTAAAAATTTTATTTTTTAAAAGTTAAATTTTTTATTTAAATGGCATCTTAAAATAAGCATTTAATAATACATAAATGGAAATAAAATTGTGGTTTTGGTTGTACTTTATACAATTTTTTAGCTAGTCAATAATTTATTTCTTGCTATTACCTTAAGTAAATATATATTCAGCAAAGAAGGATTTTATTCATAGTCAGACACCTATGAAATACATTTTCCTACTTTACTGCAAAGAAATGTTATTTTTAATTGTCTGAAAGTATCATTATAATGAATATATGCAGTCTACATATAATTTGGTACTTGGATTAATAAGTTTATTGCTTTCACAAGGTCCACTCAGTGATCACTACCAGTGATTTTTTTGAAATTACAGTGCATTTTCTGCTAATTACGAAACTATTCCTGGTGTCCCAGTAGTAGTTATGACTCATAGAAAACACTGATTAATATATATGAATATGGATGTAATTAAATATTAATCAGATTTAACTTTTAGAACAATGCACTACCAATCCTCTCACCTCCAAAAATACTAGTAAATTAAAATTGGATTGTTCTGATTTTGAAGTTGAAATTCATGACTCTGAGTTCTTAGACTAAATTAAATAGGGTGATGGTGATATGTGTTACTTATGTGATAAATTCTCAAGTCCTAATTAAAACATTTTAAAAGCTGAATGAAATGATGAAACAACACAAGATCTTTAGGCAAAAAGTTATATGTGAAACTGTAATTGGGTCTCATTGCCCAGGATGAAATGGGTTGATTTTATTTCATTTTCTTCAAATTCCTATTATTTGTTGCAAGTGATAATATTTACTCAAGCAATTATAATTGTAACAAATAATAAATTTTCTGTTTGGCTAGGAGAAAGATTTTAGAAAATTGAAAGACAAACAACATTAACAGCATCATTAATGTTGCATTATAATTACTAGTAAATAGAGCATTAATAAAGCTATGATACAGTAATATAACTATGTATGAATATATGATTAGGACAGGGAGGCCTGGCATGCTGCAATTCACGGGGTTGCAAAGAGTCCGACACGACTGAGCGACTGAACTGAACTGAACTGAAATGCATACATTGGTTGCATAGTTAATTGTTGCAGAGACTTCAAGTACAACTAACATGTAAATCTATGATATTTCTCATTTTACTTTCATCTTACTCATTTTTATTGGAACAAACATAAATGATTTGAAACACTAAATCACATCTGTTTGGTTAATAATAAATCAAATCTCTGCTACTTTCCATGTTTTTACTGAGTGATGTACACACTTCAGTTACCTGGTCACTCAGGCAGTAAAGAATCTGCCTGAATGCAGGCGACCTGGCTTCAGTCCTTGAGTTGGAAAGATCACCTGGAAGAGGGCATAACAACCCACTTCAGTATTCTTACCTGGAGAATCCCATAGACAGAGGAGCCTGGTAGGCTACAGCCCATAGTGTCGCACAGAGCTGGGTATAGCTGAAGTGACAGCACACACCTAGATACTTCAGTGGTTAAGAATGTAGGCATCAGGTTCTGACAGAACTGAAAAGAAACCCCAAAGACAATGACTTTGCTTTAAGTACCTAAGTTGCTCCAGGCAGACAGATGCTGGCTGAGGCAGGCCCAGCCCTGATAGTCGTATGTTTTCTGTCTCCTGGTGGCTACTGCAGCTTCTTCACTGGGGCTCCTCTGCTCTCAGAATTGGGCTGACAGACCACTGCGGTTTTCTCAGAAAATCTCAACAGAGAGGCTCTGTTCTGAAGATGAGAGATGAAATGAGTGTCTTGCTATCCTGCCAGACTTAACAGGGAAAGGCAGGGTCTGAAAGTTGGGACTCTTGGATTTATATGTTGGGTATCACAGACCTACAGGGCACTCCTAACACACTGTCTTAATTTTCCAGCCCACAGAATGGGTCATGGGGATCTTGGAGGATAGACTGTGTCTGACTGGGGTTTCAGACGGTAAAGCGTCTGTCTACGATGCGGGAGACCTGGGTTCCATCCCTGGGTTGGGAAGATCCCTTGGAGAAGGAAATGGCAATCCACTCCAGTACTATTGCCTGGAAAATCCCATGGACAGAGGAGCCTGGTAGGCTACAGTCCATGGGGTCGCAAAGAGTCAGACAAGACTGAGCGACTCCACATTCACGTTCACATTATAGGAGAACTTCAATATTTCTCTGTATCAGATTCTCCCACCACTTCTTTTTCTGAGAGTTGAATTGGAAACAAACAAGCACCAGGCACAGAAATATATATAATTTCTGTCCTACTCTCTCAGTGGGGTTTAATCTCACTGGTTATTCTTTATAGACTGGCCCTGGCAGCTGGTCATGGTGTCGTTGGCACTGGGTGGAACTTAGAGATCCCAGTATACTAGATGGCCAAAACTATTATGGATATCTTTATATAATGTTAAAGAATAAATTTGAATGGTGGCCCTTATAGTTTCTTTGTTTTTAATCTTGAGTTACTTAATTTCTAAACCGCGGTCTTCTCATTTGTAAAACAAGGATTCTAATAATGGGTCCACCTCATTGGGTCAGACTGAAATGAAATGGAAAAAGACCTCTCAAGGGCCGAGCATAATGTTTGAGGCACCATAAGTACTCTATAATTGGTAGCTATTATCATTTTACATTAATGACTCTTGAATTAGACTCTGACATTTGTTTGTATGTCAGATTCTCAGGGCTCATAGAAACCACTAATGTCCAGGTCAGCTCCCTTCCTCAACCTAAAATAAGTGAAACACTAACTTTGTTAGATGTTTTGCTGAAATCATAGCTTTATCAGAGAGCTGGAACACTCCAGTGGTGAACGTTACGAAGATAATTAGATTGACTATTCCTTTAGTACTTTACAATCTTGTAATCTTGTTTCTGTTTAGACTGTGGGCATATATTCTCATTCTTTTCTGACTTAAAGCCTGGGCCAGAATAATTTAGGATGAAGAAATAAGTGGTGTGCAATAAAGTAAAATGTTTGTTACAGATTTGAAATGGAAATTATACATAGTTAGTCTTTATATTAAACATGCTTGGTGTGAGAAACCTAATCCTTTTATAACTAATTAAAATAGATTAAAAGGCCCCAGATGTTTTAACATCAAACATGTTAACATAGGGAATGTTTGCACATTTTGAGAGATAGCTTGAGATATATATATATATATATATATCTCAACCTAGATAGCATATTCAAAAGCAGAGACATTACTTTACCAACAAAGGTTCGCCTAGTCAAGGCTATGGTCTTTCCTGTGGTCATGTATGGATGTGAGAGCTGGACTGTGAAGAAGGCTGAGCGCTGAAGAATTGATGCTTTTGAACTGTGATGTTGGAGAAGACTCTTGAGAGTCCCTTGGACTGCAAGAAGATCCAACCAGTCCATTCTGAAGGAGATCAATCCTGGAATTTCTTTGGAAGGAATGATGCTAAAGCTGAAACTCCAGTATTTTGGCCACCTCATGCGAAGAGTTGACTCATTGGAGAAGACTCTGATGCTGGGAGGGATTGAGGGCAGGAGGAGAAGGGGACGACAGAGGATGAGATGGCTGGATGGCATCACTGACTCGATGGATGTGAGTCTGAGTGACCTCCGGGAGCTTGTGATGGACAGGGAGGCCTGGCGTGCTGCGGTTCATGGGGTCGCAAAGAGTCGGACACGACTGAGCGACTGATCTGATCTGATATATATATATATATAATGGGTTAAAACAAGAAAAAAAATTGTGTTTGTCAAGTGCAGTTGAACGTGTGATGAGCTTATTCTTGTCATCCTTTGGCATATCTCAGGCCGAAGCTGAGGACGGTGGGTGTTTAGGACATCCACATGCGAAGTTAGAGGGTTTCTGGGAGGAACACTGGACGATAAGCCCTTCAAGCCTTTGAGAGAAGTCAGAATCTTTCACCACCACCTCCCCACCAAATTGAAATAAGACAAAAATGGACAGATGACATTTTTGTGAGTGTAATGTGCTTGAAGAAAAGCTATTTTTTTTCCTTCTCAAAGTCAGAATAGGATGCCCTATGAGAAGGAATCAAAAGGATTAGAGATGGCTCTTGGGTGAAGAGATTCAGTTCAGTTCAGTTCAATTCAGTTGCTCAGTCGTATCTGACTCTTTGCGACCCCATGAACCACAGCATGCCAGACCTCCCTGTCCATCACCAACCCCTAAAGTCCACCCAAACTCATGTCCATTGAGTCGGTGATGCCATACAGCCATCTCATCCTCTGTTGTCCCCTTCTCCTCCTGCTTTCAATCTTTCCCAGAATCAGGGTCTTTTCAAATGAGTCAGCTCTTCACATCAGATGGCCAAAGTATTGGAGTTTCAACTTCAACATCAGTCCTTCCAATGAATATTCAGGACTGATTTCCTTTAGGATGGACTGGTTGGATCTCCTTGCAGTCCAAGGGACTCTCAAGAGTCTTCTCCAACACCACAGTTCAAAAGCATCAATTCTTTGGTGCTCAGCTTTCTTTATAGTCCAACTCTCACATCCATACATGGCCACTGGAAAAACCATAGCCTTGACTAGATGGACCTTTGTTGGTAAAGTAATGTCTCTGCTTTTGAATATGCTGTCTAAGTTGGTCATAACTTTCCTACCAAGGAGTAAGCATCTTTTAATTTCATGGCTGCAGTCACCATCTGCAGTGATTTTGGAGCCCAGAAAAATAAAGTCTGACACTGTTTCCACTGTTTCCCCATCTATTTGCCATTGAAGTGATGGGACCAGATGCCATGATCTTCGTTTTCTGAATGTTGAGCTTTAAGCCAACTTTTTCCCTCTCTTCTTTCACTTTCATCAAGAGGCTTTTTAGTTCCTCTTCACTTTCTGCCATAAGGGTGGTGTCATCTGCATATCTGAGGTTATTGATATTTCTCCCAGCAATTTTGATTCTAGCTTGTGCTTCTTCCAGCCCAGCATTTCTCATGATGTACTCTGCATATAAGTTAAATAGGCAGGGTGACAATATACAGCCTTGACATATTCCTTTTCCTATTTAGAACCAGTCTGTTGTTCCATGTCCAGTTCTGTCACTTCCTGATATTTTCTTGTTTTGTTTTCTTCTTCATCAGTAAATGGTCTGACAGAGGGTGACAGCAGTGGAGTCACCCACACACGCACTCTTTGGTGAGGTGAGGAGGTGTGTTGTAGCTCTCATTCACTTATTGTGCACCTCTGAAAGTCTCTGGGAGTAAGCCTGTTGTACTGGCAGACAAATCCTGCATACCACATGAGGTCACCCCCATTAGCATGAGTTCCAGGCTTAGAAGGTGTGGAATAGTTGGATGGGAATTCAGTCCTCCACATGAGGGAACTATGCAGGGTAATTCAGGAGAACGCCAGCATTTGAGTACCAGACTGTAGGTTCTTCTGCCAGCCATAGCCGGCCAGAAAATCAGCTCCCATTTACTGAAGGAGCAGGATGGCTTTCCAAGTCCAAGAAGGAAAGCTTTGCTTTTTTCTCTCTCACTTCATCACCGAGTGTCTAAGAAGCTGCTGAGCTCGAGGAAGGGGGAGAAGGAAGTCTATACTGATTCCCAACCCAGATTTAGGTCCACTCCTCCCACCTCCCTCCCACATGGCTACAACCAAGAGCCTAACTTGTGCTGGGTGAGTGGCTGAGAGGAGCTTTGGAGTGGCTGAAATCTTTGAACTTGGGCCAAGATATTATTAATAGAGATTTACTAAATGAGAAGCTGATTCAGTGTAGTATAGACTGGAACAGTTATTGGAAGAGATTAAACCAGTAACATGTGTCTTGAGTTTAGATTTTTAATAATCAGAATGTTCTTATGGAAACAACTGGTATGTGAAAGAATGTAGATAGCCTTTGAAGTGACACTTTATTTAAATTCAAGTTATATCATGTGCCATAGCACCTTAAGCAAGTCATCTAGTATCTGCAACCCTTTATTTCCTTACTGGTAAAAGTGCAACAATAATGCCAAACTCCTTTAAGAATATTAGGGAAATAGTATAAATGTACTTAGTCTCTCAGTTGTGTCCGACTCTTTGCGACCCCACGGACTGTAGCCAGCCAGGCTCATCTGTCTATAGGGATTCTCCAGGCAAGAATACTGGAGTGGTTGCCATGCCCTGCTCCAGGGGATCTTCCCAACCCAGGGATTGAACCCAGGTCTCCCATGTTGCAGGCAGATTCTTTACCGTCTGAGCCACCAGGGAAGCCCAAGAGTATTGGAGTGGGTAACCTATCCCTTCTCCAGGGGATCTTCTCAACCCAGAGACTGAACCAGGGTCTCCTGCATTGTAGGCAGATTCTTTACCAGTGGGGCTACCAGAAAAGCCCTAATATAAATTAAGCTATTATAAATTTAACTAGTGTAATTAAGTATAATACATAACTGCAAATAGCAAGGTTTTCCCCCCTCAATGTGCACAAGGGATTATTCAAAAAGTGAGCTGGAGAGAAATTGTTTATAAAGTTCATCTGGTGACAAAGTAGGAAAATATGAAAAGTATTTGAACAGCAACTTAATGGTACTTTTCTACTTAGACTCTTAATAGATTCATATATCTGTTCTAACCTGAGAAGATTTTTTTATTTTTTATGTCAGGAGGATAAAATGTGGAGATCACTTTTAGTGAACACAATCTTACTGCTCCTGAAATTTAGCACTCTACATTGATGAATCTTGTTTACTTTCTATCATTAAATTCATGGTGAATTTCATCATCTAAAATACTTTTCTGAATTTATTCTGACTATATATTTGCTGTGGGAAAAGGGTGCGAGAAGAGAAGCTATTTTTAACCTAATGTGTTCTTAGAATATAGATTTCAATATTGCCAAATGACTATCAAATGGGCAGTACCCAGGTTCACAGATATATATATATAAAGTTCATTGGTTTTATAATCTACAAAACACTATATATTATATATTAAATACACATATAATTTATATGTTACAGATATTATACATTATTTCATGTTGTTAGTATTTGAACAAGTGACGAGTCTTTAAACATGATGTGAAAATTAGATCAAGACGAAACAAATAAAACCTTGCAGACAGTATTTCGTATGCTTAGCCTAAGAGAACATAATGTCTAGGCTTATTGGGAGAGTCAGGTAATTTTGCACCTGCTGTTTGGGGTGTGATTATTGTAGAGGATGCTGTATACAAGTACTCAGATTTAAGTAAAGGATATAGCCACCAAGGAGGGAAAAGAATTGGACTGTCGAAAGGAATGTAATAAGGAGAAATAGACTGAAATTAAGTCAGGATGATTTCACCTGACTAGGAAGAAAAAATGTCCTCTGAGATCTTATTATCTTCTGACATACTCTCATATGGGAAATAGTGAAAATGCCAACACAATAGTGGATGAGTTTAAATTGGCCTGACCACTTAATGAAGACTTCTTTTAACTGCAAGGACCTGCACTAAAACTGGTTTTCAAAGTCTTAATTAGGGGGGAAAAAATCAATGTGTATGTGTCTCTATGCATACTTGTAAATATATTACATTGTATATATACTTACATGAATTCATACCTATAATTTTTGCTGAGGAAAACTTTGCAAATGAGTAAATATTCTAGGAATTCCTTTGGGTGATGGTGGTGAACATTTTGTTAGTTTTTAAAAAGCTTTATTGAATTGTAATTCATATATCATATAGCTCACTCATTCAAAAAGTATACAGTTCAATGTTTTTCTGTATACTCACAGAGTTGTGCAACTATCACCAACATTGAATTTAGAACACTTTTCTTCTCCCAAAAGAAAGGCCCCTTCCTCCTCTACCAAGCCCTAAACTACCACTTTCTGACCCTATTCCTTTGCTTATTCTGGACATTTCCTAAAAATAGAATCATGCATCATGTGGTCTTTTGTGAACAGCTTCTTCCATTTAGTGTAATGTTTACAAAGTTCATCCATGTAGATATGTAGCCTGAATCACTGCTGCATTCCTTTTCAGCTCTAAGTAATATTCCATTATATGGATATATCACATTTTGTTATCAATTAAATGGACATTTGGATTGATTTACTTTTGGCTATTATGAATAAGGCTTCTATGAACATTTATGTTCAAGTTTTTTATATGGATAGTGATTAGCTTATGTGTGTATGTGTGATTTTAAAATATATATTCTGTACATTGTGTGTTGGGGATCTCTGAAAGAATTAAAATGAATTATAATGTATTTTTAAACTTAAAAAATACTTACTATTAGAGCCAATATATTTGTGTAGTTTTCTGTTGTTCATTAGTCTTACTCTTACAGTTGATGTAAGAGTAAATTATTTATTGGGAATACAGGAAAAGGGAAGATAGTTTAACATCAGTCCTTTATGCATTGCATCACTTTTCGTTTTGATTGTACTTTCACTCACATTATAGGGCACATTTGATCATCTTCATTTTGCAGATAATGAAAGTAATATGCAAAGCTGCTCATAAGTACCAAAGTCACATGATAAATCTCAAAGGCAGAATTTCTATGAAATTCAGTGTTGGATGTTTAGTTCAGTATATCTGGATTTTATCCCTTACATGTGTGCAACTTGGCTGAGATACTAAATCTTTCCAAGTATGATTTTACTTATCATTCTATGGTATTGATAATACTTACCTCACATATAAAATTATTATTGGGTGCAAATGGAACAATTCATGTACAACTCTGTAAATTTTACATGCATGATAAGTACATGCATGTTACTACAGCTACAAAGCTCTGTAGTAACAGTAGCACCAGAAGTGATAGTAGTAATAATAATAGTATTAATAATAATAACTGAGATTAAAATTCTGATTTTATGATAACTAATGCAGAATTTTTTTTTGGTACCCAAAACTACATTTATGTAATTGGTTTGCCATTTGGCTGTTTGGCCACCTTGTGTGTGTAATTTCACACCTACTCTTTGCCCAAATATAGCCCAAATGCCAGGATTTACTCACATCATGAAATTACACACATCCGTATACAAATTGAGTGGCCCAAAATAAGTACCCAACCAAATGGCAAGACATATCCAGAAAGGTTTATATACACGCACACAGCTAAAATATCAGTTCATGCAGCACTTCTCATTTTTAAAGCACCTTTTAAAGGTTGATGTTTTTCACTGCACCTGGGGAGCAGCACATTAGTCTGTGATCTAATTTCTCTGAGTTCATGGCAGTAAACAATTTGAAAAGCTTGAAGGACCAACAGAGCCAAAATCTATACTTGAATTAGAAGGTTGTCTTTTGTATCTCTTAGGTCTTTTCCTGGAAAAGGCGATGGCACCCACTCCAGTACTCTTGCCTGGAAAATCCCATGGACGGAGGAGCCTGGAAGGCTGCAGTCCATGGGGTCGCTGAGGGTCACACATGACTGAGCGACTTCACTTTCACTTTTCACTTTCATGCATTGGAGAAGGAAATGGCAACCCACTCCAGTGTTCTTGCCTGGAGAATCCCAGGGACGGGGGAACCTGGTGGGCTGCCGTCTATGGGGTCACACAGAGTTTGACATGACTGAAGTGACTTAGCAGCAGCAGTAGCAGCTCTTTTCTTATATTGCTTACACACATACAGATATATGTGTATATACATATACTTGTATTTTAAAAATTTTAAGTGAATGGTTTCTTTGTTAAAGGAGATCTGAAAAAAATTAAGATATCCATGGACAACAACATTGCTCAAAACCAGGCTTTAACTGCAGATAATTGGCTTATACCGTCTCTACAATTTTGAATGCTACTTTTTAAAACTAACTCGATAATGTCAGCATTTTATGTTTTTGTGGTTCTTACAACCAAGGTTGGTTATTGGGAGTTCTTCTTCCCTCGTGGATTTCCCATAGGTGGGTTTAGATTCACTTGACTGATCTTTGGGTTGAAAGCTTCATAACCCATAATTAGAAATTACAAAATTTGTGAAAAGCGTATATTGTAAAACATTTCACATAGTATTATGTGGAAATCTCTTTTCTCACATTCAGATAACATTATTTCCTAAGCACCATGGAGTTAAGAATGATTTTTCTTCAAGAAAACTGACCTAGTCACTGCTGCTACAGTAAGAAAGCCTAATTTCATGTGCTTACACTGGTGAACAACTTTTGGCTGTAAGGAAAAAGAAAAAAAAAAACAGAAAAGCGCTATTGATTTTTGTAGGTAGTTTTTGAAATGCCATTTTGAAAGTATAATGTATATTATGTTAACACAAATAATAGAGCATATATCAGATCTCGTCTTCCATCCACAAAGCCTAGATATGTAATCTTTTCATCCTAAGAATATGGGCTTCCACAACATTTTGATATCTCTTGTGGATTAAAAACAGAATCTCTCTGATGTCTAGGGTAGAATTATATGCATGATTAAACCTATATGCCAGTAGACAGTATCCAAAGAACAAAAATTAACTTGAAAATAACCCTTGAAAGAATCCATACATAGAAATTCAAAAGGTACGAAGGTCGAAGGAGAAAAGGAAAAGTTAAATGGCAAATCTAAGTTTTGAACTCACTACTGTCTTATTCAAACACTGTGCTCTTAATCATCATAGCAGACTAAACCTATTACCCATTCCTCAAAAATATACATACCATAAATTATATGTAAAAACACATGTAAAAACAAAACTAAATATGTTGTCATACCTCCTTTTCTATCTTGGAATGACATGTGTGGTTAATAGGAACTACATACAATCCAATTTACAAATCTATGTTACCTTCTCAAAAAGGAGAATGAAAAGTAATTTATGATAGTAGTTATAAAATTATATATATCAGTATCTTGATACTCAGGCATAATACAAGATAAAATTCAATTAATTAGTCATTTCCTTGCACTGTGAGTGTAACAGTAACAGTCTAATAAGATATGTTAAATCATCAACTCAATTACTATGTGTGGTTTTGCAGTCTGATCTGATTTTCTGATGTAACAAATCTTGTTAAATTCAGAAACACATAAAGCAACCAAAGTTTAAGTTTTTCTTAATTAATACTATAGGTGGAATTCCTGGAAAATTCAGTATGTATAAAACTCATGCAATAACCTGTGTTTACATGTGAAACAGTAAGTTCTAGACTTGCTGCTGCTGCTGCTCAGTCACTTCAGTCATATCCGACTCTGTGCAACCCCATAGACGGCAGCCCACCAGGCTCCCCGTCCCTGGGATTCTCCAGGCAAGAACACTGGAGTGGGTTGCCATTTCCTTCTCCAATGCATGGAAGTGAAAAGTGAAAGTGAAGTTGCTCAGTCGTATCCTACTCCTAGCGACCTCGTGGACTACAGCCTACCAGGCCCCTCCATCCATGGGATATTCCAGGCAAGAGTACTGGAGTGGGTTGCCATTGCCTTCTCCAAGTTCTAGACTTAGGTCATTATAAATGGATTTTTTTTTTTTTTTTACTGACATGAATATCCAGAGGAACAGTCAAAATTTGCATAGAATGAGGGACAATATTTTGTGGAGCAGGACCTTGACAGATACTGGAATAGGCCTAGGGGACCTGCTTCTACCTACTGAATTTGAATATAACTCTCTGGTAATGTAACTTTACAATTACAGTCTAACATTTTCAACAGTGCTTGTAGGGATTGATACCGCCTTCAGTGAAGTCGTTTATATGTCCTGTAGCATAAAGTTTTTGCTCACTGTTGTAACCTAGCACCTGGCACTGTGTCTGGCACATAGAGGAGTTTAATAAATAGTTCTTTAGTGGATGAACATAAGGACATTTGTTTTACTTACACAGCATTCTTCATCTTCTTTTGGATAATGATCCACAAATTTGCATTTCTGCCCCTGACCGCTCTTCTGAGCTCCCAAGGGAAAAAAAAGTTAAAAACACAATTTCAACATTAGACTTAGTCTGTAAAGAGGAAATATTTGTATAGAAGTACCTGAACCCTTCAAACATAGAAGGGTTTGTATCTTCAAACCCTTGGTGCAAAAATAAAGTTGAGTAATAACAGAAGACATGTTCAAGAATGTGAAGATGACCTGTGTCAAAAACGGTAGAGCTGGTTTGATTGTTGGTTTTCAGAGTTGGTGTTTCCTAGACTAAATTGTTAAGGAAAAGTTAGGCCAATTTAACTTGCTGTTGTTACCTTTGTAAAACTCAAGAAAAGTAGTTATTCCTCTTTGGCTTGAGTCTAAGGATACCAAGTTTTCAATCTTTGACCCTAAGAACTCAATTATTACTTTAATTCAGTTATCAGAAGCCCTAACAATAGGTTTGTTAGCTCTTCACCTGCACTGTGACCTTGGTTCTTCAGGCTCTTCCTGGTTTTGCTGTCCACTGTACCCTCTCAGACTGCATGAGAGTTTCCTGCTATTTCCTGGGCTGCCCTCTTTGTGACCTTCAATTCCTTCTCCCATTGACTTCCAAGCATTTCTAATCTCCAGGCCTGCATTCTGTTTACATTTTCCATTCCACTCCCGGATTATTGAGTGTTGCCATAGGATTTTTAAAAAGAAAAAAAAATAATCAGTTTCACTTAAAATTCATACTTTTCCACATTCTAATATCATTTGCTACCAAAGATTTTGTGTTTAGTTTTACTGTCAATACTGAAGCTATTCTGTCTTCCGTAATCTTTTCAATAGCTACCTACCATTACATACACTTAGACTGTTTTAAGAATATTCTCTACATTCATCCATAAACTCCTCCTTAATAACTGTATTTTTTAGTCCAAGAATCATATTAATGAGGCCAACCTTGTAAGATAGGATAGCACAGGCACCAATGGTCCTAGAAAAGAGACTCAAGTGAAATACCCTATTTCCCCTTTTCACCTCTCAGAAACTCATATTTATCATCAGTACACAAGTTTAATGCTACCTTGTTTTGTAATTCTACCTATAGTCATTCATTTTTGATTAATTTGCCCTTCCTTTCATTTGCCATAATCCGTTTGTTTACTCTATGCGTATTGTCTATTATACTACACCATGAGTACTACCTGTGTATAAGCATCTTTTTTTTCCTCCTTTAACTTGTGACATCTTCAAGACTGAAAAATAGAAGGCATAGTGCCTTGCACAGAGGGGCTATTCAATGATTATTTATTAAATAAGAGTAGACTTGTTGGTCTTAGATCATGGGTGGGAGAAAATTAAGTATAGGTAGCAAAGAAGAAAACTACAAAGAAAACTATGAACTGAAAACAGTATGTTGTTATCCCTGTCAGTCAGTCACCTTGGAGCAGATCCTCCAACTCCATTCAAGCCTTTAAGCTGACTCCAGCTGCACTCAAACTCTCCACTGTACTTCAGTGAGACTCTAAGCCAGAACTCCTCAGTTAAGCTGTCACTGAATTACTGGTCCACAGAAATAGTGTGGATAATACCTGTTGATTATAGTTTTAAGCCACTTCATTTTTTTATTTACTATACAACAATTGATAACTCATACACCCTCTTTTCCTAATGATTCCTGTTCAAACAGACGTGGAGTATCTTCTGTAAATGCAGAAGAAATAAGTTGTGAGAAAAGGCACCCGGTGGATAATTTTAGGTCATTAGTGTCTAATGCATTAAGGATTCCCAGGTGGCTCAGTGGTAAAGAACCCACCTGCCAATGCAAGAGATACAGGAGATCCTTGGGTTGGGAAGATATCCTGGAGGAGGAAATGACAACCCAATGCCATATTCTTGCCTGGAAAGTCTCATAGACAGAGGAACCTGGTGGGCTACAGGTTCCAGTCCAAGGAGTCACAAAGAGTTGGACACTACAGGGACTGAACACTAACAGCACAGCTTAATGCTGTATGGTCCCTGGAGTTCCATGGATTTAAAGTTTCACTGAAGCCTTGACCTTTAGGGACACATGAGGTGATAGTTACGTGTAAGTACTCATTTATTACATCTTTCGCTGAATCCTGATGATAGTATTATCCCTGTTATTTATGTGTAGACATTGTCATTAACCACCTTAGATTCCAGCTTAATGTTTTAAAGTAGAACCCTAGTATTGCCATTGTTTAATGCCTCACAGGTGATACTTTTGTGTAGTCTAGGTTGAGATTCACTGAATTACCTTCTGATGATGATATTTAATGCTCTCCTTTAGATTCTAATGTGTTGCAGAATAGTGAGCATACTCTTTACCTCTTTGTATAGCATTTGGCACAGTGCCTTAGACAGAGTTCTTATTTAGTCACCAAGTCATGTCTGACTCTCTTGTGACCCCGTGGACTGTAGCCCACCAGGCTCCTCTGTCCATGGGATTTCTCCAGGCAAGAATACTGGAGTGGGTTGCCATTCCTTCTCCAGGAGATCTTCCTGACCCAGGGATCGAATTCATGTCTGCTGTGTCTCCTACATTGGCAAGCAGATTCCTTACCACTGAGCCACCAAGGAAACCCTTATATAGAGTAGGAAACCAATAACTGTTTGGTGATCTTATGTAGCTGAATACATCTTGAAAGCAATTCTTGAGAGAACATTAAATCTCAGTCTCAGAAATTAGCGAGCAGGAATAAAACCAGAGAAGACCTAGTGAAAAAAAAAAAAAAGGGAGGACCAGGGGAAAAAGGAGAGAAGCTTTTCAAAGGTAAATAATATACCCTGACTTTTTAGGTCGTGCATTCTTTTTTTAGTGTGGACTGATACAAAGAAAAATGAAAAACCAAAGAAATAATAGAGGAGAGGGGCAAGACATTACTGACCTAATACAAGTTTCATGGTCTACACAAAGTTCTTCAGAATGGTTTTAAATTTAACACTCTAAAGTTTTTCTTACTTTTGAAAACCATAGTTCAGTGCACCAAGATTCTATTTCATTCATTGTGTCTGGGTTGTATTTTCTTCTTACAGAAATGGTCTAAAGGAAACCAAATGATAGTGTTCCAGATTGCTACAAAACCTTTGATATATTGGATATTTTCCACATTAATGTTAGCTAATGGGAGAAAAAAGGCTATGAAATATTTTAGAAGGGTTATACCGATGAGACCTGTTCAGCTTTCTCTGTTTATACTCAGTAAATTGTGTGTAGCTATCTCCTGGCTTGTCACAATGCTTGCCAAAACATTGCTTACTTTATCGTATAGTTAGAAAAGTTCAGATTCACAATTATGGTGTTCTCTTCCATGTTTTAGGTCAAGACTAGTCTATCTGAAAGAATATTAATAGCTTAGAAGACTTTAATATTAATGAGACAAATTCACTGTGACTCCAGACAGTAGATAAAACAGTTAAAGCAGGAGAAACGAAGCTGGGTTTACAAGCAGTTATTATAGCTAAGATTAAGAGTTCATCTGGATCCCCAAGAAATAAGTCTAGTAGGCAGCAAATGATATGATAAACATTTATGGGCTGTTAAGGATTGTGGAAAGCTTCCAGGAGGTATTGTTTATTTATGCATATTTCCATTGCTAAATCAAAATATTTATAGCAATAGGTGATGAGTAGATTGTCATTTATAAACTATAGAGTAATAAAAATGAAAAATAAAGGGATTATTAGCTGAGTCCAGCAGTATTGTAACTGCCTCTTAATGGGTTCTTACCTCATCTGCTTTCTCATTGCAGACATTGTGAATCATAATAAAAGGCTGCAAGAATGTTAGAAAAATTTGTCCAGAAACAGTAATAAAATTACAATATTATAATGACTGATTTTCTGGAATGAATTTTCCACTTTTGTTTTATGAGGTTGCCCAGACAAAGAGAATAAATTGCGTTTAGTGCAGTCTCTCAGGAAGAAATGTTTCTCTCTTTTTAGGAAAAGAGAAGTGGACCGTCTTGTATCATTTAGTTAATGTACTTGTTCCTATACCTCAAAGTGATATCATAAATTAGACAAATGTGATTGCATGCTCTCTTGCCTCTCTTGGAAAGAACTCATGGACAAATCCTTTATGGAAATAACATTAAGACTTTGGCTTGCACTAAAAATTTAAATACAGATACAAATATACTCATCATTCACTTGTTAATGTCAGAGTGAAAGTGATTATAAGACAGAGATGGAAAGAGAGAAGAATCTCATTAGGAACATGTGTACTTCCTTCTTATATTTGTTTTATTTTCTTATGTAAACCCTAAGCCTTTAACATTCTTCAATGAAAATTCCTTTTTCTTTTTGGTTTAAAAGGAATGAATTTCTCTGGGAAGCAGTTACTAAATTGAAGCAAGCCTGGTTTCCAAATAGGACTTCTAAAATACTAGTTTTTAAGAAAAAAAGTCTGTACAGAAATCCTTGGAATGAAGTCATCCTAAGGAAATCTGGAACCTGTGATAGACATGTGAACCTTTGGATTCAATCTCTCCAAACATATTTCTGACTAGAAGCAATTTATTTCATCCAACTAACGTTAAATAAAATTATCCTCTAAATATATATTGCTATGAGAAATGGTACACTATGATGACAAGAGCTAATTGGAGGCTTTATGAACCATTTCCAAAGCAGCACAGAAAGGAGCAATTGTTGCATGCAGTCAGGTCCTCAGCTCTGGGCTTTCATGATGCTTCATTCTAATAATACAGTAAATGTGCAATTCATGGGCAGCCACTGGGGACTGTTAGCCAGTCTGTGCACCTCCTTGGCTCTGAGGACAAAGGCAAGGTTTTTGTCTCTGGAGATATACCTATGCTCTAAAATTCACTGAACATATATATTGACAAAATCTTCCCTACCCAAGAAGATCCTTCAGAAGAAAGGAATAATTCAGTGTAACATGAAAACCACGTTTTCAAAACGTGTGAGGCCATGTTAAATTTGAACCTTGAGACCTCAAATGAAGCAAATATTTTAGCATGATCCATACTAAGGGATAATCTAGAATGAATTTGTTTGTTTATGGTTATCATTGCATCTTACTGATATTCTGAGTAATAACTGCTTCTTTGGTGCCTTTAACTGTCAGAGTGATAGCTCTATTTGAAGCAGGGCAGCAAAATAACCAGGTTCAAAAGTATGTGTATATGTGTTTTAAAAATCATTGATTTACCTTTAGAAAACATAATTGTTTCTAATGAACTGTGTTCCTTCATTGGGCTGTGAACATCCAAAGAAGTTGGAAAGAATTAAGAGAGATAATTTACGATAGGGAAATGCAAAGGAGTCTTTGGGAAGATGGCTGATGCAGTAGGGGGAGAACTGGAATGGAATAGTCAAACAACGTTTCTTTCCTGTGGGTGACCCTGACAAGGTTTATGACCTTGAACAAGTCAGTTTACCCTTGGGACCTCATCCTATACAATGTGTGGACTGGATTAAACGACCACTGTGATCCATGTTTTTTCCTAACAATCTAAGGCGTCATGTGAGTGACTGCTAGATTCTTTATTTCTTTGAGCCTTCATAAAAACCTCAGGAAACCTAAAGGTACAGTATTGCTCTTTGATGATGGCAGTGTCCCTTGGATGACCTGAGGACCTAGGAATTATGCAAACCATGTTCCATAATGATGAAGGTGAACAGTGGCATAGGGAAAGTAGGAAATTTACCTTAGAATGAGGAAGAAGAAATTGTCTTAAAACCTCTAGTGCAGCTGGATGGAAATTATGAAAAGACAAGCAGTTTAGTTTAATAACCAATCAAGATTTTTTTCTATTGAAAAGGTAACAGATACATGGGGAAAGATTAATTTTATACATTTTTATTATTTCTATGAAATGGATATAAATAACAAAGGATCTATGAATATGTGTTGTTTCCTTTGATACAATTTTAAATGAAGTTGAGTTTTAGATCCTTTAACTTGGAATGCTAAAAAGCAAAGTGTAGTTTTGTGACTAGACTTTCAAGAGGCATTTAAAATATCTTCATTTTCTTATGTTGTAGCCACAAGCTAATGAGGGGTTTGGTAGATATTGAGCAGCTGTGATAGCAGCATGTCTCTTTATTTATTGATGAAAATCCCACTGGAGAATTGTGTCTGGAATAGAAAAATAGCTCAAACCGTGTCTCTGTTGAATGGGAGAAAATATCCAAAGGGGGAAAAAATGCTTATGGGAGAGAATTTGGAGACTGATGATCATTGGTGTCATCTTTCTAGAAGCCAACAAAAATGAAAATGTGAGATTTGGAAATTAATGAAAAAGTAAAATTTTTAAAGCAAAATATAAGAAAAAATAATAATCCAGTGAGAAGGGGACAGTTGCATTCAGTTCAGTTCAGTTCAGTTACTCAGTTGTGTCTGACTCTTTGCAACCCTATGGACTGCAGCATGCCAGGTCTCCCTGTCCATCACCAACTCCCGGAGTTCACTCCATTGAGTTGGTGATGCCATCCAACCATCTCATCCTCTGCCGTCCCTTTTCTTCTTGCCTTCAGTTTTTCCCAGCATCAGGCTCTTTTCAAATGAGTCAGCTCTTCGCATCAGGTGGCCAAAGGATTGGAGTTTCAGCTTCAACATCAGTCCTTCCAATGAATATTCAGGACTGGTTTCCTTTAGGATGAACTGGTTGGATCTCCTTGAAGTCCAAGGGACTCTCAAGAGTCTTCTCCAACACCACAGTTCAAAAGCATCAATTCTTCGGCACTCAGCCTTCTTCACAGTCCAACTCTCACATCCATACATGACCACTGGAAAAACCATAGCCTTGACTAGACGAACCTTTGTTGGCAAAGTAATGTCTCTGCTTTTGAATATGCTGTCGAAGTTGGTCATAACTTTTCTTGCAAGGAGTAAGCATCTTTTTATTTCATGGCTGCAGTCACCATCTGCAGTGATTTTGGAGCCCCAAAAATAAAGTCAGCCACTGACCACTGTTTGCCCATCTATTTTCTATGAAGTGATGGGACCAGATGCCATGATCTTTGTTTTCTGAATGTTGAGCTTTAGGCCAACTTTTTCACTCTCCTCTTTCACTTTCATCAAGAGGCTCTTTAGTTCTTCTTCACTTTGTGCCATAAGTGTGGTGTCATCTGCATATCTGAGGTTATTGATATTTCTCCCGGCAATCTTGATTCCAGCTTGTGCTTCTTCCAGCCCAGCGTTTCTCATGATGTACTCTGTATATTGTCACCATGTTTATTTACCTTATATGCAGAGTACATCATGAAAAATCCTGGACTGGAAGAAACACAAGTTGGAATCAAGATTGCCGGGAGAAATATCAATAACCTCAGATATGCGGATGACACCACCCTTATGGCAGAAAGTGAAGAGGAACTAAAAAGCCTCTTGATGAAAGTGAAAATAGAGAGTGAAAAGGTTGGCTTAAAGCTCAACATTCAGAAAATGAAGATCATGGCATCTGGTCCCATCACTACATGGGAAATAGATGGAGAAACAGTGGAAACAGTGGCAGACTTTATTTTTGGGGGCTCCAAAATCACTGCAGATGATGACTGCAGTCATGAAATTAAAAGACGCTTGCTCCTTGGAAGAAAAGTTATGACCAACTTAGACAGCATATTCAAAAGCAGAGACATTACTTTGCCAACAAAGGTTCGCCTAGTCAAGGCTATGGTCTTTCCTGTGATCATGTATGGATGTGAGAGTTGGACTGTGAAGAAGGCTGAGCGCCGAAAAATTGATACTTTTGAACTGTGGTGTTGGAGAAGACTCTTGAGAGTCCCTTGGACTGCAAGGAGATCCAACCAGACCATTCTGAAGGAGATCAGCCCTGGAATTTCTTTGGAAGGAATGATGCTAAAGCTGAAACTCCAGTATTTTGGCCACCTCGTGCGAAGAGTTGACTCATTGGAGAAGACTCTGATGCTGGGAGGGATTGGGGGCAAGAGGAGAAGGGGAGGACAGAGGATGATATGGCTGGATGGCATCACTGACTCGATGAATGTGTGTCTGAGTGACCTCCGGGAGTTGGTGATGGACAGGGAGGCCTGGCGTGCTGCGGTTCATGGGGTTGCAAAAGTCGGACACGACTGAGCGACTGATCTGATCTGATCTGACTCTGCATATAAGTTAAATAAGCAGGGTGACAATATACAGGGTTACATAATCCTTTCCTGGTTTGGTACCAATCTGTTTTTCCTTGTCCAGTTCTAACTGCTGCTTCCTGACCTGCCTGCATCTATACAGATCTATCAGGAGGCAGGTCAGGTGGTCTGGTATTCCCATCTCTTTCAGAATTTTCCACAGTTTATTGTGATCCACACAGTCAAAAGCTTTGGCATAGTCAATAAAGCAGAAACAGATGTTTTTCTGGAACTCTCTTGCTTTTTCGATGATCCAGCAGATGTTGGCAATTTGATCTCTGGTTCCTCTGCCTTTTCTAAATCCAGCTTGAACATATGGAAGTTCACGGTTCACATACTATTGAAGCCTGGCTTGGAGAATTTTGAGCATTACTTTACTAGCGTGTGAGATGAGTGCAGTTGTGTGGTAGCTTGAGCATTCTTTGGGATTGGAATGAAAACTGACCTTTTCCAGTCCTGTGGCCACTGCTGAGTTTTCCAAATTTGCTGGTATATTGAGTGCAGCACTTTCACAGCATCATCTTTTAGGATTCGAAGTAGATTAACTGGAATTCCATCACCTCCACTAGCTTTGTTTGTAGTGATGCTTCCTAAGGCCCATCTGACTTTGCATTCCAGGATGTCTGGCTCTAGATGAATGATAACACCATCATAATTATCCTAAAATTCAAAAGATATAAATGTATTCTTTGCCATGCCATTTTTGATGGTGTTAGTAAATTTCTCTGGAGTTCTAATAAGTGATCATAAGTTTAAGCATTATAGAACAATGACATCTTAAGGCTTTCTCAGCTATAGAAATTGGGACGCTTTTCTATTTCAGTTTTCTACCATAAACACAGATATAGTAAATAATGGCATCTAAGGAGTTGACTCTAGACATTATTAATGAGGCTATATTCTTCCTTTATATTCCTTTCTACTATCTCTAGAATCAGAATAGCAACTACATTAATATTATATTTTAAATCATTAATATGAGTTTCTTTAAGAGTAATAGAAAGTTGAATCATTGTACATTTCTATTATCAGGTAATATTTTTGTCTTTACAAGAGTCACTTGGGTACAGTTATTACCAGTTTCTCAGTCTACACAACAAGATAAGAAGCAATTATGGAAGCCTGGCTGGGAGAGAGAAGGGAGTAAGAATCAAAATAATGCCAGAGGAAAAAGCTGTCTTTGTAAGATTACCTTTTTCCTGTTATATATAAAATGGTAAATATTTTAAAGGGCCTATTTCTTCTCACTGTCTAAACAAAGCTCTAGTATTAATAGGAAATTTAAAAAGTGATATTACAAATATGCAGTGTAATATACCATTAGTCTATAAAATGGAAATGGCCATTAAAGTTTAGCACAGAATGCAAATCACTGTTGAAACATTGCAGTTTGTTATATTACAAGCAGTCAAAGATCATGCATAATGCAATGGGCAAAATGGAACAGCCTAATCACACAGAATCATTTAAACTTGATTCTGTGGACATGAAGAATTGATCTTTGAAGTGATCTCTGATGAGGCTTGGCTAGGTCCAAGTAGCACATTCTAGGGGAATATGTTGGGTTCTCTTTTTGCATCTATACATCTTCATAGGATATAGAATAAGAATTATCTTAATTATACATGAGTTGATCTTCAGTCCCCAGTATATGGTTGAGGTTTTAACGGTTCAGGTGAAAACAGGCATGCCCAGATCATCCATTTGCTCTCTCAGTAGACACCAAAAAAATCGTTCTGTGTAAACTCTCCATCTGCAGAGTCACTATTAACTTGATGACACTTTTATTCTTTCCAAAGATGGCCTCAAATTGATCATAAAGTAAAATGTTATAGCTTTTATTCTGTCAGTTAGAGTTGTTTTCAGGAAGTGCAAAAACAAGTAAAGTTAATTGTAATTGTTTAATGAACAGAGTGGGGAAAATAGCAGATCACAAGCAAATCTCTAAATTGGGCTAGTCCATGGGAGTCCCTTTGGATCGCCATCGCTAAATGAACCTCTAGTTCATCTTCAATTCTTGTAAACATTTCTTAGAAAAGCCTATTACCATGGAAATGACATAATTAAATTTTCCAGATTGAGTAAAGTAAGACCCTGAGAGGTTAAGCAACTTATCTAATGTCATAGACCAGAGCTGATACTCAGATTCGTCTTCTAAATTCCAGATATTCTTTCAAAGAGAAATGTCACATCTTTAGAATGCTAGTTCATCTGTAAACTTGGCATTTAATGTTATTCTAAAGCTGAAGGATGGAAGAGTAAAGATGATGAAATAAATTCTTAAATTTTTAATAAAATTCAGGGGAAATTTGTAGACCACTTTTGGCATCAAGGTAGCTAGAAATTATGTATCCATATTCCTTTGTATATGACATTTAGCCTTCAGGCCAAGCTCACAATATGGTGAAGTAATGATTAAGGCATCAAGAAAACACCCATGCATAATTGCTTGACTCTTTCATCAGCTACCAGAAAACTAATGAACTACTGCAGCTTTCAAGCTAAATTGTGGATGATTAACGCAGACATGGGAAAGTTTGAAAATGGGGACCTTGGGAGCACAATATTCAGCTGTCAATTAGCTCAGATGAGTTCCCATTTTGATGAATTTCTGTAATGTCCACTCTAGCACTACGTAATTGGAGACAGACTACCTGGGTCCAAGTGCAATCTCGCCATAATCTGATGGTGTGACCAGGATAGCCAGTTAAATCGGTGAATAAGTCACTTAATTCATAGGGTCATTGTTAAGATAAAAGGAGTTAAACTACATAAAGATACATAGTAATCACTGTGTAAGTTTTAGGTATTACTAATCACTTCATGGTAAATAGATGGGAAAGAATGAAAACAGTGTCAGACTTTATTTTGGGGGGCTCTAAAATCACTGCAGATGGTGACTGCAGCCATGAAATTAAAAGACGCTTACTCCTTGGAAGGAAAGTTATGACCAACCTAGATAGCATATTCAAAAGCAGAGACATTACTTTGCCAACAAAGGTTCATCTAGTCAAGGCTATGGTTTTTCCTGTGGTCATGTATGGATGTGAGAGCTGGACTGTGAAGAAGGCTGAGCGCCGAAGAATTGATGCTTTTGAACTGTGGTGTTGGAGAAGACTCTTGAGAGTCCCTTGGACTGCAAGGAGATCCAACCAGTCCATTCTAAAGGAGATCAGCCCTGGGATTTCTTTGGAAGGAATGATGCTAAAGCTCAAACTGCAGTATTTTGGCCACCTCATGTGAAGAGTTGACTCATTGGAGAAGACTCTGATGCTGGGAGGGATTGGGGGCAGGAGGAGAATGGGACGACAGAGGATGAGATGGCTGGATGGCATGACTGACTCGATGGATGTGATTCTGAGTGAACTCCGGGAGATGGTGATGGACAGGGAGGCCTGGTGGCTGGGATTCATGGGGTCACAAAGAGTTGGACACAACTGAGCGACTGAACTGAACTGAATAGTAGTAGCAGTGGTATTCCCATCATCAATAGTGCAGGATTCACATTTGTTTTCTTAAAGTAGTTGATGCAGTTTCTTTCAAGTTGCATGACTTTTTTCAAAATTAAAAGAGAATATGTCCTTGAGATACATTTGTGGTCACAAAATGATAATAAATGTAAAATATTAAAATTATATCAGTAATTGACCCTATTATTCTATGAGTACTTGTTAATTGAAAAACTTTATAATAGATTCCTTTGAAGTACTAATCCTAATGCCTAATATATGAAAGGTAAACTTCCAATTTTAAAAGAAAATTACATACTAGTGACACTGTAAATTGCAAGCTTTATTCAGGGCAATAAAAGCAGATGCACTGATTGGACAATTTTTCTATGCTGCCAATGGTGGCAGAAGAGGGAAAAGTCTACCCACAGCTATATATAATATTGATCAATACCATGCCATAATTTATGAATGTCACTAAAAATTGCTGTGAAACAGGAAAAAATGGTAAATGGTTGAGCAGTTGTACTGCAGCTTTGTTTAATAAGTAAAGGAAGAAGAAATCATAAGATGTGAGTTGGGCAACACCACAGCATGTACACTCTAAGGACTTTATTAAATGCTTAATTTGACATATTTAGAGAAACTAAAATGTTGATGTCTTTTTTTTTTTTAGTTTTTGTTTTGAAACAATTTGTTTAATCTGTATTATTTAACCACTATTCTTTTGCTGGTGAAGATATGAAAGGAATTCAAAAATTGAATTATTTTTATGAAAATGAATACAGCAAAAATGCTAATTAAATTAAGTACAAGTAAATAATAAGAAAATAATGTTACTGTACAAGAAGACTGACTTTGTAGCATAAGGGAAATACTGTCCTTTGTATAAGAACAGTTATCTTGTAAGTCAGACTGGGTTTAAGTTCCTTTTAAAAGCATATCAAAAGTACTGTTCCAAACAATATTCCAAACAATAGAGTGTCCCATTTTAAATACTTATTACACAATATGGATATACTATTCCAAATGTCTTTTTAAATATCTGCGTTTGTATGCATTATTTGATAAAACTGTATTATATAAAATATTTTGTAACCTTCTATGATGATTCCGGGAAGGCAATGGCACCCCACCCCAGTACTTTTGCCTGGAAAATCCCATGGACAGAGGATCCTGGTAGGCTCCAGTCCATGGGGTCGCTAAGAGTCTGACACGACTGAGCGACTTCACTTTCACTTTTCACTTTCCTGCATTGGAGAAGGAAATGGCAACCCACTCCAGTATTCTTGCCTGGAGAATCCCAGGGACGGGGGAGCCTGGTGAGCTTCCGTCTATGGGGTCGCACAGAGTCGGACACGACTGAAGCGACTTAGCATAGCATAGCATATGATGATTACTCAGAGAAGGCAGTGGTACCCCACTACAGTACTTTTGCCCAGAAAATCCCACGGATGGTGGAGCCTGGTAGGCTACAGTCCATAGGGTCGCTAGGAGTCGGACACGACTGAGCGACTACACTTTCACTTTTCACTTTCATGCATTGGAGAAGGAAATGGCAACCCACTCCAGTGTTCTTGCCTGGAGAATCCCTGGGACGGGGGAGCCTGGTAGGCTGCAGTCTACGGGGTCACACAGAGTCGGATTATGACTGAAGTGACTTAGCATAGCATGATGATTACTAATAGCTCAGGAATATAGTCCCAGATCATTAAATTTTGTACTGTTATCATCCTTCTAAATTACAATATAGCCTTTTATTGAATGGATATTCACTAATTTGTTTAATCAAATTATTTTCAGAATGTACCTGAAAGACAAATGTTGTAATCATAGCAGTGTTACATTAAAATCTATAGTCAATAATTGAAAAAATAAATTTCATGCTTCAAAGACAATAGTATTATAATAATCAACCATAGAAAGCTAACTACTGTCTATATCAGATTTTTTATTACACTGAATAATCTAACCGAGTCTGATATGTGAATGAATTGAAGTTCTCAAGTATTGAAATAAGCAAAATATTTATAACTCTGGGTTTTAGATACAAATTTTGCAGCTACTAAAACAATTTTAGATCTTAGTAAACAAGTTTTATTTTGGATAAAATTCTACTTTAGAATGTTATTTTTTCAAGCTTTATGGAAGTATGTTCTCCCTTTCTAGAAAAACATCTTTATACAGCATATGAAGAAACTGTTCTTTATATTTTAGGTGGCTATTTCCATCTCAAAAGTTTATATACTGGATGATTCCATTTATCTGGCATTCTTGAAATGACACCATAATAAAGAGAGATATTGGTGGTTTGGCAAGATTTAGGATTACAGTAGGGCAAGAGAGTGCATCTGAGTATAAAAAATTAGCAAGAAGGAGCCTTATGGTGATGGAGTAGTTCTGATCTTGATGTCGTGATAGTTAACGTATCACATGTGTCACATGTGATACACGTATGACAAAATGGCATAGAGATTTACACACACTCACACATACATACAGACAAGCACGCTTTCTTTTAAATCTGGTAACACTGGAATAAGCCCTGTGGATTAAACCAATGCCACTGTCCTCATTTTGAGATTGTACTGTTGTTATGCAAGATATTGTCATTGGAAGAAACTGGGTGAAGGGTACTCGAGACCTCCTAGTACATTTTGGCAACTTTTCTTGAATCTATGTATGAATAGAAAAACTAAAGCAAATGAAAGAAATGTTTTAAAATTTAAAAAAATTCTTAAGAGAATTTATGTTTTTTAATAAAAATTTATTTATTTTAATTGGAGGTTAATTAGTTTACAATATTATATTGGCTTTGCATACATCAACATGAATCCGCCACAGGTATACACATGTTCCCCATCCCGAATCCCCCTCCCTCCTCCCTCCGCATACCATCCCTCTGGGTCGTCCCAGTGCACCAGCACCAAGCAACCAGTTAGGACCTAGAGTATTTGAAAGAAGAGAGACTTTCATCAGTAGAAAAAGGCATTTTTATTTTTCAAGATGCCATACTGCTACCCATAGTGCCTTAATTAATATGGGAACTGCCTATTAGTTCAGCTTCAAAATTTTGTTTAGGATAATTACCTATATATTTGAGCTTTAAAATATCCATATATATTTTAGAAAAAATTATCTCTTAAATTAAAATGTATCAACAAAGAATGTTTTATGCATCCTTGAGAAGAATATGTGAACTATGCAATGTCGCATTCTTATTTCATTTATGTATTATAATTACATCTCTGCTATAAGGAAAAAAAAATCTAGAAAAAAAGCTGTTAATTGCATAACTTTCTATGATAATTGAAAATAACAATAACTTACAATATTCACCATTTTTATTATCATACCTTAGTCTCTCCAAGGTCCTATGGGTTGGACAAAATTAGAGTTTATTGTCTCCATTTTATTAAAAAAAAAAAAAAAACAACTAGTAACCTGAAGTTACTATGACATACTATTAGAACTCACTTCTGATTTTTACACTTTTTTTATACTCATCTATTCTTACTTCATTCACCATAATTACATTTTGTTTCCCTTTGGTTTGTGAAGTTTAGCGAGGTCAATCAGTGCATAGTACCTAGACATCTTTCATGTGTAGTGTGAGCAGCAGGATGAAACTTTTACCAAATTCTTGTCCAAAATCTACTGGCAAACTAATTCTGTGACTTTGAATGATTTCAGTACTCTATGAGTTCAGTTTCCTCATATATAAAGTGAACACAGTTGTATGCTTAAAGTTCTGTGCTGTTCTAATACTTTGTCAAATATATGTTCCCTTTTTACTATTCTGAGTTATAATCCACTTAAAAGTTTTAAAATGCTTCTCCAGTTGATCATTAGCCACCATGCTGTACTTAATTCTATGCTGGATAAGAAATTTTAATTTTAATTCTGTTTCACTATTGCTTCTTAAGAAAAAAGATATTTTGATGTCAAAAACAAAATTAAAAAGTGTTATTAATTTTACAGTAGTCTTGAAATGTTTTCTCTACTAACCCTTAAGAAAAGGAATGTGCTGTTTGTGAAGACGCTGGCAGTTTTATTTTAAGTGCTAATTAGAATATAGCTAGTGACCTTGGTATGCCAAGACTTCAGCCTTTTTCCTTTTATTCAACTTGAATTTGTGAACATATGGTCAAGACTTCCATACTGACAGCTATTTCTCAGAACGTGTCGTTTATGGTCTCTAAGTTTAAGGTGCAGTGTTTATTGATTTTGTCATCTCATTTTAAAACAGACTCAGCAAATGATTTTATGATTTTATTACCTATGACTTTATGTTGTAAGCTGTGTAAGAAATATCTTACCTCTTACTTCTAGAAATATCTGTTTCCTTTTTGTTCTTTATTTTGAAACTTTTAAAAATTAAAGTGTAGTTAATTTAAAATGTTGTACTAGTTTCAGGTGCACAGAAAAGTGATTTGGATTGTTTTCCATTATACATTATTACAACATATTGAACATAAGTACCTATACTATAGAGTAGGTCCTTGTTGTTTATTTATTTTATGTATTGTAATTCCAATCCCAAAGAAAGGCAATGCCAAAGAATGCTCAAACTACCACACAATTGCACTCATCTCACACGCTAGTGAAGTAATGCTCAAAATTCTACAAGCCAGGCTTCAGCAATATGTGAACCGTGAACTTCCTGATGTTCAAGCTGGTTTTAAAAAAGGCAGAAGAACCGGAGATCAAATTGCCAACATCCGCTGGATCATCGAAAAAGCAAGAGAGTTCCAGAAAAACATCTATTTCTGCTTTCTTGACTATGCCAAAGCCTTTGACTGTGTGGATCACAACAAACTGTGGAAAATTCTGAAAGAGATGGGAATACCAGACCACCTGATCTGCCTCTTGAGAAATCTGTATGCAGGTCAGGAAGCAACAGTTAGAACTGGACATGGAACAAGAGACTGATTCCAAATAGGAAAAGGAGTACATCAAGGCTGTATATTGTCACCCTGCTTATTTAACTTCTATGCAGAGTACATCATGAGAAACGCTGGGCTGGAAGAAACACAAGCTGGAATAAAGATTGCTGGGAGAAATATCAATAACCTCAGATATGCAAATGACACCACCCTTATGGCAGAAAGTGAAGAGGAACTCAAAAGCCTCTTGATGAAAGTGAAAGTGGAGAGTGAAAAAGTTGGCTTAAAGCTCAACATTCAGAAAACAGATCATGGCATCTGGTCCCATCACTTCATGGGAAATAGATGGGGAAACAGTGGAAACAGTGTCAGACTTTATTTTTCTGGGCTCCAAAATCACTGTAGATGGTGACTGCAGCCAAGAAATTAAAAGACGCTTACTCCTTGGAAGGAAAGTTATGACCAACCTAGATAGCATATTCAAAAGCAGAGACATTACTTTGCCAACAAAGGTTCGTCTAGTCAAGGCTATGGTTTTTCCAGTGGTCATGTATGGATGTGAGAGTTGGACTGTGAAGAAAGCTGAGTGCCGAAGAATTGATGCTTTTGAACTGTGGTGTTGGAGAATACTCTTGAGAGTCCCTTGGAGTGCAAGGACATCCAACCAGTCCATCCTAAAGGAGGTGAGTCCTGGGTGTTCATTGGAAGAACTGATGCTGAAGCTGAAACTCCAATTCTTTGGCCCCCTCAGGCAAAGAGTTAGTTGACTCATTGGAAAAGACTCTGATGCTGGGAGGGATTGGGGGCAGGAGGAGAAGGGAATGACAGAGGATGTGATAGTTGGATGGCATCACCAACTTGATGGACATGAGTCTGAGTGAACTCCAGGAGTTGGTGATGGACAGGGAGGCCTGGTGTGCTGCAATTCATGGGGTTGCAAAGAATCGGACACAACTGAGCAACTGGACTGAACTGAACTGAACTGAATGTGTATCTGTTAGTCCCAGACTCCTGACTTAATCCCCCAGTTTCCCTTTTGTAATCAAAGAGGAAATCAATCCCTTTTTCTGTGTCTGTGAATCTATTTCTGTTTTGTATAAAAGTTATTTGTATATTTTTTTAGATTCCACATAAAATTAATATCATATGATATTTGTCTTTCTCTCTATCTAACTTAGCTTTTTGCAATTTTTTAAAGATCAATGACCACATCTGATTTGTCTTTGTCCATGCAGCACTAATCAAGATAACTGGGAAATTAGTAAACAGTTGCAGAAGAAATGATTTAAATATGTTCCTGATATAAATAATATTTTTAAACATTTATTTTAAATCATTCTGTAATTTCCCAAAGATTTTATTTACAGGCAACTAAAAATATAGATCAATATATTATTTATATTAATGTATCAGTATATCAATATATTGCTCTTATTGAAATATATAAGTATCACATATCTATTAACTCTGGTGGCTAAGTAAAAGTTCAGAAGTACCCTATATTTTTCAGCCCTTGAGAATAGCATGTATGATGGATGCAAAGGAAACTGTTTTGAGCATCTTACTGTCAAGATTATAAGGAGTGTAGCTAAATCAGTCAATAATCTTTTAGTTTTAAACTTGTTTGAGACATTTGGAGATGAAAAGGTTATAGGAGGATCTACTCATCTGCCAAGGCTGAGTAATACACAAATTGTTCCTATCCTTCTTGGGACTCATCCAGCACAAACAGAAGACCCTGAAGGCATAACTTCTAAATGAACACAATGAAATCCTGAACATAACATTTCTTCCAAGTACTTTTTAAGAGGTCATATCCTTTAGAATTACATCTTTTTGGCAATTCATAAGCATTAGCGAGCTCTTCTTGCAATGTTTTCATGAAGACTTAGATTTACTCATTAATTTGCAATGTGAATAGCAATGTGAAAGAATTCCTTATTTGTTGTGAAAAGAATAACATTTATAGGAAGAGATAACATTAATATTAGAAATAATTTTATGACCGTTATGACCACATGAGCCATATTATTTGTTTTGTTCATTAAGGTAGCCCAGTCAAGCACTGAAAAAGTCAGATTTTACAGCAGAAAGTTTTAATATATTTTACTTAGGTAGTTGCTATTTATATCAATTGTACTGGCATTGCCTAGGTTTACAGATCAACATTTAACTGCTGTAAATATTTGTGTCTGAACTAAGTTGTTTTAACATTTGAAATTTGAAATCTATACAGAAGTGTTGAAGTATAGGACATTACAATTGATGGCAGAGAAATAATACATAGGTAATGGGACTTTGTCAACATTTCTCTGAAAAGGGACACATATTGGAAAAGCAATCCTAAGCCAAAGTAATTTGGAGTTTAAGAGAGTAATCATTTCGGTCACATGATGGTATAAATTCACATTAGTCACTTAATGAAAGCAAGCTGTTATAAGAAACAATTCAAAATTTCAATGGTTTTACATAATAAAGATTTATTTTTGATTCACAGCATAATCCACCATAGTTCAGTGTCAGGGGTGGAAGCTTTATTCCTTGTATTAATCAAAGGACCCAACCTTCTTCCATGTTGTGGCTCCACTATTCTTTAAGCCTCTCAATCCTCCCTTGCACTCAATTCTTATCCATCCAGATTTAGATAAGGCAAGAAAAAGAACTCAGACAAGGTACTCTTGCTCTTAGGCATCTTGGGCTGGAATCATCACACATTATTTCCATCCTTATATTATTGAAGAAAAACTAGAGATATGGCCCCACTAACCTAGAACGAGATAAGGAAATGTGACCTGGCAAGTGTTCCCATGAAGAAGAAAACATAGCATTGTCTCTGCACCACATTCAAGAAATGCAATAGAAACATAATTATAGGCATTCTAGGAATTAAACTGAAGAGTTGAGTTCCAGAGTCCACCCTCTTAAATACCATCCTATTCTGGCTCTCCTTATGGAGAATAAATGAGTTGTTAGTAACTTAAAATGGATGCCATAAACAGATGACAGGAAGAGAACAGATGCTTTCAATTTAGATGTAACTATTTTTCAACTTCTAAGAGATTTCTGGCCAAAGTAACTCCATGGATGAAGTAGCTGATAAGGCCACCTTGACCTGAAACCTTTCACTCACATTCAGTCTCCTTCAAGGTCACACTACTGGGGCAGACCTGAGATAAATATGAAAATTAGTAGCACATGATATAGAGAAGAGGCTACCTACAAAAGGTGAAAGTATGTGGTTTTTAGGATCAGCTTTCATTGATACAAATCTTATCTCAGTCACTTACAATCTATGAGACCTTGGCTATTTACTTGATCTCTGTACACCTTAGTTCCATTGTCTATGAAATGTAGGTGTGTGTGTGTATGTGTGTGTGTGTGTGTGTGTTAGAATTAATGAGTTAATATCAGTTCAGTCAGTTCAGTTGCTCAGTCATGACCGACTCTGAGACCCCATGAACTGCAGCATACCAGGCCTCCCTGTCCATCACCAACTCCTGGAGTTTACCCAAACTCATGTCCATTAAGTTGGTGATGCCATCCAACCATCTCATCCTCTGTCGTCCCCTTCTCCTCCTGCCCTCTATCTTTCCCAGTATCAAAGTCTTTTCAAATGAGTCAACTCTTTGCATCAGGTGGGCAAAGTATTGGAGTTTCAGCTTCAGCATCAGTCCTTCCAATGAACACCCAGGACTGATTTCCTTTAGGATGGACTGGTTGGATCTCCTTGCAGTCCAAGGGACTCAGAGTCTTCTCCAACACCACAGTTCAAAAGCATCAATTCTTCGGCACTCAGCTTTCTTCACAGTCCAACTCTCACATTTATACATGACTCATAGCCTTAACTAGATTGACCTTTGTTGAGAAAGTAATGTCTCTGCTTTTGAATATGCTGTCTATGTTGGTCATAACTTTCCTTCCAAGGAGTAAGCGTCTTTTAATTTCATGGCTGCAATCACCATCTGCAGTGATTTTAGAGACCAAAAAAATAGTCAGCCACTGTTTCCCCATCTATTGCCATGAAGTGATGGGACCAGATGCCATGATCTTCATTTTCTGAATGTTGAGCTTTAAGCCAACTTTTTCACTCTCCTCTTTCACTTTCATCAAGAGACTTTTTAGTTCCTCTTCACTTTCTGCCATAATGGTGATGTCATCTGCGTATCTGAAGTTATTGATATTTCTCCTGGCAATCTTGATTCCAGCTTGTGCGTCCTCCAGCCCAGCATTTCTCACGATGTACTCTGCATATAAGTTAAATAAGCAGGGTGACAATATACAGCCTTGATGTACTCCTTTTCCTATTTGGAATCAGTCTGTTGTTCCATGGCCAGTTCTAAAATTAGGACAGATAATAGGCAAATTCTAAGCGCTGTGTAAATGTTGAACTGAAGGAAGGGAAGGAGGAAGGATAGAAGGGAGGGAGGGAGGGAGGGAGGGAGAGATGCTAAGTGTTCTGGGATCTAAATGAAGGAGTAAGTTTTAAGATCCACAGTTTTGAAATGTTTTCTGGTTTAAATGAAAATCATTATGTTGATAGTGGAGTATGTCCTCCTTACATTTCTTAGTGATAGTATTTGCCAAAAGATAAATTTTATGGATATTTGCCCCTGTATTATTCTCTGTTCTTTTATTTTTCACTGGGTAAATAATAAAATAATAGTTTTTCTGAAAATACTTTAACACGTTCGATGACATTTTTAAAGTCAATCAATATTACATATAAAATATTTTCCTCAATAATTAATTGAAAGTAGATATGACAAAATATGTACCCTTAGTCCTTTTTTTGAATTGAAAGTAGCTGTTTCAATTATATATACTCTCTAAAATTATTACTGTAAAAATGAGTAGCCTAATTATTATATTTTATATATACTTTTTGAAAACACCTTTAATTTGAAAAAGTGATAAAGTAAAAGTTGGGATAAGACTATATTCAATTTTTTTAACATTTGTTTCATGAAGAGCTTGTGTGGAACATTAGCTAAGGTACATTTAGAAGATTATTATACAAAGAATTTCCTGTACCATTTTAGTTAAGGATTCATTTTTATTACGCAGTTCTAAAGTGTCGTACATAGACATATCTAGTATAAGTGCTGACACAGACTTAATTACATCAGTACTTGCTCTAATTTTAATCTAAAGAGTTAAACGATTGTTCTGATAGCACTTACTTGAAGCACAGCCTGTGTCTGCCTGGAGCAGCTCTCTACCACACTTCTAATGGAAACCATTGTCTACAAAGTTTGTGAATGCAAACCTATCTTTAGTCTAAATACATCAAATGAATTCCTTTTAACAAATTTTCTTAACCTCAGCACTGTCAGCATGTTGGGCCAAATAGTCTTTGTCGTAGGAGTTGCCTTGTTTGTTAGCAACATCTCTGGTCACTGCGCACTAGATACCAATAGCATCCCCCACTGTGACAAACAAATGTTTCTAGATATCACCAAATATGCCTTCAGGGGTCAAAAATTACCCGGGTTAGAAAACACTCCCTAAATATCTTGAAACAACAATAAAATCCCACACTTTTTCATATACTAATTTTTGGAAAATGTAGGAAAAGTCCTTTTTTGTCAAATGAAATATTTTTTCAATAGAGAAAGATATTGTTTCAATGAAATAGACATTTGCTTTTTCAAGAAACAACATCACAAAAATCCCCCAGCACTCACAGATGACTGTCTGTCTCTTTGGCAGAAGAAAAGTTCAGGTTTTGCTGATTTTTATTACAGTTGTTGGTAGCAAATTGACAGCTGCTAAATATGAACCCTCTAGTATAATTAATCTTTGAAATTAACTTTTAAGCCTCAATTGTCAGTTTCTATTCTATTGTGTTATTTTAGGAGCAGATGCTTCTGACGAATTTTCAGTGTTTTCCTAACAAAAAGAAAAGAAAAAATGTTGATAGCTTTATCCTTTGTGTTTTTCTCTCTGTTCACATCTGAAGTCACATTTCAGGAAATATTTCTTTCTAAATATCTTCTAGAAACTGGTTGAAACATAAGTCACAGCACATTGCTGGTGATCTGAATTCTTGAAGCCTACATTTAATAGACGGAGTATCAGTCCCTCTATACCGCTGCTGCTGCTGCTAAGTCACTTCAGTCGTGTCCGACTCTGTGCAACCCCATAGACGGCAGCCCACCAGGCTCCCCTGTCCCTGGGATTCTCCAGGCAAGAACACTGAAGTGGGTTGCCATTTCCTTCTCCAATGCATGAAAGTGAAAAGTGAAAGTGAAGTTGCTCAGGCGTGTCCGACCCTCAGCGACCCCATGGAGTGCAGCCTACCAGGCTCCTCTGTCCATGGGATTTTCCAGGCACGAGTACTGGAGTGGGATGCCATTGCCTTCTCCATCCCTCTATACTATGAATTGCTAACCTCATATTTTAATGCCCCTTGCCATTACAACTTTATAATTCGATCATCTACACGCTTTATGTCTAATGTCTCTTTCATGAATTCTAATTTACAGATTTATTTTACTGAATTTTAATCCAAAGGGAATTATGTGATATCACTATTCCTGGGCTCTACTGCCAAAACCAATCTACTACCAATAACTATGAAATGTGGAATATTATACTTCTTACTTAGAAGAGTTTTCTTTTTAAATCTACTGATTCTATATAATAAAGATAGATTTTTATGACATGTCCCTCTGATAACATTTATGGTTGTGACTTTCCACAATGGGGGATGGTAACACTCCACTAGAAAATGGAGTGAACAAACTTTGAAGAACAGGAGCCACTCAAAAGAGGAGAAAATCCAAGAGCAGTATATACCAGTATAAGGGCAAATTCCCATGGATGAACTGGGATTTATAGGTCCAAAGAATTGGAAGTACAACTTAATAATCCCAGCTCACAAAGAGCAATGGGTTATGAAAGAGAGAGAAACAGACAAATTGAAAGAGAAATACAAGAAGGGAAGTGGAACCCCAGAATGTGGAAGCATTCCACAAAATGTGGAAGCCGGTTGCCTTTACTGACACTTAGAGTCACTAATCTAGGATTTTAAACTTCATTCTTTGCCACTCAATGATATCTTTTTTGAATCTAGATCAAGGAAAAAGTCTTATAAAATAAAACTTATGAGCTCCAATACACAGGCTACACAGACCGACCCCAAAATCATAGACATCTCATAACTCACTACTAGACACTCCACTGCACCCCAGAGAAAAGAAATCCAGCCCCACCCACCAGAACACTGATACGAGCTTCCATAAACAAGAAACCTCGACAAGCCACCGGCACAAACCCACATATAGTGCAGAAATGCCACAATAAAGAGAACTCCACAGACTACCAGAATACAGTAAAGACACCCTAAACTCAGCAATTTAAACAAGATGAAGAGACAGAAGAATTCCCAGCAGGTAAAGGAACAGGATAAATGCCCACCAAACCAAACAAAAGAGGAAGAAATAGCGAACCTACCTGATAAAGAATTCCGAATAATGATAGTGAAATTAATCCAAAATCTGGAAAGCAAAATGGAATCATGGATAAATAGCCTGGAGAAAAGCATTGAGAAGATGCAAGAAAGATTTAACAAGGACCTAGAAGAAATAAAAAAGAGTCAATATATAATGAATAATGCAATAAATGAGATTCAAAACACTCTGGAGGCAACAAATAGTAGAATAACAGAGGCAGAAGATAGAATTAGCGAATTAGAAGATAGAATGGCAGAATTAAATGAATCAGAGGAGAAAAAAGAAAAACGAATTAAAAGAAATGAGGACAATCTCAGAGACCTCCAGGACAATTTTAAACGTTACAATATTCGAATCATAGGAGTCCCAGAAGAAGAAGACAAAAAGAAAGACCATGAGAAGATACTAGAGGAGATAATAGTTGAAAACTTCCCTAAAATGGGGAAGGAAATAATCACTCAAGTCCAAGAAACCCAGAGAGTCCCAAATAGGATAAACCCAAGGCGAAACACCCCAAGACACATATTAATCAAATTAACAAAGATCAAACACAAAGAACAAATATTAAAAGCAGCAAGGGAAAAACAACAAATAACACACAAGGGAATTCCCATAAGGATAACAGCTGATCTTTCAATAGAAACTCTCCAAGCCAGGAGGGAATGGCAAGACATACTTAAAGTGATGAAAGAAAAGAACCTACAGCCCAGATTATTGTACCCAGCAAGGATCTCATTCAAATATGAAGGAGAAATCAAAACCTTTACCGACAAGCAAAAGCTGAGAGAATTCAGCACCACCAAACCAGCTCTCCAACAAATACTAAAGGACATTCTCTAGACAGGAAACACAAAAAGGATATATAAATTCAAACCCAAAACAACAAAGTAAATGGCAACAGGATCATATCTATCATTAATTACCTTAAATGTAAATGGGTTGAATGCCCCAACCAAAAGACAGAGACTGGCTGAATGGATACAAAAACAAGACCCCTCCATATGTTATATACAAGAAACCCACCTCAAAACAGGGGACACATACAGACTGAAAGTCAAGGGCTGGAAAAAGATTTTCCAGGCAAATAGAAACCAAAAGAAAGCAGGAGTAGCAATACTCATATCAGATAAAATAGACTTTAAAACAAAGGATGTGAAAAGAGACAAAGAAGGTCACTACCTAATGATCAAAGGATCAATCCAAGAAGAAGATATAACAATTATAAATATATATGCACCCAACTTAGGAGCACCACAATATATAAGACAAATACTAACAAGTATGAAAGGAGAAATCAACAATAACACAATAATAGTGGGAGACTTTAATACCCCACTCACACCAATGGATAGATCAACTAAACAGAAAATTAACAAGGAAACACAAACTTTAAACGATACAATAGACCAGTTAGAACTAATTGATATCTATAGGACATTTCATCCCAAAACAATGAATTTCACCTTTTTCTCAAGCGCACACGGAACCTTCTCCAGGATAGACCACATCCTGGGCCATAAATCTAGCCTTGGTAAGTTCAGAAAAATTGAAATCATTCCAAGCATTTTTCTGACCACAATGCAGTAAGAGTAAATCTCTATAACAGGAGAAAAACTATTAAAAAGTCCAACATATGGAGGCTGAACAACACACTCCTGAATAACCAACAAATCACAGAAGAAATCAAAAAAGAAATCAAATTCTGCATAGAAATGAATGAAAATGAAAACACAACAACCCAAAACCTGTGGGACACTGTAAAAGCAGTCCTAAGGGGAAAGTTCATAGCAATACAGGCATACCTCAAGAAACAAGAAAAAAGCCAAATAAATAACCTAACTCTACACCTAAAGCAACTGGAAAAGGAAGAAATGAAGCACCCCAAGGTTAGTAGAAGGAAAGAAATCCTAAAAATTAGGGCAGAAATAAATACAAAAGAAACAAAAGAAACCATAGCAAAAATCAACAAAGCCAAAAGCTGGTTCTTTGAAAGGGTAAATAAAATTGACAAACCACTAGCCAGACTCATCAAGAAACAAAGGGAGAAAAATCAAATCAATAAAATTAGAAATGAAAATGGAGAGATCACAACAGACAGCACAGAAATACAAAGGATCATAAGAGACTACTATCAGCAATTATATGGCAATAAAATGGACAATGTGGAAGAAATGGACAAATTCTTAGAAAAGTACAACTTCCCAAAACTGGATCAGGAAGAAATAGAAACTCTTAACAGACCCATCACAAGCACAGAAATTGAAACTGTAATCAGAAATCTTCCAGCAAACAAAAGCCCAGGTCCAGACGGCTTCACAGCTGAATTCTACCAAAAATTTAGAGAAGAGCTAACACCTATCCTACTCAAACTGTTCCAGAAAATTGCAGAGGAAGGCAAACTTCCAAACTCATTCTATGAGGCCACCATCACCCTAATACCAAAACCTGACAAAGATCCCACAAAAAAAGAAAACTACAGGCCAATATCACTGATGAACATAGATGCAAAAATCCTTAACAAAATTCTAGCAATCAGAATCCAACAACACATTAAAAAGATCATACACCATGACCAAGTGGGCTTTATCCCAGGAATGCAAGGATTCTTCAATATCCGCAAATCAATCAATGTAATACACCACATTAACAAACTGAAGAATAAAAACCATATGATTATCTCAATAGATGCAGAGAAAGCCTTTGACAAAGTTCAACATCCATTTATGATAAAAACTCTCCAGAAAGCAGGAATAGAAGGAACATACCTCAACATAATAAAAGCTATATATGACAAACCCACAGCAAACATTATCCTCAATGGTGAAAAACTGAAAGCATTTCCTCTAGAGTCAGGAACAAGACAAGGGTGCCCACTTTCACCATTACTATTCAACATAGTTTTGGAAGTTTTGGCCACAGCAATCAGAGCAGAAAAAGAAATAAAAGGAATCCAAATTGGAAAAGAAGAAGTAAAACTCTCACTGTTTGCAGATGACATGATCCTCTACGTAGAAAACCCTAAAGACTCCACCAGAAAATTACTAGAACTGATCAATGAATATAGTAAAGTTGCAGGATATAAAATTAACACACAGAAATCCCTGGCATTCCTGTACACTAATAACGAGAAAATAGAAAGAGAAATTAAGGAAACAATTCCATTCACCATTGCAATGAAAACAATAAAATACTTAGGAATATATCTTCCTAAAGAATCTAAAGACCTATATATAGAAAACTATAAAACACTGGTGAAAGAAATCAAAGAGGACACTAATAGATGGAGAAATATACCATGTTCATGGATTGGTAGAATCAATATAGTGAAAATGAGTATACTACCCAAAGCAATTTATAGATTCAATGCAATCCCCATCAAGCTACCAACGGTATTCTTCACAGAGCTAGAACAAATAATTTCTCAATTTGTATGGAAATACAAAAAACCTCGAATAGCCAAAGCTATCTTGAGAAAGAAGAATGGAACTGGAGGAATCAACCTGCCTGACTTCAGGCTCTACTACAAAGCCACAGTCATCAAGACAGTATGGTACTGGCACAAGGACAGAAATATAGATCAATGGAACAAAATAGAAAGCCCAGAGATAAATCCACGCACCTATGGACACCTTATCTTTGACAAAGGAGGCAAGAATATACAATGGATTAAAGACAATCTCTTTAACAAGTGGTGCTGGGAAAACTGGTCAACCACTTGTAAAAGAATGAAACTAGACCACTTTCTAACACCATACACAAAAATAAACTCAAAATGGATTAAAGAGCTAAATGTAAGACCAGAAACCATAAAACTCCTAGAGGAAAACATAGGCAAAACACTCTCTGACTTACATCACAGCAGGATCCTCCATGACCCACCTCCCAGAATATTGGAAATAAAATCTAAAATGAACAAATGGGACCTAATCAAACTTAAAAAGCTTCTGCACAACAAAGGAAACTATAAGCAAGGTGAAAAGACAGCCTTCAGAATGGGAGAAAATAATAGCAAATGAAGCAACAGACAAACAACTAATCTCAAAAATATACAAGCAACTTCTACAGCTCAATTCCAGAAAAATAAATGACCCAATCAAAAAATGGGCCAAAGAACTAAATAGACATTTCTCCAAAGAAGACATACAGATGGCTAACAAACACATGAAAAGATGCTCAACATCACTCATTATCAGAGAAATGCAAATCAAAACCACTATGAGATACCATTTCACGCCAATCAGAATGGCTGCTATCCAAAAGTCCACAAGCAATAAATGCTGGAGAGGGTGCGGAGAGAAGGGAACCCTCTTGCACTGTTGGTGGGAATGCAAACTGGTACAGCCACTATGGAGAACAGTATGGAGATTCCTCAAAAAACTGGGAATAGAACTGCCTTATGATCCAGCAATCCCACTGCTGGGCATATACACTGAGAAAACCATAATTGAAAGAGACACGTGTACCCCAATGTTCATAGCAGCACTGTTTGCAATAGCCAGAACGTGGAAGCAACCTAGATGTCCATCCACAGATGAATGGATAAGCAAGCTGTGGTACATATACACAATGGAGTATTACTCAGCCATTAAAAAGAATGCATTTGAATCAGTTGTAAGGAGGTGGATGGAACTGGAGCCTATTATACAGAGTGAAGTAAGCCAGAAACAAAAACACAAATACAGTATACTAACGCATATATATGGAATTTAGAAAGATGGTAAAAATAACCCTATTTACGAGACAGCAAAAGAGACACTGATGTATAGACCAGACTTTTGGACTCTGGGACCGGGAGAGGGTGGGATGATTGGGGAGAATAACATTGAAATATGTATAATATTATATCTGAAATGTATTAATTGTTCAAACTAAATACTGTCATGTTACAATTTGTTCATATTAGATGTTTGTAATGTTTCTGATAATCAATGAAAGAGATTCTTGATAAAAAAAAAAAGAAAAGAAAAAAATAAAAAAAATAAAAAAAAATAAAATAAAACTTAGCTCATAGAAACAAGAAAGAATGAGCGAGATGGAAAAAAAGAGGAGCTAACATTTGTTGAGAGGCTTCCATGTTTTAGGTCCTGTGCTAAACTCTAAAAGTGGCTTTTTTCTTATCAAAGAATAGCTGTGTGCTTTTAAAAAATCTTTTAAAAGGGATTGGGGAGGGGTGAATTTTAGGAAATAGTAATCCATGGAGAATATTTCAAAGTAATTGGGAACGAGAAAGCATTTTTTTTGTTATTATTATTTTTCGTTTCCCTGGCAGCTCTCAAAAAAGGTATGAAAATCTTGCTTTTTTTATTTTTTAAAACTTTAAATTTAGAACTTAATGCAGTCCTAAGGTGGAGAAGGAAATGGCAACCCACTCCAGTATTCTTGCCTGGAGAATCCCAGGAATGGGGGAGCCTGGTGGGCTGCCGTATATGGGGTTGCACAGAGTCAAACACGACTGAAGCGACTTAGCAGCAGCAGCAGCAGCAGCAGCAGTCCTAAGGATTATTTGAAGAATTTTTGATACTATCTTTAACTGAGGTTACCAAATTATACCTGCTCTCACTTGTGGCTCAGCTGGTAAAGAATTCTCTTTGCAGTGAGGGAGACCTGGGCTCAATCCCTGGATTGGGAAAATTGCCTGGAAAAGGGAATGGCTACTGACTCCAGTATTCTGGCCTGGAGAATTCCATGAACTGTATAGTCTCAGTTCAGTTCAGTTCAGTTCAGCCACTAAGCCATGTCCGACTCTTTGTGAACCCACAGACTGCAGCACGCCAGGCTTGCCTGTCCATCACCAACTCCTGCAGCATACTCAAACTCATGTAAATCATACTGGTGATACCATCCAACCATCTCATCCTGTCATTCCCTTTTCCTCCCACCTTCAATCTTTTCCACCATCAGGGTTATTTGCAATGAGTCGGTTCTTCACATCAGGTGGCCAAATATTTGAGTTTCAGCTTCAGCATCTGTCCTTCCAATATATGTTCAGGACTGATATCCTTTAGAATTGAGTGCAAGGATCTCCTTGCAGTCCAAGGGTCTCTCAAGAGTCTTCTCCAACACCACAGTTCAAAAGCATCAATTTGTCGGCACTCAACTTTCTTTTATAAAAATCCAACTCTCACATCCATACATGACTACTGGAAAAACCATAGCCTTGACTAGAAGGACCTTTGTTGGTAAAGTAATGTCCCTGCTTTTTAATTTACTGTCTAGATTGGTCATAGCTTTTCTTCCAAGGAGCAAGCATCTTTTAATTTCATGGCTGCAGTCACCATCTGCAGTGATTTTGGAGCCCCAAAAAGTAAATTCTCTCACTGTTTTCATTGTTCCCCCATCTGTTTGCCATGAAGTGATGGGACCAGATACCAGGATCTTAGTTTTCTGAATGTTGAGCTTTAAACCAACTTTTTCACTCTCCTCTTTCACTTTCATCAAGAGGCTCTTTAGTTCTTCTTTAATTTCTGCCATAAGGGTGGTATCCTCTGCATATCTGAGGTTATTGATATATCTCCCGGCAATCTTGATTCCAGCTTGTGCTTCATCCAGCTGGGCTTTTCACATGATGTACTCTTTATATAAGTGAAATAAGCAGGTTGACAATATACAACCTTGACATACTCCTTTCCCGATTTGGAACCAGTCTGTTGTTGCATGTCCAGTTCTAACTGTTGTTTCTTGACCTGCATACAGATTTCTCGAGAGGCAGGTCAGGTGGTCTGGTATTCCCATCTCTTTCAAAATTTTCCACAGTTGTTGTGACCCACCAGATCAAAAGCTTTGGCATAATCAATAAAGCAAAAGTAGATGTTTTATGGAACTCTCTTGCTTTTTCAATGATCCAGTGGATGTTGACAATTTGATCTCTGGTTCCTCTGCCTTTTCTAAATCCAGCTTCAACATCTGGAATTGCACAGTTCACATACTGTTGAAGTCTTGCTTGGATAATTTTGAGCATTATTTTGCTAGCATGTGAGATGAGTGCAATTATGTAGTAGTTTGAACATTCTTTGGCATTGCCTTTCTTTGGGATTGGAATGAAAACTGACCTTCTTCAGTCCTATGGCCACTGTTGATTTCCCCTATTTTCTGGCATATTGAGTGCAGCATTTTCACAGCATCATCTTTTAGGATTTGAAATAGCTCAACTGGAATTCTGTCATCTCCACTAGCATTGCTCGTAGTGATGCTTCCTAAGGACCACTTGACTTTGCATTCCAGGACATCTGGCTCTAGGTGAGTGATCACACCATCATGGTTATGTGGGTCATGAAGATCTTTTTTGTATAGTTCTTCTGTGTATTCTTGCTGCCTCTTCTTAATGTCTTCTGCTTCTGTTCAGTCCATACCATTTCTGTCCTTTATTGTGCCCATCTTTGCATGAAGTGTTCCCTTGGTTATCTCTAATTTTCATGAAGAAATCTCTAGTCTTTCTCATTCTATGATTTTCCTCTATTTCTTTGCATTGGTAGCTGAGGAAGGGTTTCTTATCTCTCCTTGCCCTTATTTGGAACTCTGCATTCAAATGGGTATATCTTTCCTTTTCTCCTTTGCTTTTCGCTTGTCTTCTTTTTACAGCTATTTGTAAGGCCTCCTCAGGCAACCATTTTGCCCTTTGCACTTCTTTTTCTTTGGGATGATCTTGATCACTGCCTCTTGTACAATTTCATGTACCTCCATCCATAGTTCTTCGGTTACTCTATCAGATCTAATCCCTTGAATCTATTTGTCTCTTCCACTGTATAGTCATAAGGGATTTGATTTAGATAAATTCTGAATGGTCTAGTGGTTTTTCCCTACTTTCTTCAATTTAAGTCTGAATTTGGCAATAAGGAGTTCATGATCTGAGCCACTGTCAGCTCCCAGTCTTGTTTTTGTTGACTGTATAGAGTTTCTCCATCTCTGGCTGCAAAGAATATTATCAATCTGATTTCAGTATTGACCATCTGGTGATGTCCATGTATAGAGTCTTCTCTTGTGTGTTGGAAGAGGGTATTTGCTATGACCAGTGTGTTCTCTTGGCACTACTTTGTTAGCTTTTGCCCTGCTTCATTTTGTACTCCAATGCCAAACTTGCCTGTTACTCCAGGTAGCCCTTAACTTCCTACTTTTGCATTCAGTATCATCTATGGGGTCACAAAGAGTAGGACATGACTAAGCAACTTTCACTTTCACCTGACCTTTCCTGTAGTTGAAAGTTCTCACTACAGTTTATTTTCTCATTTTCCAGCATAATCTAATGAAGTCATCAAGTTCATGGGGTGATTGTTACTAGTACTGAGAGCTGAGGACAATAAGGAAGCAGATATGTCGATGAAATTACTGAGTACTTTTTCCTATTTATTGTTCTGCATATAAGCAAAGGTGTGAAACTTATCAGCAGAATAATGTCAAGAATAAAGTATTTATGTTTCCATGTGGAAAGATAAAGTTTACGCCTAAGTTATGAATGGTTACTATTTCTCTTATCTAGCCTTCTGCTATTGGAAAGGCAAAGCACTGGATTACTTTACCAATGAGGTAAATGAGATCCAGAGAAGGTAACTATTTGCCTGTACAGTGAGACCAATAAGAAGCTGAATGAGGAAGCAACTATATCTGTTCCCTCTTAAGAAATCCATGTTCTATTTAAAAGAGCTGTTTTTGCTATCCATGCTTCTGAACCAATTAAAAGGCTGTTTTCATATATTTGCAAGAGTTTATTGTGTACCTATAGTATTCCAGGCAAGGAGTAAAGGACAAAACAATAAACAAGAGTTTTTGTTTTTTTTTTTGCCTCAGAGAAACTGAAATTCTAGAGCTTTAACATTCAGTTTGTCAATCAATTGTAATAAGAAGCATTAAAATAGCTCCATATTTTCTCTATCTTTCCTTTAATAGAGTCTCATGCTTTTATGTCATATACATCTAAAAAAGATATTTAAGTTACTCAACTCTTTAAGTACCTTAGTGGTCTCATCATTGTTAAAGGAGAATGCTTTTTAAAAGTAAATTATTTTAATTATATATACAAAATACTTCTTAAATAAAAATTGGAAAATATACAATAACGAAAGCCCCTAATGAGTTTACACACAAACACAAATATTATAAATAATGTTATTTTGAACATGTATGAGAAGAACACATTATTTTTCTTTAAGATAATTACTCTTGGACATATTCTTCCACATGATTACAGTGACTGGATCAATGGTTATTAGTATTTGCAAGACTTTTTAAAAAGCATATGCACATTTGCAGGAACTCCAGCAAGATATGGGCATCTGGCTCAAAGGCTTTCACCAAAATATGGCTATTATCATTAAAAATAAAAATTAAACTTTGATAATAAATGTTTGAAAATGAAAATAATAAAAAAAGCTGTATGTTACCCACAAATATGGGATACAATGCTTAATTTTAGAATAATGAGGTCAAAAAGCAAAATGATTATTTTTGGAAGCAGTGTAAGAAAGGAGAGGGAGAGTAAGAGGTGGCTTAGGTCTGTGAGGATTCACTTTCATGCATTGGAGAAGGAAATGGCAACCCACTCCAGTGTTCTTGCCTGGAGAATCCCAGGGACGGGGGAGCCTGATGGGCTGCCGTCTATGGGGTCGCACAGAGTCAGACACAACTGAAGCGACTTAGCAGCAGCAGCAGCAAGCAGCAGTTACTTTTTATTTTTCATTCTCTATCCTTTTCTTCCTCAAGAGCTCTTGTGAAAACTGTAAAGACTGTGCCAGTATGCAGTATGAATAGGGACAACCATTTAAACATGTGATTTGTTTATAATTAAGGGACCGCTATTATTGGGGTCATAGATTTGGTAGTGTGTTATAATGAGGTACTCTGTGATAAACTGTACTCTGTAATAAACTGTGAATTCACAAAAGCTCCTGTTCTCCTGATTAATACCTTTGTGAATGTTACCACAGAATCAATATCAGAAAATATCAGCTCACGCTAGAGGAGGGAAGGGGGAGAAATGATTTCACAAGTTCAGTGAGTCTAATTTGTTTGTTTGCATATAATATTCATAAAATCATCCCCCATTTGTGATGAAAAATTCACCTCCGGGCATGAGGACAAAAGGAAAACAGGTAATTAAAATTAATGAAACAAAAGCAGTGATTATGTACACAGTTGATCAACAAATCACTTCAGGTGGTCCCAAAATTTATTTATCTTCTCTCTCTGTGGCTAATATGCTAATATGACTAGACAGGTTAGGAATGTGTACTTACTCACATCTACTGTCTTCTCCCTGGGAGATGTGTTGAATTAGAGAATAGTTCCATCTTTTTGTGAAGAAAGCAGCTTGATATTACTGAAGTATTTAATGAGATATTTCCTATTAATTCCTAAAGCTACTATTCTCCACTTGTCATCCTGAATGACTTTTCTGGCCAATGACTTTTCTGGAACAATGATGTTGGTACCTTTGAACTGAGAAACCTGGGAATACAGTCTTTGCTATTTTCTTTGTTTTCATTATGAATATAAAATGTTAGCAAATATTCTTCCTTATTTCTCATTACAAAGAGCAGATTCTCTGAAATGAAGATGAGGGAAATTTGTATATGACTTCTTCCTTGGGTCTTCCATAATCCCAAGAACTACTTCCTGATCCCAAGTACTGCTTTTACCTCTGTCTTCTGCAGCTACAAGCTGACATGCTTCTTAAAACTATTTTCATGGAAAACCTCCAATGTAATGCATGGCTAAATATTGCAATAATACTTTATGGCATATATTTTATAGCAGGGATATGGTCAGATGTTTTAACAGATGACATTTTTTCCCCTTTTGTTCCATTTCTAGCCAATGAACCAGTCAAAGGGTTTCCCATTGCAGTGGGCCATTTATAAGCAAACCTCAGATGCATCACTCTAGATCCCTGTTTGGTATTATACGTTTCTAGAAGAGAGTAGAAAGTTCTTTCCAACCTTGTGTAACTTCTGTTTTGTGGACAACAGGTCTCAAATTATATGCAGCATTGTAGAACAAAGTAGTATGAAATCATTGGCAAGAATTTACTTTTAATGAAGATGGCATTTATCATGGCCTGTCCTCCCTACAGCCTGTGAGACACCAAGGAAAATTTCTAAGCCTCCCCAAATTAAAGTTATCCTAGGCAGAACATTGGATAGTCCAGATTGAGCAGGCTGTGTTGAAGAGATTTTTTTCATTCAGTGCCATCCAGCCAATCTGTTCCTGGCATCATCAAAGATACTCAGGATAGCTGGCCAAGTTGTTCTTAGAATTGAAGCTCATCTAGTTTATGTTAGAATGTAACTTAGCTCACTTAATTTTTCTCAGAACTTTAAACTCAAAATGTTCCTTCTACTCCACTCATCTGAAATACATTAAGGAAAATAGATTGTTTAAAGGGACTATATGTATCTTCTAGGCAACTCCCCAATTTTGCATATGTAAAAGCAGTGGCTTGGAGAGATTATGAGACTTTTCTAAAATTCAGTTTAGGCTGAAAACTCAAATCAACAAAGACTTTCTCTCTTGAGATTGTACTCTCTTTCTCTGCTCCATGCTGCCTCATTTCCTTCTTTTCTTTTTTCTAACAGGCATATATTTAGTGTGTGTGTGTGTGTGTGAGAGAGAGAGAGAGGAGAAAAATAGAAGGGGACAAGCAGAGGTGGAGAGAGAGATTCTTATAATGTTTAAATCCTTACATTGCTAGGCCATTATATGCCATTGTTACAGGATATTTCTGTGACATAATTACATATTTTTGGTGATGCTTTGGTCTAGAAAGGGATTTTCGATAGGCTTCCCATTAAAAGCCACTTCTTCACCAGTGGCTCAGTGGTAAAGAATCCACCTGCAATGCAGGAGATGAAGATTTGATCCCTGGGTCAGGAAAATCCCCTGGAGAAGGGCATCGCAACCCACTCCAATATCCTTGTCTGGAGAATCCCATGGACAGAGGACCCCAGTGGGCTACAGTCCTTGGGGTTGCAAAGAGTTGGGCACAACTGAATCGATTTAGCATACACACATGCAGGAATTTTTGATGGAGATGATTTTTCCCTCAGGGTATATTATGCAAGGTCTGAAAATGTTTTTGCTTGTCATAACTGGGTTGGGGGATGCTCCTGGCATGTCAAACATAGAGGCCAGGCATGATGCTTAACGACCTAAAATTCATAGGATAGCCCAATAGCAGAGAATTATGTGGATCAAAATGCTGATAATGAAGAGGCTGAGAAACTCTGATACAAAATATTAAGCTGTTGGAAATCATTCTAATTTGCCCAAGAGGTGGTGTGCTTGTGAATTTTTGAGTCTTCTTGACCATGGAGGCATTCGGTCTGTAAATTTGATCCAGAGCCAAAACATATATGTCACCACAATGCATTTGGCCCAAGGAGACATATCAAATTTTTTGTTTTTTTGTTTTAATAGGTCATGAGGTGGAAGAAGAAAATATATTTATCTTTTATTCATGGTCTAAGGAGATCAGTGATTGTCTAGGTGGCTTAAAAAACTATTTTCTCACAGTCCAAGATCAAGGTGATTGCTGGTGAGAGCTCTTTTCCTGACTTATAAGTGACTGCCTTCCTACTCATTCCTCTCATGGCAGGAAGAGAGCCAGAGATGAAAGAGAGACTGAGAGAGAGAGAATGGGAACATGTGAAAGCGCAACCTCTTTGGTCTCTTCTTATAAGGACACTACCTGATGCTGGGAAAAATCGAGGGCATGAGGAGAAGGGGATGACAGAGGATGGGCTGGTTGGATGACATCATCGACTCAATGGACATGTTTGAGCAAACTCTAGGAGATAGTGAAGGATAGGGAAACCTGATGTGCTGCAATCCATGGGGGCTGCAAAGAGTCAGACATGACCAAGCAACTGAACAGCAAAATCCCATCATGAAGACCCTAATCTTGGGTGGCCTTGGCCTCCAGAAGCTTGAAGCAGAGTTTCAGTTCCTGGCCAGAGACTGAAGTCAGGCTGTGATGCTGAGAGTGCTAAATCCTGGCCATTAAACCATGAGGATCAGTGACCAATGACACAACCATAGCCCGTTGGCTTTTTAAAATTAATTTCCACATAGATACGGAAAGTAGTGAAACAAGTGTTTATTAGGAGGAAAAAGAGTATGTGTGGATAGACACACAGGCAAGCTCAGAGAGTCACGCCTTCGTGGTAGTTTGACTCTTTTCTATGGGGTGTTTCTTCTGGATTTCCTTTGGTTGATCATCTTGTTCTCCCTGGTTCTGAGACCGTATGTGGTTGATTTCAAAGTCCTCCCATGTGCACACGTGCATCTCTCAGCCAGGATGGATTCTAGCAAGGAGGCTAGGGGTACGTTGACATCACCTATTATGGGGTGGCACCCTCTCCCTTTTTGATTCCCAAGGAGTCTTTCTGTGCATATGTCATTGAGACAACCTCCTTGACCTTGAGAATTGAGACATATGTGATCTCTTTATCTCTTATCTGGGCAGGGCCCAGCTCCTCTCTGCCCCTGCCATTACCATGGTCTGAAGGTGTCCACCGGAGGCAGTGTTCAGCTGTTTACCCTGTTCCTTTTGTTATTTATATCTGGAAGTATAAACAGGAGGCTGGTTGTAAATGTCTAACTTGGAGCTCTTCTATCTTCTGCCTAAGCCCCACCCACACGGCTTGATCTAAACCCAACTATCCCCACAAAAGTCCCATCTCCAAACACCATTACATCAGAAGTTAGGGCTTTAACCAACATATGAATTTGGGAGGAGAGCAAGTCAGTCCATAGCATTCATATAAATAATGATGCTGAAGCTTTCCCCTTCCTGTTTGCCCTGAAGAAAGACTTAGTTCTAAGCACCTAGGACAGTACTTAGTGGACTAGGGAGTCATTAAATGCTTATTGACTGCCTCCCTGACTAAGAATGTTCATGAGCAGCTTCTTCCCCCAAAAACATAAGGGTGACCTCCCTCTAGGAGGAAAAAAAAAAATTGTGCAGAATTGTCTGAAGCCCATAATTTGAAAATAAAATCAGAGGTAAAGTGAAGAGAAGCTGAGAAAGGGCACCTTGTCAATGGAAAGATTTGTTTGTTTACTGACTTCAGTTTTTTTTTTTTCCTCTCTTTCACCTTAGTGCTGTGTAAATTCTGAGTTGAGTGCTAAATGGTCTTATTTTCAAATATATAAAATTAAGCCATTTTTTTTGTTATAAATGAAGACATATATATGCTTATATATGTATTTTTGGCATGAGTGTGTATCCACATATATTCTTTCATTTTTAATGACAGAAACAAGTGAAAAGTGGCAGAGTTCTAATGCTTGGAAATTTGCATAATGCAACCTTCTATGGCCATGAATTTTATCAAAAGCATAGAGGAGAATTTCCATGGGGTGATGGTTTCCTGCTATTAAACAGATTCCACCTGTTATTTGCAAAGCCAGGAGCACTAGAGGTATACTAACTGTCCCTTACTGTGATGTGTAATTAGGAATAGCCTGAATTATCTAAGCCATGGGAAAAACAGCAATTTAAAAACAAAATTAAGATATGTACTTTTCCATGAAAGTGGCTGAAAAAAATGGAGAAGCGCAAGAATATTTTTAAAAGTAACCTGTTCATAGGAATTCCCTGCCAGTTCAGTGGTTAGGACTCAGTGCTTTCAGTGTCAAGGGCCCAGGGTTCAATCCCTGGTCTGGGAATTAAGTTTCAGCAAGCCTTGCCAAGTGGGCAGGAAAAAAAAAAAAAGGAGGTAACCTGTTCCTACAATGCCCTGCTGCTAAGTCACTTCAGTCGTGTCTGACTCTGTGTGACCCCATAGACGGAAGCTCACCAGGCTCCCCTGTCCCTGGGATTCTCCAGGCAAGAACACTGGAGTGGGTTGCCATTTCCTTCTCCAATGCATGAACGTGAAGTCGCTCAGTCATGTCTGACTCTTAGCGACCCCATGGACTGGAGCCTACCAGGCTCCTCCATCCATGGGATTCTCCAGGCAAAAGTACTGGGGTGGGGTGCCATTGCCTTCCCCGTACAATGCCCTATCCAGCTGCAAATAATCATTAACAGACTTGAAAGACAGAGGGAATATGAAATGTCACAGACAGTGGAAAACTGGATCCTCTTCACATGAATATAATCTGTTAATACCAGAATCGATAGTTCTGGGATGCATCTCTGTAGTGATGACCCTATGCTCTGTGCATTTTTAGCGGTTGTTACCTATAATTTCTCTAGAATTTCTGAGTCCAGAGGCACTGTGCTTTGATTTGGGAAATCACAGTGTCTTGTTTAAGGAGGGTTCTGTATCAGGTTGGCTGTTGGACAGCCTTGTTATGAATTTTGGGTTTTGGCTGTTGAGAAGCAGTGTCATTGAAAGGACACTGAAGAAGGAGGCCTGAGATGTTAGCCCTGGGCTCTATTATTCAGTGTTATTATGTAGCTCAGCGACTCATTGATTTCTGAGCTTCAGTTTTGTGAAGTATAATCTGATGATAATAATCCATAGCTTGCCTCCATCACAGGCTTGTTGAGAAGTCCATGTTGGATTTGCATGCGTGCTCAGTTGCTAAGTCATGTCTGACTCTTTTGCAACCCCATGGACTGTAGCTTGCCAGGCTCCTCTATCTGTGGGATTTCCCAGTCAAGAATACTGAAGTGGGTGGCCATTTCCTTCTCCAGGGGATCTTCCTGACCCAGAGATTAAACCCACATCTCCTGAATTGGCAGGAGGGTTGTTTACCACCAAGCCACCAGGGAAGCCCACATGCTGGATAGTTTATATGAAAAAACAAGAGAACAATAGCATGTTCTATGTGAGCTAATTATAACATTATTGGGCTTCCCTGGTGGCTCAGCTGGTAAAGAATCTGCCTGCAATGCAGGAGATAACAGTTCGATTCCAGAGAAAGGTACACTGGAGTAGGGATAGGCTACCCACTCTAGTATTATTGCACTTCCCTGATGTCTCAGCTGGTAAAGAATCTGCCTGCAATGTGGAAGACCTGGGTTCCATCCCTGGGTTGAAATGATGTCCTGGAGAAGGGAAAGGCAACCCACTCTAGTACTCTGGCCGGGAGAATTCCATGGATTATATACAGTCCTTGGGGTCCCAAAGAGTCAGACACGACTGAGCGACTTTTACTCACTCACTCATAGCATTATTATTTTAATTGTTATTATTATAATTTTTAAATGATTATTGTTTTAATGACTACTAGATTAGTTCTGTTGTTTTTCTGGATTTTTCAGTATTTGACCTTTTTCTCTTCAGAATTAGACTGGATAATAACAATGGCAAACATTTGCCATGTGCTTAAAAGTTCCAGAGTTGCTTTTTTTTTTTCCTAAGAGTTTGACATATATTAACTTATTTAACCATCCCAACAATACTATAAAGGAGGTAATATTATTCTTATACATTTTGTAGAGATATCAAGGCGATAATGAGTGAAACAAGCTGATAAGTCATAGAGTTAAGATTTAAAGCCAAAACTTTTTCCTTTAGTACTGTGCTCTGTGGTGACAGTTTGATATGAATGTCATATGTATACTGGCTGGTTGAATCAAAATTTAAAATACAGCATGCTACCACATCCTTATTTGATTTTTAATAGCAATTCTAAAGTTATCTCTGTAGTAGTAGTAATAATAATAATAATAAACATATTGAATGAGATGTCAATGCCTTACATGGATCTTTTATCCTTTACAATAAGTCTTTAGTAAGTACTCATTACTGTTGTTCTTATTTTAAATTGAGGAAGCAGGTTCAAAGAGGTGAAGTAACTAGACCACACTCACATGGTAGTTAATGTTTGAACTGGCTCTCATAGAGACTATCTGGTCCTAGAATCTTTATTCCTAATCACTGCATTGTGTTGCTTCCTTTTTAAAATTATTTTTTTTAAACCTTGCCACAGTCCTTCTACTTGTATAATACTAGACAGGTTTTCTGAGGCAACGAAGTTGTATTCTAATCACAATGGCCAGTTTAGGGCAAAGCTCTATCTTATGTATGCATTGTTGATATAAATCAGTTCTGGCTTTTGTTTATTTTCACGGGTAAGAGGATTGATATATTCTTTTAGGGAGGACTTGTGGTAGTATCCATCATCTGGAGAAAGACAGTCAGTGCATATGCACGTTAATCTGACAGATGGTCAGAGTTCAGAGCCTGGATCTTACTTCTGCATTACCCATAATAAATAAACCATATTGGAAGGTTTGAGTGTGCAGAGGGAACACAGAGAATTGATTTAGGACAACTTGCTAGATGACCTTATTTTATATTAATTTAATATATTGGCCAAATTTTAAAAGTCATGCCCTTCATAAAATGGCCTAAGGATGTGTATATGAAAATTAAAATTTTAATGCAAACACATAAAACAAAGCAGCTGCAGTATAACACACACAGCAGGGAAGTCCTTAGGGATATGCTAACATGAAAATGGACTCGTTATGTATGTAGGTATGTACTACCTCCTAATGACTTTCAAATAATTTGCATGCCAAATGATTTTCACAAAAAATACTCGTTATGTCATTGGTTTAGGATTTGAAGCTGAGTCCTTTTGGGCTGAAGGTTATTGCCTTATTCTAAGGCCCATTTTGGTTACTGTATTCCACCTGCAACAGCCATGTAGGAAGGTTAAATAAAATTATGTCCTTATTACTCTGCTGATTGACTGAAAATCTAGACTTTCCTCATTCTAGCTGTGTATTACCATGGAGAAGGCCTAGTATATTTTGAACTAAAATCTATGACAGTCAACTGGAATGAAATCTTTCCAATATCAGACTTGGTAAAAGTTTCTTAGTGACTCGCCCATTGCTTTTATTGTATTTATTTGCTTACACTCCATCTTGTCTGAAATAGGTTTCAGATATTCTCTGAATTGTTGCTGCTCAATTCTGAAGTCAGAATCAATATTCTTAGATAGTGATGATCCAAGGTAGCACAAGTACATTCCCAAGTGTCTGTCTTGATTGGTTCTCTCTTGGGCTAGGAAATAAAATTCTACTGACAATGAGCTAACTGTAGGGTAATGGGAAATTGTAGATTGTTATGTGTTTGTTTATGCAAACTCTGTCTGGGAGGAGGGTGATCTCTTTAGAATTGAAGACTAAAATGAATGAGTTGTGGGAAAATTGGATTTTCCAAAAGCCAGGTGTCAACAGACAACGTAGTCCAGAAATGACAGTTTTAGTGGCTATGTTTCTAATTTAGCTTTGTTTCTTGTTTGTTTGTATGTCTGTGTTTTTATTTTTGGAGGTGGATTGGGCCAGATAGGGCAAAGGAGTAAATATCTCTGTTCTAGAACCTGGTTCCTCTCCACCTTTCCCACACTGACTTTAGGACTTTTGCCCAGTCCCAGATTCCAAGAATATCAGGTTGGGGAATCCTTCAAGAACCTCTTTGTTTCTTTGTTGAGCTCACTCATTTGTTTAACTGTAACTTCCTTTGTTTTTGCTTTTCTTTTCTACTTAAAATCAATACTAAAAATAGAAAAATGAGAGTCCAAATATATTTGAATATTTTAAAATTAGCGAATTATAATAACCCAATAGCACCAAATATATTACTAATAATTATTCCGACGTTTAAAATATTTTGTAAGGCATTATTGCCTAGTCTATAATAAGTTGAAGAAAAAATCTTTCAAGCCTCTGATATTGAGAAAGAAATACTAAGTTTGTTTCTGGTAGTTGCATAGCCATTTGTATGAGTGGGTTGAGCAGAGAAAGCCATGTCTCTTCATCTGCTTTTAATAACTTTTCAGAACAATCCTGTGTACAATTTTTTATGGAATATAATTGCTTTATAATGTATTAGTTTCTGCTGAACAGCATCATGAATCAGCCATATGTATACATATATCCCCTCCCTTTAAGGTTTTATTCTCGGACAATCAAAATGGGTTTTCAGATGGTCGGTGCCTAGAAAGATAAATTTAGAGTCAGAAGGAGATACCACTTTTTTATTTCTTGTCCCTCAGGTGAGTGTGTCAGAAACCCTATGAAGATAACCTACCAAGATAAGCAGTAAACCAAAGAATGAAGATGCTACGACTGTTCCTTTGACCATGCTTCCAATATGGAATCATCCCTTGAACTTATTGAATTTATTCTTCCTGCTGTCTAGCTAGACTTGATTTTGGATTCCCTGTCCTTTTTTGCCTGATCTTGGAAAATTATCTCTTTCCTCCCAGTCTGTTTTTCAGAATCACCCTAAACACCTAATGACTGCTATAAAAGTGATCCAGTTGAGTGATAACTCTCCCTGAGATGATCAAAATCTTTTATTGATCACCATTATTCCATATATTTATAATAACCTGTTTTTCTTTTTCAAACTGTGGGTTGTATCCAATTAAACATGCATTTTCAGGGACTGACAGTGGGGGGAGAAGGAGACGACAGAGGATGAGATGGTTGGATGGCATCTCCAACTCAATGGACGTGAGTTTTAGTAGCTCCATGAGTTGGTGGGGGACAGGGAAGCCTGACTTACTGCAGTCCATGGGGTCTCAAAGAGTCAGGACACAAACTGAATTGAACTAGTTTCCTAACACATAAACAAGTGAAGTAGACTAAAATAAAGTAGAATAGAAAATATGGATACATAGTAAAGTTAGTTATTTTTTCTTAAAACTTTTCATCCACTTTTAAAATCTATCATACACATGTTTAATATATATGTATTACATATATCTATATATATAAATGTAGAGTATATATGTATGGTGGTGGTTTAGTCACTAATTCATGTCCAACTCTTGCGACCCCATAGACTATAGCCTGCCAGGCTCCTCCATCCATGGGATTCTCCAGGCAAGAATTCTGGAGTGGGTTGCCATTTCTTTCTCCAGTATATATGTACAAACATATGCATATAAATATACTAGATTGTTGTGTAAAATGTATTTCTTTCTATGGGTCATGTTAAAAACACTTGAGCTTCTTTATTGTAGGATAAAGTCCAAGTACTCCGTCTACAACTGTCATGGTGCCCTCCTTCTTTAACTCTCCATACCATCGCCCTAGTTTGGATCTTATTTCTCAGCCATATCTAACTGCTCAACACACAATATGAAGGTTTTTTTTTTAACCTCTTTGGTTTTACTCACATTGCCCCATCTGCTATAAATTTCATTCTTTCATTTACTTCATCCATGTAATTTCTATTTAATATTTTTTTCTTAGCTCAGATACAAATGCCCTCCAGAACCTTGCCTGAAATTCCCATTTCCCAATGGAGCAATGTGTCCCTTTCTTGACTTCATGAGCTCCTTTTCACAGCAACTAAAATACAGTACAGTGATTAAGAGAGTGGGCTCGTTGGAACCAGATTGCCTAGGTTCTTTAATCCTGACTCTTTTACTGCTATCTGTGTATCTTTCTGCAAGTTGCTTACATTCTCTGTGTGTCTCAGTTTCATAATTTGTAAAATTAGGATAATGATAGCAACAACCCCACAGAGTGGTTAATTAAATGAGTTAATGTGTGATAGGTGCACAGCGTAGAGGACTTGATCAACAAATATGACCTAGTATTATATTATAGTGCTTTGTTTTCTTCTGCCTGTGATGAACATTCTCCATGGAAAAATTCTTTTTCTGTTTGGAGGTGCCTCTGCAAACAACATTTCAGTCTACTTTTATCTGCATGCCTTAAGGTCATGAACTTTTCTTTGTGGGGAGTGGTGGTAGGAAAGGGCACAAAGTTCTTTTTAACCATCAGTCACTAGTGAGATAAAGAAGTTATGGAAAGAGAAAACAGTCACCATCAGGTGCCTTGAACCTCAGGGCAGAAATCTTGGATGTATTCAGCTGCTGAAGAAGCACCTCCTGGGGCTGCATTTATATAGTTTCTGGGCTTGTCAACTATCCAGTCCAGAGTCATTGTTAAGTATCGGTTTGGCCTCCAGCCTTCCAGTTTCAATTTTACATCAGTAAACCTTCCAGCCGGAAAAGGCAATGGCACCCCACTCCAGTACTCCTGCCTGGAAAATCCCATGGATGGAGGAGCCTGGTAGGCTGCAGTCCATGGGGTCGCTGAGGGTCGGACACGACTGAGCGACTTCACTTTCACTTTTCACTTTCATGCATTGGAGAAGGAAATGGCAACCCACTCCAGTGTTCTTGCCTGGAGAGTCCCAGGGACGGGGGAGCCTGGTGGGCTGCCGTCTATGGGGTTGCACAGAGTCGGACACGACTGAAGCGACTTAGCAGCAGCAGCAAACCTTCCAGCAAACAATCTTATTTAGGCCCCCGGTCAATGGCAAGCCACTCCAGTATTCTTGCCTGGAAAATCCCATGAACTGAGGAGCCTGGTGGGCTGCATTCCATGGGGTCGCTACCAGTCGGTCACGACTGAGCGACTTCACTTTCTCTTTTCACTTTCATGCATTGGAGAGGAAAATGGCAACCCACTCCAGTGTTCTTGCCTGGAGAATCCCAGGGACGGGAAAGCCTGGTGGGCTGCTGTCTATGGGGTCGCACAGAGTCGGACACGACTGAAGCGACTTAGCAGCAGCAGCAGCAGCAGCAGAAAACTCTGGCAATCATACAAATGTTCCAATTGATTCATCATCAATATGTACATGAGAGTGAGAGCTAAAGAAAATGTAAGATGGGGTTAAAAAAAAAAAATCAGAGTTCCATTAATTCTGTCCCCTCCCCAATAAATGCACTTTCTAATAGCTTCTCTCACTCAAGTTTCTATTCTCCTCTGTACATCGATGCAACCTTAAATGAATCCTGATTGTTTTGTTAAAAGTCGAATTGTGTTGCTATCCAATTTTCAGCCAAGATAAAGTTTAAAGCTACATTTAGTTGGGTATATCCCTGGCCTGAAGGTTTTAAGTTCCCACATGTAGTGTAAAAGGTAGATAATTGATTGTTAAATTTGCTACTGTGCCAACTGAAGTTGGTTTTAAAGCTATAATTATTAATTTTCCAGTTTTCATGTCACAGCGATAGCAGTAAAGGAGTCAGGATTTGTGATGCAAGGTTTTAATGTTGCTCATATCCCTCTAATCCCATCAGGAACATCCCTGGGCCACTGCCTACCACCACTGGACTGTACATGGTCTCAAGGTAGAGAGACATATCCTTCTTATTAAAAAGAAGATTCAATTTGCACTCAAACAAGACCTTGCCCCAGTGCAATCTGACAAATTAAAAAAAAAATAAAAAACTTTGGAAAAGCAAAAATACTAAGATAAAAAACAGTGTTCTCTGGCATGTTCATTTCAGAGCAGTTACTCATGGATTTTGATATTTGAGAGATTTCTAGAATCCAGTCTTCCAATGGAGAAGATAAAGTGGATTCATACTTGCCCTTCCCCAAGAGTAGATCAAATGTATATCCTGGCCATGACCCAGAGTGCCAAGACTAGTAAATAAATATATGTATCCCACTTGGCCATATGTTAGCATCACCTGGAGAGTTTTTATAACACCATGGTACCCAAACTGCATTTCAACTAATTCAGAATTTTTTAAGAGAGTGAAACCCAAGCATCAGAATTTGTTAATGATCTCTAGTTATTTTCATTATGTAATTCAGTTTGAGAATCATTATTCTAAGAAATAGAGCAAGCTCCAGGAGTTGATGAAGGACAAGAAAGCTGAGTGTGCTGCAGTCCATGGGGTCGCAAAGAGTTGGATAAGACTGAGGAACTGAACTGAAGTGATTCTAAGAAAACTTAAATAGATAAGGGTTATAAATCCAATAATTTATAAATTAGTTCTTTGACTGCTCTTCCTTTTTTTTTATTTCTTTGTGAATTAGAAAGTCTTTATGAAGTGAAGTGAAGTGAATTCGCTCAGTCATGTCCAACTCTTTGCCACCCCATAGACTGTGGCCTACTAGGCTTCTCCGTCCATGGGATTTTTTCAGGCAAGAATACTAGAGTGGGTTGCCATTTCCTTCTCCAGGGGATCTTCCCAACCCAGGGATCAAACCCAGTTCTCCTACTTTGCAGGCAAATGCTTTACCCTCTGAGCCACCAGGGAAGACTTTCTTTATGAAAGTGATCATCAAATTATTTTTATCCCCATTCCTTCCTAGGAAAAGGCATTTCCAGTTCCCATTGGTTGTTAATCTTGTGCTGGTTGCCTCTAGTACCAGATGTCAGTGCAGCAGTTATATTTTTAAAATACTCTAATATCAAAACATGCGTTTTAAAATTAACAGGCATAGATTGAAAGAGAACATGATGGAATGGCTTTTACTTTTTGCCTTCATGCTGAAAGAGGATTTCCTCCAAGGAAGGATAATTAAGTCCCTGAGAGAGTGTTCTTTGATCTTTTTCCATAAAAATATACTAAAATAAGAGGGATGCTTTTTTTTGGCACACTGTGATAAGATATGATAATACATGGGGGGAGAGGCAGGGGAGCAGACTTGATGGAGATGGTGCAGTTGTACTTTAGTTCATCATCAGTTTTCTTACACTTCAGTCATTAGTACTCAATGTTGAGACTCGCTGAGTGCTAATGACTAAAGGCAAGACTGCCTTCCTCCTAAAGCCATTCTAAGCTACTGATATCCACCCCTCTTTTAAGTGTTCTGGGACTTTACCCTATGCAAAAAAAAATAAAAAATGCACTTCATTGTAGTTATTCTGTATGTTACTGACCTGTCAGTAAACCTTGGAAATTAATGCCCAAATTATACTGATGCTGAGCCTCCATCATATTTGACTGTAGATTTTACAGTCAAATTTTACACAATTCCACTGCCACCAACAAATATTGTCTACATCACCAGGGATACTTAGGCATGTCTGACAGTTCTAGTTGTAGTTAATCTCCAAAACAATTTTTTTTCAATTCTAACAATCCAGGATCAAAATTCTAAGGGAGAATTTTCAGCCCAGACTTCACCTGAAATGTGTCCTGATATTACATATGAGTTGCTTCATGGGCATTCAATAAATGGCTTTCACTTAATAAATAGCATTTATTCAGTAAGTAGGTTACAGTGTCTGTATTAATTTTCCATTGCTGCTACATAATAGGTTACCACAACTTTGCTGCCTAAAACAACATCCACTTATTAGCTCACTTTTCTGTAGGTCAGAGTTCTGTGTCTTTGCTTACCATCTCACAAGGTTAAAATTAAGGTACTAAAAGGACTAAATTCTTCTCTGGAGACTCTGGGGATGAAACTGCTTCCAAGCATCTTCTGACTGTTAGCAGAAGTAGGTTCCTTGTGGCTGTAGGACTAAGGTCTAAATTTCCTTACTGATTATCAGCTAGAAGCTCATTCTTAGCTCTTAGGGACATCTCTTCCATCCTTGCAGCTGACGCTCCATCTTCAAGCCAACAACAGTGTTCTGTAGTTTCCACATGCCTTACATCTCTCTGACTTCTCCTCCTGCCTAATCCCACAGTCACCCCTATATTTTGGGTATTTGTTAGAGTAACACCCCACTTCTGGTACCAAAATCGGTGTGCTCTTCCTGCTGCTGCTGCTGCTGCTGCTAAGTCACTTCAGTTGTGTCCAACTCTGTACGATCCCACAGACAGCAGCCCACCAGGCTCCGCCATCCCCGGGATTCTCCAGGCAAGAATGCTGGAGTGGGTCACCATTTCTTTCTCCAATGCATGAAAGTGAAAAGTGAAAGTGAAGTCGCTTAGTCGTGTCTGACTCTTTGTGACCCCATGGACTGCAGCCTACCAGGCTCCTCCGCCCATGGGATTTTCCAGGCAAGAGTACTGGAGTGGGTTGTGCTCTTCCTATTGTTGCATAATTGATTACTGCAAATTTAGTGGCTTATAAAGATGTTTCTTTATTATCTCACAGTTCTATGGGTCAGAAGTCCAGACAGGCTTACATGAATTCTCTGCTCAGAGCCTCATAAGGCTGAACTCAGATCATCAGCTAGGCTAAGCTCTTAACTAGAGGCTCTAGGGGGAAAACCCTTTCCCAGATTCATTCAGGTTATTGGTAGAAAGATTGAAGGCAAAAGGAGAAGGGGGTGGCAGAGGATGAGATGGTTAGATAGCATCACTGACTCAGTGGACATGAATTTGAGCAAACTCCAGGAGGTAGTGAAGGACAGGGAAGCCAGGTGTGCTACAGTCTCTGAGGTCACAAAGAGTCAGACATGACTTAATGACTGAATACACACACACACACACACACACACACACACACCTCCTTGAATGTATAGTCTGAAGTCCGTGTTTCATCACTGGTTATCAGCAAGGGGGTGCTCTTTCCTTCTAGAAGTCATGCACATTCCTTCTCACATGGCCCTCCCATTTTGCAAAGCAGCAAAGGTGTTTTGAGATCGTCTCATGCTTGCATCTTCCTAACTTTTACTTCTTTTACATCTGGGAAAATCCTTGCTTTTAAAGGACTTCTGTGATTCGATTGCTTCCCAGGTTGCTCAGTGGTAAAGAATCCACCTGCCAATGCAAGAGACACTGGTTTGATCCCTAGGTTGGAAAAATCCCCTGGAGTGTAGGCAATGGCATCCCACTCCAGTATTCTTGCCTGGAAAATTCCATGGACAGAGGAACCTGGCGGACTACTGTCCATGGAGTCACAAAGATTTAGACACGACTGACCAACTGAGCACAGCACAGCACGTGATTAGGTTGGGCCCTCCCAGCTAAAACCTTCATGGGTGTTTTATATCAACATGCTCAAAGGATCCATCCACATGCAAAGGGAATAGGACTGTACAAAGACAGGGTCATTCCAAGTCATGCTTGAAAACTGTAGACTACAGCCTCTGGGGAACATGCAAGGCATATAGTTGTTTATGACTCTAGCTGACTAAGAATGTGTGTAATATGGTAAGATCATATGGCTGTAGCATACGGATTAAGTAATAATAACACTGTTTGCTTAGTGTAATCCTTTAAAGTCACTTCTAAAAGCATTGCCCAGTTTATCCTTCACAAAAGCCCCATGAGGTAGAGCTCGTTAGTCTCATTTTACAGAGGAGGAAACTGAGGCTCAGAGACCATCAGTGAATTGACAACATTCTCTGAAGTACTGTTGGAACTGAGGCTTGAACTCATATATGTTTGATTTCAAAACACTTAAACACTACATGCTGTTACTTCTGGTACCTTCTATACACAGTTTGTGTCCCTTCTTACTCCCTCATGAGGGTCACCTCATTTGACCACTCTGTGAACCAGCCCACACTTTTTCCATCTTCAATTCCATGTGCTTCCACATGAAGCCCAGTTAACCACTGAGGTCTTCAGCACCCTTAGAGAGACAAGAAGAACCAGAAGGGACCCTTCTCCTTCACTTAGGTTTTCTGACCCCTAGCATAGACTGTTCCAGCAGGCCTCCTGCTTCCAGAAATCCCCAAATGACAAGCAGGCATCTCTCTATCTCCCCCTCTGTATCCCTAAGCCACAGGGGGTGTGTGTACGACTCCCTGACAAGTTCTTCAGCAGATTCTGTTTCATTGTTGTGATGGTAAGTGCAGAGGCTGGCAGTGAGTGACATGACAGTGGCCCCACCTAGGCAACTGCTATGAGTGTCTCCCCTGGGGTCTCATTCATTTAACTTGAATATTTTGTGGGGAACAGAAAACAGACCTCTGTATTCCCTGTTAGGAATACTATCTCCTTCATGACTCTCAAGTCATATAGATTAGGAAGTATATTGGGGAGGGGGGATTCTTGAGAGGTGGATGCTTCTGTTGATCACAGCCATGGCAGGGGATCTGACCCAGTCTTATTTAGCATCTGAATCGTTTATTTCATCTTGGTCCTCATAGTTATGCTCAGACTGCCAAAGCAGAGGCAGCAAGAGAAGTGCCATGTGATCATCTGATACTTCAGTTCAGTGTGGGTTTCATAGTATGTGCTGAATAAATGCCCATTGAAAAATCACTTTTAAGGTTGATAGTATCACTATAAGTAATTCTTTATTGAAAAAAAAAAAAAAAAACAACTTCTCACTTGTATTCTGGTCTTTTCTACCTTCTTATCACCAACAAATTTTCACTCCAAAGTTCTTTCATCTTATGCAAAAGAGAAAATATCCTGACCACAGAATGAATTCCTCCAAGTTCTGTCAGTCAAACTAAATTCATTTTAACCCAGAGAATAGAACATGCCTTTGCCACTCCTGTATAGTTTCTTTCTGTCATTGTGCCAGGTGACTCTCATTTATTTAAATTCTTAACTAGAATTTATTTAAATATATCTAATGTATTATAAGTAATTCTATATATGTCAATATAATTAAGTGATATGACAGTATTGGTCATAATGGAATTAATCTCAACAAAGCACAAGTAAAAAATTATTAAATATGATAATTTTTGATCATATGATCAAAAATATGATGTTGGTCTGTTGTATATTTCAAAACTGAAATACAGTTTATATCAGTGGAAGGAAAGGAAAATCATGAGACCAGAGAGAATGGATTTTGCTTTCCAAAAGCAGGCTTTTGAATGAAGTTGGCTCTGAGTAGTAATTGCAATAGGATCAAGTGTATATGTTGTCTCCATTGTCACATTACTTACTAACTTTCTTACAAACTTGGTTCAATCTTGAAAAATCTAGGTGTCGTCCTGTAGCTTATAGTGTCAGTAACTCTTAAATTAATTCCTAAGTTAGTAACATCAGGAGTATACTGAAACATGTGTATGGTTGGCACACTTTAAGAAAGAGAGTAAATACTTACTGAACTTTTTAACATTTAAAAAATGACCAGTTGCTATTTATATATGGTTTTGATCTGATCTGCATATATATGGGAGAACTTTGGAGGAATGTTTACCAACAACAAAAAAAAAGGAAAAGGCAAGTGTCAATTATCAACTGTAAAAGAATGGATATATTTCTTTATCTAAAACTTAAAGTGGATTGTGATACTAAGGCAGACGAAAGTTGGCCGACCAGGCTCAAAAATTAAAACGTGTTATCAAAAGCAGTCAGAGAGCCCAGATGACTTCAGATTATCAACTCCATCTTTCTGTTTCTCCCTTGACTTGCTGCCAGTTGTGGGAGCCACTTGGTTTGAATGGGGAACTCATTTGTTACTCATGGGTAGTTTTATAGAAGGAAGGTTATTTGATTCTAATTTGACTGGACCTGATCGTTAACACTAGGTTATTAAGGGTAAGTTACTTCTCAACCGTGTAGTTTTGAAGACCTGCCATAATATAAACAAATATGAAAATGATGTAAACTCTCTAATTACTTGGCATACTAAATTGTTTATTAAGTGTGTGTATATATATATATATGGTTGAAGTCATTTTTGTTGAATAATTGACAAAGGTTTTACATTTTAGAATTAAATACAAATAGGAAGAAGAATGTTACCTGCAAATAGTAAATGCAGCTATAATTGCTTATTTAATTAGCAGGTTGGCATTTTTAAAGATAAACGTATTTTTAAAATTTTTATTTAAAATAAGAATACTATTTTAAGAAAGAATAAATGTGGAAAATGAAAAATTTGTGATAATGCTGTGAAGTATATTTTTCCAAATGTCTGATGAAGACTTGCAAATACCACAAGGTTAAGCAGAAAAGTATTACTTACAACTTGAAAATAACTCCGTGAAATAGCAAAAACAATTTCTGTATTCCATTTTGTGCATATGAAATACACTTATGAAATCATCTTTAGTAGTTCTTAAAGGGTTGAGATTGGTGCCCTTTTCATTATTTCATACTTTATTGTCTTACCTTGGGCTTCCTTTGTGGCTCAGCTGGTAAAGAATCCACCTGCAGTGCAGGAGACCTGGGTTTAATCCCTGGGTTGGGAAGATCCCCTGGGGAAGGGAACGGCTACCCACTCCAGTATTCTGGCCTGGAGAATTCCATGGACTGTGTAATCCATGGGGTCACAAAGAGTTGGACGTGGCTGAGCAACATTCACTTCACTTATTTTCTTATCTTAATCTTCTGGTTCAGTTTTGGCCCCAAAGTTTATTTCATAGAGCAATATCGCTATTGAATTTCTTTTCTATCTTTTTCTTAGAGTAATTCTCCAGAAGTTTCTGTGTAAACATCTGAGGAACTAGAAGTAATCACTCTGTTTTAAGATGAAATTTTACCCTGACATTGTTTATAAGCAGGATTTTACGTTCAGAAGATTACAAACTTTATACAGAGTTTATGAAGATCTTCAACATATTTATTTTCCTTGCTTGCCAAAAAAGCAGTTTTATTTGATACAAGTGCTAGTAATGTTTTCTCCTTAACACCATAAGAAACACCCCCTCATTCTTAAATAATTTATTGCCTTGAGTGATAGATCAGTTCAATGGAAAAGGAGCAGTTTGCATACCCTTCTGGTCAAGTTACCCAGATGTTACAGAATTGTATTAAAAAGTTGATCTCTTTAATACTGGCTAACAATTGGTAGATTTCAAATCAAGTGAGCAAAGTCAATATTTCACGGATTTTCAAGACAATCCTTTATGACACTGACTTCAAACATTTCTTCTTCCTTGTGACCTGTGTGTTATAGACTTAGACAGCAGAGTGATTTGCATAAAGAAGTCCCAAAAATCCTTCCTTCCTTCCTTCCTTCATTCAGCAAATTTTACTGAGCAACTATTACATGCTTGACACTAAACATAGGAAAAGAATAAGCAAGGTTCTTCCTTTGAAAAACCCACTTTCTAGTAGGAAGATTAAACGGACATTATAATGATTATTCTCTAACAAATTGCTAATTGTCAAGGTAGACATATAAGTAAAAATTTTACTGGATAGTTCAGATGCTATAACACTTTACTGACCATAGAAATAGGTTTTACGAAGAAGGAATGGGTCTTGTCTAGAAGGACAAGTAGTTTTCCTGTCAAAACTCCTTCCATTCTACCTTTGCTGTTAGAGAAACATCTTAAGAAACAAGAGTAAGGATGCATTTCACCTCAGGGGTTCTGTGCAGGAATAGTGAGCGGGACATTCTCAACATTTTTAACCGATGACTTGAATCTGTCCATTAATTCCAATCCCTGGAAATACCAGGCTGCTCCTAGGCAAAGCAGGCATTAGTTTGGAGCCAAATGATTTGAATTTTAGCCCAGATTTTGTCAGTAATTTATTGTTACTTCAGTTTCCTTATCAGCTGAAAACTGAAATTCAGCTAATAATTTTTGCTCTATCCAAGACCATTTTGAAGATGCAGTAAAATAATAGGTGCAAATATTTTTTGTAAAGTTACAAGTGCTATACAGATGGGTGGTGGGTGGTGGTGACTTTAGCTGAAAAGTACCACTGAAGTACTACAGACAGGCCTGGCAGTGATGATGGATTAAGTTTCTAGAATAGGTGTATAAATTGAAATGAGACATGTCAAATCTAATTGTTCCCCAGCAATGCTATTAATAAGAGTTACATTTCCAACCCATAGCCTGATGCTCAAAATTATGGACATCATAACACATGCCATCTGCAATCAAATATTGTCAATTTTTTCATGTTGCACTAGGCCACTATTCAATGAGACGCTTTCTCCAAAAAACTGGTGAATATAATTTTAACTTTTAAAAGCCCAGGAAATGATCTCACTGTTAGGTTTAGTATTAAAAAAGTATAGTGGATTCTACAGAAGTCTTATCTTCTCAAAAATGCCTGATTTATTTTATTACAACAGATGAACAACACTGAAAAGATCAGATCACAAATCTGAACTAGAATTTTTTGGATGATGTTTGTAATGAAAAGGCTTTTTCTTCCCCTGCAGTTGTCACCTCATCAGTAGTAGCAGCTGTAGCTAACGTGATATAAGAAAAAGCACATACCCTTGTTCCCACTGCATTTTGTATCTTTTGATTCCTCATGATACCAAAATGCCAGGAAGGTTTGCCTTGAATTTATAGCCAGACCCACAGGTTATTTATTGTTGAGCTTGATGCAGAATTGCACAATCAAGTCACAGATCTTGCATGCTATCTTGCTATCGACTATAATGATTGTGAAAACAATGCTTCGTAAACATTTTAAAAATTTGGCTATAAAACAATGACGGATTTTTCACCTACACATTAAGTCTTAGACATTTAAGATATTTTTCTTCCACAGCATAATCATGTCATGTAAAATAATTTTGGAGATATCTCCAGGATCAATAACCAGCCACAAAATAAAAGTCCTCATTATTTATAACTACGGATCACCCTTCTTTTTCCTAAGATGAGTTCTCTAGTTTTTTGTCTCTTGCATCTCCCTTTTATAGGCTTTCTCACATAGTCAGGGAGGACTCCAGTGAAGGGCTGGGCTGCATCTGTAGATAGTTACTTCCTGCATTAATTGCTTGAAAGTACTTATGACTCAGCATACATTTTATGTATTTCAGTTGAAAGTTACATACGAGCAGTTTATGCCTTAATAACATAAATTAATTTTGAACCATTAGCTGTATTTTTCATTGTACCTATTGATTATTGAGAGATAACAAATGAAACTTCATTTTTTGAAAAATGTTTCTATTTTAAGAGGAATTTTGTGGGGAGGGGAGGAATGATGGCAAAAAAATACTTTGACATTTTCCAGTGATAGAATGGCAATTTGGTACAGTTTATAATCCTCCAAATAGTCAAGATCTGAAGATTATTATCTAGGTGAAACTCCATTCTGAACAATATGCTCTGAAACTTCAAAATAATTCACCAAAGATTGGAAATAATGTTTGTCTTCATTGGTTTTGAGGTTACTTTGAGCATTTGTCAGTTATATTGTTGTGGAATTCTGTAAAAACATCAAGAAGCCACTGATCGGTTCCTACTCTGTGAGCTTATCAAGTCTGGGCCTCTTACAGTTTCAGCAGAAGTATATAGCATACTGTTTTAACTTCTAAAAAAATGGAAAAAAAAGAAGAGAGTTTCATTCCTAGAAGCAGCATTTTCTCTCTCTCTGATCAACACTGGCCTCTTGTTCATGTTCTGCTTGAGTGAACTTAGAGGAAGGCAGTTACCTTCATGTGATGAATGGTAGGTGATCTTTGGCTGTCCCCGTCTTAGACAGTTTTTGTCTTATCCTGACAAACAAATCTTCTCTATCTCTGTGGACTCCTAATAATATTTTATAGAATCAATTGTTGCCTTACAAAGTGCCAAAAAGTCTATCCCTTAATAAACAGTGTAACCAGTATGTGAAGGAAAAAGAGTTATTAACCTTTTCCACCTTAAGAAAACTTGGGTCTCGAGCAATTAGTTTTGCCCTCATTACAATACCACAAAAAAATAGTGGTATTTATTTCACTATTGATGCCATAAATACCATTATGTAACAAAATGCAGCTGTGTCAGAAGAAGCAAATTAATGGCTTAACACTCAGCTTCTTGGTTTCTCAAAAGAAGGTCCTTGATCCCTTCACAGGAACTTCAGTTTTTAATTATATTCATCAATTAGACACTTCATAGTAAACCATTTGCTTTGTAGGAAAAATCAGGATTAGGACATTAACACCAGGATAATAATGTCAAGAACTTTTTCTTTCTCTTCCAATTGTGGTAGACATCACCTTGCTCCAACATAATTTAATTTCTTACAGTGTTTTTTGAAGTAAATGCGTGTAAGAAAATGTACTGTGAATGTCAGCAAATAGTGGTGAATGGCTTAACTAGGAAATGTGTTACACTTAAATGGATTAAAACTGGAAAATATTTAGCTGTGCATTTTGTACTCCATTCACATTCTGCTGGGCTCTGGGTTCCCTGAAACATACAAAGACAGACATAGCAGTGATGTAGACGTTCTTTATGTTTTCTGAAACGATTATTAAGGTGAGGTGGCAGAGATTCTTATGAGTCCTGTGTTGACTTTTTCTTCCCCTTCCCACACTTCTGATGAATGTTTCTTTTTAATTTATTTATTTTAATTGGAGGCTAATTACTTTACAATATTGTAGCGGTTTTTGCCATACATTGACATGAATCAGTCATGGGTTTACATGTGTTCCCCATCCTGAAACCCCCTCCCCGCCTCCCCATCCCATCCCTCAGGGTCATCCCAGTGCACCAGCCCTGAGCACCCTGTCTCATGCATCAAACCTGGACTGGCGATCTGTTTCACATATGATAATATACATGTTTCAATGCCATTCTCCCAAATCATCCCACCCTTGCCTTCTCCCACTGAGTCCAAAAGACTGTTCTATACATCTGTGTCTCTTTTGCTGTCTCGCAAACAGGGTTATCATTACCATCTTTCTAAATTCCATATATATGTGTTAGTATACGGTATTGGTGTTTCTCTTTCTGGCTTACTTCACTCTAAGCCAGAAATATAGGCAGCACCAAAGGCTCTCTCTCCAGCTTCATTTCTTTTCCTCTAATTCCTCTCCCTGATTATCTCATCCAATACCAGCAAGGTTTCATCTATTCACTCTCTACAGATTACTCCAAAGGTTATATTCCCAGCTGCATCTCAACCATGAAAAGGTCCCCACAACATGTTTAGATCTTCCCACTATGCAATTTCTTCTCTGCACTTGTGGCAAGAGAGTGTTTTCCCCAGAAATTCAGGGTAACACTATAAAAGATATCTGAGTTTTTCTCAGTGCAAACTTGCCAAGGTTGGCTGACTCTGCATTGTCTTCTTCAGTATTCATTCTTACTGCCTTCATTTCTGCTGCTGCGTCTACTCTTCTGCCATGCTACATACACATTCCCTGCTTCTCCATCCCCATGCCCAAGTCCATCCTGTAGATACTTTGAAATAAATATTCTTAGTACAACTGTAAACGTTTCCTCTGTTTCTATTTGGGTGCTTATTATATAAAAGTTCATAATGTTAAATTGATTACATCTGCCCTCAAGGATAATATTATCTTTACTATTATATATCTCATATATAGAATATATATAGCATATCATTTATAGTATATTATATAATATATATAATACTTGTGTACTTCTATATGTAAATATTGTGAAAACCTATGCTTATCTGCTTTTATGTTGTCTTTACTTGTGCTGTCTTCTCTGTCTAAATGACGGGTTCAAAGCTTAATTTTGAGACACAAATACAATGTCAATGTGGCATAATCCCAATTTGATTTTATTTAGGAATGCTTGCTAATTTTGGCTCCACTGCTAAACATCAGTATTCTTTGAGTTAGAACCTGTATCTTATCCATCCCTATAGCCATCCACACTGTGTGACAGAAGGCATTGTAATGCACTGGTCAAGCACCAGGCTTTAATCTCCTCACTTCTGAACAGCTATGTGTTCTTGACTGAGTTACTTAATACCTACTAATTAAGATTGTTATGAGGCTTAGCTGAGATAATGAACACAAAGTCCTTAGCACAGTCCCTGGAACATTATAGCACGCAATGAAAGTCTTAGTTGTTACTATTCTCTTAGCACATGTGGAGCACTTAAGAGACAACCAAAAAGGTATTTTCCTGCAGGAATTCTGTGGCTTGTGAATTGCACATGCTGTACAAACCAGTAGCAATATTGTATGCCCTCAGAGCATACTTCTGACTGGCTTGGCAGGGACATTTAGGAAAGAAATGAGATTTTATATTTATCTTATAAATTATGCACTCATGTCAAAGACAGTAAAGAGTCTGCCTGCAACGCAGGAGACCTGGGTTCAATCCTTGGGTTGGGAAGATCTCCGGGAGAAGGGAATGGCTACCCACTCCAGTCTTCTTGCCTGGAGAATCCCATGGACAGAGGAGCCTGGTGGTCTACAGTCCACAAGGTCACAAAGAGTTGGACATGACTGAGCAACTCTCTCGTGTCAAAGAAGGAACTAGAGAAAAATTAGAAACTGTGGCTTAAAGCTTTACATTTTATTGATTTATTTTTATTTTACTTGATTTTGTTTTTTATTTCCTTCTTATTGTTTTTATAACAACTATTTTACCATGAACATGCTGTTTATTATTTTTTATAGGTTAAAAAAAGTAAAATAAGTCAAGATCAATGATTGCCTGCATTCATTTAAGCATTAAATGGCAAAACTTGAGCTAAAACCCAGGTACACTGGTGCTGAATCTTTTCCCATTTTTCATATACATTACCTGCCACCTTGTGTATTTAACAAGGACCTCTAGAAAGAAATAGCCCTTGGAGTGATTATCCAGAAAGAGATCCCTTTGTTTGGTGTTTCTAAGGTATCTTAACACTCAATTTGACTTCATTACATGACTTTTCATTTTTTAATTTTAATTTTAAAAAGTCACATCTAATGCTTTTTCTGCTTCCAAAAGTAGTATGTATTTATTCCAGGAATTTTATAGAACCCAAATAAACACAAAGAACAATATGAAAATCACCCCTAATCTTACTATCCAGAAAGAGATAAATGCTAAAATGTATTGATATATTGGGTTAGCCAAAATGTTCACTTCCACAAAATCTTATGAAAAAACCTAAACAAACTTTTTGGCCAACCCAATATATAATTCCAGATACATTTATTTGCATATGTATTAATTTGAAAGTGTTTTCTTTCAAACAATAGAATATATTAGACATACTATCTCAGGACACAGTTTTTCAGTCTTCTGTGAAATTTTTGCCATCATTTTTATTAGTTACATGTACTTCCAGGGCATGAATATACCATATTTATTTAATCCATCCCCTATCTGTAGCCAAAGGGGTTTCAGGTTTTCCTTTGTAAGGAAAAAAGATGGGTAATATCTTTTTTAAGTAAAATTTTTTCCATATACATTATTTTTTTATTAAGATAAATTCCAGGAGGTAGAAAGCAAACAAACATGAACAGAGAGACTGTCAATTCTTAAGATCTTAGACATGGATTGTTCATTTTTCTACAGAAGGATCGTTTCATTTTATACCCTATCAATTTGCATTGCTAGAAATAGTGTGTGAGAGAAACATTTTGAATGTCAACATGTAAAAATTGATAACATTTTAATTAAAATACTAAAGCCCATTCTTCCTTCTGTCTTTCCTTCCTTTTTTTATCTTCTAGCCCCATTACAAAACAGTAGATGAGTACATGCCTGAGTAATTACATGTTGTACATTGCCCACACTACTCTACAGACCTGGGAATGCTGGAGGAATTTTCCGTGAAAACTGTATTTACTACCAGAATAACCATGGAATATATTTTTTAAATTACATTTTCAATTGAATCATAGTGTCTTGTTCCCATAATAAACCTCTGTCTCTTTTATTGAAGTTTTGGCAGGGAAGGGTCTGAAATGTTAGTATCTTTTTTGACTGTATATTTTATTGTACATTAGCTATTAATGAATATTGAGAACTTTTTTGGCTGTAATTGTCAGAAAGGCAGCCTGCACCATTCACACAAAGAGGAAGATTTACTGGCTCCCAGAATGGAAGGAAGCCTTGAATAACTATCCTGGGGAAAGAAGAGTGTGAAGGTTCAGCCCTAGGGACTCAGAAACTGTCAGGAATCAGTCTGGTTTACTCATTTGCCTTTCTTAGGTTGTCAGTTTCATTCTGTCTCATGGCAGACTGCATTTTTCCTTGTGGTAGAAAACTTGGTTTTTAATAGCTCCCTAGTTTTGTTGCTTTAATCTTTAGCTCCTTAATCTTCAGTGAATCTTCAGCATTTACCTGAATTTTGGGGGAGATATCTGAAGCTCAGATATCTCTGGATGGGTTGTAAGCATAGATATTTGGCTGTGGATTCAAAAAGCTAGTGGAGTATCCACCCCTGGACCAATCAACTGTACTTTGGCAAATACGGTATTGTTATTGGCCCAATGTGGATCCATTTCAGATCTATCAACTTTAATCAGGGAGGTATGAACACAGAAAAATGTGGCAGTCCCTAAGGGATCCATATTGGTGAATTGTGGGAGGAATAGGCCCTTTTGGAAATGAGAAGTAATTTTAGTAATCCTAGAACACAGAAGTGGTACTGAGTAGAAACAAACAAACAAAAATAGATCTCTGACGCACAATACCTACCCTTGTCTTCTACAGTACTTGGTGTCTCTCTGTACTTTAGCAAATTTATAGACACACAAAAAAGACATAAATCCATGTAGGTACATTTAGCAGCAGCCCATTTTTGCTTCTTCAGGAAAACATTGAAATTAACACAATACAAAATTATCAATAAGTAAGAGCTTAAAGACTAAGTGCCGAAGAATTGTTGTCTTTTGAACTGTGGTTTTGGAGAAGACTCTTGAAAGTCCCTTGGCCAGCAAGGAGATCAACCAGTCAATCCTAAAAGAAATCAAGCTGAATATTCATTGGAAGGATTGATGCTAAAGGTGAAGCTCCAATATTTGGCCACTTGATGCAAAGAATCGACTCAGGAATGATCCTAATGCTGGGAAGGATTGAGGGCAGGAGGAGGAGGAGACAACAGAGGATGGATGAGATGATTGGATGTCATCACTGTCTCAATGGACATGAGTTTAATCAAGCTCCAGAAGATGGTGAAAGACAGGGAAGCCTGGTATGCTGAAGTTCACGGGGCCACAAAGAGTTGGACATGACTGAGCAATTGAGCAACAACAAGAAGAGCTTTGCAGAAACTAGTGAGCTTTCTTTCATATAGAAAAATGGATGAAAGTAAATATCCAATTAGAAATTTTAGCACTTTTAGTTATGCCCTGCTCTAGTTCTGATGGTGTCTAAATGTAGACCAATCAGCAAGACTATGGACTGTGTTCATCTTTATAAAGTTAAGTGTCCATTGCAAGTGAAATCTAAACCTCCTTAATAGGAATTAATTAACATAGCTTATGCTTGAAGACTATGTATCAAAACTCATCTATTACTTTACTTGTCTCTTTGATAAATGAAGTGGTAAAAGATGGTTAACTCTAGGTCAGCTCTGGAGAAGGCAATGGCACCCTACTCCAGTACTCTTGCCTGGAAAATCCCATGGACGGAGAAACTTGGTAGGCTGCAGTCCATGGGGTCGCTAAGAGTCGGACGTGACTGAGCGACTTCACTTTCACTTTTCACTTTCACGCATTGGAGAAGGAAATGGCAACCCACTCCAGTGTTCTTGCCTGGAGAATCCCAGGGACAGGGGAGCCTGGTGGGCTGCCGTCTATGGGATAGCATAGAGTCTGACACGACTGAAGTGACTTAGCAGCAGCAGCAGGTCAGCTCACTGAATTGTAGTTTGAGCAAGGCTCAGATCTTCTCAAAGTGATCAAGCATGATTGCTTTAAGGGTAATTTAATATACTTAGAGGAGAATTATTGATGTTCTTCAGGGGTGTTGGAATAATTCATCAATAGAAGGAAAATTATTAATATAAAGAGCACCACTTTTAGACCCAATTTAAACCCAGTGGATGGTTTCAGTTGGAAATTCTATTTCTGTTTGGCATCAATAGTTCTACCGATAAACATATAGCATTGTGAAGGTAAAATTTTGAATGGTGTGGCTAGTATACTGGGAAACCTTACAAGGGACAATAAAAAACAACTGAGTCCAGGGGCTTAAGTCTTTTCTTGAGGCAAGACTTCTGATTTTTTCAAGCAACTAATCACCAGAGATATATGGTCAGAATCCAACTAATGTTCAACATTTTTGAATATTTACCATGTGCTTTGCACTAAGCTAAACTAGATAGATAGATAGATCAATAGGTAAAAATGAAGAAATATCTTGTGGTTTACTGGAGAAGCCATCTGGGTAAGGAGAAAGAGTGCAGTATAGTAAGCTTTATCAAAGAGGTATAAGCAATGTGCTATGGGAGCACGGGGGTGCTAGGATGAATTCTGTGATAGGTACCAGATATGGCTTCCCTCATTTGGTCACATTGACACGGATCATGAGAATCAGAAAATAATTCTATGTGAGGAAGGGCAGGCAAAATAAATGTTGCAACATATGCAAGGGTAGGAGTCCTTGAATGGTTCTCTATCCAAAACTATTCAGAAAGTATAAATTTTAGAGTGACCAGAATAATATCTAAATAGGCCAGTGCTATCCAGCAGAACTTTTTACAAAATATATTTTGTCTCTGCACTTTCCAACATGGCAACCACTAATCCAATTGCTGTTGAACTCTTGAAATGTAGACTGGCATGACTGGGAAACTGTATTTTTAATTTAATTTAAATCCATGGGACTAGTAGCTACCACATTGGACAAAACAGATATAGATAAAGTCTTTGGGCATGGGTAATTATGGAAGACAGGGAAGAAGCTCAGGGTCATGGTGAGAAGCCTGTGATTGAGTAATGTGGTGCATGATCCATTTATTTGGACGACAGCTCTGGCACCACTGTGAAGAAAATGGATTACAGAGAGAAGGGATGGTGGCAAGTTGAAAGATAAGATGAGCCTGACAAGGGCATTGGCGGTGAGTTGGAAAGAGGATGGAGACACATTCCTTAAGTATAATCAGTGAAATTAGGTTAACAGCAGCTGTGACAAAGAATTGGTTGTAGAGGATTCTTATGTCTTTAACTTGAGAAACTTAACAAACGCTCAAATTTAGTAGAAAAAGAAAGCAGCTTTTGTGGAAGAAAGAGTACATTCAATGTACTCTTTAAATTAAATCTTTAGTAGAAGTGATAGACAGATATTAAGATACTTGGTTTGTTAAATTTTAGAAGAAAAAGATGAAAATTCAAAGAAACTGAATCATTTAAAGTAAGTTGAAAATGTCTTTGGATCAAGCCTTTGTAAAACTGCTTTTTTCCTTTTATTCTGATCCAAATACCATTTTATTCCCATGGAATCCTTAATGAATGAAACAAGTTTATGCATAAATTAGTGATTTGAAGAAAGGCCTGGGGAGTACAAGAACCATCAACCATCCTGGTGCTGCCATTTTTTTCCCCCTCCCTGGGAGTTTTGACAAATTGAGAAAATTTGCCTGTTTCCTTAAACTTATACAACTATTGTAGATAAAGTGCCACATTCTCCTGTATCATTTGCTCCTCTGTATATACAAACATCCATTTTAATTTTCCACCTAGATGAGATGATTCTCTGAGTTATGTCCTCAAGTAGAAAACAACTAGTTGTGTGGATTACATCTCAGCTTCCTCACTAGCAGTTTCCCGGTGGTGACTAGCATTAAACAAAATGCCCATCCTGCGTCTTCTTTGTGGACCAGTTTGTCCGTGAATTCTCGGTTCATCCGTTCTCAAGCAGGTGGCTCCCGTGGATGTAAAATGGGTTTCGTAAAGCGAGTGATACCTATTGATACTCACAACACTTTCGGCCCCTCTGTGGCAATGTATTTCTTTCCTCCTTTCTGTTGGCTATTTCAGGCAAAATCCGTTCATTGCTTTAAGACTTCTGTTTTCACTACTTAATGTGGTGCCTATAAGGAAAACATACTCTTAATATCAACTTGGAAAATAGGCTTTAAACCCAGAGATGATTGTATATACTGTTGATGAACACTCTTTGGCATGTTCATCAGAAAGAAAGGTAGATGTTGTCAGGATGCACTTTTTCTGAGTCAGTGCTAATGTGAACCTAAACTCTACTACCGTATTCCTCAGGACTTCCGTGAATCATCAGATAACAGTTACAAGACAGGTCTTAAAATGGCAGATATTAATCTTTGATTTTCCGGAATGACAAACTTTGCTACCGAGAATCTTCTTAAGCTTTGTGTCTTTCTGTCCTTTGACAGTGTGAACATTAGCATCAGGGACACTTTGTAATTGTAGCGCCAAATCATGTGGCAGTTAAAGAGAAAGAGAGGGACATACCAATATTCAGACCCTTTCCAGAAAGCCGACTAGCCCTCTGGATAAGCAGATGCATGCCTACCACTGGACATGTGTGCAGGAAAAGAGAAATGACTGAATTCAACCAAATGGTGATGAGAAAGATGAGATCCATTTATCTGTTGCAGAAGTTGGACTTTACCTTCTTGTCCTTCATGTATTTGTATAATAGTTCTAATAGCTAACATTTGTTGGGCAATGTAGCAAGGGCTCTGCTTGAGTAAAAACTTACTCTTTAAATCAAATGGATGAAGTAGATGCCAGTGTTAACCTTGGCTTTTTTTTAACAACAAAACCAACATACATGAGGTTGTGACTTACTAGGTCACACAGTCAATAAATGGTAGCACTGTCTCTGAGGCACACATCATTATTACCCTAATAGTCTCTGGTCTGGGTTCCAAATGACTTTTACAACACAGAACAGTATTTACAAGTATCAGATTCTCATCCATATTACTTTTGTTCTTTAAACATGAAAATATATTAGTAAAATAAATGTTAGAATGGAGGAATTTGAAAGTCAGCAAGCTCCATTCTTCCAAATCCTAACACTGGAGAATCTGTACAAAGAACACTGCAGTTGGAAATAGTCTTAACTTTGAGTGTCCCACTTCAACCCAGTGTTAATTTATATCCAAACTCAGTTTGTAAGCAAGGATTTATTTTCTAGAAGGTGAGCAGCAGATGTACATGGGCCTAATAATAAAGCCTGAAATCTTTCAGTGATTTCAAAGACACCATGGGATTTCCAACTAAAACTTTTATATTGGCTTTTTCTAGAAGAAGAAATCCTGTGATTAAAATTTCCTTCATGGTAGAAGCTCATTGTAACTGTGGTAAAGCCAAGACTAATTGAATGACTTTTTGCTTATTTTCTTCATTTTGTAAGTGGGTAAGAAAATGAATGCAGTCATATAGGAAGTTTTCAAGAGTAATAATGTCAAGTATAGTGGATGAATCCTGAATTTTAGATGATTAGCATGGTGTTGATAATGTAAGTTAGAATTTTATTTTGCCATATGTAATTTTGTGTTACAATGGCAGTTGTTTTAATTTCATGAACAACTCAAAGAATCACCGCTTCTCCAAATATATCACCTGTTGTTCAGTTGCCTTGTTTAGCTCTCCTTTCCATTAGGTTTGTGGATATCTAGAAACAGACCCTTTATAGAGAGGTAACTAAAAGTTTTATTTTCAAATATTGTTATTTGGATTTTCAGTTATCCTAGAAATCTTAAGAAAAGTTATCTGATGCTTCTATTTTGTAGCTCTGTACCTGGTAGAAGTGTAGCTAGAGGGGATCAAATATTCATAGAAGGATTTGACTAATCCTTTTGTATTTCATCTGTTTAGTTATTAATTTATTTGTTTACCATTCATTTATAATATTATTTGCAAAGCCATGTGGGGAGATGCTATGGAGGAGACATAAAAATAAGGCGTGTGGCTTGTCCTCTGTGTGTTTGTGGCCAACTTTCTCGGGAATCTACTAAGGCACTTACTTGAAAGAATGTACCATCACTCTAGTTTCCTCTTAGCTATGTGTAATTATTGCAATCATGGCAAATAGAAATTTGGATAACTGCAGTGCTTGCTGAAACTGACCTCTCGAAGATCCCAGATGTGAGAGGAGACTTTTATCATTAGTGTGAAGTATCTAGTAAGTATTTATAGAGTACCCACCACACAGAGCATCTGTGCTGAATGTCATAGGGGAAAAAATGAGATAGAACTAAGAAAATTTTCCTAGCACATTCTTTATGTAAGAACTAAACATATTTTAAAAGTTCACAATATAAAGTAGTATGAGTGAAATGAGTGGCGAGAGTATAAATGCTAAATACATTCAAATGAGAAATAAATTCAAAGGTTAGAAAAAGACTGTCCAGAAGACAGTACAGGCATATAGAATTTTAATGAATGAAAAGCACCAGGAAAGGAATTTCAGGTGGAGTAAGGTTTTGGAACATGCATCAGCAAAAGAGGGTTATTCAAAGAGAACTTGATTTGTATGTATTGGCATACGTCGTGTGTGTGTGTGTGTGTATAAAAACTTTATTTAAACTATTTTAATCTAAATATAAAAGCAATACAAGTAAAAATTAAGATCTAACCAGCTACTTTTGCTTGACAGCCTGTTGCTTTGGGGATTTAGGCTCATACAAATAGCAAAAATAGATTTTCTCTTACATCTTTTCATTCACTGATATATTCATTCACTCAGTACTTAATGTGTCCAGCCCTGTGGTATGTGTTTGCCATTAGGATACCCTTGAATAGTAAAGTAGCTCACCAAAGAAAAACATCAGCATGCCAGTTGGGATTTTTTTTTCAAGTGATAGGAAGACCATGTAATTGAGCTGAGGGATTTATTGATTGATTGTACAAATGTTGTTTTAGCTCTTGGAGCTACTGCCCCCTCCACTCCAGGCTTTCAGACCAACTTCAAATTTGGATGAGTCTTTCTATAATTGTGATTTGAGTTATGTGTATCTCATATTTTTTCAGAATATTTTAGTTTTCACTTCCACAAACTTTTTCCAGGAGATATTAGAGATAAATTTGCCTTTTACCACTCACCCATTCTATTTGTTAAGTTAAAATATATTTAAAAAATATATTTGGATAAAATGGGTAAAAAAATATTACTAAAGATACCCTAAAAGATATATTACTCTAAATATCCCTAGGCAGAATCAAATGAAATTATTTTGTCTAAATCTGATGTGCTAAATAATTCTAATGTGTAACTTTAGAAGGAAACCATTCTATGTTTAATCTTAAAATGTCTGAACATCTTGACAACTCAGAGAAAATAAAATTGTACTTTTGCAGATTTTGACATTTTTGCAGAAAGATTCTCATGATAAGGTATTGGCAGAAAAATGTATTTCTCCTGTGGAGTATTAGATGAGACTTCAGTGGAGAAAAGAAAGACAAGAAAAGGAAGTATGAAGAGTATGAGGAGTAAAAAAGAATCTCTTTTAAGGGATTCATGATGCAAAGAATGGAACAAGGCAAAGTACATATGAGAAAAATAATTAATGATGAAAAAGATGTAGAATGCAGAATGAGGAATCAGAAAGATTTATTACAATACCAATCAGAAAAGGAATAATATTTTTCTCTCACAGGTAGGCAATGGTCTGCTCAATATTTTAAGTTTTAATTGAGAGTCTTATTGTTCATTGACCAGATCTCTTCTCATTTATTTTCACAGCAATCTTGAGTAGCAGAAAAATAATCATTTAGAAAACTATAATGGAACCAGTAACTTCCTCTCTTAAAATATCTAGCATATTGTATATAATTCAATAAATGTTAATGTTCCCAATTAATTTTTATTTTAAGTGGAAATACTCCCTGTGTTAACATGATTGTGTAAAGTATTCTCCATATTCCCCCCCCCCCCCCCCGTATTTCTTGTCCTACTGCACATCTCTGCTGTCTGCAATGCTTTTCTTTTTTTATTCAAAACACATCAGGGCACAACGCTATTACAGAATTTGAAAACTGAACCTCTGACTAGTTGAAAGGACTTCTGATTTAAATAAGATTTCTGACTTGTAACATTAAAAACTGTCAGAAAGGAAGATATTTTTTAAATGGCATTGTACTTTCAATGGGACCAGAGCCAGCTCTGTATTTCAAAGGTCTTTTAGTAAACAGCAGGACAGTTTTTCTCTCTGATTTTATTTCCAAAATTGTATTCTTTCCCTCAGATGGCTGAAGAGCCTTTTATATGTTTATTCTTCAGGAACACAGTATTTACTTCTTCCACACATTCCAATGGAAAATTGCTACTTTTTGTAACTGGAAAATGCCCTTTTGTTACTGAAAGCTTATTCAGAGTAATTAAAATCAAGGTTCTCTCCACTCTCCACATGTTTACTTGAAAATAAGGTCAGATTTCAGTCACACTGATAGTTGAGAGAATTCAATAGAGGTGGCAGGGTCTCATCAAAAATATATGTTTTGATCAACCACAGTTCCCTTCTTGGATGAATAAGACCAGATTCAGGAGAGTATAATTGTCTTTTTTTTAAAAAAACTCTGGTGTGAATTTAAAACATACTTCTTTTCCTTTAGTGTTTGCATTTTAAGACTGATTTACAAAAAGTGAAATAAAATAATAAATTTCATGAGTGTCTGGGAAGCATTTTGCAGTGTGGGAGGTCAGTGAAGACCTACCAAAAGGCAAGAACGTTTTGTAAGACTAACTCTATTGGTAGAAGCTGTCAAACTCAATGTATAATCAAAAAATAATATATGCTTCAAAATAATATACAATATTGTGATGTTTTTACTTTATGTATTATAATATCATTGATATGTTATATGTGTGTTGAAAGTGAAAGTCGCTCAGTCCTGCCTGACTCTTCTCAACGCCATGGACTGTACAGACCATGGAGTTCTCCAGGCCAGAATACTGGAGTGGGTAGCCTTTCCCTTCTCCAGGGGAATCTTCCCAACTCAGGGATCAAACCCAGGTCTCCCATGTTGCAGATGGATTCTTTACCAGCTGAGCCACAAGGGAAGCTCAAGAATACTGGAGTGGGTAGCCTATCCCTTCTCCAGGGGATCTTCCCTACCCAGGAATTGAACCAGAGTCTCCTGCATTGCAGGCAGATTCTTTACCAACTGAGCTATCGAGGAAGCCTGGATTAGGTATATAATTAATAATAGAAGCTACACATGTATAGCTGATGATTTTTCCATATCAAAAGCTTTATTCCATTTAGCAAGCCCTCTATCTTTTGCAGGCTAGTTATCTTTCTGACATGAATTTTAACTGCAAATTGAGTAGGGAAATTATTTTTAAATTGTAGGCATCCCTTTTTATCTTCAAATTTTAGTTAAATGAAGTTTTACCATTAAGAATTTCAAAGCTAGAATAATGTGGAAGAATGCTAATGTGACAAGGCTTCTACAGATTCAATGAATCTCATCTCGGTACCTGGCCTTTCTAGCATCTCCCTAGGTCCCTCCTTCATGATTCCTACCTGGAATTCTATTAATGATGTCAGTAATAACATTGTAAAGGACCAGGGTTCAGATGTTATTAGTGTATATAGTTATTTGGGGCAGAGAAATAACCAACTTAATGTGTTAGATCGGCCATCTCTGTCATGTGGAGAACACTAGCTTGGGTCAGTGTAATCTGCTTATTAAGAACAAGTGTTTTGTGATCAAATGAGGTCTTGGGCGAAAAAAGCCATCTCACTTGTGGAGGATTAATGTACTTGACCGTATAGAATTCTGAGATATACCATTAAAAACCATACTGGCTAAATTTAGACTAACAAAAAAACCATCTAATTTACTTACCCAAGGAATTTTTTTCTCCCTTTTAACATGACCTAGAACACATTTTTCTATTGTAATATATATTCTATTTCAAAATTATTTTTTTTTTTTGGGAGGTAAGCTGGGGAGGATCTTTCTCCTCCACAAATGCATTAAAAGAACATTTGAATGTAATACCGAAAAACAACTTCTGAATGCCGGAGAGGACATCAGGACAGAAAGACAGCTCATGTCTCAAAACGAGAAAACGAGCCTGCGTAACTCCGGGAGAATGGCGGACACCAGCATTTGCTATTGGCAAGTGGGGGCTGGGCAGGAGGAGCGGGAGGCCTGCATGCGAGAAAGGATTTGGCCTGGCATTCGGGCGCACGAGTGAAATAACCAGACTGTCGGTATCACTACACAAAAGCCAGCCCTAACAAGACACCACCAGGACTACTACGGAACAAAGGGCTGCAGAGGGCCGCTGCAGGGTCACTCCGTGACAGGCAGCCAGGGCCAGAGGCGGGCAATTATAGCCCAGAGAGACACTGCAAGGAACGTGAGTAGGTTTCTGTGCTGACCACGCTCTGGGGCTCTGGATGGGCAACATCTGCCTGAGAAAGGCGGTGTGAAAGAAAATGAGTGGCGGAGAGGCGATAAGTCGAGCACCTGCGCCGCTGAACATTCATCACCTGCGCACTCGGACTGGAAGGCGCAGACCAACCAAGTCTGTGCGAGGAATGAGTGCTGAACCTGCGAGATGTGTCATCCGCCCCTGACAGGAGAGACAGATAGAAAAGACGACCGCCAAAGAAACAAGAAAAGACCAAATGAAAAGAGAGAAAAAAAAAGGAAAGGAAAGGAAGACACCACAAAAGAGGAAGAGATAGAACGAAGAAAAAAAGAAGGAAAGAAAGGAGAGAAAGAAGAGAGAGAGACAAAAAAAAAAGAGAAAAGAAGAGAGAAAAGAGGAAGAGAAGAGGAAGAAGAAGGAAAGAGAAGAAAAAAAAAAAAAAGAGAAAAACAGAAAACAACGCAACAGAAATAGAGGAAGAAAGAAAAAGAGAAAAGAGAGAAAGAACCCCAAAATGGAGAAGGAAACCACCAAGAGAAAAAGAGTCCACAGAAACCCAAGGACACAAGACACAAAAGCGCGAACCAACTCACAGGAACATAAGATAACAGCTGATCCAGAACTCTCCAGCGAGGAGGAAGTAATTAAGTGATGAAGGAAAATACTTATCAGCCAAGATTATTGTATCCAGCAAGGATCATCAAATATGAAGGAGACAAAGCCCAGAGCAAAGGAGAGAAGACACTAACCACCCACACAAAGGACACCGAGCAAAAAATAGTGGAGACAACACCCCACCACAGACAAGAAGAGGAACCGAGCCCAACCAAAAAAAAAAAAAAAAGCGCCACTCTGAGAGATGACTGTGTGTACCCTGAGAGGGAGAAGAGGACAAGATCCCAAAAAGGAGAAGACGAGCAGAGAGACACCCAACTGACCAACCAGAACACCCCAAGAAACCACCAGAAGTGAAACAGAGCCAGAAAACACAAACCCTCCCCACCATCACTCCCCTCTTTTTTCCCATTTCCCTCCCACCCTCATTGATCCTTTCCTTTGTCCATTTTCCCCTGCAAAAATAAATAAATAAATAGAGGGAGAGGGGGAAAAAAAAAAAAAAAAAAAATAAAAAAATATATTAGTAAAAGCTAATGTAACTAAAATGCTTGGGGAAAGATTCTGTTTTATTTAATTAAGTGTTAAGAGTAATCACTTAAAATATTTGTATTGTTGGAAATCTTTATGGAAATCAATAAATATTGAATCTATTTTGTACTTATTGTTCTAGCAAATATTTTAACATTATATTTGAGGATTTAGGGCACTGTAAAACTTTGGAATTTCATCTGTCACTGACAAGTATTGCACAGATGCTAAGCTGTGAGAAAATAGGACAGGATGTATACCTAATATAAAATACCTATGTATATATGTTGGACTATTTCTAATGAACTTTTAATTTTTTAATACGAGTAAAATTAGGGAAAAATCAGTTAATGAAGTTTTGGTCATTTGTGTCCTGCCAAATGAAGTTTTCTTTATTGTCTTTACATAAACTTCCTGATTTAATTCTAAAGCACTGTTGAATCCACTAAGTAACACACTGAAAATCTCATTTTTGTGATAGACTTACCAAGCATTGGATGAATATAAGAAAAAGAAAATGACTAGAAAATTTTACCTTAAGGAAATTGACATTAATGTAGTATAGTGACTCAAATGATAAAGATTCTGCCTGCAATGCAGGAGACCTTGGTTTGATCCCTGGGACAGGAAGATCCCACTTCAGTATTCTTGCCTGGAGAATTCCATGGACAGAGAAACCTGGTGGCCTATAGCCCATGGAGTCAAAAAGAATCAAACACATCTGAGTGACTTTCACACACACACACTTCACAGTACAAGGGTTAATATATTTGAAACATTATCTCAAACTGTCTTAAAATATTTTTTCCTAAGTTGTTTTAGGAGTTTGAAATATTTGCATAGGAATGTATAGTTACTATTATGATTAGTACTTTTTGAGTTAATTATGATGATCATAGTTGCCATTTTAATATTCTCCTTCTCCTCTTACACACACATAAAGAGATAGCTTTTCACTTACCTAATGCTAATTGACTGTCAATTTCACCATATATTTTTTTCTATAATGCTATAAGTTTAGCATCATTCCTTCCAAAGAACACCCAGGACTGATATCCTTTAGAATGGATTGGTTGGATCTCCTTGCAGTTCAAGGGACTCTCAGGAGTCTTCTCCAACACTACAGTTTAAAAGCATCAATTCCAGTGCTCCAGCCCCAGGCATTTGTTATCGGGCATCGTACCTGGACTGACGACTCGTTTCAGATATGATATTATACATATTTCAATGCTATTCTCCCCAATCATCCCACCCTCTCCCGGTCCCAGAGTCCAAAAGTCTGTTCTATACATCAGTGTCTCTTTTACTGGCGGCGGATCCATCTTGATGTATAGTAAAAGCAATGCAATATTGTAAAGTTAAGCAAAATTAAAAAAAAAAAAAAGTGAAAAAAAAAGCAAAAAAAAAAAAAAAAGCATCAATTCTTCGGCGCTCAGCTTTCTTCACAGTCCAACTCTCACATCCATACATGGCCACTGGAAAAACCATAGCTTTGACTAGATGGACCTTTGTTGGCAAAGTAATGTCTCTGCTATTGAATATGCTATCTAGGTTGGTCATAACTTTCCTTCCAAGGAGTAAGTGTTTTAATTTCATGGCTGCAGTCACCATCTGCAGTGATTTTGGAGCCCCCCAAAATAAAGTCTGACACTGTTTCCACTGTTTCTCCATCTATTTCTCATGAAGTGATGGGACCGGATGCCATGATCTTCGTTTTCTGAATGTTGAGCTTTAAGCCAACTTTTTCACTCTCCTCTTTCACTTTCATCAAGAGGCTTTTTAGTTCCTCTTCACTTTCTACCCCAATGTCATATATTTGTAGTGAAGGTGTTAAATTGTCAAGTAAATATTCAACATCTCATTCTTAAGAAAGCGATGTCTTTGTAATTAATTTCAAGGATATTTCTCTAAACAAATAGTTGTGTGGGTCTCTCAGTTGTATTCGACTCTGCAACTGTGTGGACTGTAGCCCACCAGCCTCCTCTGTCCATGGAGTTCTCCAGGCAAGATTACTGGAGTGGGTTGCCATTTTCTCCTCCAGAAGTCTTTTCAACCCAAGGATTAAATCCCGGTCTCCTGTATTGCAGGCAGATTTCTTTACTGTCTGAACCACCAGGAAAGATGTAAACAAATAGTTAACACATGTTTTAAAGCTTAGGATATTCAAGGAGAAAACCTTTAACCCCCAGACATCTTGGCTATAGATAAATGTCCCAAAACATTGTATATAAGGTTATTTAAACTTTCCAGTAGCATAGTTGAACCCAAAGTAGGTACAGTTAGCCTTCCATATTTGTAGATTCAACTAATTATTGATAGTTACATTATGAAAAAAAAAATTCCAGAAAGTTCCAAAAACAAAACTTGAGTTTGCCATATGCTTGGGACATAGCATTTACATCATATTTAGTTTTATAAATAATTTAGAGATGTTTTAAAGTATATGGAGGATGTGCATAGGTTAGAAACTGATCATCCTCAGAATTTGGTACTTTGGGATAGGGTGGTGGTTCTGGAACCAATCCCCTGCAGATGCTGAGGGACGACCATATACAAATTTTCTGACATTTGACGTTCTGACATGTTCTTCTCATGGAAATTATTAGTAGTACAGTACAATATATTGTCTTTTTATTTTCTATCTTTACAGCTCTATTAAGTTTTACTGGCCCAGATTAATGAGTAATTTACACATTTTACATGAATATGCATATATAATACAGATGTACACACACTGACCCACACGTACATAATATATAATTATTCCATACTCTAAATCAAGGTTATTATTTGATGGAGTTGACTTCTTCCTTATCCACATAGTTCAACTGTACCCAGCTTCTCCCCATTGTGAAACACGAGTGGCCGCTTTCATGAGACCTAAATGAGGATGATCTTAAAGACGGTGCTCATATAGTCCCCGTAGGTGGCAGTATCTGCCAGAGCTTTTGTGTGGCACTTTCCCTCCTGGTTTTCTGGTTTCTCTTTCAGACTGTTGTCTTAGGCAGTCAGGAAAATGCACATGGGCCATGAATATTGACCTGTATGAAATGAAGGAGCAAAGATATAGACAGAGCAGAGAAGGACAGAATTCAGGTGGGGCTGAAAGTAAAGGGAAAAGAACAACAAACAAATGTGAAGAGAGTTCACTGGTTGAGTCAGTGTCCCTTTATTGCTACTAAGTTAAAAAGAGCAGAAATGAGGAATATTTCACAGATCCCAAAGCTGTGTCTTCATCAGCCTCCAAAATCCATATGGCTATAATTTGAAAGATAATTCTGCTATAATTGCATTTAAGGGGGATTTCTAGGGAATAATGTATTTCTTACTGAAGGAATTAAGATCATATCAGTAGCTTTCAGAGGCCAATGTTTTGCTTTGGAAATCTATTCTAAGGATCAAAATGGAAGATGAGAAAAAATAGAGCTATAGTTTCAAAGTTAACATTATTTTTTTGTAGTATTCTGTTGGAATCTTGTTAGAATTAGTATAGATTCTATAGAACTTTGAAATAATTTTGAAGGTTAATCAGTAAATCCATTACACAATCACTAAGCATGTACTCTGGGCAAAACACCATGGACCCTCAAGTGTAAACGTTGAATGTCATCAATAAAGGCACTGTAGTCTAGAAAAGAAGCTGAGACATGATAACTTAGTCATTGTGTGACAATAAAATAGAACATTGCAAGAGAAATCACATGGTGATTGCAATATGAAAGAGCCGGACAGCAGTTGCTGTTCAAGTCCTGAGAAGAAATGAATAGTTTGGTTTCAGGGTTCCAGGAGGAACTTGGTCTTGATGGATAGAAAGAATTGTGCCTGGCAAAATGAAGGCTTTAAAATATTTGAGTTTGAGTGAACATGGGGTTGGAGACTGACAACAGTCCTGCAAGCTTTAGAAAACAGTAAGTAGATCAGTCTAAAGAGAGTGAATGGCCCGTGTCTAGGAAGGGTTGGAAAATGGTTGAAACAGCAGGATAGAGCCAGACTGTTAAATATCTGACTTACAACTTTGGATGGATCATCATGTAAAGTCATTTAAAGTTATTTTTGCAATGGAGTGAGATGATGAGTGGGAGCTTTTTAAAGGAAGATTAATCTAGCTGCAGAACATTTGCACATTTGCCACTCTCTCTGTCCTTAGGTAAAAAATGGATTTCTAAAACTTACATAGCCTTTCCCTTGTTTGGCATCTGGGTTGATTTTAATTATACTTAAGTCAACCCATAATAAATTAGTGTCTTTCAGCCAAGACTGTCTCTTAATTCCCTTGATAGCATGATCCATTGTCCGAGTGTCCTCATAAAGCTATAAAAGTCTTTCATATTATTTAACCTAAATTCTCTCCACTGTGCTTAAGTACATTGCATCCTGAACTGTACCCACTAATGAGACGAAGTGGCCAATGTTCCTTTTCTACCCAGCCCCTTTCAGCGTTTATAGATATTCTCCTATTATCTCTTCTTATGATGGATTAATATTTTGTTTCTTCCCTTCCTTCCTCACTCTCTCCTCATGTTTATTCCCAACCTTGCAATCTACCTACCTATCTATATTTATATTTTTCTTACTTTCTGCTCTTCTCTGCTCATATTTTTTGATTTAGTCCTCAATCTAACATTGGATAGTACTACATGCTGCCAGACTTATGAAGAAAAAAGCAAAATACATTTGTCTTATTTTTTTACCTGAGTTTTTTCATGGACACTTTCACAGAGATAGGATGATAGTGGAGAGCAGCAGACAGTCTTAGTTAACGTTTTCAGCGACCTGATACTCTGTTCTTTGTAGGTGCTATGCTTGGGCTTGTTCTGTTCATTTTCTCCTTCTTGATTTTGATTAATTATCCCCAGTTATACCCTAATGCCATGCATTTTAAATCCAATCCATCCAGATATTTGTTTTTCTTTTTTTCACATTCTCAGTATTTCTAAGCTCTTTTAAATGCTTGTGTCACTAAAATGTATGTATTAACTGGCCTGATAAGATTTCTAGCAGAAAGGAATTTTACAGTCCTAATATGTGCTTAGTTGCTCCATCGTGTCTGACTCTGTGACTCCATGGACTGTAACCTGTCAAGCTCTCTGGTCCATGGGATTTTCCAGGCAAGGATACTGGAATAGTTTGCTATATCCTTCTCCAACAGTCTTAGTAAAGTTATTTAAAAAAAAAATTTTTTTTTAACATAATCACCTTTCATGGTCCATTTTAAATACTCCCTTCTCTAAGAAGCCCTCTATAATCTTCCTAGCTCATGCTGACCACACTTTTCTCTGAAACTCATGGTTAATTTGGTCACTGTCACAGTGTGTGAGTCTTACTTGTTGTTTAGACCATCATTTATTTTAAATAGGTCCAATGCTGTATGTTTATCCCTTCCAAAGTACCTATACTTAGCACTGATAGTGTAGAGAGAGTGCTTTATATATGAAAACCACAGTTGGAAGTGAAATTATATATGTGGCAGACAAGACTATTCTGTAGTATTTTTTCATAGAGTTCACCAGAAGCAGATGTTGCAAATGTTTTGCCTGCTTATATAGTGGCTGATTGCACATTTAAAATATTATAAATTAGTTGTCAACATTTTAAAATCAGAACATTTCATATAAGCATCCGGATCTCTACTACGTAAAGGACAAGAAAAGATTCAGTATCTGACAAAGTGGTGTATGTTCTTGTGGGAAAATAATCAAGTGGAAGCGAATAGCTGCTATTATTGCCTTTACACAGGGAAGACTGTCTTTGGTCTGTAACAGCCCCATTTCTCCCCATTCCTATTTTAAAATGCTGCCTGGCATCTCTAGGCACTTAACTTTAGGAATGCTGTCCTAAATGCCTGGGTGAATGTGGGATCCTTTAAAAATGTCCAGTGTCTACTAACATCCAGAACTTGATGCTGCCCTGATTATATGATTTTAAAGATAAGAAGGATGGCATGATCACCTTCTGGAAGAATGAAGATTTATTGATCGCATGCTGAGGTCTCTTGAATCAGCAGGTCTGGGGAATCTGCATTTTTCCAAACAAGAAAAATGAAAGGTGATAGCCATGCATTTGTTATTTGGATCACATTAAGTGAAAACTTCTCGTACCTCTTGGTCTCTGAAATCAGACATATCTGTTGTTTCACTGATAGAAATCATTTCAGTTTTAATCGTAAACATTCAAAAGTACATAGTCCTAGGAAGATAATCTCTTCTCATCTACATTCTTATATTAGGTATTTACTTTGTGTCTAATACTTTGGCATGACAAATAATTGGATAAATGGATATACTTAGAATTTGTCTGAAAAGGAATCTAAAAACTCTGCACTAATTTTATTTAGGATAGAGAGTGTGTGTATATATATAACACACACAGGAAAAAATATATATATATAACTGAAAATAACATATCAATTTTCATTTTTGGCTTAAATTAAATATGTATCTTAACATACATATTAACATACAAGAACTTTCAGTTCTTGCTCCCACTTTCCTTTTTACTCGTTTCTTTCTTTAGGCTGTGCTGGGTCTTTCTTGCTGCGTGCAGGCTCTTTCTAGTTGCAGTAAGCATGGGTTACTTCCTAGTTGTGGTGCCTGGCCTCTCACTGTGGTGGCTTCTGATTGCAGAGCACAGGCTCCAGGGAACACAGGCTCAGTGGTTTGTGGTGCACGGCCTAGTTGTTCTGTGGCATGTGGAATCTTTCTGGACCAGGGATTAAGCCCATGTCCCCTGCATTGGCAAGTGGATTCCTAATCACTGAACCACCAGGGAAGTCCTCCCATTTTCTATCATTAAAAAAAAAAAAAAGTGTTTACTGGAAAAATATTATACTTTCTTCTTGATGACTCTTTTCTACTGATTTAGAAAAAGCACTTGCAAAATGTTTCCTTAGTATAGCTAAAATAATCTATATGACTGGTCAAATAAGGTGAAGTTAAAAATTTCTGATTATACCTGTGAAAAGGTTGGCTTAAAGCTCAACATTCAGAAAACGAAGATCATGGCATCTGGTCCCATCACTACATGGGAAATAGATGGAGAAACAGTGGAAACAGTGTCAGAATTTATTTTTCTGGGCTCCAAAATCACTGCAGATGGTGACTGCAGCCATGAAATTAAAAGACGCTTACTCCTTGGAAGGAAAGTTATGACCAACCTAGATAACATATTCAAAAGCAGAGACATTACTTTGCCAACAAAGGTTCGCCTAGTCAAGGCTATGGTCTTTCCTGTGGTCATGTATGGATGTGAGAGCTGGACTGTGAAGAAGGCTGAGTGCCGAAGAATTGATGCTTTTGAAGTGTGGTGTTGGAGAAGACTCTTGAGAGTCCCTTGGACTGCAGGGAGATCCAACCAGTCCATTCTGAAGGAGATCAACCCTGGAATTTCTTTAGAAGGAATGATGCTAAAGCTGAAACTCCAGTACTTTGGCCACCTCATGCGAAGAGTTGACTCATTGGAGAAGACTCTGATGCTGGGAGGGATTGAGGGCAGGAGGAGAAGGGGACGACAGAGGATGAGATGGCTGGATGGCATCACTGACTTGATGGGTGTGAGTCTGAGAGACCTCCGGGAGCTGGTGATGGACAGGGAGGCCTGGCGTGCTGTGGTTCATGGGGTCGCAAGGAGGCGGACACGACTGAGCGACTGATCTGATCTGATACCTGTGTTTTCACAACGTTTGCCACTTACTATTTTTTGCCAAAACCCATGTAAGATTTAATAATATTCACTGGATCATTACTAATGTTTTTTTTTCTCTTTTAAGATGCATTCTATTTGTAGTAAGCTATTAATTTATCTGCTTGGATATTGAAAAGACTAGAACTGTCCAACTATCTGCCAACTGTTGCTTTAACTTTATCTGACAAAAATAGCTGTTGATTCTATCTACTTAATCTCCTTGTGGGAAAGTCCTGTGTACTTTGGATTAATGATATGACTCATTGTCCTACAAGGAATAACATAATTTCGGGCTCATGTGATGGTCTTTGAGCAATTTTATTTCTTCTCCTATGACTTTAAGAATTTTATACTTCTACAAAATGGCCTCTTTACCTTTCATCTTCACTTCTCAACTCTCATCTGATTTCTTTGGCTTGCATTTCCAAGAACCATCCCAACTGAGAAGTCAAACTTTTACGACTCACATTCTGTGCTATTAAACACGTGTATCGTTTTGGTTTTATGACAAACTAATGGGACCATTGTTCCTATTCTTCGGAAGGTGGTTCTTTGGGGACCATTTGAGTGTGGAGAAGAATGGAACAAGAAAATAAGATGGCTACAAGCCTAATAATGAGAGGGCAACACAGCTCACAAGATAATCATTGTTAAATATTTCATTACCCTTGAAGAAACCATTTGGGGAATGGCCAACCATATTTTAATTATGACCCCAAATTAAATTCTATTCAAAGTTAAAGCCAGTGTAGAAAGAATAAGTGAAAGCTGTGAGGAGGAGAAGGAAACAAGTGGGTTTCAGCTTTAGATGGCAAGCAGAGGAGAGTAAAAAGTGAAATCAACCTTCTATTTCTGTTGTCATGGATTTTCCTAACTCCTTAGTGATATTTCATCTAATATCATTGTGGTATTTCTAGCCACAAATACCATGAAAGAATTAATATTAATATGTTATATGTTATAGATGGCTCACTAAATTACTTTTCCTTTCCTGCTGTAACCACCAAAGGTTCCTTGAAGGAGGTGGAGAAACTGTCTTTTTTGTTTGCATTGTTTCACTACTGAGAGAAACTTAAAAATCTTGGAAACCAGAGTGGATGAGTTGTATCCGCATCCACTGCCCCTCTACACCCCTGCCGCCCCAACTCATCAGAACTGGGAGGTTCCTTAATGTAGTGCTGTTTCCAAAACCTATATACTAATTCAAGTTGTTTAAAAATTCCAACTAAATTGATGTGCATGCAAGTGCTAAGTGTGTCTGTCTTTACATTTTGAAAGTGGCACCAGTATTTTCTATGACAGCTTTTTGTTGAAAGAAATGGTTTAGTTTGGTCTAGAATTTTACAGGTTCAACCAAGTAATTCAAAATGGCATGAAAAAGTAAACTGCTTCATTCTTTCTCAGAGAAGAAATTAGTTTTATTTTAGAAAATAACTGTAAACAGAAGTAAATAAAAGTTTTTACTTCTTTAAAAGTCACTCAGCAATTTTTCTTTTATAAACAACCTATCATCTCTTCTACTCTCAATTAAAATCAAATCTACTTTTCTCTTCAGCTAATGACTTTATGAGTGGCAGGCAGGCTATTTTTTGACACAGGGAATAATTAAGAAGAGATAAATTGACTAATTGAGGCCTGTCTGTATTCTTGGTAGAATACTAGTTAATAAGGACTTGGAAGTTTTTTCCTGGCTCTGGATTTGGAAAGAAATTAGTTATTACATTCCTTTTTAATTTTGATTGACAGATACAGTTGGGAAATCTACTCATATTCAAGTGGAACAGGTTCCTGTATAAATCAAGAAGAGTTTGTTTGGAAGATTAGTGCAAATTCATAACAGCCCAATGACTTGATCTATTAGTAAACTGTGTGAAGATCGGTCATCAATACTGGCCTTAATTTCCACATAGTAGTATCTCAAATTTGAGAACTAGGATGTCCACAAATATTCATCAGTCACCCACTTAGAATATGCACTTGGTGAACACCATATAATTAATTGGTTTTCATGAGTCTAGGTTTGGTTGGGTTTGATAAACACATTCTGGCCCAAGAGAAGAAAATTCAGTTGGTTTGTCTCTTACCTTTCAAAGTTGTCAAAGTAAAATCTTCAAGTGACAGTGTTGTAAGTTCTTTCTGGTGGGTACTTTGGTGTATATCACTGTTCAGCACAAATTAGGATTCTCTTGATATTTGAAATTCCAAGAAGGCAGGTTAAAAGAGATCGATCCTTTCTTTCAATTTTGAAAGGTTATTCTCCATTTTTCTTCAAATTTAAGATGTGGTCATTTATCCATTCTCAAACATGTATAAATGGGTAGTTCCATATTTATTCTATTAGATTTCTCCTTTTAGTACCCAGAATCATAGCAAACTAAAAAAAATATTGTTTTGTATTTATTCAATCTTTCAGATAATGCATTTGGGGCAGTAAATGTTGGGGGCGGGGGAGGAAGTGGTTTCTTTATGTAGGTGCATTAACAACTTCCATAATTAAATAAGCGATTTTATGAGGGAAGCACTTAATTAAGAGACAAACTTTCTATTTCTTCCTTTGACTCTTCCTCCTAACGAGGAGATATTGTTAGAGAAAATTGGTCAGTGTTTTGGAGATGAGGAAAGAATCAAGATCTATTGTTTTGAAAACTGGCAAGTAGGAAAAGTAGGGCAAATCCCTAGGGGGCTTTTGTGAACCATTTTCTTGTCATTGATATTTCTGACATCTACACAGAATACAAGAAAATGAAATTGGCCAAGATGAAACATAGTCTTTGCATTATCCATGTTATGTCTCAATTTTCTTGCAAGAATACAGTTTTCCCTCAGTAGAGTTATTTGACTGGAAACCAATTAGTGAATCCATAAATATCCTTTTCTCCTACATGAAGGTTTAAAATACTACAACCAACATAATCATAGCCTTCACTTTGATCAGACATCAGTAGGTAGCTTGTTTATATTCTATAGTTTGTAAGAAAAGAATCAATACTTGTTTTTTTGCTACAGCATTTGAATAGGGGGTTCCTCCTAAAACATATCTTCTTTCCTCATCTACTTTATTACTACTGTTTAAATCTCTTATAATGATTTATTAAAAAAATAAAAACTGTTTCTGCCTAGCAGTTTCTTTTTTATTTTATCGCTTTATTCAGTATTTAGTAGCTGCTGCTGCTAAGTCGCTTCAGTCGTGTCCGACTCTGTGAGACCCCATAGACGGCAGCCCACCAGGCTCCCCAGTCCCTGGGATTCTCCAGGCAAGAACACTGGAGTGGGTTGCCAATAAATATTTACTCAATAAATGAATCAATACATCTACTTCTCACCAAGAATTCAACCTAATCTGAACTAATAGTGAACATGTTGCCTCGAAGAGGCTAATGACAGCTTTGGGATTTCAGAAAGAAGCTGTGTGAGAAAGGCCACATTATATTAAAGCATGTAATCCTTTTTGCTTTCTTGTGTGAAACACTCCAGTGAACTAGCAAGAATTGTTTGGGGAGGAGGCAGGAAAGGAAGTAGCATAGGGACAAAGTGCTGTCTGCTTAGATTTTTAAGAATAGATTAGACATCCATCTCTTTTGATATTTTAAGCAATTACCTGCCAGGTATATATCAGTTGTGTTATTTCAGGGTTTTCTAATGTCATCGGGGTCTTTCATCAATGATGATATCACAAAATGTCTGTGGTTATTCAAGGGGTAATATTGACTTCACTGACTAACATTTGCAGCTAAGAGATTTAAGAGAAAAATGTGTGTGTGATGAGAGAAGGAAGAGAAAAGCAGTGATTTCTGAGGCTGATGTCAGTGCCTCCCTTTGAGAACAGGGCTGGAAATCTGCCTAAATCTGCTATTTGGCTACTGTCATCTGCTTTATTGACACTGAGATTAATGATGAAGGCTTGTCTTGTATTTTATCAAAACGCTTCCTGAGGCATGGTAAACTTTGCCAGTCATTTCCACTCCATGCTGTGGAACCCATTCAGTGATAGGGACCTGACTTTATAAGGAAATGTCATTCAGTTTTCTAAGACCTGGGGTCTTTCTTAAATATGTTCCACAGATAATGGCCACGTGTTTCTGTTAGAAATGTGATGAGGGAAGACCTCTTAATCTTCCCTTGATAGTTTGATTTTTCTCATTATTTTTGATTACTATTGGCAAGACTCTGATGCTGGGAGGGATTGGGGACAGGAGGAGAAGGGGACGACAGAGGATGAGATGGCTGGATGGCATCACTGACTCGATGGATGTGAGTCTGAGTGACCTCTGGGAGTTGGTGATGGACCGGGAGGCCTGGCGTGCTGCGGTTCATGGGGTCGCAAAGAGTTGGACACGACTGAGCGACTGATCTGATCTGATCTAATTGGCAACTATATCTCAAAACTCTCCTCTGTTGCTTTTCAAAAAAGTCACAGTTCAAAATTAGCATCAGAATGAAAAAGTGATTTTCCTTAGTCATATTCCTTGATTGATTGACTTGATCTTGGACTACCTTGAAGTTTTTTGCCTTGAGGATGTAAAGTTTCCATATCAGAGACTTATCTTCCCAGAACAGATAAGAAAAAGCTTGTCCCTTTGAATCAGACTGTATGTTTGATTACCTTTAAATAACCTGGCAAGAGGAAGCCTCAGCTGTACTTGTTCCTAATTAACTTTTATTAGGTGCTCTGCTTCACTGAGAAGTGAAAGTTGCTCAGTTGTGTCCAACTCTTTGCGACCCCATGGGTTATACAGTCCATTTACAGGCCAGAATACTGGAGTGGATACCTCTTCCCTTCTCCAGGGGATCTTCTCAGCCCAGGATTGGACCCAGGTCTCCTGCATTGCAGGTAGATTCTTTACCAGCTGAGCCACAGAGGAAGCCCTTTGCTTCACTGGAGGTTTCCAAATTAAAGGGAAGTTTAAGACAAATGGTAACCCACTCCAGTATTCTTGCCTGGAAAAATCCCATGGACAGAGGAGCCTGGTGGGCTACAGTCCATAGGGTCGCAAGAGTCGGACACGACTGAATGACTTCACTCACTTCACTTAAGGCACAAGCAAAAAAACATTGTTTACTTTTCACTTTACCGGGTAGATATGTGATTTGGGAAAATAATTCCTTAAGGCTTCAATTTCCTTGCCTGTAGTAAGAATAAAAGCCAATGTTAATTGAATCAATAACTAAGATCCTTTCTACTCTAGAAATCTGACCTCTTGAGCATTTATGTGTTTTTAAGGGCCCCCGTGAAAGAGTCTTCTCTTGGCCATGAACAAAGGTTTTTCTTTGCCCTGGTCCATGCCTGAGTTCAGTTGTTCAGTCACGTCCAACTTTTTGCAACCCCATGGAATGCAGCACGCCAGGCTTCCCGGTCCTCCACCAATTCTCAGATCCTGCCCAAACTCATGCCCAAACTTGTTCATGCCTTTAATTTAGCTTTATTTTTTGACAGGACACCGACTGGTTTATTAACTTTTTTCTGGGATTGTTACTCTGGAACAGAATTTTAAAACTATTAGGAATTTGACATATCTGTACCTAGAGAAAAGTTAATCTGGCACCATGCCAGCTGATGGAGATTATGGGGGTGGTGTTGCTCTTGTCTATCTACTCCACCCAAGTCATTAACACAGTTATTGCCCCTGGAGATTTTCAATTATTCCGATCCAACAAACTTCTCCCTTTAACTTCTCCTTAGACTTCCGCGGCAATCCGTATTGCCCACTTGTCACTGGCTTCCATAAAGTAGTCTGTCCTGGGTTCTATTCCCAACCCCTGTGTAACCCAGAACAAAGGCTTCCTGTGGATCCAGCCAGATTCAGCATCCTGCCTCAGCCACTTCCCCCGCATCTTTTCAAGCATTGCATGCCACATACCTTCCAGTCCAAGCCCAAGCCAGCTACATGGGGATTTATCTCCAACTTCTCCAAACTATATTCTCTGCTTCCTGCATCTGACACCTGACCACGGGGCGCTGGTCTTAGATCAGTCTTTACATCCTTGGTCCTAATTGGTGACATTCTCATTACCTCCCTTGTAATTTCTCCTTCAAATATTGACTTTCAAACCAAGTTTGGTGTTACACACAACCAATGTCATCACTAAGTAGAAAGGTTCATTTTTACCCCATCAAGCGTTACTTTGAGAATAAAAGGCAGACATCTTTTATGGCTTAATTGCACAGGTTTCAGCAGGACAGAGAGGAGGAGGAGACAAGGTAGAAGAGGCCACAAAGCTAGATATTTAGAACTTACATGGAACACTTTTCTGACTGTATCTGTCTCTCGATCTGTAAACACTAGACCTTTTCATCCCTTCGTACTTCTAGGAAGCTATTCTGAGAAGTCAGGGTCTCCAAGGAATAGAAACACAGCTAAGAGCTGAAGCAGTATATGACCAAGGAGGTTTTTTTTTGTTTTTGCAGTTCACAGAAGAATATATTTAAAGAGATGAGGGTTTGGGACATGAGCTAGCTTGTAAAGAAATGTATGAAGTGGCACAACTACTGCTTTGCATGTGTGCTTTAATTTGCAGTAGGGTTCTGTAGATTTTTTTAAAAATTGTTTATAATATCTATTTTGAAAGTATGGTGTTGCTACCACCTGTCAGAGGCTTCCCAGGTGCCTCAGTGGCAAAGAATCTGTGTGCCAAGCAGAAGACATAGGTATAGTCTCTGGGTGTGGAAGATCCCCTGGAGAAGGAAATGGCAACCCACTGCAGTAATGGCAACCCACTCCAGTATTCTTGCCTGGGAGATCCCATGGACAGAGGAGCCTGGTGGGCTACAGTCCATGGGATCACGAAAGAGTTGGACAGCACTTAGTGACTAAACAACAAACACCACCGCCTTTGCTGCTGCTGCTGCTAAGTCACTTCAGTCGTGTCCGACTCTGTGTGACCCCATAGACGGCAGCCCACCAGGTTCCCCAGTCCCTGGGATTCTCCAGGCAAGAACACTGGAGTGGGTTGCCATTTCCTTCTCCAGTGCATGAAAGTGAAAAGTGAAAGTGAAGTCTCAGTCATATCCAACTCTTAGCGACCCCATGGACTGCAGTCTACCAGGCTCCTCCATCCCTGGGATTTTCCAGGCAAGAGTACTGGAGAGGGGTGCCATTGCCTTCTCCGACCACCACCTTTGGGTCTATTCAATTAGCACACTTTTGCTAGAGCAAAATCAGCTTTAGGTCAAATGCATTTCAATTTCTGTGTAAACTGCACATGGCGCCTAGAAGCCATTTAGGTATTGCAAATGGGAAATGGTACCTCTGCATCACAGTGTGTATCAGAATTCTACACACACATACACACACACGAGTCACATGTCTAAAGATACAACACAGAGCACTTTTTGTTCACACCTGTTCAGTAGAGCTATGGGGACCATCTAGTGGATTTGTGTCTGTAATAGCTATTGTCTTATCATGAGAGTAGAATAACCAATACCTACCTGCCCTTGGTTAAATGTCTTTTTTTGTTGTTTTTTTTTTTTCTCCCTTGGATGAAGCCTGGGGCATGTGACTGGAAATCAGTAAGTGCAAATGTCTGCTTCCTGACAGGCAGGGCTTTACTCTTCCTGGCCTTTAACAGCCCATTTAGCCTCTCAGCAAAATGTAAATAGCTGAATTAATGTAAATAAAGGGCTTTGAAGATGAAAACTACTTTGCACTGTAAGTGGCAGCACAGCCTTTCTTCCTTTATTGAGGAAACATTTACGGAGCTCAGTGTCAGTTCTGTGCAAAGCACTTTAGAGATGTACAAGGCAAGGTCCCTGTCCTCAAAGGGAGTTATCAGCTATCTTGCTAACACCAAGACCTAAGTCAGGATGTTGTAACTAGCTCAGTTTGGGGTTTGCTTCTCAACTACGTGACTGAGTTTGGTTGTATTTTGAAGACTTAGCAAAGAAAACCCTCATCATCTATGATAATAAAGTCAAATGATACTTTGTCCATCAGTGGTATTCAAATGGACACCTTTAAATCCTTGAAATATTAGGTGCTCCAAACAAAGGTGTTAATGATTAATTCAGTTGAGAATGGACTGCCTAAATACCATTCTCTTGAAGATGAACAGTGAACATGTTTAACAGTTTCACAACCCAAGCTGAGAAATTCATTTTTGAAAATCTTATCTAAGTCTACTCCATTGAACATTTGCTTACAAAATAGTCAGAATTCTGCAAAATTAAAATGGGTTTCAGAGATGCCCAACTGATGTCTGAAGATGATACCAATAAGAAATAAGTTTTGCTTAATATGTTATCAATTAGAGACATACTTAAGTTAAATAAATTGGGTCATATTTTTATAGAAATATTTCTGATCATTGTAGTATTAAATTCTGTTAGTCATTATATCTGGAAAAGAGTTGACCAGGATCCCAAGTCCTTGAATTTTCAACTGACTGCCTTCAGCTGTAGCTGCTCCCTTAAAGTCACCATGTGGAGGATACATAAAGCAAGACGTCCCAAATTTCAGCAGATTTTCAGTGGACTTGATACTTTTTTAAGGCTCATAGTGCTGATTAGCATATAAATGGTTAATCATGAAAATAATAAAGAAAGCTGAAACATATTCTACCTAGCCCTTCCCAAACTTGTTCAAAAAATACTCTGTTATTTTTGTTTGCTTTGGCATATTTTTTCCCCCATTGAGGCAGCACACAAAACATTTTATCTAACAACATTCCTTGCAGGACAGTTTGGAAACTACTTAAATAAACAGTACTCCCCTTAATTCCCAGTCAAGTTTTTAACCCAAACCTTTTGCTCTTCTCCAACATGAGGAGCTGGATCTGTTCTTCGAGCTCTGAAAAACAGTCTTGGGGAGAGCAGGTTCTGTTTTTATGGGCTGCTTTTTGGTTCTTGGTTGGCCATCTGAGGACCAGAAGCCTCAGGAAGAGCTTCTTTGCTTCTATTAAAGCTCCATCCCTTGCTGTTTGTCTTTAAAAAGAAAAAAAAATTATATTACTTTTGTTTATTGAGGTATTGTTGCTACGTATCAGATCAGATCAGATCAGATCAGTCGCTCAATCGTGTCCAACTCTTTGTGACCCCATGAACTACAGCACGCCTGGCCTCCCTGTCCATCACCAGCTCCCGGAGGTCACTCAGACTCACATCCATCGAGTCAGTGATGCCATCCAGCCATCTCATCCTCTGTCGTCCCCTTCTCCTCCTTGCCCCCAATCCCTCCCAGCATCAGAGTCTTCTCCAATGAGTCAACTCTTCGCATGAGGTGGCCAAAATACTGGAGTTTCAGCCTTAGCATCATTCCTTCCAGAGAAATCCCAGGGCTGATCTCCTTCAGAATGGACTGGTTGGATCTCCCTGCAGTCCAAGGGACTCTCAAGAGTCTTCTCCAACACCACACTTCAAAAGCATCAATTCTTTGGCGCTCAGCCTTCTTCACAGTCCAGCTCTCACATCCATACATGACCACAGGAAAGACCATAGCCTTGACTAGGCGAACCTTTGTTGGCAAAGTGATGTCTCTGCTTTTGAATATGTTATCTAGGTTGGTCATAACTTTCCTTCCAAGGAGTAAGCATCTTTTAATTTCATGGCTGCAATCACCATCTGCAGTGATTTTGGAGCCCAGAAAAATAAAGTCTGACACTGTTTCCACTCTTTCCCCATCTATTTCCCATGTAGTGATGGGACTGGATGCCATGATCTTTGTTTTCTGAATGTTGAGCTTTAAGCCAACCTTTTCACTCTCCACTTTTACTTTCATCAAGAGGCTTTTGAGTTCCTCTTCACTTTCTGCCATAAGGGTGGTGTCATCTGCATATCTGAGGTTATTGATATTTCTCCCAGCAATCTTGATTCCAACTTGTGTTTCTTCCAGTCCAGCATTTCTCATGATGTACTCTGCATATAAGTTAAATAAACAGGGTGACAATATACAGCCTTGACATACTCCTTTTCCTATTTGGAACCAGTCTGTTGTTCCATGACCAGTTCTAACTGTTGCTTCCTGACCTGCATACAGATTTCTCAAGAGGCAGATCAGGTGGTCTGGTATTCCCATCTCTTTCAGAATTTTCCACAGTTTGTTGTGATCTACACAGTCAAAGGCTTTGGCATAGTCAATAAAGCAGAAATAGATGTTTTTCTGGAACTCTCTTGCTTTTTCCGTGATCCAGCGGATGTTGGCAATTTGATCTCTGGTTCCTCTGCCTTTTCTAAATTCAGCTTGACCATCAGGAAGTTCACGGTTCACATATTGCTGAAGCCTGGCTTGGAGAATTTTGAGCATTACTTTACTAGCGTGTGAGGTGAATGCAATTTTGCAGTAGTTTGAGCACTCTTTGGCATTGCCTTTCTTTGGGATTGGGATGAAAACTGACCTTTTCCAATCGTGTGGCCACTGCTGAGTTTTCCAGATTTGCTGGCATATTGAGTGCAGCACTTTCACAGCATCATCTTTCAGGATTTGGAATAGCTCCACTGGAATTCCATCACCTCCACTAGCTTTGTTCGTAGTGATGCTTTCTAAGGCCCACTTGACTTCACATTCCAGGATGTCTGGCTCTAGGCCAGTGATCACACCGTGTATAAGTTACAGGTGGACAGTGTAGTGATTCATAGTTTTTAAAGATTATACTCCATTCATGGTTACTATAAGCGTTTAGCTATACTCCCTGTGCTGGGCACCATATCCTTGTAGCTTAGTTTATGCCTAGTAGTTCATGCCTCTTACTCCCCATTGGTGACCACTAGTTTGTTCTTATGAGTCTGCTTTTTTGCTGTTGTTGTGTTCACTGGTTTGTTGTATTTCTAGACATTTGTCTTTGACCATCTTCAGAGCATCTCCCTTTGTGGGACGAGCAAAAGAATTTAGGAAAGTTTTGATGTCTCTTCATAGGTAACAATGAATGAGTCATTAAGAATGTCTTCCAGATGAAAAAAAAAAAAAAAAAAAGAAATCTGTATTCTTGGGCATATCAGAGCCAGTTTAGGAAGACATCAGTGGAAAGAATGGATGTGACTGTGTGTGACCTCAGAAAGGCTTAATATTTCTAAGTATCAATTTCCTAATCTTTAAAATGGGAATAGTAACCTGCTTAGAGAGTTGGTATGAAAAAAATGAGACAATCTTCATGCCTATCACAGTGCCTGGCATATTTGTTGCTTAGAATATTAACTTTACATGGAAAATGTAAACTATATTTCACTTCATTTCATTTCAAGTATAGTCCACTTTGATTATGTCTTGAGGTCAGTTCAAGTAAAAAATCTAAAATTTAGCATGTAGACTTTCGCTCTAGCATTAAGATGAATATTTTTATTGTTTCTTATTTGAACCATTTATGTAGTGGCCAAAGTACCTAAATACCTGGGTAGCTATAGGATGAAATCCAAATGTGGCCCAAAATAGACCGTCTTGTTTTTGAATGCCAAGCTTATAAATACTGTCTTTTGTTTTATTTTTTAAACAACTAGATAGATCCATCAACTTGCTTTTCATTTTCCATTCCATGTCTCTGTACTTTAGAATTGCTAATTTTGCTTTATATTATAATACATGGAGCATGGTTTAGAATACTACTCAAACAAAACAAAATTTTTCCTTAACTTGTTAGTTCTCCACCCTTTATAGGTATCTGACAATTATTTTAATACAAAATTCCTATATAAATTTGAATTAATTTTCTGCAATTCTATTCTTTATGTGGGAGAAAAATTACCCTTTCAATTGTATTCCAGTGGCCATCTGCCAAGTCAGTAGACTTCTCAGCACCTTGCTTCACTAAATCATGCCCAATTTTAGTGAGAGAACATTTGTGAAATAGTCAGAACCGTATCCAATTATTCAATTTAAATGGAGGTAATAGCAACTTTGAACAAAGAGAGCCGATTTTGCTTCCCTCTAGTTTGCCTCTTAATTCAAGGAAAAGTGTTTTGTTATTCAAATAAACATTGTAAAACTGAGGTATTTAAAAAGGATGATTTCTCTCTCTCTCTCTTTTTTTTTTTTTTTTTTTTGACTTCCTGTGGCATCAGCTAAGAGATCAGCAAAATCATGGGATTGCCTTTGAGTTTTCCCACCTTGAGGATTAATTTGCTCCAGTTCAGTTTGCTGCTCATAATAAATTAATTCATGTACTATGTTTAGTAAGAGCATTTGTATTTAAGCAATCCATTGACCTGGGGTACTCTTTTGAAGCATCGGATGTGAATTCAGAAAGCAGAATGAGATTAATTTTACTATGTGACATCCATTTTCTTTTCCTAAGAGGCAAATCACTCACATTTTTTTGAAAGTCCACTACTGTAAATATTTAATTTTTTAAATCCTGCCTTGCATTACCAAAGGTTGTAAGATGGTCAAGCTTCTTCTCACGTGTTTCCTTATGTTATTGTATTAGTGAGGATACTCTTGTATGAAACAGAAGGAAGTTTAATTCCGTATGGCTAAAGTACCAGAGCATATAGACATATTGGCTGATGGACTCAAGAAAAGGTGAGCTGGGGGTTGAAAGGTGTCATCAAGAATCATTGTTTTTCTCCTTCTCTTTTTCTTTATTTTCTTGACCTTCCCTGGTATCACCAAACTCACAATTTCTCACTCAATTTCAGCTCCTTCCACATATGTGCCAGGCAATGTTGAGCAAGACAAGAATGCCAATCTTTTAGTCACTGTTCATATGGAATAGTGATGAGGGAAGACCTCTATGGTGAAAGTATCAGGAAGTCTCAGAAAAGAATGAAGCAACAGAGAAGTGAAGTTAGGGAAGTTTTTTTACTAACCTCATCTCTGCTTCATGTTCCTTGACAAGTGTTTAAAAGCCTCTCACCATCAAGCCAAACTTAAAACAACTCTTTACTCTAATGACCCTTTTTCTTTTGCCTCTTATTGTATCTGATCTTTACTCCTGGAGAGAGTATTTTGCTACTGTTTCTGATAGGTTAAAAATAAAAATAGTATAGAGACATTCATATTTTGTTTCCTTCATCATTAACTTACAACATAGTCATAAGACTTCCTGGTCTTTGATATCTTCCAGTTTTTATACTAGATTGAGAGATAAATGAGAAGTATAGTAAGGTATCTAGAAAAGAAGACATAATAAAATAATAACCTATTGCCAGTTACCTGGAAAACACTAATAATGCTATGAAAGGAGCTGAGAAGATTCCAATAAATCTTAGAATGTCCAACTCTGAAAAACTCAAATAGCTAGGCAGATTTATATTTGAAATCAAATATTTTTCACAATCCTGTTTCAACTTCCAAAAGTATCCCATACATTTTCAAACAGAATTTTTTAAAATTTATTTCTTTGACTTCTGTCTTTTTTTTTTAATTAGAGCAGTGTTTGGTACAAAGGTAAAATGAGTATTGAAGAATGTGTTTTTTTTTTTTTTTTAACTTTGTATGTGTACTCTGTCATGTCCAACCCCATGGACTGTACAGCCCACCAGGCTCCTCCATCTATGGAATTTCCTAGGCAAAAATACTGGAGCGGGTAGCTATTTTCTACTCCAGGGTATCTTCCTGACCCAGGGATCAAACCCTCCTACCCTCTCATGCCTCCTACATTGGCAAGATCGATTTTTTACCATTGAGCCACCTGGAAAGCCCCCGCCCCCATGTTTTTCAACTTTGCCTTGCCCTTTTAAGATCCCCCTATGTCTTAGTTCATATTTTGTTATTGTCATATGTTCAGTTGATAGACTGATATATATTATCTTCCCAGTGCATAGAGGGACCAAGAGTGACTGGGGAACTGCAAAGCAGAGCTGTTAAATTTATATTTACTGCTAATCATTTCAACTCCTGGCAGACAGCCTAATTACAAACACAAAGAGGAAGCTCATGAGAATCATGGTCAGAGAACTTTCCCAGTGACTTTCATAAGATACATGGTTTGTGAAAGCTCTTGGCTTATTGAGCAAGTAAATATTATTGTAGCTTGAGTTTCCCTGTGCTGTTTCCAACTCAGGATTTATTAAATATAATTTAATGAAATATATAATTTAAAGAGATGAGGCAAAATGTGATTAGTAGCTTCCCATCTTGTCTTTTCAGGATGGGCAGCAATGCATAAGCTCCTTAAAAGACCAAAAACGAATCTAGGGCTTTCTCTATGCATACTTTCATTAATGTTAATGGCTTTTTCTGGGCATAGTTTCTATTAATGTTAATGAGGTGCCCTCTTGAAGAAAAGAGAAGGAAAAACAAAGGAAAAAAAAATGATCTCCCTTTACTTCAAGTATTTTCTGATGTAAGCTGATAATGAATATTTAGTAATGAAATATATTGAGTCCAAAAACAAACTTTTCACCTCCTGTGTTTGTTTTCTTTATGTCTTAGCTCTTTGAAAGTTGCATTTTCTAGAAATTTACAGAAAATACAACTATACTGGTTGGAGCAGCAGTTTCAGTTGTTTATGCAACCAAAGATCTCACACATATAGTATATTGCGAAACAATATTTCTTTTATTTACAGAATTGCATCTGTAGTTACCACATAAACAGATCATATCTTTAAGTGATGGAACAATACCTAACTGTGAAGGAAGGTGAGTTAAAGTCAGGAAAAAAGACAGGGAAGGTGTTTTTCTTGACATTTAGTCAAGGTCAATCAAATATCTGCAGAGAAAGAGCAATGTTGTATTATGCATTGTATGCTCAATGCATCAATTTTGTATTAAAATTATATGCTGAAAGGGGCATATGTTTAAAATCCTGCCTAGTGACAGAATTTTAGTAGTTTAGGGGCCAAAATAGATGGAATACGTTCTTATTACTAAGACTGTAATTCTCCTTTCTTTGCTACTGTTCTTTTTCTTTGTTCTGTTACTATGGTCTCTAGAATAAAACAACATAGTTCCTAATGCAGTAAACAGGTCCCCCATAAAGCTACCTTTTGTTAAAAAATCTTGGTTAGGTTATACCACAGAAAAGTACACCAAAATGATACATCATTTAAACTTCTTCAAATGGAAACTTCTAAAAAATATTCAGGTTCTCTCATGTTACCTTGGCATGAGTATGGGCATACGTGTATGTGTGTTAAACTCTGTGGACATTTTTCATCTTCTTTAATTTTCTTTATTGCTAATTTCCATCCCATCTGCAATTTGGTACTCATGTCCCTAGATCAGCATGCAAATGAGAATTTCATTAACTTTAAAGCTAAGCTATAGCCAAAAATATTAATATTAAAGCCAGAATCATAGTTAGTATGTTTTATGCAAAAAAGACATGATTTTCCCTTGCTCTCTTGTCCCTGGGTTGTACCAGTTTCATCCCTGTTCAGTTTCTGGTTCAGTTTGAAAAAAATTTCTTGAACGAGCACTAGCTAGATCCCTGTTATCCCCAGGATTTCGTATCCTGTCAGCCCCTCTTTCTGGTGTGAGGCCAGAAGTCTAATCTTATATGCTTAAAGGCACATGGGAGAAAAAACTCTAAAAATATACATTTGTGCTACTAAGATTTTGAATGAAAAAAAGATAAAGTAGATTTTATTCAAGTGTGCTAATTTTATACTCAAATACTACTACTGAAATTTAGGGCTGCTGAGACTCAACACCATGATTTGATGGTTAATGTTGCTGCCACTTTTTCAATAAATCAACCATATGACTGTTACACTCACTGGTACTGTGCTGAGTGTTCAGAAGAATATAAAGGGATAGAGACAGTTCCAAAATAGGAATGTAATCTGGCTCCACTCTCCATGGAATTCTCCAGGCAAGAATACTGGAGTGGGTTGCCATTTCCTTCTCCAAGGGATCTTCCCATCTAGGAATGGAACCAAGGTCTCCTGCATTGCAGGCAGATTCTTTACCGTATGAGCCACCAGGGAAGCCAAAAATTGTGATAGTGGGAGGGAAAGATATATTTAAAACATTTTAAGTTAAATTTGGAATGTATTAACCCAGGAAACCATATAAAAATATTAATAACAATATGTATGATTTCACTTGTAAGATAGTGTAGAGAAGTCAAAACTATAGGGAGAAAAATCTGATGAATGGTTATCAGGGTGTAGGGAGGATTTACCACAGCAGGGCACTATAGAACTTTCAGGACTGGTGGGATTGTTTGATATCTAGGTTACCATCAGATCAGATCAGTCGCTCAGTTGTGTCCGACTCTTTGCGACCCCATGAATCGCCACGGTGGTTACTAAAAGGTATGCTTTACAAAGGGTAAATTTTCCTAATCTGATATTCTTCTCAAAAATGTACTCATTGCAGTATTATTCATCTCAAAGGATAGCAGTCCATAGTTCCTGTTGCTTTTTCTAAAGACCTCGGAGTCATCCTGAGTTCTTCCTTTATTCCACACATCACATCCAATCCACAGATCTTATTGGCCTTACCTTTTATAATTTGATTATAGTTAAAACGTAATCAGGATTTAACTGCTGCTCACTGTTTCAGTAGCCTGATAGTTGTTCTCTCTGTCTATTCCAAAAGAAACTGAGAATGCCCTTTTTAAACTTTAAATCAGATTATGTGAATTGTCTGCTTAAAATCCCCCATTTAAAAAAAAAAAATCCTGCGTATCACCACTGGCCATATCACTCGGAATAAAATACAAAACTCGTCTGCTGACCTCTAAGTTCTTATATGATTCTGTGATTCCCCTCCCAACACACACCTATGTACTCACACATACATACTTATTTCTTAATTACTTATTCCACCCACACTGGCCTCCTAAACACATCATGCTCACTCCCCATTTGGAACCTTTGTAGGTGGTGTTTCCTGTGCCCAGAACACTGTTCTTCTGAACATGCACGTAGTTCTTTACCTAAACGCTTTAATCTTTATAAGGTGAACTTGTCATCTTCTTCAGCCACTGTGTTTTTCAGTGCCGTCCACTCACACTTCCTTTTCTCCTTTCTTGTTTTATTTTCTTATCATATTGTTGTAGGAAGATGGGGGGAAGGGGGCCCTTCAGGGCCCCAAGAGCGGGCTCTTGTCTAACACTTGGGAAAGAATTGTCCAAGGAGACGTGTGCTGACAAAGCAAGAGATTTTATTGGGAAAGGGCACCCGGGTGGAGAGCAGCAGGGTAAGGGAACCCAGGAGAACAGCTCTGCCATGTGGCTTGCAGTTTCGGTTTTGTCGTGATGGGATTAGTCTCCGGATTGTCTTTAGCCAATCATTCTGACTCAGTCAGGGTCCTTCCTGGTGGTATAGGCCTTGTTCAGCCAAGGTGGATGCCAGAGAGGATTCTGGGAGGTGGTCGGACATGTGGTGTCTCCCTTTGACCTTTCCTGAACTCTTGCAGTTGGTGGAGTCTTATTATTTCCATGTTCCTTACCAGAAGCTCCTGTCATAAAACAACTCATGCAAATGGTTACTATGGTGCCTGGCCAGGGTGGGAGGTTTTAATCAGTGTGCTTCCCCTAACAATATCACCTCCTGTTTGTAAATAACTTTTTATTTTCCTCTTCTAGAATGCAAACTATAGGAGGGCAGATGTTTTTGTCGTTTTTTTCCTCCATGTTTGGAAAGAAAAGTTTGATTTCTCAAGAACATGTGTTAATGGATGTTATCTCTGAGAACTAGAAATGAGTCTCTGCCATAACAAGTACTATGAAATACACTCAGAGCAAGCTGTCTGCCCCTGGTAGTTTCTCTGCATACTTCCTCAGTTTGAGCAGGTATGTCAGATGAGATTAAAATGTCTTCACAACAACTAAACACAGAGCACAGAGAACAAAACCCCACGTTATTTGAAAGTAGCAAGAGAGGAAGGAATTACAGTTCACCTGGGTGATTGCTTTAGAGTAGGATGCTGGAAAGAGAAGTCTCGCCAGTCTGTTTGAGATAATTAGCATAGTCAAGTGTCAAGCATTGCTGCTGACCTCATTAATACAACTCCTCAGGGAAAAATTTTTACTTGGAAGAATTAGCCTTTCCTCTCTTCGAACACCGAAAAGACTTCCTCCAGCCTCTGGTGAGGATCTGAGCTTCTCCCTTATCACATCTGGTTACAGAAGAGAAAGTACTTTGATTCATCATTACCTTCAGATAAGTGAAGAAAGAAGCCTCTCAATAAGTGTGAATAGATTTTGGTAAAAGAATGGAATCTTTTTTTTTGAAGGGAAATTTACACAGCAAGCTTATCTGGTCTGTTTACTGTGGTTCAGCTGTCTACACTTGAAGGGCTGACTTCAGTTGTCTTTAGCATATGTTATCACCAAGCAGAGCTTTAATGAAAATTCAGAGACTGTACCCCTTCCTCTCCAAAGATTTTTGAGAAGATTCTCCAAAGAAAATTGCCTTTGCAGACTTGGTTTCTCCAATAGGGGTTTCTGCATTCCTATTGCATGTTGTTTTGAAATGCACTATAAATAACAGGTAGATTTATTGACCTTTGGCCATCTTTAGGAAAGGTCTAGTATTTGTGATTTACTTTCAATTTACTTTAAATGCATCAGTGAGTCAGTCTCACCTGACCTCAATAATAAAGCACTAGGATTTTTCCTTCTTTCCCAATCAAAGAACCACAGTCTACATGCCTCCGTTTTGCACCTTATGTTATACTGTCTTGGATAAGAGGCTTTATTGCGAGAAGTTGAGTGTAGTGTTTAAAATACTGTGAAACAAAACAAAGAAGTTTTAATTCCAAATTCTTCCCCTTGCTAGCTATATGGTCTTTGCTAAATTCTCTGTGACTTAGCTTCATCACCTATAAAATGGGGATTATTACACTGTCTGTTTAGAGTTATTGGGAGGATTAAATGAGATAAGTATAAGATTTCAAACAATATCTAACATACTATAAGTGCTTAATAAATGTTAACTTCTGTCATTAACACACTCTAAGTATCAGCATTTAATCAAAGTTACACTTAGTCAATCAAGTGTGATTGACATTTCTTATGAAGTGATTAGTAGCTTTCCCCAAACTCCCATACAGTGTTTAAATGGAAATAAAAGTTTTATAGCATCAATAACGGTGAGGATAGCAATAAGTGAAAAATTGTGTTTAGCAATATGTGGAAGGACTAGTTTTTCAACTAATCTATGTTATAATAAATTCCAGAGGAAAATATTTAAGGGAAATAGAGGATATGTATTATTAGCAAATCAATAAATTCAATGATTTTATTAATTTACCTACATTTAATAAAATATATTTTTCATGTTTAAACATTAACCTAAGACCCTAGAATTGGATGTCTGTACTTCCATGTCATGTTATGGATAACATGTAACCTCTATTACATAGACTATTTAAAAAAGTAATTACTTTAAATTAATATGTTTATCCCTTAAAAGCAAATTAAACACTATTGTAATTAATAGTTTGCTACTATTTGTTTGCTAGAAAATAGGCCTGAAGTGAAGTGAAGTGAAGTCCCTTAGTCGTGTCCAACTCTTTGTGACCCCATTGATAGCAGCCTGCACCAAGCTCCTCTGTCTATGGGATTTTCAAGGCAAGAAGTACTGGAGTGGGTTGCCATTTCCTTCTCCAGGGAATCTTCCCAACCCAGGGATCGAATCCAGGTCTCTCACATTGTAGACAGACGCTTTACCGTCTGAGCCAACAGGGAAGAAAATAGGCCTACGAAACATAATATGTATGTGTGCTTTAGTGTGTGCATATATACTTGATGTGCGTGTGTGTGTGTGTGTGTGCACGCGCGCACACATATTTGAGTCCTTGACCATTTTCCAGCATGCCTTATGCATATTTTATAAAGATGTATATAGAAGTGAATATTTTTTAACCTTGAGATTTTATTGATATTTTCCTCTATCTCGTATATATTTTGTTTGAAAGCACTCTGCAAATCAGAAAGCACTGAGGTTACATTTAAGTGAGAAAAAGAGAAAGTGAGAAATATTTCAAGTATAATATTAAATTGTCTTTTTGTATGCTCTGTATTATTGGCTACTTGATCAGCAATAGAGCAGGATTCTATTAACATTTGCACAGAGGAGAACGTATGATAGGGAACAAAAGCACTAATTGTATGCATGTGTTAAAAGTATAACAGGTTCATTCTTTCACTGAATGCAAAACATTTTTCTTAAAAACTCATGAAAGTGTCTTCTTGTAATACTTACAAGAATTGTATATTTTTATCATTCTTGAGTGGTAGTGGAAACATTAAAAAGAGCAAAATAAATATAAAAATGACTCGTAAATATAGGAAGAGGACACTGAAACAGATTGTTTTGGTGGCAATTGAAAGAATTGAAAAGAAGGCTTTCTATGTAGATCTGTATATTTTAGTTCCTTTTGCCTTATTAGCTGAATTAGGATTTGGAGACAAAAATCTCTTGAGCTAGGATTTCACTCTTTTACTCTATTTTCCACTCAACCTGGAAGAGACACTTGTTCCATTTTACATTCAAATAGTAGAGTTTTTTTTTTTTTTTAAAGAAACTCCGTTTTCAACATTTCTCTGTTTATGATAAGTTTTTGCATCTCCCTAATCCCTGCCACAGGGTTTACACATGACAAAGAAACTTCTGATAAAAGACAAGGGGAAGCTTACAATTTCTTTGGAGACTTTTCAGGAGGATTTACATCCACACTTCATTGTGACTTCTGCTTATAGTTCTCAAATAAAAGAAGGCACATTTAGCATGAAAAGTAGCTCATGAAAAAAATCAATGGATTTTGCTTTTTTATTCTTGTATTTAAAAAAACGTACAGACACAGTCTTTCAAAATTTTTTTTAAAAAAGCATGTTTAGAATTCTGACAAAGCACAACCTCGAGATAAAATGATAGTGGTTACTTCTGACTAAAATTCTCATATGCTGAATTTTAAATTAATATGTGGGAAAATTCTAACTTGTATCTGGTGAGCAGCATGAAGCTGTTAGTGTCATGGAGACATAGCATGTCTTCTAAGCCTACTGGAAAGTATAAATCTAAAACTTATCAGAAGATCTGTAAGACAAGCTAAAAATGGCATGTTATCATACAGGTATTATGGCTATTAAAATGCACAGTCTTTGACATTCAAGAATGAGCCTGGCTTTAATTAGAGTGTAAGTGTTAGTTGCTCAGTCTTACCTGACTCTGTGACCCTGTGGACTGTTTGTAACCTGCCAAACTCCTCTGTCCATGGGATTTCCCAGACAAGAATACTGGAGTGAGTTGCCTTTCCCTTCTTCAGGGGATCTTCCTGACCTAGGATTCGAACCCAAGTCTCCTGCATTGCAGACAGATTCTTTACCATTTGGGTCACCAGGGAAGCCCCTGTGCAAAGAAATCCTTCGTACTGGTGAATTAAGATATATTCCAGACTGATGCTCAAAGAAAGATTTGACTAATGTCTGTCTTAGATTATACATCATGGTCCATTTTACAGCCAACAGAAGTAAAGTATGTCATTTAGTAACCACCAAAACCATAGGGACCCTAGATTTCTTGAGATAGTAGCTCAGCAATTCACTACTGTGGTTTCTTAAAAGAGATATGAAGTCTGCTTTTGAGTTTAATGTAAACACAATCAAACACAGAACCACACTCTGTTTTTGCTGAGCTACTTTTAAATGCTAGAGAAATTTTAAATTTACAAGTACCCTGTTATTGCAATCTTTCTCCAGCTCAAAAATTCACCAATTATATGATCACAGTTAAATCGCTATTCCAGTTTTTGTCTAAAAAACACTTAATATGCCCAGTCTGTTTCTCTCCTACAAGGGAGAAAACAAATCCTCCATCAAATTTACATTCGTCTGTTTAAAAGATTTCTTTAATAGATTAATCCTAGGCATCAAGCATCTCTGTACCTTGTATTTGCTATTCAAGATGTGGTCTGCAGACTTAGAGTATCAGCATAACCTAGGAATTTGTGAGACATTTACAAGCTCAGGACCCACTCTAATTCTTCTACTGAATCAGAAGCTCCTGTGTAACAAGATCCCATATGATTCACAAGGGCATTAAAGCCTGAGAATTCCTGCCTGACAGTCTTCTTTTTCTCATTTAAGGACACGCTCAGTTCAAATAACACGAAGACCCTGCTTTTGCATTTTCCTATAAATACCTTTACCTCAGGTTCATTTGCTAAGGCACAATCATTCTTTTGCAAGGTGGCTAGTCCAATGCAGTTCCTACAATAGAAGAAAGAGCTCCTATGTCTTTATTTAATTTCTTTCCAGCATAGATTTACAACAAAGGTCCTGCCAATACTGTAGAACCTAGACAATACCATAAAAAGTAATTACATTAAATTTCATAGCAATAGAGTCTCATAGACCAGTTCTAATATTTTTCACAATAGGACTTCTGGCAAGGGTATCTTATATATTTCTGTCAGGTTCTTGTCAAAATTTACAGGTAAAAAAAATTTTTTTTTTCCCTGACAGCCTGAGGCTTTATGATTTGGTTCAGTGAATCAATGAAAAGTATTCATTGAAGCTCTTCTGCTGGCTGTGGGAAGACAATTGTACTAGTCTAGAGCTTATAATACTATCTAATGTTGTTCTTTTTTGAGCCACAGAACAAGAAATAATTTTGGAGGAAGTTATAATCATTTAATACCTGTTCCTATAATCCATCTTTACTTTGGTATTTGTTTATTCTGTATTACATGCTTTATTAAAACTGAATTTTCAAACTGCCTGCTATCTTTGAGTTTATACATTTGCAGACTCAAAGGTATGCTGCACACACAGGCCTGTTCTACTTATTCACAGTTTATACTTGTAGTAAAATTGTGGGTAGCAGAGCAGGATGGAAATATTACTCTTGATTCCCTTTATTGTCCATTCTCCTTATATCTGTGTTAAGGCATTTTCATGGAAATCCATAATAATTTTGTCATTCAAAAGACACTGTCATTTTGCATACCATCTTAGGGATTTTTTTAACTGAAAGGACCTACATAAATCTAACGGGTGTTTATTATTTTATAGTCTTCAATTTTCAACTTAAATCACCAGAATATGTTCTGAAAGTGTTTCAGGTTATATCTGTTTTCAATTCTTATTTTCTTGTCCAAACAGATTCTGAGAAAAACAATCACAACCAAATGTTCTGAAAATGTCTACTTCTTCCTTTATTTCCAAGGCTTTTCATACACATGTACATTAATATATGCAGGCACATATACAAACACACATGTGTGCGTGTGGGCTAAATTGCTTCAGTGGTGTCCGACCCTTTGCAACCCTATGGACTATATAGCCTGCCAGTCTTCTCTGTCCATGGGGTTCTCTAGGCAAGAATACTGGAGTGGGTTGCCCTGCGGTCTTCCAGGGGATCTTCCTGACCCAGGGATAGAACCTGTGTCTCTTATATCTCCTGCACTGGCAGTCAGGTTCTTTACCATAAGCTCCACCTGAGAAGCCCCACAACATAAATATGTAGGCAATTTTCTTTTGTCTTTGTGACTCATTTCAGAAAATGGTGAAAAAAGTTAGCTTCTCATGGCATCCCACCCCCTTTTCTCCTTCCCATGAGATATCAGAAAAGGTACAGGGATTTTAAAGTCCTTTTTAGTAGGAAGAGCACAGAACCAAGTCAGAAATATTGAAAAATTAGCTTTAATCAGTGACATTAGCTACAGTCCTGTATTTGAGACCATTTAATCACCTGAAATGTTTTAAATTGTTGGTAACTCCATTTGCCTGAAAATATTTAGAAATGTCAATGATGAGGAGGTTGGTTGGGAGAGTAGGATTGTGCTTGTTCCCCAAAAGAAGTGATTTAGGGAAGAAGCAGAGGTTTTTCTTTGCTTTATTGCTGCCCCATATCTGTAGATATTCATGTGCTCCACTTTGAGATATGCACAGCAATTCTGCTAACTTATTGTGAGAATCCCTTTGAATGCTCTTGGGAGGTTTGAGAATAGGGTGAGATTACTATTCCAGTCTCCAGATATCTTGGTAAATGCTTTCTAGGTCTAATCTTTTACTTTCCTATTTGAATGTATGATTTCTTTTCATTACACATCTTTTCATTTTTTCCACCTTCTTCCCCCAGTACATACAAAAGCTTTAATTGATAAGTTGTTGTGTTTTTCACTGCTGACTCAACACCTTATGTTGTATCTCTAATTACCCCTGTGAGGTTCAGATAATAGCTTCAACTTCACTGAGTTTTCTCAGCTTCCCAAATTCATATATTAGAGCCTGCATTAACATGTCATAAATTTTCTATTAAACTTCAATTTCTATAGTCAAGTCAGTGGAAGATCAACAAAAATTGCGTGGCTTTTTTATAATACCCCAGTAACAGGTGCAAGCAATTATTCCTTCAGCCTGTAAAGTGTTTGTCTTATATTAAAAATTGTTAGTCACAGTAGAAAAGAGAGGTCTAACCTTAGAAGAATATCAGACTATGTCTTCAGGCACACTAGAAAAGGTTCAAAAATCAATTAGGCAAGAAATCTAACTACTGGTATTAAAAAGAGATCAAATATAATTGCTTAGCCCCAAGATTGACCCTGTGAAAATTATTTCTTCTTAATAAGTCTTCTCAATAAGACACATTGCTTTACAAATTGAATATAAGTATACATATTATATAATTCTGATGTAACAGAAAGACTATTGCATCCATTCATACTGGACATGTACTAGTAGTTTTGAAGAAACAGTCAATAAAATAAAATGAGGCTTAAAACTGTCATAGATGCAGAATTTTCAGGTGTGAGTTTGACATATCCCACCTGATTTTCTCAACCTGCTTCAGTTGCCCACCTGATTTCTCCTTTTACTTCAAGGCAAGCCGTATGGGTGATCCCAGGCTGTGTAATTAGGCTTGGGTTTGTATCTTATACTCCACACTAGTTGTGTGAGCTTGGAAAAGTTATTAACCATCATGAGTTTCAGGCCATGAACAAAATGGAGATTATAATGGTACTTCATTGACTGGGTTCAGTTCAGTTGAGTCACTTAGTCATGTCCGACTCTTTGTGACCCCATGGACTGCATCATGCCAGGCTTGCCTGTCCATCACCAACTCCCAGAGCCTACTCACACTAATGTCCATCACATCAGTGATGCCATCCAGGCATCTCCTATCTGTCATCCACTTCTCCTCCCACATTCAATCTTTCCCAGCATCAGGGTCTTTTCCAATGAGTCAGTTCTTCGCATGAGGTGGCCAAAGTATTAGAGTTTCAGCTTCAGCATCAGTCGTTCCAATGAATATTCAGGACTGCTTTCCTTTAGGATTGACTGATTGGATCTCCTTGCAGTCCAAGGGACTCTCAGGAGTCTTCTCCAACACTACCATTCAAAAGCATCAATTCTTTCGTGCTCAGACTTCTTCACAGTCCAACTCTCACATCCATACATGACTGCTGGAAAAACCATAGCCTTGACCAGATGGACCTTTGTTGGTAAAGTAATGTCTCTGCTTTTTAATATGCTGGCTAGGTTGGTCATAGCTTTTCTTCCAAGGAGCAAGCATCTTTTGATTTCATGGCTGCAGTCATCATCTGCAGTGATTTTGGAGCCCCCCAAAATTAAGTCTCTCACTGTTTCCATTGTTTCCCTATGTATTTGCCATGAAGTGATGGAATCAGATGCCATGATCTAAGTTTTCTGAATGTTGAGCTTTAAGCCAAATTTTTCACTCTCCTCTTTCACTTTCATCAAGAGGCTCTTTAGTTCTTCTTCACATTTTGCCATAAGGGTAGTGTCATCTGCATATCTAAGGTTATTGATATTTCTCCTGGCAATCTTGATTCCAACTTGTGCTTCATCCAGCCTGGCATTTCGCATGATGTACTCTGCATATAAGTTAAATAAGCAGGGTGAAAAATATACAGCCTTGGCATACTCATTTCCCACTTTGCAACTAGGCTGTTGTACCATGTCCAGTTCTAATTGTTGCTTCTTGACCTGCATAGAGATTGACTGGGTAGTTGTGGAGATTAAAGGAAAAAGTGCATGTAAACTGCTTCAATCATGCCAGGATGACAGTTAGTGCTCCAAGAAAGTTGATTCCTGTTGGTGTTATTTCAGCTTGCGTGAACTTCTGGTAGCCTCAGAAATTTGTTGTTGTTATTTGTCTTGTAGTCCACTGTATTTTTCTGATTGACTTTACTTTTTAGACCCATTTTAGGTTCACAGAAAATTTAAATGGAAGGTACAGAGAATTCCCTTATACCCTGTGCCCCTCACATGCGCAACCTGCATTATCAACATCCTCCACTATCATGGCACATTCGTTACAGTCAGTGAACCTATACTGACACATCATTATCACACAAACTCCATGCTTTACGTTAGGGTTGACTTTTGGTATTGTGTATTCTATGGGTTTTGACATATGTATAATGACATTTTCACCATATTTTATCACACAGGGTAGTTTCACTGCCTTAAAAATCCTCCATGCTCTGCCCTAGCCCTGGCTTCTGGCAACAACTGATCCTTTTTTGGTCTCCATAGATCTTTTTTTTCTCCAGTATATCATATGGTCGGAATTATAGAATATACAAACTTTTCCAATTGACTTCACAAAGAGTCGGACAAGACTGAAGTGACTGAGCATGCACGCACTAAAGAATATCTTGGTTACTTCCAAGTTTTGGCAGTTGTGAATAAAGCTGCTATAAATATCCATGTGAAGGGTTTTGTGTGGACAAAAAAAATTTAGTTTATTTGGTTAAATACTAAAGAGTGCAACTTTTGAATTGTGAGTCAAGAGTACACTTAGTTCTGAAATAAACTATCAAACTGCCTACCAAAGTAGCTGTATGATTTTGCATTCCCACTGGTGATGAGTGAGAGTTCCTATTGCTCCATATCTTGCCAAGATTTGATGTCTTTAATGTTTTAAATTTTGGCCATTCTAATAGAGGTATGGTGCTGCTGCTAAGTCACTTCAATTGTGTCCAACTCTGTGTGACCCCATAGATGGCAGCCCACCAGGCTCCCCCATCCCTGGGATTCTCCAGGCAAGAACACTGGAGTGGGTTGCCATTTCCTTTTCCAATGAAGAAAGTGAAAAGTGAAAGTGAAGTCGCTCAGTCATGTCCGACTCTTCGCGACCCCATGGACTGCAGCCTACCAGGCTCCTCTGTCCATGGGATTTTCCAGGCAAGAGTACTGGAGTGGGGTGCCATTGCATTCTCCTAATAGAGGTATAGTGGTATCTTATTATTTTAAATTTTAATAATTTAATGACAGATGATTTGTAGCATCTTTTTATGGGCATATTTGCCAATCATGAATCCCTTTTGGTGAAACGTCTATCCAGATTTTTGACCTATTTTTTTAATTTGGTAGTTTGTTTTCATGTTGATGAGTTTTAAGAGTTCATTGTATTATTTAGATAAAAATCATTCATCCACTAGGTCTTTTGCAAATATTTTTTCTTAAGTCTGTTATATTCAGTTCAGTTCAGTCACTCTGTTGTGTCCAACTCTTTGCAACCCCATGGACTGCAGCATGCCAGGCTTCCCTGTCCATCACTAACTCCCGGAGCTTGCTCAAGCTCATGGCCATCGAGTTGGTGATGCCATCCAACCATCTCATCCTCTGTCATCCCCTTCTCCTCCTGCCTTGAATATTTCCCAGCATCAGGGTCTTTTCCAGTGAGTCAGTTCTTTGCATCAGATGCCCAAAGTATTGGAGTTTCAGCGTAAGCTTCAGTCCTTTCAATGAATATTCAGGACTGATTTTCCTTTAGGATGGACTGGTTTCATCTCCTTGTCTGTCATGTAGTCTTCTTTATATCACTCATTTTAGAGTTCAGCTTGTATAGGTCTCACATTTGATGTATCAATGTGTATGTATAGAACTTATCTTCGAAAATAGGAAACACTCTGAGTTTACTTTGTATCTTCGATAGACCTATCTATAGTCCCCTGCATGGATAGAGGTACTTGATTAATTGATCAAGTGAATGATTAATGTCCAATTGAAGTCATTATTTCAGTGTTATGATACCCCAAATGAAGGAGTTTCATAGAGCATCAGCCCTCAACTTTTTTGGCACCAGGGACTGGTTTCATGAGAGTGAATTTTTCCACAGACCGGGGGTGATGGGTAGTTTCCAGATAAGTCAAGTGCATTGCACTTATTGTTCACTTTATTTCTAAATCAATGCTGCCACCATCTGACAGAAGGTACCAGTCCATAGCCTGGATGTTGGGTACCCCTGCATCGCGGGACCCTAGGGGAAAGGCCTGATGCAAACTATATGAGCTTCCTGCTTCATTTTTCAACATATTAAGATGGATTAAAAATGAGCATTAAGGACAAAGAGAGTCACTAAAAGATTCTCCTACAATTGGACTTAAACTTTCCAAAGCCTTTTCAGGGTTAAGGGATTTATGGGTAGTTCACTTTTATAGGCAGAGAATTATATAGGTACAGTCATTGGATTATAGAACAGAGGCCTCAGAACAAGGCAAGATATGGCTAATCCTTTTTTGGTACAGATTTCAAAGCTTTCATGGACATAAAAACTCAAAAATATTTTGAGAATATTCCATGTGCTGAGACATCATGTGTCAGCCAAACATCAGTTTGACATATGCGTGTTCGAAAAGCTTTAAATTCCTGTGGATCAGAGGAGTCATATGTACAAGTAATTATAAAGTGAAGTGAAGTGAAAGTTGCTCAGTTGTGTCTGACTCTTTGTGACACCATGAACTATACAGTTCATGGAATTATCCAGGCCAGAATACTGGAGTGGGTAGACTTTCCCCCTCTCCAGGAGATCTTCCTAACCCAGGGATCGAACCCAGGTCTCTCACATTGCAGGTGGATTCTTTACCAGCTAAACCACAAGGGAGGCCCACAAGTAATTATGGTGCATGGTAAATAGTTACATGTGATAAGGAGGTGCAAAATCTGGAGAGGAATAAATTAATTTTGACTGGGGCAAGGCATGGGCCATTGACTCATCAAGCAGATACTTATTAAGCACCTACAGGAGTTCAAGTTCCATGTGGGATAATAGGCTGCAGGTATCAGTTGTAAAGATCTCACACCTTCGAGATCCTTGCCCTGCAAGAATCAGCTCCCAGGGTAGTGAAGGCTTCAGGAATGAATATCAGGAAAAATCTTTTGAAAGAGGTAATATTGGGACTTGACATCAGGGGGTGATATGATTTAGATTTTGGAGATGTGAAAGATGTGAAAGGAAGCACATTCCAGATACTGGCAACAGAAATGGCAAAGGCACCTGACTGTCTTACTTTTCAAAAAGCAAAGAATCTAATTTCTAGTTTCTATTGATGATCATTTGATATCTCAGATTGTATTGTAAACATACTAGGTTACTGAAACTTTCTTTGACTTAGATATTACTTTAAACATTTTACCATTTTAAAAAGAACTCATGTAATCCTTATTAGATCTCTGACCCATATGACACATATGACTGACACATATGACTTTTATTGCCAGCTTTACTAAAGGAATCAATGAGATTCCTTGCCTCACATGGGATGGGACACACCTGCACAGTTGGCGCAGTTCTACACTGCATGTCAGAGCCACGACAAAGCTTTCAGTGTTCTGTCTCCACAAATGAGTTCAAAACTTAAAATATTTAAAAAGAGTGTTCCAAGATTTGTCTGTAAAAACAAACATGATGAGAGAGAGAGAGAGATTGCTCTGAGCCAGTAAATATGGACTTATCAAGACTAAAGTCTGAATAAGCAACCTCTTGTGAAACATGGGGTTTTTATTTTCTGGAAAATGGTGGAACAGGAAGGCATCTGCTTAGGTGAGAGGATATAATGACAGATGAAGAGAGAAAGCAGGGGATTTTGACTTCTCTTATTTAGAGTTTATCTTATTTATCAAGCAAAATCATACACTGGAGAGGGTAATATGGATCAGAGGAAGTTTAAACACAAGATAAACAAGAGCTTTCATGTTTTCAGACAGCAGAGCTGGAAGGGAATATTTTGGAAGAAGAAAAGGTTTGAGTAAAAGCAACACAGATGGAAGATCTGGAGGGGTAGTTAAAACCCTGTAATTGCTTTTTCAAATCCACAAGAATAAATACAGCAAAGAGATCTTGCTAATGAACAGTGTGTGGAGGCCTGAGAATTTTAGTTTACAAAGCTCAGATCAGCAACTAGTGAGTGTGACTGTTAAAAAGTCCAGACAATATCGATGGGAAAATAATGCCTTAATTAAGAAAGCAAGCTCACTGTTTAGTACCCATCTTATGCAATGCAGTTAAGTCAATGTGTTCTGTTAAGGTTCTTTAGAATCTAAGTTTATTAGCAAGCTGGGGATCTGAAGAATGAATGGTTAGAAAAATTTCTCTTAATGATTGATAGTTAAAGAATAGAAAAACGACTCTCCAGAAGACTTGAGCTGAGAGTAGAAAAAAAGGACTGGGTTACTATTTGCAAAAAGGTGAAGGGTCATCATATGGGAGAGGGTACAGATTATACTGATCCATACTGCAGATACATTAAAGAGAGGTAGCTTTTGGTTCAAAAGGATTTTCAAAAACAAATAGGTCGCTTTGAGAAGTAGTAACATTAATGGCAGGTTTCAAATACTTTTGCCCTAGAAATTTTAGAAGTTTACTGCATCAGGAGAGAGTTGGGCCTAAGACCTCTTTCCTATTTTATGATTTTTGCTATTTTATTATTCAGTATCTTAAGAATCTTTGGCAAAAATCTTAATTTCTTTCACCAGTTATATCCTGGTGCTTCATGGCATAATCTAAATAATGGACCAAGAGAAATCCTATGAATTTCCTATGTTTATGGTTTCCAAAATAAATAGGTTTTGTAACTTAGTTTTAGAAAAATTTAAACGCTGGGCTGGAGGAAGCACAAACTGGAATCAAGATTGCCGGGAGAAATATCAATAACCTCAGATATGTAGATGACACCACCCTTATAGGAGAAAGGTAAGAGGAACTAAAGAGCCTCTTGATGAAAGTGAAAGAGGAGAATGAAAAAGTTGGCTTAAAGCTCAACACTCAGAAAACAAAGATCATGGCATCCGGTCCCATCACTTCATGGGAAATAGATGGGGAAACAGTGTCAGACTTTATTTTTCTGGGCTCCAAAATCACTGCAGATGGTGATTGCAGCCATGAAATTAAAAGATGCTTACTCCTTGGAAGGAAAGTTATGACCAACCTAGACAGCATATTCAAAAACAGAGACATTGCTTTGTCAACAAAGATCTGTCAGGTTATGGTTTTTCCAGTGGTCATGTATGGATATGAGAGTTGGACTGTGAAGAAAGCTGAGCACTGAAGAATTGATGCTTTTGAACCGTGGTGTTGGAGAAGACTCTTGAGAGTCCCTTGGACTGCAAGGAGATCCAACCAGTCCATCATAAAGGAAATCAGTCCTGGGTGTTCATTGGAGGGACTGATGTTGAAGCTGAAACTCCAGTACTTTGGCCACCTGATGCAAAGAGCTGACTCATTTGATGCTGGGAGGGATTGAGGGCAGGAGGAGAAGGGGATGATAGAGGATGAGATGGTTGGATGGCATCACCGACTCGATGGACATGGGTTTGGGTGGGCTCCAGCAGTTGGTGATGGACGGGGAGGCCTGTCATGCTGAGGTTCATGGGGCCGCAAAGAGCTGGACACGACAGAGAGCTGAACTGAACTTAGTTTTAAATAATTTGAGAAAACAGATGGAAATAAAGCATTATACCTAATGGGAGTCAATTCAGAGGTCTTAAGTTTTGGAAAGGAAATGAGAGGCAGAGGATATTGACAGTTTTGTCTTCTGGAGTCTTGATGTTTGAAAAGGAAACTCAGTTTGTGAGCATTCTCTTAAAGTATCAATAGGGGAACAATATAACATTTTTATGACTAGTGAAGTGAATGAATCAATATGTGTTGTGAAGTCTAAATTAAAACCTAGGGACAAAAACATCCACTCAACTATATTTTTAAACTATATTTGGTACCAAATATTATCCAATAATGGAAAAACAAGACAAAAGGAGTGCTAGAATTGATCCCTCCATTCAAGTGCCACCTTCTATCAATTTTTTATTGCTGAAGACATTATTTTGCCTGTATGCACACACCCCACATAGAAATTTAGAAAATGAATTAGGCTTGAAATTATTTTTTATGTTGAAGTTTATGCAGATTGAAGAGTCTGCTTCCTCAGCATTCTTTTTATCTGAGTGTGGAGTGCTATCTTATGTCCTTGGTAATGATTGCTGCTATTCTCCATATCCTCCTTTTTGTTTGCCTTAGACATCTGCCTTAGCTCGACACAAGAGATAATAAACTCTTATATGGCCAATGCCATCTCCCTTAGCTTAACAAAGGTTCTTGTAAGTATAGGTTTGTCATGTTAATTATATCAACATCATTAAAGTATCAGTTCGGTTCAGTTCAGTCGCTCAGTCGTGTCCAACTCTTTGTGACCCCATGAATCGCAGGACTCCAGGCCTCCCTGTCCATCACCAACTCCCGGAGTTCACTCAGACTCATGTCCATCGAGTCAGTGATGCCATCTAGCCATCTCATCCTCTGTCGTCCCCTTCTCCTCCTGCCCCCAATCCCTCCCAGCATCAGAGTCTTCTCTAATGAGTCAACTCTTCGCATGAGGTTGCCAAAGTACTGGAGTTTCAACTTTAGCATCATTCCTTCCAAAGAAATCCCAGGGCTGATCTCCTTCAGAATGGACTGGTTGGATCTCCTTGTAGTCCAAGGGACTCTCAAGAGTCTTCTCCAATACCACAGTTCAAAAGCATCAATTCTTCAGTGCTCAGCCTTCTTCATAGTCCAACTCTCACATCCATACATGACCACAGGAAAGACCATAGCCTTGACTAGGCGAACCTTTGTTGGCAAAGTAATGTCTCTGCTTTTGAATTTGCTATCTAGGTTGGTCATAACTTTGCTTCCAAGGAGTAAGCGTCTTTTAATTTCATGGCTGCAGTCACCATCTGTAATGATTTGGGAGCCCCAAAAAATAAAGTCTGACACTGTTTCCACTGTTTAAGTATAACTGCATGTAAATCAAAACCATTGTCAATATAACCATGCAGAGTGTATTCTTCTTTTGTGTTCTAGACTATCTTTATTTTTTGATAAGTTGTATACAGCAGAAACGCAGGAAACAGTATTCTGTATGTCATCAATAATTGAAAATAAACACACTCTATAAGTAAAAGTTAGAGATTGTTCCCTGGGAACATCTATACTACTTCAGGATAGTCCCCAGTCACAACCACAGTGAATGTACCTTCAATTTTGATGAAAAACATCAACTGTGAGTGTAGAATCTTCACCAACCATTGCTAAGGCATTTGCCATCCTGGTAGAAACTAGATTTGATTGTTTACTTTTCCTTTTGTTTTTTGTTTGTTTGTTTGTTTAGCTGAGTTTTCCATTCATTGCCCAACAGTAGTTAAAGAGTTGGACACAATTTAGTAACTGAACAATAATAACAACAAAAGTTCTCAAAAATTGAATGATTATGAATTAAAATGTATTAGGGTATATAAAATTGAAAAGACTATTGTAGAATAAAATTAAAAACTGAAAATAATAATCTAGAAAATGAAGAAACTTAGATAGTAGGAGTTAAATAATTTGTTCATGGTCATAAGCTTAGTTAGGGACAAAAGCCTCAGGCTCCTTGATTCTCAAGCTACCGTTCATCATTTCTAGTTTCTATTATGGAAAATTTCCATCACAAATAAAGAAAATAACATGATAGATTTCAATGAACTCATCACCTAGAGAATCATTTGCCAAAAAATGTTTATAAACTTTGATTAAACTCTTTTATACTTTTTATTATAAATTATTTTTCTGAGTGTCTTCTACCATCCCTTATGATAATGCATGTCTTTATGTTGGATCCTCTCATTCTTAGAATAGATTTATGAAGAGCAGTACTTTTATGCTCTTCAAAGTGCCTGTTTTTCTGTCCAACGGTGAAATTTCAGGTTAGTGGCAAGCACTGTATCATTGTTTTTCTCTTTTTCCCCAGTAATTTAAATTATTTACATTTCCTGTCATAGAGCATTTATTGACATGTCTAAGAAAGAGCTAAAACATAAAAATATACTGTAATAGGAATAGTTTTCATGGTAAGCATCATTGTTACTAGTTGACTTAAGGTAGATTTGGTTTTTATCATGCCAAGGGGCAGTCTTCTATTTCTGATTTGCTAAGTGATTTTTTTTAAAAATCAAGAATAGCATTGGATTTACCAAATATCTTTACAGAATCCATCTTAGTGATTTTTGTTTTCCTTCATTTGTCTTAATTTAACAGTTTTAGTTTGTCCACGTTAATAGACTGCCTAATTTTGAAACGTTATAGCATTCTTGGTATATACCCAACATGATCATACATGGCATCTGAAGTCAGAAAGAATCAGACTTTAGTCCTTGGTTTACACTTAGTGGCTGTGTAACTCTGGGGTACATTTGCTCATCGACAAAATGATGATAATAGTTACCTCGTTATTATATAACATATCACACAGGGGCTGACTCAATAAATGATGCTACATGCACCATGCATCTTTATCACTGTGGATTACTCATTTATATACTATTGAAACTATGTAGGGAGTATGCCAATTAGGATTTTTATAACTGTAAATTACAATTTACATTATAATGTAAATTGGGATTTGTGTATGTGTGTAGGTGCATTTCTGTGGCTTTTGTGTCAGATCAGATCAGATCAGTTGCTCAGTCGTGTCCGACTCTTTGCGACCCCATGAACTGCAGCACGCCAGGCCTCCCTGTCCATCACCAACTCCCGGAGGTCACTCAGACTCACATCCATCGAGTCAGTGATACCATCCAGCCATCTCATCCTCTGTCGTCCCCTTCTCTTCCTGCCCTCAATCCCTCCCAGCATCAGAGTCTTCTCCAATGAGTCAACTCTTCGTATGAGGTGGCCAAAATACTGGAGTTTCAGCTTTAGCATCATTCCTTCCAAAGAAATTCCAGGATTGATCTCCTTCAGAATGGACTGGTTGGATCTTCTTGCAGTCCAAGGGACTCTCAAGAGTCTTCTCCAACACCACAGTTCAAAAGCATCAATTCTTCGGCGCTCAGCCTTCTTCACAGTCCAGCTCTCACATCCATACATGACCACAGGAAAGACCATAGCCTTGACTAGGCGAACCTTTGTTGGCAAAGTGATGTCTCTGCTTTTGAATATGCTATCTAGGTTGGTCATAACTTTCCTTCCAAGGAGTAAGCGTCTTTTAATTTCATGGCTGCAGTCACCATCTGTAGTGATTTTGGAGCCCAGAAAAATAAAGTCTGACACTGTTTCCACTGTTTCCCCATCTATTTCCCATGAAGTGACTCATATAATTAAGTGTAATTATTGAATCTTGTGAGTTAATCGTAGGCTATTACTTGTTAGTTGTTAATTGGAATGCAGCCAAAGCCAATATTAAATATTCTTCTTTCTTCTTCTTCTTCTTTTTTTTTTTTTTTGATATCTAAGTATACTCTTTGGGCTTCCCTGGTGGCTCAGCTGGTAAAGAATCTGCCTACAGTGTGGGAGACCTGGGTTCGATTCCTGGGTTGGGGAGATACCCTGGAGAAGGGAGTGGCTATTCACTCCAGTATTCTGGCCTGGAGAATTCCATGGACTGTATAGTCCATGGTGTCGCAAAGAGTGGGATACAACTGAGTAACTTTCACTTTCACTTTTCAAGTATGCTCTTTGCTTGAAGAGAAAGTGATTGGTTAGTTTTTCTATTCATTTTTCATGGTAACATGGGTACTATCATGACTCCTTGCATGAAGCTTTCTCTTAAATCTGGCATTCTTGCACAGCATCCTGGATACAATTAGTGCAAATGAAAAAATGGTATTATTAAAAGTTAGACTCATGCTTACAAGCCTAGAGAGAAAGGAAAGATAACAATGATTGAGAGCTCTGTTCAAACAACTAAGATAAAAAATAATTTGAAGAATTATGATTTGTAAGTAGAAAGCTTGAAATATTTATACAAGAATAGGATTAAAAGAGTCTAAAATATGGTCATTATGTTTCTAAGAGAGAAGTTAAATGAATTAGATAAAGAGACAAGACTGATATTAATATTGCTAACCATGACCTCAAAAATTAACTAAGAAAGTTAAAATTATAATTAGAATATTTCTAATGAGTCAATTCATATTTCACATTTCAGCACCTCTATCTATTAAATTGGAACTTTCCTGGTGTCTCAGTGTTAAAAAAATCTGACTGCCAATGCAGGAGACGCAGGTTTGATCCCTGGGTCAAGAAGAGCCCCTGGAGAAGGAAATGACAAGCCACTCTAATATTCTTGCCAGGAAATCCCATGGACAGAGGGGCCTGGTAGGCTATAGTCCATGGGGTCACAAAACAGCCAACTATGGCTTAGCAACTAAACAACAACAGCAACCTGTTAAATTATGTCTATTGTTATGATAAAGAAATAGCTAATGATAGTTTATATAAGGAGTGAGTTGCCATGGCCTCCTCCCGGTTATCTTCCCAACCCAGGAATCCAACCCATGGGTCCTGTGTCTCCTTAAAGACTTCATATAATAGTACTGTACCTTGCTTTTTTGATATAATAAAACTGGTTACAGAATTCAAATCTATATTTACTTGCTTATTGATTGTAACACACAGACTTTATCTGCTGGAAGGGCATTAACATTTCTTTTTAAATATTAGGTTTATCACTACTGAAAAACAACAGTGAAGGCCCTCTTTTCCTTTACAACAGAGTCACAAATTTTATTTAGCAAAAATCTCCATGGCTGTCTTTGTTAGGATGATGATGTATTCTATTGAATTTGATTGGAAGTTTGAACACATCTTTCCAAAATGACAACTAATACTGAAAATGATTTAAGTAAATCTGTTAGCTGGGAAGAAAAAAGATACAAGGTAAGAGCAGGGATGCAGACAAAGATGCTAGGTAAAAACAGGGAGAGAGGAAAAACACTGGCCATTTCTTTAGTTGGTCCCATTATAGAGTCTTTGAGCATCTGGCAATATCCAGAGTTATAATAAAACCTAAAGGGTATTGTGGATCCATTTCTGTTCCCAGGGCTTCTGAAGTATGAGACAATCTGCTCTGACCCTAGTGCAGATGAAAATTTAGCCAACTAGTAATTCTGAACACCTGGACTCATTTAATGTCCATGAAATAAAAGTTACTGGGCTCTGCCTACCTCCATCTTGACAAGTTTGTCAGTGTTCAAAGCATCATAAAATGACAAGGATTTTGAGGCTCCAGGGCACTCTCATGTGGCCTCTTCTACTTCCAGGGGGTCTTAAAAGGTGTGCAGAGGGAAGCAGCATGCTGTGACTGAAAAGCATCAGTTTGGAATGAAGTAGTCTGGGTTAAATTTGACTAGATGTTTTAGCTTAGAGAAGTCACCTACTTGTTTTGAGTTTCAGACGTCCTCCACATGATAACTCTAACGCTGACAAATAGAGTTGGTATGAGGATTAAAGGTGTGAAGATTTAAAAAGTAATTGATTTATTGTTTGGTATATACAATAGGAAGTATGCTAGCATCTCTCTGTTTCCAAAAGGCTTACTAATATCACATCTAAACTGCAATTTCTTTTGAACACCTTTGGATCCCTTCTGAGAAGCCTAGTAGTTAAGTATGATTAAGCACACAAAATCTGGAACCAGATTGTTTGAAACCAAATCACAGCTCAGATGCTTATTAGGCATCTGTTTTGGGTCAAGTTATTAAGCCCTTTGAGATTCAGTTCCCTCATCAAATAAATGGAAATAATAGCATATATTCTCATATAGTATTTCTTATAAACTGCTTAAGAGTTCCTACAACATGGCAAGTATCCAGGAAGGATAGCTTTTAACATCACTACCATCACCATCATCATCAATTCATCATCATGCATCTGTTACCAAATACAGACTTTCTTGAATTTCCACTCATTAGGGAAGCTTTGGCACTAATGTCACAAAACAGTTAATAAGTTGGATATGGTTTCCATTTAGCCTAAGAAGATATTTGTGATTAATTTCTCAATGGATTTTTATCTTCTCAATGAGTTTTGATTTATTATCATTTTGAAGGAGTGGGCATGTTTGGCAAAGGAATTATATAAGTTGGATATGAGATCACAGCATATTACTCTTGCTATGATTTTAATAATTAAAGATTTATCATAGATAGCTCAAACACTAGAGAATACAATTAATCAAATGAGACATGTTTTTCTATATGGCATTGGCTTTTCAACTATGGTTGAGGTAGACATTTAAATGTGTCTTTGTATTTCGATGGGTAGCCTACTCTTCAGTACTTGCTTCATAAAAAAGGGCATTTTTTACAGACAAGCATTGTCCTTTTGCGCATCACAGTCAATGACCAGCTCCACCCTAAAGTTCTCAAGGTTCTTTTTCACCCCTAATATAAGGGATTGGTTATTTGAGGGTGAGGGAAACAAAGAAAAACCTAGACAGAAGGAATAATAAAGATCCTGAGATGTAACCGAACATGTTTTATTCATGTAAATGGAAGTCCTTTGTGATACAACAGTAAGAAAAAGAGAAAGAATCTATGTTCTTTGGGTGGGTGGCTAATAACTTGACTTTGCTTCTGATGGTTATCTCTCCTTCAGGCTTTGCTCTGTTATCAGAGTCCACAAGTCTCTTCAGAATACCCTCTGGCTCTTCCAGGGGAACCATGAAAAGGGATGATCTCATGGAACCTCCAGGCTTCCCTGGTAGCTCAGCTGGTAAAGAATCCGCCTGCAATGCAGGAGATCGCAGTTTGATCCCTGAGTTGGGAAGATCCTCTGGAGAAGGGATAAGCTACCCACTCCAGTATTCTTAGGCTTCTCTGGTGGCTCAATTGGTAAAGAATCTGCCTGCAATGTGGGAGACCTGGGTTCAGTCCCTGGGTTGGGAAGACCCCCTGGAGAAGGGAACATCTATCTACTCCAGTATTCTTGCCTGGAGAATTCCATGGACTGTAGAGTTCATGGGGTTGCAAAGAGTTGGACAGGACTGAGACATTTTCAGGGAACCCCCTGTGATCACTGCTGTTGTGAAGTTAGCAATGAATATTTACCTTAAGTTCAAAATGCTCATACATTATTCAGATTTGAGCACTTTGTGTGATTTTGCCTTCAAATTTCTAAGCCAAATTGCAGGAAAAATGTTATCTTCTGAATTCACTGATTCAAAATTTTTCCAGAAAAATAATTGGGTGAAAATGTATCTTCTTGTTTGAAGTGACTAGTTCCTTACCTGGAAACTTGCATTTTAAGGACTCAAGCACCAAACTTTGTTGATTTTTCTCTTTCAGGTGAACAGGAAAGTAAAATGGTCAAAGGTGAAAACTTTTCTTTCTTCGGCTAATTTGTAGAGGGTACTTGAAAAACAAGTCAAATGATTTCAAACAGTATTTTTAAGGTGAAAAGTGTACAGAGAACTCTTGCTACATCTCGAGATAAAAGAGCTCTCTAGAGAAATGAGTTAACAAGACATTCTACCCCACAAAGAAACTAAACGTGTTACATTAGCTTTGAAATATAAGCATAGAATGATGAATCATTTTTTGACATTGTAGAAGTAAATGACTTTTAGAAAATGTGGTGAGTCCCTGTTGATTCAGAAAGGCTTTATATATTACATTTCATAAAGCACACTGATGAATGAAACTTAGGAACAAACAATTAGATGAATGTCAAGATACATACTGTTAGGTTCTACATTTATATCAACAATTTTACATTCTGAAATTGGAAGATTTTTAAAATGTGATTAGCCATCTATTTTGCAATTGCTTTATGTCTGCAAATGATGCAATTTCGGTTTTTGTGCGTAATTCCTTAATCTAGTTTAATCTTCTAGACAAAATTTCTGAATAATGCCTACATATGTTCATACATAATTTACATTTCTCTGTCTCTACAGAGAGCACATGTATTTATATCTGAATCTGCATATGTATATAACAGCATCTGTCTTTTTATTCATACATATTTTTCCTCCACGGGGCCTATGCACATACTATTTCCTCTGCCTGGGAAACTCTTACTCTCATTGCTGACTTTTTCACATCTTCAGCTCCTCAGCGAGGCTTTCGTTAATCACGCAATGCCTCTCATAACACCCTGCCCTTTTCCTCTTGACCCTTAGCATACTTTATATGCTAATATAAATTTTAATACATAAAGAAATGTTGTTATATAAAGAAATAATTTTAATATATAAAGAAATAATAAAAGACTTAAAGCTTCATAATGGCAGTGGCACTATTTTGTTAACCCCTGTTTATCCAAAATTTGGCAAAATGTCAGGAGTACAGTACAAAAGCCATCTGTATTTGTTGAATGAATGAATCAGTAAATAAATAAATACAAGTGAAGACTTACACAAGTTTAGTATTTTTTGTTTCCAGAATTTTAGTGTCATTTATCCAAGGAAATCATATAATTTAGAAAAAAATGAATGTATATAAACACAATCAACAGGTACCTATTTAAAATTTTAAATCCTGGGTAGAGTGGTATAGCATTTTCATGAAATGTACGGCATTGCTGAATGTTTCTTATTATTTTATTTTCATGACAATATTATTGTTTTATTAAGACAAAGAAAGGTCACAATCATGAGGAGCTTCAGCCTTAGAGATTTTATATTCTCTTCTGAAAACTCTTTTCTGCCAAAATTACACATATAAACATAGATTTATTTTTGATGGCTACAGAAATCATTGCTTACCACACTGGGGATAATAGAACCTTGCTGATTCTATAGAAAAAGTCTTTGGCGAATGCCTTTGTCTGCCCACATGTTGTTGTTGTTTCGTCGCTAAGTCATGTCTGACTCTTTTATGATCCCAAGAACTGTAGCCTGCCAGGCTCCTCTGTCCATGAGTTTTCCCAGGCAAGAATACTGGAGTGGGTTGTCATTTTCTTCACCAGGGGATTTTCCCAACCCAAGGACTGAACCTGTGTCTCCTGCATTGGCAGACAGGTTATTTACACTGAGGCACCTGGAAAGCCTACCCAAAGGTATATATATATATATACCTTTGTTTTTTTCTAAGAATATAGACAGGTAGTGCTGGGCTAGAAGTCAACAAAAATGAAAAAGTGAAAGGTAGCCCTGTCAGCTTTTCTCTTGGAATGTGTTTCAAATTAAGTCTCTGCTCAAGGCTTGTGGAAACCAAGATAGCCTTATTTAAAAGTCAGTTCATCAAAAACACTTGAAAATATTATCTCACTATAATTTTTCTGGTTTCAAGGCAAAATTTACAAAAACAATTTAAAAAATTATATCCCTTCCAAACTAACCTTTTAATTTCATGTATATTTTATAATCATTCGCTAACAATCATTCAAATTTTAAAGATTTTTTAAATAATTTTATTTATTTATTTATTGGCTGTGCTGTGTCTTCATTGCTGTGTAGGCTGTTCTCTAGTTGTGGTGAGCAGAGGGCTACTCTCGCGTTGTGTATGGGCTTCTCATTGTGGGAACTTCTTTTATTGCAGAGTGTGGGCTCTAGGCACACAGGCTTATTAGTTGTGGTTCCTCAGCTCTGGTGCACAGCTTTAATAGTTGTGGCACAACTATTTGCTCTGTGGCATGTGGAATCTTCCAGGATCAGAGAGTGAATCTATTTCTCCTGCATTAGCAGGCAGATTCTTTATCACTGAGCCAGCAGGGAAATCCCTAAAGATTGTGTTAATATAAAGACTAATTTTACTTTACTTACAACCTGGTTACTAAGATAGTATTTACCATGAAGAGAACTGAAGCCACCATCCACAGATGTTTTATCTCTTGTCTGAAAGATAGTGTTCTCTATGCTGTGGAAATTTGAAAGTCAGACTATAATTGCATAGTCAGCTCTCCATGAAAATGATGGTTCTGGAATACAAGTAAATGAAATCCACAAATAATCCCAGACTTCTTTTATAGAAAAACTATTTTACATAGAAATTCCAACAACTATTGCAACTGGGAGAGTTGAATGTCCTATTCCTGTCCAATTTCTGGGCAGGAATTAATAACAAGCAGTGTAACAGCCCAAAGACAAGGAATCAAAGAGAAACAGAGAAACAAAGGTTATGGTTTTAATTAGCAGCTGAAACTCAGTGTTTATTGCCTACAGTTTCCTGAATGACCATAAAATAGGACCAAAGCTAATTTAACACCCAACCAAGGGTTTAAAGGTTATAATAAAACAAATTTAAAAAACCATAAACAAACAAGCCATATCTGATCAACCCACTGAACTTTTGATAAGGCTTAAGCAGGTGTCACCTTATATCTCCATGCAGTAGCTCAAGAGGTTTGTCATGATGCCAGACCACTGGGCTTCATGTTCAACCCAAAGATCTTACTGTGAAAAGTTAAGAACCTGAGATGGGTCACCAGTCAATGCCTGCTTTTCACTCTGCTTAATTTCTGCTTTTTGATTATTCAGGGAAAGAGAGCTTAATGATAGTACACATTCTTTATATATAAGGACACATTTAAAGATGCATATTTCTCTTTTATGATGGTTATTTCAGTGGATGGAAATGCAGAATTAATTATCTTAAATAGCTGTCTCTGATTCCCAAGAGAATAGTTTTGCTTTATTTTATCATAGAGTTGTGTGGCATCATGCAGAGATATGTTATTTGAACCATGGAACGTATGATGAAAAAGACTTGAGATTTATGAACCCATAGCCACACTGGGAAAACTTCATAATGGTTGGAGAATGTCTTTTAAAATATAAAAGATAATGGTAAAGAATCTGCTTGCAATGTGGGGGACCTGGGTTCAATTCCTGGGTAGGAAAGATCCGCTGGAGGAGGGCTTGGCAACCCATTCCAGTATTCTTGCCTGGACAATTCCCATGGACAGAGGAGCCTGGTGGGCTACAGTCTTTGGGATTGCAAAGAGTTGGACACGACTGAGCTACTAAGCACAGCAAAATCCAGTATAGGCTCAACTGGTAAGCAAAATAGAGATAGTTTCAAAATATCAACAGTAAGATGATTGCCCCTTTCAAAGACACACCCACCAGTCACTTAGTAGGCTAGTTTCATCCCGACAGTATTCTGATTATTGATTTAATTTCAACTAAGGAGAGATAATGTGAGGAAATGGAGGCATTGAAGAGTCAGTGTTATCACTAGAACTCAGGGTCTATCTGTCCTCCAAAGAAGAACTCATTGGCTTCTGTACTCACCACCACCACCGAGCCCTACAAACGTGGTAAGCCATGTGATCTTACCCATAAAGACAAATCTGTTAATGCCCTCTAAAGAGAAGGGTTATACTTTTTTGGAAAAAAACCCCAAACACACAAGGTTTACAAAAGCCTCCTAGGTTATTCTGAAACATCAATCTAGTGGGATATCCCATTTCCCCTTATAAATTGAAGAATTTCTGATTTAAAAATATAACACAATCCTAGATCTCAGCTACTGTACAAACTTTAAAAAAATCTAGGACTCAAATTCAAATGTAGGTACTTTTGCTTCATTTCAAAAGACTAACAAGTCCTTTCTTCCTTTCTCCCTCCTTCTCTCCTTCTCTCTCCCTCTCTCTCTCTCTTTTTATTGTCTCCCTCCATACTAACCACTGGAGAAGGAAATGGCAACCCACTCCAGTGTTCTTGCCTGGAAAATCCCAGGGACGGAGGAGCCTGGTGGGCTGCCGTATGTGGGGTCGCACAGAGTCGGACACGACTAAAGCAACTTAGCAGCAGCATACTAACCACTAAGCAATCCATTTACGCTTTTCACAGAATGATAGTATCATTAACATTGGAGGGTTCATAGAGGGGTATCTAATCAAGCAGTCTCTGCTTCAGTACAACCAATGGCTGAAAAGTTAATACCTTTGGTGAGCATGATTAGATTTTAGAATAGTCCCTCTTAAGCCAGCTGGAGATAGATGCTTTTACTTTGGTCAGTTCTCAGTTTTTCCAATCTTTAGTTCTCAGTTTTTCTTTAGCTTTATTTGCAAAGTAGATATGGTACTTCACAAATTGTTGTGAAAATCAGTCAAGGTACTGTATGTTCTAACTGCACTACAATGACTATATAATTCAAGCATTGTTTTAATTAACATCCATCGAACTACTGTAAAGTAAAACATTGTTTTCCAAATGTAAGAATAGCAATGATAGAAGTAATAATAATAATTGAGCTCAGAGGTGCTGAGTGGCCATTAAGTGTGCTAAGAACTTTATACACATTATCTCATCAAAAGAAAATTGCAATGTGATGAAAACATCCTGGAATTAAATAATGGTGATGCTTGCACAACCTTGCGAATGTTCTAAAATCACTGAAGTGTATACTTTAAAAGGACAGATTTTATGGTAGGTGAATTAGATCTCAATTTAAAAAAGAATGTGTAGGTACAAGAGCCTTGGAAAACTATAAGCACAGAGGTAGTCCTCAAAGTGCTGTGAAGGAAACAATAAGGAATAAGTCAGTGTAGGGTTTTTGTTTGTTTTTTTACTCTCAAGTTCTTTATCATATGGTTGAAAAGTCACAACAGGTACATAAAAACTAACACCTAAAACAAGTAGCCTGGGCTGGGGGGCTGTCATGAGCTTACAAAGTTTTATTAGACAGTCTGAGGACCAGGAGATGAGTATAAGCCTCCAGAAGGGTGATACCTTTGTCAGGATATAGTTTCAATGAATCAAAGAAGCTATAGCAGTCTAAAGAACAGGGGCACATTAGAAAAGGTATACTGTCCTCCATGGAGATTTGATGAGCAAATGAAAATATGATTTTCTTAGAATGCATGAGCCTTTAATAATATCTCGCCAGAGTGATCACTCTAGATTTTAGCCACTTCTGGTTCTTTATCGTGTGGTGCTGTGAAATGTCATCAGCCAAAAAGAAAGGTGTACTTCTCAATAACCCTGCTCTTGACTCCATTCTTTGATTTCAGCATCTTGTAGAACATGGACACAATTGAAAATACTTTGTTTTTACAAAATCCCTCCAATTTGATGAGGTTTCCATACTTATATTTATTAGCTATATGATTTGAGGCACATTATTTAAACTCTCTGAGCAGATAGAGAAAATAACACTTAGCTTTATGTCAGCTAGGAGCTTCAGGTAGATTCCTGGTATGTTTCAAAAGTCTATTATGAGAATGCGTCATTCTATTATTACTAAATGCCTGGTACTCAGTGAGCCCTGTAGTGTGTAGGGCCCAGAAAGAGAGACAAGAGGCAGAGAGAACATATCTTCTACATCCCTGAGTGTCTTTGGTATCCACTGGCTGGCTGACAGCTGTCTAACTGGCTTGCTTCTGCCATACAGTCAAAGGCTTCCTGAGACACTTTGAAACCTTCCTCACAGAGCAGCTCTGCTCCTCCTGCCAATCCCTCCCCTCTTTTAAGGGTATGAGTATTTTCATGCATTATTTATCTCCCCTTTATCTCTCCAATTTAATTGAAAACTTTCTGAAGGGCAGAGAACACACATGACCTGTTTGTATTGTCTGCGTGCTTATCCAATGCAGAAGTCATATTATTCAATTTTATATTTATTAACTGAATGAAGAAAAAAGTATTAGTCAATAGGGAAAGTGGAAGACAGGGGAGCAGTGACCTTCTGTTTTTGAAAGGGTGTGGGGTTTCTGTTGGGGAGAGAGAGTGCATTGCCAGCTCAGTGCCAGGTTAAAATGCCTAGACCCAAACCACGTGCTGACATTATAGTCCATCTAGACAGGTAAGCACAATCTCTACCATGCGGACCCCTGAGGCACTCACTGGAAAATGTTCAGGCGTTAAATTAGCAGTTATCTGAATTGGTATCTCTCTTTTGAGGTGAGAGAACAGATGCCTCTCTGACTCTGACACTTTGCAGTGTCACTTACTCCCAGCAGCAGTGACTCTAGGTCTCAGCATCATCATAAGCCTTAAAATCTTGTTCCCTGATGAGGATTAGTCTCTGGAGGAGCAAAACACAACATTTAACCTGACTCTGATTTTAGTTAACAGGGTAGACTTGGACAACCGGGATTGTTCTGTACAGTAGGAAATGAACCTGAGTGTTGAGTGCATTTGAAGACATCAAGTTCTCTCCACAGTGGGGCCCTGGAGTATTGAACTGTACTGTGTGGCACAACAGAAGCTTATAGACCATAAGCCGGTCTCCTTGCTAATCTACATGCCATGCTGGATTACACACTTATTTATTTAGTTTAGTGATATTATAAGAGTATGATAAATAAATGAACAACAACAAAAAAAGACACTTTTTTTTTAACTGTTTTCTTGGACATAATTGAGCTAAACACTTCTTCCTAACAACTCCAGAATAGGGAACAAAGCAGTGGATGTATCTGTATGCCATAGTATATATATTTTGTTGTATCTACTTCGTATGCATATAGATTGAAATATATCTGCATCTTGAACATCAAACATCCTGCTTGAAGTATGCCCAAGATATTGAGTAAATCATTAAATCCAGATCTTGATTAAAACAAATATTTTTCAAATGAGTATGTGATTGCAGATGGAACTAAGAGATGAATTAACTTTAGTGTCACTGGCTAAATCTTTCAAGTTCCTTCCTGGTGTCATCTTTCATGTTTCCTTTTAACTTGGTTTAATAATATAATCCTTATTGTGAAATCAGCTTATGTGAAAAAATCAATAATTACCTTTGTCACTATTTATTTAATGAATCCATGGAAAGACTTCATTAAATTATAAATGCATCGTTACTGATATTCTCATAATAGACTTTTGAAATTATTATGTGAGCCAGTTATCTATTTTAAGAAAGATACAGTGTTGAAAGATAAGTACATGTCCGGTGAAACTACTGCTGGTTTTGCTAATGCAATATTCATGAGAATTTGCCAGAGACAATCACATTTAATCCCAGAGAATAAGAATTTGAAATGAATTCTTTTAAATTGTAATTATCCATTGGCAAGAAACTTTAGCAAGTTGTATTTTTTATGTAATTGAAATGACTTTCTATCCTGTTAATATGGGAGGGGTGTGTTTTGAGAATATTTACATTTTCTGAATAGAACTATAAATATTGGTGCTCTAAATATGCTTGATATTAATATTTTATTGTTTATATGCCTTTTTATTTGTTTTTAGGGGAAAAATTGGCCTATTGGCTATTATTTATACTTAAACTGTTTTTCAAGAACTTGATGCAACCTGGAGTGGAGTAAATGATGTCTGCGTTAGGGTACAGTCTATTGTTTGAACCTACTCAGGCGATAATTCAGTTCTAGTTGACTCTGGACTTTGAATCCATGAGATGTCAAAGATGTTGGAAACTGAAGGACCAAATCAGCATATGAAGGGAAATATGAGCATCGTTTAAAGTCAGAAGCTCTCCAAGTACCACCAGTTCTCACTGTTTCTTAACAGTCTGTTTTGTTGCAAGAAATGAATCCCTGAGAAATCTGGGAATTTCTTTACACTAGAAGATATATATTTTATCACATATACATGGGACCTAGAAAAATGGTACAGATAAACCTATTTTCAGGGCAGAAATAGAGATGCAAACATATAAAATGGACATGTGGACACGGAGCAGAGGAGAGGAGGTGGAATGAATTGGGAGATTGGGATTACCATATCACACTACCAGGGGTAACACAGGGAGCTTAGCTCGGTGCTCTGTGGGGACCAAAGATGGCTGGGATGGGGTGGGGAGTGGGAGGGAGATCCCAGAGGGAGGGAATGTATGTATGCTGCTAATTCACTTCAGTCGTGTCCAGACTGTGTGTGACCCCATAGACGGGAGCCCACCCAGGGTCCCCCGTCCCTGGGATTCTCCAGGCAAGAACACTGGAGTGGGTTGCCATTTCCTTCTCCAGAATGTATGTATACATAGAGCCAATTCACTTCACTGTACCACAGAGATTAATACAACATTATAAAGAGGCTAGACCCCAATAAATTATATGGTGGTGGTGATTTAGTACCTAAGTCATGCCTGACTCTTTGAGATCCCATAGACTATAGCCAGCCAGGCTCCTCTGTCCCTGGGATTTCACAGGCAAGGATACTGGAGTGGCTTGCCATTTCCTTCTCCAGGGGATCTTCCCAACCCAGAGGTTGAATTCACATCTCCTGCTTGGCAGGCAGATTCTTTACCACTGAGCCATATGAGAAACCCCAATAAATTATATATATAAACTCAAAAAAGAAAATAAGCACTTTACATTTCATATTGCCAAAAAATATAGGGATAAGGTAAAGGACTCTTTCAGATTTTTGTCTGTCTATTCTGGGATAAGATACATGTCTATAATAGAAGAAACACTAAAGCAATCAACTCTAGAGTAATAGATATCCTCACATGCTTGTTATGGTGAAAGAGTGGATTCCTAGGTTGTGACAGGAATTTAAAAATGTTTCATGGAATATTTCTTCTTTACTCCAGTAAAGTCTACGAAAGTCTCATTATTACCTTGGTCACTCTTGGATAATGAAAAAAGTCCTCTGTTCATGTGGATATAATTTGAGCTTATGTGTACGCTCAGTCTGTCAGTCATGTCTGACTCTTTGCGACCCCATGCATTGTAACCTGCCAGGCTCCTCTGTCCATGGAATTTTCCAGATAAGAAAACTGGTGTGAGTTGCCATTTGCTACTCCAGGGGATCTTCTCTTGAGTCTCCTGCATAGGCAGGCAAATTCTTTACAGCTGTGCCACCTGGGAAGCCCAATTTCAGCTTACTTGTTTGTAATAATAAATAGTTTCAGTTAGAGCCAGCCTCATGCCTGCTTGGGCTGCCTTGGAGCTGCTGCTTGCACTGGGCGAGGGAACAGGGTCATGTCTCCTCTTACTTCCAAGGCCTTTACTCCTCCTCCTCTCTGATTCCTCCAGGTGTGAAGCAGGAGAAGGAAGAGGAGATGAGGAGCAGAAACGATCTTACTTGGCTAATACAGTAGCAACCATCTAGCTGGGCTTAGCCCATGCTTAAATTTGGCTCAGATGAGCACTTTTGGGGGACATTTTGGTGGGATTTTTGTGTGTGTGTGCTCTTAACCACATGGTTGAAATTTGTTTACTTGCAATTCCCTGAAAGTGGGTAAATGCACATCCTTCAGATAGTCATTTAGGATTTCACGTCAGTCCCTGTGCACCCATCACTGTAACTCCATGCTCTTTCTGTTGAGTTGTCTTCACTACTCACCACCCCTCTCTCCAGAGACCCTCTTGGATAGAATATAACACTGTTCTGTGATGGCTCTCTAACCCATGGTCCATGTGTAATGCTTACCTATTCTTTCTTCTAATGAAGTATTAACACAGGTTATCCCTGGGGCAGTAGTTAGCTCCTTGCTCTGCCATCAAAGCATCAGCCAGTTATAGTCTCTCTCCTTGAAGATTTGTTGGGCAAGAGTCAAATCCCAGGCAAGGGCAGCCAGGGTGTCTGATTACCCCCACAACTGCTCCCAACTTCCAGGAGACAAGTATCAAACTTCCTGGAATGTGCCATTAAAGTCCCTTTCCCCTGTACCCGTGAGATAAGGGAAAAGTAACCTTCTATCTTGGAGGTACATGCAAATCACATCACAGCCCAATTTTCTACAAAAATCCTCTTCTAATTATCAACCACCTCTTGGTCTTTCTTGCCTTTTTAATTGGCTGCAAATAGGTAATTACTCAAGGGTCCCAAAAGTAGTTTTCAGTGCTCTTCTTTGCAAGTCTGGCTTAGGCAGTCTAGTACCTCATTTTGTAAAATGGAAGTTGAAAGCTGGCTTTTTTGTTTGTTTGTTCTTTGTTTACTTACTGACATGTCAATATTGCAGCTAAAACTGAGACAAAAGAGTCCATTTTAACATCCAGTTATGTCCATGTTAAAGATTGAGGGCAGAAGGACAAGAGAGAGTCAGGATGAGATGACTGGATGGCATCACCAATGCAATGTACATGAACTTGAGCATACTTTGGGAGATGGTGAGGACAAAGAGGCTGGGTGTGCTGCTGTCTATGGGGTCGCAAAGAGCTGGACATGAATGGGCAACTGAACAACAAATGTCCATATATTAGTCGCTTACTATCTTATCTAAAATTATTTTAAGCATGCATCGATTGATACATACAAACAATCTGCAGAGCATAATAAGCCTCCATGGTGCTCCTTATTCTAGCCAGAAAGATAAAACAAGTAATAACAACCAGATTTACCAAATATGATACCTGTAGCTAGAGGATGACCCAATATTCCTAAAATTCAGCCTAGTGTAGTGATTAGGAGCTCAACCACTGGAGCCCAACTGCCTGCGTTTGAATCACAGCTTTTCTCTTTCTAGCTGCATGACCTTAGCTAAATTACTTTATCATTCTGTGCTTCAATTTCCTCATCTGTCAAATGCAGACAGAATAGTACCCCTCTCCTGGAGTTGGTAGGAAAAATACCAGAGTTAGTATTGGTAAAGTGCTTAGGACACTATAGAGTTGTTGCTTAAATAAAGATAACTTAATAAACTATTCTTAAAAAATTTCCTGCGGGCGTTGTATCACAATACATTTATATTTAAAATATAAATATGCCATGTTAAATATTTTACTGAAAATGAGCTAAGAGGAATCCTACTAAAATGAAAAAATAATAAGTGTTTACACAAAATACCTAGGCTTTAAAATTTTCTACAAAAGTCATTATAGGTCCTTGGATAAAAAGTGTTCATTGAAATCCTCTTGCTTATCTTCTGAATCAATCTATAAGAAGGCAAAACGCCTTACAATGGCATATACTTCAAAGTAAGAAACTTGAGAAATACGGTAGAATATAAAAATAAGTCCAGGTTAAAACAGAAGAGCAGAGGTCTATGTGGCTTGTTAAATTTCCCTCCTCATTTTGACTGAGTTTCCTAATAACCCAAGTCAGAAAGGAAATGTGATTTTGTCATATTGTCCATCAAGCACAAAACAAATCAAAACACACAAAAATAAAAGCTGTACTAACCTGTTACAGGAAAGAGCTCCTTTGTGGACCCTAAGAACCAGAAATAAGAAAAACAGAAGGGAACAATGACAGTGATCAGTGTCCCAAACAACATCTTCAAATACTTCCCTTCAATTAATGGAGTGTTATACAAGATTTTTTTTTTTAATTAGTACGATAACTCTCAGTGTAAGCTGATGTCATACTCTTGCTGCTTAGTTCAATGATGAGAATCCAGCAAGAGGTCAAGAGGATATGGTCCAAATCTTCAGGTTTCCGATGTCCTGGTTTTAAATTTCTGCAGGAATGGATGGACTGTGTGTCCTTTACATCCCTTTCCCCCCATGTTGTTCCTCTCAACTGAGGTTTGACAAAAGGTGAGGTGCCGACAATTTGAGGTTATGTACTCTGACAAGGGCCTGCAGTGCAAGTGTTCTCTGCTACTGATTAAGGGCAAGTTCACATGCTTTAAAAATAACTGAACTATCATGCTACAGTTGACAGCCCTGCTGTTAGAGAAGACTTCTCAAAGGCAGAGGGCATAAGCACATGTTTCTCTTTGGTGCTTTGTATAATGAAAGTATAAAGTTAACAGCCACAAACTTTGCACTGAGAATAATTTGTAATGTTGCTTCGCATAATTCAGAGAGTTAATTTTAGATAGCCATATCTTAACTTCATCTTAGCTTAGATATACACAAAGAATGAGGGAACTGAATTCTAACTCTAGCATCCCTCTTTTTAATTATACGACCTTGAACAAGGCATTGCATCTTCCTGCATCATAATTTCATCATCTGTAAAATAATTTGAGTAAATTTCAGAGTCTTAGCATAGGAGGATTTTCTGTGTGTGAATAACAATTGCACTCACTAAATACCTGTCTGTGTATTCATACTCTGGAGAATGATTTTCTATATTGTGAGCCTTTGTCCACGTTATATTCAGAAATGGACTTTATTGCTCTGATTTCACCAGTTATTAAAAGGGAGAATTTCCAACCTCATTTTTCTTGTGAAATGGAAGGCATGGATTAAAGGGACTATGTTAGAGAACATGAAAGTATATTGTTTCACACAGGCAGCTGTGCACCTTGTCTGTGGCAACCCCTGGGAAGAAGGCGGCTCAATTCTCTTGAAAGTGTGTCTTTTGAAACATTAATTATCTGTGAGAGAGATGCTTCAGATTTACCCAGATGTCAAGAACATAGCACAAGTTTTAAGAAATAAAATCGAAGGAGAGCAACTGTTGTTCTGAAGCATGTTTTTGAGCAATACCCTGAATGTAATCCTTACTAAATACTGATGAATCAGCACAACTTCACTCAACTCTTTTTACTCCTCTGCTCTCTTGCAGCATCAAGGAAAAATTGGAGTTAAATTTAATGTTGGGACAGATGACATCGCCATCGAAGAGTCCAATGCAATCATTAACGATGGGAAATACCACGTGGTCCGTTTCACCAGAAGTGGTGGCAATGCCACGTTACAGGTGGACAGCTGGCCGGTGATTGAGCGCTACCCTGCAGGTAAGCCAGCGAATGTGTATCGGGGGAAGATTTTATGAAAAACAATCGAAAACGAAGCGTTGTTTTGCGTCCGTTTCACCCCATTGTGGGTTTTTTTGAGAAACCATCAAGTATTTATTGGACGTTAAGAGTCATGTGAATGTAATGCTATCCTAAACTGTTCTTGATACAGTGTACAAATGGCATTATATAGGAGAACTTGAAGGCACACGTTATAGTTTGCAAAATTCCGGACATCAGTGAAACCAGAAAAATGCACACATAAAAGGCACAACATATCAAAGCTCTTTTTACTGGATCCTTGCATTTGAACAAAGGAAAGGCTTTGTCAAAAGTAACAAAGTTAAAATTTAAAATTAAGACAGGGAATATTTTACCACTTTTCTCTGAAAGAAAATAGGATGATACAGTTCCTTTGATGGTGGTACATAGCTGAAACCCATGAAAGCTGCAGGCGGGGACAAACAGAAATAGTAAAGGAACTCTAGCGCCATAAATAAGCAGTTATAAGAACATGTAAGTAAATGACGTTTGTTTTCACTCTCACATAATCATGGGGTTTTACACAGATTCTGTCACACTCGTATTAGTCATTTCAAGTCTATAAAATGAATGTTAATTTATTATTGAAAAAATAAAAATTATCTTCCTTCATCATTAATGAGTTTTGTCAGTACTATTACTGAAACAGACAGTACATTAGAAATTAAACCAGTTACTTTTGATCGCATATACTCTCAATTTTTAAAATGCCATTTTAAAGTGAAATTCAAATTAAAGTACAAAAGTAGTTTGCTCTAATTATTATCCTTTCCATATTTTAGTGCAAAATAGACTACTAGAAACATTGTCTCATTTTTCTGCGCACCCCTTTTGGAAACAGCTCTTTTATATACAGCAGCAGATTTAGAGCATGGTAGAAAGAAAGATTAAAAAAAGAAAATTTCATTTGGCACAATAAAATGATTACCAAAACTTATATAGAAATTTCTCTATTACAGTATTTGTTTCTTGCAAGAAGTAATTCAAGGAAGTAACTAACTTACAAAATAAAAACCACTTTTCCTTAGTAGTTACACATAATTATGAAATGAAATATCTGTGACGCCCTCTGGGACCTTTTATAATTTATAATATCTACATATTTAAGCTGTACTTCAAACCTATTCTGTAAATCTGGTGCTTTACAAATATATACTGAATTTAGTGTAATAAATACTGTCTTCTTCTGAAAATACACAATTCATAGGCAAGCACGTTAATAATACACCCAGTGCCTTTAAAATACTGTCAGTTAATAGATACGATAGATATTTCCTGAATTGATGTCATTCGAATCATCCAGGTCTTAAGACTACAATTCTGAGAATGCACACCTTCTGTTACCAACTATAATAAGATGAAGGAATGGAAGACCTGGAAGCAAAGTAACTTAAATGTGAATGCAGCGTTAGCCCTTGCTAACCCTTACCACACTTACTGAATTCTAATAGAAATGTAATTTTTATAATAACTGCAGCCTTAGTGAAATAACAGGAGTCGACTGGATTTTAATCTAAAATCCAAATTAATCAATACCTATTTACTGAGAGGAAACCATTGCACTGGATACCACTGAAGACATAAAGTAGGATAAGGTCTAGATTCTGCCCCTGGGATGTGGTCCTCTGTGAACAGTGGACCCGAACTTGTAAAAAGACAAATCCTGTTACTCTTATATTGGAGTGCTGCAGTTGCCTCTTGAAACTTAACTTGATTTCACCAGTTAGCTCATTAAATTGTATTAGTTCATTAACTTTTCACTCTTGTTACAATTTCCAAACCAGTATCTTTAAGAACCCTGCTCTAGAAAATGTTAATGGTAACCTATGGCAGGAGAAAGGAAGCCCCACCCTCAAATTAGTTTGGGAACTTCTGGGTTAAACTAAGTTAAAAATATCTACACTTGGACTTTATTTTAATACCATATTGAATCTCTAAAAGAAAAATACAGTATGCATTTCCCAAGGATACATAAACAGAACCTAGTTTTCTGATGTACTAATAATGCATTTAGGTAAATATTTTATGTTTTTAAAAACTTCTATACCTCATTATTTTAAAATATTTTATCTGATTATCAGCACTTTAATTGTGTACATACCAGATACTATATTCTAGGCACAGTCCCAAAAGGGGTGACTTCTGTCCTTTTGCGGCATCAGTCAGTTCAGTCGCTCAGTTGTGTCCACCTCTCTCCGACCTCATGGACTGTAGCACACCAGGTTTCCCATTCCATCACCAACTCCCAGGGCTTGCTCAAACTCATGTCCATTGAGTCAGTGATGCCATCCAGCCTTCTCATCCTCTGTCATCCTCTTCTCCTGCCTTCAATCTTTCCCAGCATCAGGGTCTTTTCCAATGAATCTGTTTTGTGGCCTGTTAATGTCCAATTTGAATACTAGTAGCTGAGACTAAAGCAGTATTAATTAACTTATAAAACTTATATAAAAGCACTTACCATAAAGCACTATAATGAAAAGTTAACAAATATTTGTATTTGTTCTAGACTTATATTTTTACACATATAATGTCTTATGTACCAATTAAATGTTTTCTCAATATAAAATATATTTAAAAGTCAGAAGCTGGCCAAATCATGATAATTAAGAAGCAAATCTCTAGAAATACTCAATTTCGATTTCACCTTTTATATTGAGTCAAAGATTCTAAGGGTCCTTCCAGCAAAAAATTGTTTTAGATATAATTAATAAATCAAAGGTGAGCAAAGTTGCAGTTATTCTGAAGGATATAAGCAAGGGTAAACCACTGAATCTGCCCTCAAGGAAATTAGAGCAGTTGTGAGGAATTTTGATATATACATATAAAAAGTTAATGAACAGCATGTAAAAAACTCAGGGGAGTCACCATGGTTGTCATCAAGCATTTTATTAATCATCTGCTCTGCCTGCATTTCAGCATGATATTGAGGTGGGAAATAAGCCATGAAAATTTCAAATACCTTTTCTCTCGGAGCTTCATTGGCAACAGTGCCATGAAGACCGAATGCAGATTTCTAAGTACGTGTCACCTAGATTAAAGTTTTTAGAACAAAGTGATTGTATATATAAATTCAATAGAAATGTTTAGTATATCTCTTTTATATTGGTTTGTAGTATGAGCATTTTTATTTTAAAAGGTTTTTGATTATTATTCATTAGAAAAACAGCTGGACCAATGCTTTTACCACTAAATCCTGTAATAAGAAAAGTGGGAACCAATTGAATACATTTGGTTCCTTTTTAAGTGCCTGTACTGCAAAATATAGGTAATGGGGTTGAAATTAGTAATTAAGTATACCACTTAACCTTCCATTATAGTGCTTTGTGGTAAGTGCTTTTATATGAAGCAATTCATCTGGTAGCAACACTATATCTTTAATGAAAAGCATCTAAAGCATTGACCAGTACCGTTAGCCTATAATTGTCTGGAAGGCTTTCATAGAGAAACTAATTAGCAGAGGTAGATTTTATGCTCTTTCGGAGTGCATGAAATATTCTCATAACTCAACAATTCACGTTAGAATAAATATTGAATTTTCTGAATAGTAGACCCAGTTTTCATTATGCTCTGTGCATGGAGAAAAGTATAGAAATAATATTTTGCAAACCATTTAAAGTTGAAAAAGTCATTTCTTGGTGCTTATCAGTTAAAGCTCTAGAATATGATGCATCATTAATCCCTGATTTGTTCCTAATTGCAGTTAGTAAAATTTTCTCTCTCAACCAAAATAGACTTCCTCTTCTCATGATGTTAATCCATAAAGCCTAACATAATTTTACTTGCCCACACTAAAGATTAATCTATATAAATCACAGTTACCTTTGAGATTAAACTTTGGGTTCATTTTTCTACCACAGTGTGCCAAAAAGATGTTATTTATTCTATACAAAGTCAAATATCCATTTTATTCCTGTTCAAGTTAATACATCACATCAACAAACATGTACTATATTATAAGAACTTTCTAGACTTACCATCTGGTTACAGAGATACATAAAAATGTTCAAGATTAATGTATTATATGAGAAAATACAAGTTTTATCATATCATATTTAGCTAATTTCTGATAAGACATGCTAAGAAACAAAGAGATAAAATTAGTTTCAGGGAAGAAGAGCCATTTTAGAGAGTGGTCTAGTTAAGGCTACAAAAAATATAGGAAATTTGATTTGGGTCTTGAAAGGCTAGATTTTTACTTAGAGGGTGATGTGCATTCATTTTAATGGGATTAGCAGGAACAGATAGTAACAAAATAATTAGAAAGCTTTTAAAAAGCCCAGGTGTCAAAAGATAAGGCCTAAAATAAGATGTGAGGGTGTGAGAAAACAAAGAGGTTGAACATAGGCTACATTATAAGACCTCATGAACAGCTACCTAAAAGGAGAGTCAGTTCTACTTTTCAGTTCCTCTCTCTGTCTCTGTTTCTCTTTTAATTTAACCACAGATTATTCAATGTTCTGGCACTGCTATGTGACCCCCAGAATGCACTAGGTAACAATGAAATGAAAACCTGTGGTAGGAATGAGTAGAGAAGACATAGTTTTGGTTTACTTAAAGTTTACTCTCTTTGAAAATCTACAAATGTCAAATAAAATGGATTAGCCTCAAAGTTAGGAGTTCAGGGTTAGTTGCTGCTGCTGCTGCTGCTGCTGCTAAGTCGCTTCAGTCGTGTCCGACTCTGTGCGACCCCATAGACGGAAGCTCACCAGGCTCCCCTGTCCCTGGGATTCTCCAGGCAAGAAAACTGGAGTGGGTTGCCATTTCCTTCTCCAATGCATGAAAGTGAAAAGTCAAAGTGAAGTCGCTCAGTCGTGTGGGACTCTTAGCGACCCCACGGACTGGAGCCTACCAGGATCCTCCGTCCATGGGATTTTCCAGGCAAAAGTACTGGGGTGGGGTGCCATTGCCTTCCCCGGGGTTAGTTGCTATTAGAGTTTAAATAAAGAAAAAGTGGCAATCTGGAGCAGATAATTTAGGGATGGAGAAGTGGAAAGGAAGAGGAATAACTCAAGGGGGGACTTTTAAGGAGTGGGTGTAAATGTTGTCTGCATGACCATTTAATTTGGCTCAAAGGTCTTATGGATATTATGTCTAACTCTTGGCTTTCTTTTCATCTTCAAAGGCTTGTAAGATATTTCAGAGCTCAAGAAAGGTCATATTGATGATTTCCCTTTAAATTCCTCAAACTTAATTTAGATTAATTAATTGATTTTTAGTTCAAGTCATGATTATTTATTGGTTAGGTATTTAAGCCATTCCATCCTTTAAAGTTTCCTGCTGCTGCTGCTGCTAAGTCGCTTCAGTCGTGTCCAACTCTGTGTGACCCCATAGATGGCAGCCAACCAGGCTCCCCCATCCCTGGGATTTTCCAGGCAAGAACAAGGGAGTGGGTTGTCATTTCCTTCTCCAGTGCATGAAAGTGAAAAGTGAAAGTGAAGTCGCTCAGTCGTGTCCAACCCTCAGCGACCCCATGGACTGCAGCCTTCCAGGCTCATCCATCCATGGGATTTTCCAGGCAAGAGTACTGGAGTGGGGTGCCATTGCCTTCTCCTATTTGGTACTAAAATGTTCATTTATTTGAGTATTTTTATATTTTTATTTTTTAAACTGAAAATTTAGTCTGTGTGATACAATTCAGAAAAATCTATCTCATTTATGATTATAGCACTGAAAGGGGAAGGAACTTCAAAAATCTTCTCTTCCAGCTTCTTCACTTTTAGACAATAAAATGGAACCTTGGAGAGGTTAATGGATTTGATCAGTATCACTATGCTAGTTTGTAACAGAGCCAAAACTACACGTGAAACTTGTCCACTAACTGTGCACTTTATACTATCTAAGAGAGAAAAACCAAAATGAAAAGAGATCATTAGATGTATCCCCAACACATCGAGGTACATTCTTCATAACTAAATATTGTGACTTACATGGTCAGTCATACTACTTCTGTTGACCCACAAAGACACACATACATACAATCTTATGAGTATTAAAAAAATAGTGACACATGGAATAAAAATAATTTTCTTACCAAGTCATAGTTTTCATCACTAAATTTTTGAATAACTCATTAGTAGGCACTGATTAATTTTTAACCTTACTTTAAAAACTTTATTAGCAAATTAAGTAAACCATTTATGAATCATAATATTTTACTGTTCCTACAACACTCAACCTTTAGGTTGACATACTTTCAAACTTTATATATTTACTAATTTATATATATTTCTCAGGAACATCATTTGAAACTTAATTTCAGGTACTAGAAGAGAAGTGGTTCATTAGAAGATTCAGGTATTAGAATTCTTCAGGATTATTAAGGAAAAAAACTGTATCCTAATAGAAAACTTGCCCTCTTAGTTAAATGCAGAGATACAGGAAAGGTATGACTGAGTTTTGTTTCCCTCCTACAAAGTTAAGAGTGAAAATCTAACTCACTTATGGTAAATGATAAACCATGCAGAAGATTTGAATCATTCTTTAAATAAATTACCAACTTGAACCGACTCCAGTCAATGACCTGGCACATAGTGTGGTCAGTTCAGTTCAGTTGCTCAGTCGTGTTCTACTCTTTGAGACCCCATGGACTGCAGCATGTCAGGCTTTCCTGTCCATCACCAACTCCCAGAGTGTACTCAAACTCATGTCCATCACGTTGGTGATGCCATCCATTCTCTGTCATCCCCTTCTGCTCCCACATTCAATCTTTCCCAGCATCAGGGTCTTTTCCAATAAGTCAGTTCTTTGCATCAGGTGGCCAAAGTATTGTTTCAGCTTCAGCATCAGTTCTTGCACTGGATATTCAGGACTGATTTCCTTTAGGATTGACTGGTTGGATGTCCTTGTAGTCCAAGGGATGCTCAAGAGTCTTCTCCAATACCACACTTCAAAAGCATCAATTTGTTAGTACTCAGCCCTTTTTGTAGTCCAACTCTCACATGCATACATGACTACTGGAAAAACCATAGGTTTCACTAGATGGATCTTTGTTGGTAAGTGATGTCCCTGCTATTTAATATGCTGTCTAGGTTCATCATAGCTTTTCTTCCCAGGAGCAAGCTTCTTTTAATTTCATGGCTGCAGTCACCATCTTCAGTGATTTTGGAGCCCCTCCCCCCAAAATAAAATCTCTCACTCTTTCCACTGTTTCCCCGCCTATTTGCTATGAAGAGATGGGATTGGATGCCATGAGCTTAGTTTTCTGAAAGTTTAGTTTTAAGCCAACTTTTTCACTCTTCTCTTTCATGAAGAGGCTTTTTAGTTCCTCTTCTTTCTGCCATTAGGGTGGTGTCATCTGCATATCTGAGGTTATTGATATTTCTCCCGGCAATCTTGATTCCAGCTTGTGCTTCATCCAGCCCAGCATTTCACATGATGTACTCTAGATATAAGTTAAATAAGCAGGGTGACAATATACAGCCTTGATGTACTCCTTTCCCAATTTGGAACCAGTCTGTTGTTCCATGTCCAGTTCTAACTGTTGCTTCTTGACCTGCATACTGATTTGTCAGGAGGCAAGCCAGGTGGTCTGGTATTCCCATCTCTTTCAGAATTTCCCACAGTTTATTGTGATCTACACAGTCAAAGGCTTTGGCATAGTCAGTAAAGCAAAAGTAGATGTTTTTCTGGAAGTCTCTTGCTTTTTCGATGATCCACTGGATGTTGGCAATTTGATCTCTGGTTCCTCTGCCTTTTCTAAATCCAGCTTGAACATCTGGAAGTTCATGGTCCATGTACTGCTAAAGCCTGGCTTGGAGAATTTTGAACATTATTTTGCTAGTATGTAGATGAGTGAAATTGTGCAGTAGTTTGAGCAGTCTTTGGCATTGCCTATCTTTGGGATTGGAATGCAAAGTGACCTTTTCCAGTCCTGTGACCACTGTTGAATTTTCCAGATGTATGGTACTTACATAATAAATTGTACTTAATAAATAATTGTTGAGTAAATCCCATTTCCTCATTCAACTTCAATGTTAAATATTGTCTTTGCTCATGGTTTTTAGCCAAAATGTGCAGATGTGCATGGATAAATATTTATGTGAATATATAAATATTTGGCTTTATATTTGATATAGTTAACTGTTTACTCATCCAAATTTTCCAAAGGAAAGCTTACATACTATGAGAAATCTGAAATTTCAAATACTATAGCAGTATTAGAATTAGTGACTAAAACTCTGACTTTTCCTTTGTTAATTATTTTCTTTCATGGTATTTAGTTTTTCTGAGGCTTTGGGGGCTTTTCTTAATGATCAAACATAATGAACTTTTTATTGAGCAGTATATTAAACACATCTGCCTAAAATACTTAGCTTCAAAGAAATTGTATCCAAGGAGATAGAAAGAAATGATATATACTAACTTCTCACTTTTTATTATATATTCTCAGTGATCTGCATTTTTTTCTTTTGAAATATGAAAGATTTCTTACAGTAACAAAATCATATTAGGATTTTTAATTTTCTGACAAAAGAAAGAGAAAGGTTCTTTCGTGGTTTGGTGGGGTTTAGTGTCAATTAAATTATACAGGCTGGCAAGCATAGATAATATAAATTTATCTTATAATATGAATGGCAGCCCTCCTTTATGATTTCCAGAAGATTCCCCCTGTATCTTCTTGTTCCCCATTATTTCCAAAGTACTTTTTGGTTAATGATCATTAATTATTAATTAATATATTTTTATTATGATAAGCTTACATTTTTATCATAATAAAGGAATGTGTTGATTCCACTCCTGAAAAATACCTGGGTTAAACAGAGAATGGCGTTGTTATAAACTTTAAGTAAATGTAACCAAAAATGTTCACTGAGGAACTGGGTTCAAGGGCTTTTCTTCAATGGTATTGATCATGTGAATGAATCTACCTACTGGTTACAAACAATGAATTACTTATGTCAGAAACAAACAAAAAATAGTTGCCACTATAAATGAAAATTTAGTTTTTAAGACCTGAGATGGAAATAGGTTTTAAAAAATAGGTAAAGGCTAAAAGTCAGAGAAGTTACATTTTAAAAGCTATTAGGCTTCAGGAAAACTTCAGTTTTTGCAAGTGATTGGTTGATTTTGAGGAGATTTATTGTTTTGTGACAGTGCTTTTGTAATTTGATTATTGTCCAAAAGTATCTTTATTTTAACAGTTTATAATTACCTGAGTTTAATGGAAGAACAGCCATCTTCTCAACTTCACAATGAGTCTTTCTCTTAATTTTTTCTCCAGCACTCTGACCCCTCATTGCATCAAGAGGTTTTATCAAATTGCCCAGTAATATTTATATATTCGTATTTTGGCCACCTCATGCGAAGAGTTGACTCATTGGAGAAGACTCTGATGCTGGGAGGGATTGGGGGCAGGAGGAGAAGGGGACGACAGAGGATGAGATGGCTGGATGACATCACTGACTTGATGGATGTGAGTCTGAGTGACCTCCGGGAGTTGGTGATGGACAGGGAGGCCTGGCGTGCTGCAGTTCATGGGGTCGCAAAGAGTCGGACACGACTGAGCGACTGATCTGATCTGATCTGATGATAAATACAGATAACAACTAGTATGTTGGTATAAGATTAAATTTTTTTTAATATTCTGCTATATGTTTTTTTTCCCTCTCACTTCTTAATGTCAGCATTTGAATACCACTTATGAGTAAGACTTGTACTTTTCCTACTATTTCCCTTTGTCTGCCATCTACCTGCTTTTCTTTTAGTAGCTCAGGAATTAGTTGGAATTAAATGTCACTTTTTTTCTAGTCAACAATGGCAGTTGGTTCAAGAGGTGGCCGAGTAGCATAAAGGTTAAAAGTTTCATACACTGATGTCAAAGTCCTACATGGAGGACAAAAGTTAGGTAACTATCTTCAGTTTTAGACTAATTGAGGTTAATTTTTCTTAATCTCCTTTGAATCTCTGCCTGTATAAGAATCTGATAAATAGGGTATCTTACCTTTAGAAAAATATATATACATCTGCATGCACACAGAGTTATGCATATGATTTTTAGAAGTTGTGCCTCAACATCCTTATGGCCCATTAACCTAGTTGCAGAAGCTCTGCTTAGAATGAGCTTAAGAATGTTGACATTTTAGAAGAAAGAAATATAGTCTACTGAATGGACATATGAGGCAGAACCTCCTGCTACCCAAATTTAGCAAGCTTTCTATGAAATGTAACTGCCCTTTTTTAAAAAATATCTTCTAATCATAATAACCTTCTCACCACTGATGTTACCCTGGATATAACCTCTGCTAGTTTAGATAAAATGCTTTTTCTTTAATAAAACAAACCCAACTTTTGTACTTCCAATTTAGAAAAACTGATTTCACAAGTATGATTACAAGAATGTCATAATCCTTCCAATAAATGAATTTTGACCACTGATACACTGTTTGATATAATTCAGGCATTGGCGCATTGCATAATAAATATGCTTAAAATCAATATGCATGACTTGAAGGTCTGATTCAGATAGATCTATTGATAAAACATCTGAAGACTGTTAAGTATGATGATGAAATAAGTTTCCAATGTAGTCAAGACAACAATGAGTATTAATCAGAAACCTTTGGAAGATATTACTTTTTATATTATGAGGACAAGGTAATAAAGCCCTTAGTGTGTGTAGAGAAAACTTTAGAATTCATGGAGAAAGACAGATTAACTATTTTTCTCCCTGCACTAGCAATTTTTTACCTTTTTCTCCCTATCACATTCTTAACCTTGATAGTTTATTCCCTTATACATGTACTGAACTCTTTCCAAGAGAACACTGACAGCACACTCCTTCCTTTTCATGAAAAATAAATTCTTAACATAAAGAATGCTATAACCAAGTTAAAAAATATGTATTCAGGGTTCTATATTATGTATGAACTACCTCAAATGTGACAAACAAATGTATTTTGGACACTGTCCAAAGTTCATAATATTAAAAAAGCTTTACGGCAAATATTGACAAACTTTTACTATAAAAAGCCAGATAGTAAATACTGTCAGATTTGCAGCCATGTAATCTTTGTTACAATCACTAAATTCTACTACTGTAGGTCAGTAGCTTCAATAGATAATAAATAGATAAGGGGTATGGCTAAGTTCTGGAGAAGGAAATGGCAATCCACTCCAGTATTATTGCCTGGAGAATCCCATGGACAAAGGAGCCTGGTGGGCTACAGTCCATGGGGTCGCAAAGAGTCGGACACTGCTGAGTGACTAACACACACACACAACACACACACACACACACACACACACACGGCTAAGTTCCAATAAATCTTTATTTATAAAAATTGATAAAGGGACACATTTGACATGTAGGCCATAGTTTATTGACCCCTGATATAAAGGCACGACAGAAGGACCCAGGAACCAACCTGGAAGAGCTCCTACTGCTCAGAACTGTAGCTATTTGAGCAACAAAATAAGTACAATATTGAGTTTTAACCCAAATAATGAAATAAATATATGTGAGCATGTACTAATATTAAGTAATGGAATAGATAGATATGTGAGGAAACAGGGACACTCTTATGGAAGAATTCCAATAACCAAATGTAGAAGGATGACGGCAGTAGAAATTCAGCATTAGAGCTTCAAAGTAATAATTGTTGAAGGCAAGATACTCACATAGATGCTAAATTACTGGATCAAAGTTTGAGTAGAGACTAGTAATTTATATATAGTCTAAATGTGTCTCCTCAGATGTGAAGAAAAGACTTTTGGACACAGTGGGAGAAGGCAAGGGTGAGATGATTTGAGAGAATAGCATTAAAACATGAACATTACCATAGGTAGAATAGATGACCAGTGCAAGTTCAATGCATGAAATAGGGCACTCAAAGCCAGTGCTCTGGGACAACTCAGAGGGATACATTGGGGAGATGCATGTATACCTGTGGCTGGTTCATGATGATGTATGGCAAAAACAATCATTATATTTTAATTATCCTCCAATTAAAATTAATTAATTAAAGTAAATAAATAAATGTGTCTCTTGCAAGGGGAAGATAGAAACTTTCCACAGAGAAATCCAGCAGACCACCTTAACTAAATGATTGAGTTACATATCACAATTAATAAGAAATATGACCTCATGCACCTCCCGATATAACACACTGAGAAACGCACATCATTTCTCTGTTACTTTTTGTACTCTCAACAAAAATTTGTGACCTCAGTCTAATCATGACAAATACAGTGTGGGAATCTGGATTGGATCCTGCAACACAAAAATGCCATTAGTTAAAAGCTAGTAAAACCAAGTTAAGTCTTTAGTTAATAGCATCCTAACAATGTCAGTTTCTTAGTTCTGATAATGATGTAATGGTTAAGATACTAGCAATAGGTTAAGCTGGATGGAAGTTATATAGAACTCTTATTACTATCTTTTACAACTTTTATTTAACATTTTTAATAAAAAAAACTTTAGATTTTAATTTAAAAATATCTTTTACTCAATTCTATATAACGTTACTCCAGGGGAAAAAAAAAAGATTTTAAGCCACGAAACTTCTTGCCTTTGTAAAACTGGTAAGTCAGATGTAATTATTGTGACTAAATTGTACATTAACATGTTTATATGGTTATTAGGAAAATACAGTTATTTCTGAGGAGTATAAGCCTAATTTCTGTAACAATCCAAAGGTGTAACTTAGCCTAATATTTTAGTTCTTAATTAAGATGGAGTGACATAATAAACGTGAAAGGCTTTTGAAGTATGAAGCCTTTAAATAGGCCATATATTAAAATTTAAATTATGATGATGAATATTTTGTGTCAGATTTAGCCTCATGGGTTGAACATTTCTCAAAGAAAGACTTTCATCTTATGCATTTAAAAGTCTGTTTTGTTTTAGCCTTATGAGTTTTACAGCATTAGAAAGAATCTGAGGTTCCTATCCCCATCCTGCAAGTATGAGACTAACTTTCCTCATATTAAGTATTATTGAAATAATTTGTCATCTTGAGCATATTATCTGTACTGGTGGCCTGAACAATTAAAATGTCCACTGAGACCCCAAAAAGTGAATATACCTAACGTAAGTCTGTCTAGATACTACCAAATGTATTTCCAATGAAGCATTTCAGCTAGATTTATGAGATATAAAACTGGACAGAATAGAGGAATATTCAGCTTCATTTTTCTACATAGTGTGAACTAATTGATAACATGCCATAGTAATTTTTCAGGGTCACCTTTGCTGAAACATTTTAAAAGTCCACATGGAGTCTTCAGTTCTCTCATTTATTATTTTTATTGTTCACTTTGGCAGAGGAGTTGGATGAAGGTGTATTTTCTAGTTGGGGAAATAAATAGAAGCTTTTTAAAATGCAAAGGTTTGCTTTGTGCAAAAGAGGGACATTATGGTGGCAACCCCAGTAGGAAGCAGACCTGGAGATAATTAAATGAGGCTTGTACTTGATGGAAGTCAAGCTCACACACAAGATTGAATCCATTATATTGACTCAACAAGAAAATTGTTGTTGCTCAAGGATTGGGGTGAAGAGGTAAAGAGAATTTACCCCAAATCCCAGACATTCAAAGGGCTCATTTCGGTTCCTGCCTTGATAGGATCTATAATCTGCAACAGCGAGTTAGGTATTCTATGCTGGACTCTCCATACTGGAACTCTGGTGGTTTTTCTACATGTATTTTCTCATTAACATAAAATCTTATAAGGCAGCTTTTAGTTTCTACTTTGGATAGAGAAGTAAACACAGAGAAATTAGATTACTTGCCAAGGTCACACACCCTAACACTCAGTCCAGGGCTCTGAAGTATTGTGTAATGTTGTCTACACTATTTATTCTTACTCCTGGTAAGAAGAGTAATTATTCTCGGTTTCCACGAGATTGCACCTTTGTTGTGCTGAGGTCCTAATAGCAATGGTTACTCTTTCTTCTGCCCAGATCTTGAAAGGACATTCAAGTATCCCTTGGAATTTGTCCCTTGCAATTGTATCCTCCTGTTTTTTCTTAGTTATTATTTATCTCAATGCAGAAATGAGTGCCGAATCCAACTTGTATACTCCTTTTAAACCCTAAAATTGTGATAGAAAATATGGGCTACACATCAAATGACCAAGCTTTAGACTTACACTGTAGACTCACCACAAGATTAAAGGTGGCTTAAGACCTAAGATTTAGGAGTCAGACTATCTGGGTTCAAATCTTAGTTGCAGCTCTCTGTAGATACATGACTTCTTGCTCAGTTCTCTAACCTCTTTTTGTACTTCAGTTTTTTGATCTGTAAAACAGGTTAATGATAGTACTTACCTCATAGGGCTATTTGAATTTTCAAGGAGTTATTAGTTTGAAAATACTTAGTTGTTAGTAAAAATCCTGGTGAGTAGTAAGTACTCAAAAAATGTTAGCCTCAGTCATTAATCAGAGTAGTTTGGTTTTGCAATTCTGTAACTGCAATAGGTACTAACATCCCCATGTTAAAGTGTATTTTCTTCTGGGAAAAATTTGTCCTGTTGCTGCTGCCAGACATGACTCACATATATGGACATGACTCACATATATGGAGATGAGTCTTTCCAGAAACCTCAGACATGTCATTACCCACCCCATCCCCGGTACCCTCCAAACCCACCGTAAACCAAAACACCACAAAGACACCACTAAGGAAGGGCAGGACTCAAGGTAAATAAGTAACATAGAAAACATTTTCTGGTTTAATTTAAGGAAAGGAGTGCTGTGTGGTACTCCTTGAACTGTGGTGTTGGAGAAGACTCTTGAGAGTCCCTTGGACTGCAAGAAGATCCAACCAGTCCATTCTGAAGGAGATCAATCCTGGAATTTCTTTAGAAGGAATGATGCTAAAGCTGAAACTCCAGTATTTTGGCCACCTCATGCGAAGAGTTGACTCATTGGAGAAGACTCTGATGCTGGGAGGGATTGAGGGCAGGAGGAGAAGGGGACGACAGAGGATGAGATGGCTGGATGGCATCACTGACTTGATGGGTGTGAGTCTGGGTGACCTCCGGGAGCTGGTGATGGACAGGGAGGCCTGGCGTGCTGCAGTTCATGGGGTCGCAAAGAGTCGGACACGACTGAGCGACTGATCTGATCTGATCTGATCTGTGGTACTCAAGGAAGATTTCACGGAGGACAGGAATGTGGATCAGGTGTTGGTGAATTCTTTGAAGTGTAATAAGTGAGCATTAGGGAACCCACGCTAATGACAGACAGGCCACTGCATATAGTTATGCAATTACTATTTTTAAATTACCTATGTTGTTGTTTAATCATTAAGTCATGTCTGACTCTTTGCAACCCCATGGACTGTGGCCCCAAGGCTCCTCTGTCCATGGGATTTCCCAGGCAAGAATACTGGAGTGGGTTGCCATTTCCTTCTCCAGAGGATCTTCCTGATCCAGGGATTAGGATCTTCCTGATTCAGGGATTGAACCCAGGTCTCCTGCATTGCAGGTACTCTTTGCCGTCTGAGCTACCAGGGAAGTTCTGAGTTAACTATAGGCACTCACCAATATCCCATCAGAGGGGATGTTGGAAGCTGGAATCCAGTGTGTGCATGGGTCAGCAAGCCATGTGTCCTGACACAGGGGATGTCCCCAAAGATTGAGCTGTCTTTTCCCCTGTACCAAGTACCTTCAACTTGTCAAACCTTTTGTCTGGTCTCTAACCATCAAGGGAGTCTCCATTTTCAATCCTCCTCAACAGTGCCCTATTAATTGCTGCTAAGTCACTTCAGTCGTGTCCGACTCTGTGTGACCCCATAGACGGCAGCCCACCAGGCTCCTCCGTCCCTGAGATTCTCCAGGCAAAAACACTGGAGTGGGTTGCCATTTCCTTCTCCAATGCATGAAAGTGGAAAGTGAAAAGTTAAAGGGAAGTTGCTCAGTGGTGCCCGACTCCCAGCGACCCCATGGACTGGAGCCTACCAGGCTCCTCCGTTCATGGGAATTTCCAGGCAAGAGTACTGGAGTGGGGTGCCATTGCCTTCTCCGATGCCCTATAATAAGGAGACCATAAACATTCAAAGAAGCACAATTCTGAGAGAGAAAAGAAACGCTATTAATAGTTATTCCTGTATAACAGGCACATACCAACACTGCTCTGGGCAATCCAGAACATTTGTCACTTTACTTATAAGCTGCCAGGTAGAACTGAGACTATTGCTTGTCTCTTACCTAAAGAAACTAGAATTAATCTTAGTCATTATACTAGGTGGATGGGTTTATTCCTGTTCAGGTGGGGAAGCTGAATATATTAAACTAATAAAATTAAATATTATTACATAAATAATAATTCAAAATAAATAATTCTGGTTAAAATAATTTCAACCAGAATTGAAATTATTATAGCTTTTCCTACTCCAAGTATTTTGAAATATCAACACATTCTCAGTCACTCATAAATCTTATGCTGAATATCCTTTTTTGCTTAATCATTTCATGTGTCATAAATTATGTTTATTTTTTATTCAAAATAGTTTTTTGCTCTACCTAAAGATATTTTTCTCAAATATTTATTTCATGCTGAATTAGAAAGCATTGATAAAAGGTAAGCAACTAGAATTTTTCTTTAAAGCATCAGAAAATGGATAAAATTATTTAAAGTGCTAACAATAGACCCCAATCTTAGACCTATCCATTACTTTAAAACGTTTTACATGAAGGAGGTAATGGAGGCCAAAGGCCTCCAGTCCTCCTTTGATCCATCAATAAGCCTGAATTAAGACCCACTTTATGGTTGGCCCATGCTGTGCTAAACCTGGTGGGAAAACAAAAAAATACTGTCTTTGTCCTATAAGAGTTTGAAGTATAACTTGGGAGGAAAGATAAATCAGTTAGGGAAGCATGAATTGTATGGGAAATGCAAGATTGCATAATACAAAAGGTAAACTTGAGAACTGGAGGAGATATGAAATAGAGTGGAGAATACACATTTAGTGCTTAAGAGAAGTGAAGTCTGAATGGACATGTATTGGTGAAAAGCCCATTCCAGTCAGGAGAGAGAATGAACCCAAGAACACAAGTGGTTAAAGATTCCAACATAGCACAACGAATGGTCATACTCTCTGTGATGGGATATTTATAACTTCATTGCAGTCCTGGCTTTCCAGGTGGTACTAGTGGTAAAGAACCCACCTGCCAATGCAGAAGATGTAAGAGATGTGGCTTCACTCCCTAGGTTGGGAAGATCGCCTGGAGGAAGGCCTAGCAACCCACTCCACTGTTCTTGCCTGGAAAATCCCATGGACAGAGGAATCTGGCAGGCTATGGTCCATAGGTTTGCCAAGAGTCAGACACGACTGAGGCGACTTAGTATGCACTTTACAATCCTAGTAACTAAAGCTGAGGGAGTAATTAAAAAAGGACAATCAGAACCACTTTCTTCCAGAATTCATAGGTTTTTCAGGGATATCTGACTTGCAACAAGAGGATGCTTTTGGGAGGAGGTTTAACATGGACCTAGTCTTAGGAGATAGCCCATAGATTGACAGCTTGAGTTCCCATGGGCTCTTGAGAGAATTTGTACACATTTCTGAATCTATCATGATAAAGGGAAATTAGCAGTGTCCACCTGGACAAGACTGATAACTGGAGCTAATTGTAAATTTCTGTTGAATTTTAATATATTCTGAGTGAATAGGTAGTGATGAGCATAACTGTTTTCATTTTCACAAAAATTTATATTCTTGATTGTAATTGAATTCTTATTCTGTAACTGAGTTATATCTCCCCAAATCATCTTACCCTTTGACATTCCTAGCATGCTATTAATAATGTAGTTTACATTATTATTATATCAAAATGACCCTACTTGTCCCGTCAAAGCACTGAATCCAATGGTAGGAACTAGTTTCCAGTAATTCTTCTTTCAAAGATTCCCCAGTTTCCATCATTTTTCTACCTGCACTTGTACCATTTTAGTTATATAACCTTTATAACAATTTTCCTATTACCAGCTATCATTGTTGTCTAGTGGCTAAATCATGTCCAACTCTTTGTGACCCCATGGACTGCAGTAGGCCAGGCTCCTTTGCCCTCCACTGTCTCCAGGAGTTTGGTCAACATGTCCATTGAATCAGTGATGCTATCTAAACATCTCATCTGCTGCTGCCCTCTTGTTCTTTTGTTTTCAGTCTTTCCCAGCATCAGGGTCTTTTCCAATGAGTCAGCTCTTTGTATCAGGTGACCAAAGTATTGGGGCTTCAACTTCAGCATCAGTCCTTCCAGTAAGATTCAGAGTTGATTTCCTTTAAGATTGATCTGGTTTGATCTCTTTGAAGTCCAGGAGACTCTCAAGAGTCTTCTCTATCACCACAGTTTGAAAGCATTAATTCTTATGGCACTCAGCCTTCTTTATAGTCTGACTCTCACATCTGTACATGACGACTGGAAAAGCCATAGCTTCAACTATATGAACCTTTGTCAGCAATGTGATGTCTCTGCTTTTTAATACACTGTCTAGGTTTATCACAGATTTCCTTCCAAAGAGCAAATGTCTTTAATTTCACAGCTGCAATCACTGTCCACAGTGATTTTGGAGCCCAGGAAAATAAAATCTGTCACTGCTTTCACTTTTTCTCCATTTGCCATGAAGTGAAGGGACTGGATGCCATGATCTTAGTCTTTTGAATGTTGAGTTTTAAACCAGCTTTTTCACTCTCCTCTTTCACCCTCATCAAGAGGCTCTTTAGTTCTTTATTTTATGTCATTAGAGTGGTATCATCTGCATATCTGAGGTTGCTGATATTTCTCCCAGCAATCATGATTCCAGCTTGTGATTCATCTGGCCCGGCATTTCGCATGATGTATTCTGCAAAGAAATTAAATAAGCAGAGTGACAATATAGGCCATTAACATACTCCTTTCTGAATTTGGAGCCAGTCAGTTCTTCCATGTCTGATTCTTACTGTTGCTTCTTGACCCACATAGAGGTTTCTCAGGAGACAGGTGCGATCTGTCTCCTGTAAAGTGGTCTGATACTTCCATCTCTTTAAGAATTTTTTCACAGTTTGTTGTGATTCACACATTCAAAGGCTTTAGCATAGTCAGTGAAGAAGTCGACATTTTTCTGGAACTCCCTTGCTTTCTGCATGATCCAGTGAATGTTTGCAATTTGATCACTAGTTCCTCTGCCTCTTCAAAACCCTGCTTGTACATCTGGAAGTTCTCGGTTCATGTACTGCTAAGCTTGAAAACTTTTGCGCATAAACCCTACAAGCATGTGAAATGAGCACAATTGTATGGTAGTCTGAACATTTTTTGGCATTACTCTTTTGGGATTAGAATGAAAATTGACCTTTTCCAGTCTTATGGCCACTACTGAGTTTTCCAAGTTTGCTAACATATTGAATGCATCATTTTAACAGCATCCTCCTTTAGCATTTTAAATAGCTCAGCTGGAATTTCATTTTCTCCATTAGCTTTGCTCATAGTAAAGCTTCCTAAGGCACACTTGACTTCACACTCGAGGATTTCTGGCTCTAGGTGAACAACCACAACATTGTGGTTATCCAGGTCTCTAAAACATTTTTCGCATATTTCTTTTGTGTATTATTGCCACCTCTTCTTAATCTCTTTTGCCTCTTTTAGATCCTCACCATTTCTGTCCTTTATTATGCCCGTCCTTGCATGAATTTCTTTTTCTTTGGGATGGTTTTGATCACTGCCTCTTGTACAATGTTGCAAACTTCCATCCATAGTTCTTCAGGCACTCTGTCTACCAGATCTGATCCCTTGAAGCTATTTGTCACCTCCACTGTATAAGGATTTTGATTTAGGTCATACCTGACTTTACTTTTACCACCAGACATTTCCACAACTGAGCGTCATTTCCACTTTGGCTCAGCCACCTCGTTCTCTCTGGAGCCACTGGTAATTGCCCTCAACTTTTCCCCAGTAGCGTATTGGACCAACCTCGGGGGCTCATCTTACAGTGTCATATATTTTTGCCTTTTCATGCTGCCTCTGGGGTTCTCCTGGAGAAGGCAATGGCACCCCACTCCAGTACTCTTGCCTGGAAAATCCCATGGACAGAGAAGCCTGGTGGGCTGCAGTCCATGTGGTCGCTAAGAGTCAGACATGACTGAGTGACTTCCCTTTCACTTTCCACTTTGATGCATTGGAGAAAGAAATGGCAACCCACTCCAGTGTTCTTGCCTGGAGAATCCCAGGGACGAGGGAGCCTGGTGGGCTGCTGTCCCTGGGGTCACACAGAGTCAGACACGACTAAAGTGACTTAGCAGCAGCAGCAGCTGGGGTTCTCCAGGCAAGAGGACTGGAGTGGGCTGCCATTCCTCCTCCAGTGGACCACATTTTGTCAGAACTCTTCACTATGACCCATCCATCTTACATGGCCCTATGTAACGTGGCTTATAGCTTTATTGAATTACACAAGCCCCTTTGCCATGACAAGGCTGTGATACATGAAGCAGAGTATCAGCTATAGACTGTATTCCTTATGTTAACCCATTTGGTGTATGGCCTAGATGCTTATCTTCCTTAAATTACTTTGATATATATCTATTCCTGCTCCTCAATTCTTCAGTGACTCCCCAAAGTGGACTACAGAAGGAGTACAATTTGTGGGGATGAAGAGTTGTGTAGGGGTGATTTAGTCACTAAATCATGTCTGACTCTTGTGACCCCTTGGACTATAGCCCTCTAGGCTCCTCTATCTGTGGGATTTCCCAGGCAAAAATATTGGAGTAAGTTGCCATTTCCTTCTCCAGGGGATATTCCCAACCCAGGTCTCCTGAGTTGTAGTAGGATTCTTTACCAGCTGAGCCAACAGGGATGCTGAGAAGAGAGCTATGTAGTAGAATCAAATGTCTTTCTCTCAGGTCTGATGTTTTCCCCTTTAGAATCTTATTTTTCATATTTTATTTTTTGTTTTTATACATTACACTTTTTAAAAAATATGTTTCTAATTTACATTTTTCTAAGTGGCATTCATAATGTTACCAATTTCTTACCTTTGCAATAGGAAACCGAAGATTATAGCTGTTTGTTTTTTGCTCTACTTGTAATTTCAGTTTCATAGTTTGAACTTGACTGTTATTTGTCTATATTGAATATACCTAAAAGCCATTTATTAGAAAAACTAAGTTTAATGATTGATTGCATCTATTTTAATGTATAGCCAAACCAAAACAAGTCCAAACACTAAGGTCTATTGTATTTGCTCATAATGTGTGATAATATTCTTTATTTACTTTTTCATTTCCTTTAAAAAGTAAATAACATAAACAATAGTACTTTTATGAGATAATTTACTTCAACTCTTAATGAACCATGGTACCATTCTTATTCTCTAATTTTCTTGTGGTGCTCAAGAGACCAATCTCTCAAGGTTATGAAACTCAAACTGAACAGGTTGAGAATTGGAGATTCTAGTTTTAAAGTCCATTTCATTCCTGCAGGTCTGTGATTCCATGCAGTCTGTGAAAGCAATAATAGCCATCAGAGAGTTAACAAGGACTGTGTACCAGAACCTGTTCTCAGGTGTTTTCAGTCTTCAGTTCAGTCTCTCAGTCATGTCTGACTCTTTGTGACCCCATGGACTGCAGCACGCCAGGCCTCTCTGTCTATCATCAACTCCTGGAGTTTACTCAAACTCATGTCCATTGAGTCGGTGATGCCATCCAGCCATCTCATCCTCTGTCATCCCCTTCTTCTCGCCTTCAATCTTTCCCAGCATCAGGGTCTTTTCAAGTGAGTCAGCGCTTCATATCAGGTGGCCAAAGTATTGGAGTTTCAGCTTTAACGTTAGTCCTTCCAATGAACACCCAGGGCTGATTTCCTTAGGATTGACTAGTTTAATCTCCCTGGAGTCCAAGGGACTCTCAACACTCTTCTCCAACACCACAGTTCAAAAGCATCAATTCTTCAGCGCTCAGCTTTCTTTATAGTCCAACTCTCACATCCATACATGACTACTGGAAAAACCATAGCCTTGACTAGACGGACCTTCATTCTTACAAGTAATCTTGCAATTTATCCCCATTTTCCAGATGTGATGACACTTGGAATGTTAACATGTCTTTGAGTTGAGTACATTACTGAGAGTTGAACCTGAGATTTTTTTAATCCTCATAAAATCAAATAGATTTGATTATCTCTTTCCATAAATGTTAATAGCCCTATAGTTTAAATATATAGAAAAATCAAGATTTCACAGATTTGAAACTGGAAACTTTCTTGGAGCTATTTAAAGGAGACTTTTCTTTTTCGGTGAGAAATATGTCAGCTACATGTGCTATAATTTTCACCTATGTTATTGTGACCAACGTCGAGTGTTTAAAAAGCTGTGTATTCTTGATAGTATGCTCTGTTGTGACCCTTTCCTTAGTCATGAGATAAAATTTCTTTGTCATCACATAAAAAGTGTGGCAACCTAAAATCTTTGTTTTAAAGTCTAGACAAATAAAGTATCTATGACCTCCGGAAGTTGGTGATGGACAGGGAGGCCTGGCGTGCTGCGGTTCATGGGGTTGCAAAGAGTCGGACACGACTGAGCGACTGATCTGATCTCTGATCTGATCTGATCTGGCTATGCATGTCATTAGTGACAGGCTTGGGACCTTTACCCTTGCTTTTTTTAGATCAGAGGTGTTTTTTAGTATATCACACTGCCAGCTAAATAGCAAAACATCTTTTGCATAGACCTCTTTTGGCATAAACTTTATTAAATACCAAGTTATTATAACATATATTGCAGCATATCTGCAATTTGTCTATTTTTGATGTAATATTGAACATACAACGCACTCACTTATGTCTGAGAGCATACATGTGATGTTTCTCCTCAGCATGCCCAAGAAATTCTTAAAAAGGATTAGTAGTCCTATGACTTTTTTGACTCCCAGTTTTGCTATCCAAACTAGAACTATTGTGTCCCTACAAATAGTTTGCAGAATCATTATGTCAAATTTCATAAAAGGAATTGACTTCATATATAAACCAACCATTTCTTCTGTTTTCCCAATGTACTAATTAGAAAAGCAGTCACTGCTATACCTATTTTCCCTTTCGAAAAGCAGGATTGGGAGAGAATGGAGACTAGAATCACTAAATTTGTATTAAAATGGAGAATAGAATCAATAAGTTTCCCCTCTTAATGGGGAAGAGGCTAGGAGCATGAGATAGGCCTGATAGATCCCAAGGTGGAGAGATTTGGTATGATAAGGTGAAGGGCAAAGAATAGTTGAAGAGGGTACAGTTCACTCATTTATCTAGTAACTCATTCAAAAACATTGCTTTAATTCCTCCTATGTGCCTGGTCTTCTGCAGGGAATACAGAGGTGACCAGAAACAGACATAGTTATTCTCATGAGTTTACAGTTTGTTGGAGAGAACACATTATTTCAAATAACCTCTCCACATAAAGAGTAGAAAATAAACTGGTGGGGGGCCAGAATGAATGTCTATCAGGTGCTACAGCAGTCCAGATGTTGGTTGGACTAGAGCATGGGGAGTGGAGAGGGAAAGACACTGATGTTGAGAATGAAGGCATGGCTCTTCTTCAGACTCCAGGTACATTAAAAGAAAGCAGAAGTCAAGGTCAGTGGCAAAACTTTTCTGCTCCCTTCTACCAAGCATTTTCCCAGATCAAAAGCAGATGGAAAGATATTGCAGTCTGACTCCATAGATAAAAGTGGTGATGGTAAGTCCAATTTCTCAGGAAATAGGAGGGACCTTGAGATGATATTATGATGGGCTTCCTTGGTGGCTCAGTGGTAAAGAATCTGCCTGCAATGCAAGATTCGTGAGTTCAGTCCCTCAGTTGGGAAGATCCCCTGGCAGAGGAAATGGCAACCCACTCCAGTATTCTTGCCTGGAAAATCCCATGGATAGGGTCACAAAGAGTCTGACACAACTGAAGCTACTGAGTATGCAAGTCTTTCTGTTTTAGCTCTAATTAGTATAATTATCCATTTACCAGGCCTTCTACTGTCCCTGAGAACTTTCAGCAGAGGATCTCACCCTATGGCAGGGCTACTTCACAGATGTATGAAATTGGCCCTGGCTCATTCTTTAGTGATAAGCCCTAAAAGAGAATGAGAATAGAGTAAGATATCCATCCAGTTTTGATTACATGATAAATATTTCAAGTTAACAGTCAAAGTTGCTATTTTTTGTTGTTGGTGGTATGGCTATTTGGCAAGTCCCAAAAAACTAATTACTGTCTCACAGAATCATTTTTGTGTTTATTTTAAAAGACTCCTCAGGCAGTTTCTAAGAATAGAAATTTGTATGAGTAATATAGGCTATGTCCTCTGGGACTTAGAATTGATGTATAGTTTTGAAAGGGGGCACACTAAACATTTGGTGATCTTAAAATATTTGCCAATTTGAAGAAAACCAGTATATTTCAATAAAAGAATCTTACCTTATTGAACCATTAATATTAGTAGAGATTTATTTTGTGCAGTAAAATGCATTAGACGTTGAATGCCAACACTGCATTTTTAATAGTACTGCAGTGGTCTATGCTCATGAAGCTATAGGAGTCACAAACTAAAGAAAATGGTTTTCAAATAATTTTTTTTAATTTAAAAAATTTTATTTAACTATATGAAAGGTTAAATAGTTCCTTTTGTAAAAGTTGTTCAATATACCATGCACAAGCATATGCACTCAGTCATGTCTGACTCTTTGCAACCCCATGGACTGTAGCCCTTCAGGCTCCTCTGTTCGTGGAATTTTCCAGGCAAGAGTATTGAGTGGGTTGCCATTCCCTACTCCAGGGGATCTTCCCTATCCAAGGATCAAACTCACATCTCTTGCCTCTCCTACATTGGCAGGCAGATTCTTTTCCACTGTGCCACCTGGGAAGCCCTGAAACATATATATACTTCATGCTAAAGTCAATTTCCTCATTATCTTTTAACCTAATGCAATATGTAAATTGATAGACTTTGTTTGGTAACTATGCTTAAGTACCAGAATTGTGTTGCAGAATATTATGATATGTAGCAAATCCAGAAAAGGACAAGATAAATTATTTAACCAGAATTAGAAATTAAAATGGATATGATTTTTTAAGTACTTTATTAAATTGCAAATCCAAAAGTACTTATTTCTAGCCCTTTTGGCAATTAGTGGCAAAATATAGTCATGTCTGCTTAACATTAAAGGTCTTTGAATAAGCCAACAATATATGATTTTAAATCATCCCTAGATTAATTTGCTAGGGCCATACCATAACAAAATACCACAGACTGGGTGGCTCACACAGCAGAAACTTATTTTCTCACAGTTCTGGGGAATAGAAGTCAAGGTCCCCATGTTAGCAGGGTTGATTTCCTCTGAAGCTTGTCTCCTTCGACTGAAAATAGCTGCCTTCTCTTTTGGTTTTCCCACGGTCCTTTCTCTCTGCACATGCAGAGGCATGTGCAGAGGCATCTTTTTGTGTCTTCTTATTCTTATAAGCACACCAGCTAGATTGAATTAGTGCTTATTAAAAAGGAATCAATTTAATCATAACTTTAAAAGCCCTATCTCTAAATACAGTCAGATTCTGAGGTACTGGGCATTAGGGCTTCAACATATGAATTTTGGGGGAACACAAGTCATAACAGTTTGGAAGTGCTTGAAGGGTTCTTGTGTGGAGGATAACTACAAACTGTTGATTTCCACTGAAGTTACTGCAAGTTGCCAGTTAGATTTCAAAGACTTAAGGAAAAAATTTAATGAAGTGTTAAGTAGGTCAGAGTTGTATGGCCCAGCTAGTTTAGCCCTATCCTTGAAAATGACATGATGTAACTATAGAGGAACTGGGTTGTAGAATGACGTAGAAGAACATGTGAGTGGATCAGTTCCAGCTGTTCTTTGTTGGATGATTTTATACTTTTGCTCGTCTCTCCATTCCGTTCTCTGTGTAGGAATCCACTAGAAGTCACAGTTGACTTAAGTTTAAAGGGGAATAGTGAGGGCAGCGGAGAAATTCATGGTCTTATTTGAAGTGATGCAATGAAATTATTCTACCTACTACATTCTGTAGGATGTCTGGATCTCAGTGAGTGATCTTCACCCACGCCGGGAGTTAGACTTGGGCCACTACCGGCAGATTTTCAACTCTGTTCTTATCAGATTTGATTGGATGGGAAGTCTCATGAGGATGTTCCCTGAACCAGGAATACCTCTCAAAGTACAGTTCCCTAGATCACAGGTGTTTGAGATACCAGAGAAGAGATTTTACTTAGCTAAATTTGGGACAAAGAGGTTTGCAAAGAGCACCAAGTGATTTGAAGTGCTTTAGATTCCCTTTTAAAATTGTCCTCTAGTGCTAAGCATTTAAAACAAAGATGAGGTAAACCTCTTCTCTTTTCAAATGTCATATTATACTCTCCTAGTCTCTTACTCACTTTTTATAAAATTGAAAGCTCCTAAAATCTAATCTCTGTCAGCTTTTCTCCTCTTGAAATGGCTGTCAGAGAAGTGACATGCTTTGGTGGGTGGTTAGAAAGAAGCAAGACGACTGTCTACATGGTGAGAGGTGTGTGTGTCTGTTCAGCTGAAAGAAGAAAGACAAGTTTATAACATTAAAAAATCATAAAAAATGTAATGGCTTAATTATAAAGGTCTCTCTGTAGGATGATTGAAAGTCTTCTTACATTTCCCAAAGACTATGAGATAGTTAGGAAAAAAAAAAAAAAAAAGGAGGAAGAAAAGAAAAACCTTGCCAATTCAAAGATTTCATACACTTCAAAGAAATTTTCAGTATTAGAAACATTGATGATATTTTGTTTTTAATGGCTCTAAAATTAAATCCATCATAAAACCCAACAGATGGCATGTTTTAACAGATGGCATAATGCATGTCTTCCTGGTTCTACCTTAAACTTGGGACTGTCAGTCATTAGTGTTGAAGATGTCTTGGGGGCCTCACTGTCCACTGACCTCATGTTACAGATAGTAGGACTAAGTTGCTTGAGGTCACACAGTATCCACTTCTGTTTATAGTTTCTATGACCCTTCTTTGCCACAAGCATTTTGGGGGGAGAGGAGGAAGAAGAGTTAAAGACGTTCTATTTGCAGTACATCTCTTAGAAGTGTTAATACACAGATTAAAATGTCATTTGGAGACCTCAGTGATATCAGATGTTTTCTTAATCCAGGAGCATCTTCGTTACTACACTGCTGCACAGAACAGATGGTGGACCCCTAAATTGTATTTTTCCTTTGACCTCCTTTCAGTTGTTCCCACTGGCTTACAGGTAGTCATGCATAAACCTCCGAGAAAGGAGCTGACATTGCTTGAGAGAAAAATGCAGTGATTTTGACAAAGCACCTATGGGGTTCAGGACATCACTTATAATAAGTCTAGTTCCTTGGCCTTTATTTGTCCTAGGAAAGAAAAACAGATTTGTTTTCTACTCTTTTCACACCTACCTCAGCTACCTTCCTGAGCTCAGATGGGTGAGAAACAATTTCCATGACCTTTGTATTTCCAGATATGTCATATTAAGCAGATTTTACCAGATGACAAATAATGATACAATCACAATATAATAGTTAATATTTACTGAATGGTTATCTGTGCAAGGCACTGTGCTAAGAGATTTATATATGTTGTAAATATTGTGTCACTTATTCTTATAAACACTATTTTACAGATAACAAAACTGTTATTTAGAGGTGTTATGCTCCTGGTTCAGAGTTACCCAGCTAGTTAATAGTAAAGCCAGGATTTGAACCCAGGCATTAGAGTTCAATATCTTAAATACCAAGAGATATCATTCTACAATGAATCTGATCACACTGGCACTTTCTCCTACGAAATAATTTCTGACAACCAAAATAAAATTTTATTGAGGGAAAGTTATTAGGGTTTTTAGTTCAAATTCACAGTATTCTATTTGCCTACAAAAGAAAAATGATTATTTTATTTAAGAGATTTTATATTTTATGAAATTGAAGAGGCTGGCATTGATCCAACAGCTGTATCTTAGCCTATCCTCTGCACTTGCAGGGCATTTAATCTTAAATAATTTGTGTACAGTAGAGAAACCTCATCTTTCTAAATGAATAAAAAAAATCTCCCTGCATTCTAATTACTTTTAGAAGAGAGAGAGTGAAATCCATTGAAAACAGTTAGAATGCAGTAGAAATCAGACATATTTTTTTTTTTTTCACTAGAGGATAAGGAACTTTCTCAATACCATTTTCAGGCTATGTCAGACCGTCTTTGAGACATTTACTTATTTCCTCTCCCACAGACAAGTCTAAATACTAAGAAGAATAGACTAATAGTCAAGGTTGATATCAGAAGGCAGAAAATCCATCTGTACACGTACTTCTCTGATTTTCAGAAATAAATAACTGGGAAAAGAAGGATGAGCGAGTATATATGTAAGTTCTTATTAGGGTGGATAAGCTTAAATGTTGACATTACGATTTAGAAAGGGCATAAGGTTCTCATATCTGGGAAAATTGCAAAATGCCATTTGTAAGGTAATGTGAGGATGTTCTTACATTTCATTTTTCTTATTCTCTCCATTGAGTGATATCCATCAGTGCCCCTGTCTGTTTCAACAAAGCTAGTACAAAATAACTCTTTAGTATGCGTGATAACAGAGTGTTACTGTTACTGTTACTGTTAAGTCGCTTCAGTCGTGTCCGACTCTGTGCGACCCCATAGACGGAAGCTCACCAGGCTCCCCCATCCCTGGGATTCTCCAGGCAAGAACACTGGAGTGGGTTGCCATTTCCTTCTCCAATGCATGAAAGTGAAAAGTGAAAGTGAAGTCGCTCAGTCCTGTCCGACACTTAGCGACCCCATGGACTGGAGCCTACCAGGCTCCTCCATCCATGGGATTTTCCAGGCAAAAGTACTGGGGTGGGGTGCCATTGCCTTCCCCGATAACAGAGTATGACCCTTAATTTATCAGAATATGTTCTGTATTTTCTTATCTGCTTCTCCCTGATGCTTTCATTTCTTTTTTTCCACTGCTGGTTTTCGATATGATACTTCAGTTGTTTTTTTGTTTTTGTTTTTGTATTAGGAATCCAACATCCTAGAAGGATTACGGAAGAACCTATAAATCACTGTTCATTACACATAGGCAATGAGACCCAAAGTTCACAAGATTACCTTTATTTCTAATTCTTTTGATGGAACAATATCCAAAGTAAAATTTTGAATGTAAGTCGCTAGTAGGAACATACACTCATAAAAATCTTTCTATAAAGGCACACTAGATATCTTAATGTATTTCCACATAACAAAGGGACATGAAGGGAGAAATTTCTTAAGCCAGTTAGAAATATGCTAAGCTTCTAATTTCTTCCCCAAAGCACTGTTAAAGCCTGCACAGATAGCTTGTGGTTTTCTATGTTCAGCATAACAGCAGTCTCACATGAAGATATTATTTAACTGGATACAAAGGCCTGCTGTTTTGCAGAAAGAACTGGGGTGCCCTGTGAAGCATTAGTCATGAACACAGTATTTCCCTCCTTGAGCAGCCTGTTCTTTCTTCAGCTGTGTAAGTAGGCTGACTGGCAGGGCACTTGAGTGTGCCACCCTCTCTTGCTATAACATTGTGTTAAGATACTACATTTAATTTGTAGAAAATGCTTCTTTTTAAAGAAATAGTAGGGGCAAAATTACAGTGTTTATAAATATATCAACAATATTCAATTAAATTTTGGAAAAGATCACTCATCATCCCTCCATCCTAACACAAATATTTTCGTTTCTGTATATTACCCTCAAATTCTTGCCAACAGACATAGTGTTTTACTTAATAGTCCTAACATTATGTGTATTACATGTTTCACTTTGCATGACAGAAGTATTTTAACCACTTTTATCCATATCTGAAATTATTTTGAGTCAAAATATATTCTGTTAGAGAATGTATTGATTATAAAATAGATGTAGGAGTGCAGAACTTTATGAAGTTACAGAGAATAATTACTTATCAACTTTGTATTATTACTTATCCACATCGCAATACATTTTTTATCTGGTTGTAATTTCAATAAGATTTAGATTACTTGCCATCTAGGTAAAATCCTTTGTGTTCTGTCACAGCTTCTTTGTTCTAATCCATTTTCTTCTGTGAACTTCTGTGGCAACTACAGTTCAAATGGTGGTTTATTGTATATGTATACCAAGTCATGTATTATGTTGAATTTCCATCTAACTTTCTTAATTTGGCCCTATATTCCCCAGCCAAAGTCCAAGCATGTATGCCTGACACAGTACTTTGAGTACATGGTCAGTGCTTGTATGTTGACTTAATTGAATCAGATTGCTTTCCAAATGTCTACCTAAGCTATACTAAAGAAACAAAGGATTTGACTATTGAAACTAGAAAAGGAAAGTAAGGACTTTTGGGGACATAACATATGTCTAGGAAGAGTAGACATGGATCCATGACATCGACGAGTGGCATGAGAACAGAGAGAAAAGATGGACAAGGAAGGAAAAACAAAGGCAATATGAAATCCAAGCATAAAGTGAATTTATCATAAATAATATATTTATTTATCATAAATTATATGATACTTTATATTATATATAAATTATGATAAATAATCAGATCAGATCAGTGGCTCAGTCGTGTCCGACTCTTTGCGACCCCATGAATCGCAGCACCCCAGGCCTCCCTGTTCATCACCAACTCCCGGAGTTCACCCAAACCCATGTCCATTGAGTCAGTGATGCCATCCAGCCATCTCATCCTCTGTCGTCCCCTTCTCCTCTTGCCCCCAATCCCTCCCAGCATCACAGTCTTTTCCAATGAGTCAACTCTTCGCATGAGGTGGCCAAAGTACTGGAGTTTCAGCTTTAGCATCATTCCTTCCAAAGAAATCCCAGGGCTGATCTCCTTCAGAATGGACCAGTTAGATCTCCTTGCAGTCCAAGGGACTCTCAAGAGTCTTCTCCAACACCACAGTTCAAAAGCATCAATTCTTCGGCGATCAGGCTTCTTCACAGTCCAACTCTCATATCCATACATGACCACAGGAAAAACCATAGCCTTGACTAGACGAACCTTTGTTGGCAAAGTGATGTCTCTGCTTTTGAATATGCTATCTAGGTTGGTCATAACTTTCCTTCCAAGGAGTAAGCGTCTTTTAATTTCATGGCTGCAGTCACCATCTGCAGTGATTTTGGAGCCCAGAAAAATAAAGTCTGACACTGTTTTCACTGTTTCCCTGTCTATTTGCCATGAAGTGATGGGACCAGGTGCCATGATCTTTGTTTTCTGAATGTTGAGCTTTAAGCCAACCTTTTCACTCTCCACTTTCACTTTCATCAAGAGGCTTTTGAGTTCCTCTTCACTTTCTGCCATAAGGGTGGTGTCATCTGTGTATCTGAGGTTATTGATATTTCTCCCAGCAATCTTGATTCCAGCTTGTGTTTCTTCCAGTCCAGCGTTTCTCATGATGTACTCTGCATATAAGTTAAATAAGCAGGGTGACAATATACAGCCTTGATGTACTCCTTGTCCTATTTGGAACCAGTCTGTTGTTCCATGTCCAGTTCTAACTGTTGCTTCCTGACCTGCATACAGATTTCTCAAGAGGCAAATCAGGTGGTCTGGTATTCCCATCTCTTTCTGGATTTTCCACAGTTTATTGTGATCTACACAGTCAAAGGCTTTGGCATAGTCAATAAAGCAGAAATAGATGCCTTTCTGGAACTCTCTTGCTTTTTCCAGGATCCAGCGGATATTGGCAATTTGATCTCTAGTTCCTCTGTCTTTTCTAAAACCAGCTTGCACATCAGAAAGTTCACGGTTCACATATTGCTGAAGCCTGGCTTGGAGAATTTTGTGCATTACTTTGCTAGCGTGTGAGATGAGTGCAATTGTGCGGTAGTTTGAACATCCTTTGGCATTGCCTTTCTTTGGGATTGAAATGAAAACTGACCTTTTCCAGTCCTGTGGCCACTGCTGAGCTTTCCAAATTTGCTGGCATATTGAGTGCAGCACTTTCACAGCATCATCTTTCAGGATTTGGAATAGCTCAACTGGAAATCCATCACCTCCACTAGCTTTGTTCGTAGTGATGCTTTCTAAGGCCCACTTGACTTCACATTCCAGGATGTCTGGCTCTAGGTCAGTGATCACACCATCATGATTATCTGGGTCGTGAAGATCTTTTTTGTACAGTTCTTCTGTGTTTTCTTGCCACCTCTTCTTAATATCTTCTGCTTCTGTTAGGTCCATGCCATTTCTATCCTTTATGGAGCCCATCTTTGCATGAAATGTTCCTTTGGTATCTCTAATTTTCTTGAAGAGATCTCTAGTCTTTCCCATTCTGTTGTTTTCAATAAATAATATCAAAAGGAGAAATAAGTTGGCCAGACTCAGATGTGTGTGTATGTATGTGTGTTTGTGTTGGAATGAGTGGGGTTGCTGAGGTGTACACAGAGATGCAGGAAATTTGCAAAGCAAGGTGAATGGCATCAGAGGATTAACTTGTTTTTAGAAGTTGAAAGAAGTCCAGTGACTAGAATTTAAAGAGTTAGAAATACATGGTTTCAAGATGAAACTGGAGAAATCAGAAGCCAAAGGATGTATATGTTTGTTATGTACCCAACAAAAATCATAGCAAATTATGTAATACACAGGACAAATATTTTCATTAGAACATCCACATTTTTTAACAACTTTTTCCCTTCATGAGTGTCAATTATGTTCAAAATCTACTTATTTGAAATATTACTAGCTAAATTAGGTACTACTGTATTGTGTGATTTGTATAACAACTACTAGTACAGCATTTAGTTGGAATTTATATGACGATTCTGCTTTTCACAATTGAGTAATTTTTCAAAATTATGTTAAACTTTTACTTTGCTTTATGGGTCTGCTGCTGCTAAGTCGCTTTAGTCGTGTCCGACTCTGCGTGACCCCATAGATGGCTTGCCCGTCCTCAGGATTCTCCAGGCAAGAACACTAGAGTGGATTGCCATTTCCTTCTCCAGTACATGAAAGTGAAAAGTGAAAGTGAAGTCGCTCAGTCGTGTCCAACTCCCAGCGGCCCCATGGACTGCAGCCCACCAGGCTCCTCCATCCATGGGATTCTCCAGGCAAGAGTACTGGAGAGGGGTGCCATTGCCTTCTCCTTTATGGGTCTAGGCATATCCAAATGCCATGTTCTCAATTATAGACAGAATCTAAAAGTTGACTCCTAAGCTTCTCTGGAATATGTATAGCATTTAGGAACCCTTTTGTGTTTCCTTTCCCAGTGTTTAAAAGAGCAGGAATTCAGAAGCCTTCCAAAGAAGAAAGTATCTTTGTTTTCACTTTCATATTATTCTGAACAAATGTTGGGTTCATAGTGTTGCTTTTCCTTATTGTTTTCCACGTATATTACTATGTCATATCAAAAACTGCCACTTTAATTTCCAAGGAGAAATTACACATCAGGGGAGATCTATGAAAATAAGAGTAGAAAAACATGTTAGCGAAGTTCATATAGCTTGTCTCTCCTCACCAGTAGTCATAAAAAATATGATTACAATTTTATTCCCTTTGTTTTCTGAGTCCCACCATGAAATTTAACTCTAAGTCAAGGATTTGAGTTTTATTGCTCCTTGCTGCTTACCTTGATTCTTTGAAATTACTCTTGTTTCCTTGACATCTGCTGATTTATAAAAAATAAATAAATACACTATACTGAGGCCAAATATTATTGGTTAGATGGGAAAGTAAAACTATCCAGAATTCAATCAAAATTGAGGATGCTACACTCTTAAGTCTGGATGATCAGATTTTCCTTTCTATTCTTCACCTGTGGAACCTTGTTTGAAATGCCCCATTATACATAGCTTGTTGTTTTTTAGTCTCTAAGTCATGTCTGACTTTTTGCAACCCTGTGGATCATAGTCCGCCAGGCTCCTCTGTCCATGGGATTCTCCAGGCAAGAATGCTAGAGTGGGTTGCCATTTTCTTGTCCAGGGGATCTTCCTGACACAGGTATCGAACCCACATCTCCTGCATTGACTGGCAAGTTCTTTACCTCTGACTCATAGTACCTTAAACCTAAGTGGCCACACGAATTAGAGCTGCTGCTGCTGCTACGTAGCTTCACTGGTGTCCGACTCTGTGTGACCCCATAGATGGAAGCCCCCACCAGGCTCCCCCATCCCTGGGATTCTCCAGGCAAGAACACTGGAGTGGGTTGCCATTTCCTTCTCCACCAATTAGAGCTAGAACCTATCAATTGGTAGTAGTGTTACTCCATGAAGACTTGTTGTCTAGTCACTAATCCATGTCCAGCTCTTTTGCCACCCCATGGACTGTAGCCCAGGAGGCTCCTCTATCCATTGGTTTTCCCAGGCAAGAATACTGGAGTGGGTTTCCATTTCCTTCTCCAGGGAATCTTTCCTACCTGGGGATCAAACTTGTGTCTCCTGCATTGGCAGGCAGAGTTTTTACAACTGAGCCACCAAGGAAGCCCCTCATGGGGCCTGCCTCCTGTCAAAAATACTGAATCCTGAAACTGATATAATGTTAGAAATCAGTGATATTTCAATTTTTAAATTTATTAATTAAAAATTACCAAATCGTTCAATTTAAAGAAAAATAAACCAAAATTTATATACTCTTTTATTTCTTAAAAATTACTTTAACAGAGGCATACATGCTACTGGTGACATTTTCAGTGGAGATACCAATTTTCACCCATAGAAAATTAACTGAAGAATAAAAAAAAAACCAAAAGGAAAACCTCATTCCACTTTTATTAGAGTAAAGGAAGTATGCAACTAAATTATTATCCTTTATGCAATGAGAAGTTCTGATTCTATAAACCTAATTTATCTGCTCGATAGATTGCTGTAGTTGATTTGCATTCTTTTTAAAAAGTTGAAACTCTACTTGGACCGTTTTTATTATTCCAAAATGAGAAAGTCTTAGATAAATGGGTCATTACTGCTTTATTCTCACCTTGGATTTAGGATACTTGAAGATGAAAATAGCTTCTCACCTTTGATTTGATCTGGATTTTCAGATACATTTTCTTTTTAAAAAATATCTGCTATCAGTATAAACTTGCAACCTCCGACCGTCTGCAGAAAGCCCATGTAATATTTCTACATCCCAACACGCTTGATATCAAATCTCAACACTTTCCAAAGAAAAGAAAAGGTCATTAGAAATGATATTTATCTTTGACCTTTCCTGATCAAATGGGTTGTTTTTTATGTCCTTTATATTGTATGTAAAATTTAGAAGTATACCAAAATGTGGACAAGATTAAATAAAATTAACACAATCACACAGAGTTACTGGATATGTTGTAAATAATACAGCACCATGAATTTGTAAAGGAATGAAATGCATTTAGGCCAGTATCTTAGAATGCTGCTGTTAAGTTGCTTCAGTCTGACTCTGTGGGTCCCTATGGACTCCAGCCCGCTAGGCTCCTCTGTCCATGAGATTCTCCAGTCAAGAATACTAGAATGGGTTGCCATTTCCTTCTCCAGGGCATCTTCCCAACCCAGGCATTACCCAGGTCTCTTAATGTCTAACCTGCATTGGCAGGCAGGTTCTTTACCACTAACGCCACCTGAGAAGCCCAGTGTCCTAGAATAAGATACCTAATTTATAACTTTTCATGTTCCACCTGTTAATGAAAATCATGAGGTAGACGCAAAATGTGGGCTTATTCCTGGCAAACTTAAACAATCTGAGCTATTTCTTACCCACTCCTAGAAGGAGTTTGGGAATCATCAGTTAGAACGATATTGTCACTCTACTATAATTAGATGTGTATTTGTCAATAATGTACTGGACATGAGTTTGAGCAAGCTCTGGGAGTTGTTGATGGACAGGGAAGCCTGGCGGGCTGCAGTCCATGGGGTCACAAAGAATTGGACATGACTGAACAACTGAACTGAAAGTATTTATATATATTTTTTGAAGAAAAGACATTAATTTTTTAATGCTAGTAGAAGAACAAAGGATTTAGAGAATAAAGTCAACATATAATGAATAAGCGCCATTTAATTTCCTATCCATTACACCAAGAATAAAGTTTGTCCTTGGAAGGCAGGAGGAGAAGGGGGTGACAGTATGAGATGGTTGGATGACATCACCAATTCAGTGGACCTGAGTTTGAGTAAACTCTGGGAGATAGTGAAGGACAGGGAAGCCTGGTGTGCTGCAGTCCATGGGGCTGCAAAGAGTCAGATATGACTTAGTGACTGAACAAGAACAAACTGGATTTCAAAATCAAATGTTCCAATTTAAAAATTATTATCAACTAAAAGGCATCTGAAATTCAGGGGTTATAGGATTGTATGACCCCATTTGTATGGCTATCTTTCTTAAATATTATCATGTCATTTTATACCTATCTCTGCTGCCTACTCTAATTTTTTCTTCTTCTTGTTAGATCACTTCTTTGCTATTCTTTGGAATTTCAGTGGGGGTTTTTTTGGTTTGTTTTTTAAGCTGAGTCTCATCAAGAATCTTCAAAAGCTATTGCTGATTTAAATTGTGCTATAGCAATCATGTTAATTGTTCTGTGGGTGCCAGTTAAAGGTATGAGGGCAAACTGTATGTGTGTATGCATGTGTATGTATGTATTCTTGTGTTTTTATGCACTCTTTTCAATATCATTCAAAAGCCATCTATTTCCTCCATCTGTATTATGTAAGACTTTTCTCTCTACTTTGAGGTGTGTGTGTGTGTGTGTGTGTGTGTGTGTGCATGCTCAGTCATATCCAACTCTTTGCAATCCTATGTACTGTAACCTGGCCAGGATCATCTGTCCATGGGATTTTCCAAGCAAGAATACTGGACTGGGTTGCCATTTCCTCTAGGGGATCTTCCCGACCCAAGGATTGAACCACATTTCCTGTGTCTCCTGCATTGGCAGGTGGATTCTTTACCACTGAGCCACCTGGGAGGGTTTCTCTCTACTTTCCCTACTAATGATAACTATGATTATCTACTTTGTGGTACAGGGCAATTATTATTAAAAAATAATGAACTGGTTGACTAAATGGATGTTCACATCATTAAAGACCTAAAATTGTAATTGAAATGTTTCCTTTGAAAAGTACAAAGAGAAACTTAGCTACATGCAGTCTGTCCTCTGGGCACAAGTGTTTGCTTTCTTGTGAATGTTGTTAGCCTGTGAAGATGAGATAATGGTGCCACAGAAGCTATCAGAATTTAAAACAAGATTTCCTTTATTACCTCATTCTACAAATATTGCTTTGGAGTTCATATGATAGGTATTGTGCACACACTGAAAATGCAACAGTAAGCACTATACATAATACCTGACCTCATGGAATTTCAGAGTTCAGAGAGAAAACATTATTGAATGTGCAATTACAAGGTTAGTTCTTGTTTCTATAGGGCATATATCAAGTGCAAGGAAGGTATTTATTCAGGTGTCTTAATTTAACTTGAGAACATCAGTGAAGACCTCCTGAGAACTAATGTTCCTGCCAAGAAGACTCCCTTAATGAGTCATGTTTGGCTAAGGAAAGATGAGAATGAGATGGGAGTGAGGGAGAGTCAAGTAGAGGAGAGTACAAGTGAAGAAGCCCAGAGGTGAAAGGAGGGCTTTAGAAGAATTGAAAGAAGTCTCAGTTTCCATGAGGATGGAAAGAGGAGAGCAAGGCAGTGACCACTTGGAGATGAGGTAGGGGAGGTGGGGAGAGACCAGATCATAAGTCATCATAAACCTCATCATGTCGGTTGATATTTTATCCTAAAGGCAACAGGCAGGTTACAATAGACAAGTAGCATGATTGAGTAGTAGCTGACAATGTGAAGAATGAGGGGGCTGATTGCAGAGAGGATCCAGAGAGATCTATTAATATATTGTAGTAGTAACTGGCAAGAGGTTATTTGTAGTCTGGACTTGGGTGGTGTCTGAGGGAATATTAAATCATTTCTGATGATGGGAACACTCTAGCATGAAAACTTGGACGAAGAGCTACATAATTATAAAGTTGTCAGGAGAATTATACCAGTGTAAATTGGTATGCGTGTTGGTCAACAAAGAAATCCACAGAGCAAAGATTATGTGTTTTTGAAAATAGTTTATCAAATTATGTACATAAGCATGTTCATTACATAAATCATATATCAGTCAAAAACACATTCATCAATAAACGTGCTGCCATAAGACAACCAATATTAAATTTTAGTATATTTTTCCAAATATATATGTATACAGGCATGCAAAAGAGAATGTAAATTGAACACACTTTTTGAAAATGAAGATAGACTTGTAATTTAGGCTATATTATCCTTTTTAGAAAATTGTCAATATACCAATATATGCTCCCATAGGAAAAAAATACCCTAACATTTTAATAACTTCATAATACAGAGGAATACATATGTGTTTTTGTTAAACTGTATATTTGATTCCATTTTGATATTTGTACTTTCAGTTAAATTCTAATGTATGAAATATTTTAAGTCATATAAAACTTCAGAAGACAAATTGATAGAGTCTAAATGATAGTTCTTTTCTCTTTCTCTAAAAGTATGTGACCAATATCATGGTGGGTTTTTTGTGGTAAGTATAAGACCAGCCCAAGAAAACACGTTAATTATTCTAAATGTAAGAAAATTTATATCTTTTATCTTCCCCAGTAAAATGCTCTAGTCTTTTCCTCTGGGCAGTACTACCATTCATCATTTCTTTCACCTCTGAGTTCCCATCTGAGCTATTACTAAAATTCCTTAGTGCAAGATTCCATGTTAACTAATTTTCATAGAATAGAAAAACTTCTGGCAATATACACAATTGAGTGCTGAGATGGAAGCCTAGATTCTTCCTAAGTGCTTTATAGATCAAGAAAACAGTCATCTATTTGCAAGCATTACTCAAGGTCATTTTAAACTATGTTTTTATTAGATGAATTTTTTGTTCAAAGTATCAAGGCTCCTACATAGTTTAGAGCTATGAATACGGAACCACTACTGTGGCTTGTATTTGTTCCTGAAGCTATCATGCCTTTTTTAGAATAGTTTAATAAAAAGCAAATATTTGAGTATATAATTTTTTTCAAATGTTATACACCTCAGCATGTCAAGCTTTAAATGAAACTGAAGGACACTCAAATAAAGTCACTTTTGTCAAAGCCTTTTCCTATCATAACATATTTGGATGATGCAAGATGTATTCCCTTATGATGTCCAAGTGGTTGATAAACCAATTTCTGTGGAATATATAAGAACTATTCAGACTTTGTGGTTTCCTTAAATGAGATGAATAAGAATTTCTCTTTTTTGAATAGGACATAAAGTATGCTAGGCCTATTTTAGCTGCTTCAGTGTGCCAAAGATGGTATTAAGTTTGGTGTTCATAAATTACTAATCTGGAATAAGAGATTGAATGTATTTTGAAAACTTAAACCTGTTTCACCTGAACATGTTTAACTAGTTAATAAGATACATCAAAAAGACAAAACCCTGAGATCAATGGTCATTTTTTTGCAAAGCTATTATATGCTGTTTAAATTGGTTGTTCGGGTCTGTCTATAACATAAGTTTTAATAACCTAGCTCAAATGCAGATTTCTAATTTTCAATTAACATAGGAATAATTTTGTTTGCTAAAATAAAATAAATGAATGAATGACAAGTCTGAAACATGAAATGTTCTAGGTAGAACTTTTTAAAATTCCAAATTTCAAAAAATCATGTGGCAACTGTATAGCTCAAGCTTTAAGTATTAACTTTTAACCTTTGACCTTACAGATTTTAACCAATGAAATGTCTCTTTAAACTTTAAAGGAAACAATGATAACGAGCGCCTGGCGATTGCTAGACAGCGAATTCCATATCGACTTGGTCGAGTAGTTGATGAATGGCTACTCGACAAAGGTAAAAAACATTGATTAAAACTTCAAATAAAAAAATAATTTGAACATAACCAAGTAGTACTTCATTGTAACACTAATAAACATAAAAAATAAATTTTCCGTAAAACTAAATTAAAAACAGATTTAAAACAGTAAAATGTAGATAGTAATATTTGCATTCCTTGTATAATACTTTCTATACATTTTTAGACGTACCAGCTGTTTAATAATCTTACCCTGTTAACTTAAGGTTAAAGGGACTGTTAAATATAATCCACTAACTCAATCTATGAAGGTACTCACAGCAAGCATTAACCCAAAATGATAAATCATTCATAGATTATATTACATGTTCCAGCCTCTAAATTATTAACTAAAATATATGTAGTTCTGATATCTTTATTATGGTCCTGAAAAACAAACAAACAAACAAACAAAACTCTTGGTTTAAACTCTAGGCATCTTAAATAGTGGGCAATATGGATTGCCAGTCAAAATGAAGTCCCTTTAACGTTTGCAACCTTCTAAGAGCATTTGGGAACAAGCCCTAATTAAAACTGAACTTAAAGTTGTGTGCATGCTTTTTATGAACAGAGAGCAATCTGCTAAAACTGGATACTCAATTTGATGATTTTGGTACTGTTGCTGAGGATTGCTGTTTAATGGAAATGTGCCATAATTTCTCCATCGGTTTGTGTATCATTCCTGAAGCCGCTTTTTACATCTGAAGCTATGTGTTTTTTTCATTTGTTTTGTTTTAATAGACTTGCTGAAAGCCAATCAGAAAAATCTTTTTGGATTTTTTGTTTCTTTGTTTTGTCTCTGACACACTCAGTGTAAACCATGTGTTTCTTTTCAGTGTATTTGCCAGAAAAGTAGAATAATTCAAATAACAATGGACTATTGCATTCAAAAAAATAAACATTTCTAAAGAAAAGCATATGGATACATGTGACCATTATGTGAATTATGAAATTTTTACAATAAATTTAAATTAGATTTCAGCTGCTATAGACTAGTTTCTGCCAGTGGTAATTTTAGAATGACAAATACTTGAAATGTTAGATATCTTACATATTTTTAATTTATCAATTTAGATTTGAGATCTTGAGGTAAAAGAGAAAGTGATCCACTGAAAATTGATTTATAATATATATCTTTGATTGGTCTTTTAGCAAAGGCACTACATTTACAATAAGTTGAGAATTTATAAGTATTTGCCAGTGATTATGCATTTCATGGACACCTCATTTATAAGCAATGAATTATGAGTCAAATGCCTCTCTTATAGTTTATTGCTCTCATTATCCACCCCATGAAAGATCTGTTTTATCATCCTTTATAGAATGTAGAGTTCACAATCAACATTTTTGCATGTATGTAATATTATTTTTACAGGGCGTCAGCTCACAATCTTCAATAGCCAAGCCACCATAATAATTGGCGGGAAAGAGCAGGGCCAGCCCTTCCAGGGTCAGCTCTCTGGGCTTTACTACAATGGCTTGAAAGTTCTGAATATGGCAGCCGAAAATGATGCCAACATCGCCATAGTGGGAAATGTGAGACTGGTTGGTGAAGTGCCTTCCTCTATGACAACTGAGTCGACAGCCACTGCCATGCAGTCGGAGATGTCCACGTCAATTATGGAGACCACCACGACCCTGGCTACTAGCACAGCCAGAAGAGGAAAGCCCCCTACGAAAGAACCCGTTAGCCAGGTGAGTACCTGGATTTCATTTCTTCATTTTGAATCTGTGACTATGAAAGTGGACTTTTCTGCATGTGTGTCTTTTCTAGAATGGGATTACTTCTGATCTCAATCATTATGGCTTTGTTGAGACTTGCTTAATATAATGGATTCAATTTGAAGATGAAATGTTGGTTTGTGGCTTGTGAACTTTGATACACTTTGTATTGGTTTGTGTGTGGCTAGGCTGATGGTCTTGATCCAGTAACCTTGGTCTAGACCAAGCTAAGGGGATTGTTTGAGCATTATACACAGTTTTCACTTTTTAAGTTAAATGAACAAGTAAATTAATGAAGTATCTGAAAGACCTCGTTCAAGCTCAAAACTCCATCAAAATTAAATAAAAGCAAGTTCTGAAAATCTTAAAAAAGAAATTACCTACAGCACTTGTATTTTGAAGTCTGAAAATTTTGAATTGGAAGGCATGTGGGTCTTGTCATGAATGATAAGTCTACTCTTCTACTGTTGATAGGAAAAAATGCACTATTAGTTTATCTGAGTACAAAGACCCAAAATATGGTATTTAAAAACTGTCTTGGGCCAACATATTTTGTACATTATATGGCTAACTGCCCTAACCCAAAATATTCACTGAGCTTATTTTTCAATCTTATGTCTAAATTTTTTTTGGGAAAAAAAATTTTAAATGTCACACTGTACAAGAAGTATACAATTCAATTAAGATATTACTTCATTAATGTTGTAATTTGTTGTTGTGTTTATTGTGTATGGCTTATTTAACAATAAGCAGGTTATTAAGGCAAATCTGATACAGGAAAGCAAAACACAGAGCAATGATAAACTCTTTCCTTTAAGTGAATAATTCAGAAGAGGATATTCTAGGACATTTAGAATTGGAAATATTCTTGTGAATAAAATTTTAATTAACCAGATTTTTTTTTCCTCAGAAGTCTTGCTTCATCATTAATGAAATTGCAGCTGCTTAAGTTCTTAGGTAAACCAGATATATCCCCCAATAAGAAATATCAGCCTCATTTTAATATGCTTTATCTATTAGTACTTGCTATGTAGTAGGAAATTATGTTATAAGAAAATATGTGTAAAATAGCTATTTCATTTATAAGTTAAACACCTAAAAATGAAGAAATTAAAATTTATGCATTTTATAATATTAAGTAATGTAAAAGGAAAATAGTTAACTGCCCATTAATTCCCAATGAAAAGACTCTCTTTTTTATTAGCTATAACATGTTTAAAGATAGCAATGGTTTATGGAAGTAAATGATCTAATCAATTAGTGATTACTTGGTTCATTTGAGGAGGTATTGACTTAAATAAAAGATTACTACATTCATTAAAAAATAGATATTTTAAATCTTCAGATTTCAACAGACCAATAATAGCAATTAAATAATTTGAAATAATATACTACAAATATTCAATTGTGGCAACAGTGTTTTAAAGTTTTACTGAAAGCTCTTAAAATTCTCTCATAAGGATATGTTTGTGATTACAGGTAATAAGATATGAATGTATGGAAGAGAGACTACTGGGGAAGAAATCAAATTGCTTATTTTTGAATAGCAAGCTAATTTATTGTGAATTTCCTACACTTCACAATTGATTTTTAACTGCCCTCCAACTACAAAGAAATTATTGATATATATAGAATTTAAGTGTTTGCTAGAATTACGAGTCTTGGAAGTTTCAATAGGAAAGTGATTTGTAATGCTCAGTCTAAGACTATAACCTTTGACCCATTTTTGCAGGTTGGATGAGGCATCTTCCTTCCATAATGGCCATAACTGCCTGCTTTTATCAACTGTCTTACTCAGTTGTATGCCAGGGAGGGTCATTTAGTTTTCAAAAGCCGTACTGGACTGTTTTTTCAATCAACGTGTATTTTCCTCAGTGATAACACAGAGCCACTTAAGTTACAATGCCTATGTACCTTAGGGTGATTGCATGTTGTAGAACTATAGAAACAGATTTTTGGTCAAGCAGAATTAAATTGGATTCATTTCAGATAGACGAGATGAGGTTTTTTTCAGCCATTCTGCGGGGCAAGTAGTGGGGAGAAATGTATTTTTCAGTTTTCACAGAGTCAAAGAATATAAAAGAGAATTCACAAAATGTCATCCCAGAAGATTTTGTTTACATTCCTATTTAAAAGTAAATATGCTTTAAAAAGAAAAAAAAAGTTTTTCTTCTCTTTAAGACTGATATTTACTTTAGAAAGACATGATCTATGTCATGAAGTAATGGATACATTTACCAACCCTTCTGATTAAATAATTTTAAAAAATATAACTATAACAATATTAGTAGTACTTTTTAATATGGATTATATAAAATTCACAAAAAGTTATTTTGCTTATGATATTTGGTATCTAAATGTTTCCATAAGACCCACTCATCCTAACAAAGAGAAACTTTCTATAAGGATAATCTCAGAAAGTGAATCTTCGCAAACTCTTGACAGTATAAAGTTCTTCAGGATGCTGAGAGCTTCCTTCTTGGGTTTGGAGGCAAAAGTGTCACACAAGATCTTTGATGGCTAAGTGTTCCCTGCTCTTCTGAATAATATGGCAATCTATTACGTATATGTGGAAAAAGTGTTAGTTGCTCAGTCACGTCCAACTCTTTGCAACTTCATGGACTGTAGCCCGCCAGGCTCTGCTGTCCATGGAATTATCCAGGCAAGAATACTGGCTTATGGATCAGATCAGATCAGATCAGATCAGTCGCTCAATCGTGTCCGACTCTTTGCGACCCCATGAACTGCAGCACGCCAGGCCTCCCTGTCCATCACCAGCTCCCGGAGGTCACCCAGACTCATATCCATCGAGTCAGTGATGCCATCCAGCCATCTCATCCTCTGTCGTCCCCTTCTCCTCCTGCCCTCAATCCCTCCCAGCATCAGAGTCTTCTCCAATGAGTCAACTCTTCGCATGAGGTGGCCAAAATACTGGAGTTTCAGCTTTAGCATCATTCCTTCTAAAGAAATTCCAGGATTGATCTCCTTCAGAATGGACTGGTTGGATCTTCTTGCAGTCCAAGGGACTCTCAAGAGTCTTCTCCAACACCACAGTTCAAAAGCATCTATTCTTCGGCGCTCAGCCTTCTTCACAGTCCAGCTCGCACATCCATACATGACCACAGGAAAGACCATAGCCTTGACTAGGCGAACCTTTGTTGGCAAAGTAATGTCTCTGCTTTTGAATATGCTATCTAGGTTGGTCATAACTTTCCTTCCAAGGAGTAAGCGTCTTTTAATTTCATGGCTGCAGTCACCATCTGCAGTGATTTTGGAGCCCAGAAAAACAAAGTCTGACACTGTTTCCACTGTTTCCCCATCCATTTCCCATGTAGTGATGGGACCAGATGCCATGATCTTCGTTTTCTGAATGTTGAGCTTTAAGCCAACCTTTTCACTCTCCACTTTCACTTTCATCAAGAGGCTTTTTAGCCCCTCTTCACTTTCTGCCATAAGAGTGGTGTCATCTGCATATCTGAGGTTATTGATATTTCTCCCAGCAATCTTGATTCCAACTTGTGTTTCCTCCAGTCCAGCATTTCTCATGATGTACTCTGCATATAAGCTAAATAAACATGGTGACAATATGCAGCCTTGACGTACTCCTTTTCCTATTTGGAACCAGTCTGTTGTTCCATGACCAGTTCTAACTGTTGCTTCCTGACCTGCATACAGATTTCTCAAGAGGCAGATCAGGTGGTCTGGTATTCCCATCTCTTTCAGAATTTTCCACAGTTTATTGTGATCTACACAGTCAAAGGCTTTGGCATAGTCAATAAAACAGAAATAGATGTTTTTCTGGAACTCTCTTGCTTTTTCGATGATCCAGCGGATGTTGGCAATTTGATCTCTGGCGTATGGATAGTCATTCTTTTCTCTAGGGAACCTTCCAGACCCAGGGGATCCAACCGGGGTCTCCTGCATTATAGGCGGAATCTTTACTGTCTTGAGTCACCAGCCAAGCCCTTGATATATATGTAGCTTTATGTAAATGAGTTAAAGCAAGTTAACATGCAAAGGACAATATTCATTCCATTTGGTTGCCAGTTTGTAAAGAAAGGAAATTGTTTATTTTGAGATCAATATTTTGACATTTCTTTTGGTCTATGCTTTGTATCACATTTTGCAATGTTGTATTCTTTCCATTAAGAATATATTAAAAGTTATTTACATACTGTAGACAATATGGATCCATGGTATTGCCTTTTGGTTAGAGAAGGTATGGTATAATAGAAAGATCACAACAACAGGTTTCCAGTTTCAATATAGCCTCCTATCTTTGTGAGTATCTTGGACAAAATGGTTAACCTCACTGCACTCTGGCCTTGCTTGCTATCTCTCTAAAATAAGTGGGTTTAGGAATCTCTTGAACTGTGTTGTTCTTGTTTAGTCACCAAGTCATTTCTTACTCTTTTGTAACCCCATGGATTGTAGCCTGCCAGGCTCCTCTGTCCATGGAATTTCCCAGGCAAGAATACTGGAGTGTGTTGCCATTTCCTTCACCAGGAATCTTCCTGACCCAGGGATCGAACCCACGTCTCCTGCTTGGCAGGTGAATTCTTTACCACTGAGCCAGCAGGAAAGCCCCATGTACCCAGTGGTATATCAATGTAATTATTAATAGAATCCTTTTTTGACTCTCAAAAGCATCCCAGTTTGGTCCACAAATTGTATTATGCTCTACTTTGACAACATATTTAAAATCTATCTTTGCAAGAAAATCATTCTTCATAAGAATAATAGAGAGGCCCTGTCTTCTACACTCAGAGTAGAAACTGACTGGTCTCCTTACCTGATCTCAAGAATCCATAGTGTTTTTCATCTTCTTTTCATCTCATTTCAAAAACCTTAAAAAAGGAGAGAAATAAGGCTTTGAGAGATTCTGGTTTTTGACTGGAGGGACTATAGTTTGCAACTCTTAGAAAGAAATTAAATTGTAGACTGGGGAAGAATCAGTAAGTATGAGTGAAATGTACTGAAACAATTTAGTGGTTCCAGTTAGACTTTATTCAGAGTAGAGGTAGCAAACCTACTCAAGAAAAGGTATTATTGAGGATTTTAAACCATTGGTAGGTTGTCAGGACATGCGTATTCACTTCCTACTGAATTCATTGGTATTTGATTCCTATAGAATGTTCCAAAAAGAATCCCAATTAGTGTACAAACAAAAAAAGTGTTTGAATGTGTTGGACACTGCTATTGCTTCCTGGCAGCTTTGGAGATACTCATAAAAAATTAATGCTATTTGTTTGAAAAATGTAAGCAGAGTACACACATATTTCCATGAAAAATATCTAAAGCTAACAAAAACCATTTTGTAACTCCAAAGAGCAAAATTTTATTTTTTATTAAAAATATTAATTAACCTTAGCTGTGGCTTCATTATTAAAAAATAACTGCATTACTTATAATTATGTGTGTTCCTGATAACCACTCTGCATTTTAAAATACTGGTGACATGAATAATTAATTTTATTTTCCCTAGTCTAATCATTCTGCTGAATTTACTTAAATTAATGTACATTTTAACTGGAAATTTTAGTGCATAGTGAAAAGAAAAACATTTGGGTGTAGATTTGAAACTGTATACAAAGGCTCATTCTTCTGAAACTAATGGTACCGAGTAAGAAAAGTATAATTCATTGTAATTTTAAATGTAAATAAGCACTGCTATTTAGAAGGTGTTTTTCCCCTCATTAGTGGTAAACAATAGTTCTAGGATACATACATTTTAAAGAGTTTATTGAGAAATTTGAGGCCGAAAGAAACTAAATAACTTCCTCAAGGCTATGCAGCCAGCTTCTTTTCAGAGTATGTTGAGGTGAGCTGGTCCTCTGCCCTTGAGCCTGGCCTCTGTTCGGAATCTCATCACTTCCTGCCTTCACATATTCTTAACTAGTTCAATGTGATCTCTACCTAGGTAGGGATCAGGCTTCTCTTTTTGAAAATGCAGATAGGAGCCTTAATACATCCAAGTATTTAAGATAAAGAGCAGATTCCCGAATGATCATCAGGGTCCATCCTTCACAGCTAGCCTCCTATCTGCCTCACTAGGAAGTTTTATCTCTACTCTTCTCCACACCCATTTCCTCTGATCTGTTGAACTACTAATAGAAACCTCCAGAGGTCATGCTATTTCACACCTCTCTCTGCTCTGCCTGCAAAGCCCTTTCCATTATTCACCTACCTGTTTCCATCCTTCATACTCTTCCCAATCTCTCCCAGTCTGCCTCTGCCTTCTGAGAGCTGACTATTTGAAGAGGCAGCACTGACAAGGCAGTTAAGGGTGTAGTATTGTGCAGGGGTCAAGGGCAGTGACTCCAGAAGCCTGAATGCTTGCTTAAATCTCAGTCTTACTTTCCCCATATACTGACTGCGTTCCTTAGGCAAGTTAGCCTCTCAGTATCTCTGCTTCCCATCTATAAAATGGGGATGATGGCGTCATAAACTTAATATGAGGATTAAATAGTCACTATCGTATGAAAACTATATACAGTCACTGCTATTTGACAATTTTTCATTGTCAAAAAAATTTCATTATGGTTCACCCTAAAATGAAGAGAAGTAAAAAATAATGCCTGACACATGTAGCCATTATACAAATAATAATTATGTTTGAAAAGCATTCCTTAAGTATACCATATGAATTAAAGCGTCTTTCTTACCTTTAAAATATTTTCTTCGCCCTTGAAAACAATAGCTCTGAATCGCTGTTTTCTGAATCAAAGCGTCAATTGCATATACTGAGCACATACTGAGCTGAAGGGGCTTCCCAAGTGGCACGAGTGGTAAAGAACCGGCCTGCCAATGCAAAAGACGTAAGAGATGCTGGTTAGATCCCTGGATCCAGAAGATTCCCCCGGAGGAGGGCATGGCAACCCACTCCAGTATTCTTGCCTGGAAAATCCCAAGGATAGAGGAGCCTGGTGGGCTAGGGTCCATAGGTCGCAAAGAGTTGGACACGACTGAAGCCACTTAGCACGCACACACACATGCACGCATACTGAACTGAATTCTCTGTTGAATGTGTTTTCCACAGGGAGGCAGCACCATTCCCCTACAAGTATGTTGAAAAGCAGTGGGAGGCAGGAAGTGATTCAGGGGGAGAGTTGTCACTAGCATTTGGTGGGAGGGGACCGTGAACACTAAATATACTGCAAAGTGAACTGTCCACTGATCCCCATACCCGGCACTGTTTTACTCAACCTCTAACGACCACCACTACCACCAGAAATTGCTATTGACTGAGCAGCCCAGACATTTCCTATACCTGTTTCCCAGCTGTTCTCAGACAGAAACTCATTCATAGTATGGTGCTGAATATTGAAAATATGACTTCTGTAATTGTCCTCAATAACATGTCTTGATTAAGGAGCTTAAAAATTCATGTTATACCCTTTTTTTCAACATGGATATGAAAAACATCAAGTACTTCCAGCTGTGCATTAGACTAAATTGGGTTTATGATTCTTGATATAATTGATACCATTTGGGAGAAATGGAATGATTTAAGACCCTGTATCTAATGAGTATGTGACAGTAAATTCAGTGAACATTTTTCAGAAAGGACTGGTGAGATTGTCACCGTTCCTGATATTTCAAGTCTCAATTGAGGACAAAGGAATTACTTTTTATTAAGTCAGGTGTGAAGTCGCTCAATTGTGTCTGACTCTTTGGGACCCCATGGACTGTAGCCTACCAGGTTCCTCCATCCATGGGATTTTCCAGGCAAGAATACTGGAGTGGGGTGCCATTTCCTTCTCCTTTTATTAAGTAATGAGTTAAATGTAAAGTAGCAATAAAATAACCTTATCTTCTTGTCTTTATTTTAGTCAATACTATGAATTCTTGGTACCATAATAATCTGGCTTTCAAGTACATAGGTATGTTTATGTTATACCTGTTGACTTATTCCTCTTTTACATGTAATAATTATTTTGTTAAGGAAGGGGAGGAGGCAAGTCATCTGGAATAAGAAAATTGTGTATGCATGCATGTATGTTAGCAATGCTTTTTTCTTTGATAATATATATACAAAACAGTAGGTTTAGTTTAATAAACTGATATCAAGATTAAACTTAAATCTCTCTAATAATATCTTGTGGAAGTAGAATTATATATAATATACTTTTGCTGATTCTTTTCCCTTGTAGGTTATTACAAGATAATTGAATATAGTTTCCTGTGCTATCCAGTAGGTCCTCGTTGTTTGTCTATCTATTTTATATATAGTTGCCTATATCTGTTAATCCCAAACTTTTGTTTATCCTTCCCCCTCCATTTCCCCTTTGGTGACCATAAATTTGTTTTCTGTCTGTAAATCTATTTCTGCTTTGTAAATAAACAAATCCTTTTAAAAGCAGAGGCCACATATAAATGATATGTGACATTTGCCTCTCTCTGTCTGACTTACATCACTTATAATGATAAACTCTAGGTCCACCCATTTTGTAGCAAATGGCATTATCTCATTCCTTTTTAATGACTGAGTAATATTCCATTGTATATCTGTGTACCACATCTTCTTTGTCCATTCATCTGTCAATGGACATTTTAGGCTGCGTCCATGTCTTGGCTATTGTAAATAGTGTCACTATGGACATTGGGTACCTGTTATCTTTTCAAATTAGTGTTTTCATGTTTATGGATATATGGCCAAGAGTGGGAAATTACTGTGTCATATGGTACTATATTGTTAGCTTTTTAAAGAACTTCCATACTGTTTTCCATAGTGACTATAAAAATTTTCATTCCCACCAGCAGTATACAAGGGTTCCCTCTTCTCTATACCCTCTCCAGGACTTGTTATTTATAGATTTTTTTAATGATGGCTATTTTGACCAGTGTGAGGTGGTATCTCATTATAGTTTTGATTTGCATTTCTCTAATAATTAGTGATGTTGAGCATCTTTTTATGTGCCTGTTGTCCATCTGTGTGTCTTCTTTGGAGAAAAGTCTATTCAGATCTTCTGCCATGTTTTGATTGTTTTTTTTGTTGTTGTTGTTTTTTGTGTTTGTTTATGGAGCTGCATCAGCTGTTTTTATATTTTGGAAATTAATCCCTTCTTGGTCACATCATTTGCAAATACTTTCTCCTGTTCTGTTGTCTTCTCATTTTGTTTATAGTTTTCTTTGCTGTGCAAAAGCTTTTAAGTTCAATTAGGTCCCATTTCTTTGTTTCTATATCCATTACTCTAGGAGATGGAGCCAAAACAAGTATTGCTGTGATTTAATGTCAAAGAGCATTCTGCCTAAGTTTTCTCTTAGTTTTATAGTATCTGGTCTATACTGGTCTATACTTTTTTGTGCCAGTTCCATACTGGTTTGATTACTGTAGCTTTGTAGAAATCAGGGCACATGATTTATCCAGATCCATTCTTTCTCAAGATTATGTTGGCTATTCAGGTTCTTTTGTGTTTCCATACAAAATTTAAAAAATTTTGTGAAAAATACCATTGGTAATATGACAGGGATTGCATTGAATCTATAGATTTCCTTGGGTATTATATGAGTTCTTCAATTTTCATTATTTAGTGCCTATATTAAGTTTTCTTATCAGTTAACATCATTGAAAAGTTCTCCAACAACAACAAAAAAATATGTAGTATCATGTGATATGAACTTTAAGAGGAGATATAGCTAATTCATCTGCCTTTTATAGCACTCACCAAACACTGTCTTCTCATCGTAGCTATTCTTTTTATGTAGAATCTCAAATAGACAAATAACAAAAGTGTTACCCAATAGTTCTTCAGTTAGCATAGTAAATGATAATCAAAACAAAAATAGCAGTGTATATTTGTTTTTATTGTTTATGGGGTTAGCCAAAAACTTCATCCAAGTTTTTCTGTAAGATGTTAGCCAAATGAACTTTTTGGCCAACCTAATATTTTCAACCATAATGTATGTTGCCTGTAAATCTGCAGTACTTTTAGTTAAAATTATGAATTAGTAAGTATCTTTTGTGTACATAACATATAAAATACACTTTGCAAAGTATTGTATTCTTGAGGATAAAGGTGTGGTACTTAGAGATACAGACCTGTATGACAGGAACCAACTACTTCTCGGATGTGTAGAGAAACTGTGCATGAATTATAAAATGCGATAATCAACAGACATCAGTGACTCAGTGGACATGAGTTTGAGCAAACTCTAGGAGATAGTGAAGTACAGGGAAGCCTGGCATTCTGCATTACGTAGGGTAGCAAAGAGTTGGACACAACTGAGCGACTGAACCACAGGAACAGCAACTAAGTCAACAAGAACAAAGCTTTTGTACATAACAGATGAACAGTATATTAACAGTATCACTGACAAACTGAAACTCTGAAACAAAGTGAAAGGGTGGAAGATATTTTAGTCTTTTTTATTTTTTTAACAGCAAGTGTTTTGAAGCAACACACTTTTATTAGTTCACATGTCCTGAGTGTTGGCAATGTGCTAGACATTACCCTGGATCTGAAATTACCCACACTCTGTGGAAAACTTGTAAAATAAATGTTATCATTCCAGTCTGTAGGTTTGATAGAATAGCTGGTGACACAGACCCCTTTTGTCCTCTTTTAGGATTGATTTTCCTAGTTAAGGGACCTGGAGACTTCCCTGAGAGGGGTGTGGGTGAGCAGAATCACCTCTGTCTTTCCACAGAATAAATAACACGTGGTTGAGGAAGTATGGATACTGCTTGAACTCAATGTTGGACTATTATATGGAGGGAATTATGCAATAACCTCAGATATGCAGATGATACCACCCTTATGGCAGAAAGTGAAGAGGAACTAAAAAGCCTCTTGATGAAAGTGAAAGTGGAGAGTGAAAAGGTTGGCTTAAAGCTCAACAGTCAGAAAACGAAGATCATGGCATCTGGTCCCATCACTACATGGGAAATAGATGGAGAAACAGTGGAAACAGTGTCAGACTTTATTTTTCTGGGCTCCAAAATCACTGCAGATGGTGACTGCAGCCATGAAATTAAAAGACGCTTACTCCTTGGAAGGAAAGTATGACCAACCTAGATAGCATATTCAAAAGCAGAGACATCACTTTGCCAACAAAGGTTCGCCTAGTCAAGGCTATGGTGTTTCCTGTGGTCATGTATGGATGTGAGAGCTGGACTGTGAAGAAGGCTGAGCGCCAAAGAATTGATGCTTTTGAACTGTGGTGTTGGAGAAGACTCTTGAGAGTCCCTTGGACTGCAAGGAGATCCAACCAGTCCATTCTGAAGGAGATCAGCCCTGGGATTTCTTTGGAAGGAATGATGCTAAAGCTGAAACTCCAGTACTTTGGCCACCTCATGCGAAGAGTTGACTCATTGGAGAAGACTCTGATGCTGGGAGGGATTGGGGGCAGGAGGAGAAGGGGACGACAGAGGATGAGATGACTTGATGGCATCACTGACTCAATGGATGTGAGTCTGAGTGACCTCTGAGAGCAGCTGATGGACAGGGAGGCCTGGCGTGCTGCAGTTCATGGGGTCACAAAGAGTGGGACACGACTGAGTGACTGATCTGATCTGATCTGATGCACCAGTGATAAAGGGAACTTTAAAATCATTCTTACTGTGATGATAGGTTCTTTGTGTCAGCTTGATTTACATGAGCAAACATCTTAGCATAACGTCTGGCACAAAGTACATGGTCATTTTTTCCTTTCTCAGAATCCTTGTTCCCATTCTTCCACTCTCTTATTTTTTCTCTCTGTTTATTGCTTTTTTCCTTTCTTCCTTTTGTGTGCTAGACCCTATTCTAAGCATTACAGATTCAAACAAGATGACTCAAATCCCAAATAAGAGAAGTGGGCCTGAATTTGATCAACTCTGTCCACAGGCTGCATAAAAAATAAATTTAATTATAGATTCCCCAGAATACAGATTCTTTCACATTTTGTGGTGAATTTCCTATACCTATACCTGAATTCCTATTCCTATACCTGACTTTCCCATACATAGCATTAAGTGACCATTAGTAATAATTCTAGACAAAGCCAATATGGCAACTCATAACAATAAATGAAAAAATAAGACACCACGAAGCAGCCAAATGACCCACTTATTCTGTTATGAAGTGAAGGCTTTCCACCATCCAAAGTAAGAGTTTTCATTATAGTTTTAGATAGATGTACACTTATATTTGTACCTGAAGTTGTCTGTGTTTTATTTAATCGCCTCTTTGTCTTATATATTCTTCTCAGTATGACTTTGCATTCCACATGATTTGGAAAGTTGATTCAGAAGACGGGGAAAAAAAAAAATGTGTGAAGCACCAAATTTTAAATTTTAAATTTATCATCGATACGCTAGCAATAATAAACAAAATGCAACTTCCCATTTTCAGTCTCTTCAGTGTTTTCCTCTCTGCCATCAGTGGTCCTCTTTTCTTCTTTTTATCCTGTGCTGCCCTTGTACCTGTGGTCTTATTAATAATAATTGACTCAATGTTTATAAAGTTCTTTGCTGTTGTTCAGTCACTCAGACACATTAGACTCTTTGAGACCCTATGGACTGAAGCACACCACACCTCCCTGTCCCTCACCATCTCCTGGAGTTTGCTCAAGCACATGTCCATTGAGTCAGTGATGCTATCTAGCCATCTCACTTTGCTAACGTTAAATGGTATGAGATGATTTTAGACCTTACATTTCACTCAAAACTTTCCCCCAAAACCCCAAGCAGAATGCATTTCTTGTTTTATAACACTTTGGAGAAACAGATAAATAGACATTCAGATAAGTAGTTCAGATAGTTCTTTATCAGAGCCTATAACTTTTACTTCCATTTCTTTTTGACAAGCCCCTACAAATCAAAACCTATGCCCTATTCCCCTATGCAGGCTCAACACCTAAGGTGCTTGGTGCATAGTGGCCACTAAGTAAGTAGTTCCTGCATAGATGAATTATGAACATGTAAAGTGCATATCCCAGTTTTCCTGGATTGATCAATACTTGCAGAGATTGAAAATGGTACATATAAGAAGGAGAAAACAGTTATTCTTTCACAAGGAGAGTTAATACACAGTTTTAAAACAAAGAATATTGTTGTTTTTAAGAGAAAATTGTGAATAGGACATACAGAAGGCAAATTTCATTTCAGTTTGTGTTACTGACATTCGCCTAAGTTCAGGAAGGAAGGTCTGTCAGTAAGGTGGAAAGGACAGGGGTACAAAGCAGTGTAGTTTTTACTGACAGGTTACAGATCAGTGGGTATAGCATGCTTTTTCAGAGGTTGAGGAGTGTCTTATCATTTTGGGGTTAACTGTGATATTTTAATTGACAATTTCAATGAGAACCAAGTACAAAGAACTAGCAAATTAAAAGAGATTAGAGGAGCATACTGGCATAACACTAATTGGACACAAAGACTTAAATGAAGTTTGGGGAGTGGAGTGAATTCCCGATGACAGACAAATCTAGACAAAACCTAGGATATGTCGAAGGAGTTAGTCTTGCTCTGTGGATTATTTGAAAATACAGTATACCTAAATGGGTGATACCTCAAATTGCAAATACTAACATTAATTATAATCTACTCTTTTACACTGGTTCTGAAGCTAATAGCAGGATTCTGGCAAAATTTACTTTTAGACTTTGTTGTATTATATATATATGTAAAAAAGTGGAAATAATTGTTAAATTATTTTTATTACAGTAAAACATGCACATGAAAACAAGTCAATATGATATAGAAGATGATGTATGTATCAATTCAGTTTAGTTGCTCAGTTGTGTCCGACTCCTTGTGACCCCACAGACAGCAGCACACCTGCAGGCTTACCTGTCCAACAACAACTCCTGGAGCTTGCTCACATTCATACTCACCAAGTCGGTGATGCCATCCAACCATCTCATGCACTGTCATTCCCTTCTCCTCCTGACTTCAATCCTTCCCAGCAACAGGGTCTCTTCCAATGAGTCAGTTCTTCGCATCAGGTGACCAAAGTATTGGAGTTTCAGCTTCAGCATCAGTCCTTCCAATGGATATTCAGGACTGATTTCCTTTAGGATGGACTGGTTGGATGTCCTTGCTGTCCAAGAGACTCAAGAGTCTTCTCCAACACCACAGTTCAAAAGCATCAATTCTTCAGCGCTCAGCTTTCTTTATAGTCCAACTCTCACACCCATACATGACAACTGGAAAAACCATAGCTTTGACTAGATGGACCTTTGTTGGCAAAGTAACGTCTCTGCTTTTTAATATGCTGTCTAGATTGGTCATAGCTGTTCTTCCAAGGAGCAAGCATCTTTTAATTTCATGACAGCAGTCACCATCTGCAGTGATTTTGGAGCCCAAGAAAATAAAGTCTCTCACTGTTTGCATTGTTTCTGCAGCTATTTGCCATGGAGTGATGGGACTGGAAGCCATGATCTTAGTTTTTTGAATGTTGAGTTTTAAGCCAGCTTTTTTACTATTCTTTCACTTTCATCAATAAGGCTTGTTAGTTCTTCTTCACTTTCTGTCGTAAGGGTGGTATCACCTGCATATCTGAGGTTATTGATATTTCTCCCAGAAATCTTGATTCCAGCTTGTGCTTCAGCCAGCCAGCATTTCATATGATGTACTCTGCATATATATGTGACTTCCCTGGTGGCTTAGATGGTAAAGCGTCTGTCTACAATGCAGGAGACCTGGGTTCGATCCCTGGATCGGGAAGATCTCTTAGGGAAGGAAATGGCAACCTACTCCAGGATTCTTGCCTGGAAAATCCCATGGACAGAGGAGCCTGGTAGGCTACAGCCCATGGGGTTGAAAAGAGTCGGACACAACTGAGTGACTTCACTTCACTCTGTATATATTAAATAAGCAGGGTGAAAATATACAGCCTTGAAGTACTCCTTTCCCAATTTGAAACAAGTCTGTTGTTCCTTGTCCGGTTCTAACTGTTGCTTCTTTACCTGCATACAGATTTCTAAGGAGGCCGGTAAAGTGGTCTGGTATTCCCATCTCTTTCTGAATTTTCCACAGTTTATTGTGACCTACACAGTCAAAGGCTTTGGCATAATCAATAAAGCAGAAGTAGATGTTTTTCTGGAACTCTCTTGCTTTTTCTTTGATCCAACGAATGTTGGCAACTTGATCTCTGTTTCCTCTACCTTTTCTAAAACCAGCTTGAACATCTGGAAGTTCATGATTCACGTACTGTTGAAGCCTGACTTGGAGAATTTTGAGCATTACTTTGCTAGTGCATGAGATGAGTGTAATCGTATTGTAGTTTAAACATTCCTTGGCATTGCCTTTCTTTGGGATTGGAATGAAAACTGACCGGTTTATGAAAACTGTGATTAAAATTTTCAATGAAAACCTTGGCCACTGCACAGTTTTCCAAATTTGCTGGCATATTGAGTTGTAGCACTTTTACAACATCATCTTTTAGGATTATAAATAGCTCAACTGGAATTCCATCACCTCCACTAACTTTGTTCATAGTGATGCTTCCTAAGGCCCACTTGACTTCACATTCCAGAATATTCTAGGTGAGTGATCACACCGTCATGATTATCTGGGTTATGAAGATCTTTTTTGTCTAGTTCTTCTGTGTATTCTTACCACCTCTTCTTAGTATCTTCTGCTTCTGTTAGGTCCATACCATTTCTGTCCTTTATTGTGCCCATCTTTCCATGAAATGTTCCCTTGGTACCTCTGATTTTCTTGAAGAAATCTCTAGTCTTTCCTATTCTATTGTTTTCCTCTATTTCTTTGCATTGCTATATGTAAAAATAGTAGCAATACCCCATCCAACCCCTCACCGCCCCTCCTCTTACTTCACAGAGATGATATCCTTTCATAATTCTTTTGGCAATTAGTTTTATATCTTTAAATAATATGCTTACACTTCCATTTGTTTATCCCTTTTAAAAATAATATTTATGCACTCTCCTGAATGAAAACTGAAGATTAGTTCCTGGTCTTTATCTCTTCATTTTCCTCCTCTTCTTTTCATCTGAATTTTTTCATATACTAGTCATTTTTGTCACTTTAAATAGTACATATAGTATCTCTATTTCTCATTCCATTAATGTGCAACAGTATCTCTTGAGATCCACATTAGTAAGATAAAGCTATTGTACACCTACTTCTTCTACTAGCTTCTCTAAATCCCACCACCTCATTATATTTCCAGAGATGTTAACTTTAACATGCTGTTTGGCAACCACAACCACATCTTGCATATTTTATCTATGAGGAATACAAATTGGAGAAACAGTAAAGTGTTCTGAGACTACCACTACTGTGTAAATATTGTCCAATACTAGTTGCAGTTATGTGTTAAGATCATATTCATTTTCTTATGGGTCCAATATTATATTACCTGGACTTCTTAAAGGAGAATATTCTCAGGGCCAGGATCAAATGGAATCCCTTCCATTGTATCAATTTCTTATAATCAGGACATTCTATTTTGTTTCATATTTGTATTATACCTGTCTCGTTTTTTTCCAACAGTTCCTCAACATTTTTTTTCTTACTTTGTTTCCTTTGTGTTTATTGGATCAGCAGTTTAAGTTCCCACTCTTTCAACTGTATGAATTCTTTCTTTTTCACTCCATACATCTCCTATATGTGCTTTCTGTTATTGAACCTTAGTGTTACTGCTTGATCTCAAGTGTGACAGGAGACCCTGTTCATGTTGAGAGTGATCAGTGAGTATGTAGAGTGATAGACTTTTCCTTGGAAATGGCAGATGTGGTCCAGACATCCTAATGCCAGAATAAAAAGAATATTCAAACTAAGAGCCTTACCTTTCTTTGAACAAATTTTTGACTATAAGAGAAAAATGATCTGGATTTTCATTTGTCAGTTTGTTTTTGCTTCGGGGGTTTGCTTTTGTTTCATTTTATATTTTAGGTGATTATGTTAACTGTACATCCCTGTATCACAAGTTATCTCAAAATTTAGCAACTTAAACTAACAAGGATTTATTCTCTCACTGTTTTTGTGGGTTAGGTGAATCTGGGTAAAGCTTAGCTAAGAGCCTTGGGCTCATGGACTCTCATGAAGCTGCAGTGAGAGCCATTGACCAAACCTGCAGTCTCATTTGAGGGTTTGACTGGAGGGTGGGAATTCACTTTCCAGTTCACTTACATGGCTTATTCTCTCACATGTGGGTATAGGGCTTCTTCATAAATTCTGGCAGCTCGTTTCCCGCAGGGCAAGAGATCTTAGATGGAAGGAGAGTTGGGGTTAGAATCTGGGAATCACTTAGGATGGGAGCCATGGACTTTTCATAACTTAATCTTAGGAGTGACATCCCATCATGGCTGCAGTTAGTTTAGCCCATCCATGCCCAAGGGGAAGAAATGACAAAAGGGCATCAATGCCAGGAGTTGAGGATCTTTGGGGACCATCTTAGGTCCTTTCACAATGTCAAAAAGTAGATGGATGCCAATGGATTTGACTTTTATATGTATTTTCTGCTGCTCTCCTTCCACGTCTTCTCCAGATTAGCTGTCAGTGACTCTTTATCCCCTGTATCTCTCTGCATTGTATTCCAAGCTGTGCATTTTTCTGCTTTTCCCACTCACCAACTCTTTTTCAGCCATTTCTAGTCTTCCACTAGTGTTTGAAAAGCTCTTTATTGTGTTGACTGCATACTTTTTCTCTCCACTGAGAGGCTTTACAGACAACACAGGTTCGTCTAGCTTTTATTTTTCGTGGGGCCTCAGGAGGGAGAGAGACAAAAGCATCAGTATTCTTCCCTGACTTGAAATGGACTTTGAGATTACAGCCATGACTAGAGGAAATTAAATATTTTGGTACTGTGTTTAGTCACTATCCAGAAAAGAATGCCCTTTGCTTTTCTTTTCACATTCAAAACACAGATGAGAAGTCTCTATACTCCCAATTAACTGAGTTTGCAAATTGTAACAGATTGTGAAATATGAAGAAAAAGCCTAACATTCTTTATTATTTCTGAATTCTGAGTTTTCTGCTCCTTCACCCTACTAACTTAACCTTTTGAAGCAACTTCTGCTGGCTTGAGTATATAGGGTATTATATTTATGCAACTTCAAAGAATCTTTTAATCTTTCTAGTTTGACAAAGTTTAGCTATAATCATTTGGACTCAAAGAGCAATCACAAAAATTCTAAATGACTCTGTGATTGATAAGGCCTGAGTTCTTTTTCATTATTTTATTGTCATTCATTTATAGTGGTTAGAAGTAGATGATGTGGTAAGTCAGCAAAATAGTCTTCATTCTCTCAAATAGCCTATCTTTAATGAAATCTTAGAAAGAAACAGCCTTATATTTCTGACTTCATAATGCACTGTTCATCAATGAAGAAAAGCCAAAATGAAAAGCAAGGTATAGTTTTGTCTTCGTATCCAATTTCAATTTATTCCAGTCAGAAACAGAAATATTAGAGAGATTAGAGTAGTATTGGAAGAACAGGAGGATTTTTCTTATTTTCTAGATTCCAGGTTTTTTTCTACTTTAACTTCAGAAAACATTTGCCAATTAATTCCAATGATAATTAGAGCAAAAGTACTGATTACTTTGCTAAAATGAAACTTAGAAACTAACAAATACAAAGCAGAGACACGTTTTATATTCAAACCTAAGCATATGTGACATTTAATAGCCTTATGTAGTTATTGTTTATCTTTTATCATTTCAAAGTTAACTGTTTCTCCCTACTTAAAGAAAATTGTTTTATTTATTTAATTAAACTGGAATAAAATAAATGTTGTTCTGCCTTTTTAAAAAAAAGTCCCCCCACTTAACTTGGTGTTTTAATTAGTTTTTGCTATGTTGCAGACTGCCTCTAAACTTAGTCACTAGAAATATTGATTTAGCTCATGATTCTGTGATTCTGCAATTTGGACTGAGCTAAGCTGGGTGGTTTGTCTAACCTCTGCTGTGTTTGGGTTTGACTGATCTCAATGGGTCTATTCTTATGTTGATGATCCACTACTGGGTTTCCTAGGGACTAGTTGAGCTAAGATGACTCAGCTGGGACAATGTACTTATGTTCCACGTGTGCTTATACTCCATGAAGCCAGCTCAATCACAGAATTCCATAAGTGAGAGTAGAACTGTGCAGAATCTCTTGAGCCCAGGCTCAGAACTTGCTTAATGCAGCAGCTTCAACTTCAGTGATAGAGCAAGTCACAAGGTGAGCCCACATTCAAGGAGAGGAATTACAAGAAATGTGGCCTTGATTATAGTTAATCACACTTAAGGAATGAGACCTGTGTTAATATTTATGTTCCAGACCACTAAATGATAAAATCATGTTGTCACATACATTGTTAATAGCTAAAAAGTCCAATGAAGACAAACCAGTATGCATACAGATTTGTCAAAACCTGAAAAAATTGTTAGCGTTTCTAATACTGGCTATTTCAACTATGCCCACTCTTCTCTGAAGACAGTCTCCTAGTGTGTCAGGTGGTGGTGGCCATTCCTTGCTGGGCACATGCAGTATCAGAAGAGCTCATTTGTTCAGCTGACTGCAGGTGCTATTTAAGTCCTGTAGTTAGCTTTCTCCCCTCTCGTCTTTGGAGGTATTTATCAGCAAACTTTGATGGTCAAAAATCACATTATTCAAAGATCACAGTAGGACAAAGTACATGAATCTATTTTGAGATACAGGGTATGGATATGGATATAGGTATAAATATAAAGATATTGATAACCTTTCATGCTCTTAATAAACTTGCCATTGTCACCTGTTTCTATATCTCCTTTACACATAAACCCACACACCTCCATATTTTCCTTTTATGTATTGTATTATTTTTCTCTAAATATATGCTTTGTGATTGTCATATATTTTATTTTTTTTAACTAAATTTTTTCATTCAAGACTTTAGGCTATAACAATGTCAAAACTTAAAGTCATTGTTTTTCCCCTCTGAAGGTAAGAATATTATCTGAATTGCAATACAGTTCCAGAATTTTGCTTTAACTCACCTTGACATTACTATAAAATCTACATAAATAATCTGGCAGAAATTAATAATGTGCATTGTTTGTTAGTCAAAAAAAAAAAAAAACATTTTAAGAAACAAAAAGAATACTCCTCTTCTACTAATTGGGTAGAAAGAGTGAAACTATGTGGGAAGGAAAATCCAGATAGTTGGAATTAGAAAATACTCATTATGGCTCAATGTTTTTGTTCCCCCAAACTTCATATGTTGAAACCCTATCCCCAAAGGGACGGCATGAGGAGGTGGGGCCTTTAAGAGGTAATTTGCATTAGATGACATCATAAGTGTGGAACCCCCATAGAAGAGGGAGTTTGCTTCCTCTTTGTGCTCTCTTTGTGAGTATACTGTAAGACAGCAATGTGAAATGCAGGAGGTCCTCAATGGAGCTCAACCATACTAGAACTCTGATCTCACACTTCTAGTCTCCAGAACTATAAAATTTAATGTCTGTGTTTATAAGCCACTCAAGCTGTGATACTTTGTTACAGCAGCCTGAAACAGAATAAAACAATATAATACCTTAATTCAAGTGGTAAAAACTCATAGGACAGGGAGCCCGGTGGGCTGCTGTCTATGGGGTCGCACAGAGTTGGGCACGACTGAAGTGACTTAGCAGCAGCAGCAGCAGCAGCAAAAACTCATAGAAGAGCAGAAACACTGATACTCCAATGCAGATACCAGGGAAAAAATCTCAGGACGCTACAAAGATGTGTTTTGGAAACTATCCAAACTTTTGATTTAACTTCCCCATCTGTAGCCTCTCTTATGACAAATAACCAAGTTATATTGGCTTTTATTTCTTCCTGAGATGTGCAGTCAATAAAATGTTCTCATTTTAGCATCACATAACCCTCACTGTTGTGTGATGAAATGGAAGAATGAAATATAAAAAGAGTATATTACTTCAACTCAAGACAGAACCAAACTTTTATTTTCAACTTAAAATAATAAATTGAAATTTTCAGTGACTACCTAGTACAGGCCAGTTATGTCTGCTAAAACCTACTAATTTTTTAAACTATGCATAAAATTATCCTCGTAGACTTCAGAATCAATATTCAAATAAATCATCACATAAAATACATTATTAGAGAGGAAAGGGAATATGGTGGAAATAATTAAGGCATAGTTCTATGTGTATATGAGCATTATTCATAACCACATTCAAACATTGGAATTATTTCATCCACTTACTAAATTGTGAAACATCTAGTACAGGAAAGACAATGTTCTAGGCAGTGTGGAAACAGTAATGAAAACAATGGATTAAGAACTCAACTCTCATGATCCTTACATTTTAGTAAGGAAAATATAAGGCAATTGTGTAAGCAAAATATATTATCTATTCAGTTCAGTCACTCAGTCACGTCCGACTCTTTGCAACCCCATGAATCACAGCATGCCAGGCCTACCTGTCCATCACCAACTCCCGGAGACCACTCAGACTTAAGTCCATCGAGTCCCTGATGCCATCCAGCCATCTCATCCTCTGTCGTCCCCTTGTCCTCCTGCCCCCAATCCCTCCCAGCATCAGAGTCTTCTCCAATGAATCAACTCTTTGCATGAGGTGGCCAAAGTACTGGAGTTTCAACTTTAGCATCATTCCTTCCAAAGAAATCCCAGGGCTGATCTCCTTCAGAATGGACTGGTTGGATCTCCTTGCAGTCCAAGGAACTCTCAAGAGTCTTCTGCAACACCACAGTTCAAAAGCATCAATTCTTTGGCACTCAGCCTTCTTCACAGTTCAACTCTCATATCCATACATGACCACAAGATAATGATAAATGCTTTAGAAAAAAAAAATTAGGAAAGGAAACCAAACAATATCTTCATTTAAAAAAGTCATGTGAAAGACCTTCTTTGACAGGCTTAATTACTATCAAATATTTTTAAATATCCAGTATTAGATGATATTATCACTGAATCACTCATTTCCAGTTGTGAATACATCAACCATAACTTCATAGAACCTCTCTGGTAGCTTTACACAGTGTCTGTGCCGCCTTGAATTCATTTTTTTTTTTTTTTTTTTTTTTTGGCGCACACTCCTTTGTTAATAAAAATAAAAACATAAATTATTTCCTCAGGAAACAATATGTGTACAGCATAGTCTGCATGCAATTTGAGTATTTTAGAGAGCTTCTAAACTTGATCCACAGAACCCGGTTTCAAATGTATGAAGTTACATTCAAGTTAAATCTGCTAAAGTTTTGAGCTACTATAGTAATAAATGCTGCTAAGTTGCATTCAACTTTTTTGCAACCCCATAGACTGTAGCCAATAGATGGGGGAAACAAGGAAACAGTGACTCCAAAATCACTACAAATGGTGACAAAAGCCATGAAATTAAAAGGGGCTTGCTCCTTGGAAGAAAAGCTATGACTAATCTAGAGCGCATATTAAAAAGCAGAGACATTACTTTGTGATATTACATTAATTTCATTACAAATTTGAATTCCATCTAGTCAAAGCTATGATTTACCCAGTAGTCATGTATGGATGTGAGAGTTGGACTACAAAAAAAGCTGAGCCCTGAAGAATTGATGCTTTTGAGCTGTGGTGTTTGAGAATACTCTTGAGAGTCCCTTGGACTGCAAGGAGATCCACCTAGTCCATCCTAAAGGAAATCAGTCCTGAATATTCATTGGAAGGACTGATGCTGAAGCTGAAACTCCAATACTTTGGCCACCTGATGCAAAGAACTGACTCATTGGAAAGAGTCAGTTCCTGTTGCTGGGAAAGATTGAAATCAGGAGGAGAAGGGGACAACAGAGGATGAGATGGTGGGGTGGCATCATCAACTTGATGGACATGAGTTTGAGCAAGCTCCAGGAGTTGATGATGGGCAGGGAAGCCTGACGTGCTACAGTCCATGAGGTCACAAAGAGTTAGACTCGACTGAGTGACCAAACTGAATTGAACTGAACTGAACTGAGACTGTAACTTGCCAGGCTTCTCTGTCCATGGGATTTCCCAGGCAAGAATACTGGAGTGGGTTGCCATTTCCTTCTCCAGGGGATGTTCCTGACCCATGATTTGAAGCACCTGTCCTGCATTGGCAGGCGGTTCTTTACCACTGAGCCACAAGGGCAGCAACAAATGCCATTACATGAAAGCAAAAATATGTCAGATTGGAAAGAACTCAGCTTTTCTGTCAAGATGATTATAATAAGAGTCCAGTAAAAATGTATGATTTTCTTTCTATATTAGTCTGTCCTGATTACTGTAACAAAACAGCACAAACTGAGTTGTTTAAACATTTTCTCATGGTTCTGGTGGTTGAATAGTACAAAATCAAGGTGACAAATAATTTGGTTTCTGGTAAGACCTTCCTCCCTGGCTTGTAGATGGCTGCCTTTTCACTGTTTTCTCGTGATTTTTCCTAGCTATGGACACCTGGTGACAGGGGTCTCTTTGTCTTCCTCTTCTTATAAAATTGCTAATCCTACTGGATTAGAGTCCCACACTTGTGAGAGGTGGTAAGGAATCTGCCTGCAATACAGGACACCTGGGTTCAATTACTGGGTTGGTAAGATCCCCTGGAGAAGGGAATGGCTACCCACTCCAGTATTCTTGCCTGGAGAATTTCATGGACAGAAGAGCCTGGCAGGCTGCAGTCCTTGGGGTTGTAAAGAGTTGGACACAACAGAGCGACTAACATACACACACTTATGACTTCATTTGATTACCTTCTAAAGGCTCTGTCTCCAAGTGCAGTCACATTTGGGGTTAGAGTTTTAATATATGGATTTTCAGTGGACACAGTTCAAACCATAGATGCCCTGAATCTGAAACAGACTTGAGCTCTCAAATTGAAATTTTAATGTAATTACCAAAATCTACAAGTTCAATCTCAATGACCTCACCTACTTCATTTATAAAATTCTCTAAAATTGAATTTCTTTTCCTTTCTTCCCTTCATCAAACTGTTTCTCTACTTTGAATGTCAACAAGACAATATCCCAAACAGTCTTGTCTCCAATCAGTCTTTAATACTGCCACCTAATTAATTCTAGCAGTATCACAGAAAAGTTTCGGGTCAAATTTTCCATCCTCCAAGACAGTCAAAAGAAATATTAATTGTTCTAATTTACATAGGGAATGGGCAAGAAAATATCTATTACAAATGGACAAATAGACAAATATCTATTACAAAAAGCACAAAAAAATGTGCTTTTTCTCTCTGACACATATCATCAGACTTAATATATATATATATAAATCATAATCTTTTAATGGCTGGCTAGTCCCAATGAAATAGTGTATCTATCATTTTCATTATCCAAAAGGATATTTCAAACTGAATAGTAGATATTGTCTCTCTTTTTTTAAGATTTGTGTTGAATTATTTAACACATTGTATCTGTTAAAATGGATAATACATTCATTCTTTTTAGAATTGAGTAGGGGGAATTGTATCATTTTACTAGAATTAGTACATTGCTAAGGAAGACCAGAGACATTTATTAAAAACTAGCAAGACCAGGAGACATGTTCTGCAAGAAAAAAAATTGCTTCTTCTGTAAGTGTTGAATTAAGGGCTGAGAACTAGATTTATCTTTCAATACTTCTCGCTAAAAGGGTTGAAGTTCTAAACAACCCCAGAATGATGCAGACATGGAGAGTCTTTTAAGACACATTTCTAGCTCTTAGCAGCACTTGGTCATTTTATGTGATGCACTTGGATGAGACAAATTGCATGGCTCTTCCTTGTGCATTGATGTTTTCTTAGTACACAATTTGATATATGGAGGAGCAAGTGATTTGCCTCTGACAACGTGAGAACTGGCAAAATGGTATTTGTTAACTCTTTCCATCCTCACTGAGCTAAAAGATTACTAAATTCTGTGTTTTCTGGGTGACTAAGTGACTGTATTTTACACTGAAAAAGTAACTGAAAATCTGACTAAGGAAATTACGTTTTAGTAGTTTATGCTGATAAATTCTGATTTATAATTTAAATGGATATATGTAAGAAAAAAGAAAAACATTTTATTAGAAATAATCACAGGAATTAGAGAAATAGTCTTTTTGGATATCTTTTTAAATTCCATTTGTAATTTATTGTGCTTGATTAGAAATATGCTAAATTCTTTAAAAAATACATCAAGATTAATAGTGTAATAACATAATCTGAGTTTGAGCAAAAGATTTTCATCTAAGTATACTGATTTTCTTGCATAGATTAATGAAACTTTCCACATTAGTCATACAGATGAGTATTAATACCTGTCTAAGAATCATTCACATATTAGATTTATGTAACTTTATATTCATTTAGAAAAAAAGATATGCTTTATACATTGGTCTATATTGCTATATCAAAAAGACTTCTTCAGAAAACAGTCTCATTTTTTAACTAAATACTCCTTTATCTCCCACCCTATCAGCCATAAGCAAAAAATTAAGTATGTGATCAGTTTCCTAGAAATGTATACAAGACTTCAGTGCCATGGAGATTCTAATATTAGTGTAGGGATTTAAAATCTCAAAAGACACTTAGTAGGTGCTCTCTAAATAGCTGTTGCAATACTTATTAAAATTCTCAATAATAATCCTAAATAAAGCATTGAAACATGCCCTAAGTAGTTGCTGCTATGAGAAGGCAGTGTCACCCCACTCCAGTATTCTTGCCTGGAAAATCCCATGGACGGAGGAGCCTGGTAGGCTGCAGTCCATGGGGTCGCAAAGAGTCAGACACGACTGAGCGACTTCCCTTTCACTTTTCACTTTCATGCATTGGAGAAGGAGATGGCAACCCACTCCAGTGTTCTTGTCTGGAGAATCCCAGGGACAGGGGAGCCTGGTGGGCTGCCGTCTATGGGGTCACACACAATCGGACATGACTGAAGTGACTTAGCAGCAGCAGCAGCAGCAGCTTCTAATAAATTATATGTAACTTTTTTTTCCTAAGCAATATACATGACCAAACCAATATCTAAGCTACACTTTATAGCATATCTCAGTTTTTGTGTTATCTGTGAATGTTTCCCATCAAAGTAAAAAAATTGTACTAAAGTTTCACAACCAGGCACAAAGTCTTTATTCATGACTCTTGTAATATGGGAGAGCGACTGAATTAAACTCCACTGGATCAAAGAGCTGGAGAGTTTTTTAAGAGCCAAGATAGAAGCTCACAGGTCACCTGTGCTTGCTATTTTCGCCTTCAGTTTAGTTCAGTCCAGTCACTCCGTCGTGTCTGACTCTGCGACTCCATGAACCTCAGCATGCCAGGCCCCCCTGTCCATCACCAACTCCTGAATTCACCCAAACTCATGTCCATCGAGTTGGAGATGCCATCCAGCCATCTCATCCTCTTTCGTCCCCTTCTCCTCCTGCCCCCAATCCCTCCCAGCATCAGAGTCTTTTCCAATGAGTCAACTCTTCACATGAGGTGGCCAAAGTACTAGAGTTTCAGCTTTAGCCTCAGTCCTTCCAAAGAAATCCCAGGGCTGATTTCCTTCAGAATGGACCGGTTGGATCTCCTTTCAGTCCAAGGGACTCTCAAGAGTCTTCTCCAACACCACAGTTCAAAAGCATCAATTCTTCAGCGCTCAGCTTTCTTCACAGTCCAACTCTCACATCCATATATGACCACTGGAAAAACCTTGACTTGACTAGATGGACCTTTGTTGGCAAAATAATGTCTCTGCTTTTGAATATGCTATCTAGGTTGGTCATAACATTCCTTCCAAGGAGTAAGCATCTTTTAATTTCATGGATGCAGTCACCATCTGCAGTGATTTTGGCACCCCCAAAAATAAAGTCTGACACTGTTTCCCCATCTATTTCCCATGTAGTGATGGGACTGGATGCAAGCCAACTTTTTCACTATCCTCTTTCACTTTCATCAAGAGGCTTTTTAGTTCCTCTTCACTTTCTGCCATAAGGGTGGTGTCATCTGCATATCTGAGATTATTGATATTTCTCCTGGCAGTCTTGATTCCAGCTTGTGCTTCTTCCAGCCCAGCATTTCTCATGATATCCTCTGCATATAAGTTAAATAAGCAGGGTGATTTTGGCCTTACACAAAGGGAAAATAAAACTTTCTTATTTCTTCATGACAGGAGATAGTTTTACAACTTTCAGGAGGATCTCACCTAAGATAGATTCCTATCCTCCCACAGAGTCTGGGAAATAGGGATGTTATCTTTCTTGATAATTACCTTTCAAAGGACTGAATCCTAGGTCTTTGAGAAAGACATTCCCTAGGTCATAAAACTAGTAAGAGGTTTTTAAGGAGATTGAGCGACTGAACTGAACCGAATTGAAGTGAAGTCGCTCAGTCGTGTCTGACTCTTTGCGACCCTGTGGACTGTAGTCCACCAGGCTCCTCCATCCATGGGATTCTCCAGGTGCGAATACTGGGTTGCCATTTCCTTCTCCAGGGGATCTTTCTGACCCAGGGATCGAACCCAGGTCTCCCTCATTGCAGGTAGACAGGTGCTTTAACCTCTGAGCCACCAGGGAAGCCCTTTTAAGGAGATTTCTATATATTTAAAAGTGAGGTAGGGAAAGAATTTGTAATTATGTTTTTCAAAAGTAAATGCTGTAAGAAAAGGCAAATTGTTGCCCATAGCCAGAAATAAACCTGTCTAAAATGTAGTCAAGTTGAAGGAAAAAGAGTGTTTTGGTCATTCTTTAACTCTTCCAAGCAAAAAGACCATTTTCTCCTCCAAATCCTAACAGCCCTTTCTCTCTTTCCCACTCACTTGACACATTTTGGGCCTGCTCGGTGACTTAGTAGAGAATCTGCCTGCAATGCAGGAGCTGCAGGAGATGGCAGTTTGATCCCTAGATCAGGAAGATTCCTTGGAGAAGGGCATGGCAACCCACTCCAGTATTTTTGCCTGGGGAATCCCATGGACTGAGCAGCCTAACAGGCCACAGTCCATAGGATCACAAAGACTCAGATACAACTGAAGCAACTTAGCACACACACATGACCCATTTACCCAGATTGGCTAAATTGGCTAAATTTGTTAGGTTGCATGTATGTCTTTGGAGTATTTGTATCATCATGCCATATATTCATATTCACTTTTTCGTTTCAACCCTCAATAACATTTGGAAGGAAATATGTATATAAGCTCCATTCAGAAGAAGACCTTGTGACTTATTAAGGAAAAGGCTAAGAAATTCCCTCAAATCTCTCATCTAATAAGTGGTGGATCCTGTACTTGAATCACTGCAAACTAAAGTGCTCTACTGCTATCTTAGGCAGCCCAGGCTGCTGTAACAAAATACCATAGACTAGGTGACTTATACAGTGGGAGTTTACCTCTCACAGTTCTGGAAGCCAAGAAGTCCAAGATAAGGTGCTAGAAGACAGGTTTCCATCTAATGCCCCTTTGACTTGTATGCAGCCATCTTTGTACTGTGTGCTCTCAATGTCTTTCCTTGGTATGTATGTCAGGAGAGAAAGAAATTTCTTCACCATCCTCTTGCTATAAAGTCGTCAAACCTATTGCATTAGGGCCTCGCCCTAATGATCTCCTTCACAGTTAATGACCTCCTTTACCAGGCCTTCCCTGTTAACTCAGCTGGTAAAGAATCCATCTATAATACAGGAGACCCCGGTCAGGAAGATCTCCTGGAGAAGAGATAGGCTACCCAATCCAGTATTCTAGGGCTTCCCTGGTGGCTCAGATGATAAAGAATCTACCTATAATATGGGAGACCTGGGTTCAGTCCCTGGGTTGGGAAGATCCCCTGGAGGAGGACATGGCAACCCACTCCAGTATTCTTTTCTGGAGAATCCACATAAATTGAGAAGCCTGGAAGGCTATAGTTCATGAGGTCACAAAGAGTTGGACATGACTGACTAAGCACACACACCATTAATTACCCACTGAAAATATTATCTTCAATTGCAGTCATGTTGGGATTAGGGCTTTAAAAGGAAAACCTCTGTTTTCATCCTCTACTCATCACTTTCTTCTCAATATTTATGGTCACCAAACATGTGGCTTTTTTTCCCCACACCAAACAATTCTCTGACACCAGGTAGATGCCCTATAATTCAGTTCAGTTCTTACATTTTCTACCTAGATTTAGGGTTAAATGGCACAAATTAAGAAACTCAGAAAAAACTGTTCCTACTTCAGACATCAGTTACAAGTCCCAGATTATCACCTCTACTTCTGACCACCCAGCTACAAACTGGGGTTCCCATAACCCCTTCCTTGAATTCAGTAATTTACTAGAATAGCTCATAGAACTCATGGAAACACTTACATACATTTACCAGATTATTATAAAAAAAAAAAAAAAGTAATAAAAGACACCAATGAATAAGCAGATGAAGAGATACCTAGGTCAAGGAAGAAGATCCACAAGGATCTGTCCTTGTGGAATTAGGGTATGCCACCTTCCCAGATCATGGCATCTGGTCCCATCACTTCATGGGAAATAGATGGGGAAACAGTGGAAACAGTGTCAGACTTTATTTTTCTGGGCTCCAAAATCACTGCAGATGGTGACTGCAGCCATGAAATTAAAAGATGCTTACTCCTTGGAAGGAAAGTTATGACCAACCTAGATAGCATATTCAAAAGCAGAGACATTATTTTGCCAACAAAGGTCCGTCTAGTCAAGGCTATGGTCTTTCCTGTGGTCATGTATGGATGTGAGAGCTGGACTGTGAAGAAGGCTGAGTGCCGAAGAATTGATGCTTTTGAACTGTGGTGTTGGAGAAGACTCTTGAGAGTCCCTTGGACTGCAAGGAGATCCAACCAGTCCATTCTGAAGGAGATCAGCCCTGGGATTTCTTTGGAAGGAATGATGCTAAAGCTGAAACTCCAGTACTTTGGCCACCTCAGGCGAAGAGTTAACTCATTGGAAGAGACACTGATGCTGGGAGGGATTGGGGGTAAGAGGAGAAGGGGATGACAGAGGATGAGATGACTGGATGGCATCACTGACTCGATGGATGTGAGTCTCAGTGAACTCCGGGAGTTGGTGATGGACAGGTAGGCCTGGCGTGCTGCGATTCATGGGATCGCAAAAGGTCGGACACGACTGAACGACTGATCTGATCTGATCTGACCTTCCCAGCACATGGGTATGTTCACCAACTCAGAAGCTCTCCAAACCCTGTAGTTAAGGGACTTTTATGGCTTTATGATGTAGGCATGATTGATTATTAACTCAATCTCTGGTTCTCCCCTCCCCAAAAAATGGGGGATGAGGGTGAGGCTGAACATTTCAGGCTTCTACTCATGATCTTTCTAGTAAGCTGCTCCCATCCATAAACTCTCCAGAAACCGAAGAGTTACCCTTTTAGAAGAAAACACATTGCTATCACCAGGAAATTCCCAGGGATTTAGGAGTTCAGTATTAGGAAACAGGGTCACAGACTAGAACAAAAGGTGCTACAACCACCTTTATCACTTAGGAAATTACAAAGGTTTCAGGAAGTCTGGTCAGGAGCCACGAACAAAGACTAAAATACATATATCTTATATCATAATATCACAGACCTCAACATGTGAATCTCTGGGCAACACAATGCATTCCATAGTAACTACCTTACTAACAACATTGCAAAGTCCATGATGATAGCTTCTATATCTTGATTATATTTGAACTCAACACACTGCCTTGGTCATAAGGGAGATGGGTTCATTGTTCAAGTCATCACAGTTGAACATTCCCATGAATTTCACTTTGCCTCATATAATCATTGTCAGAAGAGGGGCAATGAAGTATCTAAGACATACTAGAGGATGTTTTAAAATAGTATTTTGAGACTTTGTAGAATGAGGAAAGGAAGAGTGGAGGTTAGATTCTTCTGGAGACTACTTAGTGACTTGGCTTTCTATCTTTTTATTTGGTGGCTCATGTGTTCCCTGCTCATCACCTGCCAGGACTTCCAGGACCTTGGCTGTGTGCAGGTGATCAGGCCCAGGTGGTGCTCTGTGGCTTTGCCTACTCAGATGGTTGGAGTGTGTCCAAAGAGTGAGAAGCCCTTTTTTTTTTTTTAACTCTTACACTGACAACCTGTGTGACATTCAGTAGGACACACTATGTGATTTTCTTTCCTTAGGGAATGAGATGATTACATCTATTCACAGGACTATTGCAGAATAGTCAGACTGTTTGAAACCCTGAGAATAAAAAAGACCTTATTATTTTAGAAGCTGAGTCTATTGTTTTAAAAGGCCCGATGTGTCCTTGTTGTAGCTAGAAAGACTGGGTAATATTCAGTCTTTAAAGAGGAAATATGCACACAATTCTCTATATTTATAGAATTGTAAAAGCTCCATCAGTATCTCTACAAAAGATTTTAAAGAGCAACATTTTAACTCCCTCTGAATAGATGGTAAACATTTTATATGATCATGATCAAGGACAGAAGTAAGAAAGATTGGAGAAAGGCAAAGGAACTTGTAAATATGCCAAGTTTTTTTGTTGTTGTTGTTCTCCATAGCCTCCCTTACTTGTGCATTCACCCTATGGTCTCAATACTTGCTGTTCTCAAGACACTTCAAATCACTGTGGATATAAACACAGAGATCTTAAAAACAAAGTCTCAGCCCACATAAAACCAATACAACATAATAGGAACGAGAAGTTATTTAGCACTGCAACAATCAGGGAAAGCTCAGTGGACGAGGTGGATCTCATGACAGATCTTAATGTAGAGAAGGATTCTGTTAGGTGTGCAGATGGCAAGATGTCCCGGGAAGTGAGTATAGTTTGAGTAGAGGTGTTAAATTAAAAATGGCCCTTATTTAGGAGACAGACTGGAATACACAAAGACAGCAGGACAGTGGTAGATCTTCAAGTTTTATTTCTAGAACAGGGAGAACCAGTGAAGGGAGTAAGTAGAGGAATGCCGTGATCTGACTTACAATTTAAGATTTCTTGGATGCTGTGTAGAAAATAGATTAAAGTGAGACAAGAAAGGGAAAGCATCAAGGTTAGTGAGAAGAACATCAAAAAATCATGAAGAGCATCAAAACTTCATGAAATCAACTGATTTATCTGAGTTGTTTTCAAACTGTCTTATTTTTCATGCTCCATCATTTGGGTGGTATGTTCCCAGGGCCATAATCTTAAAGAGAAGTGAAAGAATTCACTTTCTGGGTTAAAATAATAATAATATATTTAATGAGTCACAAGGAAAAGACGTGTGTCCCTTGTTAAACTTCAGCTTTTCAATTTTTTATTCCAAGTATGCACTTTTAATGGCTTCAAGTAAAGTGTGTTCTTTGTAACTCGCCGAACAGTTCAGAACTTATTTAAGGTGTCAATAAACCCTTTGAGAGGCAAAAGTATGCTTTATATTTTGTAACTGATGAAATGTTCTCCCTAAATAGATCTCACGTTGCTGAATCTGATGACATGAATAATAAAAATAACCATGGGAAGGAAGTGACCATTTTAAGCAGTATGCAGGGAAGAGATATTTATCTAGTGTTGAAAAGTACAGAACATTTTTATGATGAACCAGGCTCTCCAGACCACTGCAGTAAGCCTCCTGATGTTAAAATTCAAGGACATTTCAGGGTCATATTTGAGAAAGAAAAAGTCTCTGTTTTAAACACAGAAAGTCTGGTGTCTCAGAAAGCAAGTGTCTCAAAAATTGAAGAGATACTGAAGTTTGAATTGAGTGGATTTCTTCCATTCTTGTAGGTAGACAATGGGCTTGAGGTGGTGGAGTGTCTAGTTTCCTGCATTAATAAGTGGCAGTTGGTAATTTGTTCTGCTTGCCCCATATATTTTCTAAGTTGTTTTTTTTTTTTTTTTTTTTTTTTTCACTCAGTATGCCACATCTGCAAGTCATATAACTGGATACAGAAAACAAAAAACTGACATCTGCCACAGAACCAATGAGAAAAATGCCAGTAGCAGTTTTTAAGAATTAATTATAATGATCACATTTAGGATTAGCCTAAAGTCATTCCCTTACATATTTACAAAATTAGTTTGGGACTGAGAGTTAACATGAAACAGACCTATATTCTCCTCCTAACTTATCCATTTACTAGCTGGTAGGTAAACTTTACCAAGCTGCTTAATATGATGAAACATCCATAAAATGAGAACACCATAAAACTAGTTTGAAAGATTATTGAAAAGTTCAGTTCAGTCGCTCAGTCATGTCAGACTCTTTGCAACCCCATGGACTGCAGCACGCCAGGCTCCCTGCCCGTCAACAACTCCCAGAGCTAGCTCAAACTCATGTCCATCAAGTCAGTGATGCCATCCAGCCAGCTCATCCTCTGTCACCCCTTTCTCCTGCCTTAAATCTTTCCCAGCATCAGAGTCTTTTTTAATGTGTTGGTTTTTCACATCAGGTAGCCAAAGTACTGGAGCTTCAGTTTCAGCATCAGTCCTTCCAATGAATATTCAGGACTGACTTCCTTCAGGATTGACTGGTTTGATCTCCTTGCAGTTCAAGGGACTCTCAAGAGTTTTCTCTAACACCATAGTTCAAAAACTTCAATCTTTTGGCATTCAGCCTACTTTATGGTCCAATTCTCACATTCATACATGACAACTGGAAAAACCATAGCTTTGACGAGACGGACCTTTGTCAGCAAAGTAATGTCTCTGCTGTCTAGATTGGTCATAGCTTTTCTTCCAAGGAGCAAGCATCTTTTAATTTCATGGCTGCAGTCACTGTCAGCAGTGATTTGGGAGCCCAATAACATAAAGTCTGTCACTATTTCCATTGTTTCCCCATCTATTTGCCATAAAGTGATGGGACCGAATGCCATGATCTTAGTTTTAAGCCAGCTTTTTCACTCTCATCTTTCACTTTCATTAAGAGGCTCTTTAGTTCCTCTTTGCTTTCTGACATAAGGGTGGTGTCATCTGCATATGTGAAGTTATTGATATTTCTCTTGATTACAGCTTGTGCTTTATCCAACCCGGCATTTCACATGATGTATTCTGCATGTAAGTTAAAGAAGCAGGGTGACAATATACAGGCTTGACGTACTCTTTTCCCAGTTTGAAACAAGTCTGTTGTTCCATGTCCAGTTCTAACTGTTGCTTCTTGTTCTGCATATGGGTTTCTCAGGAGGCAGGTCAGGTGGTCTGGTATTCCCATCTCTTTCAGAATTTTCCACAGTTTTTTGTGATCAACACACAAAGGCTTTGACACAGTCAATGAAGCAGAAGTAGATGCTTTTCTGGAATTCTCTTGCTTTTTCTATGACTCAATGGATGCTGGCAATTTGATCTCTGGTTTCTCTGCCTTTTCTAGATCCAACTTGAACATCTGGAAGTTCATGGTTCACATACTATTGAAGCCTAGCTTGAAGAATTTTGAGCATTACTTTGCTAGTGTGTGAGATGAGTGCAATTGTGTGGTCATTTGAACATTCTTTGGCATTGCCTTTCTTTGGGATTGGAATGAAAACTGAACTTCTCTAGTCCTGTGGCCACTGCTGAGTTTTCCAAATCTGCTGGCATATTGAGTGCAGCACTTTCACAGTATCATCTTTTAGGATTTGAAAAAACTCAGCTGGAATTCCATCACCTCTACTAACTTGTGATGCTTCCTAAGGCCCATTTGATTTTGTACTCCAGTATGTCTGGCTCTAGGTGAGTGATCACACCATCGTGGTTATCTGGGTCATTAAGATCTTTTTCTGTAGAAATAGTTAAAAGGAACATCCTAGTTATAGTGGATCAATAAACTCACTTTTGCAAGAGAACTTATTTCTTTTGTTCCTTTTGAGTTCACTCTCTACCTCATTCATTGCCCCTAGCTCCTCAAATTATAAACTTCTTCAAGACTTACCCTGTCTGTTCTCAGCTGTAGTGAACCTCTGTATAGTGCAGTGTTTGCAGATTTATAGTCTGAGTGAATGTTGTTATGATGCCATCTTAAAACTAATGTGAATCTGCCAGCAAGTTTAATATCCTCATTTTATAGTTGAGTAACCCGAGGAATTTAAAATCTTACCATGGTGACAAAGCTTACTGTGTAAATGAGGCTAGAACTTGTTTTATGCACTCAGTGTTTAATTCTTTAGCTAGCTCTGTAACTGATATTTTTTAAAAAGCCCTTTCTTCCCCACTTTAAAGGAAACTGTTAGTATTATCCGAAGGCAATGGCACCCCACTCCAGTACTCTTGCCTGGAAAATCCCATGGATGGAGGAGCCTGGTGGGCTGCAGTCCATGGAGTCGCTAAGAGTTGGACACGACTGAGCGACTTCACTTTCACTTTTTCGCTTTCATGCATTGGAGAAGGAAATGGCAACCCACTCCAGTTTTCTTGCCTGGAGAATCCCAGGGGCAGGAGAGCCTGGTGGGCTGACGTCTATGGGGTCACACAGAGTCGGACACGACTGAAGTGACTTAGCAGCATACGATAGACTATGTATTGTAATCTTGTAAAAGTAAGGTGTTAAATATATTTAGGGAAAGTAGGGCATAAGACAGGGCAATTATTATTTCTCTTCAGTTTAACCTTAGGATATTTCTGAATGTAAGATATTTTAGCACAACACACAAGACAAAACTGGTACATTGTGTTCATAGGTATTATAGCTTAGTACTCTAGGCAGAAGGTCTTGATTATACTTAAATTCAGTCTCAGTTCCTTATCTGATCTGCTGTGGTATATAAGGGACATTACTTAAACCCCTCTGACATGCATATGTACATATATCAAGCAAGCCGAGGCACCTTCTACAAATCACTCTCCTCAGTGTATTCTTTATTCTTCCCTATCAGTGAGGAAGGGAGGATACAGTCCCTTGAAAGACAATAATGATGAATTGCTACTTGATTTCAGCAAGAACTAGCAATATATAGAAAGAGACCTAGTTCCATCTGTAAAATGATAATAAGAGTCCCTAATTCCTGGAGTGCTAGGATTATATGAAATAATCTGTGTACAGTGTTTTTGTAAATATCAGATACGTTAATATCATCCTTAATATTTCTGCTGCTGCTGCTGCTGCTAAGTCGCTTCAGTCGTGTCCGACTCTGTGCGACCCCATAGACGGAAGCTCACCAGGCTCCCCTGTCCCTGGGATTCTCCAGGCAAGAACACTGGAGTGGTTGCCATTTCCTTCTCCAATGTATGAAAGTGAAAAGAAAAAGTGAAGTCGCTCAGTCGTGTCCAACTCTCAGCGACCCCATGGACTGAGATTCCCCGTCCATAGATGCTCTATACAAACTAGTTTTGTTATGTTACAAAATATGTATGAGAGGACAACTTTACTTTTCTGATAATTACATATAACACTCACTAAATATTACAGTATGCAATGTGGCCATCTCTCCATCTACCTCACAATGATTTGTTACTTGAATATTTAAATTTTCTTGGATGAGCTCCAAAGTAGACCATCTCTTTAAACAAGTTTGGCCCTGAAGTGAATGGTGCTACAGCAGTTTTCCCACTGAACTACTTTTAAAAAGATTACTCCATTAGCCTTGCCTTTGCACCCTCCTCCTTTTTTAAAATGTGATACTGAATAAATATCCGTGAAACCTGAATTAACCTTTTATTCAAAGTAAGTAAAGACCAGTCCCAGATTTTCATTGCAAACCTGTCATCGGTCACCAGATTGAACACATTTGCAGGAGAAAACATAATGAGTTTTCACAGGAAAAAAAAAAAATTGACACTAGCCCCTTTAATGTTCTTGGGTTCATTTTTAGTTGGATTTAGTGCCAAGGCAACTATAAGCTCATCAGTATTTCTTTATAACTTATATCACATGTTTTGAAATGGCATTGAAAAATATAAGTAATGAAGGCAAAAAGACTTTCAAATATAATAATTCTTAATCAAAATCTCATTTAGAGAAGTAGCACCTAAACTTACTTACTTAGGTAAAGTCGTGTGACTTCTATTCAAAAAGGACAAGAGAAACACTTGGCAGTGATTTGTGGTTTTATGGATTCCAGTATATTACAGAGACTGACATGCATATGTACATTTATCAAGCAAGCCATAACACCTGCTACAAATCAGTGTCTTCAGTGTATCCTTGTTTCTTCCCTGGCTATCAGTGAGGAAGGACACTCAGTCCCTTGGAAGAGGATACAATGATTTAGTGCTACTCGATTTCAATAAGAATTGGGAATATTCATGGAGACTGAATCCCAGTATTAGCTAAGGATAGAATTTGGTTGCCATAGAAGCTTTACTGCTGCCTACTGTATAAGAGATTCTGACAACCGATAAATTTACAGGTCACTGAATAAAAATCTTCATGTTTTCATTCCTTGACATTTCAGCAACTCTTCATCATAGATTTCAGAAAAATAGTAAAATGAAAATGTAGGACACAACTTAATAACACTTCTCTGGTTTTTAAAAATAAAGAATTTGAAGTTATTTTGTACTGTCTTGATATTGTTCTAAAGTTCTAGGAGAGGGACCATACATTTTATTACCTTATCTGTAATTGTTTGGCAATGATCCTATTAAATTTCAGATTTGTATCACAGTTCTAAAATTTTGGACACATCCTTCAGCTGTTTTCTTTCTTTTTTTTTTTGCTTACCCAAACATTAAATTGGAGCTAAAAGTAATCCCTGGAGAAGGAAATGGCAACCCACTCCAGTATCTTGCCTGGAAAATCCCATGGTTGGAGAAGCCTGACAGGCTACAGTCCATGGGGTTACAAACAGTCGGACATGACTGAGTGACTAGCACTAAGTGTAATCCTCTGTTTTTCTAAATGATTTATAGCCTTACTTACATTATGTTGAGGAGGACAAAATTCTTGTGTTAGGGAGTTAATTGTGTTAGAAAATCTAGTCATTCTAAGTATCAAATCATTAACTTTAAGAATTAATATGCTTTCTAAATTAGAAAGCCATAAGATGTGACTTTTTTTTTTCCTATGAGTTAGTATCCAGGATTGGAATAATTAGAAAAGTTATTTATCATTCTTTATTACCTGCCAACATTTGTTTTGTAGCCATGGTGTTTGAGTTATCTTTTATTTACAGTGATAAAGAAAGTAGATTTTTGAATAGATGATTTAGAAAAATATATGTTAAAGATGACTAATATTATGTTTTTTAAAGTCTTTCAAAATGGTTTGATTATTTAACATTTCAAGAATTCTAAAGTTTAGAAAGGCAGCGCTAAAGAATTCCCTTGGGTTTAACTAACATTCTCAGCTCCTTTAATTATATTTCTTTTGGTGAAATAAAGGCTAGCATTTGAGTCTCTAATAATTTATTTATTTAAAAAGATACTTCTTACAATCTTTCTAAACCGGAAGCATTTAGGAACTATGTGATAAATTCCATGGGAGATATAAAAAACAAACAACAAACAAAATGATTCTTTGCTTGTATAAGAGATTTGCAGTATGCTTACTGCTTGTTTTGGCTTACCATAGATTTTGACTTGAATCTGTGCATGTTTCTAAGCAAAACACCTTTTCATCCTACTCTACTGGCCATATTCAGCTTGCCCAGATCTTACACAGACACAGAGTCAAGTTTCATAGATACACTCCATAGACATCTCAGAGAATAAACACTCCAAAGCAACTTGGTCCTTAAATTAGAAAAAACAACCTTGCTTAAAACTCCAGCAGATACCTCACATTAGCACTATTCGTGCACTGTTGAGACCTGAAGAGATGACAGTGTATTTCCTCTTCCTTTCTAGAAGACTTATGTGTGTTTCAGTTCAGCTCAGTCACTCAGTCATGTCCACCTCTTCACAGTCCCATGGACTGCAGCACACCTGGCTTCCTTGTCCATCAACTCCTGGAACTTGCTCAAACTCATGTCCATCAAGTCGGTGATGCCATCCAACCATCTCATCCTCTGTCGTCCCCTTTTCCTCCTACCTTCAATCTTTCCCAGCATCAAGGTTTTTTCTAATGAGTCAGTTCATCACATCAGCTGGCCAAAGTATTGGAGCTTTCCTTTAGGACTTCCTTTTAGATTCTCTTTAGGATTGATTGGTTGGATCTCCTTGCAGTTCAAGGGACTTGCAAGAGTCTTCTCCAACACCAGAGTTCAAAAACTTCAATCTTTTGGCACTCAGCCTACTTTATGGTCCAATTCTCACATCCATACATGACTACTAGAAAAACCATAGCTTTGAGTAAATGGACCTTTGTCGGCAAAGTAATGTCTCTGCTTTTTAATATGCTGTCTAGGTTGGTTGTAGCTTTTCTTCCAAGGAGCAAGTGTCTTAATTTCATGGCTTCTGTCACCATCTGCAGTGATTTTGAAGCCCCAAAAATAAAGTCTATCTCTGTTTTCCACTGTTGCCCCATCTATTTGTCATGAAGTGATTATGGCATTTGATCTTAGTCAAATACCATAATCTTAGTTTTCTGAATGTTGAATTTTAAGCCAGCTTTTTCACTCTCCTCTTTCCCTTCCATCAAGAGGCTCTTTAGTTTCTCTTTGCTTTCTGCCATAAGGGTGGTGTTATCTGCATATCTGAGGTTATTGATATTTCTCCCAGCAATCTTGATTCCAGCTTGTGGTTTATCTAGCCTGGCATTTCTCATGATGTACTCTGTATATAAATTAAATAAACAGGGTGACAATATAAAGCCTTAATATACTCCTGTCCAATATACTCCTGTCCCAATTTGGAACCAGTCAATTGTTCCATGTTCAGTTCTAACTGTTGATTCTTAATCTGCGTACGTATTTCTCAGGAGGCAGATAAAGTAGTCTGGTATTTCCATCTCTTGAACAATTTTCCACAGTTCGTTGTGATCAACACAACAAAGGCTTTTGTTGTGATCAAAGGCTTTGACATAGTCAATGAAGCAGAAGTAGATGTTTTTCTGGAATTTTCATGCTTTTTCTATGATCCATTGGATGTTGGCAATTTGATCTCTGGTTCCTCTACCTTTTCTAAATCCAGCTTGAACATCTGGAAGTTCTTGGTTCACATACTGTTGAAGTCTACTTTGGAGAATTTTGAGGATTATTTTGCTAGCGTGTGAGATAGGTGCAATTGTGCAGTAGTTTGAACATTTTGGCATTGTCTTTCTTTGGGACTGGAATAAAAACTGACCTTTCCCAGTCCTGTGGCTATTGCTGAATTTTCCAAAATTGCTGACATATTGAGTTTCAGCACTTTCACAGCATCATCTTTTAGGATTTGAAAAACCTCAGCTGCAATTCCATCACCCCCACTGTCTTTGTTCATGGTGAAGCTTCATAAGGCCCACTTGACTGTGCACTCAAGGATGGTGAGTGATCACACCATCATGGTTATCTGGGTCATGAAGATCTTTTTTGTATAGGTCTTCTGTTTATGCTTGCCACCTCTACTTAATATCTTCTGCTTCTGTTAGGTCCATACCAATTCTGTCCTGTATTGTGTCCATCTTTGGGCTTCCCTGGTGGCTCAGATGGCAAAACATCTGTCTACAATGCGGGAGACCCAGGTTCAATCTCTGGATCAGGAAGATCCCCTGGAGAAGGAAATGGCAGTCCACTCCAGTACTATTGCCTGGAAAATCCCATGGACAGAGGAACTTGGTAGGCTACAGTCCATGGGGTCGCAAAGAGTCAGACATGACTGAGGGACTTCACTTTCTTTTGCATGAAAAGTTCCCTTGGTATCTCTAAATTTCTTGAAGATATCTCTAGTCTTTCTCATTCTATTGTTTCCTCTATTTCTTTGCATTGAGCACTGAGGAAGGCTTTCTTATCTCTCCTTACTATTCTTTGGAACTCTGCATTCAGATGGATATATCTTTCCTTTTCTCCTTTGCCTTTTCCTTCTCTTCTTTTCTCAGCTATTTGGAAGGACTCCTCAGGCAACCATTTTGCCTTTTTGGATTTCTTCTCCTTGGGAATGATTTTGATCACTGCCTCCTGTACAGTGTTACGAACCTACATCTGTAATTCTTCAGGCACTCTATCATATCTAACCCCTTGAGTCTATTTGTCACTTCCACTGCATAATCATAGGGCATTTCATTTGGGTCATACCTGAATGGCCTGGTAGTTTTCCCTACTTTCTTCAATTTAAGTCTGAATTTTGCAATAAGGTGTTCATGATCTGAGTCACAGTCAGCTCCTGGTCTTGTTTTTGCTGACTGTATAGAGCTTCTCCATCTTTGGCTGCAAAGAATATCATTAGTCTGATTTCTGTATTGACCATCTGGTGATGTCTGTGTATAGAGTTGTCTCTTGCATTGATGAAGAGGGTGTTTGCTATGTCCAGTGCATTCTCTTGGCAAAACTGTTCATCTTTGTCCTGCTTTATTTTGTACTCCAAGGCCAAGTCTGCCTGTTACTCCAGGTATCTCCTGACTTCCTACTTTTTCATTATTCATGTTTAGCCCTTTGCAAAAGCTTGATAGAGCTACCAGGCATCGTCAATTGAAATCTACTAATCTACTATCTACTAATAGTTAGGAAAAGGCTTGCATTGTTAAAGCATTATGCACTCTAACCTCCTACCTATGGACTAAATGAACATTTTAATTTAGTGTATTTTACAATTGCTGACTTAACTGCTAGATAAGAAAAGTATTTTTTTGAGATCAAGTTGAATGTATTTTTTCCCCCTGGAAAAATCAAGAAATGTAATTTATAGTTATTCAAGTGTAAAGAGGAAGGAATGAGACAGTCAGAAAGAATTTTGTTAGATATTCAAGGATCTTTCTACTGAAGTTAAGTGTATATATACATATTTGAATATATTTTAAGTAGTTAAATGTGTATATACATATTTGAATATATTTTATACGTGTTCGGTATATATGTCATATAGCATAAATGGGAGGAAAAGAGAGCTTTATTTATTTTAAATTTGTAATGCTAAAGCAGAAATAAATGCTTTCCTCCCATCCATGACTGGTTCATCCTGGATCTGTTTAAATCTGTTAGAACTACCACCAAGGAATGAAACGGGGCATTCTGTTTTAAATTTATATGGAATTATCAACTACATAGTATCACTGCATATAAATTTCTATTACTGGCTTATATATGAATTACATTTAATTCCTCAGAGTATTAACCTACAAAACCATACTCTGAGAACAAGCCTTGCTGGGAAAAAAGACTAGGTGGGTGCATTGTTTATAGATGAATAATTATGTTTGGTAACATTTGCATTTTCACATCAAAAATATGTCTTAAGTACATTTCCAGTATGCAATTATGAATTTTAGGATTAAAAAAATGAAATTGTGGAAGGCCCTTGGACATTATGGTATTAAAACAGTTTAATTATAAGGAATATAACACTAAACAGTAAAGCCATTTAAGAAAAAGACAAACTTGTATTTATAAACGCTTCTTATAGGGAATGATACACAGTCATTGTTTGACTATAAAATATGTAAGACACATTGTTTACAAAATTATAAGTAATTGGGCACCCCAGCTAGTTGAGGTTTGCGTATGAAATTTTGCAGTGTATAGTTGACAAATGCACACACATATGCTGAAAATGATAGACTTGGCCTTCAGTAATCTATCATATCCTCTGAAACTGCTTTGTTGTAATCCATCAGACCTCTCTCTTAAGGACTAAGGATTCAAAAGAGGTTTCGAAAGAAACATAAGAAAGATGTATACCTGCCCTCGAACAGCTTCCAGACCTGTTAGCAAAGTTAGTCTAAAATCAACATGATAAAAACTAAACTGAGGGAATAACTGTAAGGACAACAAGGAACTGCCTAAAGGTTCATCTCTCAGTTGCGCAAAGGGATCAGATGAGTAATTGAACCCTATGCACTGGGGACTATGAAAGCAGAGATGAGATAATGTTTTGGAAGGGTTTGCAAAGCAGAGGGAGTGATTAGGAAATAATATGAAGTTCAGTGTGCTTGCCACCTGACCTTGTGCCTTTTCCCTCATCTGTTGGCAAAATTTTCCTCTGAAGTATTTGCCAGTAGCATTTTCCCTGTATTCTCAATCTTGCCAACTCATCCTTTTACTGATTTTTTTAAAAAAATTCTCTTTATCCCCTCTTTATTTTATATTGATGCTGTGATCAATAAAAGAGTATTTCCTATGCCCTGTTATATGGCCTTAATATATTCAGCCTGTTCCACATAGATAGCAAATTAAATGTGGGTGAGACAGTCAACAGTCAGTCTACTCTGGTAGAATAGGACATGGTAGAAGAGGATATGCCAAGATTGCTCAAGGAAGAGCTTGTTCCTCCAAAATGCTTGTAAATAACAATAGCCTTGAGCTATAAAAATCATACTTTTCAAATCAAATCAAAAGTCTCTGAATTTTAGGATAAGAGACCTTACAGCTATAAAAACATTTACATGTATCTTTATCGTCTTTACCTCTAAAGATATAAGACTCAAAAGGGGAAAAAAAAGAGGAATGACTATAGTGCAATAGGGTAAGATATGGCAAGTAATAAAATGTTGAAGTCACAGCATTTTGTCATGAAGTCATATTTGGAATCGGTCCATTCTGCCTTCACATTAATTTTTATGACCCCCTTCACTGAATTGTCCAGTTTCCCCCCATTTTACCAGAGGTCTCTGCTCTTTGAGCAGCATAAAAGCAAGCTTTGAAAATCTGATTAGTAATTTGGCAGGCATTGATATCTACTGTTTCCCTGAATACACAGCTCATTAATGTCAAGACAAAGGGGGAAAAAAAAAAAAAACCCATAAAAGATCATCTGGAAAAAGACTGGGCTTTTATGCCAGAGGCACTTTATGGGAATGACATTGTGACTAGTATGTTAATGAAGAAATGTTATTTTATTGTTCTAGAATTGCCTGGACTCAAAACCTTTAGAGAAGTGCATTAGCTTGTTCAGCTCACAGAGGGTCCTTTGATGCATTCCTGCTGAAGAGAAAGCATCCAAGTTACAATCTTTTAAAAGTGTATTAAACTACAGTCAAATATCATGTTTAAACTGACATCTTTCTGTATTAAGAATTACACTAATTAAACAATGTTTTATAAAGAGTTCCTGAGAATCAATGTGCGAGAATCAATGTGACCTGTCCCTAAATGGAAACTCATAATCTAAGGAATAAACCTAGTACTCTTAGAAAATCTTCACTGTTGCAGAAAAATTTTACCCACCAAAAAACTAGCATCCGTCATTTGTTACTTGTTATCCACTATATATTTAAAATATGTGCTTCCTGATCATAAAGGTCTTTATGAATTGATGAGTCATCAGAAGATATCTGGGTTTGGGTAATGAAAAGAAGAAAAATTAATCTTGTATTTTTTTCTGTTCAAATCTTTACACAGGAAAGGGCTCTACTGAAAACTTAAGTAAAACAAAATTCATTGTACTCTTCTGGAGGAGACCGCGTGATAATTTGGTTTTGCTATTGCACTTTAATTGGAAAGCAAAATTAGCATTGTTGAGGTCTCCAAGAACATACTTCTTCCAAACACAAGGCTCATTCCCATCTTTTAGATTTTCATTTGGTTGTAGCTCTTATTATTTAACATTGATTTTTCCCTGGTAGTGTTGCAGTGCTATTTTCATAGAGGCAAGGGGGCAGTTTGTGGTTAATTTTGCTTTTTCATTTCAAAAATATTTTGACAATGCATCACTTGGGGGCTTTTACTGCACATTTGAAAGAAGTGTCTGTTGTGGCAGAGGACATAGAGTTGACATATTAGGAAACATAATAATAACGCTTCCCATTCATATCACATCCATCATCCAGAGGGGCCCAAAGTGCTCCACACACGACAGGGAAGGATTATTATACAGCAAGCTTGAAAGTTTACACATGCACTGCATAAAATGGTGATCAAACGTCAATTTCAAGTATTATGGCTAAAAGTCTTTGAGCTGAGATGTGTCCTCTATCTCTTAAGCTGGAGGAACAAAAAAACAGTGTCAATAGTCAGTGAGGTAGAAGCTTGGACAGGCTTTGTTAATCTCATTCCAGGCAACCCGTTTGGAATGATCAAACTTTGACTTTCTTCTATCACTGCAGGGTTAGTCAGCTGGAACTCAAAGGCCCTTAAGGTGGTAGGAGAAAGCATCTGATCTTCTGTGACTGAGTAATATTGAACCCCTTCATCTTTACTTAAGGGTCATGTTCTTCCTCCTGCTCTCTGTTATTGGTGTCCCATCTTTCTGAGCTTTCCCTACCTGGCTGACTTGGTCTTTTGAGTTGTGTTAGTCTTCATATTCCCCTTGGGCCATGGGTCTTCTTAAAATAAAAATAACCCTCACTTTTTTCCACGCTCAATAAAATACCCAAGAGGGAAAGGAACCTAAACATCATTGTAATTACTTTTCCACTTGAAAACTTCAGGCATCCATTTAACCAATGTATATTTGCTAGGTGCCTATAATGTACCAAATACTATTGGAAATATTGTCTAAATCTTAGAAAATTCTACAACAGAGATCATGTTACCCGTTTCACAGATCAGAAATCAGAGTCGCAGATTAAGTCTGACGGTTCACAGATAAAAACTTTCTGGGATCAAAAGGCATACTCTGGATAATCAGTGTGCTTGTGACCATATGAATTAATGATTCTCTTTTTATATCTCTCGCCTGCTGTCTTCTCTATGATTTTTAATGGTTTCAAATAATGAATGAACCCTACTGAGCCATCTTTATCCTTCATTTATTATTACTAATGCATGGAATCGTATCATTAAGAAGAACTTTTCCTAAATATTATACAGACAGGAGAATAGAGGCCACATACCAAAGTCAGGCATTGTCCTACCTAGATCAGGTCTCTTTAGCAGCAATCCCTGTTTACCTTTTCAGAAGAAGGGAGGCTTTGGCCATTTATTATTATTTCTAAGTTATTCCCATGTACTCCTCCTTACTCCAGCCATAGTCTCCTGCCTACATCAAGTGTGATGAAGTCAGAGGAGTTCTCACTACATGAAGGCAAAACTTCCACATCAAAGACAAGGCAGACATTTTCCTTTCTAGCATTATTTTCCCCACTTTCCACATATTATTAAAGGAAAATGCAGCAGCTCTAGTCTGAAAGTGGGCAGGTAGATTGTCCCCTTTCGACAGGACTGTTAGGCATATTGTACAATCTAGGTACACTTGAAAGCTACAAGATGTACTCAAATGATTGCATTTTTGAATAGTTGTAGACAAACAAGAACCTTTTATTCCTCCTACACAGCCTTGAAGAAATAAAGAAGCCCTGATAATGGCTTTTCTGGTGTCAGTTTAAGGTCAGATACAACAAAATCTCTTTAACATGATTTAGAACATATCACTGAAAAAGCATTAAATAGAAAGTCAACCATTGGATAAATTGCAAAACAAGAGACAGGAGTCTTCTCTGTACTGGCTGTGATATCATTACTAGAATTAAGAAGTCTGGCCATTTTATTAATATTTCAGTTAACATGAGGACTATAATGCCGGGTAATTTCTTATTTTTAATAGTACTTGAACTTAGATTCTTTAAGTTAGATTATGAAGAAGCAATAGACAATAGTGGTTAAGAATCTAGTTCTTAGAATATAGTGGCTGAACTTCACAGCCTTCACTGGTGCTTATTAACTACATGACATTGCATAAGTTATTTAATACCTGTTCTTCCAAATCCTATACTTTTGAGATTTGTATGAAGACTTCATCATGTAAGCACTGTAGATCATTAACTCCATTTCAAGTCCCTTAACTCCATTTCAAGTCCCTCTCCTTCTCTAAAGTATAGGGAATGAGTTAAAAATCTCAACCTTCTCATATTGACTTTTTGTTTAGTTTGTTTAGTCATTTTTCCACAACACACACTTTTTAAACTAGACACATGTGTATCCTGCCATAATTACTAGAATTTTAGTATTTTACTTCTGCCATATCTGGGTCAGTATCCTACTAGCTTATCCACATGGCTTCTCCTCTTTACATTCCTACTTAGGATATCTCCACATAAAATTTATCTACCTTGCTTTAGCATTCTACCATTTTGTTTCTCTCCATCTCTTCCATAGGCAGTTATTCATTGAAATTAGTACACAGTGATGTAATCTCTGTTTTATGTGGGTTTGCTTTATCTCAGAATAAGGAATGGATATCTTTATTTTGTGCCTGCATGTATCTAATTTTCATGTATATAAAAATTATAGAATTTTATAAATTCTAGAATTCTATAATTATAAAATTATAGAAAAAATGAAACAAAATTAGGACATACTTAATACATACTTAATATACCCCCACATCCAATTTCGTATAATTATTAATTATTTGCCTACATCTTTGACTGTATTTCTCTTTCGAATAAGTGTCACTACCGTATTAGAGGAAAGAAATTTTGAAACACTGTTTTGGATGCACACACCTGGAAAATAAGGCTGAGCCTACTTCTAAGCTCTCTATGCTTTCCCGAAGCTGGCAATATAGTATAGGCTGGCTCTCAGTAATGAGGCAAGAATTTGTTTTTATAAAATCTATGTAAATCCAATTCTAGTTACCTGCTGACGCCACTTTTTTTCCAGGTAGGAATTATCTGTGCTTATAAACAAACACTTGAGTACACAGTTAAGTAACAATATAGTTCCATAGCTGACTTAATGTTTGTCCTCAGTTTATCTCAATTTCTCCTCTAAAGTCAATACATAATCCTTTGGGTATCCATGTCACCCTTGCTGTTATTCATTGAACACATTTATTTCTTTGTGTCTGCCAATCTCAATTAATTGGTCATTAAAACAGTTCCTTATGCAATTTTCAGCAAAGCTCCTAACCTTCCAAAATTAAAAAAAGTGTGAAAGATTGAGTTAGATTGAACATCTTTTCATTTGGAAATGATTTTGAAATTGTGTGCTAGAGAAAGTCTGTAGGGTTTCTTTCTGTAATGACTTCATACAGTACCTCTCAGGAAATGTATATTGTCTGTGCTGTTGAAAATTTATTGTCTGCTGGCCTGGCCCACAGAGACATCATTCCCCAGAGTAGCTGAGCCTGGTAACCAAAAACACTGTGTGGCAGAACCAGAGGCAAACTGGGTTTTAGAATACCTTATGCCGTGGTCCACTATTGCGTCTCAGTTTGCGCCCTCAGGAGACACGAACCACACAGATAGTATCTCTTGGAGTTTGACAATGTCTGCAGACTGATCAGAAGGAGCTAGCAGGAAGTTCTCATAGACCTAGCCTCCTGGCCCATGGCTCTGTAAGGCTGGTTACAAATTGGTGTTTTCAGATCTGCCTATTGTTTTCATCAGATCTGAGCTGGATTTTAAAAATTAGATACAATTGTAATATCAGGTCCCATAGAAACCTGTTGAATTCAGGAGTAAAGAGAAGCATTCACAAGGAATCTTTGGTTTATGGTAGCCAATATTTCCAAGATGGGACAGAATTTAGCTCGGCCATCCCAGCTAATCTCAGTAAGTACAGGGCATCTGATTGTACAGATGAATGTTTATTCATCCGAATATCGTTTGGTGTTCTTTTGTAAATGTAAATGATTGTTTTTGCTTATGGTTCATTTTCTTTTGTGTTTTAGAAAAAATAGGTTTGGGAAATTAAAGCCTATTTTTAAGATAAAAATAAACAAATTGCACAAAGTGGTTGTATTGCCTACTATGTCTCTAGAATGACTAATTCGTGTAAAGAAGGTACAAAATATATATTTAATCCCATTACAAATTAGAATAATGATCCACAAAGCCAGATTATGCCTCAGAGCTCCTGATGTCTTAGAAAGAAAAGTGATTTGAAGAATAAAAATTTGAGCCATAATTCCAGATTGATTATAGTAGTTATGCAAATGTAACTAAAATTTTCTGTGCAGAAAAACATATTTAAATAGAAAGCACAACAATGATCTTATTCAGAAGCTACTCCAATGAATACTTTTACTGTAAAGAAGAATTTGATGTATTTTAATAATTGTCAGCCAACCATTATGATTGTATTACTGTACTGCGTAATTTTCTTGAATTGGAAATGTCTCTTTGTACGATTTTAATTACCAAAAGTAATGACAAACCTTAGTAAATATGCTAATTGTACATAATAGCAATTTTCTCCATATAGGCATAATATTCTTGAAAGTGTTTTTGCATTTCTAACGGAAGAATGTGCAGGGAACTCAGATGAAAGCCACTGAAGAGAGCTTCTCTGAGATCTGTTAAAAGGTGGGATGTCCTCCTCACAGCAAATAAATATCAAACAAGTTGTTATGCTTCAGGGCTCTAGTTACCTTGGATCTAGCTCTCCTATGATTTCCTGAATGATAGTTGGAGAATGTGAACTTAATCCTAGTTTAATAATGACCAAATTAATAATCTAAAGATGTCTCCATTATGTGAGTACAGTAAGTCCCCCACACACAAATGAGTTCTGTTCCAAGAGAGTGTGCATAAGTCCAATTTGTTCATAAATCCAATTAGCCTAGGTACCCAGCCTACACAGTTGGCTATATAGTACTGTACTGTAATAGATTTATAATATTTTTTCCATAGATAATACATAAAGCAAATCCAAAAATAAAGACAACACTTTTAATCTTATAGTACATACCTTGAAAAGCACAACAGTACAGAACAATGACTGCCAGGGACAGGTTTGCATCTTTGGAAGCTTGCACCTTGAAGGTTCGTGTGTAGGGGGTTTGACTGCATTGACTGCATTTGGAACTGATTGGATGGTTCTGAGATCTGTAAGTGAAGAAGGTAGATCAGTATAGAGATAGATGCTGCAGGGCATCTGGAGTGTCAAGGGTCAGAGACCTTTGCTTCAGACTAACTCTACACTTGATGTGAGTCTTCTTGTTGAAAAAGAGAGGGAGGGGTTGTTTAATAATTTCTGTAAAGCCCTCCGTCTTTAATGTTCCTTGAGTCTATCCCAGAGCTTCTTCTTGAGTTTGTGCCTTTAGTGTGAACCTTCTGTGCTCTCTAACTGTAGAGATTCCATCAAAGCCACCAAAGTTCCAATCATGACTAGGGGTCATCAAGCACCATGGTAGCTCTCCTGGCCATGATGACTTTCCTGAGCTTGTGAAAAGTCTGCTCATGAAGTAGAGCCAAGGCTGAACAAGTTTGGATATTTCCATAAATATTATTTAAAGTTTACAATAATTATCTAAGGAGAATTTCAGCTAAACTCTTAGTGACTAATTGAACTTTTAGGAAAAAAATCATAGCATAGGATTATTGATTAAGGCCATGCTGAGCTTTCTGACTCACAGATTTTTTTCACTTGCAGAGGGTATCATTAATTTATTATGAAAAAATTCATCTAGCAATAAACCAATGAAGACAGTTTGTGTATAAGACAAATAACAGTTTGCTTCATCAACCAACCAGCTAGAGATATGTGAAGATTGGGGAAAGAGCCATAACACCAAACCCAAAGACACTGTGCAAGGACTTAAATTTGAGGTTTGAGTGAGTGAGGTGGTCCCTACCCAGGTTAAAGTCAAGGCTTACACAATAGCACATAGCTGAGAAGAGGAGAGACGTGACTGAAACATAGCCTTTTGTTTCAGATGTGCTAAAATGGTGGGAAATCAGGATTACAATGTTCTTTCTGTTATTTTTTTAAGTAAAAGATACAAATATTAAAAAATAATAGAATATAGAAAAACTCACGTTGACAAAAATAAACACAGGTCTACAAAAGAGAAAAAAAGAAAGAAAGAAACTCTTCTACTCACTTGAAACCTTTAAAATTAAATTTAAAATTAAACCATCCCCCAACCATACACACACCCCTAGTGACATTATGTTCCTATAATGTAGAGTAATCTGGTTGTTTCAAATAGAGTGTTGAATGAGTGATCTTGTATTTTTGTATAATTAGCAGACTGGAAAGTTAAACTCTAACCCTTAAGTTTCCTTTCCTCCCCAGTGACTCTTGCCTAACAGATATGTCATCCTATTTCAAGTCACTTAGAAAACCTCATGATTGTTGCTGTTGTTGTTCATTCGCTAAATCATGTCCAACTCTTTGCAACCCCATGAAGCATAGGATGCCAGGTTTCCTTGTCCTTCACTACCTCCCTGAGTTTGCTCAAACTTATGTGCATTGAGTCAGTGATGCCATCCAACCATCTCATCCTCTGTCATCCCCTTCTCTTCTTGCCCTCAATCTTTCCCAGAATCAAGATGTTTTCCAGTGAGTTGGCTCTTTGCATCAAGTGGAATACTGGAGCTTCAGCACCCAGTACTTCCAATGAATATTCAGAGTTTATTTCGTTTAAGAATGATTGGTTTGATCCCCTTGCTGTCCACAGGACTCTCAAGAGTCTTATCCAGCACCACAGTTTGAAAGCATCTGTTCTTTGGTGCTCAGCCTTCTTTATGGTCCAACTCTTACATCTATACATGACTACTAGAAAAACCATAACTTTGACCATATGGACCTTTTTTAGCAAAGTGATATCTCTGATTGTTCAATGATACTTAAGACATTGAACCTCTTATTTGGGAGTTGTCCAGATACTTTAGAAAATGTAATTCATAAAGCAGATATTTTAAGTGAATGATCTTTTCTAATCTCCTGTTGATGTTATAGAAATTTAAAGAGGATAAGTGAATTTTCTCATTGGATCCTTGATGGACCTCTTTGGTTCAGCATCAATTTTAATATTAAAGACCAGAATTAGCTGCTATTAATATCAAAAGAAAATCTCCTGTGTTTCTTTCCCTACACATACTTCACTTCTGACATCTTGGATTTTCCACATCAAGCAGTTCTTCAGTTTTCTGTAGACACCAACTAGATGTCCTACAACTCAATTAAATCATAACACCGTGTACCTGGGATTAGTGTCAAATCCCTAAAGTTAAAAGGTTCAGTCCCATAAGACTCCCTCCCTCCCCAACTTCAGATACCAGTTGCCAGTCCAAATTGTCACTTTGGTTTCTAACCAGCCAGCTATAAATCACTTTTATTTCACATTTAGAGTAAATTCTGTTTTATTCCCTTGGTAACACAGAATCATAAAGTTTTATGAGGGAACTTGCAGGTTGTACAGTTTCATTGCCTACTTAGTGTAGAAATTTCCTTCACTATTGTTCATTTTCTGCTGCTGCTTAGTCGCTAAGTCTTGTCCGACTCTTTAAGGCCCCATGGACTGCAACACGCCAGGCTCCTCTGTCCATAGGATTTCCCAGGCAAGAATACTGAAGCGGGTTGCCATTTCCTTCTCCAGGAGATCTTGCTGTCAGGGATCAAACCCACATCTCCTGCACTGCAGGTGGTTTCTTTACCACTAAGCCACCTGGGAAGCCCGGATAATCATCTAGCCTCTGGCAAATAGTTTTAGTACTCAAGTTAGCCTGTCCCATTATTAAACAGCTCTGATTTTATTTATTTTTTTTTTTATCAAGAATCTCTTTTATTGATTATCAGAAACATTACAAACATCTAATATGAACAAATTGTAACATGACAGTATTTAGTTTGAACTGATTTTAAAGAAGTTTTGCCTTGTGCTAAGTAACTTCAGTCGTGTTCGACTCTTTGAGACCCCATGGATTGTAGCCCGCCAGGCTTCTCTCTCTGTCCATGAGATTGTCCAAGCAAGGATACTGGATGGATTGCCATGCCTTCCTCCAAGAGATCTTCCCAACCAGGGGACTGAACCTGTGTTTCCTGTGGCTCCTGCACTGCAGGCAGATTCTTTACCACTCAGTCACCGGTGGAGCCAGTTTGCCTCTGCTGCTGCTGCTGCTAAGTCACTTCAGTCGTGTCCAACTCTGTGACCCCAGAGACAGCAGCCCACCAGGCTCCCCCGTCCCTGGGATTCTCCAGGCAAGAACACAGGAGTGGGTTGCTATTTCCTTCTCCAATGCAGGAAAGTGAAAAGTGAAAGTTAAATCAATCAGTTGTGTCTGACTCCTAGCGACCCCATGGACTGCAGCCTACCAGGCTCTTCCACCCATGGGATTTGCCAGGCAAGAATACTGGAGTGGGTTGCCATTGCCTTCTCCGAGTTTTGCCTCAGCTAACCAATTTAGTAAACTTTTATTGAATATTCACTACACTGTATGAGGCCCAACCCCCAAAACAAGGATAAAATATGATTTATCCTTTCAGAGGAATTGTTATCAAGAGTAGAATTTTTGTACAAATAACAGTGAAATGAGATTAATAGATTACATTTGTACATTTTCAATGATAGAATAAATATGATCTATGAGCAAAAAGTCTGAGGATAGGTACTGAAGTACTTAATTATGGGTCTGAGCATTTTAATACATTCCTTGAAAGGTGGGCATGTCAACAGTTAGAGATGAGGGAAAGAGCAACTAGGAGATCAAGTGTGAAAATCCATACAAAGGTTCAGGGAATGGCAAAGAGCAGGGTTAGGGTGGTGTGTGGATTGTATAAAGGGGGATGTATAACAAAAACTGGGAGAACACACAGTGGGCTGATGATAGAGAACCTGTTCAGGGGTTTAGACTTGCTCTCCAGGCATAATGAGTCATTGATATTTTTCAAGCCAGGGAATCGAATTATTACAGCTGCCCATTGGGAAAACAACCCCACCAGCTGGTTGTAAAATGATCTAAGGGAGGGATTAAAAACTGAGCAACCTCTGAAGAGAGAATTGCAGTAATTGAGGTAATGAGAGTCGGAATTAGGGTAATGGCAGTGGGAATGGAGGGTAGGCAAAAGGAATATTGCTAAAGCAACAGAACTCAGCCACTGATTGTGAGGGTTGAGAATGGAGAGGGTAGATGTCAGACAGAAAGGGGCAGACAGAAGACGTTTCACCGGCATAAACACTTTTGAGCATCCATTAAGTATAAAAACAATGTTAGTCACTGATGAGGAAAAAAGACTACTAAGATATGATTCCAGCTTCAGTCAACATGTCTTTATTGTGTTATTTCAACAGCATAAGTGCTGGTGGTTAACTAATACTTTCAAGACATTCTCCATAGTACAAAATAGATTGCAATAAAACAAGCAAGTCAAACTGTGATATAAATAATAGCCTTGCTAGGCAGTAAGATTTTCTCAGGCAAAGAGTTTGAGGAAAGCATTCTAAGCAGAAGCTGAAGCATGGAAAGGTCTGTAGTTGTGAACATGCACCATGTTTTAGAGAATTTGGTGCAGACACGGAGTAATGAGAATGCAGGGAATAATAAAAGACAAGGAATGAGGGTACTTTACAGCAGATGTGTAGAGAATATGGCATATACCACAAAAGAAGTTGGACTTTAATTCTCTGGATAATGGGATTCCCTGGAAGAGTTTGGTTTTGTTGTCATTATTGTGTGTCTTTCACAGTAACGTGAAATTGTTTGCTTTGTGTTTCGAAAGATAATACTGGTGAAGAGTGGATAATTGGTCCAATAGTGTGAAATCTGAAGGCTTTGGACATCAAGGAGTGGATGCTCACAATTGTCCAGGCAGGCACTGCTGTTAATGGCCTGAAGAAAAGCAGTGGGCTGGTGAAAAGGGGAAAAAAATTAGAGCCCTTTCCAAGGTGAAGCATGTCTGCATCCTCTTAAATATTAGGAATCAAAATCCATCACTTGTATGAAAGTCTATATCTTCTTTAAAGATAACCTTCTTTTCTGCTCCCCACAGTATATCATATTTTTGTTCTGTGAAGCATTAGGTTGTCTTAACATTATGGTCCTTTCTTTCCAATTTCCTACTATTTTTTCACAGTGTGTAGTTACACTGTGAGGATTATTTTGTCTGGCACTTGATAAGAACATGATCTGTTGATTGGTAATTCCTTTATTATCTTCTTTGCAGCAAGAATACTAAGTAAATTTAAAATATTTAATAATGAACTAAGGAAAAAATAGTAATTTTACGAAGCATTTATTATTCCTTTGGTTACTGTGGATTATTAGTTGGCTGTAGGGTGACGGGCTGCCCCACTGTTTTCTGAACTGTGGTGTCCTCATGATGCCATCTGTAAACAATCAACTTTTCAAGCTGTGGAGCTGTGAAATGTTGAAAATGTTTCCAGCGCTTTAGCAATGAGATGAGCAATAAACATTTACCTCCCTCTGTTTTTCCTGCAGAATTCTAAATTATTTTAATTTGCACTTTAGATGCATATTGTAAGAAGTGAATATGAATAATCTGCAAGGGTGTTTGGGAGACAGAATGCACCTAACATTCTTTGCCCAGACTATCATTCACAGTGTTAAATTACCTACATTATTAATACAGACTAGTGTGTGTTAACTCCACCTATCTTCAAGTTGTTGATTTGATAGGCAAAGGAAGCTGGGAAGGGAGGGTTAAGAAGAGAGGGCTTTGAAAAACTCTGTGAGTTTTTAGAGGAAGGACATAAACAAAAATTCAAGATTGAATATTGAAACCCCATTTTTGTGAGCCATAAAATATTGATATGCCAAGTAGCTTAAATTGCAAATAGTGAAAAGGCTCAAGAAAACTACGATAACCACTGAAGAGAAAATCTGCCCACCAAAACCATCTCATCCAAGATAACTTGAGAGAGTACCACATTTTTAACATACATGTTCTTGTAAGTTTTGAAAGACTTACAAGATGTTGGAATGACTTTATTCCAAATATTCCACAATAGAGTGTGGAATTACAAATGCATATTATAGAGTACAATCAACATTTTATTATAATTGAAAGAGTCATGAAACAAGTCTTTTCCTCAGGGCCAAGGGATTACATAAGATGCTTATCTGAGCCCATCACTGCCTTGCTTAGAGGTTTAAGGTTCCTGAGTTCCTTAAAATGAACTATAAGGCACTCTGATCTGCTACTGCTAAGTCACTTCAGTCGTGTCCGACTCTGTGTGACCCTATAGACGGCAGCCCACCAGGCTTCCCCGTCCCTTGGATTCTCCAGGCAAGAACACTGGAGTGGGTTGCCATTTCCTTCTCCAACGCATGAAAGTGAAAAGTGAAAGGGAAGTCACTCAGTCGTGTCTGACTCTTCACGACCCCATGGACTACAGCCCACCAGGCTCCTCCATCCATGGGATTTTCCAGGCAAGAGTACTGAAGTGGGGTGCCATCGCCTCCACTGCCTATTTCTTCATCTTCTTTTATCTCAGTCACCCCACCAGTGTAAACTTTGTACTCCAGCAAGAAATCTATTCCCTCTTTATCAGATATATCATGCCTTTTCCTCCCTCTCTGGATTTCTTTTCATGGTGCAAATCAGTCCTTATTGCATTGTGTTTAAATTGTACATTTCTAGCTTTCCAACTAGTTTTTGCCAAGAAATATTTCTAAATGAGAGAGGGCATCTGTTAAGCCAAGGGGGGCCAAAATGTTCCATCCTTGATATTCTCTCTGAAATAACATAAAAGTATATATAAACTCTTTTTAATATATCTAGAAATACTTTGTAGAATTGTTCATCATTTCTGATGCTTAGCTCCCCAGGGATTTTTGGAAATATCTGTTTCAGATGTCATCCTGAAGGATCACTATATTATAGTTTGTAAATTTTAAAACAAGGTTATAAGAAAAGTAATAAACAATTCTAAATTTTACAATAGACTTTAGGAAAATTGAGTTAAACCTGTGAATCACAAAAGGCAAATATCCATGTTCACGGATGGCCTGTGTGCCCATTTATATTGAATATCTTGCAAATTATTGTTTTGGATAACTGCTTTGCAGCTTCAAGGAGGTTGCCAACAGATTTTATCAAGTTTCAAATAAGGATGAGTGGATATTACAGAGATTGAGAATAAATATTACATTGACAAGATTGGACACTCATTTCCTCACACTGGCAGAATGTAATAGAGACATCATGAATTTGAGAAATAAAATGGCTTTTTTGAAGTAGCAAAATTCATCATTGGCATTATGAATATAGATGCTTAACAGGAATAAGCAAATGTACAAAAGCCTTTTGTGATTCTGTTACAAAGTTGAAAGCAATTAGTTGTATAATCTTAACAAGCATACCTTTTTCCCATACATCTGTGCTCTCAGGTATAAATTAATACACTAGAAATAGGGTCAGGAGATGTGTCCCCTGCCTGCCACCTCTACCACTAGCCCCTCAGTGCCCATAGCAGAAACTGATGGATAATTAACCAGAATGTTCTTTTTCACTGAGCCTCAGAACCCTGCTCAACAATCTAGAAAACCACCTCTCTTACCCAAGAATTAAGAGGAAAAACTCCCTTGTTTTCCAGTGTTCAAATTCCATGAATCTCTGGTCCAAATTTAAAATCATAAGCAAGCTCATCCTTTGAATGGGCAATATGAGATAGCTCTTAGATGATAAACAACTTGAGGCTTTTAAAATGTTTACCTAGGCTCCTTTCCAGACTTTTTTGTAATTTGTTTTTGTTTGTAATTTGTTGTTTGTAATTTGTTCTGCCTTTGTAAAACTTTCCCTGCATTTCATTTTCATTTGTTATTCATCTCTTCCCTGACACTATGCCTTTGAGGTCAGTAGAGACAGAGATAAGCTAGTTTACCTGTATCATATTTAGTCCTACAACTAGCAATAAGCCAAGCCCCAAACCAGTAGCCAGATACCTTCACTCTCAGTTTGTTTCTCTGGAATGGCAAAGCTGGGCAAACAGATAAGGGAAGGAAGGCGGAAACTCCTCAGAAAGCCAGTAATATTCAGGGTAAGGTTTGTCAGCAAAACCTATTAAATTTTACAGTACACAGCAAATATTTCATTCAACTTTACACAACAAATATTTCAATCCCCCATCCCCACTCTCAAAAAGGCATTTTAGTATATGTGCGTGCTTAGTGGCTCAGTCGTGTCTGACTCTGCGACCTCATGAATTGTAGCCTGCGAGGCTCCTCTGTCCATGGAATTCTCCAGGGAAGAACACTGGAGTGGGTTGCCATTTTCTTCTCCAGGGGATCTTCCTGACCCAGGGATCAAACCTGGGTGTCTGACATTGCCAGCAGATTCTTTATCTTCTGAGAAACTAGGAAAGCATTTTTCTGTTTATTCTGAACTGTGAGCTGAAGCTGGAAAAATGAACATTACTCTCATCCTAATTTTCTTGCCATTCATGAAGGCCAGAAGCTTAAGTTAGAGGAAAAGTGTAGACCAGTTAGATCTTTTTCAGTGTAATTAACAAAGATAGAGTTAGCAATGGCTTTGACTAGGTCTTTCTCAGTACTAGATTCACAATGCTTAATACAGGCAAATGTCAGAAAAATATACCAAGCCACTGAAAAAATAAACTTTTTCACAACCTCCTATTCTTTTCTCTAAATAATACATGGAGGTGTTGGTTTTCTATTAGTGTGTGAAATGAAGTCGCTCAGTTGTGTCCAACTCTTTGCGACCCCATGGACTGTAGCCTATCAGGTTGCTCCGTCCATGGGGTTTTCCAGGCAAGGGTGCTGGAGTGCATTGCCATTTCCTTCTCCAGAGGATCTTCCCGACCCAGGAATCGAACCCAGGTCTCCAGCATTGCAAGCAGATGCTTTACCATCTGAGCCACCAGGGAAGCCCCTATTAGTGTGTAACAGATATAAAAATCGTATAGGCTTAATAAACATTTGCTATTTCATGATTTCTGTGGAGTCAAGGCATGGTTAAGTGGGTCCTCTGCTCTGACTTTCACAAGACTGCAATCGCAGTGTTTGGCTTGCCTGTATTCCTTTCTGGAATCTTAACATTGTTGTTGTTATTGTTGTTGAGAGAACTCTGTGTGCTTGTTCTGAGTCTGAGGCCCTCAGCTCCCAGAGGCCACCTGTGGTTCCCTGCCTTGTGACCCTCTCTGCAAGCAGTTCACATCATAAGTGCTTGTTTCTTCAAGGCCAGTGGGAGAGTCACTCAGTTCTCTAAAACTCAGTCTTTATAACATAACCTAATCTGAGATGTAACACATTTGCCATTTTATATTAGCTAGAAACAAGTTATAGGACCTGCCTACATTCAAATGGAGGGGGTTACAAAAAGCCACAGACACCAGGAGGCAGAAATTTTCGGACATCACTCTAAGGTCTATCTGCAACAGTATATGTGTACTATAAAAGGAAAAGATAAGATTGTATCTTAGTACTTAAATAGAACTTGCTGCTGTTAAGTCGCTTCAGTCGTGTCCGACTCTGTGACCCCATAGATGGCAGCCCACCAGGTTCCCCCGCCCCTGGGATTCTCCAGGCAAGAATACTGGAGTGGGTTGCCATTTCCTTCTCCAATGCACTAAAGTGAAAAGTGAAAGTGAAGTCACTCAGTCGTGTCCGACTCTTAGCAACCTCTTGGACTGCAGCCCACCAGGCTCCTCCATCCATGGGATTTTCCAAGCAAGAGTATTGGAGTGGGGTGCCATTGCCTTCTCCGTAAATAGAACTTAGTTTGTGCCAATTTCTTTTTCTAATCTAGTAACATTAATTTTCACAATTATCTACTAAGTAAATGTCACTATGATTGTCTTTATTTTATAGATTAGATGAGAAAAATGAGGCAGAGAATTCAAAAGACTTGTCCAAAGCACACAGTTGGTCCTAGATAGACTAGGAACAGAAATGCAGATAATCTGGTTGCACAACCCGTCTTCTTAATATGTGAGACATCACTCTGTGATAATAGCTTACTCCTTTATAGTACCTTCTAAGTGCTTTACATATTTTATTTCATTTCAGCCTTCAGTGATGGCACAGTTTTAGTATGCATACAATTCATTTCTTTAATTTCAGACAAGCGGAAAGCATCCATAAAATTAAACTTGAATATGATGGTTGTTCATTAGAAGGACTGATGCTAAAGCTGAAACTCCAATACTTTGGCCACCTCATGCGAAGAGTTGACTCATTGGAAAAGACTCTGATGGTGGGAGGGATTAGGGACAGGAGGAGAAGGGGACGACAGAGGATGAGATGGCTGGATGGCATCACCGACTCAATAGACGTGAGTCTGAGTGAACTCCAGGAGTTGGTGATGGACAGGGAGGCCTGGTGTGCTGCGATTCATGGGGTCACAAAGAGTCAGACACGACTGAAGGACTGAACTGAACTGATGATGGCTTTCCATGGAAGTGGTAATAAATACTATTTATTGAGTGGTCATTTTGCTAAATAATCCATAAATATTATTTCATTTCTCCTGTAAGTTCTCTTGGAAGTAGATATTATTATCCACATTTGTGATGAGGACTCTGAAATTAGAGACGTGAAATAGCCACACTTTCTTGGCCTGGGACTTAAAACCAATTCCCTTCGATTTGGACCTGGCTTACAATAACTATGATCCATGACTTGTAAGGCACTGCCATGCTTGTATATCTTCTTTCCTTTTCAGCAAAATGTGCTAACTTGTTGGATGTGTTCTGTTGTGGGAAGAAAATAACCATTTTATATCTTTTTTACCTTATCTGAAATCGAACTTTCTGTTGTCTGCCTTTCACAATTGAGCAGCTCCCGGATGACCAAAAGAGCAAATGTGAGAACTTCATTTTGTGGCTGACCGCTGCACAGTCCACCAGAGCTCGTCTGTAACTTTGGAGTATCTTGCTTGCCAGTGCTGTGCTCGCGATTTCTGAGCTGATCTCCAGTCATTTTTACAGTGAACCGTCTGTAGGGTCAGGAAAAGCAGATCCTTACCTCTTTAGTGTGCCTTTCATCACACTGACATCCTGTGATTAGGAGAAATGCTTCTAGACTCTGTAGAATATCCTCTAGAACTATTTTCTTCTTCTTCTGTTATTTAGGAATGTGTTAGTACAGAGCAGCTTCATATAAACCTCTCTGCATTATGTTGACTGTCTTATTTTACGCCTTACGTTTCCCTCCTGAGCATCTGTCATTGATTCCATCTAGAATCCCATGGAAGTAAACACTGATTTTAATTAAAGGTGTGGAGTAAGTAGTAGATTGTTGTGCTAGATTAAATTAGTACAATAATATTGCATCAAAAGCAAGCATGATGTCTGCTTTCATTGATACTGTTACTTAGATATTTGAATCATCTCTGGTTAGACAATTTCCATTTCTTTTCATTACACAGATGTTTAATGGAAATTGGGACTTCATTTTATTTTTTCCCAGCTAGATTATAAATCCTGCCTGCCCTTGGAAAGAAGCACAGTGTAGATTCAAATAAGCTGCCAAATTGATTTTTGTGTTTGTTCTGCTTTAATCTTGACTGGTTCTGTAGCTTGTACTTTTAGTGAGGATTTTCTGTGCACATTGGCTCCTCATATCAGGCTAGAAGCAGCTTGTCACTATGGAGAAACCTTATAGCCCATGTACAGGAAAGCTATTAGCAATTACTCAGGAGAAGTTGATTTCTAGCATAACATGATGTGGAGGTATTCAGAGGACCTCTACTTAAATCTGTCATTTGCTTTATCATTAAAAGCCCAAATGTCTTCTATAGTGGCCTCATTCTATTACATACAGTGCTTGATTTCTGTTAAAAATTCAAACTCCCCTTAGGGTGGGGGTAAGGAATAGCTCTTAAAGCTACAGTCAGTCATTTACATTGTAGTATAATCTCAGACTCTTTCTTCAAAGAAGGTTTTGGAGGTTAAAGAATGTGAAGATGATACATGTTCAAATGTGTGCCTGTGGGTGTGTGTGTATGTGTTTGATTAGGAATGGTGTGTGGTGGGTGGGAAACAGAAGGCATATGTATAGCACAAGGAGTCAGGAATTCTGAAAACAAAACAAATTTCTTAGCAGTTTAGTAGAACTTGACATTTTATAATAGTATTGCTTCATTTTTGATTAATTATCTGAGTACATAGTATAGGAAGTATTACTTTCTGATTCACTTCCTCATCATTTATCACACAATAAAGAATCTGATACTGTATAGAAAGAACCTTATAGTTCTTAATTCTCTAGTCTTGGCATATATTCAGAAATCATTTTTGAGCAAAGCATAGTGTTAAGGAATATACAGAGGTGTAAGATTTGGTTCCTCTCCTAGTTTAGTACCTGACATATTTAAATCATAACAGTTTATAAAGATATAAGTCCCATAAAAGAGGGATAAATTAAGTTATATACTAATATAGAAAACAGTGATATGGTTTGGATGGTAGTCTCAGGTGATGGGCATATTGATAAGTAAAGTCATTTTGGAGATATTACATTCAAGATATATTGAATGTTCAATATTCTAAATGTTTAGAATTTATTTTTAGGAAAGTAGTCTTTAATCCCTCCCTCAGAACTGGTTTGCCTTAAGTTCTTCACAGTTCTTAAACAATAAGACTATCTAATACCTTGCTCCTCAAAATGTGTTCCAGGGATTGGCAGGGTGGGTATCACCTGGAAGCTGATTAGAAATGCAGAATTTCAGTTTCCTTTCCAGAACTACTGAATCAGAATATGCATTTTAACAAGTCCCCAGAGTAAACTATAGCACATTAAAGTTTAAGAAACACTGGTCTAACACCTCAGCTCAAGATAATTTCCCATAATGTTGGCACATTGGGAATATCTTGTTTATTGGTTAAGAGTTGGTGGAAGCAGGTGGGCTGACTACAATAGTAGTAAAGTAGTAAATAAAAGCCAACTGATGTATATATTATATCAAAGAGAAAGGCCCAAGAAAATTTATAAACAGGTCATTCAAAATGGAAAAAAAAAAACCACCAATTCAGCTACGCCACTTCAAGTGTAGGTAAGAATCCCTAAGAGATTCCTTCTGTCACAGCATCATAGAGTAATTACTATTCACAATAATGAAACCCATGTCATTATAAAATAGGTTAAATTACATTCAGCATCATATGATTAAGAAGGCAGGGAATAATGTGCTATAGAATGATTTTTAGCAAAATTTGGTTCATTTTACTTTTTAATTGCTATTTAAATAGGTATGCTCCAACTCACATGTGCTTTGGGTATCAAGAAACTGGATTTCCAGAAAAAAATTATTTGGAAAAAGTTTGATATTAAAAAAAAAGCAACCTAGTACATATTATGGGTAGGCAAAAATACTGAAGTAGGTTGCCATGCCCTCCTCCAGGGCATCTTCCCACACCCCTGGTGGCTCAGATGGTAAAGAATCTGCCTGCAGTGTGAAATACCTGAGTTTGACCCCTGAGTTGGGAAGATCCCCTGGAGGAGGGCATGGTAACCCACTCCAGTTTTCTTACCTGGAGAATTCCATGGACAGAAGGGTCTAGCAGGCTACAGTCCATGGGGTCACAAAGAGTCAGACCCAACTGAGCAACTAGGCACAAGCACACGTCATGGGTAATGATTTGGATAGAATCCATTACACATATTTAACAATTTAAAAAAATGTACATGTCTATATAAAAATTAGGTCTCAGATATCTCAGTAGCAAAGAATCTGCCTGCAACGCAGGAGACTTGGGCTCATTCGCTAGGTCAGGGAGATCCCCCAGGAAAAGGAAATGACTACCCATGCCAGTATTCTTGCCTGGGAAATCCCATGGACAAAGGAGCCTTGTGGGGCTACAGTTCATGGGATCATAAAGAGTCAGACACAACTTAGCAACCAAACAACAAAAACAGTGTAAGAATTATATGTGGTAAAGGCATTCTTCCTTTTTATACAATGTCAGGGGTCACTGATCCTAAAATATTTGGTTAAACTCAGAGGCACCATTTCTCAAATAGCATGTGAATATGGTTCTTTGGAGTTGTGTTGGACCTTGGCTTAGGGAGAGACATACTATCGTCTTTTCAGAGTTCAGGGCTGGTAAAGATTTTAGTCCCACCTTGCCTGCACTTATTTGGTTGACCTGTGTCATCTGCAGTGTGGGACAGGAGAGTGGAGGCTGCAGTGTTCTATTGCCCCTGAAATTTCTGCTTGATTGCTAAACATCACGGCCTTCTGTTTGTAGAGGTCATCCCACTCTGCTGACCAAGCGGTCTTTCTGCAAAAGCAATGCAGCAGCTTTTTATAAAATCCCTGAAGTGGTGGTAATTTAGGCCAACCCAGGATTTGAAATAGGCAAAGGTTGCTTTCACCATCCTTACTTTAAGCCTCCTTTACCTGTTTTTCCTCCCTATGTGACATCTTTGCAAGCCCTTCACCCAGCTTCCTACAGTTCCCAGGCACACAGTGTCCCCATTCTACCATGATGAATTGTAGGAACAGACTGTAGGATTAGGATAGGCCATGAACACTTTAGGGAGACTTAAAAATTATATACCTTTGGGAGAAAAGGGTAATTTGGGGCAATTCTGTCTAATTATGTAATGCTTTGGGGGAAATATTCAGTTTCATATTAAAAGGAAATAATCTTCTCACAAGCAAAGATGATGTTAGGTAAAAGATAAAGCACCCTGCCTTGCACTAGGAGGTACTCAGAAACATTTGCATAGCTGAAAAATTAATGTCCTATTAAAGACATTTTAGAAATCAGGAAACTTATGGGTAAGGTAATTCTCTTTAGAAAGAAAAGGGAAAGTTGCTGAGTTGTGTCCCACTCTTTGTGACCCCAGGGACCATACAGTCCATGGACTTCTCCAGGCCAGAGTACTGGAGTGGGTAGTCGTTCCCTTCTCCAGGAGATCTTCGCAACCCAGGGATCGAACTCAGGTCTCTCACTTTACAGGCAGATTCTTTACCAGCTGAGCCACCAGGGAAACCCACTTTCGGACTTTTCTCCATCTGTGAATCCATCTGTGATAGGTTGCCTTTTGCTTTGCTTATGGGTAATCATAAACTAGTTAACAATGGTGGCATTTTATCTAATAATACTATAAAATCACTTCTTCCAACAACATATGTCAAAATATCCTGATGAAATAATTCCCTTCTCATAAATTTTCTCAATGGTCAATAGCCACACTTCAATGAGTCTATTTTAGGAGCTGTAATAATCAGTTCAGTTCAGTTCAGTTCAGTCACTCAGTCATGTCTGACTCTTTGCAACCCCCTGACTTGCAGCACGCCAGGCCTCCCTGTCCATCACCATCTCCCGGAGTTCACTCAAACTCACATCCATCAAGTTGGTGATGCCATCTAGCCATCTCATCCTCTGTCGTCCCCATCTCCTCCTGCCCCCAATCCCTCCCAGCATCAGAGTCTTTTCCAATTAGTCAATTCTTCGCATGAGGTGGCCAAAGTACTGAGTTGTAGTTTTAGCATCATTCCTTCCAAAGAAATCCCAGGGCTGATCTCCTTCAGAATGGACTGGTTGGATCTCCTTGCAGTCCAAGGGACTCTCAAGAGTCTTCTCCAGCACCACAGTTCAAAAGCATCAATTCTTTAGTGCTCAGCTTTCTTCACAGCTGTAATAATAAATTTTAGTAATTGCTTCTGAGATTTATGCACCTTTATCTCTAAGCAGAAAGCATGAGTTTCCATTTCTAAATGTCCACCCACCATGTTGACCCACTGACATTTCAAATGTACTGCATTCACCAAAGAATTCAACATCTTGCTCTCAAACTGTTTTCTGTTTGTGGGTTTTCTCTATTTTGTTAAAACATTTTTTATCCTCTTGATAGATCAAACAAAATAGGTAAATATATTTTAAAAAACACACACAAGTGTTATAAACAAAGAGTGAGTAAGAGTTGTGGGACCACCTTGAAGGGTCAGGCTGATGCTGTAAGGTAGTATATTCTGAGGATTCCACTCTGATTCCTGTTGCTACTATAAAAGACTATCACAAACATAGTGGCTTGAGACAGCTCAGATTGATGATCTTACCATTCTAGAGATGAGATGTCCAAAATGGGTTGCTGAGGCGGCGTTCCTTCTGGAGACTCTAGAAGAGAAGCTATTGCCTTGCTTTTCATAGTTTCTGGAAGTACCTGCATTCATAGTTCATAGCCTCTTCTTGGCATCACTCTGACCTCTGCTTTCCTCATCACATCATCCCTGACCTTGACTTGTTCACTTATTAAGACACTTGTGATTATTGTGAACCCACCCAACTTATCTAGTATAATCTCCCCAACTCAAGATTCTTCATTTAATGATAGTTTATAAGCCTGTTTTCCAAGTAAAGTAACATGATTACAAATTCCAGGGATTAAGAAGTGGACATCTTTGTGTGTGTGTGTGTGTGTGTATATGTGTGCGTGCGCATGTGCGCGTGCACGCTCTCAGTCACTCCGTCATGTCTGACTGTTTGTAACTTCATGGAATGTAGCCCACGAGACCCCTCTGTCCATTGCATTTTCCTGGCAAGAATACTGGAGTGGGCTGCCATTTCCTCTTCCAGGGGATCTTTCCAACCCAAGGATCAACCCCCCATCTTCTGCATTGGCAGGCAGATTCTTTACCACAGAGCCACCTGGGAATCCCTGGACATCTTTAACCGGCTGTCATTTAGTTTGTTGTTGTTGTTCAATGGCTAACTTGTGTCCAACTCTTTATGACCCCATGGAGAGCAGCACACCAGGCTTCTCTGTCCTCCAGCATCTCCTGGAGTTTGTTCAAATTTATGTCCATTGAGTCAGTGATGCTATCTTACCATCCCATCCTCTGCTTCCCCCTTCTCCTTTTGCCTTTAGTTTACCATTTACTGTAAATCCCCAATCTGTCTTTCCAGCTAGTCTTCCACTCAGTTTAGGTGAACAGAAAAATTTATTGGTCTACCATGGTTTCCTTATGTCTTTACTCACGTTGTTCTTGCTTTCAAGGAAAATATTCTTTCACCTTCTGTCCATGTCCAAAGGTTTCCCATTTTTTCAGGCAAAGTCAGTTATATATAATTCTAGAATTCCTCCCTGCTCCTCTCTCGTAATAGCTTCCTCCTCTCAAATTCCATAATAGTTACCTCTAATTTTTATGACTCTTATACACAAATATGCACAAGCTGGAATTAAGATTGCTGGAAGAAATATCAATAACCTCAGATATGCAGATGACAACATCTTTGTAGCAGAAAGTGAAGAGGAACTAAAAAGCCTCTTGATGAAAGTGAAAGAGAAGAGTGAAAAGGTTGGCTTAAAGCTCAACATTTAGAAAACTAAGATCTTGGCATCTGGTCCCATCACTTCATGGGAAATAGATGGGGAAACAGTGGAAACAGTGTCAGACTTTATTTTTGGGGGGCTCCAAAATCACTGCAGATGGTGACTGCAGCCATGAAATTAAAAGATGCTTACTCCTTGGAAGGAAAGTTATGACTGACCTAGATGGCATATTAAAAAGCAGAGATATTACTTTGCCAACAAAGCATCACTACGAACAAAGCTAGTTGAGGTGATGGAATTCCAGTGGAGCTATTCCAAGTCCTGAAAGATGATGCTGTGAAGGCGCTGCACTCAATATGCCAGCAAATTTGGAAAACTCAGCAGTGGCCACAAGATTGGAAAAGGTCAGTTTTCATCCCAATCCCAAAGAAAGGCAATGCCAAAGAATGCTCAAACTACCGAACAATTGCACTCATCTCACACGCTAGTAAAGTAATGCTCAAAATTCTCCAAGCCAGGCTTCAGCAATATGTGAACCGTGAACTTCCTGATGTTCAAGCTGGTTTTAGAAAAGGCAGAGGAACCAGAGATCAAATTGCCAACATCCGCTGGATCATGGAAAAAGCAAGAGAGTTCCAGAAAAGCATCTATTTCTGCTTTATTGACTATGCCAAAGCCTTTGACTGTGTAGATCACAATAAATATGGAAAATCCTGAAAGAGATGGGAATACCAGAGCACCTGATCTGCCTCTTAAGAAATCTGTATGCAGGTCAGGAAGCAACAGTTAGAACTGGTCATGGAACAACAGACTGGTTCCAAATAGGAAAAGGAGTACGTCAAGGCTGCATATTGTCACCATGTTTATTTAACTTATATGCAGAGTACATCATGAGAAATGCTGGACTGGAAGAAACACAAGTTGGAATCAAGATTACTGGGAGAAATATCAATAACCTCAGATATGCAGATGACACAACTCTTATGGCAGAAAGTAAAGAGGGGCTAAAAAGCCTCTTGATGAAAGTGAAAGTGGAGAGTGAAAAGGTTGGCTTAAAGCTCAACATTCAGAAAACGAAGATCATGGCATCTGGTCCCATCACTACATGGGAAATAGATGGGGAAACAGTGGAAACAGTGTCAGACTTTGTTTTTCTGGGCTCCAAAATCACTGCAGATGGTGACTGCAGTCATGAAATTAAAAGACGCTTACTCCTTGGAAGGAAAGTTATGACCAACCTAGATAGCATATTCAAAAGCAGAGACATTACTTTACCAACAAAGATTCGCCTCGTCAAGGCTATGGTGTTTCCTGTGGTCATGTATGGATGTGAGAGTTGGACTGTGAAGAAGGCTGAGCGCTGAAGAATTGATGCTTTTGAACTGTGGTGTTGGAGAAGACTCTTGAGAGTCCCTTGGACTGCAAGGAGATCCAACCAGTCCATTCTGAAGGAGATCAATCCTGGAATTTCTTTGGAAGGAATGATGCTAAAGCTGAAACTCCAGTATTTTGGCCACCTCATGCGAAGAGTTGACTCATTGGAGAAGACTCTGATGCTGGGAGGGATTGAGGGCAGGAGGAGAAGGGGACGACAGAGGATGAGATGGCTGGATGGCATCACTGACTCGATGGATATGAGTCTGGGTGACCTCCGGGAGCTGGTGATGGACAGGGAGGCCTGGCGTGCTGCGGTTCATGGGGTCGCAAAGAGTCGGACACGACTGAGCGACTGATCTGATCTCTGATCTGATCTGATCTGATCTGAACAAAGGTTCTTCTAGTCAAGGCTATGGTTTTTCCTGTGGTCATGTATGGATGTGAGAATTGGACTGTGAAGAAAGCTGAGCGCCAAAGAATTGATGCTTTTGAACTGTGGTGTTGGAGAAGACTCTTGAGAGTCCCTTGGACTGCAAGGAGATCCAACCAGTCCATTCTAAAGGAGATCAGCCCTGGGATTTCTTTGGAAGGAATGATGCTAAAGCTGAAACTCCAATACTTTGGCCACCTTATGTGAAGAGTTGAGTCACTGGAAAAGACTCTGATGCTGGGAGGGATTGGTGGCAGGAGGAGAAGGGGATGACAGAGGATGAAATGGCTGGATGGCATCACTGACTCAGTGCACATGTGTTTGGGTGAACTCCGGGAGTTGGTGATGGACAGGGAGGCCTTGCGTGCTGGGGCTCATGGGGTCGCAAAGAGTTGGACATGACTGAGTGACTGAACTGAACTGATACACAAATAATTTTAGTAGAAGGTGAAAAACAGTATGTCTTCTTCCCTTCTAGACTGTGAAGTCTTCAAGGGAATATTCTGCATCTCATTTATCTTTGTACATCATGCTTACCTGCACCCAACTCCCACCTTCCTGCACAGATCATTGCCCACTGTGGATGCCCAGTAAATATTTTTTGAAAGGTTTAATGAATTTCCAGAAATCACCCCCATCATTTTGAAAGAGTCATGACACCCTAGGGACATGTACTCAGGCTCTCTAAATATTCTTTTTTTTTTTTTTTTAACTCTCCAGCATGGTGCTGTCCATACTTGAAATATAGGTTGTTTTCATTCCTTTCTGTTTTTCTCAGATATATTGATAGTAGAAAATATTATGAAAAGTACTAGGCTTTACTGCTTTTTAAATATATGATCACACTTAAAAGCTTTTATTTTCTCTCAGAAGAGAAATTTAGAACTCAGAAAAGGGGAAATAAAATGTCAGCACTCCTATAATTACAAATGACAATGTTATTGAAATGTAGAAATTCAATTTTTAAAAAGTCAAGGAAGGTGATTTTTTAAAAAACACTTAGTTATTCCTGCGTATCTAATTGGCAGAAATTACAAGTTACCTTCCTCTCCTTATTTTCCTCTACTGAGATCTTAAAAATGAGTTTCATGTCTTGACTTTACAGATTTGACAGCTACTGTTACCACCCTCTTCAATCACTGCAAGATGTGTATCCTTAGGTATAAGAAATCCAAAGGTACAAAGGAGATTGGAAAGAAAGATCATTTTCTCTCCTTTCTCCAGGTGTTTTCATGCTACCCAGGAGTGTTCAGTCATTGCTTTGAGCTGGGTGAAATTACGAGAACTACAGCTAAGTATGTCAATATTTCATTCTCCTGCAGCACTGGATGGGAGGCACTGGTGGAACAGAATCCTGTTTTTCACACTTCAGTGATTTTTCCCTATTGCTATGAGCAGAGAGAAAGAAAACTGATAACCTGTTTATTAACTTCTAGAAATTTGCTCTCACCTTTTGCCCTACACAAGACAGAGGACTTTGTAGTTTGCCCGTATCATCAAATAATCATTGAATGATAGTAAGCATGACTGGCTGGGGGAGTCATTCTAATGGTGGTGAGAATGCATCTGGGCTGTAGGATGACTGCATTCTATCTCCGGTTTCTTGAAGTAGTTCCCTTAGCTGTGGTGATATAAATGGCTTGGTGTCCCCATAACAGGTTGTGACCACATGACCCTAAGATGTTTGTATTTCCCCCCAACTCTCACCATTGTAATTTAAGTATATTCTAACTGAAGAATTGATGCTTTTGAACTGTGGTGTTGGAGAAGACTCTTGAGAGTCCCTTGGACTGCAAGGAGATCCAACCAGTCCATTCTAAAGGAGATCAGCCCTGGGTGTTCTTTGGAAGGAATGATGCTAAAGCTGAAACTCCAGTACTTTGGCCACCTCATGGAAAGAGTTGACTCATTGGAAAAGACTCTGATGCTGGGAGGGACTGGGGACAGGAGGGAAAGGGGACGACAGAGGATGAGATGGCTGGATGGCATCACCGACTCGATGGATGTGAGTTTGAGTGAACTCTGGGAGATGGTGATGGACAGAGAGGCCTGGAATGCTGCAATTCATGGGGTCGCAAAGAGTCGAACTTGACTGAGTGACTGAACTGAACCTTCAAAAGTCAACATGTGTTAAATTCTAGGTAACAAAGTACAAAATAACCCTAATCTGGAGCAAACAACCCAATCAATGTAGTATTGTCATAAATGAGTACTAAGTAAATGTCTCCTATCTATTTAGTAAAAACATGCAGAAAATAGATTCTAAAATAAATAGATTGTGTGCAGTCAATTTTAAATAATCTGGTTTTATGCTAAGTGCCATGTTATCTGTAGGTTGAAGCTGTTTCTCTGGTGCTTGATAAGAACATTCTCAAACCAAACATCTTTTTATTGGTCACATTGCTTTAAGCATATCAGTAGACAAAGACACTTCTTGCATATACCCCACACCTGATTCTACTTACACAAAATAAAATTTTGAACCTCTGAATTCCAAAGCAAAGCATGCCATAGAGGCAAAGTCTCCTCTGCTGGAGTCACCATCATGCTGGAAAGATAGCCTGAGCGCCAGCCATGAGCCACAATAGGTGTGGATAAGGAGTGCTCCCATACTCTGCTACCTCACTGCTTCCTGAAGGTCTCCTCTCATGAGAGAAAAGGAAGATGCCCCAGTGTGATTCTGGAGAAGCTGTGGTTTATTGCCCATACTTCATTACCCGGGTGCTGTATGTTCCTGAGGAGAGTTCTCGCTGGGTTCAGCACAGGAAATTAGATAAAACCATCTGATGGGCCCATGACCTTCAAAGGTTGACACAAGGCAGCAAATAGCATAGCCAATTCTTCAGAGACTCCTTTAAGATAAATTAGTGTACAATGTACATAGCATTCATTTGAATTAAGGAGAAAAGATTAGATATCATATCAAAGGTGTCTGGGACAAAATTCAGAATCTTTGGATTTTTATCTTCTGTAAGTTGTTTAGTTGCTAAATCGTGTCAGACTCTTTGCAACCCCAAGGAGTATAGTCCACCAGGCTTCTCTGTCTATGGGATTTCTCAGGCAAGAATACTAGAATGGGTTGCCATTTCCTTCTCTAGGGGATCTTCCCGATTCAGGGATTGAACCCACATCTGCATTGGCAGATGGATTATTTACCACTGCACAACCTGGGAAGCCCATTCTAAAGTAATCACCCACTATTTTCCCATTTTAAAAATATTCCCCAATCTATTTAATTTAGAATCTATTTCTTTTCTGCATGTTTTCCCTAAGTAGGAGGTATTTACTTATACTTAGTACTTCTTTATGACAGTATTACCTTGATGGAGTTGATTTGTTCAGACCTGGGTTATTTTGTACTTTGTTACCAGTGAGTTACCTATAAGCTGATAGAATTAAGAACCAGACCTCAACTGTAAGTTAATAATTGTGGACAATTTTGAAGCTTGTCATTTGTGCCAATGCTCACTGCAACATAAACTCTTTCATTCATCATCCATTGCCCTCTGTGAATCAGGAATTAGAACTGATATGGTGAATAAGATTATCACTGACATTTAGAACCCAATAATTAATAAAAAATCATCCTGCATTTATTCCTCCCTGCCCTTTACCTCCCAAGTTAACTCATCAGTAAGTTCCACAGCACTGATTCCAGAACAATCCCTCTGCTCACCTGTATTGCCACCAGTCTGGGGCAAGCCAGGATCATCTCCTACCTACAATGCAAAACCTCCTCATTTGTTTCTCTACTTCTCATCAACTCTTCAAACCCCGTAATACTTATTTCAGTGATCATACATGAGGATATTTTAAATATAGAAATGAAATCATGTTATTATTCACACTTAGCATAAAGTCTCAGTACCCTACCTACCCTACAAAGCTCTTATCTGACTCCTACCTTCTTTCTTCCTTACTGACCCTCTTGGATCATACTGTCTGTCTTTTTGTCCTTTAGATGCTTCAAACTCTTTCCAGCCTAAGGGTTTTGAGATAGTTGTTCCCTAGAACATTTGCACTCTCCCCTGAGCTAATCATAAGGGATTTGATTTAGGTCATACCTGAATGGTCTAGTAGTTTTCTCTACTTTCTTCAATTTCAGTCTGAATTTGGCAATAAGGAGCTCATGGTCCGAGCCACAGTCAGCTCCTGGTCTTGTTTTTGCTGATTGTATAGAGCTTCTCCATCTTTGGCTGCAAAGAATATAATCGATCTGATTTCGGTGTTGACCATCTGGTGATGTCCATGTATAGAGTCTTCTCTTGTGTTGCTGGAAGAGGGTATTTGCTATGACCAGTGCATTTTCTTGGCAAAACTCTATTAGTCTTTGCCCTGCTTCATTCCGTATTCCAAGGCCAAATTTGCCTGTTACTCCAGGTGTTTCTTGACTTCCTACTTTTGCATTCCAGTCCCCTATAATGAAAAGGACATCTTTTTTGGGTGTTAGTTCTAAAAGGTCTTGTAGGTCTTCATAGAACCTTTCAACTTCAGCTTCTTCAGCGTTACTGGTTGGGGCATAGACTTGGATTACTGTGACATTGAATGGTTTGCCTTGGAAACGAACAGAGATCATTCTATCGTTTTTGAGATTGCATCCAAGTACTGCATTTCGGACTCTTTTGTTGACCATGATGGCCACTCCATTTCTTCTGAGGGATTCCTGCCCACAGTAGTAGATATAATGGTCATCCGAGTTAAATTCACCCATTCCAGTCCATTTTAGTTCGCTAATTCCTAGAATGTCAACATTCACTCTTGCCATCTCTTGTTTGACCACTTCCAATTTGCCTTGATTCATGGACCTGACATTCCAGGTTCCTATGCAGTACTGCTCTTTACAGCATCGGACTTTGCTTCTATCACCAGACACATCCTGATGAACTATGGAATGAGGTTCGTGACATTGTACAGGAGACAGGGATCAGGACCATCCCCATGGAAAAGAAATGCAAAAAAGCAAAATGGCTGTCTGGGGAGGCCTTACAAATAGCTGTGAAAAGAAGAGAAGCGAAAAGCAAAGGAGAAAAGGAAAGATATAAACATTTAAATGCAGAGTTCCAAAGAATAGCAAGAAGAGATAAGAAAGCCTTCTTCAGCGATCAATGCAAAGAAATAGAGGAAAACAACAGAATGGGAAAGACTAGGGATCTCTTCAAGAAAATCAGAGATACCAAAGGAACATTTCATGCTAAGATGGGCACGATAAAGGACAGAGATGGTGTGGACCTAACAGAAGCAGAAGATATTAAGAAGAGGTGGCAAGAATACACAGAAGAACTGTACAAAAAAGAGCTTCAAGACCCAGATAATCATGATGATGTGATCACTGACCTAGAGCCAGACATCTTGGAATGTGAAGTCAAATGGGCCTTAGAAAGCATCACTATGAACAAAGCTAGTGGAGGTGATGGAATTCCAGTGGAGCTATTCCAAGTCCTGAAAGATGATGCTGTGAAGGTGCTGCACTCAATATGCCGGCAAATTTGGAAAACTCAGCAGTGGCCACAAGATTGGAAAAGGTCAGTTTTCATCCCAATCCCAAAGAAAGGCAATGCCAAGGAGTGCTCAAACTACCGAACAATTGCACTCATCTCACACGCTAGTAAAGTAATGCTCAAAATTCTCCAAGCCAGGCTTCAGCAATATGTGAACCGTGAACTTCCTGATGTTCAAGCTGGTTTTAGAAAAGGCAGAGGAACCAGAGATCAAATTGCCAACATCCGCTGGATCATGGAAAAAGCAAGAGAGTTCCAGAAAAACATCTATTTCTGCTTTATTGACTATGCCAAAGCCTTTGACTGTGTGGATCACAATAAACTGTGGAAAATTCTGAAAGAGATGGGAATACCAGAGCACCTGATCTGCCTCTTGAGAAATCTGTATGCAGGTCAGGAAGCAACAGTTAGAACTGGTCATGGAACAACAGACTGGTTCCAAATAGGAAAAGGAGTACGTCAAGGCTGCATATTGTCACCATGTTTATTTAACTTATATGCAGAGTACATCATGAGAAATGCTGGACTGGAAGAAACACAAGTTGGAATCAAGATTGCCGGGAGAAATATCAATAACCTCCGATATGCAGATGACACCACTCTTATGGCAGAAAGTAAAGAGGGGCTAAAAAGCCTCTTGATGAAAGTGAAAGTGGAGAGTGAAAAGGTTGGCTTAAAGCTCAACATTCAGAAAACGAAGATCATGGCATCTGGTCCCATCACTTCATGGGAAATAGATGGGGAAACAGTGGAAACAGTGTCAGACTTTGTTTTTCTGGGCTCCAAAATCACTGCAGATGGTGACTGCAGCCATGAAAGTAAAAGACGCTTGCTCCTTGGAAGGAAAGTTGTGACCAACCTAGATAGCATATTCAAAAGCAGAGACATTACTTTACCAACAAAGGTTCGCCTAGTCAAGGCTATGGTCTTTCCTGTGGTCATGTATGGATGTGAGAGCTGGACTGTGAAGAAGGCTGAGCGCTGAAGAATTGATGCTTTTGAACTGTGGTGTTGGAGAAGACTCTTGAGAGTCCCTTGGACTGCAAGGAGATCCAACCAGTCCATTCTGAAGGAGATCAATCCTGGAATATCTTTAGAAGGAATGATGCTAAAGCTGAAACTCCAGTATTTTGGCCACCTCATGCGAAGAGTTGACTCATTGGAGAAGACTCTGATGCTGGGAGGGATTGAGGGCAGGAGGAGAAGGGGCCGACAGAGGATGAGATGGCTGGATGGCATCACTGACTCGATGGATGCGAGTCTGAGTGACCTCCGGGAGCTGGTGATGGACAGGGAGGCCTGGCCTGCTGCGGTTCATGGGGTTGCAAAGAGTCGGACACGACTGAGCGACTGATCTGATCTGATCTGAGCTAATCACAGATTGACTTCCTTTGGTTGGTCAAGTCCAAGAGCCTTTCGACAGATGAGCCATATAAGGACCCTCCCTTTTATCCTGTTCTATCACCCTTTGATTTTTGTTGTTGCTAGGAAAGTGAAAGTCACTCAGTCGTGTCGGATTCTTTGTGACCCCATGGACAGTCCATGGAATTCTCCAGGACAGAATACTGGAGTGGGTAACCTTTCCCTTCTCCAGGGGATCTTCCCAACCCAGGAATCAAAGCCAGGTCTCCCACATTACAAGCCGATTCTTTTCTAGTTGAGACACCAACGAAGCCCTTGTTGTTGCTACTATTTATTTATTGTTTCCATGGTTGGATTGTTGGAAAAGAGCAGCCTCTGAAATCTGGGAACTGGACTAATCTACACAGTGAGGCCATAGTGTAATTTGAAGCTGCCCAGGATCTCACAGGAAGATCATTTTTTTTCACCTGCTGGACAGAAACCATATCATAGAATACCAACATGAGACATGTCACTATGAGACCAAGATAAGGTAAATTAAAAAAAAAAAAAAAAAAACCAAGGCCACATTATTCTTTTGTTTACAAACAGTTAAAATCAAAGTGACTGTGTAGCCTACAAAATTATCTTTTGGTTAAAATGAATGAATACCACTTATTTACCAATCATTGCTCCATCCTGACACTAGTCTGCTCTTGCTATAGGTAATATTTATTGAGACATGTAGTCAATTGTAGAATTACCTTTACTTCCTGTTAGCATCCAATCCAGAACAAAGCTCTGCTTTCTTAACCTTGCCCCAAGTCAACTAATACAAGCCCAAACTCTTTAATAAGTCTTTTCTAACACCCTCTTACTGAGACACTCATGGTTCCCTATGACATGTGTTTTCGCTATCTACAACAATTAATAAACCCCACTCGTCCAACTGAAGGTGTATTCCTAGTGATCTCTGGTTGGAGGACATTGACGGTGGTATATTCATCAGCTGTAGGTTTTCTGATTTTTTTCTATCTAGAAGATGGACTGTAGCAGGACCTTGTCTTGTTCACTAGTATATCCAGAGTTTGCAATTTAGTACACCCAACACATATTTGTTCAATGACTTGACCTTATTTATATGGAGATTTAATATGCCTTTGAGCATTGATTTTCACATACAAATCCTTGGCCCCAAGACACAACGTTCTACTTGGTGTTTTGCAGCCTGAACCAGAAAGCTACAGCCTTTATTTGCTTTTCATAGACTAATGGCGCACAAACCATTGAACTTGAATTTTTCACAACGCAGTTAAGGGCTATCTACCAGATTAACAATTCAAAAACCTTTGCATTTATAAGGTAAAAATAACTTACAATTACACTTACTCAAAATTCAAACTGCATAATCTAGAGTTAGCCTGCCACATTCTGCTGGGCAGTGCTTTTAGGCTACCACTGCACAGGCAAGTGAAGATGGTAACAAGAGCTCCTATTTGACTTGTATTGAATGTAGTTTTCAATGATAACAGTTTTACTTTTTAATAAATTGGTTATAAGTTTAACTTCAGCATTTACAATTTAGTTTATTTGAGTTTTTTGGTTAACTCTCTGTTGTTAGTTCAACTTTCTATTGTTGCTAAGTCATGTCCAACTCTTTGTGAGCCCATGAACTGCAGCATACCAGGCTACCCTGTCCTTCACTATCTCCTGGAGTTTGCTCAAACTCATGTCCATTGAGTCAGTGATGCCATCCACCATCTCATCCTCTGTTGCCCCCTTTTCCTCCTGCCCTCAATCGTTCCCACTATCAGGGTCTTTTCCAATATGTTGGGCCTTTGCATCAAGTGGCTGAAGTATTAAGAGCTTCAGCTTCAGCATCAGTCCTTCCAATTAATATTCAGGGTTGACTTCCTTTAGGATTGACTGGTTTGATCTTCTTGTTGTCCAAGGGACTCTCAAGAGTCTTCTCTAGCACCACAAGTCAAAAGCATCATTCTTCAACACTGAGCCTTCTTTATGGTCTAACTCTCACATCCGTACATGACTACTAGAAAACCATAGCTTTCACAACATGAACTTTTGTTGGAAAAGTGATTCTCAGCTTTTTAATATGCTGCCTAGGTTTTTCATAGCTTTTCTTCCAAGGAACAAGTTTCTTTTAATTCATGGCTGCAGTCACCATCTGCAGTGATTTTGGAGCCCAAGAAAATAAAATTCATCACTGTTTGCACTTTTTCTCCATCTATCTGTCATGAAGTGATGGGACTAGATGCTATGATCATAGTTTTTTGAATGTTCAGTTTTAAGCCAGCTTTTTCACTCTCCTCCTTCATCCTCATTGAGAGTCTCTTTAGTTCCTCTTCAATTTCTGCCATTAGGGCAGTGTCATGTGCATATCGAAGTTGTTGATATTTCTCCCAGCAATCTTGATTCCAGCTTGTGCTTCATCCAGCTCAGCATTTCACATTATTTACTCTGCATTGAAGTACTCCTTTCCCAATTTTGAACCAGTTTGTTGTTCTATGTCTGGTTCTAACTGTTGTTTCTTGACCTGCATACAAGTTTCTCAAGAGATAGGTAAGGTGGTCTGGTATTCCCATCTCTTTAAGAATTCAGCAGTTTGTTGTGATCCACATATTCAAAGGCTTTAGTGTAGTCAATGAAGCAGAAGTAGATGTTTTTCTGAAATTGCCTTGCTTTCTCTATGATCTAACAGATGTTGGCAGTTTGATCTCTGGTTTTTCTGCCTTTTCTAAACCCAGCTTGTACATTTATAATTTCTCAGTTCACATACTGTTGAAGCCTAGTTTGAAGAATTTGGGGCACTACCTTGCTTGTATGTGAAATGAGCACAGTTGTATAGTAATTTGAACAGTCTTTGGCATTGCCTTTCTTTGGGATTGGAATGAAGACTGACCTTTTCTACCCTGTGGCCACTGCTGAATTTTCCAAATTTGCTGGCATATTGAGTGCAGTACCTCAGCAGCATCCTCTTTTAGTATTTGAAATAGCTTAGCTGGAATTCCATCACCTCTACTAGTTTTATTCATAGTAATGTTTCCCAAAACCCACTTGACTTCACACACCAGAATGTCTGTCTCTGTGTGAGTGACCACATCATCATGGTTATCCGGGTCACTAAGACCTTTTTTGTATAATTCTTCAGAGTATTCTTGCCACTTCTTCTTCTTCTCTTCTGCTTCTTTTAGTACTGAGTCATTTCTATCCTTTTTTTGTACCTATCTTTGCATGAAATGTTCCCTTGGTATCTCCAGTTTTCTTGAAGAGATCTTTAGTCTTTCCCTTTATATTGATTTCCTCTACTTCTTTGCATTGTTGACTTAAGAAGGCTTTCTTATCTCTCCTTGCTATTATCTGGAACTCTGAGTTCAGTTGGGTATATCTTTCCCTTCTCCCTTGCCTTTCAGCACATAATTACGTAACGCATAATTGTGTCAACTAACGTGCCAGTTAGAATTTCATACATTTGCTTTAAAGCTCAAAAATTAATCATCAGTTAATCTCTTCCCATCTCTTGCTTCACAGGTTTATTAGTACAGTGATGCTTTGGTCTATTGTATGTTTACAGGTAGGCTGGGCAGGATTTGGGGCTCCTTTTCTACCTACATAGATCAAGAATAAAATCAGGTTAAGATGAAATACCTAAGAAAATTCTATTTACTGAGCCACTAAGCCCTGAAGCTTTGTGCTTTGTAATTTAGCCATAATTTTGGATAATGTAGACATCCTTTGAAAGCAGAAGACAACTAGACCAGTATATCTGCTGGCCTACGTACATGACAAAGGAAAAGCCAACAGCAATGAGTAACCCCTCTTTTCATTTTCCAGTCTAACAGCTATGTTGTGTATCTACCTAGATTTTAGCAAGGAAGAGCCTTTTCTAGTATATTCTGTCATTATGACAGAACAGTCAAACAGTTTTCTGCTTACCAAGACCATGGCAGGCACTTTGTCTCTTTCCGTGCGTTTCCACAGATGAAGATAAAAGAACCATTTTGTAAGATTCAGAGAAATTATTTATTATGTAATAAAGCCTTTAATTTAGGAGAACGGTTTCATTCTTTAATATTTTGCCAACCATCCCACTCTGCAAGGATTCAGCAGAGATAAACATATAAATGTTTCAGTTCTGAATTACTATGTGGGTGTCTCTCAAAGGATCTGATTTTGAAGTAGAACAAATAAAAATAAATGGTATTTGTTGCTTTTTTCCATTCACAGAGATATGAAACTCTAGCTTTTGATGAATTCAAATTCCATTTGCTTCCATGTCATTAGCTTTCAATTGTTTTATAATTATGAAACTACAATTAAATACACAAATTGAGTAGACCTTGAAATAGGGCCTATTTGATGCATTAGAACAATTTTTATGGGAAAAATATGTTATAATGACATCCCTGCTGCTGCTGCTGCTGCTAAGTCGCTTCAGTCATGTCCAACTCTGTGCGACCCCATGATGGCAGCCCATCAAGCTTCGCCGTCCCTGGGATTCTCCAGGCAAGAACACTGAAGTGGGTTGCCATTTCCTCTCCAGAATTGAAGAATTCAAAGTTTCTCATCTCATCTCTCTCTTCAAAAATTCACAGGTGCTTCCTAAGGGGGGTGGGGGTGGGGGTGTTACTTTGTTTCATCTGTAATAAATTCAGATACAATTAGCTTCTCCTTCTAGTTAAGTAGAATGTTGACATAATGGGTTCAAAATTGGATGAACTGTACACATGCCTCTATAGTAAATATTTTGAAGGTTATTAAAGGAACAATAAGATATCATGAGTCTCAATCAATCAGTATATCAGTTAATCACATATTACATATCAATGCTATACTGTGGTTCTGGGCTGGGCTACCATGCTGTAAATGATAACCTAAGATTTGTAGGACATGGTCTTCTCCATCAGGAGGTTTTCAAACAAGAACAGCACATAGATATACTGAAAATAACAATAACATACCAAAAATAATAATGAAGGTGGTCTCTAAATATTATAAAACCTTTAGAGCAGTGATTCTCAAAATCTTGAGGCAGGAGTAGAGGACATCTATAAGACCTTTTCAGTAAAGTCAAAACTATTTTCATAATAATGCTAAGATTTTATTTGCTATTTTCATTCTTATTTTTACCATAAGAGTACAGTGGAGTTTTTCAGAGACTAAATGACATGTGACTTTGCAACAGACTGAATGCAGAAACAGGTATTAGTACCCAAATGTCTTATATTACACCAGATATTTAAAATATTTTAAAAAATATAAAACAATGCTGTGCTCTTAAGGATTTTTTTTGTTTTAAAAATATTTATTTTCTAAATGTATATTTTATGTTAACATGTAATAGATTTACTGTTTTTATTTTAAGTGAATTAATAAGTAACACTTTTTTACTTTTAATTTCTAATAGAATATATATCCATGGATATAATCTGTATAAACAGAAGATCTTTGGAGTCTTTAGTAATTTTTAAGAATGAAATGTTCCTTGAAACTAAAATATTTAAGAGTTGCTATTTTAGAGAAATACTAGATTACGTATGGTACACATTGTCCTACCTCTTCTGGGGTTCTACACAATTTATCACTGTATTTAGATCCAAGTAGCAGATTATTAAGTAAACATCTTTTCAAAATTTACAGAGTTTGTGATACTAGATCTTTTTCTTCTTTCAGTGGTAGTGGGTTTCCTGACCATAATGAATTTTCTTGAGAGCAGCTGAACTTTTGATTTTTCCACACATCAGACACATTGCCTTAGGTCAGGCCATGGGGTAATTCTGTATCATAATTTGTTCGCTGTCCCAATCAGATGTGAAATGCATTTAAATAATGTAGAAGGAAATGGCAACCCACTCCAGTACTCTTGCCTGGAAAAATCCCATGGACAGAGGAGCCTGTTAGGCTGCAGTCCATGGGATCGCTAAGGGTCGGCTACAACTGAAGCAACTTCACTTTCACTTTTAACTTTCATGCATTGGAGAAGGAAATGGCAGCCCACTCCAGTGTTCTTGCCTGGAGAATCCCAGGGACAGGGGAGCCTGGTGGGCTGCCGTCTATGGGGTTGCACAGAGTCGGACACGACTGAAGCGACTTAGCAGCAGCAGCAGCAATGTGTTAATAGTAATGGTTTAACTTACAAAGTGAGTAAATAAGTTTATTCTGTTTGTCTAAAATGGTCAGCTGTGTAGATTCAAGTTTATCTATGATAATATCACTCTCACATACTTGCATCCCACAGGTCTTCTTAGGTGAAAGGGAAAGGATGAGGGTGTAGCCAGCTTGCTTGGAGTGTGTCATGCTTGTGAATGCCATTCGTCATGCTTGTCGCAATGCAAGTGAAGTTGAGAATCTCAATGGCAACTAATGCAGCATTTATGGAAGTGACTAAACTCAGCAGACACTAATGAATTCATTGTTTTTGATTGATTGAATTGGAGGTCATATACAAAATACAGCTGAAAAAAAAGCCTAGCATTTTCCAAAGAGTTTGGATAAAACCTAACGCATTGCAAAATGAAACATAGCATCTTGCCAAGGCTTTGCATGAATACTGATTCAAAAATTTCTAAGTATTTACCTTGCAAGGTCATTCTTTTTTAACTTTTTTCATACCTAATTTGAAAATTTGTAAGTTTTTACCTTGCCAAAGTCTTTAGTGTTTAATTCAGTTCAGTCACTCAGTTGTGTTTAATTAACATAGAACAATAATAGCTTCCACTGTGAGTAAGCTGTGTCAAAAGTAAATTATGTAGAAGGATAGAATTGAAACAGTCTGTGGGCACTTAGCTCTGTGGGCACTTAGCAGCAACTTCTTCATGTTAATAGTTGATTATTACTATTTATTGACCATTGAATGTGTGCCAATTTTCTTCTAAGTGCTATATATTATCTCACTTATAGCTTATGGGAAATTTCAAAGGGTGTGTGTTGCCATTATTCTCATGAAGAAGCTGAGAGTCAAGAAGATTGTGCTAACCATCTGATCTAAGCCCCAAGCTTAGGTCAGATCTGTCTGATCTCACTGCCCATGCTCATACACTGAATTACTCTCTCCCCTGTGATCACACAGTACTTGCATTTGCTTGGCAAAAGTGTTTTCTGCACATATCAGTATAGGCAGACTAAATGGTTGTATAAAGTCACAGAATAGGAAACAAAATCCATATCCATTTACTTTGTTCCTTACATGAATATCTCAGACTCAATATAGGGTATGAACCTAGACATTATCACTTGTTCCTGAAAGTTCAAAATGTTTACCATGTAATATAATTTCTGTGGCATTTATAATACATTGTGTTAGAGAAAGAGAAAAAAAGAGAGAGTGTGTGTGTGTTTGTGTGTGTGTGTGGGGCGGGGGGGGGTCTTGGAGAAGGACTCTGCAGTGCTTTTTTGTATTTCCCATAGTTCTTCATATTGAGTTAGGCCATAATAAGTATGACTGAATCATAGGATATATGAATGGTCCACTATGATGCTTTCCTGAATGCAATTTATAAAAACTACCAGGAACCACCAGATAGGAGTGAAAGCAGCCCCCTCCATCTTACCAATTTCAGAAGGAGTCCTCTGATACTATTTTTCACACAGAATTATGTTTAAGCATTCTTTTGGAATATATGTTTCGGTCACCAGCAAAGTTTATTTGTTTGCCTGTTTGTTTAAATCACCAGTCTAGTTTACACTATTTAAAAGTTCATTTTCTCAATTTGGTCAATTAAGGAATAAAATTCAGCAGAGTCTCATGAGTTTTTAGAATGAGGGCTAAAATGTGATTCAGTTCAGTCACTCAGACATGTCTGACCTTTTGCAACCCCAGGAACTGCAGCACGCCAGACCTCCCTGTCCATCACCAACTCCCGGACTTTACCCAAACTCACAGCCATTGAGTCAGTGATGCCATCCAACCATCTCATCCTCTGTCGTCCCCTTCTCCTCCCACCCTCAATCTTTCCCAGCATCAGTATCTTTTCAAATGAGTCAGCTCTTCGCATCAGGTGGCCAAATTATTGGAGTTTCAGCTTCAACATCAGTCCTTCCAATGAACACCCAGGACTGATCTTCAGGATGGACTGGTTGGATCTCCTTTCAGTCCAAGGGACTCACAAGAGTCTTCTCCAACACCACAGTTCAAAAGCATCAATTCTTCAGCGCTCAGCCTTCTTCACAGTCCAACTTTCACATCCATAAGACCACTGGAAAATGGGATTCAAAATACTTGAATATTGATCCTACTTTTCCCACTTCCTTACCACGTTTCTGTGCTTTAGATTCCTTATCTTCCAAATTTTAGATGTGATTTACTTGCTTTGCCTGTTTCTTACCAGGATTTGGTAAGGATAAAATGGGAGTGTATATATCAAAATGTATATATTGATTATCTATTATTAAATAATTCAGTATCAGTGATTATTTTAAACATTTCATTCTGTCTACAGCAGGGTCATACACATGCTATAGTTTCCATAGGTGATTTATAATCCTATGTACTAGTCCTAACATTTTATTCATAAAAACTTCATTTTGAACTGGCAAGAAACATTTTCTGACTCTTGTTTATTTATAAGTCATTGTCTAATGAATTCAGAGAATTGAGTCACAACAAGTCACAGAATTATACCACCAAGACCTGAAAGTAGTTTAGTAAAAATGTAAAAGTATAGAGCTACAAAATAAAGAAATGTAAAAAAAAAAAACAAAAAAAACACAGATATATTGTACAACAGATCTACCAAAATACAAGTGTTCCTAACACTAGGTGGTCTATAAGAGAGTTGGTGAAAGAAGGCATTTTACCCAGAGATATGGCATGAGGCCTGGGTGTGCATCACATTGACAAGTTCATTCATTCTTTCCTCATTCATTTAACAAACGTTTATTGAATGTCTAATATATGCCAGGCCCTGTGCCAGAGGTTGGAAGGATGAAGTGGACTGAGTTCCAACATTACAATTGCTAATAATCTAAGAAGGAAAAAGAAATACACAAACAACTACAACAAACAGAATTATTTAAGTGCTAAAAATGGTATTATTACAAAGTACTTTGGTAACACGATGGAAATCATGACTAACTCTGCCTAGGGACTTGTAGAAGCCTGAAAGGAAGAGTAGCATTTGAGCTTGATATAAAGCAATGTGTAGGAGTTTACAAGACTTTTTTCTAAATGGGAAAAGGGCATCTCTAGATAGAAAAGACAACATGTTCACACCAGTGAGGTATAATAGAACATAGCATGCTGGAGACAATGTGAAAATTAGAACAAGCCTTTTCAAAAGTACTTTGGCAGATTGCTTCAAGCTCTATAAAAACACTTATGTCTTTAGACTAGTAATCCCACTTTGGGGAATTTATCTTATGAAAAAAAAAACACAAAGGAAGAAAACTTATTTACAATAGCAGAATTACAAAATAGGAATCAATCCGTTATCCAAAAAAAAAAAAAAAGGAAAATTATTTTCCCACTTTATTGGATCACTATTAGAATGATAATGATGTTCTAAGTCAAGATGGAAAATGTACATGCCATTATATTAAATTATGAAACTATATTTTTATTATTGCAACTAATTTTAAATTAACTTTTATTGGAGCATAGTTGATTTACACTGCTGTTAGTTTCTGTTGTGCAGCAAAGTCAATCAGTTAGACATATACATATATTCATTCTTTTTTAGATTCTTTTCCCATATAGGTGATTAGAGAGCATTGAGTAGAGTTCTCTGTGCTGTATACACTAGGTTCTTATTGGTTACTTATTTATATATATAGCAGTATGCATATGTCAATCCCAACCTCCCAATTTATCTCTTCTCTCTCATTTCCCCTTCAGTACCATAAATTTGCTTTCTACATTTGTAACTCTACCGATGTTTTGTAAATAAGTTAATTTGTACCATTTATTTTAGATTCCACATATAAGAAATATCATATGGTATTTGTCTTTCTCTGTCTGACTTACTTCACTTAGTGTGATAATCCCTAGGTCCCTACAAATGGCATTAATTCATTTTTCTTATGGCTGAGTAATATTACATTGTATATATACACCACTCCTTCTTTGTCCATTCATTTGCTGATGAACATTTAGATTGCTTCTATGTCCTGGCTGTTGTAAATAGTGCTGCAGTAAACATTGGAGTGCATGTATCTTTTCAAATTATGGTTTTCCCCAGACATATGCCCAGAAGTAGGATTGCTGGGTTCTATGTTAGCTCTATCTTTAGGTTTTTAAGGAAACCCCATACTGTTCTCCATAGTGGCAGTACCTATTTACATTCCCAAAAGCAGTATAAGAGGATTCCCTTTTCTCCAAACCCTCTCCAGCATTTCTTGTTTGTAGAATTTTTTGATGATGGCCATGCTAACTGGTGTTAGCATGGTGAAAGCTCAACATTCAGAAAACGAAGATCATGGCATCCGGTCCCATCACTACATGGGAAATAGATGGGGAAACAGTGGAAACAGTGTCAGACTTTATTTTTCTGGGCTCCAAAATCACTGCAGATGGTGACTGCAGCCATGAAATTAAAAGATGCTTACTCCTTGGAAGGAAAGTTATGACCAACCTAGATAGCATATTCAAAAGCAGAGACATTACTTTGCCAACCAAGGTTCGTCTAGTCAAGGCTATGGTCTTTCCTGTGGTCATGTATGGATGTGAGAGTTGGACTGTGAAGAAGGCTGAGTGCCGAAGAATTGATGCTTTTGAACTGTGGTGTTGGAGAAGACTCTTGAGAGTCCCCTCGACTGCAAGGAGATCCAACCAGTCCAGTGAAGGAGATCAGCCCTGGGATTTCTTTGGAATGAATGATACTAAAGCTGAAACTCCAGTACTTAAGCCACCTGATGCGAAGAGTTGACTCATTGGAGAAGACTCTAATGCTAGGAGGGATTGAGGGCAAGAGGAGAAGGGGACAACAGAGGATGAGATGGCTGGATGGCATCACTGACTTGATGGACATGAGTCTCAGTGACCTCTGGGAGCTGGTGATGGACAGGGAGGCCTGGAGTGCTGCGGTTCATGGGGTCGCAAAGAGTCGGACACGACTGAGCAACTGATCTGATCTGATCTGATGCTAACTGGTGTAAGATGATACTTCATTGTAGTTTTGATTTGCATGTCTCTAATAATTAATGATATTGAGCATCTTTTCAAATGCCTTTTGGCTATCTATATGTCTTCTTTGGAGAAATGTTCATTTAGAATCCCTGCCCATTTTTTTTTTATTGGATTTTTTGTTTGTTTTTGATATTGAGCTTCATGAGCTGTTTGTGTATTTTGGAGATTAATCCTTTGACATTCTCTTAATTTGCAAATATTTTCTCCCATTCTGTGGGTTGTCTTTTCATTTTGTTTATGGTTTTCTTTGCTGTCTTATTGCGACTATTTAAAATTATGTGTGTACAGATAAGAAAAGAATGTGAAATGAAAATCAAAACGGTAACAGCAGCATCAACAACAATAGAAAGTTTTGTGAAGGTAGTAAGATTGTGTTTGAATTGTTTTCGTAGATTTACTTGTTGTGATGATCAAATTTACCAGTTAAGCTAATGTATATTGATGGTTTCCCATGTGCTATAAGCATTGTTCTATCTTCCAGTTGAAAAGATAAAGTTTATCATTTATATAATAAATTTTAAATTTTTACAGAAAAGCACTTTTACACTTTCGTGCCTTTCCTAAAATAACTCTACCATCTTTCTAGACCAGAATTGAATGCAGTTTGTTACAGGGAATCTTTTCAGGATCTATTTATCCCATCATTTCCAAGCTCTGTCTAGATTTTCTGACCTTCTATCTCCCACAATGAAAAGTGTTACACCATAGAAGTTGAACTGTATGTGTGTGTGTGTGTTAGTCACTCAGTCATGTCTGACTCTTTGCAATCCCAGGTACTGTAGCCCAGCAAGCTCCTCTGTCCATGGAATTCTCCAGGCAAGAATACTGGAGTGGGTTGCCACTCCCTTCTCCAAGGGATCTTCCCAACCCAGGGATTGAACCTGGGTCTTCTGCATTGCAAACAGATATATTGCCATGTAAACCACAAGAGAAGCCCTAAACTGGATAATCCAGTTGAATTGGATAATCTAGTCCAAGGCTGGTGTTAGCTGGAGGCAGAAGGAGGATGTACATAGATAACGTTTCTCACAGTGTCTAAAACAACCTGTATCAGAATTCCCAGGAGTACAGATTAAGTATACAGTGTTTTACTCTCATCCCTGGAAATTATATGTAGATCAAGGTGAGACCACATAATTTCCTTTTTTCCTAAGCACTCAAATTCTTTGGCATCTTAAATTTGGAAAATAATCGCTGTAAAATATGAAGTCTACGTGAAATAACTGCTTCTGCCTGCTGCAGTTTGCTCATGAACTTTATAATATATTTGTATGAGTGAGAAGTTTGAAAACTTCTGTTCATTGATTTTCTTATAATGTAATAGCCAATCATGAGCTTTGTTTCCAATTTAGCTTTCACAGTTTTGTTAATGGAAAACACTCTTGATAAGTAAAAATGTGGATTCTGTATGTGGCTTGTGCTTGTGTGCATGCATAGGATTGTGAAGGCATGTATAACCTTCAGCGTTAACACTCTTTAGTGTTTACATTTTTGTTGCTTAAAATATCATTGTGTGGTACGTACTTTATCAGTGGGAGGTGGGGGAAGCAAGGAGGAAGAAGACTCACTTTTTATAATGTCTCGCAAGTTGTACTCACTGAAAAGCAACAGTTTCTCTACTAAGGCACGTCAGCTTCATGTAATGTTTTGTGCTCTTTTTTTTCCCCCTTTTGTTCTTTTCTTTCTTGTCTCCATTCCTCCTTTCCCTCTTCCCTTCTAACAGACAAGACCATGGACTGTAGCTTTTTTGATTAATGCTTTTCATTAATCAGCCACTGAAACTCTTTTTGATCACTGGTGTCTGTTTGGTAAAAAGCATTGTCCTACTTACAACATCCTGAAAGAATCAACTTCTTATTAGATTTGTCTCTAAAGTTTTGAGTTTAGATCAATGTGAATAGTTCATCAACTTTCTGTTGAAATTAAACAAATGTATAGCATGACAAAGGGCTCAGAAATTTTTAAAAAATGAGTTAGGGACTGGCAATAGACATCCTTTCAGCACCATTTTTACCCTTCGACCTTAAGCTGGCCAATCTGGAAGCCAACTGGGAGAAAACGGTGACCAGGGGATTTCTGAACAGTGCACTCTCCCTTCATTGTGTCATTATTTTTTTTTAATATTATTTATTGATTTGGATATACTGGGTCTTAATCACAGCATGCAAACTCTCAGTTGCAGCATGTCAACTCTTAGTTGCAGCATGTCTAGTTATCTGACCAGGGATTGAACCCTGGCCCTCTGCCTTGGTTATTTGGAATCTGAGCCACTGGACCCCCAGGGAAGTCTCTTTCATGTGTCATTGTTCTGCATGAAATACTTTGGGGCATATCTTTCTGGGTGGATTTATTTTTTAAACAATTAGAGAAGATTTGAGAAGATCAGGTTGTTATCTCATAAAGGAAAGCTTTCCTTCTCTAGAGGTCTAGAGAGCCATTCTAAGAAAACTCTTCTCAGTACAAATGAATTCTTAGGACATGCAGAAGGATCCTGCATGGATATCTGCCTGTTCAGGGTTTCAAATGGCGGCAGTGAGATAGGAACCAATTCAGTCAAGTGCCATATGTATCTGTGGCTATAAAAGGGTCATTCTATTCTTTTAAATGCTACTATTTGCATATTTCTTCTATGCACATTAATCTTTCTTGCTGAAAAGTATTTTCAACTAAAATATTCTTTACAACGTAAAATTCAATTTGGGAAACTATCCCTTCATGGATGACTCTTAAGCACCTACATTTTTCTTTTTTGCTATGGTGCTCCTTCTGTTCCATTTTCTCTATTGGTGAACATGACTTTTAAATTTTATTCCTTTAGTGAAAATTTTCCCATTTCCATTCATTAGGAATCCTGTTGACCTGACGTTTCCTTTAAAAGAATTCTGAATTTGAAACTCTCAGTTGATCCTGTGCTCAGTAACGTCAGACTCTTTGCAGCCTCATGGACTGTGACCCACCAGGCTCCTCTGTCCATGGAATTTTCCAGGCAAAAATACTGGAGTGGGTTGTCATTTCCTGCTCCAGGAGATCTTCCCAACCAAGCGACTGAACCCACATCTCTTATGTCTCCTGCATTGGCAAGCAAGTTCTTAAACGCTGGTGCCACCTGGAAAGGGGGTCTTAAATTATGAAGGTGTGATGCCTATCAACAATGCAGACTTTTGGGACCCATCCAAGGAAGCGAATCAGTCTCCAGGGAGGGGCCCAGAAATCTGGATGGTTAACACATTCCTCCTTGGTTCTTATGCAAACTAAAGCCAAGAAGAACGATGCTAGAGGAAGCACTAGGGGTAGTTCTGATTGGAAAGAACATTTGCTACATAGTCAGTAGACTTTCAATTGCTAACTTCATAGGTGTTATTGAGTCCTTCTGAGTATCATTTTCTTTTATTTCTAACATTAGTATAATAAATTTTAGAATACAGTGTTATGGAAAAGATCATTGAGGCAATGGGTTTTGCTTGTGTTTTTACTTTGCAAAAAGTGTACATACCTACAGGAATAGTCAGTCTAAAAAAACAAAACCCACAGGAATAAAGTGGCAGAAAAAAAGACACCATAAGATGTAGAATATGGGAAATTTTACTCATTTAGACATTAGTTCACTTCCTACCTCTAATGTGTACTTGTACACATTAAATTAGCAGTTAACAGGAGTTAGTGGTACTCAATGGTCTCAAACTAGGGCTGCCATTATAGGGGAGAAAAAGCCAAAATAATAAAAATTTAAGAGGCCTGGCGTGCTGCAGTTCATGGGGTCACAAAGAGTCGGACACGACTGAGCGACTGATCTGATCTGATCTGATGTGTTTATTCTCTTAAAAAATGAAAATGGTTCAGAATATTTCCCTATTCTGTATTCTGTCACAACTAGAGCTTACTTCCTGACATATGTCTTTTAAAAGTCACTCATGCATCCTACTTCCCATTCATCATCCCTGTGGTGAAAGTACAGACAAGAAAATTTGCATTAAACAAAAAACCCTTCAGCCACCACTCATTTTCTTCCAAAAGGAAGAAACTCAAAGCTGCTGCTTTTGTATTTCGCATCCTATCAATGCCCAGTGGAGGATCCTACTCTTTCCTGGATGGCAAAACCTCTCAGTGCCTTACTCCAGTATCAGTGGGAGGGAGGGGTTTGGAGCCACTTGCTGTCTCCTTTTTGACATCAACATTTAGTTTTACTCTGGTTGATAATTATGGTGATTTTTGAAATCAAGAACCTTGTCAATAACAGGTTCATCAATCGACTGAAATGGGACAGAATCCCGCTGTCAATTGAAGTCAAATTATTTAACTTCTCTGCCTCAAAACCCTTCATCTATAAAATGAAGGATTGGACTATGAGGGTTATAAGAGCTCTTATAACAAATGTTTCTGGTTTTAAGAGAATTGTGACATGAAATATTCTCCCACATCACAGAGTGTATGATAATATCTGCACCTGTGGTATTTTCTCTGATCTCCGTTCCTGTCTTTGTCTCACTTCGTCTGTCCCTCTCTCCTCCTTTCTGTCTCTCTCCTGCTTTGCCACAATATTTCCCTCTTACAAAGAGCATTCATTTGGCTTGAAGCTGCTCCAGTGCCATAGTATTCCAGGTGGCCTCGTATCTCAGCTCTGCTGCACTGACGCTGACTGCCACGGGCTTGGCCAAGTGTGGAAATTGGCATGACAGGAGGCACAGAGGGAAAGTGCCTGATGCTGGTCCTGAGAACTGTGTTCCTAGAACCCTTATCTGTGGATAGAAAGACTGAATGAGAGTCTGAAGAAAAGAACTACTAACCCCTTCCTAGGGGGAACAGCAGAACTCTGCCTCCTCTGCAAGCTATGATGGGAGTCGTGAATAATGTTAGTTGCTCAATTGTGTCCAGCTCTTTGCGACTCCATGTATTATAGCCTACCAGGCTCCTCTATCCATGGAATTCTCCAGGCAAGAGTACTGGAGTAGGTAGCCATTCCTTTCTCCAGGGGATCTTCATTCACTCATTTGTTTACAAGTCTAACTTTGTGGACTCTCAGTCCAGTTCAGTTCAGTCGCTCCATCGTGTCCGACTGCGACCCCATGAACCACAGCACGCCAGACCTCCCTGTCTATCACCAACTCCCGGAGTTCACTCAGACTGGCGTCCATCGAGTCCGTGATGCCATCCAGCCATCTCATCCTCTGTCGTCTCCTTCTCCTCCTGCCCCCAGTCCCTCCCAGCATCAGGGTCTTTTCCAATGAGTCAACTCTTCGCATAAGGTGACTCTGAAGTAACCTAAAACCATAAGTAGCCTAATAAATATAATTTGAAGGTCACCAAAATCCCTCCCCTTCACATATTCCTTCAAAGAGCCCTCCTGTGATCCCTGTAGATATTACATTTCCTGGCCACATCTATAAGAATTCAAATAGAAAGAGGACTAGGAACCTCAAGTCTTTCATATTGTTAATTTCAATGAGATTAATTTCTCAGATCCTTTATTTAAATGAAACTTCCATGGAGAATGGATTACTTGGTCTATTAATAGCATCCAAGTAATTTGAATAGTATCCAAGCAATTTGTTTCTGATACATTGTTTATCACAGTTTTCAGGTCACCACACTGATTTTTCTTCTATTTGGAGAGGGAAATGGCAACCCACTCCGGTGTTCTTGCCTGGAGAATCCCAGGGACAGCAGAGCCTGGTGGGCTGCCGTCTATGGGGTCGCACAGAGTCGGACACGACTGAAGCAACTTAGCAGCAGCAGCATCCTTATTTGCTCTTTCTTCTCCATGACTTCTTAATTTTGGCGTGACTCAGGGTGTTGTCCACTGTTATCTTCTCTTTGCCATCTCATTACAATATATACAGAATACTTTTTTTAACATCTTTGTGAATACAATAGAAAAGCCTGTTGTTTAGAGCATGATTTCTCAGTCTTGGTACTGTAGACATCTAGGGCCAGATAACTCTTTGATGTAGGGGCTGTATGTTTTAAGATGATAAGCAGCATCTTTAGCTACAACCCACTAGATGCTGGTAACACCTCCTCTAGTTGTGACAACTGGAAGTGTTTCCATACATTATCAGATGTTCCCCTGGAATAAAAACCATCCCCGTAAACCACTGATTTAGAATAATTTGGTGTAAAACAAACAACAAAAAAATCCTTTAATAATGCATATTATAAATTTTTGACTTAATCTGGCCAATTCATTTTTTAATGTTTATATCTCTTAAATTTATAGAAATCTGAATAACAACAACTAATGAGTCAAAAATAGAATCTATAAGGCAGGTTCTGGTTTGGGGATAAAATAAGTTTGTGCCCAGGAGGAAATAGAAGAAAATGGATTTCATCTTGTCTTTAACCCTACACCATTATTGATAAAAAACATGAACATTACCTTCCTTTTAAAGCAGCAGTAAACAATATCCTAAATTAAGATTCAAGTTTAACTCTGCCGCTTCTTTCCAATTTCATCCTGCTGAGAAAACTAAATTTGGAAGAGTCAGTTCACCCAAATTCAGATAATTATCCAAATCGTGTATTTCTCATTCTTTCACATTCCTACCTCTAAGAATCAGAGATAATTTCTGTGGATTGTCACTGGAAGTTGTAAAGCCTTTAAACCATGTAAGGTTGTTTTGCTGTTTGCATTCAGAGATGAAAGCCCTAGAAGATAATATGGGACGTGGAAGTCTTTGGCTAAGCCTGCCAGAACTTATACCTAGCAGCTCTCTTCTTGCCCATATCTACCAAATTTTCTTTGCATGCCAAAACCCAGGCCACCTTCCTTCTGTCTCTCCTCCTTTCCCTTCAGTATTTTAGCTTAAAACATCTACCAATCTCATCCTTTTAAAAAATATTTTATTTATTTAGTTGGCTGCACTAGTCTTAGTTGCAGCATAGAGGATCTTTAAAGTTGCAGCATGCAAACCCTTTAGTTGAGACACCAGGATCTAGTTCCCTGACCAGGAATCAAACCCAAGCACCCTGCATTGAAAGCCTGAAGTCCCAGCCACTGGACCACCAGGAAATCCCAATCACATCCTTTTAAATCTAAATGAACATAAATACTATCACTTAACGTTAATTAGACTTCACTTTCACTTTTCACTTTCATGCATTGGAGAAGGAAATGGCAACCCACTCCAGTGTTCTTGCCTGGAGAATCCCAGGGACAGGGGAGCATGGTGTGCTTACGTCTATGGGGTCGCACAGAGTCGGACACGACTGAAGCGACTTAGCAGCAGCAGCAGCAGCAACGTTAATTAACTAATTTTAAAATAGAAAAGTAACACAGAGACTTGGATTTAAAAATGTACAAAATGGTACCTATTAGAACTATGCCAGGTCCCACCTTTGAACTCAACACTTCTCAGATTTAACCACTATTAACTGATACTTTTATGTCCTTGCAGAAATTTCCTCTGCATATGCAGCTTTGTATTTGCATGTATAAATGTGTGTGTTTAGTGTGTGTATAGCCTTTAAACAATTTTGAATTTGTACCTTTAATCTTTGTTTATGTAGCAATACATCTTAGAGGTCTCTTCACATACACATGTTTGAATTTACCACATTCCGTTTTATAGCTACAGAGTGTCTGACTGTAAAACTGTAATTTATCTCCTCTGTTCGTTATTGATAAATAGGTGGCTTCTAGTTTGGGGCTATTACAATAGTTCAATAAATAGGTTTCATGTCTTCATGTCAGCGTTTCATTCTTGTTGTTTTCTTTTTGATAAGTACTCTGAGCCTTCATCTTTTCTTTTCAAAGAATAAAGTTTGACTGTTGAGGTATTTTAATAAATAGGCCAAATTGATAGAATGGGCAGAAAATGATGTATGTTTTAAAGAAGTTTTAAAATGCTGTATTTTCTAATAGACAACATTGAATAAAGGAATGAGAGGAAAGGAATTGGCCCAAAGAAAAAAAAAAAATCTTGACAGAATCCAAGTCTTTCAAAAGGATGAGTTTAAAAAATAGTTGCCAAGACAAAATGAGCTGTGAAATTTCAGCATTCTAAACCTCAGTAGCAATTTTTCTTATTATGGCTCACCTGTCGGGATTTATTCTCAGGTATTTTTTCTAAGTAGTTTTGCATGACTCTGAAAGCAGCTAGAATTAGTCCTTGAAAATGCCAGGAGATAATAATAACTGGGCCATAAAGAACAATAGATGTGCCCTAGGTACTCTTCCTGATATAAATGTTATTCCTGAAGATCATTCAGTGTTTCTTTTGGACTTTTAAAAAATATCTACATGATACTGCCATTTGAAACACACGATAGTCTCACCACTTAAAACCTTCCTATCAGACAGGATACACTCAGCTCAGTTGCCTTCAACTGTGTAATATGTCTGCTATTGTAGAATGATCAATAAATGCAGATGTATTGGGGATATATTTCCATATGGTATTCCAGATGTGGAGGCTCTGTTTATGAAAGAATTATTTTAAATTTTAGAGTAAAGGCAACAAATAAGTATGTATTTCCAACACTGGATAACTTATTTGTTTTTCTTTGGGAAGCAGGATGTACATTCTTTGGTGCTTGTTTTTATTTTTAATGGTCGATAAAATGGTGTATTTATTGGGACTTAAATCGTCTTTAAAGAGAAACAGCTCTGATTGGCAAAAAAAAAAAAAAAGAAAAGCATAGTAATCTACTTCTTAATATTGCATAATTGCCATTGCAAAATTATCCCGTAAAAATACTCATTATATACAGGGCATTCAAAAAATGCCATTCATTAACTTGGAAATAAAATTATAATTACAATTATAAAGCTTTGAGCTGATTCTGTTAGGAGGTTTGCATGCTAATTGCAGTTTAAGGCTTCTAATTTAATATTAGGTGAAACCATGATGATCAGCTGAAGGAAAGCACATAAAAGAAGTTTAAGGGTTGGGACGTTAAAAAGTAGTTTTCTTTCTACTGGGCTATCACATTGGATTACAAAGTAATACAGAGAAGAATTCCCGTGCATGAAAACAGGTCTTTATTTAGGTCAGGGGTTTAGGGGCTTGTCGGTTAACGTATGCAGTCACAGCCAGGGAGCAAATTCAACAGCACCAACTGCCTAGACTTTTTGAGTGGGGCGCGGGTTGTGGGCTGTGTACCAACAGCCTCGTCAACTGCAGACGGAACTGCAGCATCCCTTCCTGCAGTAGCTCGTCAGCCATTGGCTCGTTGGTGACACGTGACTGATAGAGCCTTTTCTGTGTCTTTTCTCGCCCATCTGTGTGCAGGGCACTGATAGGCCAGGCTGATGCGCAGGCCATTTATCATTTTGATCTCCCACTGAGTCAGGGAGCTCTCCTGTCACCAGTATTGATTTCAGAGGATGGACTAAATTTCCTAGGATTTCCATTAAGAATTAAGAAAAAAGCTCTAAGCACGCAGGGTAGCCAGACAGACATGGATATGAGATGGCACTGTGAAAACTCGCAGGTAGCTTCTTCTATCACAGCCGGTGCTCAGCACAGCTTAGAACTGCAGCATGCAGGGTTTAAGATACCAGAAGCCTGAGAACAATAATAATGAAACTAAGAATAAACTCTTTTGGATAAACTAATTTTAAGATTTATATTAAAATGTTTCTTCTTGGAATTGCATGTCAAATTTATGCATGCTCTATAGAAAATGTAGAAAGGTTGTTTTAAATTTTTAAATGTCCTTAAACCCTGAGCATGATTGCTTATACTTTGGTTTGCTGCTTTCTGTGAGCTTCAGAGGTTTTTGAGCATGCTTGTTGCAGAAACAACCGAAAATTGTGTGTGTGTGTGTTTCTATATATGTATATATGTATTAAGTTGGTTTGAGTAAAAGCATGAATAAAAGCTGCTTTCAATACTCGCCAGACTGCTTTGTTATTGTTAATGACTTGATGATAATTTTGCCTAAATATGCTTAGATTCTGACCATGCATGCTTTTGCGGCAGAGTGGATTTTCATTGAGAAGTCATGAAGGTGGAATGTGTGAATTAAATATATGTTTAATGCAGCAGAAAATGTATTAGTGATTATTAAATCTGATTAATTAGTGGAAATATTTCATGATGGTAAGATTTGAGTAACATTTATTTATACTAATTATTTCTGCTTACTGAAAAAATGCATATCTGGGATTAATGAAAGTGTTTGTATTTTTGAAATATAAATTTTGATTATTTCAGAGATAGGATGATTTCAATTTTTAAAAATGAATCTGAGATAAGAGAATTAGAAACATTTTTTAATTTTAGCCTAGGAGAGAATTGTGTGTTTGAGACATTATGTGCCTGTTCATGTGTGTGAATTCTTTGGCTAATTGTTTGCTAGTCTCCTAGCTATCCTTATTCTCCTGAAGAGGAGAAAAGCCTTGGCACTGAAATGTTTCCTAGGCCCATGGGAATTAGAGCTAGCAGAAGCAAGAGTAGGACCAGATGGGATTGGCATGCTTGGCAGGGAGTGGAGACAATAGGTGGGGGCAGAGCAGATGGAGAACAGAAGGGAGTGAATCTCAGGAAAGGGGAGGGAGGAGGGGCAGGGGAGAAGTTGGCTTAATAGTGAAGGAAGCCTGGCCTCCCTTTTCAAAGTAACTTCTGATTGCATTGTCCTTTAATTATGAGAAAGTCATGTCTGTTGTGACAACTATTTTTCATAGATTAGGAAAGAAGTTCCATGAATAGAAGATACTTTGCCAGATTATAAATGGTGGGTTATTTGTTATTCTTGGTAATCTTTTCCTCTTTGTCATATTCAGGAGAAGTAGGAACAGAATTTAAATTTAGTTTTCATGTTATTTGAGTTTGTAGTATTTAAACATAAATAAGGCAGTAACTACTAAACTTATTTTCAGATTGTAACAATTCAATCATCAATAAGGCTTATTGACTTTTTCCCTAAGTAAGTTTTCAATTCTGAAAACATAAGGAGCTCATGCTGACTAATCTGTTATTTTACTTCTGACTCATAAATACACGTTATTTCTAGAATAACTTTGAATGTTTTATTTAAGTACTTGTTGATTTTATCATGAAGTCTCAGGGCTTGACCAATGCCTAGTTCAAATTCTACAATGAACTTAATGACTCAGCATCAATGAAGCCCAGAAAATTGGTCATAGTCTTTGCCCAGAAGTGTCATAGGATTGAGAAAGAATAAAAAATGAATTTACTTATGAATTCTATTATTTTAATGATTATTTCAAAATCCTAAGGTGAATCCAGACACAAATCCCAGTCCTAAGTAAAACTGAATTTTACCAAGTTCACTCAGTCAAAATGTACCAGTGGAAAAACAGCTTAAAAGTTTAAGTATACATCTCTTGCATTTGGCTGGTGGACCTTGTGTATGGAGAGAATTTCCATTTTCTAAAAGTTTTGCCATGTTGCATGTCTCTCTTGACTGCTTTTTGAAACTTGACTTGGCAAGGAAGTATGTATGCCTTAAAGTAAATAAAAATCTTTACCTTTAATATCCTGGGATACATTTAAAATAATTTACTCAAATTATATTGATTTTCCTACGGTTAACAAATGAAGCCAATTTCTTATACTTTCTCCAGTCCTCCTCCATGCCTTATTTTTCAAAATTAAAGAGAGTCCACTAAGCAGCAAAATACTCCTCACTTGGCAAATTCCCTCTAACATTCTTAGGAAAAAATATTGTCTACAGATAGATCTTTGAACAGATATTTATATTTTGGAGTGTTGATTCGTGTTCATTAAGCAAGATAACCCAGTGTTAAAGAATAAATATTTTCAATTACTTTGTCCAATCAAGGTTGCCTAATAGGCCGAGAAGGGCTTCCTCATGTGGCTCAATGGTAAAGAATCCACCTGCCAATGCAGGAGAGATGGGTTTGATCCCTGGGTCAGAAGATCCCCTGGAGACGGAAATGGCAACCCACTCCAGTATCTTGCCTGGGAAATCCCATGGACAGAGGAGCCTGGTGGGCTATAGTCCATGGGGTCGCAAAGAGTCGAAAAAGGCTTAACAACTGAATAGCATCAGGAATAGGCTGACAGCCCCATTCTCCTTCTGTGGAATAAAACTAGAAGAGCCCTAAAGTGGTATTAAATGTTGGGTCACAATAGCATTTGGGCTCAACTGCCAAGCAAATTTCTCACCAAGACATTAACCAGGAAATGCTTACATAGTTACAGAGTAATTAGTGATGTAGCATTGCATATTAAGGATGTTTTGGGTAGTTATGATGAAATGTTACTGTCCGGGTGCCTTCCATATGCTCCTTTAATTTACAGAATGTGATCATCCCACAGCATCTGGGTGCATTTATAAACTACAAGAGCAATCAATTAACTTCGATCGATGCAGTAGGCAGAATGCTAATTGATGGGAGAAACCCTTTTTCAAATGGGAAAATAATGCGTGTAGCCAAGGACTTTCAGTCTTTGTCTATATTAAATTTAAATGTTTCAAGAACTAAGCTTATCCTTTGCCCATTTGGAAAATAACATATTTGAAACAAGATTTTGCCTTGTCAAAATAAGTGGTCTTAATTCTAGTGTTATGAGCACCAGCATAATTCATAGGTGAACAGAGTTAGTAAATAGTTAATTATACTTAGACCCAAGTGGTATCTTTTATTCAGTCTTATTTTTTACTTTCCATTTCCTATACTCCCAGTTCTTTTTTCCTCTGCTGTTTTAGCTGTCATTTTTGGACTCAAATGCCCTTTGTTCCAGACCTCTATTACTAAACAGAAATAATAAACTATATAAAAATTCAGCAGAATATAATGACCCCAAGTTCTGCTTGTGCCATTTTGTGTATATTTAGTCTTTGAATGTTATTGATTTCTACTAAGGTTACCACATTGACCCAGAAAGATAGATTTTACCTTCTGCCATCTTATTTACATTTAGTTGATTGTTGATACTTGACTCTCCTGAAGGCTCCCTTCCTTCATTACTCAAACACAGAGAATGGAGCCAAGCACATTATCAGGTAAATAGGCAGTTTCCAGTATACAGAATAATTGGGGAAAGCCACAGGCAGATAAAAAAACTCGTGGGCATCTCTAGTGTCTCATAGAAAATTAAGACAGCTTGAGTGCAAACTAAATAATAACCATGAAAAAGCAAAAATATATAAAAGAGCTTTGCTAGTTTTGTAGTTCTGTGTCATGAAGTATGTGTGATTACCCCTACACACTTTCTTTCCATTTGACCCTCAAATTTTCACCCTCATTTGAATTCACTTGATTATGCAGTGGAAACTATCTGAGAACTACCCTTCACCAAAAAATCAAAATCAATTATATATTTTTATTTTCATTGTTGTGGGGGGAAAAAAAAAATATATATATATATATATATATATAGAGAGAGAGAGAGAGAGAGAGACTGCAGATTAAGCCACAGTTTGTTTTCCTGATAACAAAACAAGGACTCAAAGTTTTCTTACTATTTTCCCATGAATAAATGTAAAAGGCTTTATTAACTTAAGTATTCCTTACTTTAAAAGACAAAGACTGCATGTAATGGTGGGAATGACTTAAATATTATTTAGGGAACCAAAAGAAGTCGATTTTCAGAAGTCATCAGTCTTGAAGTCTGTGTGCTATTATGTCTGTTTTCATGATTTTTTTATTTAAGTATAACGGGACCACAATCTTGACTCTAAACATATTTCAGACCAAATTATAATTACAGAACCTCACACCCTAGATTTACCGGTAAATTCATAGGTGGCAGGGGAGGGTTGTTTAGGTCTGTGGGCAAACGCCTTCACCTGTCCAACCTCTTCACATATTTCAAATTAAAAACTCTACTACAGCTTCAAGGGCTTCCCTGATAGCTCAGCTGGTAAAGAATCCACCTGCAATGCAGGAGACCCTGGTTCGATTCCTGGATCAGGAAGATCTGTTGGAGAAACGATAGGCTACCCACTCCAGTATTCTTGGGCTTCCCCTGTGGCTCAGCTGGTAAAGAATCCACCTGTGATGTAGGAGACCTGGGTTTGATCCCTGGATTGGGAAGATTCCCTGGAGAAGGAAAGGTCTACCCACTCCAGTATCCTGGCCTGGAGAATTCAATGGGTGTATAGTTCATGGGGTCGCAGAGTGTCAGACACAACTGAGTGGCTTTCACTTTCACTACAGCTTCAAAGACAATGCTGTCCCAGTCAGTCATCCAGGGAAAGGATTTTTCTTATAATGAAAAGCTATTATGTGTACAAAATATATAATACTGTGTATATGTATTATACACAGAATACATAGAATGTATATGACTAAGATTACCTTTATGACTTCAGAACACTACTATTTTATTGTGAAATCAAAAATTGTACATAGAATTTTGATATGTTTTGAAGCTCCTTATTTTGAAGTCATAGAGGTCTAGCCCCAAGAATCGATTCTCAGTGACCCGTGTGTGGACAACCTACATAATGGATTATGTTGCATGACTAGATGTGTTTTCTAGACCACTTCACCTCCCATGGGCTGAAACATGATTGTTTTCAATCATGTGCTGTGACTTCTTTCAATTAGCTCATTTAGATTTTGAGCGGACCGCCTATCCACTGAATTTGTAGTAGGACTACAATATTTTCAGAGTTGAATGTAGTATATGTATGTGTCTGCTTTAAAACATTGCTAAATATTTAGCTGATACATAATAGGTTTCAAGAAGACATATGACAAACTAGAAATTTGGGGGTAATAAGCTACTCTTGAGTTTGCCTAGAGTTTTCTTAGGCCTTCAAGAAGTATATCATCTCTTTCCAGAATGCTTAAATTTATCATTTATAAGCAATTACTAAGCACTACTTCAGTGGTTTTTTGTCCATTTAGTAGTTAAGATGTGAAAAAAATATCTACTGATTGATTGATCTATACTAGAACTCCCTGGTGGCTCAAATGGTAAAGAATCCACCTGCAATGCAGGCCACCTGGATTCGATCCCTGTGTTGGGAAGATCCCCTGGAGAAGGGAACAGCTACCCACTCCAGTGTTCTGGCCTGGAAAATTCCATGAACAGAGGAGCCTGGCAGGCTACAGTCCATGGGGTTGCAAAGAGTCAGACACGACTGAGCAACTTCCACTTCACTTCGCTTCCTACCAGAGCTCTGCTTAATGTCAAGGGTGACCCAAAGGAAAGTAAGACACTTTCTAACTTGAAAGTCCAGCCGAAGAGAAAAGACAAACACGTATAAAACTAGAGGAATACTGAAGGCCGAGCAATTTTACCCTATCATCTCAAATAGTGAGCACATTTTGCTGAGCATCTATTACACACTTCATGGTGGTTTGAAGAAAAGAGTGTTCACTGTGAGCTAAGTAGATGCACTGATGTTGCTGCATCTTCCCTGAATTTGTTTGAGCAGCCTGAGTTAGCCAGTCATAAAAGGTAACACAGAATCAAGTCTAATTCAGTGGGCTACATGTCCTGTAATACCAGTACCAGCCTCTGAAGTGGTGTTTAGGGCACTGAGGGTGTTGGAGTATGAAGCAAGATCCCAAGTAGCTTGTCCCAAAATCAGTCAAGATGACTGTTTCCTGTTCTACATCCTCTCAGGATAGCATATTGATTTCTTAAAAGCCAGTTTTCATGTTTTATGAATAATAAAAGTAATATAAAATGTGTGCAAATTTTTAGTTAAAAATCACCTGCATATATGTCTATTTTTCTTAATTTGTTAAAATTATGCATTGCTGCTAAAAGTTTTCCTTTAAAAAATAAGAAATTGATTTCCTTTTACTGGTGGGATGACTTAAAATATTGAGTCATTTTTTCCAATAGTAATTAGACACTTCAGATTAAGTATAACTATCTCAGGCCGCTAGGGTATAAATGAGTGTAATTCTAAGTTACTCCAGCAATAATTTTCAGTATGCCCGTTTCTACTTCTTTGACTCTATTTTCTTTTTTAAGGGCCCCCACCAAAAGAAAATAGAACGTGGGTGAGAATAGGCAGGAAGCAAAGGTCTGGCATAGACTGGAGCAATTTTGAATAAGTGATAATTATGTAGTCTACTCTGTTACTGAGTTACTATCAATATTATCACTTTCTCAGTAAGTAGTTTAAAATATAATGAATGATTAATGGGAAACTTGATGAACCATTCATTAGAACTGACTGAAATAATAACCTTAGGTATAAAATATCAAAATGAATAGTTTTGATTATTTTTCAAAATCTCAAGCTAGAGCCAGTAAGCTCAGGTGACTGGAGTCATGCAACAAAAGTTTCTAAGATTCCTGTCTTCCTAGCTGTTTAAATAGCCTGATACTTGACTTTAGTTGCAATAAATGTGGTCATTTTAAACAGGAGATTGCTGATGCAATAACAAAATTAATACTGACTTTAACCTCTCTTTCTGCCTTAACAATTCCCTAAATGATGCATCAACCCTTTGTACTTCTTTAGGAAGAGGGTTGAGGGTTTAAAATGATGAGATGAAGTAAAAATGTATATGCTCGATTTATTTGAAAGTCTATAGCGTAAGATCATTTCTAAAGATATCATTCAAATGAGGATAATACATATTTTGTGTCTGTAAATACGGCAAAAGTAAAGAATTCATAGGTTACTTTTTTATGGTTGTAATTGTATTCTTTTCCTTTATGAATGCATCTGTATCTGTTTTCAAAGATAATTATTTTATAATTATCAGTTTTACCAACTTACATATAAGTTGATCAGATCAGTATGATTCTTTTATATTTTAGTTTTGAAATAAATTTGAAATAATTTGCAATGATTTAATTTATAGAAATGTTATAATAATATTTAAAGAAAGGTCACTCTTCATCCAGCTTCCCCTAACATTAGCATCTTATGTAAGCTTTGTACTTCTGTCAATGCTGAGGAATTAACATTCAGTATGCCCTTTGAGAAATGGTTTCTTTTTTAGAATTTTTGTGTCATATATGCCACTGAGTGACATCAAACGACTTTTGGAAAATTTGACATCAATTGGTTTTATTTCCACAAATACCTAAGAGATTTCGTCCCACTGGGCTACCCAGAATTTCTGCTAAGAAACATTCAGTCAAATATTTTAGGAGGAAAACAATTTTTTTTCTTCCCACCCTTATCAGTGTAGTTTTATTTTGAAGTTGGTCACAGACTCTCTTTTTCTTTCTCAATTTCCTTGAGAAATTTTACCATTCTCAGCAGAGAGCACTCTCCTGAAATCTAGACCTATTCTTAACAGCTGCCTCTGGCTTCCCTGGTGACTCAGATGGTGAAGAATCTGCCTGCAATGCCAGAAACCCAGATTTGACCCCTGGGTGGAGAAGCTCCCCTGGACAAGGGAATGGCTACCCACTCCAGTGTTCTTGCCTAGAGAATTCCATGGATCGAGGAGCATGGCAGACTATAGTGCATGGAGTCCCAGAGTTGGACACAAGTGAAGCAACTTAGCAGCAGCAACAAACTAACTAAAGTGAAGTCGCTCCGTCGTGTCTGACTCTTTGTGATGCCATGGGCTGTAGCCTACCAGACTCCTCCGTCCATGGGATTTTCCAGGCAAGATTACTCGAGTTGGGTGCCATTGCCTTCTCCAGGGGATCTTCCTGACCCAGGGATTGAACCCCGGTGTCCCGCATTGTAGGCAGACACTTTACCATCTGAGCCACCAGGCTGCCTGCCCCAGTTCACCTCAAATTCAACATGTCCCTTGGTGAATAGGTTATATTTTGGAGTTTATACAATTTTAAAGCATTTTACTTTAATAGGTTTATGTAAAGACATTATCAGAGAAGGCAATGGCAACCAGTATTCTAGCCTGGAAAATCCCATGGATGGAGGAGCCTAGTAGGCTGCGGTCCATGGGGTCGCTGAGGGTCAGACATGACTGAGCAACTTCACTTTCACTTTTCACTTTCATGCATTGGAGAAGGACATGGCAACCCACTCCAGTGTTCTTGCCTGGAGAATCCCAGGGACGGGGGAGCCTGGTGGGCTGCCGTCTATAGGGTCACATAGAATCGGACACGACTGAAGCAACTTAGCAGCAGCAGCAGCAAAGACATTATACTAGGGAAAGTTTTACTGCTACTGTGTGGTGAAAAACTATTTAAAATCTGATACTTGATTACCCCATTTGTAAGATGAGGGGTTCGTAGCTCTAATACTTTATGATTTTAGAGTGTGAATAATTTTGAATTTCATTTAAAAGAAAAACTTTTTAAAGAAAAGTGATTTTAAAGTATAGACTGCTTTTCATTTTGTTGAGTCATCTGCCCTGAATTTTTAGATGAATCTGCATCTGGAGTTTTCTTATAAAATGTTCATTTTGAAACTAGTGGGAGAATAATTCCAGTCATGGCTATCATTAATTAGAGGGAAATCTCCTTTTCCATTTCCATAGTGAAGAATCTAGAGGCTTCTTAGCACTCTGTGTGCAAGGCCTGTAAATTTCAGATAATTATTGTTTTGGAATCCTTAAAACTAACAATAGAAAATGCTATAGAAGGAACAACATCTTTTCGTTTTGACATCATCTTGACAAATGAGGGAAATTTTTGCAGTATGTGCATCACAAAAACAAGCAATTCTGTGAAAACAAGGGGAAAGTGGCCTGTACTGCCTGTTTTTCTCCTTGTGTTCCAAAACCTTCACCTTTGTAAAGAGATCTTGAAATTATTTCAGATCTATTTTTCATACTTTGAATACCAAAAGAGCTAAATTATTCATTGTAAGTGAAAATATTTATTACCATGTGTCAAGAAACTCTGATTTCCTTTCTGGTATTCCTAGTAAGAACCCTGTGGTATAAAATTATGGGCTGAATCTGCTAAATAATTACCCACAGGAATGTTGTACCTACCATGTGTATTTTTAGGCTTTATATCAATAAATGTTTCATAAAGTGCTGTATACACTGTACTAAAATTCCTTCATCCCCAAATCAGTTTTAAATTCTTCTCTAAGAGAACAAGGTACAATGAGGCTTGTAATGAAAGTGGTAAAGAGAGAGGTCACATAAGCAATCAACAGCACAGTCTGCAAAAAATTCTCATCACCAATAAAGATTTATGGAAAATAAATTTAATCAGTACCAATGACATCCTCAGAGAATAAGACTTTGTAAGCATTTTCCTATAAATGTGAAAAAGAAAGTGGGTCTATATTGAGAACAAAGGTTAAATGTGTAGGGCAAATAATTTTTATGGGTGTTCATAATTTAGCTATAAAAACTTACATAGTTTGTGAATGTCTATAGCAGTTGGAAATATTTAGCAGAGAAATATTTGTAGATGTAGGAAATGATAGTAAAACTTTGACACAGTATTAAGACTTAATTTATAGAAGTTATAATGATTTAATTTTTATTTATTTATTTATTTTTTCTATTTCTTATCAGCATTTAAACCCAGACAGGATTTAATGGATGCTCTGGGAAACCAGCATTTTGGAGTACAAATTGTTATGTGTAGGAGAGACTTAGCTTCTAATGAAATCTTATAATGATAGATTTGACTTCGAGAACACAGTTAGCTTGAAACATTTCAACTGTAAAGCATTACCTGGACCCCACAAAGCTCAGGATGCATTGTGGTGATAGGAAAGCAAAAAGGGGTGAAGTGTTATGCAGGATGGTAACCCCACACTTCTCACTAGCTTTTTCTATTATGGACACGTGAAGGCCTGGATCCTGTTACAGCAACTTTGAGACATGTTCACCACCCATGGTCTTCCCTGGAGGCTCAGACGGTAAAAAAACCCGCCTTCAATGCAGAAGACCTGGGTTCGGTTGGGAACATCTTCCTGGGTTGGGAAGATCCCCTGGAGAAGGGCATGACTACCCCCTCTAGTATTCTGGCCTGGAGAATTCTGTGGACAGAGGAGCCTGGTGGGCTACAGTTCATGGGGTCACAAAGAATCAGACACACTGAGCGACTTTAACTCTGACCACCGTTAGTGTCTTTTTTCTTTCTTTCTTTCAATTGGAATATAATCGCTTTACCATGTGTTAGTTTCTGCTGTACAATGACATGAATCACCTATATTATTTGGATATATGTATCCCCTTCTTCCTGAACCTCCCTCCCACCTTACCACTCCCCATCTCACCCATTTGGGTGATCACAGAGCACTGAGGTGAGCTTTCTGTTCTTTATAGTGGATTCCCACTGGTGCTGCTGCTGCTAAGTCGCCTCAGTAGTGTCCGACTCTGTGCGACCCCATAGACAGCAGCCCACCAGGCTCCCCCGTCCCTGGGATTCTCCAGGCAAGAACACTGGAGTGGGTTGCCATTTCCTTCTCCAATGTGTGAAAGTGAAGTCGCTCAGTCGTGTCCAACTCTTAGCAACCCCATGGACTGCAGCCTACCAGGCTCCTCTATCCATGGGATTTTTCAGGCAAGAGTACTGGAGTGGGGCGCCACGGCCTTCTCCAACTACTAGGTATCTCTTTTACACATGGTAGTGTAGTTCGGTCAATCCTCATCTCCCAGTCTGTCCCGCCCTCCCCTTCCTGCCATGTTTACTTGCCTGTTCTCTATGCCTGTGTCTCTATTCCTGCCCTGCAAATAGATTCATCTATAACATTTTTCTAGATTCCACATAAATGCGTTAATATATGATATTTGTTTTTCTGTTTCTGACTTACTTCATCCTATATAACAGACTCTAAGTCCAGTATCTTTCTTGGCTAATTATTGGGATTGTCAACTTTAAAAAGAAAAAAAAAAGCACAACATGAGAACTGTGGCTTTTGCTTTTATTTAGGGATTTACCAAGGACTATAGCTAAGGGACTGCCTCTCAGATAGCTTTGAGAAATTGCTCCAAAGAGCTAGGCCAGTATATATGAGTTAGGTGAAGGGATATAGACAGTCAAGCATACGTCACAGTAGAAGGTTGCTGCTAGCCATGAGGAGTAGATATTCTCAGTCCATGGTTTTCATGATTTTCTGATTATGGGAAGATGCAAAAATCTGGATTCAGAAGTTTTACTCCTGGAAATATATAAATCTCTGACGGCCTGTTCTGCTAGTTTTCCTAGAAAACAGAATGCCTTACTCCTGATCTCTGCCCCAAATTATTCTCACCGTGTACCCATAGGTCAGCAACTGCAGTGGCTAATGACTCAATTCTTGTAGAACCAGGTAGTGAGTGACATTTCTTAGGTGGCAGGAATAGCTCGTCTACCATTTTAAATTTATAGTAACTAGTAGACTTAACTCTGGGAGAAGTATGCTTGGGTTCTAAAGGATTTTTAGCAGGTAACTCACCTTTCTTTGCCTTTTATAATTAAGATGACTGAGAAATGCCTCTTTGTGTTTTATCTTGTATCATTTGGTGAAAGATGTTCAAGGACAGGAAAATCTTCTTCTAGGCACCTTTCTCTTCTGGGTCTTAAGCTCTGGTGTTTAAGAGAAGTGAAATCTTTGCTGCCACAAGAGAGCTAAAGACACACTTTAGTTGGCTAGTCCTGGAGTAGAGGTTATTTGATGGATTAATTTGACTTGTAAATTTCATAATTCTTCATTTCTTCCAAATTTTTTTCTGGAATTTTGAAACCCAAGACCAATTTTTTATCTCACTGGTGAGACATTAGATCTACTTTCTAAGTCTGAAATACCTCTGTTATTGGTCTTATCTGTAAAATGAACTGAGATTCCTCTGTGCTGTGCTTAGTCATATACGACTCTTTGTGACCCCATGGACTATAGCCCACCAGGCTCCTCTGTCCATGGGGATTCTCCAGGCAAGAATACTGGCGTCGGTTGCCATGCCCTCCTCCAGGGGATCTGCCCAACCCAGGTGTCCCACACTGCAGGCATATTCTTTACCAGCTGAGCTACCAGGGAAGCCCCGAGATTCCCTTACCACCCTGAAACATACATGAGAGAAGCGTTTTCTTACCTTTTCCCCTTTCCTTCTGCTCACTCTTTTCTTTATAGTTTCCTGCTGTCTTTGCCTCTTTTCACCTACTTTACCTCTTAAAGAAGTCAGCTATGGGCATCTATTTTGCTTTCTTTTGCCCCATTTGTGAAACTTAGGAATCAAACTTTGACCAACATATAGGTACAAAATTGCTAAGACAATGGCCATTATTTTTAATATCATGAAGGTCAGAAGAATCCACTGGATTCTGTGACATTGAAAGGAAATGTGTTGAGCACAGCCTAATTTTTAGATGAATAGGATGCCGCAGAGTTTTAGGAATAGACAGCAAGATTACTCATCATAGGAGAAGCTTATTAAATGGAAACTGTAGAATCCTCAGCATATAAATATTAGAAATTCAATTTTTAGTAGCTCTCTGATACTTCCTTTAGAATTGTGTTTGTTTTATTCTATTTCTATTTTGTTTTAATTTTCTCTTAAGTGAAAGACATGTTGTTGAAACTTTTAATTATTTGGTGTCTTAATCCTTAGGGTGCAGTATTCAAGAATAAATAACAGAAGAGTTGGCAAAAAATGGTGCCACTAGTAACAACCTGTCATGTGACAATTTCTTTATTCACATCCATGTGAAATAGTCAATATTCTAGCTCCTTTTAATATCTATTGATTTATTTGGCTGTACCAGGTCTTAGCTGTGGCATGCAGGCTCTTTTAGCTGTGACATATGGGATCTGGGGCCTCCCTGGTAGCTCAATTGGTAAAGAATCCACCTGCAGTGCAGGAGACCCCAGTTTGATTCCTGGGCCAGGAAGATCCACTGGAGAAGGGATGGGCTACCCACTCCAGTATTCTTGGGCTTCCCTTGTGGCTCAGCTGGTAAAGAATACAGCTGCAATGTGGGAGACCTGGGTTCGATCCCTGGGTTGAGAAGATCCCCTGGAGAAGGGAAAGGCGACCCAGTCCAGTATTCTGGCCTAGAGAAGTCCATGGATTGTGTAGTCCACAGGGTCACAGAGATAGGATACCACTGAACAACTTTCACTTCATGGGATCTAGTTCCCTGACCAGGCATCAAAGCCAGACCCCTGCAATGGGAACATGCAGTCTTAGCCATTGGACCAGCAGGCAAGTTCCACTAACCAGCTTGGAACCACTAGTTGTTTTTGGTAAAAACTTGTCACATTTAGCTGAAAGGTGGATTATTTGGAACCAATGAATTTCACTTTATTGGTAAAGCAATAGGCCCTATATGGACATGAACTTGGGCAAACTTCAGGAGATGGTGAGGGACAAGGAAGCCTGGCATGCTACAGTCCACAGGGTCGCAGAGTTGGATACGACTCGGCAACTGAACAACAACAAGAACAGGCCCTGTGTGTTGGCATTTATCTTTGATGGTCAACAAGACATTTCATTAAATCAGATTATTATATTTATGTATGCAGGCATGTATTATATATTTTTAAAGCATTTTTGAAATAGCTATAGATTCACAGATAGTTGCAAAGAAAGATACAGGAGGTTCCCTACACCCTTTATCCAGTTTCCCTCCATGTTACACCTTATATAACTATAGTTCAATAACAAAACCAGAATGTAAATCATGGAACTTATTCAGATTTCACCAGATATACCTGCATTTGTGTGTGTGTGTGTGTGTGTGTGTGTGTGCATGTGGGTCTATAAAGTTCTTTGCAGTTTTATCACGTGTAACTTATGCTGCTGCTAAGTCGCTTCAGTCGTGTCTGACTCTGTGCAACCCCATAGACGGAAACTCACCAGGCTCCCCTGACCCTCGGATTCTCCAGGCAAGAATACTGGAGTGGGTTGCCATTTCCTTCTCCAATGCATGAAAGTGAAAAGTGAAAGTGAAGTCGCTCAGTCGTGTCCAACTCTTAGCGACCCCATGGACTGCAGCCTACCAGGCTCCTCCGTCCATGGGATTTTCCAGGCAAAAGTACTGGGGTGGGGTGCCATTGCCTTCCCCGTGTGTAACTTATCAGATCAGATCAGTCGCTCAGTCGTGTCCGACTCTTTGCGACCCCATGAACTGCAGCACGCCAGGCCTCCCTATCCATCACCAGCTCTCGGAGGTCTTATAACCACCACCAAAATCAAGAGACTTATCTGTACCAGAAGGTTCTCTTGTGTTACCCTTGATTGTTACACTTTAAAGGGACCTGAGGAGTCATCTACACTAACCTACTTATTTTGGAATGGAGAGTGATTTGTGTCAGGTCAGTGGGTTAGATAATGATTGACCTCAGAAAGTGGTGCCCTATCCCAGACTAGTTTCAGGCATCCCATCTTACAATCTCAAATTTATAAAGTAGGCAGTTGTTCTACAAGTTGGAAGATAAAAGAATTAAAGCAAACACAAATTTCAAAGCAATTGTATTTATCACAATTCTGGATTTAAAAAAAGAATTCTATTACTGGCTGCATAATGGGTTAAGGGGATATTAACCGTCAATGTAAGCCTTAGATTGATACTTCAGATAAAGCATGTATATGTTGGAGGCAATTTGTGTTGCTTCACAGGTTCTCAACATGGTTATAAGAAGAAGATAGTAAAGGATCCCCAGGGATTTAGCTACAGATTATGTAACCTGTACTCTCCACCCAAAGAACTGAATGGCTGTTCTCTTCTGTTCATACACAAATGCACCAGATAATTTAAGAATTCTTTTCACTTTCCAGCTTGCCATTTAACTTTGTTACCTCTTATAAAGCTATTGTGTTGAGACTCGGGGGATTTTGGGTTTTAGGGTGGTCACAGCATGTGATTTGACCCACTTACCTGTTCCATATCCACTTTGGAACCATTTTAGATGCTACTCACCTTAGGAATAAATCTGGTTATAGAAGAGTAGAACAGAAGTCACATGGAAGGAGTGGAGGATCAAAGACTTTATACTATATCAGCATCAGAGAAATTAGAGATGTAAAAGACTCATTAGCTGACTTGCCCTATTTCCATGGAAATTGCAGTGAACATTTTTCAAAGACCTAATCTATTTTTGTTTAAAATAAATGGAACTCAATGTAGATTCTTGTTAGAACTTGAAACTGCTGATTGTCATGTTTTCTGGGTTGTTTTTCTTTTTAGATCTACTTGACAGTTTGCATAGCTAATTATCGTGTTCTCATTTGTTTAATTCCAGCACTGCTGTAGGCTTTTTAGAATGGGGGAGGGGAGAGAAACACTACCATAGTTTGACAGTGTATCAAGGAGCTGTTAAATCGAGGAGTGTGAACGACAGAGAGAGAGAGAGAGTGTGTGTGTGTGTATGTGTGTGTTACTGAGTCCAAACTCACTCTGCTTGCTGCACACTTGACCAATAAATCCAAGAGACAAGGTATTGAGGCAAGGAATGATTTCATTCAAAAGCCAGCTGACTGAGATGGCAGACCAATATCTCAAAGTAACGAAGTTGTTGGGGTCTGCATGCCAATTTCTTTTATAGAGTCAGAGAGAAGCGATTAGAAACTAGAGTCCAAAGGCAGAATAGAGAGGAAGAGGCAGTGGGGAAATAAAAAGGGTCCCTTGTCTTGCATAACATCTCCAGGAATGGCCGGCCTTTGGAAGGGGTATGTTAATCTCTTCTTTTTATTGTAGCTACTCATAGGTGGGAAGGGTCAGATTCTCTGTCTTTGAGGTGAACAAAGGCACTTTAGTTTACAGTCAAGCAGAGGGGCAGAGTCCTCTGAAGCAGACTGTTATGTATGATTTTAATAGCAAAAGCAACGAAAAGCAAGCCTAAGAGTTTCCAACTTGGAGTCAAAATAGGCTTCTTCTCTGCAACGTGTGTGTGTGTTTTGGAAGATGGGTCAAAGTAAAGTAGTATAGTGAATTTTAAATAACTGCCAGATTTTGGTAGCTAATAACATTTTTGTGAAGGTTTTGTGACTAACCAAATTTAAGTCCTTTGTGGTCTTATTTTATGTAGGGCACTTTGTATCCTGATGGATCCTTTGCAACAAAAGTTTTTGCTAGGAAATCTAAAAACTATATACTCTTAGAAATCCATTTCCGCCCTCCCCCCGACAACCCGCGTGACTGAATCTTTTTATCATTGGCTTAATTTTCATAGTATCATTTTAGATGGAAAAAGTCTTGTAATTTGAAGAGAATTTATTAAGAATTATTTCTTATATCAATAACATTAAAACTTTCCAATGTTAGTGTTCTGTAGATGCCATTTATATGGCAGGAAAATGTTTTTGTCAAGAATTGCTGCTTTTATTACCAATGAATCACGAGTTCTTTGTGAAGGTTTTAGAATTCAGAAGCATCAGATGAAACATATAAGAGCAATTAAGATCCTGATAGTTCAAATAAGATGCATTTACTTCTTTTGTATGCTTTTTTGCTTTTGGTAGTGGTAGTGTTACTTGGGGGTGGAGGGCATTTGACAGTGACTCGAATTACACACTTTAATCTTCTTTCCAGCATTATAGGATGGGACCTTTGTAAAAAGCAATTCCTCCACATTTCACTAGAATGAAAATTTGCTTTAACTGAACATCCCTAAATAATTATCATGCTTCTTAAAGGGATGCATCCATTTTGAAGAAGAAATTAATGTGAAATTCAGTAGAATAATTTTAAAGCTATTTCATCTTGGGAGTGCACTTCTTTGTAACAATGGCATAAATGAGACTGTTGAATTTATGTATACAGCTTTACTTAAAGCAGCCAAACTGATGAGACTGGCTAGTTACGAGTAGGAAATAAATAACTAGATCTCCACACTTGCATAAATAGCTGGATAGATACAAAGATAGATAAATAGATATATAGACAGAATTTTTGTGATTTCTGGTTGCTATAAGCAACAGAGACAGTTATTTCTAAACCTCTCAGGACCCAATGAATGGCAAACATTGTTTGCCTAGTGATTTGAACCTCCACATATGAACTCGGTTGAATGCTTGAGAGTTAAGATGGAACTCATACACAATCTTGCAAGCCATCGCCATGGCAACATACTTAAAATTTCAAGGTCTATCTCCCTTGAGTTTGCACCTGCAGTTAGCTTATTGTGAAACAAAAAGGCTTTCCAACTTGAAAATACTTTGGAATGGTTGGAAGTATGTTTTTAAATAAAGTGGAGTTTAAAAGTTGAAAAGCAAAATAGAAATTCAGGGAGAAAGTACAATTGCATTCTTCATGCAATATTTAACTATTTTCTCCTCCTACTTCACAGTATTATTCTAGGCAAGGGCAAAGGTGGATAGTCAACCTATTGTGGTTGTTAGGATGTTGGGTTTTACCCTCTCAAATGACAAATGTGCTGCCTCCTGGTAGGCTAGAGGTAACCTACCTGCAGCGTTAGTCACTCAGTCACGTCTGATTCTTTGTGACCACATAGACTGTAGCCACCAGGCTCCTCTGTCCATGAAATTCTCTAAGCAAGAATACTGGAGTTGGGAACCATTCCCTTCTCCATGGAATTTTTCCAATCCAGGGATCAAACCTGGGTCTCCTGCATTGCAGACAGATTCTGTACTGTCTCAGCCACCAGGTATACTTCAAACAGACCTGCATGCCTTATGTAATAACATAGGTGAGAAAAGCTAAGATTTATTTACTCTTTATTATGCCCCATATTGACAAAAAATTAATAAGTCAAAAAAAATTTTTTTTAAATACATGGAGAATTTTATTTGCGCCAAATTTGAGGATTATAGCCATGAAATTAAGAGACGCTTACTCCTTGGAAGGAAAGTTATGACCAACCTAGATGGCATATTCAAAAGCAGAGACATTACTTTGCCAACAAAGGTTCGCCTAGTCAAGGCTATGGTCTTTCCTGTGGTCATGTATGGATGTGAGAGCTGGACTGTGAAGAAGGCTGAGCGCCGAAGAATTGATGCTTTTGAACTGTGGTGTTGGAGAAGACTCTTGAGAGTGCCTTGGACTGCAAGGAGATCCAACCAGTCCATTCTGAAGGAGATCAGCCCTGGGATTTCTTTGGAAGGAATGATGCTAAAGCTTAAACTCCAGTATTTTGGCCACCTCATGCGAAGAGTTGACTCATTGGAGAAGACTCTGATGCTGGGAGGGATTGGGGGCAGGAGGAGAAGGGGACGACAGAGGATGAGATGGCTGGATGGCATCACCGACTCGATGGATGTGAGTCTGAGTGACCTCCGGGAGTTGGAGATGGACAGGGAGGCCTGGCGTGCTGCAGTTCATGGGGTCGCAAAGAGTCGGACACAACTGAGCGACTGATCTGATCTGATCTTGAGGATTATAACCACAGATGAATACCAAGGAGGCTTGGTTTCTATTTGACTCAACCTTAGGGGGTAAAAAAAAAGATTGAGGAATTTGGAGTCTAGTTCCAATAGAATTTCTTGGGATTAATGAAGTAAGAAAAACCATTTCGGGAATTATCACAGTAAAAATATTACTAGGTACTCACTTACCAATAAATGCACTGCCTTCAGAAGGAGCTTTGCATTTTGCGGCAGCTAAGTCTTGCATATTTTAAGCCATAAACCTTGACTCTGAAGCACCTGGACTTTCTTGTTTGAGGGCTTCTCTGGCACTATTTCTAAGATAGTTAGAAAACGTTGATTATCTGATCATCTAGATTTTCATCTCAAAGCAGACATGAAGGAGCAAAGTTGAAGACAGAAAGGGCATTTTTAAAACCTGACAGTGATAGACAAAAGAGAAAAACTAGTAAGAGCAGGCATCAGCTAAAACATGGAAGGGTAGTTTGAGGACCTCTGGAGAAGGCCAGTGATACTGTTCAGATGTTCTCTGGCATCTGAGGTCCTTACTGTGTTATAGGTAGCATTGATGCCCAAAACGGTGTTACCAAGCCAGTCAAGAAAAGCTTGTCTTTCTGTTTACATGATGACACGTGTTTCCAAAGTTTTCATAATGAGAAGTGACTTTTCTTTGTGTCAGTAGAAGGCTTAATTCTTGTCCTTAATCAGCAGGCATGCCAATAATGAGAATGAAGATAAGATTAAGGGATTGCAGAGGTATGTGGGGGAGGAAAAAGCTCATCCAGGTAGAAAGGCATGATAGCAACTTCTAGGAAATATGTTAGAATTGAAAGGAACTGATTGTAAATGCAAAAGACGAGAGAGAGAGAGAGAGAGAGAGAGAGAGAGAGAGAGAGAGAGAGAGAGAAACTATCCAAAAGAGGACATGGTTAAACATTCAGAGATAGAAGGGTTTTACATGTGACCTTTACTTATCACAACATTTTTAAACAAAGAAAAATGTGTGTATATAGTAGTAGAAGAAGGGGTCATCCATGGCAAAACTAAATAAAATTTGTTGTTTAGTCCCTAAATTGCATCCAACTCTTTTGGGACCCCAAGGACTGTAGCCTGACGGGCTCCTTCTGTCCATGGAATTCTCCAGGCAAGAATACGGGAGTGGGTAGCCATTTCCTTCTCCAGGGGATGTTTCCGACCCAGGGATGGAATTCATGTCTCCTGAATTGGATGGCACATAATTTACCACTCACTAATGATGCAGTACTTTGCCACTGCACATCTGACTGTGCCCACTTAGCGTTTCCCTCTCTTTACTCTAAGGGATCAGATCAGATCAGATCAGTCGCTCAGTCGTGTCCGACTCTTTGCAACCCCATGAACTGCAGCACGCCAGGCCTCCCTGTCTATCACCAGCTCCCGGAGGTCACTCAGACTCGCATCCATCGAGTCAGTGATGCCATCCAGCCATCTCATCCTCTGTCGTCCCCTTCTTCTCCTGTCCCCCAATCCCTCCCAGCATCAGAGTCTTTTCCAATGAGTCAACTCTTCGTATGAGGTGGCCGAAATACTGGAGTTTCAGCTTTAGCATCATTCCTTCTAAAGAAATTCCAGGATTGATCTCCTTCAGAATGGACTGGTTGGATCTTCTTGCATTCCAAGGGACTCTCAAGAGTCTTCTCCAACACCACAGTTCAAAAGCATCAATTCTTCGGCGCTCAGCCTTCTTCACAGTCCAGCTCTCACATCCATACATGACCACAGGAAAGACCATAGCCTTGACTAGGCGAACCTTTGTTGGTAAAGTGATGTCTCTGCTTTTGAATATGCTATCTAGGTTGGTCATAACTTTCCTTCCAAGGAGTAAGCGTCTTTTAATTTCATAGCTGTAGTCACCATCTGCAGTGATTTTGGAGCCCAGAAAAACAAAGTCTGACACTGTTTCCACTGTTTCTCCATCTATTTCCCATGTAGTGATGGGACCAGACACCATGATCTTCGTTTTCTGAATGTTGAGCTTTAAGCCAACCTTTTCACTCTCCACTTTCACTTTCATCAAGAGGCTTTTTAGCCCCTCTTCACTTTCTGCCACTCTAAGGGAACTGGAAAAAAATAACTCAAGAGTACCCAGACTCTGAAACAGTAGGATTTGACAAATGATTGGTTACATCATGCAGCTAGGGAGAAGAAAAGAGAAGCCCTTGGGCTTTTCAATACACCTGCAATATTATGATGTTTTTTGAGGTGTTTTAAGAAGAGCTCTCAATTCAGTTATGTAATTTACTCTGTTTATAGGATGTTTAAACATGGATGTGTGTATTTAAGCCAGGAAATTGTACTTAGTTTGTGAAGGAGATGTCTATGTCTGAAGTTTGCAGGAATCCAGGGCTAAGAATCAGAGAAGGCAATGGCACCCCACTCCAGTACTCTTGCCTGGAAAATCCCATGGACACAGGAGCCCGGTAGGCTGTAGTCCATGGGGTCGCACAGAGTCGGATACAACTGACGTGACTTAGCAGCAGCATGGCTAGGAATAAACTTTTCTTTTGATGTTGCAGGGAGAGCAAAGCAAGAATGTATACGGGGCCTGCTTTACTATTTACATAGTAAATACTCTCAATAACATCTTCTAAGTGCCAACCCCTGTGCTAAACACCTTGCCTATATAGCCCTAGAGAATTTCATCCTCATAAAAATTCTGCAAAACTGGTATAAATAATGTCATTTTTACAGAGCAAGAAACCTAAAGAAGCTAGATAACTTGCCTAACATCATGTAGCTAATAAGTGGTGGAGTTACAATTTCAGCCTAGTCAATTTAGCTCTCACACTCATGCCCCTTCCATGCTCAAGGGTCAAAGTGAGATTTTCTGCTCATAGATGGCCTCTATTTATCATACACCTGAAGTTCTCCAAACAATTCTAGGCAGGGAAATCTGGTTCCATATTATATTCCTCCCTTGCTTAACCTCTTATTAATCAAAGGTATTCAGTAAATGATTGTGAATAGATGAATGAATTAGTGAATAAGTGAGTGTATGGGAAAAATCTATCAAAAGATAAATTTCAAGAGTGCATCCTATGATCACTTATCTGATGGCTGGTCTCAGCCATATTTATGTGATTTATTTCAGGAAAAAGAAAAAAGTTACATTCTGTAGTTGGAATTTGAAGGAAAACATTCTAAAGGCATAGATTCTTTATAATCTGATCAAAGTATTCACAGGGTAAGACTATTGAAATAGAGTGCAGGGGAGACTGAGTTGGGGAAATATTATATAGGGAAAAAAAAGGCAGAATAGCTGTCATTTTTTTTTTCACCTTTCTTTAAAGCAGGCTATATCTTATTGCTTTCTCAAAGGAGCAGAGATGCTTCATAAAAGCAGGCAGACCAACTTATTGCAAGACATTTTTAGCTTTTCTTTCCTTCTACCTTTCAGTCATTTTCTCTTTATAGTTAAAGATAATGTCACTTTTTGCTATTTCTCTACCATAAATCTCCAGCCATGAGGTATAATGTAAAAACCAGTTATAAAGTTTCATTGTCACTTCTAGAGATGGTAGAAGGCAGATAAAATCTTTCAAAAAGTGTGATTTTTGCCACAATTCTCATCTCCCACTCTTAGGAGTTATACTCCTGGAAAATAATCTATACTTTCACACTCTTATTTTGAGATTTAATGAGCTGTTATAAATAAGCAATTGTGGCAAAAATACACTCAGATATAGTGAGCTTAGAGAGGATGACCATCAGGAAAAGATTATTTCAAATGATTCTACCAATTCAAGTGTCACATATAATATTTCTTCTATTTTTAAAGATGAATTCTTCACTCAACTTTATTCATTCTATTTTCACAATCATAATTATGTTCATCAAGTGTTGATATTGAAATTACAGGTGGTTAAAGAAGCCAATTTTAGAGTATGATAAGATTTTTTTCCATCTTTATTGAGGTATAATTGACAAAATTGTTTAAGGTATATGAGTTGATGTTTTGCTATCCATCATTACCGTTACAGTCAATGGTGATGACATTTTAAATCTACTCTATTGAACCGTGATAAATGTAATAGGTGTTCAAGGGCTATAATCATAGAAAAAAAATCCTGTCCCACAGAAATATATGAAATAAGATAAAACATATAGCTAGGCAGTTCAAAAACTTTTAGATTTAAAAACCATTTGGAAAGGCATATACCTCTACTGTTCTAATGCACTAAGAAAGTATTGTTCAGTGTCTTATAAAAGTTAATCCTCATATTTTTAATCAATCTAGAGAATGTGACCATGGGCAACATCACAACTATAAATACTGATACAACCACTACAATAAGAAGCATTGTGAGCAAGTATTGCACTTAGGATGAGTCTCTTCTTCTCCCCTCAGCACCCCTCCCTATTTGTTCTCCTTCTGTCGCTGTTTATCTCTCCTTTAATTAGCAGTATTGCTAAGTGACCTCTTTTTCTTATTTTCTGTTCATTTATTTGCTCTAGATATAATAGTGCATGAGTCAGAGTCAACTCAATTGTCACAGTCTTCTAAGTCCCAGAAAAGTGAATGAGAAGGAGAATTTCAAGGGAACTCTGACAGCCCTGCATCTGTACAGTAACTCCCTCAAAGCTCTGACCTGGAGAAAAAGAAATGACAGAACTACACGTGTACTGGCACTGCCCATATTGTAGGTTACCGGTGAGACTGAAACGTGTACTCAGCAAGCGGTGCTGAAATAAATCACATCCCTATATAAAAGGGATCTTCCCAAGAATTAGCAACCTTTATATGAAGGGCCATTTGGAGTGAGAGATACAGATATTATTCAAATACCTGAGGGGACAAAAGGATTTCGTGACATGAAAATGAGATATATTCAGTTAAGTGGATATTTGGCTGCCTTCCTTAAGCACTCCTCAGAACAGTTCTTCATATTGTCACTGTGAGACAATGACATATTGTGATTGTGAGAAAAAAAACAATTCTGTATTAGTTGTAATAATAGCATATAAACATTGCTTGTGAGAATTTTCATATTTATAAAGTGCTTTCACACATTTCAAAATGGACCCCATAATATCCCTATGAGATGGACAAGTTATTTTGTCATATACAAATGACTGTATATACATTTTTCCACATGTATATATAATACATATACACATATATATTTACATATATAATGTACATATTCTTATGTACTGTTGCAAACACACAAACCTTTTCAAGATGGTAATACTACTTATAAAGCCCAGATCAAAACTTTATATATATTTTATATTATTGATCAGCATGCAATGAAGTGAACTGAAGTGGTTCAACAGTTCAGTTCAGTTGAGTTCAGTCGCTCAGTCATGTCCGACTCTGCGACCCCATGAATCACAGCATGCCAGGCCTCCCTGTCCATCACCAACACCCGGAGTTCACCCAGACTCACGTCCATCAAGTCAGTGATGCCATCCAGCCATCTCATCCTCTGTCATCCCCTTCTCCTCCTGCCCTCAATCCCTCCCAGCATCAGAGTTTTTCGAATGAGTCAACTCTTCGCATGAGGTGGCCAAAGTACTGGAGTTTCAGCTTTAGTATCATTCCTTCCAAAGAAATCCCAGGGCTGATCTCCTTCAAAATGGACTGGTTGGATCTCTATACAGTCCAAGGGACTCTCAAGAGTCTTCTCCAACACCACAGTTCAAAAGCATCAATTCTTCGGCGCTCAGCCTTCTTCACAGCCCAACTCTCACATCCATACATAACCACAGGAAAAACCATAGCCTTGACTAGATGGACCTTTGTTGGCAAAGTAATGTCTCTGCTTTTGAATATGCTATCTAGGTTGGTCATAACTTTCCTTCCAAGGAGTAAGCGTCTTTTAATTTCATGGCTGCAGTCACCATCTGCAGTGATTTTGGAGCCCCCAAAATCAATTCTGACACTGTTTCCACTGTTTCCCCATCTATTTCCCATGAAGTGATGGGACCAGATGCCATGATCTTCGTTTTCTGAATGTTGAACTTTAAGCCAACTTTTTCACTCTCCACTTTCACTTTCATCAAGAGGCTTTTTAATTCCTCTTCACTTTCTGCCATAAGGGTGGTGTCATCTGCATATCTGAGAGTATTGATATTTCTCCCAGCAATCTTGATTCCAGCTTGTGTTTCTTCCAGTCCAGCATTTCTCATGATGTACTCTGCATATAAGTTAAATAAGCAGGGTGACAATATACAGCCTTGACATACAATATACAGCCTTTTCCTATTTGGAACCACTGTGTTGTTCCATGTCCAGTTCTAACTGTTGCTTCCTAGCCTGCATACACATTTCTCAAGAGGCAGATCAGGTGGTCTGGTATTCCCATCTCTTTCTGAATTTTCCACAGTTGATTCTGATCCACACAGTCAAAGGCTTTGGCATAGTCAATAAAGCAGAAATATATGCTTTTCTGGAACTCTCTTGCTTTTTCCATGATCCAGCAGATGTTGGCAATTTGATCTCTGGTTCCTCTGCCTTTTCTAAAACCAGCTTGAACATCAGGAAGTTCACGGTTCACATATTGCTGAAGCCTGGCTTGGACAATTTTGAGCATTACTTTACTAGTGTGTGAGATGAGTGGTTCCAAATAGGAAAAGAAGTACGTCAAGGCTGTATATTGTCACCATGTTTATTTGACTTATATGCAGAGTATATCATGAGAAACGCTGGACTGGAAGAAACACAAGTTGGAATCAAGATTGCCGGAAGAAATATCAATAACCTCAGATATGCAGATGACGCCACCCTTATGGCAGAAAGTGAAGAGGAACTAAAAAGCCTCTTGATGAAAGTGAAAGTGGAGAGTGAAAAGGTTGGCTTAAAGCTCAACATTCAGAAAACAAAGGTCATGGCATCTGGTCCCATTACTTCATGGGAAATAGATGGGGAAACAGGGGAAACAGTGTCAGACTTTATTTTTCTGGGCTCCAAAATCACTGCAGATGGTGACTACAGCCATGAAATTAAAAGACGCTTACTCCTTGGAAGGAAAGTTATGATCAACCTAGATAGCATATTCAAAAGCAGAGACATCACTTTGCCAACAAAGGTTCGCCTAGTCAAGGCTATGGTCTTTCCTGTGGTCGTGTATGGATGTGAGAGTTGGACTGTGAAGAAGGCTAAGCGCCGAAGAATTGATGCTTTTGAACTGTGGTGTTGGAGAAGACTCTTGAGAGTCCCTTGGACTACAAGGAGATCCAACCAGTCCATTCTGAAGGAGATCAGCCCTGGGATTTCTTTGGAAGGAATGATGCTAAAGCTGAAACTCCAGTATTTTGGCCACCTCATGCGAAGAGTGGACTCATTGGAGAAGACTCTGATGCTGGGAGGGATTGGGGACAGGAGGAGAAGGGGACGACAGAGGATGAGATGGCTGGATGGCATCACTGACTCAATGGACGTGAGTTTGAGTGACCTCCAGGAGTTGGTGATGGACAGGGAGGCCTGGCATGCTGCAGCTCATGGGGTGACAAAGAGTCGGACATGAGTGAGCAACTGATCTGATCTGATCTGAGTGCAATTAGTTTGAGCATTCTTTGGCATTGCCTTTCTTTGGGATTGGAATGAAAACTGACCTTTTCCAGTCCTGTGGCCACTGCTGAGTTTTCCAAATTTGCTGGTATATTGAGTGCAGCACTTTCACAGCATCATCTTTCAGGATTTGAAATAGCTCAACTGGAATTCCATCACCTCCACTAGCTTTGTTCATAGTGATGCTTTCTAAGGCCCACTTGACTTCACATTCCAGGATGTCTGGCTCTAGGTTAGTGATCACACCATAGTGATTATCTGGATCATGAAGATCTTTTTTGTACAGTTCTTCTGTGTATTCTTGCCACCTCTTCTTAATATCTTCTGCTTCTGTTAGGTCCATACCATTTCTGTCCTTTATCAAGACTATCTTTGCAGGAAATGTTCCCTTGGTATCTCTAATTTTCTTGAAGAGATCTCTGCTGCTATTATGTCGCTTCAGTCATGTCCGACTCTTTGTGACCCCATAGGCGGCAGCCCACCAGGCTCCCCCATCCCTGTGATTCTCTAGGCAAGAACACTGGAGTGGGTTGCCATTTCCTTCTCCAATGCATAGAAGTGAAAAGTGAAACTGAAGTCGCTCAGTCATGTCTGACCCTCAGCAACCCCATGGACTGCACCCCACCAGGCTTCGCCGTCCCTGGGATTCTCCAGGCAAGAACACTGGCGTGGGTTGTCATTTCCTTCAGAAATATTGTTCTATAAATATTTGAATTTTTGGAGTAACTAGTTAAACTCCAGAAGTCATTTTATTCCTTTTTTAGTGCCACTTCATGTGCTGCCATATCAAGTGATGCAATAGCTGTGGATGTGTCTCCTAGTACTCCTGTGGGCTTTCTTTATGATATGTTGAGTGGTTACTTACATAAAATCCAATACTTTCCTTTGCCACCTTTTAAGTTACCTTAAGTTTATTTCATGTTGTATCTTTTTAATCACATCAAACTGTTTAAAAAACAAAATGGTTTGAGAGGGATGGATAAATGAGTAGATGACTGGGTGGATAATGAGGGGAAGGGTAGAAATCACCTGGAATGACAGTCAGTCATAATCTACTGCGAGTCAGAATTATCTCATAGTCTTGCTATTCATTTGCAGTATAATTGGGATCAAACAAAGAGACTTAGTTTTCTAGCTTCAGTTTCCTAATATGTAAAATCAAGAACTTGGACTAATGATCACTAGGGTCTGACTCAGTCCAAAAAGATAGATAACTGCTTGACTAAAGCATGATTCCATTTGCTAGCATGTTAAATGCCAACAAGGGAAACTTGGATTTGGGGGACATGTTGAAACTATCCATCATAGGCCTGTTAGAATTATAAACTGTTTTGGCCTCATTACCAGTAAGGATTTTCAGTTCAACCTGTGTAACTAATTAGTCTATTCAGTCATAATAGTTAGACTAAAGATTCACATTGACACAGCTAGAAGCATAGATTTACACTGTAAACATCTGCCATTATTTATTTAATTTGGAAATGTCCAAATAAATCCATTTCAGAAAGGTCTTTGTTCAAAACCAAAACAAACCAAGAGGAAATACGTTCAACCACATGCATATTCTGTTTCCCTTTCAGCATCTCCACTCCACTACCAGCATTCTTTGGAGGTCTTACACTCCCAAATTCTAATTCATGGGTATCCAAGAGAATAGATTATTCCAATTCCTTTCTGAAAATTTAAACTTTCCTTTTAACTTTTCCTTTGGCTACTGCTCCTACTTGCTTTGGCTTAAAATGGAAATGAACATAGAGGTCATCAGTATCTTAAAGAAAGATAAAAATTATTTTTTTTATTTAAAAGATTAATTTCAAACTTCCTGATACCAGGTTTTTATTTTGCAGGGACTTCCTGGTGGCTCAGAGAGTAAAGAATCTGCCTGCAATGCAGGAGACCCAGGTTCAATCCCTGGGCTGGGAAGATCCCCTGGAGGAGGGCATGGCAATCCACTCCAGTATTCTTGCCTGGAGAATCCCAGGGACAGAAGAGCCTTGTCGGCTACAGTCCATGGGGTCACAATGAGTCAGACATAACTGAGCGACTAACACTCTTTTGCATAACTTTGCTAAAATATAATTTTTTTGTTTCATTAAGCAGGGATTCAGTTCATTTCTTTCTCTCATAAGTTCATTTTTCTATGGCATTCTTTCCACATCCCTATTTTCCCCTTTCGAGTTTTTCCTGTTAGGATGACCCATATCAAATGCATATAAAAATGCATGTTAGAATGAGTAAGGCATTCGTGATATATTTATGTGGTAAGTTTTTCTATCCAGTTTGCTTGCACTGTTCTGAAACCATTGCATACATTTTAAACAGCCAAGAAATTCTGAAGAAAATCGAATGGCTTTCAAGTCTGTCATTTCCAAGAAGACAGCTGATTTATAGTCACTTTTTATAATAACCTAAAGCATCAGTTGAGGGAAAAAATTAAAGAAATGTGAAAGCTAGCTGTTTTCAAGAATATTTCAGTTTTTCCCTAAATATTCATGAATGCCAATGTTCAAACATTCAAATTGGGTGAATAAGTCTACAAATGGGTATTTTTTTGGCACTTAACTGTAACACTCAGAGTAATAGTACCTTCACCTGCATTCTACATAAGCGTGTTATTGGTAAATATTTAATGAAGTAATAGAGATGGGGGCACTCTTACATTTCAGTCAAAATAAGCTTTTAGTTTGATTGTTGTTGTTTCTACTAATGATTGAATTGTTCCTATACTTTAGAGTAGAATGGGCACAATCAATTATTTGTAGCTAGGAATCACAACTTAGACTCTCTCAGGTAGTAACCATATTTTGTGCCCATCAGAAAATGCTGTGCCAAGATGAGTGACTAATTTGTTGGTGACTAATTGATCTTCTGGAGAAGCAATGGCACCCCACTCCAGAACTGTTGCCTGGAAAATTCCATGGATGGAGGAGCCTGGTAGGCTGCAGTCCATGGGGTCGCTGAGTCAGACATTACTGAGTGACTTCACTTTCTCACTTTTTACTTTCATGCATTGGAGAAAGAAATGGCAACCCACTCCAGTGTTCTTGCCTGGAGAATCCCAGGGACGGGAAGCCTGGTGGGCTGCCGTCTATGGGGTCACACAGAGTCAGACACGACTGAAGCGACTTAGCAGCAATTGATCATTTTCTTTGTTACTCATGTGCTGGAGCTAAAATGGATCCTTCACATATTGGAATTCAGATTATTATTACTTTTATTAGATTACTGAGCATGGGATTGATATCTTTATGTGGCATCTGCTACTCAAAGAAACAAATGAAAAATAAGAACCAAAGCTTCACTGAGATGATAGAATATGCAACGTTGCTAAAGTCCTTCTACATTTTAAATAGGATTAACTAAAATTACCAACTGGATATATTTCTTTAGTGGTTTGATTTGATCATATTGTTTGAGAATTCTATATATGTCTTACAATTGGGTTCTCTGTTTTTATTTTATTCTATTTGCACTTTTTCTCCTTTGGTGAAAACTCTAACTTCCCCCACCTAAAACTTCTTGCCAGGTAGATTATCAGTGCAGTGGTTCAGACCTAGTTTGAGGAATTTGTGTCACTAGTTGTGAATTCTGGCTTTTTTTTTTTTTTCTGGAAAGTTCACCTAGTGATACATCTGATAGGGAAAACTGTCAGATTCAGTGCTGAAAGGCAGATATGAATGTTCTCTTCCTTCCTAAGCAGCTTCATGTAAACAGAAGTATCAGCCAGAACAAGTGTCCATCAATTGGTCAAATACATCACATGTTGGGTGGCACCGCGCTCCATTAGTTGTCTCAGTCAGCTTAGTCTAAGTTGATAAGTCTAAGGGATGAGACTAAATACTGTTAAAATGAGGGCACACCGTTGCGTGAGACAACTGTTTTTTATGTTGTATTTGGATGTATAGCTGAATAGACTGCTGCTGGGTTTTGTTTTGTTTTGTTTTGTTCCCCTCCCCTGGCTGCACACTGCATGGCATGTGGGATCTTAGTTCCCTGACCGGGGATCAAAGCCATAAACATGCCTCCTGCTTTGGGAGCATGGAGTCTTAGCCACAGAACCAGCAGGGAAGTCCCCTACTGTTGCTGTTTAGAAATAAAGTTTCAGTTGAAATTTCAGAGTAAATCAAGAATTTCTTTGTGGGTATCAAATTCATAGTGGACGTCTTTGCACAGTTTAAGTGTGCTCCTTTTCTTACAAAGCAGATTTGTCCTGGTAGAGTTTTCTTGTAGGAGTTTCCATTAGAATGTTTCAGTCTTCAGCAAAACTGTTTACCATGAGGGATAAAGTCTAGCAATGCTGTTCTGAGCAAGGATAGAATATTACAGACTAAGTTTATCTATCCTCTCATCATATCTTCTTACCACACAGATATGCAATTGTGCTATATTCAAAAAGTAAATATGCCACAAATTCCGTCATTAAATGTGGTGATAGGCAAAAAGTTTCTCTGTAGAACAAAAATACATCAGTGTTTCTCTACTTTCTAACCCACTGAATGGTCACTACCTAATAACTCTGAACATTAAATAAATTAATGTTGATTTAGTATGTAAAATCAACTAAAAATCAACCATATCCTGAGTTTTCTAATGTCTTACTATTCATTAAAAACTTCCTTTCCCTCCCATTCTGAGTACATTTTCCTCCCCTATACCAGGTTGGTATTGATCCATAAAACACATGAATTAAGTTTCAGCGCCTTTAATTCTTGACTTGTGTACAAGTCTTTTTTTTCCCTAAAGGGAAATAAACATAAAGTAGTTTTAGCAGACATTTTGAATAAGCACAGACGTTGGCCATAAAAATATCCAGACCACTCTGAATTAAGGAAGACCAGCATGAGCTTTGACCTATGAGTGGTTAAATACACAGTTACGGACACTTATCTAAATGTATGGTTATGAAAAAACAGTGCCTTTGCTTGATCACTATTCTGTCTTCTTCAGCAGGTCGTCTCTTTTCTGGGAAAGGTTATAAACATCAGGGAAAAGTATATTGAAGAATAGAATTGATTAATGTGACATATTTGAGTTTCTTCTACCTCTCTTCAACAGCATGTCATAGGGAGACAGTTCCAAACACAGTGAATTAAATTTAAATTACACAGCTTTGGCTAGAAAAGTGTTTAGTTAATTCAGCCCCTGGAATGAAATTTGATTTTCCTCCCTACACTTGAGCCACTTCCTGATTTTTCATACAGTGATGATTTCTATCACGGCATCTATTGATTTGAGATCTTTTATTCACAAGACTGTTGCTGGATTTTAATTTCTGAGAGAAAAATGTGAAAAAAGTGTATTGTTTATATCAGTGAAAGTACACTAAAAACTAAAATACAGTTGTACAATAGGGTCATATTTGTACGGTGATTTTTTTTCTACTGTAAAGGGCTAAAGGAGGTACTATTTATTCTATGACATCTTTTGTTATTTTAGGTACTGTGATTTGTGAAAGATAACACTGAGAACATTCTGACACTTTCTGTTTGCTGTGGAATTATTCCAGAAGGCTGTGGAATTGTTCCAGAAGGCTGTGGAATGTAAAAAATAGGTCGACTTTTAAAACAAAATTTAACTTGTGCAGCCTAAATAATTTAGTTTGCCTGAAACACTACACTGACTTACTCATTTCTTGTCTTTGAATTTCTTTTAGGCATAAATCTTTATTATTTATTTCTTATGTTTGACTTCTAATTCAGAATTTAAATCTAGGAAGCAAAAGATGAAAACTTAGTTCAACCAAGTGCCAATAGAGCTACTCTATTCTTGTATAAAAACTAACAAGAGATGTAAAGTTGAGAATAATTCACATGTACAACTTCCAGTTTAATATCTAAAATTAATTAACATAGTGCAAAAAATATTAAATCAGTGCTCCATTTGTGAGACAATAATGTTGATACTATCACAACTTTTGTAAATATTTCAAAGGCGCTCCTATTCTAGTTACTTTCCATGTACTAAGTTCATCTTCACAACAGCAGTGACAGTGCTCTCCGATTTTTTCCGATAAGAAAAACAAGGAACAGAACAGGTTTTCAGTTTTTAGAGCAGAGGTTCTCAACTTCTGCACCATTAGCACTTTGGAAACTTTCTTTGCTGGGGGCGCTGTCACACACATTTTAGAAGTTTTAGCAGCATCCCTGGTGACCACTCATTGAATGCTAATAGCAGCTCACCTCCACCCAGCTGATACAACTAAAATGTCTCCAGACATTACCAAATGCCTTCCCAGATGGAGGAAGGGAGAGGGGACCACATCACTGCCAGGATGAGAGGCCCTAGATTGAAGAATTTGTCCACATCCTGCTCCTCCTCCCCCTCCCCCAACCAAGAACAAAACAACGTCCCTTTCTGGATTTCATCAATAGAGTTAAAATGCCTCAAGGAAAATGAGAAATTTTTTCTAACTTGAAATTAATTTTAAAGAGTATCCACTGTAGTTTAAAAAAAAAAAAAAAGAGTAGCTTTCTACTTGAAGTTGGCTTTTGAAAAGCAGATTATCAGTTCTGGGGCGAATTGGAACAATTGACCTGGCAGACCTCTTAATCCAATAACTTGTTATTATCAAGTCAATTTGGATGTTATCCTGAGAGACATGCTCGTGCCAAAAGAAGGATGTGTTCTTGCCTTTTAAAGCTCACTTTAATGAAAGATACCTACGTGACTATCACACCAATTGCTGGTGGCTATCACTGCCATTAACAGTTACAATTCCAGGAAAACCAGCATTTGAACTTCTTTTCATATGAGAGCAGCGAAATAAATGAATTTGGTCTCCCAACTTCATTGCCAAAAGGAATTAAGAGAAGAATAATGTGAAACCATCTCAAAATACTATTAAAAATACTATATAAAGTTCTATTGTGAAGCACTAACATCTGCACAAATTCTTTATTCTTAATTAAAGACCTTGTACTTGAAACATTTGGAGCCTAATTTTTGTCACAAATATACATCATCCCTTCTCTCCATTTTTCAAAGTGACACTATTCTCTTAATATTTATATATTTATACTTTACCCTCTATTGGGCTTCCCTGATGGCTCAGAGGGTAAAGAATCCGCCTGCAGTACTGGAGACCTGGGTTTGATCCCTGGGTTGGCAAGATCCCCTGGAGGAGGGAATGGCAACCCACTCCAGCATTCTTGCCTGGAGAATCCCTATGAACAGAGGAGCCTGGTGGGCTACAGTCCATGGGGGTGCAGAGTCAAACATTACTGAGTGACTAAGCATGGCACAATTTACCCTCTGTTAGATACTCCCTTAATAAAAATATATTTTATCATATTTCTTATTTTTTCTTTCCTTTAAGACTCCTATTATAATTCTACTTTTCAATAAGGATTTCATCAATATTGCAGTTCTGAGTATTGTCTAAACAGTTATAATCTCTTAATCCTTAACAGATGTAATGAGATATTTTCCTTCTTGTACCTTCAATTCTCTCTGTGTTGCCTTAGCTTTAGCCAAATATGATACAAACCTTCAGTTTCTATGAAATATCTATGCTGAGTTTACTGCTGCTTATAAGTGACAGTAAAGAATAGCTTTTAATGCTTGAAAATATGTGGATTATGTGACTAACTGCTAGGATTTACACACTCTGCTTTTTATTACACTGATGGTTATCTTCTTTGCTGTAAGTGCAATGAAGCAACTAAAATGTCACAAAGAAAACTGTCACCTCTCTCCTGTTTGCTGTAAAATACCATCCCCCCAGTACTCTTCATTTATTCTGAAACTTTAATGGTGGCAAAGACAATGGGGAGATAATGCCTGATTTTTGAATATTACAAAGATTAGAATTGAGTGTGAAAGCTCAACAAAAATTTTTAAAAATACCTTCCATGAACTGCATTTGCTTCCTTTTTGCATCAGTGAAAAAATATTCTCTGCTTAATCTGTGTTTCCTAATAAAGACAGGCTATATCTCAAAGATACATTGAATTCTACTTGGTCATGAATATAAAAGGTTATAGCTGTTCTGCTTTTAGGAAGCCAGGCACAAGCATGGCATAAAGCCCACTGATGCATACCTTGTAGCACTCCAGGGCTGTAATAAATTTCAGATCATCTGTTTCTGCCAGGCTGTTTTTTAAACTGCTGTCTGCTCCTGTGTGCAGCTTCACCATGCAGTTAAATGGATGGGTATCTACAAGTTGGCTGCTACCTATCCTCATGAAAAATAAGCTAGAATCAAGGTTTCACAAATATTGCCAATTCTTCCATGAGGAACCTAACGTGTTGAAGAATGTAATCTCTGTGTCCTTGGGAAGGGAAATATTGAATTTGGTTTCTCAGTCTGTCGGGTAAATGCAAATGGTGTTTAGTCCACAAGACAAAGATGAAAAGATCTGTTAGGTCCTGTTAAAGTAATCTACTGAATGTGATTCTTTTACAGACCACAGATGACATCCTTGTGGCCTCAGCAGAGTGTCCCAGTGATGATGAGGACATTGACCCCTGTGAGCCGAGCTCAGGTGGGTTAGGTTAGTCGACTTTTTTCTTACTTTCTTTGGCTCAACTGTAAATCTTTGTTGCATGCTATATAGTCCTTAAAAAAATATCCTGCACTTGTATCTAGAAGTCCTCCCTATGAAAAAACACCTCATTGTTAGATGAGTTCTTAGTTTTTACATGGATACAATTATCTACATTTATTGGAAAAAAAAAGTTTTTAAGACAAAACCCACCAAGATTATGTATTTCAGAAAAAGCAGTAGAGGACAGCATACCAGGCTCGTACCTCACTGTTCACATTCTCTTAGCTCACAATGTAATTTTCAATATAATTGTTTAAGGGGATCTCCCTTGGGTCCCCTATAGTAAAACTGTAAAGCTTAAAAATTTCATTGCATTGTGGAAAATTATTTGACCTTTCTACTGACAAAAAGTCTTCACCTCTCATCCTGCCAGCAAATTATCTTAAGTGATATATTTATGAATTTTGAAAGTAAGAGTATTATGGCAGTACAGGTACAGTCTTTGATTCATTTAATAGAGACATGTTTGAGTCTTCCCATGTCTCCCTAAAATTCAAGTTGATGTGTTTTAACTCTAGGTGATATATAATTTACCCTCCTTCTTTGTGATAAAGTATGATTAATACATAAATGTGGCTTCCCTGGTGGCTCAGTGGTAAACAATTTGCCTGCCAATGCAGGATCCCTGGGTCAAGAAGATCCCAGGAGAAGCGAATGGCTACCCACTCCAGTATTCTTGTCTGGGAAGTCCCATGGACAGAGAAGCCTGGCAGGCTACAGTCCATGGGGTCACAAAAGAGTTAGACATGACTTAGCGACTAAGCAACAGCTGTTTACCTGCAGCCTGTACCATCAAGTGGTAGCTGTGGACCCTGAAAATGAATGAATCATAGCCTGAGTTTCATCTACATACTCATAATACCAAGTATTAGGGTAATTTGCATTAGTTTCCTTTGTAAGCAGTTTCTTAAAATTCAATAATTGTCTTGTTTAGGGTTCGAATCATTGAGATAGATATGGACTCACCACTATGGGATAACTCATGACTTCTATAAATGTCACCTGTTACCCCAGGAGAACTTCATATCATAATTTAAAAATTAATGTGTAATTCTTCTGAAGAATATCATTTTTATCTACTCATTCTGATATTTAAATAAAAATGATTCATGATACATATATTGCACCTCCTTTTGAATATCACTTCCCTGCACCACTGGCTATAACTACAGACTGTCAGCATGTAGAGCAGCTACTGAGTGCCCACGAGGAACAGAAGCTCAGCTGTCATCTCTCAGCAGGAGAAGGTCTTGAAGGTCCATCCTGGCTGTCTTCCCATCTTTCTTTTTCTCACCTCCGTCCCACATATAGAAATTCTCAGCCTCCAGAACATTTTTCATATACAGTTATTAGAATGTGACCTGATGATCATCCATTCCCTTTTAGTTGTCTAGACAGACGTGGTCCTTTCCTGATAGTGTTCTGGCCCCCCTTTTTTTTTATTCTCATTTTCTGTTAGTCAAAAAGGAAAAGCTAGTGCTTTTTTGTCCATTGTGTCAGTCCATCTCTGTGCCTTATCCCTCCCTCAAATGTCTTTTTTCCCCATTTCTCTTATTTTCATGTTCCTTACCATGACTGTCTTTTTTTGTATCTTCTTCGATATCTTTCAGCATGGATCATTCATAAAAGCAAGTCTGATATTTGTCAAACATTGATATGTGTGTGTCTTAACATAATGTTGAAAACAGTCTAGGTTCTTACTAATTATAGTACTTGCTGGTTTTCCTCTGGGCCGAATCCTTCTTTTGCTGTCTGAGTGGAGAATAGAATCCTTGCTGCTGCTGCTGCTGCTAAGTCGCTTCAGTCGTGTCTGACTCTGTGCGATCCCATAGATGGCCTTCCCCCAGGCTCCCCCGTCCCTGGGATTCTCCAGGCAAGAACACTGGAGTGGGTTGCCATTTCCTTCTCCTTGAGTACCTAGTAAATTCAGTGTAAGAAGTCTAATTACATTTTAAATGGTCACTTTTTTTTCCCCTTCTTGAGCATAGTTAAATGATCCATTCTTCTAGCCATTGCTCCTCCAGGCAAGAACACTGGAGTGGGTTGCCATTTCCTTCTCCAATGCATGAAAGTGAAAAGTGAAAGTGAAGTCGCTCAGTCGTGTCTGACTCTTAGCGACCCCATGGACTGCAGCCCACCAGGCTCCTCTGCCCATGGGATTTTCCAGGCAAGAGTACTGGGGTGGGGTGCCATCGCCTTCTCCTAGGTTTTACTAACCTTTCCTTATAGACTAGTTTTCTGTCTTTCCCTTTGTCTAGGTCTCTGGCTCTAAGAGGAGAATGGTGGGCCTGCAGAAAGAGGGAGATTATCACCTCTTCTTTTTTTTTTTTTTAAACTATTTTGTCATCTTCCTATTTTTTTTTATTCACTGGGCTTTGTTAAATATTATAACACCAAAAGCAAGGAGCAGCTTTTTAATAACATACTCCAGATATTTTTTCTGCTTCTCTTTTCTTTACTAATTTCTCTCTTATCTGAAACAGTAGTGTTTGTTTTTCTGTTCGTTACTTGTTCATTAGCATACTGTGGGAATCTTCACAACATAAGAAAAGTTCCCTGAGCAGGAAACCCCTTTGTGTTGTTCCGTGCAAGATTTGTTGCGTGAATTTTGATTTTGTTCCACAGCCCGGAAATCTGCTGCTGGATGTTCAAGACACAGTAGGAACTGACCCCATCTGATGACAGCTGCGACACTCTTGTACCAAATCTAGTTTTACTTGTCCTCCTGCCTCAGTGTTTCTTTCCTTATTCTCTAGTTTTCAATTCATCAATTCTCCTCAAGGCTTAAACCAGATTCTGTGGTTTTATGGCATCTTCCACCATAGGCTTTTCTTGTGATCTTACCTCCCCTAGATGGTGTCTTGAGAGTATAGTCCTTGTGTGGTTTCTCTTTCTATATTACGTTCTGTGACATCTCTTTTCTCCACTGCATTCTTCTATCCAGTTCCCTGTAATTTTTTTTAAGACCATCTTTAATAATTCATGCAGTGTTGCTCTTTTGGCATAATTGGCTCTGTTTGTATGACAGCTTCTGGTGAAATTCTTAGTTCATATGATTTTTTCCTATTATTTTCCAACTGTTTGTTTTTAATTGAAGAGTTGTTTTTGTTATCCTGTTTAATATTGTTTACTGCTAGGATAGCCTTCCTCTGATCTCTTAAATAGCTTTTCCTTACTTGCTTTGTGTCTTGAACACAAAATAAAACAACATAATCAAAAATTGCAGTTGCTGATATTATTAGACTTTGGATACTGTTAGATATGCCTTGATAAAAATTATGTCAGATATCAGCAGGTTTTATTTGGGGAAACTGATTGTTTAGGAAAGTAGTATCTTGGGTTAAATATTTAGAACTGGATATACCTGTTAAGCAAGAGAGGCAAGTTCAGTCCCTGGGTTGAGAAGGTCCCCTGGAGGAGGAAATGACACCACACTCCAGTACTCTTTCCTGGAAAATTCCATGGACAGGGAAGCCTGGTGGGCTACAGTCCATGGAGTCGCAAAGAGCTGGACACAGCTGAGCACACGCGCGCAGCAGCAGCATGCCTGCTATGCACTTTTGTTACTCCTTAAGCAAGTGAAGACAAATATTTTTGTAAAGAGATCCATATTTATTTTTATAGGTGGATTACCCAAATATTCTGTGTACTTCATAGCAATGTCTTTCAGTCTTCCTGAATATTTACATATGAAATTTCTCTAATCACCCTGCCCAAAACTCTCCCAAAAATGCCGTCTTCTTCTCTGAAAATGTGCTATGTTTATCATTTAGGTATCTTCCTAAAGCTACTGAGTACTCACTAAGGCATTAATGAAGTGAACAGGAAAAATCTGGCATCATCTTGAATAAAAGTAAATTAAAACCTTTTATGAAATGCTTGATAAATTTGAATACCATGCACTTCCACCCAGATCTCTTAATGAAGAGGGAGGTTGAATATTTATTTGGTGGATTGTCAGTCTCGCCACTGACCAAACAGTGTTGAGAATTAATGTAAACTCACTGTTGTGTTAAGCTTTGGGGGAAAAAAAAAAATAGAAAGTCTGCACCTTCAGTTCCATTCTACAAAAGGACAACTTTCATTGTACCCATTTTTCAGCTATTCTTTATAAGGAACAGGCTCTTTATTTTTGACATTAAAATAACACCTGTTTTTCAGTTTGTTACAGGAATTAAAACTAACATATTGGACAGAGGAGCCTAGTGGGCTACAGGTCATGGTGTCACAAAGAGACAGACATGACTGAAGTGACATAGCATGCTATGCTATGCTATGCTAAGTCACTTCAGTCGTGTCCGACTCTGTGTGATCCCATAGATGGCAGCCCACCAGGCTTCCCCGTCCCTGGGATTCTCCAGGCGAGAACACTGGAGTGGGTTGCCATTTCCTTCTCCAATGCATGAAAGTGAAAAGAGAAAGTGAAGTCGCTCAGTCATGTCCGACTCTTAGCGATCCCATGGACTGCAGCCTACCAGGCTCCTCTCTCCATGGGATTTTCCAGGCAAGAGTACTGGAGTGGGGTGCCATTGCCTTCTCCGGACATAGCATAGCATAGCATATATATAAGATACCTACTGCAATGCCTGGCATAAACTAGAGCATAAATGGTGGCTTTTCTTTTGCCCAATTCAGTTATATAAAAAGGAATATTCAAGCTGTTTTTTTCCCTTTTACATAAAGCTGTTACTTTTCCTGGCTGAAAATTGGTGGGCAACTGATGAAACCACTAAGGCCTCCTGATGGGAACTGTACATGTTGGAACTAGATCAGGAGCAACCCCCTGTGTGGGAACACATGGAACCCAATTATACTTGATTCCAGCCCCACTGTCTGGTTCGGTTAGCATCAGATGACAATTTCACATTGTTATAAACATTCTTTTAGAATATGAGAGGGTGGCTGTTCAATCCAGCAGGTCTAATTGAACCCTCTTAGTCGACAGGTGGAAATCTGAAGCAGCCATTGGTAACTAGGTTGCAGGACACCGTTGCCCTAAAATACCTGATTTTAGCTGTCTGGACGTGTGAGAAGTGGCTGACTTTTCCTTCATATTTTTGTCAAAAGCACTTGCTCCTTCTGTGCTTTCCCTTCATCCTAGCGATATGGTTGTTAGAGTAAGTGAGTTAATATTTGGATAGCTTGTGATAGAACAATGCCTTGCTCATGATACGTGCAATATGAATGTTTGCTGTTATTAATATATGTATTATATAAATATACGTTTTCCAAGACTTTTCACTGAAACACAGTTTTTATGAAACAGATTACTTTGATTTATTAATAAATTGATAAATGACACTATAAACCACTGAAGTTCCACAGTGACCCTTAATCATGTCAGTACATCTTAATTTTGAGGACTTCTTCCAAATAGATTCTTTTTTCTCATAACTCCTGAAGAAATTGGAAAATGTGATTTTCATGTTGATATCTGAGACCTAAATGAAGATAATGGTCTTCTTTGCTATGGGAACTTCCTGATGAAAACTGGTTTGTCATTTGTTACAAAGAGGACATTATCAGGTTTGTTTTCTGGGAGCCCTATTTAGGGAGGAAAATTTCCTCTTACATATAGAATACTTCAAATAATATGTTTCTTCTCTTTGTGTATGAATGTGGGCAGTGGGTAGCTCATAGGATATGAGGCCACTCTCAGATCAGTGAAACCTTTGTCAAAGGAGAGAATGAAAAGCTCTATTGAGTAATAAAAAATCAGTGTAGTAATAGGAGAAGAAAAAGATTGTCATTTGGGAGGCAATCTCTTAACATTAGTTGAACCAGTGAGGATGAGAGTACAGCCCCTCAAAAAAATACTGTTTGTGGACTTCCCTCGTGGTCTAATGGCCAAGCCTCCACTTTCCTAGCACAGGGTACCCGGGTTCAACCCCTGACTGGGGAACTAGATCCCACATGCCACAGTGAAAGAGCCTGAGTGCTGAAACTAAGACCCAGTACAACCAAATAAATAAATGTTTTAAAAAATATTGTTGGTTGCCTATCGGTTGATCAGACTTCGGGATACATGAGTAATAATAGATAACAATAGCAACGAACAATCTAGCAAAGATTTGTTCTGTGCTCATCATTGTCCTTAGTTCTTTAAGAGCAATATTCTATGATTTGGCCAAACTGAAGTATTTTCATAGCTAAGGAGATTCAGAGAGATTAAGTTACTTTTTTGTAATCCAAGAGAAATTAGACAGTCTCTAGTTTAGGAAAAGTGGCACTTTAATTTCTTGGAATGCAGAAAGTTGTTCTTTTAGAATTCAGGCACCTCACAAATATAAGGTTAATTTTTTAAATACTCATTTAAATAATTTCCATGGCTGGCATAAATTTTAAATTTGATGGCAAAAGGTCCTTTACATGTATTACTATTCATTAGGCTAAATTTGCTGCAATTACTAGGCAATTTCGTGTGGTGTTCCAGTGTGCTATTTTGAGAAAAGATCAGAGGATTTCTATTGAACTGATCCCATTAACCACATTAGGAATAAAGATATGTATATTGCACAAGGTGCATCTTTTTATTAACTAAGTAATCACAATCATTTAAAGGAATGTATTACTTATTAGATCATATTTTTAGAGGTTGATTAGAAGATAATTTCGTGGTACATTTAAATTTTGGGTATTTATTATGTAATTATTCAAAAGCGAGTTTAATTAGCCCATAATAGCCAACACATTACTGTTAAAATGGGGAATCTTGAGTTGTAGCCAGCAAAACAGCAGTGAGGAGTGCTCCACTTTGGGAAACATCTAAAGCAGCTCTCTTGAAGAGTCACACCAGAGTCAGTGGTGAGGACCCAGCTGATCACATGGGTCCAGGATGGGACAGCTGCAGCTTGGGCCCTGATGGGCTAGGTGGCTTTCAGTGTGTGACATATTGGTGGAAGAACTGCTTTTTTCCATATAAATTAAATTCTCCAGAAAACTGGAATAAAAATGAATTGCTGTATGGTTAAAATGGAAGAAAGTCATTAGACATCATCTGCACTTTTCCCACTATTTTTTTCAGAGCAGTAATAACAAAACAATTATCTTGAACAGAGTTAAACAGGCAAGGGAGATCTATTCAAGACAACTGTAGAGAAGGAGCCCACAATTCGATCTGAGGTCAATTCAATGTGAAAAAAAAAGAAAACTGGAGAGTTTTTAAGGGCTGGAGTGAAGGGCTCATAGTTCATAGACCTTCAGTTCAGTTCAGTTCAGTTCAGTTGCTCTTTGTGACCCCATGAATTGCAGCACGCCAGGCCTCCCTGTCCATCACCAACTCCCGGAGTTCACTCAAACCCACATCCATCGAGTCGGTGATGCCATCCAGCCATCTCATCCTCTGTCGTCCCCTTTTCCTCCTGCCCCCAATCCCTCCCAGCATCAGAGTCTTTTCCAATGAGTCAGCTCTTCCCATGAGGTGGCCAAAGTACTGGAGTTTCAGCTTTAGCATCATTCCTTCCAAAGAAATCTCAGGGCTGATCTCCTTCAGAATGGACAGGTTGGATCTCCTTGTAGTCCAAGGGACTCGCAAGAGTCTTGTCTAACACCACAGTTCAAAAGCATCAATTCTTCGGCACTCAGCTTTCTTCACAGTCCAACTCTCACATCCATACATGACCACTGGAAAAACCATAGCCTTGACTAGATGGACCTTTGTTGGCTAAGTAATGTCTCTGCTTTTCAATATGCTATCTAGGTTGGTCATAACTTTCCTTCCAAGGAGTAAGTGTCTTTTAATTTCAGGGCTGTAATCACCATCTGCAGTGATTTTGGAGCCCCCCAAAAGTAAAGTCTGACAGTGTTTCCACTGTTTCCCCATCTATTTCCCATGAAGTGATGGGACCAGATGCCATAATCTTCGTTTTCTGAATGTTGAGCTTTAAGCCAACTTTTTCACTCTCCCCTTGCACTTTCATCAAGAGGCTTTTGAGTTCCTCTTCACTTTCTGCCATAAGGGTGGTGTCATCTGCATATCTCAGGGTATTGATATTTCTCCCTGCAATATTGATTCCAGCTTGTGCTTCTTCCAGCCCAGCATTTTTCATGATGTACTCTGCATATAAGTTAAATAAGCACGGTGACAATATACAGCCTTGATGTACTCCTTTTCCTATTTGGAACCAGTCTGTTGTTCCATGTCCAGTTCTAACTCTTGCTTCCTGACCTGCATACAGGTTTCTCAAGAGGCAGGTCAGCTGGTCTGGTATTCCCATCTCTTGAAGAATTTTCCACAGTCTGTTGTGATCCACACAGTCAAAGGCTTTGGTATAGTCAATAAAGCATAAGTAGATATTTTTCTGGAACTCTCTTGCTTTTTTGATGATCCAGCGGATGTTGGCAATTTGATAGACCTTCTGTGTTGGCAGGAGGAGAAGGGGACGACAGAGGATGAGATGGCTGGATGGCATCACTGACTTGATGAATGTGAGTCTGAGTGACCTCCGAGAGCTGGTGATGGATAGGGAAGCCTGGCGTGCTGCAGTTCATGGGGTCACAAAGAGTCGGACACGACTGAGCGACTGATCTGATCTGATCTGATCTGTGTTGGCTAATTGGCTTCACCAGAAGGAACACTAAACCCTCTCCTTTGAATATCTTCAAGGCTGAAGGTTGTTTTATGAGTTGGAGCAAAGTGCACTGCCTCAAGGTGGGCTCCTATTTTCCCCACAGAAATTGGAAGAAGGAGAGCTATCCTTCCTTGAAAGCTAGGTTTCAGAGTGAGGGCTCCTAGGTCCTGGAGAAAAATAATCCTGGTTGGTAACCCTGAAACGAAGTTTTAAAAATATTTACACATCAAAGGAAGAGAGAAAAAAATTTGGAATTACAAGTTTTCTGAAGTAAATGCTCTAAGAAAGAGGAGGCCAGGGCCATAGAGACAGGACGAAAGCTGTCTGAAGTTTGGCCAAGCTATGGGGAAGGTTAAGGTCTTGTTTAGAGAAGGCAATTCCACCTTTGCTGCTACTGCTGCTAAGTCGCTTCAGTTGTGTCTGACTCTTAGCGACCCCATGGACTGCAGCCTACCAGGCTCCTCCATCCATGGGATTTTCCAGGCAACAGTACTGGAGTGGGGTGCCATTGCCTTCTCCATTCCACCTTTAAGACAACCTGTTTCATTTACCACAATTAGTTCCTACCAGGAGATCACTAGAAAACAAAATAACAAGCAAAAGATGGCTTTTGTTTGTTTCTAGAATATAGCCACTTTTATTGAGCATTAATTATTTTGACCTCTCTGGTTTGAGAATTTTTGTTTAACGATATAATGGAGTGGATTGTTGTCCCACATTGGGAAAGCTCAAGGGCGTTTTGTAAGAATTGTGATATGCAACAGGAAGTGGGTATTACTTATGATTGTAACTGTGGAGTCACAATTTGAACTAGTTTGAGTTGCAGCTCTTCCTGGTCTTGGGAAGTTACTTAGTATCTTTGAGGCTCAATTTCCTTTTATGTAAAATGGGGGAAATGGGGTGATTGATTGAAAGATGCACACACACTGTTTATCAGAGAACCTGGCATGTACTGAGACTATAACATGATTATGATAAACCCAGTGGTGAGTGGAAGACCTGTTTTACTGGCACTGTTTTTGTGCCAAGAGATGCATTATTCTCCCTTGAGGGAGGCTCTTCACAAGGCAGACAGATTTGATCTGGATAGAAAATGGGCACAGTTCCTTTTGTTGTTAAGATGAGTTCTGTTCACACATGTAAAGTAATTGTGATTGGCTGCTTACAGTAATTACTTAGCAAGTAAGTGAGTTTACTGAGTTAGATTATGCATTTACTTGAAAGTCTGCAAAAAGTACATGATTGCTAATACGGAGCTGTCCTACAATAAATAAAAAAAAAATCTACTCATGTATATAAAATAAATTTCTAGGCAGCTTCTAGGCAGCCTTCATATTAATATATATATATATATATATATATATATATATATATATATACAGCCTTTAAACATCAATAACATTTTTAAAGTCCTTATTAGAAAGGCCCAAAATACCACAAGACTTTCTAAAATGTGACTTGTCCTGTTGAGCTTTAGAAGGAGACAATGAGATGCACTGCTGTGCTTTAAAATGGTTCCCCAATATTGTAAAGGGAGAAACGCAGCATAGGTTTAGGAAAATATAGGGCAGTGAAAGTGTTAGTTGCTCAGTCTTGTCCAGCTCTTTGCGCCACACCACCCCCTCCACCACACCCCCGCCCCACCCCCACCAGCCGCCCAAGGTCTTCTGTCCATGGAATTCTCCAGGCAAGAATACTGGAGTGGGTAGCCACTCCCTTCTCCAGGTGACCTGCCCAGCGAACCCGGATCTCGTACATCACAGGCAGATTCTTTACTATCTGAGCCACCAGGGAGCCAAATTTATAGGCTAAGTCTACCTCTAACGGAAACATGAACTGCAGGAAGAATGAAACCACATTTTCTTGTCATTTGCCAGTCCCAGCTTTGATAATGAAATTGTTTTCTTGGTAATTTATTAATTACATTTACTCAGATGTTAACAAAGGAAAGGTAACATAGTCTGACTACTTCTCTACATGGCATGCTGCTCGCATGAAGAGCCCATATGTTTTCTTTGTTGGTTCACATGCTCCAAGGAGCAGCAAATACTACAGAAGGCTTTAGTCCGCAGGTCTCATGTCATGTCAGTTGACTTGCTGGTTAGATCACTTTCGTCATTAGTAGCTCCTCACTCATCCTCAGTATTTTAAGAAGCCTGGCATTGGGAATAAAATAAGAAAGACAAGAATACTTTATTCAATGCCCAGGTTTAAAAAAGGATGTATTAAAGATGCCAGTACAGCCAGAAGCCATTGTTTAATTTTTAAAAATTAGTAAAGAAGTAGTAATATGTGGTACACAGATGTGTACATATATGTACATATATGTTACATGATATAACATAGTAATATTACCACATCTACCACTAAAATCTTAACATTTCATTGACCAGACTTTGGAAATCAGACTGAATTCACATCCCACTTCACCCACTTGCTGTGTAATCAGAAGCCAAACATTGAACCTCTGTGTACTTGACCTTTTACTTCTGCAAAATGACATGAATAATGCTAATTACTCATGATATTATTGTGCTGGTAAAAGAGACAATGCATGTAAAGCACTTAACATTGAGTTGCCACCTAAAAATTTGATAATATTAATTAGCTTTTATTAGTAGTACAAACAAATTAACTGAGGAGTCAGCCATATTATAAATAAAAATAGACCTACCTATAGCCACAGGCAAGGATTAAAAATGTTAGTAATTAACACTTTAGCATCTAGAAAACTTTACAAACTCTTTCTGGATTCTAGCAGCATCAAACTTTTCTCAGTAGCCATTACGAAACTAATAAGACAAGAGCCGTGCTTTAGTTAGATGTATGTAGGTTGCTAAAATGGCAAGAGGACACACATCTGTTATTCTTATTTGGGTGGGGGTGGAATTTAATGCAAGTCTCTGCCCCACAGAGTTTCTCAGAGAAGGAATGATTAACCTTCCCCCATGTTTTCATGCATTGGAGAAGGAAATGGCAACCCACTCCAGTGTTCTTGCCTGGAGAATCCCAGGGACTGGGGAGCCTGGTGGGCTGCTCACTATGGGGTTGCACAGAATCGGACACGACTGAAGTGACTTAGCAGCAGCAGCATGCTATTATAATCGACTAGCTCTGCCTCCTAAGACCTTCAGAAATGTTCTGGGCTAAAGTGACTTAAATTGGCAGAGCCACCATACCCTTCCCCCCATGATGGATAGCTTGTCTTCCATATCCCCCAATTCTAGGCTTGACATGCCTCCTTCTAATGGGCTCAGTAGGGAAGCTGTCTAATCTTTCACCTTAGCTATTGCACTTTAACCAAAAAGAATATGACTTTTCCCAACAAAAGAAAATTGAGACAGCAATAGTTCCATGACAGGAATATAAAAATGATAACCCAAAGTGAGGAGACCCAGTTTTAAATCAGGAAAACTGCACACTGCCCCATCACCCAGAATGACCTGCACTTACATAAAAGCTGTCCAGAAAGCCTGGCAAGAGACAGGGCTCTGAGAACCCAGCATACAACGTTGCTGTAGGAATTCTGTTGTGGATTTCATCCAGAGTACAACATAGAATTTCAGAGCAGGGAAAGAAAGAAGACAAGAAGAAATGACCTAATCATTTTAGAAAGAAACCCTAAAACCTACTCGAAACAGTTCTTATTTCCATGATAATAAGCTTCTCTGTCAGACCAAAGAGTGGTCTCAGGTGATTGATTTCCTGATACCTAGAAAAATAAAATCTTGTAATAAAATTTTGAGAGTGGGAGAAATTTAATTCACTCTGACTCTGGGAGCTGGAGAGTGCTGATCCATAAAGATAGAATGTTTCGCAGATAAACAGAAACAAGCTCCACATGCAACTTAACAATTAATGGCCTGAAACAACAGGTCCCTTGGTATAAATGGTCATTTTGCCACCTGAATTCACAGGGCCTCCATTCATGAAAGAATGAATACAGAGACCTCCTCGGCGATAACATTCCTGGTGGAACTGGACACCCATGGCTGACTGACCATGGTATGCTGGGTGTATCACAGAACTCTCATTGTTAGGAAGGCTGCTGATTCAGGCCCTTTCGTGTGGAAGACACAGGGAAGATAATCAGACCGCCCTTTATCTTCCTGGGATCCTCAGAGTGACCCTGGGAGATAAATAATGTATCACTGTTATATCTCTGATGAAAAAATGTGACCAGAGGATAATGAAGTTCAAAGAATCGTTCTGTAAATTAGGGGCAGTGCCTGGACTAGATCTAAAAATATATATATATATTATTTTTCCACTTTACTATGCTTTCCTAAGATTCTGTGGGAATGCAAATTCCTTCTACTCCAAAGGACAGATAGATGGCAGGATTTGGGGTGGAATATGGCCAGTAGGGGTAGAACTGGACACTGCTTCGATGAGAGGCCTTGAAAGGATTCAGTTCTTCAAGAAAGGGAAAAATTGGGGATACTAACACATGTTCTGCCGCCGTAAGTGCTGCACATTGAATGCATAAGCCTGTAACAGCCAGAGACACACTGGGATTTGAATTTTGTCTGCGTCACCTGTGAAGCACACTTGGCATGACCTCTGAGACTCAGTTTCCTTTCCTGTAAAGTTGTAATAACAACTACAGAGTCACTATGAGGAATAAATTAGATAAAGTGCAAAGCCCAGAGCCTACCATATAATAATAATTCAATAGAGGTAACAGCTACTAACTAATTAGAACAATAAAGAAAATTTCAACCTTGCAGTGAGTCAGAAGGCAGAGTAGCCCATATTGAGCATCCGTTGACTGTTAAGTCACATAAAACTCTATCTACTAAAGGTAAAGCCGTGTATCATTTGAGAGGACATTAACAAGGGGTTTATAATAATTTAATATATTTAAGTAAGTTAATCCCAAGGTATTATGAAATCTTCTCTGAAGTTCTCAGAAGCCTGACTTTACCTATAAATTATGAGAAAATAAAGGAGACTGTGGCAACTTCTGTCAGAGAATTGGAAGGAATGCTGTAAGATTCATGTACATATGTGCATATACACACTCATACACACCCTCCTCATTGCTGCAGCTATAATCATAGTGCCATTTTCATCTTACTAGGTTCCAGAGAAGGCAATGGCACCCCACTCCAGTACTCTTGCCTGGAAAATCCCACGGACGGAGGAGCCTAGAGGGCTGCAGTCCATGGGATCTCTGAGGGTTGGACACGACTGAGCGACTTCACTTTCACTTTTCACTTTCACTTTCATGCATTGGAGAAGGAAATGGCAACCCACTCCACTGTTCTTGCCTGGAGAATCCCAGGGACGGGGCAGCCTGGTGGGCTGCCGTCTATGGGGTCGCAGAGAGTGGGACACAACTGAAGCGACTTAGCAGCAGCAGCAGGAGCCAGGTTCCTCCCAGATTCCTGGTTCCAGACTTAAGGATTCCTTGGAATGAATCCCCTAGTTTTGTATAAAGTGACGGTTCAACTTTCCATATATAAAAAAACTAAATACATCTTAAGAAAGGTGATTTCTCAGTGCATGTATTTCTAGGTGTTTTCGTCAATGAATTTCCAGGGAAAGAAACTATTTTGCTATCAGAGTTTAGTTGACTTAAAATCAATAATGGAGAGTATCATCACTATTTCAAAATATAACTCCTCTTGCATTTACTGAAATGTGGTACATTTTGATGAAAAACACATAGAATATATGATATAGAATCACGAGGCTCCCTTGCTTTGAAATCAACTTTCTCAATTATTGCCAAATGGCTTTTCTTATACTTGACAGTTGTGGAAAGTTTGACCTGGCCTGACTGATGAGGCCCTTTTCAACCATCTCACTCTAATAGCCACAGGAGTGAAAATTACCCTAGAAACTTCTGAAGCTGCTTTGCTGAGTTTGAGAAGAGAGCTCCAAATTAGCTCTCAACTATTTGTAGTGCTGTGCATATCAGATAAGGTTAATATAAATTTTAGGCACCCAAACAAATCAAACTGAAGACTACTAACCTGGTTGACTTCAAATAACTTGGCACTTAGTTACTGGAATTTAAGCAACTTATATATGGAAGCTTGAAAGAAAGTCAAAGTGTTAGTCGTTCAGTCGTGTCCCACTCTTTGTGACCCCATGGACTTCAGCCCACCAGGCTCCACTGTCCATCGGATTCTCTAGGCAAGAATACTGGAGAGGGTTGCCAGTCCCTTCTCGAGGGGATCTTCCTGACCCAGGGGTCAAACCCAGGTCTTCTGCATTGCAGGCAAATTCTTTACTATCTAAGCCTTAGGAAAAGTAAACACAGCTATGATACTTGCATCAATGCACAATGATCCTAATTCACTTAAGCAGAGAAGTGTTTTCTGGTTTAGTTAAATAAACACTATCATTACTTCTTTTACTGAAAATATTATAGGAGGTGGGTATGAGCAAAGTATTGAGATAAAAGCATTTTATAAAGAAGTATGCAATATCATCATCAATGTTTTACCCACTTGTTTACTACCTTTACTCAAAGCTTTGAAATCAAAGATCTCACATTTTCTTAATGATTACATCCATCCCAGTCCACTCCTGAACATTTATAAACTTAGAAAAATCTCTTCCTCTATTCAGTCAGAAAACATACATTTTGCAGCTTGTACATTCAGTCCTCATTCAGTGTTTGGAGGGGAGGAAAGTGGAGGGAAAGAGAAACAGACTCACAGGAAACTATCAAAAGACTAGCAGTCTAGTATGGAAGAGAATTAACAAAGCAATAGAAGTGTAAGATTTCATAGTAATAAAGGATCCATACTATAGTGGAGACTATATGACGGGGAAGGCAATGGCACCCCACCCCAGTACTTTTGCCTGGAAAATCCCATGGACAGAGGATCCTGGTAGGCTCCAGTCCATGGGGTGGCTAAGAGTCGGACACGACTGAGCGACTTCACTTTCACTTTTCACTTTCATGCACTGGAGAAGGAGATGGCAACCCACTCCAGTATTCTTGCCTGGAGAATCCCAGGGACGGGGGAGCCTGGTGAGCTTCCGTCTATGGGGTCGCACAGAGTCGGACACGACTGAAGCGACTTAGCAGCAGCAGAAGCATATGGTTGAGAGAAGATGAGGATAAAGTTGGGTTTTCTGCAAATTCTCCCATGTGTCTTCTTGACTTATTTTTTTTTTTTTCCACCTTCAAGCTATTCTAACTCATGTCTTCCTTATTGAGAAATACCTGATGGCTTTCCAGGGTTCACACTGGGAGGCCTGGGTCCTGCTCCATTAATGCTCATCCCAAACAACTTCTATTGGGACAACCCTTTGCTGATGTCCTGACCCCACCCTCTTTATTATCTTTCTTAGTACCCAGTATTTGTGCCTTCTTGTGTTATTTTTTTAACTTAAAATTGTTCTGTTTTCTTATATTTTCTGTTTTATTTTGAATATACTGAAAATTCTAAGAAGGTGGAACCCAAAGCTGTTTTGTGTACCTTAGTATTAATGTCTTATGTTGTGCCTAGTAAATTGTTCGGAGAAGGCAATGGTAACCCACTCCAGTACTCTTGCCTGGAGAATCCCATGGATGGAGGAGCCTGGTGGGCTGCACTCCATGGGGTCTAAGAGTCGGACACAACTGAGAGACTTCACTTTCACTTTTCACTTTCATGCATTGGAGAAGGAAATGGCAACCCACTCCAGTGTTCTTGCCTGGAGAATCCCAGGGACGGCGGGGCCTGGTGGGCTGCCGTCTATGGGGTTGCACAGAATCGGACACGACTGAAGCAACTTAGCAGCAGTAAATTGTTACTTAATACATATTTCTTGGAATTTTAAATTACTTTTTTCTATTTAACTTTACTTTTCCCTTTCTCCCACCTCCATACATTAACCAATGATAACAGCTTGGAATGAATCTTTCCTACACATTCACGATGTTTCTATGAACATATATAAATAAAGGGTTGCTTTTCTCTCTTGTCACATAAAAATTAGAAGCATACTATACTCTATGAATTAAATTTGATTTTCTCCTTTCCTAATGTATTATGGATATTTTTCAGTTCAACAGATTCTTCTTCAATTCCTATTTTTAACTCTGTTAAAATTCTAGGGTATAGGTGTGCCATAATTATGGGTGTCCAATAAATTATTGGAATAATGTACTCAATCAGAGCCCTGTTAATGAGCTTTTAAGTTGTCCTTTTCTCTTTTTTTCCTCACAACATGATCAGCAAACATCCTATATTTATATGCATGCTGGTTTATTTAATTCTTTAGACTATATTCTCAAAACTGAAGCTGCTTGATGAAAATATTTGTGTATTTTTTAACATTACTATTGTAAATTTCAAACATAAACGAAATTAGAAAGAATTGTATAATGAACTCACATCCACCCATCAGCCAGCTGCAACTTAATCTTTTTAAAATTGTAATGCTATGCTAAGTCACTTCGGTCCTGTCCGACTCTGTGCGACCCCATAGACGGCAGCCCACCAGGCTTCCCCGTCCCTGGGATTCTCCAGGCAAGAACACTGGAGTGGGTTGCCATTTCCTTCTCCAATGCATGAAAGTGAAAAGTGAAAGTGAAGTCGCTCAGTCCAGTCGGACTCTTAGCGACCCCATGGACTGCAGCCTACCAGGCTCCTCTGTCCGTGGAATTTTCCAGGCAAGAGTACTGGAGTGGGGTGCCATTGCCTTCTCCAAAAATTGTAATAGATGTTAGATTACTTTCTAAGAATTGAGAAATTCATATTCTCACTAGCACAATTGTCTATTTCCCAAGCAAATATTCTAACCAAATTATCACCTTAATTCACTTTATTCTTCCAAGTTTGTTGAGGAAAAAAAATACCTCCTTATTTTATTTTGACTTACCGTCTAGTGAAATTGGGCACCCTGTCCTACATTTATCAACAATTTGGATCTTCTGTTCTCCACTTGCATTTTTGTCCATTCTTCCAGTGGTTTTTTGCCTTTGTTCATAGCACTTGATACACATTTTTATATTTGAGAGGTGTCAACTCTTGGTCTGTCATATATACTGCAGATGTTTCTCCTTTCTGATCTGCATTTTCACTTCATTAGTGACACCTTTTTCCACATAAAATTTTTATTGTTTATGCAGTCAGCTGTGATGATCTTTTGATGGATGGCTTCATCCCAAGGACTGTGATCTATGGAAGTTTCATGTCCACCTTCAAATTTCTTCTCACTGTCCCCTAAAAGTCATATGCCGCCTCCCGTCTGGCATTAGTTTCGTTCCTGAAAAGCAAACTCCTTTCTTCCTCAAAGTCATTCCATATATGTTTCCTTATGTTTAGAAGATTCTTCTGCCCACTTTTTACTGAACTACTCTCTACCGATTTTCCAGGTCTCAACATAAATATTACAGCCTCAGAAAGTCTACTTGACTCCCCAGTCTAAATCAGAAACCTCTGCTCTGCTCCTGCATGGTATTTGTCATTTTCCTTCATCACACATTTCAGTTATTGCTTTCAGCCTAATTGTGTGATTTTTTTTTGTTGTGTAAATCTTTCCCTCATTATAGTTCAGGGTTCGTGAGGGAAGGCATCGGAAGGCATCAAGTGTGTTTGGTTAAAACCTCTTCCCTTGGGACTTAGTATAGTCCCTGGAACATAGCAATGGCTCATCATATAACTGGATGTCAGCAGGAGTGAATATTCATAGAGAGAACACTATAAATGATGAAGCATTTAAGCTAAGTCTGAGAAATAGGTAATGCTCAGCCAAGCTGGAAAAGAAAGGTCATATGAGCCAGGCATGAAGATAAAACTTTTATTGGTGTATGGGGATTGGGAGACAGCAATGAAAGTATGACTGTTACTTTCTTTGAGAGAAATGGAAGACAAATTAGAATATGTAGCTGTAGGCAGACCATGAAGAGCTGTTAGAACAGTGGTACTTTCATAAATACCATGACAGTTTCAAGGATTCTAGTAAGAATTTATGGGTACAGTGACCATGCAAAAAGTCTATGAAGCTTGCAGATGATCAAGCTGTGGCCACAGCCATGGTCCCCTGGCTGCCCCCGGAGATGTTTATTTTCAGGGTCAACAAAGTCACATATGATGTGATTGTCCATTGCTCTTTCTGTTCTGTGTGGTGCCGTTTGAGGTAACAGCTGCCCTAGGAGGTGCTCCCTATTCTCCAGGCACAAAACACATTTTTCTGTGGTTCACATTGCTTCTCATGCAGTGCCTAGGTGTCTGGTGAAGATAGTCATCATCTCAATCCCACATCAGTGGATTTCCCTTCAAACACATGCTTTGCTTTGGTGGTTTTGAAAGTAGTTTGAGGAAACGTTTAGTCCTAGCAGCCAGGCAGTAAAGTTTTATTGATATCCAAGTTCTTTCTGAATCTCTAATTGATTGAGTAGGGATTGAGATATATTAGACATGACTTCCCTCAAGCAGTCTGACCTGCAGTAGTAGACATCAAAATGTGCAGCGCATGGATGGAGCTGATGGTAGGGAAGATGAAACTGTGAGGGATTTAAAATATCCAGCACCACCTCTCAAGAAACCACAAGATGAGTTGAAATTAGTACATATCATATAAATCACCGCCTACCTGCTTTCTGCAGCTGTAGCATTTAAACATGAATTTGTATGAGTCTTTACATGATCACTGTGTGGTTTTTTTGGCATGTGTTGTATTGAAATACAAGAATGAAAAAAAGTAATATTTTTCTTTTTTTGGTTATGGAGAAAAAACTGCTAATCTCAATTCACAAACACCACAGGAACCTGCAATTCCAATTTTCTTTTCACAGTATTAATGAAACACAGTACTGGAAAAGTAATCTTCCCTTATAAATCTGAAACCATTTTCAAGGCTAGCCTAGAATTATAATAACTTTCACATCTATTAAGATGCAGTACAGGACTATGGTCTAATGAGATCATTTTAGGCAACTCTTTTTCTTCAGTGGGGTAGAGACAGAAATTTTAAATTGATTGATTTCTGGTGAGAAAGAATGACTGGTCAAAGACTCTTAAGTGAGAAACAGTTCAGTAAATGCATCTTTCCATTAGTTTTTGAAAAGAATTATTTAAGGCAGAAGATCTAATAATTTAGGGTACCAGAGTGATATATGTTGAGCATAATGGAGTTTTATGACCCTTATCTACTCCTCTGGATCTGAAATATATAGCTCAAGTTCCATTTTTTAATCATTGGTGTATTTTCTGTATTATTTCTTAATATTGATGATCTCTTACAATTTTTTTTTCCTTAAAGCTTAAAAGCTGAATTTTCATTATCAGTATGTAGTGAAACTCTTGCTTCCTCTTTCATATGACAGGGTCAGGGTCGATGATGTACCCATACACTCACAGTCTATTTGAAGAAACATAGTCTATAAGCTCGATACAGTCAGCAAGAACAAGACCAGGAGCTGACTGTGGCTCAGATCATGAACTCCTTATTGCCAAGTTCAGACTGAAATTGAAGAAAGTAGGGAAAACCACTAGACCATTCAGATCAGATCAGATCAGTTGCTCAGTCGTGTCTGACTGTTTGCGACCCCATGAATTGCAGCACGCCAGGCCTCCCTATCCATCAGCAGCTCTCGGAGGTCACTCAGACTCACATTCATCGAGTTAGTGATGCCATCCAGCCATCTCATCCTCTGTCGTCCCCTTCTCCTCCTGCCCTCAATCCCTCCCAGCATCAGAGTCTTCTCCAATGAGGCAACTCTTCGCATGAGGTGGCCAAAATACTGGAGTTTCAGCTTTAGCATCATTCCTTCCAAAGAAATCCCAGGGCTGATCTCCTTCAGAATGGACCGGTTGGATCTCCTTGCAGTCCAAGGGACTCTCAAGAGTCTTCTCCAACACCACAGTTCAAAAGCATCAATTCTTCGGTGCTCAGCCTTCTTCACAGTCCAGCTCTCACATCCATACATGACCACAGGAAAGACCATAGCCTTGACTAGGCGAACCTTTGTTGGCAAAGTGATGTCTCTGCTTTTGAAGTATGACCTAAATCAAATCCCTAACGATTTTACCATGGAAGTGAGAAATAGATTTAAGGAACTAGATCTGATAGAGGGCCTGATGAACTATGGATGGAGGTTCATGACATTTTACAGGAGACAGGGAGCAAGACCAACCCCAAGAAGAAGAAATGCAAAAAAGAAAAATGGCTGTCTGAGGAGGCCTTACAAATAGCTGACAAAAGAAGAGAAGCCAAAAGCAAAGGAGAAGTGGAAAGATATACCCATTTGAAAGTAGAGTTTCAAAGAATAGCAAGGAGATACAAGAAAGCCTTCCTCAGTGATCAGTGTAAAGAAATAAAGGAAAACAATAGAATGGGAAAGACTAGAGATCTCTTCAGGAAAATTAGAGATACCAAGGGAACATTTCATGCAAAGATGGGCTCGATAAAGGACAGAAATGGTATGGACCTAACAGAAGCAGAAGATATTAAGAAGAGGTGGCAAGAATACACAGAAGAACTGTACAAAAAAGATCTTTATGACCCAGATAATCACGATGATGTGATCACTGACCTAGAGCCAGACATCCTGGAATGTGAAGTCAAGTGGGCCTTAGAAAGCATCACTATGAACAAAGCTAGTGGAGTTGATGGAATTCCAGTTGAGCCATTCCAAATCCTGAAAGATGATGCTGTGAAAGTGCTGCACTCAATCTGCCAGCAAATTTGGAAAATTCAGCAGTAGCCACAGGACTTCAGTTTTCAATCCAATCCCTAAGAAAGGCAATGATAAGAATGCTCAGACTACCGCACAATTTCACTCATCTCACATGCTAGCAAAGTAATGCACAAAATTCTCCAAGCCAGACTTCAGCAATACGTGAACCGTGAGCTTCCAGATGTTCAAGCTGTTTTAGAAAAGGCAGAGGAACCAGAGATCAAATTGCCAACATCCACTGGGTCATCGAAAAAGCAAGAGAGTTCCAGGAAAAACATCTATTTCTGCTGCCTTGACTATGCCAAAGCCTTTGACTGTGTGGATCACAATAAACTGTGGAAAATTCTGAAGGAAATGGGAATACCAGACCACCTGACCTGCCTTTTGAGAAATGTGTATGCAGTTCAGGAAGCAACAGTTAGAAGTGGACATGGAACAACAGACTGGTTCCAAATAGGAAAAGGAGTATGTCAAGGCTGTATATTGTCACTATGCCTATTTAACTTATATGCAGAGTACATCATGCGAAATGCTGGGCTGGATGAAGCATAAGTTGGAATCAAGATTTGTGGGAGAAATAGCAATAACCTCAGATATGCAGATGATACCACCCTTATGGCAGAAAGTGAAGAGGAACTGAAGAGCCTCTTGATGAAAGTGAAAGAGGACAGTGAAAAAGTTGGCTTAAAACTCAACATTCAGAAAACTAAGATCATGGCATCTGGTCCCATCACTTCCTGGCAAATAGATGGGGAAGCAGTGTCAGACTGTATTTTTCTGGGCTCCAAAATCACTGCAGATGGTGACTGCAGCCATGAAATTAAAAGACACTTACTCCTTGGAAGGAAAGTTATGACCAACCTAGACAGCATATTAAAAAGCAGAAACATTACTTTGTCAACGAAGGTCCGTCTAGTCAAGGTTATGGTTTTTCCAGTAGTCATGTATGGATATGAGATTTGGACTACAAAGAAAGTTGAGCCCTGAAGAATTGATGCTTTTGAACTGTGGTGTTGGAGAAGAGTCTTGAGAGTCCCTTGAACTGCAAGGAGATCCAACCAGTCCTTCCTTAAGGAAATCAGCCCTGAATGTTCATTAGAAGGACTGATGTTGAAGCTGAAACTCCAGTATTTTGGCCACCTGATGCAAAAAGCTGACTCATTTGAAAAGACCCTGATGCTGGGAAAGATTGAAGGCAGGAGGATAAGGGGACGACAGAGGATGAGATGGTTGGATGGCATCACCGACTCAATGGACATGAGGATTGAATAAACTCCAGGAGTTGGTGATGGACAGGGAGGCCTGGTGTGCTGCAGTCCATGGGGTTGCAAAGAGTTGGACACAACTGAGCCACTAAACTGAACTGAACTGAATATTTAAGAAATAAAACCAGCAATACAAATGACCTGGGAACCACAATCTCACCCTGAAAAGCTAACTTTGGAAACAGCATGAATACAATAAGATTATAGTGAAAGAACCACTCATCAAGTATACAAAATATTTTCATAAAACTGCCAATTTGAGTGATAAAAAGAGCATCTGATGACATGGTTATTGCCTTGGTGAAATACATGGTTTCACTACCCACCTCATTTTATGTAGCAGGAATTAGGACTTTATGCATGGTTTCTCTTGTAAAACATTATGTAAAAACATAAATCAAGACCAGTTTTGTTTTTTAATAACAAAATTAATTTAATTGCTGTGTTTCCAACCTCAGATGGATTTCAGATTCTTTCCACTGCACAGTAAAACCTCCTTGGAAAAACTCATTAATGTTTGAAAATTTACCTTTCAAAATGAAGAGTTATTTTAGAACTTCAGTTGTGAATCATCTCTCAGAGACAATATGAGGGCTTTATTCTCCCCCTGTGTATAGACCAAGGTTATGACCAGACCACACACAATTTGGCACTGGTAAAGACAGGCTCCGGGGCAAAGCTGAATGGCCTAACATGCTCCTCATCTTACCATCTTCATAATCAAAGTTGTTTTTAATTATAATAAAACATTATTTCATTTGATAAAACATGGAATTTCATTCTGGAAACAAACTTAGGAAGTTAAAATTTTAAGTAAAGCGGGCCTATATAAAACACCAAAACAGTGTTTTAATGAAACAATTACATTGAGACTTTTTTTTGACAGTTGGGACAGTTTTAATGTGTGTTGTGAAATCAGGAACTTGGCAGTAAGTTTTGTTCCTCATTGAACACCCGGCTGAGTAAGGCACCACCTTCAAAAGGCAGAGTTCTGACCTCCTGGCCTGGCCTTCATCATTTACACAGTGGGGGGGATCACTGTGCTCTCTAGGGGCCATCTAGAAAGATATCAAGAGCTGAGAGAGGGATGCAGAGAAGAGCTAGGGAAGGGGAGGAAGTCTGCAAGAGAGAAGGCAGGCAGGAGCATGGAGTAGGTGACAGACACCCAAAGGAGCTAGTGAGAAATGAGATTTACCACAGGGTCCTCTCTGTTTTACAGCCTATTGTATCTCTTAAACCTGTTTGCTCCATGGTGTTTCATAGCTAGATCTAGATTAGTTCCTATTTGCGGAAATAATACTCTTTCACAGATACAGTGCCAAGAACTGTGTCAAAATAAAAAGGACAATTTCTTTTTCTGTGGTGATAGTTTTAAAAAGCTATGCAGCAAGTTAAGGCTAAGTTAAATTTTTAAATATTTCACTTTAATTTTTTTGTGCAGAGCAACAAATGCAATTATTCTTCTTATGTCACAAGGCCCTGGAATATGTCTTTTGCACTTATTATGCATTTTCACAGTGAATTATTATCTGATGTAACCTAAAATTGGTTTGGGGTATCATGTGGAAATATGTTAATAACTGTCCTAGCACCTGAAAGACAGTGTCTTTCTAAGTAACCACAGTAATGATTTGACAGTGAAAAATGAGAAAAGTCGAAAATGGCAACCCACTCCAGTATTCTTGCCTGGAGAATTCCAGGAACGGGGGAGCCTGGTGGGCTTCCATCTATGGGGTCACACAGAGTCGGACATGACTGAAGTGACTTAGCAGCAGCAGCAGCTTTTAGGATTTTTGATAATCTGGGTCAAAACAGACTATATGGAAAATTAGAGGCCCTCAGATCTTGCTGAATATTTGAGAGAGAAAGATAATTAAAAATCAGTTTTTATCTGTCCTTGTCTTTACACAAGTCCCAGAAATAGTCCCATAGCCATTTGGCTGAGAAGTGGCTTATATGAAAGAGGTTATAACCCTTGTGACAGCCTTGTGTCCTTGCCACTACAACCAGTACTTTTGAGTCACTTAGGCAAAAATATCGGCAAAAATGAAAAGTCTTCCTCTTGCCATTACGGAGTACATGTGCACTTTCCCCACATGTAGACCTAGCACTTTCATTCTTTTTCCTGGGGGGTTGTGGTGATTCTCATCCTTCAGTAAAATTTAAGATACAGTTACATGGGAAATTTTTAAGTAAAATAATCTATCACTATAGTGTTCATATGTAGTTTGTGATGCCTTTTATTTTATGAAGCATTAACATGGGATATGTGGGAATAAACACATAGGATATTTCATCTTCTCTACTTCTTTTTTTGCTAGCAAGCTATCCTCAAATCAAACTGTGTGCCACCAGTGGAACTGAATACTTGTTCATTTTCAGTTGTACCAAATAATATGTAAATGCCTTGGCCTCTTCACTGCCCATCATCAGTCCTACTGAAGTTTTCCATTGATCTGGGCTCCTTGTTCCTCTGAGCCCCATATAATGAGTTGGTTGTGTTAGCTTAGCTTTACCTACAAACCAGTTAACTTTTGACTATATGGGGACTTGTTGCTAATCTATACCCATTCCATTCTTTTAGCGCCTCTCTTATATTCTCTTTTACATGTTTTTTAAGTGTTCTCATCACTTGGTGCAACAAAGAAAGGGAGACCATGTGAAAGTAAAATTTAGTTCATTTATTTGTTTTTTAGCACTACTGAGAAAAAAACACATTGTAGATTTAAAAAAATTATTTATAATGTCTCAATTCAGTTTACTGGGAAGTATAAAGAGAAGGCAAAATACCAAAGTTGTTAAATACAATTGCTTAGGGAGGTCTCTGATTAAATTTCTTTCTTCATAGTATTATGAATGATGAAGAAATGACTGTATTTTTTTAGTAAAAAATTTTTAACCAATTTATATAAGAAGGTATTTAGCCTTTTTAGGCTTCCCTGGTAGCTCAGACAGTAAAGAATCTGCCTGCAATGTGGGAGACCCGAGTTCAATCCCTGGATTGGGAAAATCCCCCAGAGAAGGGAATGGCAACCCATTCCAGTATTCTTGCCTGGAGAATTCCATGGATAGGGAGCCTCAGTTCAGTTCAGTTCAGTCGCTCAGTCGTGTCCGACTCTTTGTGACCCCATGAATCACAGCAATGAGCTACAAAGAGTCAAACATGACTGAGCAACTAACACTAGGCTCTTTAGCCATTTATTCTATTCTCTACATTTAAATTCATAGGAAATTCCTCAGAGATATTTCAGCAATCATCAAAATAAACCATTAATGACCATCAATAAGGGAAACCACATGTATAATTCATGAAAATATTTAAATTTCTCTAGTTGTTTTTGTACATCTGAGAGAGATGTCCCATTAACTCTTAAGCGTGTAAGTACGTAAGTGATCTTAGCATAAAAATTAAGAAAATTATCACTTAGCTTTCAGATTGGAAGCATAAGCAGAAAACATTGTTAAATAATCAATTAGATATGGAAGCAGCTGCATATTCCAAATAGACCTATCATAATACCTGTGATGGTTATTAATTTTCATTGTGAATCAGAAAAAAAGGGGGATAAAATGTTTCATCATTGGGTTTGTGGTAGGGGGTTGGTAGGCTATTTTCATGATATTTAGAATTCTTATTTATGTATGGGTTACAGGGCTGTTTTAGGACTGCATGAGAAGCAACATTTTGGCCGAATTCCAAAAGAGACAAATGTTTTCCTTAATCAGAAGGCATTTCTCAAATAGCTCTATGGCAAAGTGGAAGCATCTGATTTGCTTTGGTCTTTTGTCATCTCATTTTAGTTTTACTATCAATTTGGTTTTGGTGCGCTCCTTCAACAGTTGTGAAAACATATCAGAAATTTTTGAACAGATAAAAATCAGATTAAAATTCTCTGATAAGAGAGTTCATTTACAATACCTACTCCTAAATGGAAAAAAAAAAAAAAAAAAGTACATATATATTCTTAGTTTAGAAGATGTAAAATGTAGAGACTTCCCTCTTGGTCCAATGGGTAAGACTCCACGCTCCCAATGCAGGGGGCCCTGGTTCAATTCCTGGTCAAGCAACTAGATCCCACATGTCACAACTAAGAGTTCTCTGTGGCCCCAACTTAAAAAAAAAAATCCTGCATGCAGTAACTAAAGATCCTGCCTGCTGCACTAAGACCCAGCACAGCTGAATAAATAAATTAAATATCTATTTTAAAAAAGAAAAAAAAAATGTAAACCCTCCATTCCATTAAAACTCTCAAGTCTGACTATCATGAGCTATATGATTAGGGTTTTATCTCTCTTCTCCCCATTTATTTCTGACAGACAAAGTGAGGTAATTATGAAAATGTGTTTAAAAGGAAAGCATTCCATCAGGTGGGGCAAATGATTTAGGTAATGTTTAAATAAAACCCTTTTCCAGCTTTTGAGACACCATGGTGAGAGAATGTTCCACAAAATGAGCAAGTAGAAAGTCGTCGTTTAGTGAAAGTTAGCAGCTGAGCTAATTGGCAGACTTTGGCAAAGATGATGGTATTTGAAAGAGAAAGTGCTGCCTTTGGTTTGTCAGGTAGTGACAGAGTTCCCGCAATAGGTTCTGGTCTTGAGAGGAAATTAATTTCCTGTAATCAAATGCTGTGGATTATAGTCTTCGTCGCCTTCTGCCTTGGCCACAGAAGCAACTCTAAGGCGTTTTAATTTGGCAACATTACATGTGCTTTTGTAAAACAAGCAGGGGATACATTCAGCATACAAAGGTTTCACCTACATTTTGTAGCTCCAGAGCGTATTGCTTCTTTGAAAGCTGTTCCTTTGTTAGTGACTATATCTGTAAGGCTTTATTTGGGAAGGAGAGGAAAGCGACAGCAAGAAACCCACATTCGGCAGATGAAATCTTGGTGATGTTTGAAAATGGAATTACAAAGCAGTATGGTGCTAAGTGATAGATAAATGATCCCCAATAGCTAATAGGGACTCCTGTAGAAATATTTTTAAAATTACTAAGAATAGAGTAATAAAAGTACCATTTTAGTCTTTGTGAAATGTTCAAAAACTTTCCACATATACACACATACATATATTCAATATTTATGCAATCTTGAGATTATGTAAATTCATTATGCATAATTTACAAAGAATATCATTTTGAAAAGTATATAATTTTTAATTCATTACATCTGAAAAGTTATCTTTTTTCTGTAAGACAAAGGAAAAGATAGAGATTGAGAGAAAGAGAGAAAACACAATCCTTAGGGAAACATGACCTGGGCTCAGAGATGGGATAGAATACTACCTCTCTACAGTTCCTTTTCTTCTAAGTTGTTTTAAATAATAAGTTTATAAGGTAAAGGAAGAGAACCACTCCCCTCTCCTCCAAATCTGCAAACTAAACCCAAGGACTTTTCTCCCTATCTGTGGTTAATTTCAGTGACTGACTAAACCTTGGAGAAAAATATGAATGCGCCCTGCAATCCACTTCTTGTACCCAAGGAAGAACTTTATACTTTGGAAAGACAGAATGAGGGTTTTACCAATTGAATAAAAGTGAGGCAGTCAGCCCTTTATTTATGATCATCTCCTACGTACTGAATTTTGAGTCAAAATCATTCTAGATAGTCTTTAAAGTATGTAAAAATATTTTCTTACTTTCTCCTCTCAAACTTGGTCTTGGTGATCACTCAACCACTGCCAGTAAATGAATAATATACATATATATTTAGGTAAGGGCTTCCCTGGTGGCTCAGAGGTTAAAGCGTCTGCCTGCAATGCGGGAGACCTGGCCCTGGATCGGGAAGATCCCCTGGGGAAGGAAATGGCAACCCGCTCCAGTATTCTTGCCTAGAGAATCCCACGGATGGAGGAGCCTGCTAGGCTATAGTCCACGGGGTCACAAAGAGTCGGACACGACTGAACTAGTTCACTTCACTTCACTTCGTATTTAGGTAAACAGATAAACATTCAATAGTAAAGGAAATCAGTTCTGTTTTAGTTTGCACGATTGTGAGTAATGCTCACTTCCGCAGCACATATACTAAAATTGGAACGATACAGAGATTAGTAGGACCCCGGGGATGACACAAATTCATGAAGCCTTCCATATTTTTACAAACATCTCATACAGCTCAATCTCAAAAAAAATAAACCACCCAATAAAAATTTGGGCAGAAGACCTAAATAGACATTTCTCCAAAGAAGACATACAGTTGGCCAACAAACGCATGAAAAGATCCTCAACATCTCTAATTATTAGAGAAATGCAAATCAAAAATGCAATGAGGTTTCACTTCCCACCTGTCAGAATGGCCATCATCAAAAAATCTACAAACAATACATTCTGGAGAGGGTGTGGAGAAAAGAGAATTCTCTTTCATTGTTTGTTGGTGAGAATGTAAATTGATACAGCCACTATGGAGAACAGTATGGAGGTTCTTTAAGAAAGTAAATATAGAACTACTATATGACCCAGCAATCCCACTACTGGGCATTCAGAGAAAACCATAATTCAAAAAGACATGTGTGCCCCAGTGTTCACAGCAGCACTATTTACAATAGCCAGGACATGGAAGAACCTAAATATTCATCAGCACGGGAGTGGATAAAGAAGTTGTGGTACATGTATATAGTGGAATATTACTCAGCCATAAAAGGAACAAAACTGAATCATCTGTAGAGACAGATGAACCTAGCGACTGTCATACAGAATGAAGTAAGTCAGAGAAAAACAAGTATTGTATATTAATGTGTATATGAGGAATATAGTAAAATGGCATAAGTGATGATATTTGCAAAGCAGAAATAGAGACCCAGACATAGAGAACAAATGTGTGGATACCAAGGGCGATAGGAGGAAGTGGGATGACCCGGGAGATTGGGATTGACATATATATACTATTGATAAAACATATAAAATATAAGAGCCTACTGTGTAACACAGGGAGCTCTACTCGGTGCTCTATGGTGACCTAAATGGGAAGGAAATCCAAAAAAGAGGAGATATATGTATATATAAAACTGATTTACTTTGCTGTGCAGTAGAAATTATTGCAACACTGTAAGCAACTATACTCCATAGTTGGAGTAGAGTATATAGAGTATAAGAGATAAAATTAATTTCTAAAAATTGTGACTAAAATAAAACTTTTAAAAGCAGTCAATTTGACTTGTCAAAATGCCTATTTTATCTTATTGTTCAATCCTGCATTCATTGCAATAGGAGGCAATGTGATTTCTGAAGTAATCCTAAGTTTAGCTATCATTTTTCAGTCAAGAGTTAGCCATAAGCAGTCTGTATTAACATCAATTTGATTCTTAAAATGATTATTCTCATATTATACAGTCATTATGATGCTATACATTTTCCATGTTGAATTTATTGCTTTTCACCTAATGCATCAATATGGCCCTTTAGAACTACATGGAGCTAATTACAAAAGTGATCTGTGAAAAAGAAAAGATGGTAACAGATCACTCTCTCAATGGTATGATTCATTGTCCCTAGTTTTTAGTGACCACCAGGTGTAGGCATCACTACGCTTACTAGCTTCAGTATCCTTTTTCAAGAGCAGGAGGCACAAGCACTATCCATTATGCATGAAAATAGATGGTAAATGTGACTCTCTGACATTTAAGAAACTCCATAATCACTCGGTATTTTTTCTCACCCTCTTTCCTACAGCCAACCCAACACGGGCAGGTGGGAGAGAGCCGTACCCAGGTTCAGCGGAAGTGATTCGGGAGTCGAGCAGCACCACGGGCATGGTCGTGGGGATCGTAGCCGCTGCCGCCCTATGCATCCTCATCCTTCTCTATGCTATGTACAAGTACAGAAACCGGGATGAAGGCTCATACCACGTGGACGAGAGTCGAAACTACATCAGTAACTCAGCACAGTCCAATGGGGCTGTTGTAAAGGAGAAACAACCCAGCAGTGCGAAAAGCGCCAACAAAAACAAGAAGAACAAGGATAAAGAGTATTACGTCTGAGCCCGAGATCTGAAAAAGGACCCTTGTATAGAAATAGTCTTCATTTTATCCGAGACATAATATAAACTTATTTACTTTCCTTTTTATGAAGCACATACAAAAGAAGACAGGGAATGCAATCAGGAAGGAAAGACTGTTTTTAAAAAATAAAAACAAGTATCTCATGCTCTTGTTTCTCCAAAAAAGAAAAAAAAAAAAAAAACAGGGGCCAATAAATTCCTTAACATCCACAGTGTTTTAATTTACTCTGCCTGTCTTTATGTTGCTGGAACATTTCTAAAAGACAGTGATGACCACATGCATTCATAAAGCAAAGGAGTATTACAACATCGGGAGGCACAACACAAAAACAACACAAAACACAACACAGAAAAAGAAGCTACCTATGATCCCAGATTTAGCCAAAGTGCTAGCGCTTTCCTGAGAAATCAGTTAGTCTGATGGCCAGAGAAGACTGTCATTTTGAGTGACTCCACCTGCAAACCCTTTCCGAGTTCACCGCCTGGCACAGCTGGAACAGTGGCTGAAACGAACTTACACTTGAAAAAAGTGCTGACTTTTTTGAAGACTTGTGTAGGAACACATTCAAAAAGCCCCTTTCTGGTTGTGAGGGAAAAAAAGAAAGTATGGAGGCCTTATTTTCAACCATGTGAAAGATAAGGCACATTTTCACACTAAAATTTCAAAACAGAAACAACAAAAAATAAACAAGAAGGTATAGATGCAATCATTGGGAAATTTTCATGCACGCTTAATATGTTATTACATATGTTTATATAAAATCCATCTCTGTGTGCTTTCTGGACTGTGATAAGTGATGTTTTATAGCCTGTTGTATAGAAAATGCAAACTATATCTCTGCTCTTCAGCCCTTTTTGGTAAATTCAATGTTATAAGTGTTGCTAACTATAGGGAGTTTTATGACACCAGATCAGCAATTATTTCAGGGTGTTTTTTGGGTTTTTTTTGCCACCATTATAAATTGCCACAGTTACTTAAAATTTTTTTAAATTACAATGTAGTGTTTATTCTAAGGAAGATATGTATGAATGTATATAAAAAGACTCAGCTACTTTTTTTTTCCTTTACATGTACAGCCTTCATTCTGTTGCAATTAAGTTTTAGTATTTGTATGAAAGGTGTGGATTAGAAGGCAAACTATATACATACGTATCCTATAATCTTCTTTACTCCCCCAAATACTCACATTTCCCACATACATTCCCATTCATGATCACAGATATGTGCACACACACACAAACACACACACAAATCCAGAGGAATCCATCAGATAGGATGGAAGACCCAAACATACATATGATAGAAAATATTTACACACAAATTGAAAAGCAGGAAGGAAGATAGTTGTGCCAAGATATTGATGACAAATGGGGTGATTTGCTTCACTGAGATATGCTCCCGGGAAACTTCCAGAAGATTTTAGTCCCTAAAGAAATGGAACCTTTTCTTATCAAGTAAACTATCACTGGTATCTTGCTGCATGAATATGAACCATTAAGTGGGCAGGTTGCAGAAGCAAAATTGATTGATCTATACCTTAACCCTGGCTGCTACAATTGAAAACTTTGTTTCCAATAAAATTATATATATAGTCTCTGAACCTGATGTGCATGATAAACATTTTTGGAAAGTAAACACTTTCTCAACTAAAAAGTATTTTCAGTAATTTTTGATTCTATATTACTATCCATTTAAGAAAATCATTATCTGTTGATTATTGACTATAATTTAACTTTTCTGGTTTTACATATATATCATTAAATATAGCTTTAGTTTAACACATTAAGTAGTGGAAACATAGATTATATGCTTGTTTTGCATATTTTTTCAATGATGTTCATAGCAATAAATTATTAGTCTGAGAAGGCAATGCAAAGGAAATGCAATATTAGATTGGAAGGTGATGTCTCAGTAAAAATTGGTTGCATTACTTTAACATCTCCTAAAAGAATATTAGATTTTATAGACGAGAAGAGTAATTTTACAATTTGCTTTAATCAGAAAAGGCAAAAAAATGCAAAACATCTTTTGTGATACTTCAGTTGATGAAAAAAGCCAAAAAGTGGCCTGGATTATAGACATACAGCACCTTAGATATATGTATAATTCATAGCAAATCACCACCATCTATGGTTGCCAAGTAATTGTCATATATGAAAAGTCCTAAAGGCTTTTCATGACCCAGAAAGTAGAGGTATGAAACTAAAAATTTAGTATCGATTACTTGTGTTTCAGATTTTCTTCTTTTTTAATTTGCCAGGTTAAAGAATTCATAAATTTCTTTGTAGTTGCTGTTTTCCTCTCATCCAGTCTTACTCAGGGAAAGCCAGTGAAACAGAAGGTAAATATAAAACCACTCATTTACATCTTGAGGTTTGAAAGAAACAGTTGCTTTTCCATTTGATCTACTGAACTTGAACTAGTTTCCATCTGGAAAGATTCTAAATTGTGATTGAAAATAACTGAAATAATGGTATTTTTAAGCAGTATATCTCTGAAGCATGTTGTTTGAAATTGATTTCAGTGTTTCTTTCCAGCATAAATTTTCAAATTTCATGCAATATTGTTACTAAAAATATTTCCAATGTAATGGCCTACACGAAATCTAGCAAATTTTTTTGTTTGCTTCTTTCTTTGTGAATGGACAAAGAGAAGAACACAAGCTAGGGAGAGAAAAGACATGAATGAAATCCCAAGTATCTTCATACCAAATGTATCAGGGTTCCATGTGTAGTTGGCAGTTAATAGAGGATTTCACACTACCTGGCATAAATTTGATTACATCTCTAGACTGTAACTTTTCTGATTGAGTATGCTTCTTTTTTAATCCATGTTATGTGTTGCCTTTTTTTAAAAAAAAACAAAAAACAAATACTACAATAATGTGTGAGGTGGTCCATCCCTAAGACATCAAAGAAAGGCCACATGACCCTACCCTTCTAGTGCTTTGTGTGATTGGGTATCTAAGGGTTTTGTTTTGTTTTGTTTTTCTGTTGCAAGGCCAACTTATCCATTATTGGAAATGCTAAGCAAGTGGAATTTACTGTTTTGTTAATAAAATATTTCTTAATACAATGGTGGTTGTATTGATTTTTTAAAAGTAATTGCGACACCCTTTGGGGACAAAGTAGCAGCCTAAAGAAGACTGCATTTGAAAGGAAAACCCATCCTTAGTCAAGCAGAGGAAAACTACCAACGCTGTGTTTTCTGGATTTTAATATTCATTAAATTAAGCACCACTACACTGACACACTTAAAGATGCAGCCACTAAATGTACATTTGTTTACATCTTTTTCATCTTGTTGTGCGTGAAACCGCAAACTCCTGGAACTAGCTGAAAACAACACAAAAGTGCTGGTTTCATAAACATGCTTTTTTCCATAAAAAGTAAAATAATTCTGGTTAAGAAAAATTTGTGATTAAATTTACTTAGTTGTGACTCCTTACTTCTAAGTTCTTATAGCTTCCACTCATTGGTCCTCATTCTCTTTGTGCAAAACAGAATGTACCCCATATTCCACATGACAACCTTTCCAATATTGGCATCCCCCTCCCATGCTTGCCAGGGTTTTCTCTTCTTTAATCTTAACCTAGTTTCCCTTGGCTGTTACTTAAATTATATGGATGCTTAAGTTCTCATAATCTTAATACTCTGGGAAGACCTTGAACCTCTGTTCTCAAAATGTGACATAGAAATGACCATATTGGGGAGGGGCTGTCTGTTTTTTAATATATTTATTTATTTGGCTACACTGGGGCTTAGTTGCAGCATGCAGGATCTTTAGTTGTGGCATGAGGGAACTTTAGTTGCAGCATGTGAGAGTTTTACTTGTGGCGTGTGAGATCTGGCTTCCTGACCAGGAATCAAACCTGGCCCCCCTGTGTTGAAAGTGAGGAATCTCAGCCACTGGACCACCAGGGAAGTCCCGAGCATAGTGTTTTTAAGACCAGATTACAATGGGTTTATCATCTTCCTTGATTTGAACTTTATTCTCTATAGTACTAACATTTGGAGTTTTAATTTTTTTAAGAAAAATCTTATAGTAATTATTTCAACTATAATGAATTTGCAATCAACTGCCATCATCAGATTTCTTTCCAAGACAAGTTTCATTTGTACTTATAAAATTGATTATTTAGCTTAAATGCAGGCTCTAATAAATCTATCCATGAGAAATTCATTGTATTGAGTTGTGCAGTATTGACTGTATTCAGTTCAATTGTATTGAATACTAGCCAGCTGAGATAAATTTTTATCTTGCATCTCTCTCACTTGCAGTCCTCTGACACAAAATCATTGCAAATTTTAGACACATTTAGTGAAAATATGTTCACTAGGAAAGATATTAGGCATGCCTCAAGGGACTGCCTTCTAAACAATGCTTCTTAGCGGAGTTGGGTAGGGAAGAGGAGGTACTGAGTTGGTTGACTTGACAGGTGGGAAGCGCTACACACACATACAGGGGAGACTGGGGATGCTGGTAAACAACTTCTAATGCACAGTAAAGCCTCCCTCAAACAAACAATTATCTTGTCCAAAATGTTAACATCGCCAAGGTTGAAAGGCCTAACACATATCAACTAGTTAGAATAACATCTATCAACTTGTCAGTCAACTTGTGTGTGCATGTTTATCCTTGGGTTAAGTTTGTGCAAAAATATTAGAGAAGAAATTCAGTAAAGAACAGAGATTAAAAAGCATCCTGCCATGGACCTCTTCAAGAGTGAAGACAATTGCAGCGAATGGGAAGAGGGCAATAACCAGTATGACTTTTCAGTCTCCCAGTGATTACTAGCTGTTGGAGAAACTCTTGCTCACACTAACCAATGAATGACTAACCCAGGATCACTTTGGTTGGTTCTACTTTGGCACAAATAGTAAAAATGATCCCCCCAAATATGGTTGGAATGACAGGGTTCAGACTGACAATGACGTTACGATGATAAGCCTCTAGAGGATGCGGGTGCCTGATGCATTGAAAAGAAACTGAAGTAATAGGATCAGTAAAGCCAAATGTAGTCTTGGAAAAGACCCATCAAAGAGAAAACTTCCAGATGGGTCAAGGCAAAAGAGAGAAAAAACTTTTAAAATATTAGGAATTTTTATTAAGTGAAACAATTATAAATACTACAGAGATAGATGTTATGAGGCAATTAGTAGTTTTGTCCATTTCACTAAAGTTTTAAAATTTACTAATAAACAGATTTTAATAATTTAAATTTAGGACGATTATAGCCATCTACCGGAGAAGGCAATGGCACCCCACTCCAGTACTCTTGCCTGGAAAATCCCACAGATGGAGGAGCCTGGTAGGCTGCAGTCCATGGGGTCGCAAAGAGTCAGATACGACTGAGCAACTTCACTTTCTCTTTTCACTTTCATGCATTGGAGAAGGAAATGGCAACCCACTCCAGTGTTCTTGCCTGGAGAATCCCAGGGACGGGGAAGCCTGGTGGGCTGCCGTCTATGGGGTCACACAGAGTCGGACATGACTGAAGTGACTTAGCATAGCATAGCCATCTAAGTAAGGTGGTGGGCTTTCCTGGTACCTCAGGTGGTAAAGAATGTGCCTGCAGTGCAGGAGACCCAGGTTTGGTCCCTGGTCAGGAAGATCCCCTGGAGAAGGGCATGGCAACCCACTCCAGTATTCTTGCCTGGAGAATTCGGTGGACAGAGGAGCCTAGCAGGCTATAGTCCGTGGGGTCACAGAGTCAGACACAAATGAGTGACTAACACTTATTTTTACTTACTTCAGTAAAGGTAGTAAACAGACAATTGGATGATTATGTTTGAACTCAGATTATCTGAGCTAAAAGTAGCAATCAAAGAGCTATCGCCACACCTGGGATATCTAAAGCCATGTATGTGAGTGCCCTTACCTAAAATACAGAGAAAAGCCAACTGGCTTTATAGGACTAAAATCTCAGACCTCAAATATTTATAGGTTATGGCTGAGAAACTTTCCATGCAGGAGTGAGGAATGCCAGGAGAACATAGGGTCATTTAAAAATCAGTGGAAGATGAATATTTTATTTTGTTAGGTGCTAAAGTAAAAAGACTCTTGAGAGTCCCTTGGACTGCAAGGAGATCCAACCGGTCCATTCTAAAGGAGATCAGTCCCAGTGTTCATTGGAAGGACTGATGCTAAAGCTGAAACTCCAGTACTTTGGCCACCTCGTGCAAAGAGTTGACTCTTTGGAAAAGACCCTGATGCTGGGAGGGATTGGGGGCAGGAGGAGAACGGGACAACAGAGGATGAGATGGTTGGATGGCATCACTGACTCAATGGACGTGAGTCTGAGTGACCTCCGGGAGTTGGTGATGGACAGGGAGGCCTGGCGTGCTGCAATTTGTGGGGTCTCAAAGAGTTGTACACAACTGAGCAACTGAACTGAACTGAAAGTAAAAAACAAACAAAAAAACTCCTTGGTGATTGAAGGGTACCTGGAATTATTGACTTTGTTTTCCCAAACCTATAAGAGAAAAAAAAATATCTCATAGGTTCAAGAGAGCAAAAGCAATACAATATTGTAAAGTTAAGCAAAATAAAATTAAAAAAAAAAAAAAGGAACAGTTCAAATAATATGGCATGGCTCTAACTACTTAACGCAGGGATTCTCAATCCTAACAGCTCATTAAAATCACCTGATGTGAGAAGGTCAAGATGGTGGATGAGGAAGAGGCACGTTCACCTCCTCTCAGGACCACACCAAAATTACAACTACTTACAGAGCTACTGTCTCTGAGAACAACCTTAGGACCACCAGAAATTATTTTGTGCAACTAAAGATATAAAGAAGTCACCAGGAGACAGGTAAGAGGGGTAGAGAATCTAGTCATGCCCACACTTCCAGGTCGGGACTCACAAGCAGGCGGGTAGTGGGGGAGGGACATGATACCCACAGAGGGTCTCCTGGAGGAGCCGGGGTCCAGCCTCAAGCTGGCTCTCCAGTCCTGGGGTTCTGTACCAGAAGGAGGAGACCCCAGAAAGGCAGGCTTTGAAAACCAGTGTGGCTTATATTCAGGGGCGCCAGAAAGCTATCAAAAACACAGACTTTGCTTTGTAAGGGCCTTCCTAAAATTTCACATGCTCCCAGGTCCAAGCACAGAGGCAGTAGTTTGAAAAGCACCTGGAACAAAGTGGCAAAAAGGAAACCGTTACGCACTGTTGGTGGGAATGTTAATTGGTTCAGCCATTGTGGAAAATAGTTTGGAGTTTCCTTTAAAAATAAAAAATAGATAGTAATTCCCTGGTGGTCCAGTGGTTAGGACTCCAGGTTTCCATTGCTGGGGACCCATGTTGGGTTCCTGATGGGGGAACTAAGATCCTGTATGCTGTGCAGAAAGACTGAGGGGGAAAAAACACTCCTCATACACCTTACAGGAGTTTAAAAAAAAGAGAGGGGAACTAAAAAAAAAAAACCAAAAATTAAAAATAGACTTGCCCTATGTACTAGCAATTTCATCTCTGCATATTTACCTGAGGGAAACAAAAGCATTAATTCAAAAAGATAAATGCACTCCACTGCTCAATGCAGCATTATCTACAAAAGCCAAGAAGCAACTTAAATGATACACACACAGAGGAATATTCAGATCAGATCAGTTGCTCAGTCGTGTCAGACTCTTTGTGACCCCATGAATCCCAGCACGCCAGGCCTCCCTGTCCATCACCAACTCCCGGAGGTCACTCAGACTCACATCCATCGAATCAGTGATGCCATCCAGCCATCTCATCCTCTGTCATCCCCTTCTCCTCCTGCCCTCAATCCCTCCCAGCATCAGAGTCTTCTCCAATGAGTCAACTCTTCGCATGAGGTGGCCAAAGTACTGGAGTTTCAGCTTTAGCATCATTCCTTCCAAAGAAATCCCAGGGCTGATCTCCTTCAGAATGGACTGGTTGGATCTCCTTGCAGTCCAAGGGACTCTCAAGAGTCTTCTCCAACACCACAGTTCAAAAGCATCAATTCTTCGGTGCTCAGCCTTCTTCACAGTCCAACTCTCACATCCATACATGATCACAGGAAAAACCATAGCCTTGGCTAGATGAACCTTTGTTGGCAAAGTGATGTCTCTGCTTTTGAATATGCTATCTAGGTTGGTCATAACTTTCCTTCCTAGGAGTAAGTGTCTTTTAATTTCATGGCTGCAGTCACCATCTGCAGTGATTTTGGAGCCCAGAAAAATAAAGTCTGACACTGTTTCTGCTGTTTCCCCATCTATTTGCCATGAAGTGATGAGACCAGATGCCATGATCTTCGTTTTCTGAATGTTGAGCTTTAAGCCAACTTTTTCACTCTCCCCTTTCACTTTCATCAAGAGGCTTTTTAGTTCCTCTTCACTTTCTGCCATAAGGGTAGTGTCATCTGTATATCTGAGGTTATTGATATTTCTCCCAGCAATCTTGATTCTAGCTTGTGTTCCTTCCAGTCCAGCGTTTCTCATGATGTACTCTGCATATAAGTTAAATAAACAGGGTGACAATATACAGCCTTGATGTACTCCTTTTCCTATTTGGAACCAGTCTGTTGTTCCATGTCCAGTTCTAACTATTGCTTCCTGACCCGCATACAGATTTCTCAAGATGCAGATCAGGTGGTCTAGTATTCCCAACTCTTTCAGAATTTGCCACAGTTGATTGTGATCCACACAGTCAAAGGCTTTGGCATAGTCAATAAAGCAGAAATAGATGTTTTTTTCTGGAACTCTCTTGCTTTTTCCATGATCCAGCGAATGTTGGCAATTTCATCTCTGGTTCCTCTGCCTTTTCTAAAACCAACTTAAACATCAGGAAGTTCACGGTTCACATATTACTGAAGCCTGGCTTGGAGAATTTTGAGCATTACTTTACTAGCATGTGAGATGAGTGCAGTTGTGCGGTAGTTTGAGCATTCTTTGGCATTGCCTTTCTTTAGGATTGGAATGAAAACTGACCTTTTCCAGTCCTGTGGCCACTGCTGAGTTTTCCAAATTTGCTGGCAGATTGAGTGTAGCACTTTCACAGCATCATCTTTCAGGATTTGGAATGGCTCAACTGGAATTCCATCACCTCCACCAGCTTTGTTCATAGTGATGCTTTCTAAGGCCCACTTGACTTCACATTCCAGGATGTCTGGCTCTAGATCAGTGATCACACCATAGTGATTATCTGGGTCATGAAGATCTTTTTTGTACAGTTCTTCTGTGTATTCTTGCCACCTCTTCTTAATATCTTCTGCTTCTGTTAGGTCCATACCATTTCTGTCCTTTATCGAGCCCATCTTTGCAAGAAATGTTCCTTTGGTATCTCTGATTTTCTTGACAAGATTTCTAGTCTTTCCCATTCTGTTGTTTTCCTCTATTTCTTTTTTTTTTCTTTTTTTTAATTTAATTTTATTTAACTTTACAATATTGTATTGGTTTTGCCATACATCAAAATGAATCCGCCACAGGTATACACGTGTTCCCCATCCTGAACCCTCTTCCCTCCTCCCTCCCCATACCATCCCTCTGGGTCGTCCCAATGCACCAGCCCCAGGCATCCTATGTCAGGCATCGAACCTGGACTGGCGACTCATTTCTTTGTATTGATCCTCTATTTCTTTGTATTAATTGCTGAAGAAGGCTTTCTTATCTCTTCTTGCTATTCTTTGGAACTCTGCATTCAGATGTTTATATCTTTCCTTTTCTCCTTTGCTTTTTGCTTCTCTTCTTTTCTCAGCTATTTGTAAGGCCTCCCCAGACAGCCATTTTGCTTTTTTGCATTTCTTTTCCATGGGGATGGTCTTGATCCCTGCCTCCTGTACAATGTCACAAACCTCATTCCATAGTTCATCAGGCACTCTATCTATCAGATCTAGGCCCTTAAATCTATTTCTCACTTCCACTGTATAATCATAAGGGATTTGATTTAGGTCATACCTGAATGGTCTAGTGGTTTTCCCTACTTTCTTCAATTTCAGTCTGAATTTGTCAATAAGGCGTTCATTGTCTGAGCCACACTCAGCTCCTGGTCTTTTTTTTGCTGATTGTATAGAGCTTCTCCATCTTTGGCTGCAAAGAATATAATCAATCTGATTTTGGTGTTGACCATCTGGTGATGTCCATGTACAGAGTCTTCTCTTGTGTTGTTGGAAGAGGGTGTTTGTTATGACCAGTGCATTTTCTTGGCAAAACTCTATTAGTCTCTGCCCTGTTTCATTCCGTATTCCAAGGCCAAATTTGCCTGTTACTCCAGGTGTTTCTTGACTTCCTACTTTTGCATTCCAGTCCCCTATAATGAAAAGGAAATCTTTTTTGGGTGTACTCAGCCATAAAAATTTTTTTGTCATCTGTAATGATATACATAGATCTAAATGGTACTATGCTAGGTTAAATGCCACATGGTCTCACTTATATATAGCATGTAAAAAATTAAATGAAAACAGACCCATAGAAACCATAAACAAACGTGATGTTGCCAGAAGGGAGCAGGATAGGGGAATGGGAGAAACAGGTGAAGGGGATTGAGAGATATAAACCTCTGGTTATGTGATAAATAAGTCATAAAGATTAAATAATATATGGCATAAGGAATATAGTTAATAATGTTCTGATAACTTTGTAAGGGGACAGAAGGTTACTGGGCATATTGTGGTGATCATTTTCATAATGTATGAAAATATCAAATTATTATGTTGTATACTAACATGTTGAAAACTAACATATATATGTTGAAACTAACATAGTATTGAACTTCGGCTGTATTTCAATAGAAAATAAAGTTCACCTGGTGGACTTTAAAGACTAACAATGCCCAGACATCACCTCAGGGGTTTATACTAGTAGGGCCCAGTGATTTTCTAATCAGTTAATTTACTAAGTGTTTAGTTATACACATTGCTTCCTTGGTGGCTCAGATGGTAAAGAATCTGCCTACAGTGTCAGAGACATAAGTTTGATCCTGGTGTTGAGAAGGTCCCCTGGAGGAGGGCATCGCTACCCACTCCAGTATTCTTGCCTGGAGAATTCCATGATCAGAGGAGCCTGGTGGGCTACAGTTCATGGGGTTGCAAAGAGTTGGACGTGACTGGTCGACTAACACTTTTTTTAATTTATAAAAGCTTTGCTGCTGCTGCTGCTGCTAAGTCACTTCAGTCGTGTCCAACTCTGTGTGACCCCAGAGACAGCAGCCCACCAGGCCCTGCCGTCCCTGGGATTCTCCAGGCAAGAACACTGGAGTGGGTTGCCATTTCCTTCTCCAATGCATGAAAGTGAAAAGTGAAAGTGAAGTCGCTCAGTCGTGTCCGTCTCCTAGTGACCCCATGGACTGCAGCCTACCAGGCTCCTCCATCCATGGGATTTTCCAGGCAAGAGTACTGGAGTGGGGTGCCATTTCCTTCTCCAAAAGCTTTGCTAGGTGGTTCCATTGACATCAACAGTTAAGATGGATCACAGAAGATACCTGTTAAAATAATCTGTCCACATGTTCTTAGGCTATAAACGTAGAGTTCTCTTTGGTCTATCCTGATTAAAAATCAGAGAACTCCAGTTGCAGGCTATGCATACTACTAATCATAACTTAAAAATATTAATAAAGATATGCATACACCTAGTAATGTCAGTCATAAGCAATAATTGGTTAACAGAAAAGAATCTTACTTTTCCTGTTCTATCAGTAGAGTTATGGTTAAAGTGTCTATCTTTGTTGCTAATTAAAAAAAAATTATTTCATATAAGTATTTCTCATCACTCCCACTACTACGTGAGATTCTTAAGAGCAGCAATTAAGTTTTACACCTCTTTTAAGCACCACAGAATGTAGTTACTCAGAAGAAATTTAACAAATATGTGACTGACTGATACACTGATATTTTTGAGTCTGTTTCAATTTTTTGGTGGGACGTATCAAAAAAAAAAAGGAGTAGCCTTCATGATCAGTTTCAAAAATAATACCATTAATTGCCAAAAGAACATTTTCATCTTCCATCCTCTTAGAGACTTCATATAGATTTATTTTGCCTTCTCACCTCCTCCCCAGTCCTAAAATATAACAGTACCACAACAGTAACAGAGGCAATAGTGAGAGTTTATCCTTTTAATTCAGCTTTGGTTTAAGCCAGAACAGATGGTGAAACTTTTTTAAACAAGGCAGTATTTGAAGCAATAAATGAAACAGTGCAACCGCAGTGTTGCTTCATACTTATAAAGGTAATGCACACTGGGTAGTTCATGAATTCACAGAGTGGAAATGTTGGAATGGGCATTTGTAGTCTCTCAACTGTGTGTGTGTGTTGGGGAAAAATTGAGGACACTTTAAGAAATGGTTCAAAGACACAGCAGTGAGTTCAGAAGAGGTAAAAAGCCACCAAATTATCTTTGCTCTAGGAAAAAAACACTTTTCTCCCCTGAAGCAGAAGGAATTACTATAGTAAAAAAAAAAAAAAGTTCTTCCTAAATTGACTAGTCTTATAAACTCACCACTAAGTGCACTTTGTCTGACATTTTGACTTGAGAAATGAGGCTTAAGAGAGAAGAAGCTGCAGCCAGCTTTCCGATCACTTTTTCTGCTTTTTCTTTATTCTGTTTCATGTTTCTCTAACTCCAGCCATAATTAATGCAATGTGAAAGAAACCTTGTCTCGTAACCCAGAAACCTCCAGAAATTTGCTGCTTATGCAGTTTCCTATCTGACATGCTAAGGCTTTGTCTGAGTTTCATTTGGAACTTTTCTGCCCTTTGCCACCCAAATTATTTATTTATTTGATTTGATCCTTTTGATTTATTAAAAATGTTGCCACTGGCCTGAAGGATTCTTGGCAAGGTTACAAAATTTAAATGTCATAATTGAATCTGGCATGAGGATGGGGGCAAAGAATTGGATAAAAGGGAATATCCTGCAAAGAGAGAAAATGCATATCATGTGATTGGTTTCAGTAATAGAAGCCATGTTCACATCAGTTGAGAGGCATTGCTGGATCTGCTTTGGCTCAAGCCCTGCTAAAGTGGAAATACGTTTCATTGGAATCTAATAAACCAAAACCACAAATAGCCCTGTGACTCAGGTGTCTGCATCCAGGCAAGACAGAATATCACCTGTGATGGTGAGGTCAGGGCTAAAGTGAAGTAACCTCAGACAGTGTGCTCACGCATCTCTCTTCCTTGACATCTGAGAGCCTAGTTAACATGTTTAAAGATGGGGAGAGTATCCAGTAGGTTATACTCTGAATCACCCATTAAGGGTTTACTTCCACAGTTTAAGGAGAATGTGTTCTTTTCACCTATTAATCTCCTTATATTTTTCTCCTGTTACTAACTTCCCTTTTGCCCTTTTAATTTCATTTCCTCACCTCTGCACTAAGTGGCTGAGGAATGGGCTAGGGCTTCCATTTCTTTTTCACTACTTGCCCTAAGACTTGACTGATCAAGTCTTAAGACAGAAATGGTTGAAACAGAATTGCAGGTGGAGGCAGCTAATTACACATTCATTCAACAAATATTTATTAAGATGCAATTATGCACCAGACCCTTTCTAGGCACTAGGCACAGGGAGGTGACCATGGCAGAATCATCCCTTGTGAAGCTCATTTTAGGAACCCAGAGACTTCTTAAACAATCCTAGACTCCTACCAGATCCTTTGACTCATAAAAGGAATGGGTCAAAGATTGAAATGGGGTCAAGAAAATAAGCCCAGCTCTGCTAGGAAGAATGCTGGAAGGCTTTGAGCTGTGCTTCCTGCTGAAACGCTGCTGCCCCCCTCCTGCCCTTCTCTTCTCCATAGTGAGGATTATGTTACTCCTCCGAAACCTTTTCATTTTAATCCATTCATTCCTTTTCTTTCGGAGAAGTTGATGGAACCCCACCCCAGTACTCTTGCCTGGAAAATCCCATGGACGGAGGAGCCCGGTAGGCTGCACTCCATGGGGTTGCAAAGAGTCAGACACGACTGAGCAACTTCACTTTCACTTTTCACTTTCATGCTTTGGAGAAGGAAATGGCAACCCACTCCAGTGTTCTTGCCTGGAGAATCCCAGGGATGGGGGAGCCTGGTGGGCTGCCGTCTATGGAGTCGCACAGAGCTGGAAGCGCCTGAAGCGACTTGGCAGCAGCAGCAACCTTTTCTTTCTCAGTGAGAAATTCAAGGCATTATCTACTTTCAGTGAAAAGAAAAAATCCTTTCCCTCATGGGGTTTCCTGATTGACTTGTTGAGTGCTGAGAATGGTCCTTGGTTCTATATCTTTCCTTTAGTGATTGAGAGAAATATCTCATGACAGTACTACACTCCTGCTAGTAGATATGTCTCCAGTGATTTTGAAGAGGAGGGGGAAACAAGCTTCAAAACAATGTGCTTCTTCATGGTCTTGATGATTCTTAAGTAATCTCAGTTCAGACCTCATACCCAGCTGATGACGATTGCCCTGACCTTCTGCTGGCTGTGGAGTCAGGCAAGGAGGCAAGCCATGCACCACGCTGCTGAGATAGTCACACACTGTGGGCCCAGCAATGTTCTGATCCAGCCAAACAAGAGAGAATCTCTTTGGAAGGCTAGTCTTAGCAGTCAGGGCTCTTACACTGCTTGATGATCACGGTAATACCTGAGCATCCAGGGCTTGCCTGTCTCTATGCTAGGGGACAACAATTTTCTCATGTGCAGACAGAGAAGAGATGATCTCACTTCAAGCTAAGTATCACATACCTGCACAAATGCAGACTTGGTGTGTTTATTGTTGTTAAAGCTGCAACATAATAATAAACAAAGAAGGAAATGTTCTCTAAGATAAACATGATGGCATAAGGCAGGAAAGTCTTCCCTGGTAGCTCAGTGGGGAAGAATCTGACTGCCAGTGCAGAAGACTGGGTTTAGTCCCTGGGTTATCAAGATCCCCAGGAGAAGGGAATGGCAACCACTCCATTATTCTTGCCTGGGAAATCCCATGGACACAGGAGCCTGGCAGGCTACAGTCCATGGGGTCCCAAAACAGCTGGACACAATTTAGTAACTAAAACAACAACATGGCAGGAAGGAGGAAATCCACATGGGAGGATGGCAAACACCCCACCCAAAATGTGGCTGCAAGTTTCAGTGAATAGAACTGGGTAACATAGACCATGGGGTCCAATTCTTTACTAAAACAGTGGACACACACTTGTTCCTGGCTCTAGATCTCTTCTGTGGTAGCTTTACAAATCATTAAGATGTTCATGTGTTCATATACTTTATTATAGTTATCGTTGGCTGAAATAATGTTATTGGTATTGTGCATAATGAATTTCTTAGTAATTTTTATTTTACAAGTAGCTTTTTTCCTAATTTTTTTAACCATCAGATTGCACTACAATCATTTCAGACAGACTATTTTTTTATTGAATTATTTCATTAAAACTAATGCATAAGAATAGAAATGCTCAATCCAAAAGGTATAGAAATAATCACAGTTTGGAATTTGTTTTTATCATTCTATCTCTAAAATTTATATGCATTTATAATGTCACAAACAGTAAGTGAGCACACAATGATCTTGTCATCAACATGTATTAAATATATGAAACTTAAAACGTTGTACCTTATAACTTCCTTCATAATGCATTTTTAATCTAGTGTGGATACAATTTTCTACTGTGCAATTTTTCCTCAATGAGGTCACCTTGTTTTAACTGTTGCTATGGTTTTCTTTAAAGAGCATAATCTTGTCTGTCTTTTGAAGATATGAGATACTTAGCCATGATCACGTAAGAAAATATTATGCTATATTTAATGCTGAGTCCATTTGAAATATGACTACTGTAAACATTTACAGCTAGTTGATTGACAGCTATGTGCCTGTGTGGTTCTGTGATTTAAAAAGAAGACTCTACAGATTATATTTCTTCAAGTCTATTGAAATTGACCTAAAACAAAGAAATAATATAAGAGACCAGAAAGAGAGCTAGGAATCATGAGTCAAGCTTTATAAGAAACTAATTTCTCAGTGACTTGGAGCTTGGGGGCATAATGCATGCTAAAACTATGGTTACATTATTTGACTTAAATTGAACTGCAGCAAAGATTAAGAAGTAAAACTAAACAGTGCTGACTAGGGATTCTGAGACCTTAGTTAATTCTGTCAATTAGTTTAAAATATGAATTTTTATATTAATATAGATAAAATATTTTGTTATGAAAAGAAATCTAAGACTAATGAATGTAATGTGCATAATGCATGTAGAAAGACAAGGAAGGTCTTATTCTGTTTTATTAGATGTATCGTGATGATACAAGATAGTTTTAGACCTGATCTTTTTTCCTGAGCAGGTCCCAAGCACAGAAGCCTCTGTCCCCGTGAGGTTGGGGAATGTTACAATCCTGGAATGTGGATGTAAACAACCTGGGATTTCTCTATACCCCAAACTGTTGGGATTTTTTATTTTTATAGGGGCTTGGCCATGTAAGCACGATCAATCATAAATTCCATTTTCAGTACTATTCCCTTCTCAAGAGAAAAAGGGGTGGAGCTGTAAAGTTTCTAATCATGGCTTGGTCTTTCTAGTGACCAGACCTCATCCAGGAGCCAATGAGCATTCCCCACCCCCACCACCACCAGAGTCACCTCATTAAGACAAAACTAACTCCTATCTCCCAGGAAATTAACAAGGGTCTCAAGAGCCCTGAATCAGGAACCTGGATCCAAAATAACATATTAGAGGAAAAGATGCTCCTAGTTCTTTCATTACTTAAGAAACTTATGAGTTTCAAGAACTCTGCACCAGGAAGTGAGGACAGATTATATTATCTCACAGAATCTATCCACCAAGATCTCTCCGAGTCCTAGAGGTGACAACTAAACACAGGAAAAAGTAAATCAAAATGTTAGACTGAGTATAATAAAATATTAAAACTGAATATATTGATAACAATTGTTAAACTAATCCTGCACATTTAAAAAAGGAAATAAAAGCAATAAATCTAAAGATTTGTTTTACTTCCCACCACTTGACAATATGCAAAGATCATGTTTCTCTGATGAGGATTTTCAAGTCTTTTTAAGATGGCAAAGAAATAAAGCTATGGAAAATATAGCACTGCATCAGCCACTAAAATTTAGCGGGGTGAATAAAACTTTATTGTTCATTTTTTTCCTAATTAAACTTTATAGATTACTTAGATGTTAATCAGCACACAAAGCATCTGGAATTTTTACTTCCTGAAAGAGTAGCAAACTGATTTTTAAATTATCCAATAGATCTTAGCAGAGAGAAAGTGGACTGGAAATTGTTTCTTAATTATAAAGGTTTCGTGAAGAAGGGGAAAAAAGAAACCCTTGAGCTAAATTACAATGGCATAAAACTAGGAATCAAGCTAGAATTTTTCTTCTTTAGTATGTTTTTTTGCCTTTGTTCAACTAGGAGATAGTTGATTCTTCCAATGATGGTTTCTTCATCATTACAGGAAAATATTAAATATATTATTGTTAACATTTACTGATTTGAAAGATTTCCTTTGTTGTTCAGTCACCAAGTCTTGGCTGACATTTTGTGACTGGACTGCAGCACACTAGGCTTTCCCGTCCCTTGCCAAATCCCAGAGTTTGCCCAAGTTCATGTCCAAAGCATTGGTGATGCCATCCAACCATCTCATCCTCTGTTGCTGTCTTCTCCTCCTGCCTTTAATCTTTCCCAGCACCAGGGGCTTTTCCAATGAGACAGTTCGTTGCATCAGGTGGCCAAAGTATTGGCGTTTTAGCATCAGTCCTTCCAATGAGTATTCAGGGCTGATTTCCTTTAAGATTGACTGGTTTGATCTTCTTCCTGTCCAAGGGACTCTCCAGAGTCCTCCAGCACCACAGTTTGAAAGCACCAATTCTTCAGTATCATGCCCAGATCTTTTTTGTTATTCATTAGTTGTTGGGTTGAATGGGATGTTTAACGGGAAGAAGTAGATAAACACAAGAGAGACCAAATTACAAACAGTCTTTTAGTAAGCATTCCTATAAGTAAATTTTATTTCACAGTTTTGCAGTCTTCTGCCCCAACCTTATCTCTGTCTTTCGTCCTCCCTCCAGTATTTGAGGGTAGCAATGCATCTTTCCTAGGCTAGTATGTGGAAATGTGTATGAACATCTCTTCTCTAGCATCTTTCCCTCTCTCCCCTGGCCCCACCTGAAAAAAAGGTATTAATACAAGAGTAGTAGAATACTTGAGTGTCTGTTCTAACTAGTCCATAGTTATTTAATATTTATATGGTATAAAGGGGAAATTTTTTCCTGGGCCTTCTGAAAATGGTTCATCTATCCTAATGAAAGTCGTTATCAACAACTGTGGTATACAAAACCGAAAGCTGAAAAACTAAAGTCATTCAAGATGGTTGATACTCTTCCAATCACAGGTTGAAAAGGTCTGTGTATTCCACCCTTGCTGTATTTCTAATATCTAACTCTATCACTGTGCCCTCTACGATATTTCCTGGTTGATTTCTTAGAAAGTCTCTTTAAGAAATGATCTTATTTACCATTACTATCCCACATTTTATACCAACTTTTCCAATTCTGCTTTGATTTTTCTAAAATGAACATCTAATTATGTCTTACCCCTATTTACATATCATTTATTTCCAGTCACAAGTCCTATTAGAAAGCTCTAAAAAATCCATCTGATTAATAATGGAAACAAAATAAAATCTTGGATGAAGTGCTTTAAAATCTTTAGATGTATAGATGAGAAGAAAGCAATTTAAAAAAATCCTCCAAAATCAAATCAATGAGAAAGCATGATTCTAGATATTTAATAAAGCACAGAAGCACACCCTGGGGTCATCTTCTAATTTACGGTGACCTAGATCTTCAGAGTGCTAAGTCAAAGGGCTGCCCAGGCAGCAGGGGACCTAATCTAGATCCTGAGCAAAATGAGATGTCATCATAGAATCCAACATACAGATATGATGTCCCCTCACTAAATATGGAAACAGTGGCAATGAAAGAGAACAGTAGCAAAATAAAACCAGAAAATCAAAGCCAAACAAAATTTGTACCCTATAGTGATATAGGTAAAAAAAAAAAAAAAAAAAAAAAACTTACCTTGATTTTGTCTGTGGTTGAAAGAAAATAAAATGTCTTTAACACAAACCAGGTCTAACAAAGATGTGAGATGTTATTCTCATAACTTGTAGAGTCCGAAACAGCCATCAATTTAATTTAGTCCTCTTAGGTCAGTAGTGCCATAATGCATGGAAGAATCAATGTCAATCCTCTTTATAAGAACACATTAAAAATTGAATTCTGTGAGAAATTCCACAGATTTAGTTTTAGAAAGTAACAATTATTAAAAAAGAAAAACATATAAGTACATAATCTACAATAGTGAAAATCAGAAGACAAACTCAGACATATAAAGATTTCAGATTCTCAAAACTATGCATACTACTATACATAAAGTGGATAACCAATGAGGACCCAGGGATCGAACCCATGTCTCTGGCTCAGGAAGATCCCCTGGAGGAGGAAATGGCAATAAACTCCAGTATTCTTGCCTGCAGGATTCCATAGACAGAGTCGCCTAGCAGGTTATAGTTCATAGGGTCTCAGAGAAGGACACGACTGAAGCAACTCAGCACGCATGCACGAACATTGGGCCTTCAGCTTTGTTCTTTCTCAGAATTGTTTTGGCTGTTTATTGTTGCTTAGTCACTTAGTCATATCCGACTCTTTGCAACCGTAAGGACTGTGGCCTGCCAGGCTCCTCTGTCCATGGGATTTTCCGGGCAAGAATGCTGGAGAGGGTTGTCATTTCCTTCTCCAGGGAATCTTCCCCAGCCAGGAGTCAAGCTTAGGTCTCCTTCATGGCAGGTGGAGTCTTTACCACTGAGCCATCAGGGAAACCCTGTTGGTTATTTGGCTATATTTTATGGTTCCACACAAATTTTAGAATTGTTTACTCTAGTTCTATAAAAAATGCCATTGGAATATGGATAGTGATCGCATTGAATCTGTAGATTGTTTTCCATGGTATGGACATTTTAACAATAATCTTCCAATCCATGAGCACAAATATCTTTCCATTTATTTGTATCCTCTTCATTTTATTATGTTTCTTACAGTTTTCAGGTCTTTCATCTCATGCTTAAATTTCTTCTAGACATTTTATTCTTTTTCATGTAATTAATTTCTTTCTAATAGTTTATTAGCATATGGAAGCACAACTGATTTTTGTATATTGAGATATTGTACCCTTTAACTGAATTTGTAAATTCACCTGTCCTCCTGAATGCTTTAAATTATCTTTAGATTCCTTTATAGAACCCAATACAATGTAAATGCCATGTAAATAGTTGCTGATGCATGGTGAATTCAGGTCTTGATTTTTGGAAGTTTATGAAATGTCTTTTTCCCAAATATTTTTGATCCACAGATAGTTAACTCCCAATATGCATAACCTAGGAATATGGAACTTGTAGATATGAAGGGCCGACCGTAGGTTTCTTATATATAGGTATGTAATAATACACGTGTTTTTCAAGAAATCAAGTAAAGATTTGAGGTTAATGTATAAAGACATACAATTTCACATCAGATAATGGAAAATAGGCTCCTGATAAACTTTTTGCCCAAAATATCTAATTTGCAGAAATGAATTTTTTACTTTAAGTTGAGATAAACAACAATATGTAAGATGTATTTTGTAATATAATTTTTGTAGTTGTTTCTATTTTCTCATGACTTTGAATTCACTTCCTTTAGCTGGTTTCATAAGCCTTTATGTTCTACTTGATGTTCATGCTTGCTTCCTCCTGCCTCAGCCCCAGTGATCTTGCCATGCTTTTTCATGGCTCCAAGCATTTGCACATGATAGTCTCTCTGCCTGGAATATTTTCCTCCTTCATAACTCAGTTCATACATTAGTTTTGCATGAAGCTGCTCTCTGGCTTCCCCAGCTTTTACGCCTCCATATATTCTTTGAGTCATATAGCATAGAACACAATAGAATATTCAAATTAGTTGTTCATTTCTCTACTTCCTAAGCTAGTCTCTAGGCTTCTTGACTAAAAATGTTGTCTTTCTTGAGGTGACAACATTTAGGTTTTAAATAAATGTTTAATCAAATTAATTCATAAAAGTAAAAAATACAGATCATTATGGGCTCAGGTTTGAGGAAAATATTCAAGAAGCAAACAGGCTCAAAGATATAAATGTTAAGAAAGTAGCATAAATAAAACCTCAATAACAGGACAAAAATGATACAAATTTAGAGAACAGAAAGTGGAAATTTTACAAAGGGAATATGGAAGAAAAAATGAGAAGAAAAAGTAATTGAGAATTGAAAAATCTGTCTTTTTTCCTTAGATTATTTGACCCAAAATTGCATAAATCTTTAATATCCAACCCCTATTGTTATTTGTTGGAGAAGGCAATGGCACCCCACTCCAGTACTCTTGCCTGGAAAATCCCATGGATGGAGGAGCCTGGTGGGCTGCAGTCCATGGGGTCACTAAGAGTTGGATACAACTGAGCAACTTCCCTTTCACTTTTCAGTTTCATGCATTGGAGAAGGAAATGGCAATGGCAACCCACTCCAGTGTTCTTGCCTGGAGAATTCCAGGGATGGGGGAGCCTGGTGGGCTGCCGTCTATGGAGGTCACACAGAGTTGGACACGACTGAAGTGACTTAGCAGCAGCAGCAGTGTTAGTTATATGCTCTAATGTCTTTACACACAAAAAAGTTTGCAGGAATGCATGAGATTTTTCTTGATGCTCTGTATACATATATCCAGAGTTTTTGTTTTTTGTTTTTTGTTTTTTTTAGGATTAAATGCCTCTCTTCCTGATTTTTCTCCCACAAAGAAAGTCAATTCTTAATGTACTAGCTTAAGATAAACTCTGTCCTATATTGCTACAGTTGATTTATTAAACAAGCAAACAATAAATCCTTGCTCTATTGTACTTTTGAGTTATTTTCCTGAAGAAGACGCATACTGACTTAGAAATCTTATGAAACAGCACTGTCTAAACAAACTTCTTTGATAATGGAGACATTTTATTTGTGCCACCTGATATGGCAGTCACTATCCACACAGAGCTACTGAGCACTTGACATATGTCTAGTGCTACTGAGGAATGGTGTGGATCACAATAAACTGTGGAAAATTCTTCAAGAGATGGGAATACTAGACCACCTGACCTGCCTCTTGAGAAACCTATATGCAGGTCAGGAAGCAACAGTTAGAACTGGACATGGAACAACAGACTGGTTCCAAATAAGAAAAGGAGTACATCAAGGCTGTATATTGTCACCCTGCTTATTTAACTTCTATGCAGAGTACATCATGAGAAAGGCTGGGCTGGAAGAAGCACAAGCTGGAATCAAGATTGCCAGGAGAAATATCAATACCCTCAAGATATGCAGATGACACCACCCTTATGGCAGAAAGTGAAGAGGAAATAAAAAGCCTCTTGATGAAAGAGAAAGAGGAAAGTGAAAAAGTTGGCTTAAAGCTCAACATTCAGAAAATGAAGATCATGGCATCTGGTCCTATCACTTCATGGGAAATAGACAGGGAAACAGTGGAAACAGTGTCACACTTTATTTTTCTGGGCTCCAAAATCACTGCAGATGGTGACTGCAGCCCTGAAATTAAAAGACACTTACTCCTTGGAAGGAAAGTTATGACCAACCTAGATAGCATATTGAAAAGCAGAGACATTACTTTGCCAACAAAGGTCTGTCTAGTCAAGGCTATGGTTTTTCCAGTGGTCATGTATGGATGTGAGAGTTGGACTGTGAAGAAAGCTGAGTGCCAAAGAATTGATGCTTTTGAACTGTGGTGTTGGAGAAGACTCTTGAGAGTCCCTTGGACTGCAAGGAGATCCAACCAGTCCATTCTAAAGGAGATCAGCCCTTGGTTTTCTTTGGAAGGACTGATGCTGAAGCTGAAATTCCAGTATTTTGGCCACGTCATGTGAAAAGTTGACTCATTGGAAAGACTCTGATGCTGGGAGGGATTGGGTGCAAGAGGAGAAGGGGACGACAGAGGATGAGATGGCTGGATGGTATCACCAACTCAATGGACATGAGTTTGGGTGAACTCCAGGAGTTGGTGACGGACAGGGAGGCCTGGCATGCTGGAATTCATGGGGTCGCAAAGAGTTGGACACGACTGAGTGACTGAACTGAACTGAACTGAGGAACTGAATTTTTTATCCTACTTAAGTTTACTTAATTTATATTTCAATAGCCATTTGTAGTTAGTTCTTACTATTTGGGCCAGCACAGTTCTGGAATATTTGTGAGAAATCTACAGTTAAAACCATTATCTCTACCTTCCTACACTGTCCACCTCCCTTTCTGATGCTTTCTCCAGGACAGTTGGTTAGGCAAATAGATGCAGAGGCTGTACTGCTTAACTCCTAATTTGCTAGAGAATCTCCAATGGCAGCATCTAATAGGAATTAAGAGCAAGCTAGGCCGTGAAGATATCCTCATTCCTGACTGTTACACATGAAAGGCCAACAAAATCTCTGTATAATCAGTCTATCAAGAAAAGTTATATTTAGAAGCTTTTTATTTGCTTCTTGGGGACTGCTTGGTCCCTTTTACCATATTAACACAATCAGTGCTAAAAGGCAATGGGAAATTAGCTCTGGCAGGAACATCATTCTTTTTGCACCCATGAGATTTTCACCAGAAGTCAAAGTAGCATTCTGGATTAGTGTTAAGGATGTTTCTTGTGATCAGACTGTCCTAAATAATACATGAGCCTACATGCGTACACACACAGTTCATGTCAGCTGCTACTGAGAGCACATTCTTAACTACCCCTGGTAATTTCTTCTCAACCCTCTGGTGGGCCACTCAAGTTGTTAGTTTTCCTCAGAAGGACTTTAACCTAATTTAAAGAGGAAGGTTGTCCAAGCATTGGATGTGTGGTTTCATCTTTTGGAAGTGGGGTTCTGATGCAAAGACCTATGGTACAGTCTATAAATTTACATTTTAGTAAGCCCTCTGAGTCTGATACAGTTGTCTCTCCACCATGTTGAAGAAAAGTAGAATTGGACCATAAGACTCATGAAGGGTCAGCACACAGACCCCAGGCACACAGCGTGATTATGTGTGTTAATGAGACAATAAAGCTTTAAAACACAGTTTCAAATAGCTTTTTCCAAAGAACATATGTCCACAGAGATGCCCTGTGCCTATTTAAGAGTTGAGGGAGGGGCATAATAATAAACAGTCTTAGAATAAGAAGATATTCAGAAAGAAAAGGTTCAGGAAGCTGGGATGGTCCACAGCATTACAGCAGGCTCAGCGAATGAATAATTCTTCTTGAGACACAAACCCGTTTTTCCCTCAGCAAGACATCCTGTCACCTGCTGCTGCTCTAACCGCCAGTCGTGTCCGACTCTGTGCGACCCCAGCGGAAGCTCACCAGGCTCCCCTGGGGATCTCCAGGCAAGAACACTGGAGTGGGTTGCCATTTCCTTCTCCAAGCATGAAAGTGAAAAGGGGCGCCCCCGTCCATGGGATTTTCCAGGCAAAAGTCGGGGGGGGGGCCATTGCCTTCCCCTAGTGGTTAACAAATGATACACATTCTGTTTGCTCTTTTCCATCTTAATAAGGTGGAGGGAAAAGGAAGTGCTGACCTGAAGCAGAATCCCTTGCTGTCCTACAGTGGGAAGCACATGCCTTCTTTTGAATGCTCGGTGCTCTGAGATGAGGTAAGCAGCTCAGAACAAAGTGATTTCCAGCTGTCTGTGTTCTTCTTCACCCCGGTAAGGCCTTATTATCTATGAATTTCTTGGTGGCACGTTTGAGGGAACATCACTGAGATCTGTCCAAGAAAAGTCAATTGAAAGTGGTTTGCCTTCCAGTAGTGTAGCCAATAATAGCAGGGAATCTCACAGAGACAACTTCACATCTTTAAGCCTTAATATGAAGAGCCATTCCACCTTGCTCTTCTCTCAGAGAAAGGCTTGCTGTGACTTCATCTTGTTGTGCTGAGATGATCCACGGTGGCTTCCTAGGTGGGAGCATAATTATATTTCCCCTAAAAACTAAAAGGATACTTTTATTTGGTTTGAAAAGGCCAGAGTCTAACAAATGCAGTAAATATATCCCCTATTAATCTGGAAGTACACATCGTATTTCAAGAAATTGACATTTCAATTCTCCAGATAGAGTTCCTCCTGTCAACTTCTCCCCGCCAGCCTCTCTGCCTCTCTCCTCCTTTGCCTTGTTTGGAAAAATATGATCTTCAAAGAGGAAGGAAGAGTGGTCATATTTAGATTCCATGTCAGACACTGTTTTTTAAAAAAATGATTGGGAAATAATAGTCCCACTTTACAGAGCAGTAAACCAAGCTTTAGAGAAGTTCATTAACTTGTTTACAATCAAGCAAATAGTACACAGTAGAATGTATTCAGCTTTAGGTTTGTGAGACTTCAAGTTACTCATCTGTCATGTTTTGATCTACATAATCTAATTTTTAAAGTGAATTCATATGTATCTTTTTTTTTGAAATATCATTGCTAAAAAGCAAGCAAACAAACAAGAAACTTCCTCCTTCTGTGCCTACCTAGACTCTCACAAGGGCCCTTCCTCTGGTCTCCCTGATGGGAATGTCCTTCCATTACGATTGTATCTGCCATGGCTGTTTCCTTATTCTTCTGTGAATGCTCATCTGCCATTTTCCACCCAGAGGCACTGTATTACTCCTCATTCCCACCAGCCCTGTGCCAGAGTGTCCATTTCTATGTAATCTCATCAGCAGAGTATGTTGGACTTTTGCCCCAGAATAGGTGAGAAATAGGGAAACCATATGCTTGCAATGAACTCATTGGCTGTTTTCTAAACAATTATTTCATTAATACTCACCATGTATAAGGCTCTGTTTTAAGAGATATGCGATGTGCTTTTATTTTTATTGAGGTGGTTATAAAGAAATATATAATTAAAGAAGGAGCTGGCAGTCAGTCCTGAAAAAAAAGAATGGTAATAAAATCTGAACTATGAAATGACATTTCTGAAATCTATTTCTTTAAATACTGACATCTGAACAATAAAAATCTAGAAGACAAGCAGTAGACAGAAAGTCTCTTTAACTCTAACAGACTAATGCCAAATGCAAGTAGAATGCACCTTAGACCAGAGGCACGTATTTACATCCACAGTGCTTTTTCTTTTTGTTTTATTACATGAACTACTAATTTTGAGGTAGCAGCACAGATCAGATCAGATCAGATCAGTCGCTCAGTCGTGTCCGACTCTTTGCGACCCCATGAACCGCAGCACGCCAGGCCTCCCTGTCCATCACCAGCTCCCGGAGGTCACCCAGACTCATATCCATCGAGTCAGTGATGCCATCCAGCCATCTCATCCTCTGTCGTCCCCTTCTCCTCCTGCCCTCAATCCCTCCCAGCATCAGCGTCTTCTCCAATGAGTCAACTCTTCGCATGAGGTGGCCAAAATACTGGAGTTTCAGCTTGAGCATCATTCCTTCTAAAGAAATTCCAGGATTGATCTCCTTCAGAATGGACTGGTTGGATCTTCTTGCAGTCCAAGGGACTCTCAAGAGTCTTCTCCAACACCACAGTTCAAAAGCATCAATTCTTCGGTGCTCAGCCTTCTTCACAGTCCAGCTCTCACATCCATACATGACCACAGGAAAGACCATAGCCTTGACTAGGCGAACCTTTGTTGGCAAAGTAATGTCTCTGCTTTTTTAATATGCTATCTAGGTTGGTCATAACTTTCCTTCCAAGGAGTAAGCGTCTTTTAATTTCATGGCTGCAGTCCCCATCTGCAGTGATTTTGGAGCCCAGAAAAACAAAGTCTGACACTGTTTCCACTGTTTCCCCATCTATTTCCCATGAAGTGATGGGACCAGATGCCATGATCTTCGTTTTCTGAATGTTGAGCTTTAAGCCAACCTTTTCACTCTCCACTTTCACTTTCATCAAGAGGCTTTTTAGCCCCTCTTCACTTTCTGCCATAAAAGTCGTGTCATCTGCATATCTGAGGTTATTGATATTTCTCCCAGCAATCTTGATTCCAACTTGTGTTTCTTCCAGTCCAGCATTTCTCATGATGTACTCTGCATATAAGTTAAATAAACATGGTGACAATATGCAGCCTTGACGTACTCCTTTTCCTATTTGGAACCAGTCTGTTGTTCCATGACCAGTTCTAACTGTTGCTTCCTGACCTGCATACAGATTTCTTAAGAGGCAGATCAGGTGGTCTGGTATTCCCATCTCTTTCAGAATTTTCCATAGTTTATTGTGATCTACACAGTCAAAGGCTTTGGCATAGTCAATAAAGCAGAAATAGATGTGTTTCTGGAACTCCCTTGCTTTTTCCATGATCCAGCGGATGTTGGCAATTTGATCTCTGGTTCCTCTGCCTTTTCTAAAACCAGCTTGAACATCAGGAAGTTCACGGTTCACATATTGCTGAAGCCTGGCTTGGAGGATTTTGAGCATTACTTTACTAGCATGTGAGATGAGTGCAATTGTGCGGTAGTTTGAGCATTCTTTGGCATTGCCTTTCTTTGGGATCAGGATGAAAACTGACCTTTTCCAATCTTGTGGCCACTGCTGAGTTTTCCAAATTTGCTGGCATATTGAGTGCAGCACTTTCACAGCATCATCTTTCAGGACTTGGAATAGCTCCACTGGAATTCCATCACCTCCACTAGCTTTGTTCGTAGTGATGCTTTCTAAGGCCCATTTGACTTCACATTCCAAGATGTCTGGCTCTAGGTCAGTGATCACATCATCATGATTATCTGGGTCTTGAAACTCTTTTTTGTACAGTTCTTCTGTGTATTCCTGCCACCTCTTCTTAATATCTTCTGCTTCTGTTAGGTCCACACCATCTCTGTCCTTTATCGTACCCATCTTTGCATGAAATGTTCCTTTGGTATCTCTGATTTTCTTGAAGAGATCCCTAGTCTTTCCCATTCTGTTGTTTTCCTCTATTTCTTTGCATTGATCCCTGAAGAAGGCTTTCTTATCTCTTCTTGCTATTCTTTGGAACTCTGCATTTAGATGTTTATATCTTTCCTTTTCTCCTTTGCTTTTCGCTTCTCTTCTTTTCACAGCTATTTGTAAGGCCTCCCCAGACAGCCATTTTGCTTTTTTGCATTTCTTTTCCATGGGGATGGTCTTGATCCCTGTCTCCTGTACAATGTCACGAACCTCATTCCATAGTTCATCAGGCACTCTATCTATCAGATCTAGGCCCTTAAATCTATTTCTCACTTCCACTGTATAATCATAAGGGTTTAGATTTAGGTCATACCTGAATGGTCTAGTAGTTTTCCCTAGTTTCTTCAATTTCAGTCTGAATTTGGCAATAAGGAGTTCATGGTCTGAGCCACAGTCAGCTCCTGGTCTTGTTTTTGCTGATTGTATAGAGCTTCTCCATCTTTGGCTGCAAAGAATATAATCGATCTGATCTCGGTGTTGACCATCTGGTGATGTCCATGTATAGAGTCTTCTCTTGTGTTGTTTTATTACATGAACTACTAATTTTGAGGTAGCAGCACAACAGCACAGCTAACACGTTTCCCTCTGCATTTTTGACAAGGAATATTCAAGCAGATACTGCAGGAGAAGTAAGAAGGCTGTGTGTTGGCATTATCACACTCAGAAAGACTTATCTGCAGGTGCTGTGAAGTCTTCAGATTGATGTTCATGCAGGATAATCCTTTAAAGACTGAGGTAAGAATGCCCAGAGTAGTGAGGTGAAGCTGCTGTTGATGAGGAAATACCGTGTCCTGACTCTGTAGCCATACCTGCTAAAAGCAAATCTTTCTCCAATCTGCTTTTACCCTCTTGGCTGCTTGTAACCTGCTCAAGTCTAGTGGAAGTTATCTTGTGTACCATTAAGAATAATTTTTTAAATTTGTCATCAAATCAAAAGTTATTTTCTTATTGTGCTAGACAAACGGCAAAGGAAGGAATTCAATGATAACAGCATACTATCTCAAGGATATATATTTTTTTACTTCAGAGATTGCTAATAAAAGACAATTGTCTTCCTGCTTTTCCTAGAGTGTCTCTACAACTCAATGAGCAGTTTATAAACTTAAACTAAGTACAATCAAGCCTACCTTTTGGCCTCTTAAGGTTTTTCCTAGATCCCTTTCTCTTCGCAGTTTACTCTTATTCTTACTAAATAATCTCATTCACTGACATGACTTTAATGAGCGTTTGTATGTTGAAGACTCAAATTAGTAAATCCAACATAAACCTGTCAGACTTCTGTGAATCCAGCTGCCTAAGAGGTATCTTGGTTTGAACATCCTTTTGACATCTCATCATAACAGATATAAAACTGGACATGTCATCTCTCTTAACCTGTCCCCTCCTTCTATATTCACAAATAAAATGTATTCCACTCTTCATGACCTCTGTGAGTGAAGGCTAACATCATCCACTGACTGTCTTAAGTCAGAAATTAGAACTACCTACTCTCTCTTTCCCTCATTTCTCTTATCCAGTCAGTCATCAAGTCCTATTGATTCTTTCTCCTGAAAATTCCAGAGGAGACCCACTTTTCTCTAATCCCAGGGCAACAACTCTGGTCACTCAGAACATTCTCCTCCTCACTGGATTAACTAAAATGATGTCATTACAGGTCTCACTTGCCTCCTCTAATCCAGTCCTCAAAGTGCAACAAGAGTGGTCTATAACAATGCAAATGTGTTCATAACATGCTGTTCACTCCTAGCTTAAAATCTTTCACTGTCTTCCTACCACTCTTGGTGAAGACAAAACTTTTCACCCTGTGTTACAAGCTGTATCATATTCCAAGGTCTGCTAGTTTTTCATCCTTCATCATTTGTCTCTTACTCTCTTTACTCCTGACAGACTTGACTTTCAAAGTAGCACTCTTATTTTTTAACCTCTAAGCTGTCTCAATTACCTGTAGCATTTCTATTTTTCCTTCAAATTTTAGGTCTTGAATGTCATCTCTCTGGGGTGTGAGTTGAGGGTGAGAAGGAGAGGCACTGGGAATGTTAACCATCAGCACATGTGTGGGTCTTGTACTTCTGGACCTGCTTACTCCAGATCTCATGAATACATTCAAAGAATGATAAACTGCAGTGGGACATGCATGACTCTGTATGCTGGTAAATCAGCTAACATCTAGACCAGGACTGGCAACCTAGATTAGCTGACCCATTGGTCTATAAGTGTTGGAAGATCAGTCTTTACTGGGATCTAGTGGTATGGAAAGGACTGTTAATCAACAGTAGATGTGTAGTTCGCTTGAAACCCAAACCCCTAAAATCCTTCATCATGATTGTCCCATGCTATACATTTCACATAGCATCTTGATATCCACAGACCCTCAAGTCTCATAGGCCAAGTGGCAGAGCTACTGACCCTAAAGCCTAGACAATTTTGTTAACCACTTCTTTCCCTGCTGCTAAGTCGCTTCAGTTGTGTCCAACTCTGTGCGACCCCATAGACGGCAGCCCACCAGGCTCCCCCATCCCTGGGATTCTCCAGGCAAGAACACTGGAGTGGGTTGCCATTTCCTTCTCCAATGCATGAAAGTGAAAAGTGAAAGTGAAGTCGCTCAGTCGTTTCGGACTCTTAGTGACCTCATGGACTGCGGCCTTCCAGGCTCCTCTCTCCATGAGATTTTCCAGGCAAGAGTACTGGAGTGGGTTGCCACTGCCTTCTCCAAACTTCTTTCTCTAGATCCCATTTTAAGATGACAACTTTAAGTTATCTGGTAAATTATTCAGAATGGCAACTCCCAAATGAGGTATATATTGCTACTGAGAGGGTCAGTTCCTAGGCAGATTGATAAGAAGTTCAGGGTCCCCAAGGAGGAGAAAGGGGTCTGGGGCTCTCAAAGTGGAGACTGGAGGCCTGAAGTTCTCAAGGAGGAGAAAAGGACAAACGTTGTTTTCCTTTGCATTCCTTAGTCTTAGTCAATTCTACAACTCAGTTTAAACTCTGTACTCAGGATTATGCAACAACAATGTATTCAGTTGGAGGACAGTTTCTCCTTTAATCCTGATATCTTAAAATGATTATTATGGGAGTGGGTCTGGAGGATCTTTCTATTGTTAAATTCTAATCTTGTTATCCTAAAATTTAATTTGCTGGGTAGGTCTGGTAAAATTTTCACAAACTTGAGGCATTCTTTTGATTCGTTGTAATAATTAATTAAAAGCTATACAACTCCATTGCTAACACTAGTGAGGGGATACTCTTTCTGCCCCCTTCTGATGTCTATGTCAGATGGTTTCTCTATCTCTTTTATACTTTAATAAAACTCTATTGCACAAAACCTCTGAGCGATCAAGCCTCGTCTCTGGCTCCAGATTGAATTCTTCTCTCCTGGAGTCCAAGAATCCTGGCGTCTTTTCATGGGTCAGCAACAACCTTTCACTACCAATGCTTTAAGTTCTGTGATGCAGTTCATAGGGTCGCTAAGAGTTGGGCACGACTGAGCGACTTCACTTTCACTTTTCACTTTCACGCATTGGAAAAGGAAATGGCAACCCACTCCAGTGTTCTTGCCTGGAGAATCCCAGGGATGGGAGAGCCTGGTGGGCTGCTGTCTATGGGGTCACACAAAGTTGGACATGACTGAAGCGACTTAGCAGCAGGAGCAGCAGCAGATGCATATAAAATTTGTGCAATTATAGGGAATAACAGGAATATTTTAGGTTAGATAGTGTGGGCAGGGGAGGACTCTCTAAGGAGTTCTCTTTCAAGCAAAGATAGGAAAATGAAAAGGGAGTAACCAACAGTCAGGGCCCTGGGTAGGCCACCCCAAACTATGCCTTAACAGTGTATTGATTATTTTGCATTAAATTTACTGAAGAGCTGGCTGATTCATGAGGGTCTTTTTGACCCTCTTCTCTGTCTCCCTGAAAGCAGGAAATAAACCTTCCATTTCAGACAATAAAGAATCTGCCTGCAATGCAGGAATCCTAGGTTCTATCCCTGGGTAGGGAATATCTCCTGGAGAAGGGAATGGCTACCTATTCCAGTCTTCTTGTCTGGAGAATTCCATGGACAGAGGAGCCTGGTAGGCTACAGGCCATGGGGTCACAAAGAGTCAGACATGACTGAGCAATTAACACTTTCACTTTAAAAAGATGCCCTCCCTGTACCTATAAGTAGAAAGACATCCTTATCAACAAGACAGGGAATTTAGGATCAAGAAGTTTATATGAATAAACTTTGTTACTTCTTTTATAATTTACTCCCTATACCCAAACTGCTTAAATTCCTTACTAATTAAGAACTCAAACTTGTTTCTTTTTCCTATCAATTCCTCTTAACGTATTGTTTCTTTGTCTAAAATGTATAAAAGCTGCCTGATTTGGCCACATGTTAGGTATAATTTCTGAGACTTCCATGGACACAAATGAAAATTTGTTGCTTTTTCTTCTGTTAATATGTATTCTGTCAGTTTTATTATTAATCCACAGGAACTCTAGAGGTTTAGAGGGGGAAACTTCCCCCTCCCCAACACAAGTGAACAACCGGACTATTGGGTTGGCCAAAAAGTTCATTTGGATTTCTGTACAATGTTATGGGAAAACCCCAGTGAACTTTTTGGCCAACTCAATATATCCAAAAAGAGAACAGATACGAGAGAGGCTGGTGTGACTGGAGCATAGTGAACAGAGGGCAGGTGGTATCCTAATTTTGGAGATGAAGTCAGGGTTCTGATCATTTAAGACACTATGGGCAAAAGATGATGCTGTGAAAGTGCTACACTCAATATGCCAGCAAATCTGTAAAAACACAGCAGTGGCTACAGGACTGGAAAAGTTCAGTTTTTCTTTCCAATCCCAAAGAAAGGCAATGCCAAAGAATGTTCAGACTACAGTACAACTGCTCATCTCACACGCTAGCAAAGTAATGCTCAAAATTCTCCAAGCCAGGCTTCAGCAATATGTGAACCGTGAACTTCCAGATGTTCAATCTGGATTCAGAAAAGACAGAGGAACCACATATCAAATTGCCAACAGTTGCTGGATCATGAAAAAAGCAAGAGAGTTCCAGAAAAATGTCTGTTTCTGCTTTATTGACTATGCCAAAGCCTTTGTGTGGATCACAACAAACTGTGGAAAACTCTGAAAGACATGGAAATACCAGACCACCTGACATGCCTCTTGAGAAATTTGTATGCAGGTGAAGAAGTAACAGTTAGAAATGGACATAGAACAGACTGGTTTCCAATAGGAAAAGGAGTACATCAAGGCTGTATATTGTCACCCTGCTTATTTAACTGATACACAGAGTGCATCATGAGAAATGCTGGGCTGGATGAAGCACAAGCTAGAATCAAGATTGCCAGGGGAAATATCAATAACCTCAGGTATGCAGATGACACCACCCTTATGGCAGAAAGTGAAGAAGAACTAAAGTGCCTCTTGATGACAGTGAAAGAGGAGAGTGAAAAAGTTTACTTAAAACTTAACATTCAGAAGACTAAGATCATGGCATCTGGTCTGATCACTTCATGACAAATAGATGGGGAAACAATGCAAGCAGTGAGAGACTATTTTTTAGGGCTCTAAAATCACTGGAGATGGTGACTGCAACAGTGAAATGAAAAGACGCCTGCTCTTTGGAAGAAAAGCTATGACCAACCTAGACAGCATATTAAAAATCAGAGACATTACTTTGCCGACAAAGGTCCATCTAGTGAAAGCTATGGTTTTTCCAGTGGTGATATATGGATGTGAGAGTTGGATATAATGAAAGCTGAGGCCCAAAGAATTGATGCTTTTGAACAGTGGTATGCAAAGATGGGCTCAAGACAGGACAGAAATGGTATGGACCTAAAAGAAGCAGAAGATATTAAGAAGAGATGGCAAGAATACACAGAAGAACTGTACAAAAAAGATCTTCACGACCCACATAATCATGATGGTATGATCACTCACCTAGAGCCAGACATCCTGGAATGTGAAGTCAAGTGGGCCTTAGAAAGCATCACTATGAACAAAGCTAGTGGAGTTGATAGAATTCTAGTTGAGCTATTCCAAATCCTGAAAGATGATGCTGTGAAAGTGCTACACTCAATATGCCAGCAAATTTGGAAAGCTCAGCAGTGGCCACAGGACTGGAAAAGGTCAGTTTTCATCCCAATCCCAAAGAAAGGCAATGCCAAAGAATGCTCAAACTACCACACAATTGCACTCATCTCACACGCTAGTAAAGTTATGCTCAAAATTCTCCAAGCCAGGCTTCAGCAATATGTGAACCGTGAACTTCCTGATGTTCAAGCTGGTTTTAGAAAAGGCAGAGGAACCAGAGATGAAATTGCCAACATTCGCTGGATCATGGAAAAAGCAAGAGAGTTCCAGAAAAACATTTCTGCTTTATTGACTATGCCAAAGCCTTTGACTGTGTGGATCACAATCAACTGTGGAAAATTCTGAAAGAGATGGGAATACTAGACCACCTGATCTGCCCCTTGAGAAAACTGTATGCAGGTCAGGAAGCAACAGTTAGAACTGGTCATGGAACAACAGACTGGTTCCAAATAGGAAAAGGAGTACATCAAGGCTGTATATTGTCACCCTGTTTATTTAACTTATATGCAGAGTACATCATGAGAAATGCTGGCCTGGAAGAAACACAAACTGGACTCAAGATTGCTGGGAGAAATATCAATAACCTCAGATGTGCAGATGACACCACCCTTAATACAGAAAGTGAAGAGGAACTAAAAAGCCTCTTGATGAAAGTGAAAGTGGAGAGTGAAAAGGTAGGCTTAAAGCTCAACATTCAGAGAACAAAGATCATGGCATCCGGTCCCATCACTTCATGGGAAATAGATGGGGAAACAGTGGAAACAGTGTCAGGCTTTATTTTGGGGGGCTCCAAAATCACTGCAGATGGTGACTGCAGCCATAAAATTAAAAGACATTTATTCCTTGGAAGGAAAGTTATGACCAACCTAGATAGCATATTGAAAAGCAGAGAGATTACTTTGTCAACAAAGGTTCGTCTAGTCAAGGCTATGGTTTTTCCTGTGGTCATGTATGGATGTGAGAGTTGGACTGCGAAGAAGGCTGAGCGCCGAAGAATTGATGCTTTTGAACTGTGGTGTTGGAGAAGACTCTTGAGAGTCCCTTGGACTGCAAGGAGATGCAACCAGTTCATTCTGAAGATCAGCTCTGGGATTTCTTTGGAAGGAATGATGCTAAAGCTGAAACTCCAGTACTTTGGCCACCTCAAGCAAAGAGTTGACTCATTGGAAAAGACTCTGATGTGGGGAAGAATTGGGGGCAAGAGGAGAAGGGGACGACAGAGGATGAGATGGCTGGATGGTATCACTGACTCGATGGATGTGAGTCTGAGTGAACTCCAGGGGTTGGTGATGAACAGGGAGGCCTGGCGTGCTGCGATTCATGAGGTTGCAAAGAGTCGGACACTACTGAGTGACTGATCTGATCTGATCTGATTGGAGAAGACTCTCAAGAGTCTGTTTGACTGCAAGGAGATGCAACCTGTCAATCCTAAAGATCAATCCTGAATATTCATCGGAAGGATTGATGCTAAAGCTGAAACGCCAATACTTTGGCCACCTGATGGAAAATCAGACTCATTGGAAAAGACCCTGATGCTGGGAAAGATTGAAGTCAGGAGGAGAAGGGGATGACAGAGGATGAAGTGGATGGATGGCATCACTGATGTGATGGACATCAGTTTGAGTAGGCTCCAGGAGTTGGTGATGGACAGGGAAGCCTGGCCTGCTGTAGTCCATGGTGTTGCAAAGAGTCAGAAATAACTGAGTGACTGAACTGAATTGAAATGAGGCGTCCATTGGACTTTCTCAGTCGTGCTACTGGTAAAGATTTGCCTGAAATGCAGGAGGTGCAAGAAACATGGGTTTGGTCCCTGGGTAAGGAAGATACCCTGGAAGAGGACATGACAGCCCACTCTAGTATTCTTGCTTGGAGAATCCCATGGACAGAGGAGCCTGGCAGGCTACAGTCCATGACATTGCAGAGTCAGACACAATTGAAGCCAGTTAGCACAGCACACAGCCATCCATTGATATATATCTGAATTTTATTCTAAGGATCTAGAGGCAACTGGAGTCACTTCCAAGGTCAGAAACATGTTGGAAGGCCAAGAAACATGTAACAATGGAGTTTTCAGATTGGAACACCTGGACTAAATTAGGAATGTTGTTTTTGTGTTCCCTGAGAAAGTATATGTAGTTCCTTGCAAAGTGGCTGGAAGTTTCATTGTATTTCAATGAAAGGAAATGTAAAACACCTAAAGCTTAGACTGAAATAGTTCTAAATTCCATATAATTAAGAAAGTTAACTGCTGATTTCTTCAGTTTATAGCCAACATTTTCTCTTAAAAGCCTTAAGTTTTTCATTCAGGATGGTGCTTTCAAAATTATCTACCTAAACTCTTCAGGCTATTGGTGCAAAAAATGAGGCCTAAGGGGTGTGGAAATCAATGGCATTGCACACAGAGAGTGACAGAGACCTAGATTCATTGGCACAGTGGTGGGGGGTGTTTTGGGGAGGTGGTGGTGGAGAAAGGAGGCAACACAGAACCATGAAAGGAAAGAATGAGGAACCAGGAAACACTCAGTGTATCAAGTATATCCAGTGTATCTAAATTGTGGAAAATTAAAGTTTGAAAGGAAAGTGACTCAGTCTTCTTGAAAGGGTAAGTGTTCTGTTGTTATTCCCTCTGAATAGGGAATAGGGAATATTTTCCCTGAAAAGGGAAAAACAATTCAATATTTTATTTTCTTTTTTGAGACCGAAATTAAACTTGTTTACATCTGAGTTGTATTTTAAATTATACCTTAGCTCACAGTTATAAACAAAGTGCCATGAGAAGACAGGGAAATCAGGAGTTAATTTTATCTGGGAAAGAAAGGAATAAAGAACCTGGACCTGGGTAGAAGAGAAAGCTTTCCAGAAACACACACACAGGAATAGGAACACAGAGCAAGGTACTCCAAATTGAGGAGACAAAGAAAGAAGGCAAAGGCTGATGAATTTTAGTGTATTTCCTGGAAAGCAGAGCAAGGTTCTCTACCAGAGGCCAAAGGTATAAGCATAGATAAATCGTTTTTTTTTTAGGATCCTACTTATTTCCCTAGAGGTCTTTGATGATGTTTCATTGTTTAATTCAACTCTGGGTTATGAGAATGAGCCCTTTGCCTGATTTGCCTCTTTTTTCTTCTCTAGAATGTAATGTTCCAGAGAAGCACGGGAAGTCCTTTTGTGAGTATCATGGGCAATTGCTATTTTTAATTTTTTGTATCCTCAGGTTCTGGGTCTCGTATCCAAGTCCATATGATTTATCCTACCTGCATTTGTATGTAAATGTAAATGAATTTTATACCAGAGCCAGTAAGAATGACATCCTTGTTTATTAAGCAACTGCGCTTTGGTAAAAGGAAGAATAAACAGTAAAGAAACAGATGGGGGTCAGGAGGTATCCAGAAACATGGTATCCAGCTCAGGACATGGGAACAGAAGGCCCAGATTTAACAGTTATGTAACAAGTCTAGGGAGAATCAATCCAGAACAAAGTAGCAATCCATAACTGAGGGCAGTTGGTAGGAGAATTCCAGAAATAAAAGTAATCCTTAGATTATCTGATGGATTGTGTTTGACATAAATATTTCTTGCTATTTAACACATATATTAAGTTGTTAAGCAAAAATATTATGCATCTGGAGGAATTATGCAACAAATGAATGTTATTTTTAAAGCATTTTTTATATTTTGTATTAGAGTGTAATTTATACACAGTAAAATTCAATGTTTTTAATAAACAGATGTGCATGTGTTTACAATGCATACAGTCATATAACCATCACCACAAGGTCTAGAATAGTTCTATCAATCCCGCAAAGTTCTTTCTGTTGAAGTAGTTAACTCTCTACTCGTAGCTCCTGGCAACCACTGACTTTGTTGTCTCCATGGTTTTGGAGTTATGTACATAGCTTTACCACTATGTAATATAAATGGAATCAGACATATGTAGCTTTTCAAGTCTGGCCATCCAGAGAAAGTTTACATAGTCACAAGTCAGTTGGGAACATGGGAAATGAAGAATGCCGGAAAAAAAAATGGACTCAAACATAGCATAAAAACAACAGGAAATTAGCTCCTTTAGCCAGGTCAGAGGCTTCAGAAAGGGAAAGAAAGTAATTTTGCATGGCCCTGCTTATTTCCCCAGGGGCTTAACATGTGGCTGTATATTTAAGGATGCTTTCATTAGATTTCAGCACTTCTGACTTAATAAATTTAGTACACCCTGGGGTTTTCCAGAGGAAAAGAAGTTGATATCACGTAGGTTAAATAAAGCTGTGTACAAGAGAAAATGTGTGTCGAATCTATCCCTTTTCTTATTTCCTAAGTTTGTTGGCATAATAAATTTGTAGGACACAGCAGCACTAGGGTCAAACCACCCTTGTATATTGATAAAGTTTTAGAGCATGTTCCCTAGGTTGCTGTCAAGTGAAATTTCAAGAATTCTCTTATGAAGGATTAGTAAAATCAAGTCCAAGGTATGAGATTTTGGTTGAAATGTAATTCATATAGGTTCCTCTCGTTAAACAAGCTGCTGTTCAATATTGTCCTAATATTGAATTCTATCCACTTTAAAACTAACATATTTTCCTTAATGGCCACCTTATGAGAACTCACACATTTGGAAAGCTCCACCACTGTTTTACTTTTAGAGAAATTATGTACTTGAAAATGTTAAATCTATATGATGATTTTAGATCTTTTGCAGAAACCTAAATAATGTAAAAGATGGGTATACATTTTAAGAAGCAAACTCTTAAATAGTATTTTTAAGCATATTACAACTTTTGAAGTATCTCATATTGATTATGTCATTAATTATATGTGACAAAGTAGAATTAGAGGGTTTTACAAATTTTGTTTGTTACTTAGAAAAGTTGGGTTCTTGACTCTTCAGCTCAATAAAGTCAGCTGCTGCTAAGTCACTTCAGTTGTGTCTCCGACTCTGTGCGACCCCATAGATGGCAGCAAGCAAGGCTGCCTGGTCCCTGGGATTCTCCAGGCAAGAACACTGGAGTGGGCTGCCATTTCCTTCTCCAATGCATGAAAGTGAAGTCACTCAGTCGTGTCCGACCCTCAGCGACCCCATGGACTGCAGCCTACCGGGCTCCTCCGTCCATGGGATTCTCCAGGCAAGAGTCCTGGAGTGGCGTGCCAAAGTCAGCTGACCCATGATCAAATCTTGACTCTTTCACTTGAGTATCTCACTTAGCTTCTTTTGATTTTCAAATTCTTCATTTGTAAATTTGTTTCAACAATGCCTGGAGCTCCATAGGGTTGTTTTGAAAACTAAGGAGTACTTTGAACAAGGACAAGACATTGTTACTTATTTATGTATCTCCAGTCCAGTGTTCTTGCCTGGAGAATCCCAGGGACAGGGGAGCCTGGTGGGCTGCCGTCTCTGGGGTCGCACAGAGTCGGACATGACTGAAGCGACTTAGCAGCAGCAGCAGCAGTCCCTGAATTGCTCCATAAAACATTTTGTAATTAATATATTTCCAAAGAAGTTGATAAGCTAAAACATACATTAACAGCTCAGTGTTAATCTGGTAATTTTCTTTTTCATCCTCAGTGCTTGCTATGAAGCTTTATCACACATACTGCCTATGTTTCCTATAACAATCAATAGTTTATTTATAGTAGAGAGTGTAGTCTAAAATATTTTTTCCTTTAGAATACCAGGATTTGGAAATGGCACTTTTATTAAACAATATGGTAACTAAAGAGTGATGAGGCTGAAAAAAATCTTTAAAGAATATGATATCCAGGGACAGGAAATATATATTTATAGCTTTATAGCCTCATTCAAGTCTCTTAACAGTTCTGATGATTGCATTTTTCTTTCTGAACAGGTTTGCAATAGGAGTTACATCATATATACTATTCTATGTCTGATCTGATTCATTTTTCCTCATTTTACTATGGAAGATTAGGTGATATGATTGACAGGGGATCAAAAATAGACCCAGACACTACGAATATTACTTTTATTTATTTATATGTTTTAAAATAAATATCTATTACCATGTTGTCAGTAAAACTTTATTTAAATTTATTTTGCTACAATTTTGTCAATATTTTCAGAATGTTCCTTTAAGAAACCAGATGATTCACTGATCTCATATGAAATAGGGATGACAGTGGATAAATTCATGTGGAAGAAACAGATTCAGATGAAATATTTCTTGCTAGAATTAAAGAGCAGACAGATGTAACGTATTAATTAACATCTAGTATTTTAATAACAAGTGAGTATCAGCTGAGAAAACAGAATCAGAGACCATTAATATTTCTTGAGGTGATCTAGAAAGTAGAAAGCAAGATTAACCAACAAAAAAAAGAATCTGTTAATAGTACAAATTCACTAATAAAAGGATCTTTTTTATTCAGTATACAATATAGACTGCTAGTATCTGTCTAAGTGGTTTCCATCATTTATTCCCATTTGCACTGCTTGTTCAAAATTATGTAACTAAAATTATGGTTGGCAGGTATATGAACTGGTAAGAACTAAAAATTGCTAAGACAACTGACTTTGTAGACTTAGCATTTTCTTCAGACAGTCCTACTAGAATATATGCTTGTGGACTTCCTCCTCCTTCTAAATGAACAAAATGTGAATTTACATTTAAATCCCATTCAATTCTTAGGGAAAAAAATTACAGATCTAAATAATTCATCTAATTTTTTGTAGAAACACAAAGTACCATTTTAGGCCAAATAAATGATGGCCAAATAAACTTTTTAAGGATGAATTTAACCAATATGCGCAGCAAAAGATTCAAGTGCATTTCTTTAAAATAGTTGTTCATTCATAAGACAAGGCAATATGGTAATCAATTGTTACTGTTGTGTTTGATATAATTTATTGTATAACTCCTATCTTGTTTTATGGAAATAGATGAGCTCTTAATTAGTGTAAAGAAGTTGGAAAATTTTCTCAGGGGAGCTTTTAAGAAGCACGTTTTAGGAGATTTGGAGTAAGACTTTAAAGTCCGTTAGGGCTACAAATCCAATAAAAAGCTGTAGGGTTTTATGTTCTCATTTTCATTTTGTTTCCTCTTGGTAGTACAGAGACTTCAAACTGTTGCTCTTTGTTACATTTAAATTTAGGATCCATTTCTTAAAAATGACATGGAAGCCATATATTCCCTTATGTTTCTATAGATAATACCAAGGTCATGATGGGTGGAAAGCACACAGGCACATGCAAATCGTTGTAAGTGGGGAGCCATTCAATCTACAGAGAAGTTGTTGCAATTGCAAGGCCAGGTAATTTGTTTGCTTCCATTTATCTCTATTAGGGTTCTGGTTCTTAGTTCTTGGGGAAAGGTAAGCAGGGAGCCTGTTGACTTGTAGAATAATTCAAGGAAACTATGCCAGCATGAGATCCAAACAGGTCTGGGGTCTCATGTAAGTCAGGTAGGTTGTTTATCAAGGACTCTGGTTCAAAGACGGACTTATTTCCTCTGAGTCTGGTCTCCTATCTGTATTGAAGCTCAACCATGGCAGCCCCAAGTAAGGAAAAATCATTCCTAACAGAAGATTGCCACCAAGTGTGTGGGCAGAGAGTAAGAGGAGCAAAGGCATAAACTGAAGAATGCAGATAAGACTCGCAGTGCACAAGTCGATTAAGCCTCATTAAGTCTCAGCTTACCAGACACGTAGGTGGCTGTGTTAGATTTATGTTGCCTGAGGAATAAAATAAAATTTACAAAGTTTGGAGCCAAAAGTTTCTAGGCTCAGTGCTGACACTTCTGATTTATTTGTGGATTCCACGAATACACCATTTTCCCTTTCTCAAACAACACTGACTTTGGGGTTCAAATAGCTCTGTGCCAAAGAAACATTTCAAGATGGCTTTAAACTTGCGCTTAAAAAGTCATCTTTGTCAGCTCTGGGTCCTGGCACAAAAATTGCTTCATGAAGCAAGTCCCTGTTCCTACCCATAGCCCCACTGTGGAAGGAAATTCAAATCAAGCATGAACACACTGCTTTTTACTTTTTTTCTTTTCCAACCCCAATTAAGTTGTATTTTCCTGCTATGGGGCAGTGTGCAGGACATGTTATTTTCATGGATCTTAGAAAGATAGAGGGTAGATTGTCATGGTCACATTTTAGGTCTCAATAGTAAAAGGACTTTTTAATTTTTCTTAAATAAAAAAGCTTGAAAGAAAGTTAAATGTAAAAAGTCTGGCAAGGCAGCAGAGCCTTCAAAAGCAGGCTTGTGAACATTAAGGTTTCCATAGCAACATTATCTTGTCAAAAGAGTTTATTTCATCCTAATTTATCTACCATAAGATATTACTACTTATTTTGACCTGTAGACCCAAAATGATACTTATTACATGCACAATGAAGTTATAATTTGAAATGCTCTGCCTTATTAGCATTGTTTCTTATAGCCTGTTTTAGAGCATTGCTATTTGCCCAGGTTATATATCCGGCTGTATGGTGCGGATCTTATTATATAAAGCTTGCATATTAAATAGCTTTTGGTAAATATACTCTTGACAGACAAGATGAGATAATAAATAAAATGAGTTCTAAATATACTTCCCCACTTCTTCAGCTATTTTAAACTACTCAACTTCAGCTTGGAGCATTTGGGTGAAACATAGCACTTTCTTGCCTTGGATATATGCCTTTGATTTTGCAGAGATTTTTGAGGTGTGAACCAAAAGATTTCACTTCATCGGAAGCATATGAAAACATTTTCTGCTAGCTTTGATATGGTATCGTTTGCCTATGACTCTTGGCACTGTACATACCATCTCAGTCCGTGAACAAACATTGAATACCTAGGAGCCAAATGCCTTCCGAGGTGCTCCTGAATATTAAAAAAAAAAAAAAAAATCAGCAGAGGCTTTGACCTCAGTTAGTGAACCGTCTTATTGGAGAGATAAGGGACATGTGGATAAATATGACTAAGAATAACAAAGAAGCAAAAAGTCATGACTGTAAATAAACAAAGCTCATGTTGACTGTTATCATATACCATATATTGTCCTGTGGGCTTAATTTTGTTCACTCTGTCTATAATGATGGTGATTATTCCCATTTTAGAGAAGAGGAAATAAACTTTCCAAGGTCATATAGAGTGACAGAAATAGGACTTAAATGTGTCACCATAAAGCTCCTAATTCTCTCCCAGTGATTCTCACAGCTGTTCAAAGGCAGTGCTATCATTCTGAACCAAAGACAACTGAGAAGATATTACAGATGGTCCGGGACAAAGCGTTTGAGGGTGCCTTAGATGTCCTAACCTAGAAAGGACAAGAATTTTAATAGCTAGGAAGAAAGAGGCAATTTTGAGCAAAAATACAGAAGCAGAATGCAACAAATCCCAAGTCAAAAACCCAAATGCAAAAGTGGACTTGGATCAGATGGGAAAGGGCCAGGGTTTCTAACCCAAGTAGTTTGAAACATTCTGTAGATCCTGAGATGTGGGCAACATTCTTCAAAAGTTGAGAGAGTACTGAAAACACAGTCCTAGGAGGGCAACAGAATGCAGAATGAGAGTAGAGATGCTGGAAGCAGGAGGACGTGAGGAGCAAGATAAGGCCAGGAACAGAGACGGATGTTCAGATCAGATCAGATCAGATCAGTCGCTCAGTCGTGTCCGACTCTTTGCGACCCTATGAACCGCAGCACGCCAGGCCTCCCTGTCCATCACCAACTCCCGGAGGTCACTCAGACTCACATCCATCGAGTCAGTGATGCCATCCAGCCATCTCATCCTCTGTCGTCCCCTTCTCCTCCTGCCCCCAATCCCTCCCAGCATCAGAGTCTTCTCCAATGAGTCAACTCTTCGCATGAGGTGGCCAAAATACTAGAGTTTCAGCTTTAGCATCATTCCTTCCAAAGAAATCCCAGGGCTGATCTCCTTCAGAATGGACTGGTTGGATCCAAGGGACTCTCAAGAGTCTTCTCCAACATCACACCTCAAAAGCATCAATTCTTCAGTGCTCAGCCTTCTTCACAGTCCAGCTCTCACATCCATACATGACCACAGGAAAGACCATAGCATTGACTAGGCGAACCTTTGTTGGCAAAGTAATGTTTCTGCTTTTGAATATACTATCTAGGTTGGTCATAACTTTCCTTCCAAGGAGTAAGCGTCTTTTAATTTCATGACTGCAGTCACCATCTGCAGTGATTTTGGAGCCCAGGAAAATAAAGTCTGACACTGTTTCCACTGTTTCTCCATCTATTTCCCATGAAGTGATGGGACCAGATGCCATGATCTTCGTTTTCTGAATGTTGAGCTTTAAGCCAACCTTTTCACTCTCCACTTTCACTTTCATTAAGAGGCTTTTTAGTTCCTCTTCAGTTTCTGCCATAAGGGTGGTGTCATCTGCATATCTGAGGTTATTGATATTTCCCCCGGCAATCTTGATTCCAACTCGTGTTTCTTCCAGTCCAGCGTTTCTCATGATGTACTCTGCATATAAGTTAAATAAACATGGTGACAATATGCAGCCTTGACGTATTCCTTTTCCTATTTGGAACCAGTCTGTTGTTCCATGACCAGTTCTAACTGTTGCTTCCTGAACTGCATACAGATTTCTCAAGAGGCAGATCAGGTGGTCTGGTATTCCCATCTCTTTCAGAATTTTCCACAGTTTATTGTGATCTACACAGTCAAAGGCTTTGGCATAGTCAATAAAGCAGAAATAGATATTTTTCTGGAACTCTCTTGCTTTTTCCATGATCCAGCGGATGTTGACAATTTGATCTCTGGTTCCTCTGCCTTTTCTAAAACCAGCTTGAACATCAGGAAGTTCACAGTTCACGTATTGCTGAAGCCTGGCTTGGAGAATTTTGAGCATAACTTTACTAGTGTGTGAGATGAGTGCAATTGTGCAGTAGTTTGAGCATTCTTTGGCATTGGGATGAAAACTGACCTTTTCCAATCTTGTGGCCACTGCTGAGTTTTCCGAATTTGCTGGCATATTGAGTGCAGCACTTTCACAGCATCATCTTTCAGGATTTGGAATAAGGATGTTAACACCCATCAAAGACAGAAATTGATAGTCACGTCCAAAGAGATCATGTATTGTCATTCCGTTGTTAAGTCATGGCCGATTCTTTGTGATCCCATGGAATGTAGCACATCAGGCTCCTCTGTCCTCTGTCATCTCCTGGAATTTGCTCAAATTCATGTCTATTAAGTCAGTGATGCTATCTAACCATCTCATCCTCTGCTACCCTCTTCTCCTTTTGCCTTCAGTCTTTCCTAGCACCAGGGTCTTTTCCAATGAGTTCAGCTGTTCCCATCAAATGGCCAAAGTATTGGAGCTTCAGCTTCAGCATCAGTCTTTCCAATGAATATTCAGTGTTGGTTTCCTTTAGGATTGACTTGTTTGATCTCCTTGCAGAGATCAAGTAGGAGGGAATAAATTGAGCAACACTCCTCTAAAATGCTTCTACCTAATGCTTCACTAAATGATCTTAGTCGGTAAGTAATTTAATAAAACTGCTGCTGCTGCTACTAAGTCGCTTCAGTCGTGTCCGACTCTGTGCGACCCCATAGACGGCATCCCACCAGGCTCCCCTGCCCTGGGATTCTCTAGGCCAGAACACTGGAGTGGGTTGTCATTTCCTTCTCCAATGCATGAAAGTGAAAAGTGAAAGTGAAGTCGCTTAGTCATGTCTGACTCTTAGCGACCCCATAGACTGCAGCCTACCAGGCTCATCCATCCATGGGATTTTCCAGGCAAGAGTACTGGAGTGGCATGCCATTGCCTTCTCCGTTAATAAAACTAATAGAATCTTATTAACTGAGATGAGTGAAGGAAATGGGTAGATATGCTACTCTTAAAAATAGTGTAAATCAGAAAAGTGAAAATGTTAGTCACTTGGCTGTGTCTGACTCTTTGCGACCCCATGGACTGTAGCACATCAGGAAGTGCTATCCAAAAACATACTTTGATTTCAATAGTATAGATGCTTAATCAGGTCCTCAGGGCACTTGTTTTAGTGACTAGATAAGGCAAACTTTGTAAATAGCAGTAGTACTTAAAAATGTCTTACTTTCCTGTAACCCCAAGTTTTATTTCAACAACTCACCTACACTGTGAAAAGGTGTTAATAAATTCAGGTAAACCTTAACCAAGCTCTACTTCAAATCATATTACACCATTTAATAATTACTAAACTTTATATTTTTAAAATATGTGACAGAAAGAAGACCTCAATTACTCCCAACCACAGTGTCTGACGAAATTATTTTAAGAGAATTCAGGAATTCATTCAAGTTCTCAGAGTGGCCCCTGGTTTAAACTGTAGAGAGGCTTATCTGGAAATCACTAAGAACTTAGTTTCTGTTAAAGTATATATTTTTTATGAATGAAATAGTTTATTCATAATGAGATGGAAACTGGATCCACCTTTTGAAAAAGGTATACGCATCACAGGCATAGCATTGGCATTTTCATTGGAATTTGAAAGAGTAGATTTACTTCTGCATCAAAGGAGGTGGCTCATAGAAATGCTTGGTTACACTGTGTCAGTAATCACACATAGAAGAATAGCCTGAAAGGAATTTGGTAGATTATTGCTCTCATAGAAATAATGTGTAAATGACCTTGAACTTCTTTTGTTGGAGGTAATGTTGGTGGAAGGAAGCCTCTTCCCAATGAAGAAAAACAAACGGCTACTACAGTTAAAAAATTAAAAAAAAAAACTACCAGCTAAGGAGTAATGTCACTTCCTAGAGAAAAGGCAAGTGTAATTTGCTGTTAATCAAAAAGAAGTTACATATAAAACATATATTATTTGTTTTTAAAACTAAGAACCCTCTTCTTGTGAGTTCTGACAGTCTTTCAGAAGCCCCTTTACCTTAGCCAGAAAGCTACTCTCTTATTTGATTATCACATTATAGGGTTCTGCAGAGAGGCATAAAAAGCTAAAAGGTGAGCTTGTTAACCTTGTAGGTCAGAATGAAAATATGTTTTAATTCACAGCTACACTAGTTAGACTGAGTGCCTTGAAGGGAAAGGGAGTTTGCTTTGACAGGTTCAGAAATGTTGCTTCAACTCAGGGAGTTATGTGCCTCAAAGAAAGCTGGGTACCTTATACAGCAGTAAGCCTTGTGAACTCAGGCAGGATTCTCATTCTGTCAGTTGAAGTGCTGATACTTATTCTGTTTCCTCCACCAGTAAGCAATGTGCTGTAAGTAACAGAAGACTCTGCTTATGGTGACTTAAATAAATAAGAACTCTAGTTCCTTTTCCTATAACAAATCCAGGGATAAGTGTTTTAGGGCTGGTACAGTTGCTCCTTATAGCTTTCTGCTCTGGCATCCTTAGTTTTTGGATTTTATCCTCATGATCACGAGATGGCTGCTGAATCTCTACACATTGCATCTTTACTCTTGGCAGGAAGAAGAAGAGTAAATTGGCAAAAGGAGGGTTGTCTCTCTGTGGTGAAAATCTTGCTTAGAAGTACAGAAGATTTCTATTTGCATTTATTTGGCCATAACAGGATCACATGGGAACTTCTAGCTATAAGACATCAAGAAAGTGAGGTTTTTTTTTTTTTTTAATCTAGATTTTTACTTCTTTTGAGGACAGATTGCCACATTACACAATTAGAGTCCTATTGGTGAGGAAGGGAAGAGAATGGATATTTGGTATCTAGAATATGTTAATTATTACTGTATTGTCCTAGTCTCTTACTTACAGTTTGACTGAATTATCATTCATTTCTCCTGATTCTCTTCAGAGGCTGGTTATTATTCTTGACTTCAAACAAACAAATAAAAATGATGGGAGATACTCATTGCCAATGTGCATGATGAAAAGAAACACAGGAATCATCACTGAAACTTACAAAGAAAGTCAGACTAGAACTTTCTAATAAGAGGCCTTTGGAAAAAATTCTATGTAGAAGTAGTTTTCCAGCAGAAATAAGATTTCATTGAACTAAAATAAGGACAGAATCTTGGGTGAAACACACACACACACACACACACACACACACACAGTGATTCAGTTCACAGGTAACAGAAACATTGAACTACTCTAATATTTTTAGCCAAAGGCAAGAAGTGAGAGTCACTGACCAAAAACAAAGATTACTCAGAAGGCTAAGAAGAATGATGAGTAGAACAACTATAGAGAGAACTAAAATGCTCTGGAAGAAGAATTATTTTCTCTAGCATAGTACCCTATGGATGAATAATAAAAACAATGGAAAAAATCATTAAATATGAAAGAGTAGCATACCAGCACAGGCAAAAATAGACATCTTAAGTCAAAAGTGGTAAATATATTTATATAGGGATTTGTGAAGTATTGCCTTTACTTGTAACAATGAGCAATCACATGCTTCTATGGGAAATGTACTGGTCCTTGCTTCAGACCTTTCATGGGAAATGCATAGTGTTGGATAGCAGAATTTGAAATTTAAAAGACAAAATCTTGATTTGAAAATTCTATAAGCATGATTCTGTTCTCCAGTCTGGGTTTGAAACTTCGAGCCCTAATTGAGATTTCCTAGATACTTCTTCCGCAACTGGAAATTTCCACCTAAGGTTATTTGGAAAGGAACTGAGGGCAAAGTGAAGTTCAGTGGGTCCTGGAAATGGGCTTTATTGTTTCTTCCTCTTTCCCTCTCTGGATATACACACCATAAAATAGAGGTAGGAAGGAGAAGGATAAGAACAAGTGATTTTTTGCAAGTCGTGTATCTGGATTTGTGAGTTTGATGCTTGGTGAAAAATTAGTTCTTTCCCACTCACATCCATCAGTGACCTTTGTATCAAGAATTTTACTAAGCTTCTAGGTGAATGAGTTGGTTAGGCTACTCCTCTCACAGTTCAGAGGAGACACTGATTCATAAAGCCACTCCCTTGAAGATAATTGCTTCTAATGGAAGATATAATTCCAGGTACCTGGACTATAGTACTCAGCTACAAACTCTGCATCTTTGGTGAGAGGTTTATTTCTCCATCTCTCCATGGAGACTCTTCTGAGCTCCTTGTCATGAGTGACCTTATTTCTTATTTTGTATTGGTAATAATTTTTCCCCTACATCATCATGGTGTTCATATATGCCTAATAGTTTAAACTAACACTTGTTTTCTTATCCTATTAAAATGTTAAAGAGAAAAACATTATATGTATATATTATATATATACATATGCATATTATACATATACTGATTAATAAAGTAATGCAACAGAAATTTTATAAGCAAAAATATATACCAATAGAGATATCTCTATAGCCCTTTTATCTGAATGAGAGGAAAAGTCATTTCAAAGTGATGATGGTAAAAATAAAATGGTATACATGTTTGGTAAGTAAGAATAATCCTCTTAATTCTTATTCTCCAAATTTTTCTTATCTCCTAACCTTTTTTTTTCTTTGATCTTATTTTAAACCAGTCTCTTTTCCCCCCCATGCTTTCACTTATAAAAGAAATTTTGAGGGTGACCATTTATTGATGACCAGAATCATCTTCTATGGTTTGGTACAATGTGAGAGGGAGAAGGAAAAAAGAGCTAAAATCCTGTAAGTTTTTTTTTTTTTTAGGATCTCAAATAATAGACTCAAACTTTCATTAGTCTCAAAGAATTCACAACTAATTTAGTTTACTTTCCTTCTTTTTTTCTCCTCCTATCCTCTCGGGAATGTTTCAGAAAAAGAGTCTCAGCCCAACTAGTTAAGATAGTAAAGATATGGATTGAGAGCAGAAGGCAGATAAAGCAGGAAGGATGGTAAGGGCTTAAAGAGTTCATGACCAAACCCTCTACCACATCTTTGAGAATTGCATTTAACTCAGGCCACATTGGGTTTTGATGACCATCCTGTCATTGAAAAAAAGAGAGAAAAAAAAAAAGAAAGACTAATGGAAAGTGTATCTACCACCCTTACAGCTACCCAAACTACAGACCAATTTCAGGAACGTGTTTGTCTTGAAACACACTGTATTGCCACCAAACATACGATAGTGCTAAATTGGCAGTCCCAGGGAGATTTTTTGTGACTGCATCAGTTGGCTACTTGGGAAGGATAGCTGATGTCCAGGAATCTAAAACAGTAAAAATTCTTAGACCCTTGACTCTCATCATGGTGGGGGTGGTCTGGGAATGGGGTGGGTAGAAATCAAACTAACATTTTCTGCTCATTTGAATTTAAGAAACAAGACAGATAATATCTTTTTTCTTTTCCTTTTTATTCTTTTTTATCAAGTAGACAAGTACTCTCAAAAGGAAGAGAAATGGAGTCTGCAAAAGGCTCTAACACTACAATTTCTTTAAATTATAGATGATTGGCCTCTTAGACACCAGTGTGATTGAAATTGTACATGCAAGCCAACCCACCAGATAACATATCTTTTTACTGTCCTGTAAAACTATACATCAATTTCCCCCTAAAATTAGTGACATTCACTAAAGGGTAAAGGGCCATATTTTGACATTAATAAGGAATCACAGAGTTTTAATGGCAAAGCAAGGTAATAAAATTCTTAGCTATGATGAGTATTAAAAAGCTGATATACTTAATGTTTAGATCAAAAGTTCTATGTATTGCACTCACAGCAGGTGGGAAGAAGCACTTGAAAAATACCACCACCCTGCACCCAGGAATTTTTTAATATTCCAGGAAATTCAGAGAGGTAATGTTTACCAAATACTGACAAAATTTTATCCCTTACTATGAAAAAAAGTCTGTATTTTTACCTATACTTTTTATCATTTGTCTCTTTATTCTTCATAGAACATTTATTGACTGATTGATAAATCAATTTAGCTTGCAGCTAATTAAATTTTCATAACTAATTTGATTGTATCGCTTTATTATAATAGTTGGAGAATAGGTTTAAGATGGCTGACAGAATACTTATCCATCTTTCTTACTCTTCAGAACTGAAACAAGAGTAAATCTATAAAGTAAATATCATCCAAAAACAATGGAATCAGTAGCAATGATGACAGAACAATGAATCTCAGGAGATAAGAGATTTTAACAAATATCTCAACTTTGAAAATTGACTGAAAATCTGTGCAATGGTGAAATAGAATAACAGAATTTGTATCTTAAGTTATACATGGAGAAAGTGCATGGATAAGATGTCTACTATCTCTCTACTCCCCAAACCTCAGAAAACCCTGGACTCAGAGATAGACTATGTAAGAGAGACTCAGAGTGGAAAGTAGGACTGAAATATTTAGTATGAAGATTTATCCCAATTCTACATTTAATCTTAACACCTTTTTGTCTCTCTACTCCAAAAGGTAAACTGTCAGGAATGTATTTATTCCCAGAGGGGAAAAAAATGAAGCTCTTCTTCTGAAAATAAAGTGAAGAGAATCATTCACTTTATCTCTGTGAATGTCTGTGTTCAATAATAAAAACTTTCATTTCAGCATTGAGTGTGAAGTATGGAAAGGATCATATAAAGTCCTGCTTTGTCCATTCACACTAAAGTGCATAAAAGTCCAAGTCATATTTCTATTTAATCACTCTAAAATATCAGTAGATAACCTGAGAACATAAAGTGCTTGAGGACAGCTTGTAGAATGAGGGCTTCCCCAGTGGATCAAATGGTACAGAATCACCCCAGGGTTAGTAGAAGGAAAGAAATCTTAAAAATTAGGGCAGAAATAAATGCAAAAGAAACAAAAGAGACCATAGCAAAAATCAACAAAGCCAAAAGCTGGTTCTTTGAAAGGATAAATAAAATTGAAAAACCATTAGCCAGACTCATCAAGAAACAAAGGGAGAAAAATCAAATCAATAAAATTAGAAATGAAAATGGAGAGATCACAACAGACAACACAGACATACAAAGGATCATAAGAGACTACTATCAGCAATTATATGGCAATAAAATGGACAACGTGGAAGAAATGGACAAATTCTTAGAAAAGTACAACTTTCTAAAACTGGACCAGGAAGAAATAGAAAATATTAACAGACCCATCACAAGCACAGAAATTGAAACTGTAATCAGAAATCTTCCAGGAAACAAAAGCCCAGGTCCAGACGGCTTCACAGCTGAATTCTACCAAAAATTTAGAGAAGAGCTAACACCTATCCTACTCAAAGTCTTTCAGAAAATTGCAGAGGAAGGTAAACTTCCAAACTCATTCTATGAGGCCACCATCACCGGAATACCAAAACCTGACAAAGATGCCACAAAAAAAAGAAAACTACAGGCCAATATCACTGATGAACATAGATGCAAAAATCTTAACAAAATTCTAGCAATCAAAATCAAACAACAAATTAAAAAGATCATACACCATGATCAAGTGGGCTTTATCCCAGGAATGCAAGGATTCTTCAATATCCGCAAATCAATCAATGTAATACACCACATTAACAAATTGAAAAATAAAACCCATATGATTATCTCAATAGATGCAGAGAAAGCCTTTGGCAAAATTCAACATCCATTTATGATAAAAACTCTCCAGAAAGCAGGAATAGAAGGAACATACCTCAACATAATAAAAGCTATATATGACAAACCCACAGCAACATTATCCTCAATGGTGAAAAAAATGAAAGCATTTCCCCTAAAGTCAGGAACAAGACAAGGGTGCCCACTTTCACCACTACTATTCAACATAGTTTTGGAAGTTTTGGCCACAACAATCAGAGCAGAAAAAGAAATAAAAGGAATCCAAATTGGAAAAGAAGAAGTAAAACTCTCACTGTTTGCAGATGACATGATCCTCTACAAAGAAAACCCTAAAGACTCCACTCTAGAAAATTACTAGAACTAATCAATGAATAGAGTAAAGTTGCAGGATATAAAATCAACACACAGAAACCCTGTGCATTCCTGTACACTAATAATGAGAAAATAGAAAGAGAAATTAAGGAAACAATTCCATTCACCATTGCAATGAAAACAATAAAATACTTAGGAATATATCTACCTAAAGAAACTAAAGACCTATATATAGAAAACTATAAAACACTGGTGAAAGAAATCAAAGAGGACACTAATAGATGGAGAAATATACCATGTTCATGGATTGAAAGAATCAATATAGTGAAAATGAGTATACTACCCAAAGCAATCTATAGATTCAATGCAATCCCTATCAAGCTACCAATGGTATTCTTCACAGAGCTAGAACAAATAATTTCTCAATTTGTATGGAAATACAAAAAACCTCGAATAGCCAAAGCTATTTTGAGAAAGAAGAATGAAACTGGAGGAATCAACCTGCCTGAATTCAAGCTCTATTACAAAGCCACAGTCATCAAGACAGTATGGTACTGGCACAAAGACAGAAATATTGACCAGTGGAACAAAACAGAAAGCCCAGAGATAAATCCACGCACATATGGACACCTTATCTTTAACAAAAGAGGCAAGAATATACAATAGATTGAAGACAATCTCTTTAACAAGTGGTGCTGGGAAAACTGGTCAACCACTTGTAAAAGAATGAAACTAGAACACTTTCTAACACCATACACAAAAATAAAATCAAATTGGGTTAAAGATCTAAATGTAAAACCAGAACTATAAAACTCCTAGAGGAGAACATAGGCAAAACACTCTCCGACATACATCACAGCAGGATCCTCTATGACCCACCTCCAAGAATATTGGAAATAAAAGCAAAAATAAACAAATGGGACCTAATTAAACTTAAAAGCTTCTACACAACAAAGGAAACTATAAGCAAGGTGAAAAGACAACCTTCAGAATGGGAGAAAATAATAGCAAATGAAGCAACTGACAAAAAAACTAATCTCAAAAATATATAAGCAACTCCTACAGCTCAATTCCAGAAAAATAAATGACCCAATCAAAAAATGGGCCAAAGAACTAAACAGACATTTCTCCAAAGAAGACATACAGATGGCTAACAAACACGTGAAAAGATGCTCAACATCACTCATTATCAGAGAAATGCAAGTCAAAACCACTATGAGGTACCATTTCACACCAGTCAGAATGGCTGCGATCCAAAAGTCTACAGGCAATAAATGGTGGAGAGGGTGTGGAGAAAAGGGAACCATCTTACACTGTTGGTGGGGATGCAAACTAGTACAGCCACTATGGAGAACAGTGTGGAGATTCCTTAAAAAACTGGAACTGCCTTATGACCCAGCAATCCCACTGCTGGGCATACACACTGAAGAAACCAGAACTGAAAGAGACATGTGTACCCCAATGTTCATCGCAGCACTGTTTATAATAGCTAGGACATGGAAGCAACCTAGAAGTCCATCAGCAGATGAATGGATAAGAAAGCAGTGGTACGTATACACAATGGAGTATTACTCAGCCATTAAAAATAATACATTTGAATCAGTTCTAATGAGGTGGATGAAACTGGAGCCTATTATACAGAGTGAAGTAAGCCAGAAAGAAAGACACCAATGCATATATATGGAATTTAGAAAGATGGTAACGATAACCCTGTATATGAGACAGCGAAAGAGACACTGATGTATAGAACAGTCTTTTGGACTCTGTGGGAGAGGGAGAGGGTGGGATGATTTGGGAGAATGGCATTACAACATGTATAGTATCATATATGAAACGAGTCAACAGTCCAGGTTCGATGCACGATACTGGATGCTTAGGGCTGGTGCACTGGGACAACCCAGAGGGATGGTGGGAGGAGGGACGAGGGTTCAGGATGGGGAACATGTGTATACCTGTGGCGGATTCATGTTGGTATATGGCAAAACCAGTACAATATTGCAAAGTTAAAAAAAAAATAAATAAATAAAAAGCAAAAAGCAAAAAAAAAAAAAAAAAAGTAAAGAATCTGCCTGAGACCCAGCTTGCCCCCTGGGTTGGGAAGATCCCCTGGCAAAGGGAATAGCTACCCACTCCAGTGTTCTTGCTTGGAGAATGCTATGGACAGAGGAGCCTGGCAGGCTACAGTCCATGGGGTCACAAAGAGTCAGACATGGTTGAGCAACTAACAATCTTGCACTTCACTTCACTATAACTTGCACTTCACTTTCACTATAGAATGAAAGAAAAGATTAGAATAAAGAAACTAAAACACTAAACTCAAAGGAAGAGATATATCAGATAATAAAATGAAAGTGAACAAAATCCCCTTTGTTATTGTCAGACATGTTTGAGAACATATGACATCTTTAAGAAACGAATGGTTAGTATAAAAATTATAATCTAAAAATGGGGCTTTCCACGTGGTGCTGGTGGTAAAGAACCCATGTGCTACTGCAAAAGACATAAGAGATGCAGGCTCAGTCCCTGGGTCTGGAAGATCCCCTGGAGGAGGAAATGGCAACCTACTCCAGTATTCTTGCCTGGAGAATTTCATGAACAGAGGAGCCTTGCAGGTTACAGCCCATGGGGTCACAGAGTTGGACATGATTGAAGCAACTTAACATAACACAAAAATAACAGATCCTAAAATTATGATTATTAAAATTAAGTTAACAAAAAGGGACCAAATGTAATGACGCAAAGGCTAACATTTTTGAAATATCCCAGAGAGTATATTGGTGGGAAATATAAGAATAAAGGTGAGAGATGTAGAGAATCATTCTGATTATCAAACATCTTTCAAATCAGAACTTTGCAAAGAGAAGTCACGGAAACTGCAAAGAGAAAACTATCAAAGTAACAAAACAAGACTATGCCCCAGAGTTAAAGAGGAATCAAGGTAGGTGAAAGAATTAATTGAATACTAAGATTGATGTAGGGCCTCCGTAATAGCTCTGTTGGTAAAGAATCTGTCTGCAATCAAGGAGACCCCGGTTCAACTCCTGGGTGGGGAAGATCCTCTGGAGAAGGAATAGGCTACCCACTCCAGTATTCTTGGGCTTCCCTTGTGGCTTTGTGGGAGACCTGGGTTCGATGCCTGGTTTGGGAAAATCCCCTGCAATGAGTATATTTTGTAAATATCTGGGGAAAGAAATTATCCTAAAAGATTTGAAAGAAGAAAAAAACCCAAAATATTAGATTCCTAGTGGAGAGGAAAAAAAAATCAGACTGACATCAGACTTTTCATCACCACAATAAATGCCAGAAGGTGAGCATATATGGCCTTTATATCTTCTGAGGAAAATTAATTTTGATCAAGCAGTCTGTATTTAGTTAATTAGCTAATCAACGGCATTTGGGAGAAAATAAAGTAATTTATAGTTATATTTATTTTTATATCCAGTGTCACATTTTTGTGAGTGTTTCTTGAGAATGAACTCCAACAAAATGAAAGTGAAAAAATAAGTAGATCTGGGATATAAGAAATGTTAAGAATAATTCAGTGGCCTAACCACAGGAAATAGCAACTATACACAATACAAAAAGAAATCAGTAGTTGCTGAGGAGTATATCTTCAAAACAAAGATTAGACAATAGGCTTAAAAAAATTATAGATGTCTTATATTTCTTCTCACTCAAAGAAATAAAGGCTGAGTTATTTCAAGAAACACCCAACAAAATGTACAAGAAAATAACTGTTCCAACATAAAGCAAATTCAGGTATGTGATTTTAGGTACTTGATTGAGTATAATAAAGGAGATTTTTCCTTGACTAGCAATTAGGATTTAACATTGAGCTCATAGAAAAAGAGTAATAATCATAGACTTCTACTTGGCTTTCCAATAAGCAGTATTTATATCATCGTAATAATGTAAACACGGTTTTTGTTCTTCAGCTTTTACAACCCATGTTTAGACAACCCTCAGATGATTTCATTGTTGTTGCAGAATATAATGTAAATATTACCACCAGATGTCTAAGTAAAGATCAGTTTTCTAGTATCCAAGGTAGAGATTACAACATAATTGTTTACATAGACTCAGGTTCCCTAAGTATGATAAGAACAAAAGCAAGATTTAATATTATCCTTCTTACCTTGCAAACCATAGTGAGGAAGAGAAAAAAGAGGATTCTTAGACAAAGACAGATGTGAAAATGTATAGTTTCTCACCGCTTCAGGCAGAGTAATGCTCAAGCTGAAAGCAGGGAAAGAGTGGGCTTTTTTTTTCAGATGGTCATAAGTAATAAAAAATCTGGTTCCTTTTCATTCCAGAGGAATTCCATCAGCAATGTGCTAATTGCAACACAAGAGTTTGCCACTTATTTGAACTGTTAACCTCAAGCTGTCTTGAAGAAAGTGTCTTTAGTTGAATGGGCTAGGCAGCCTAAAGTAATGAGGATGGCTGATTGCTTATCTGCTAATTAGCTATGCTGCTACTGCTAAGTCACTTCAGTCGTGTCCGACTCTGTGCGACCCCATAGATGGCAGCCCTCTAGGCTCCCCTGTCCCTGAGATTCTCCAGGCAAGAACACTGGAGTGGGTTGCCATTTCCTTCTCCAATGCATGAAAGTGAAAAGTGAAAGTGAAGTCGCTCAGTCATGTCCGACCCTCAGCGACCCCATGAAGTGCAGCTTACCAGGCTTCTCCATCCATAGGATTTTCCAGGCAAGAGTACTGGAGTGGGGTGCCATTGCCTTCTCCGAATTAGCTATAAGTGATGGTCAAACAAAGAAGGGTTGGGCTTACATTTAGATCTTATGTAAAAATGAACTGGCATTTCCAAAGCATGTCATTGAAAACTATTCCCATGTTACAGACTGCTTCTTTCTAGGGATTCTAGTCCTTGCTGCTGCTAAGTTGCTTCAGTCGTGTCCGTCGGACTCTGTGCGACCCCATAGACGGCAGCCCTCCAGGCTCCCCCGTCCCTGGGATTCTCCAGGCAAGAACACTGGAGTGGGTTGCCATTTCCTTCTCCAATGCATGAAAGTGAAAAGTGAAAGTGAAGTCGCTCAGTTCTGTCTGACTCTTTCGCAACCTCATGGACTGCAGCCTACCAGGCTCCTCAGTCCATGGGATTTTCCAGGCAAGAATACTGGAGTGGGGTGCCATTGCCTTCTCCTTAGGAGAATGCTTAGTAACTGCAGAAGTAAGACTTGTGAAGTTCTTTTCTTCCTTTTGTAACAGAGAAATAGCCCAAGGGGCCCTACTAACATATCTTGATTACATAAAAATAAAGGTATAGATAATGGAAGTTAGAATGCAGACAGCTGAGATGAAGAGTATAGCAATCTTATAAAAATGGCGGTCAATAAAAAGCTATCAGATATCACCAGGACATAAAAGAGGTTTGTGTATTATTTTGAGTTACATAAATAATTAACAGACAAACTAAAAATACTGATTTAACTATCAAACAACAAGTGACAATACAGGTGGACATGCACTAAAACATCTAGCAGTAGCAAGCCAATTACTGTCAACATTAATAAGTCAATTATATGTCTCATAGGCGTACAAGAGATGGGAGGATTTTTATCAGAAGTAGAAGTACCAGTTGACTTTAGGAGCAGGATTGGGGATGGGAGTAGAGGAGACTGGTCTGTTGCTTTTCAGTGTTAGCCTATTTGTGTTATTTTTCATCATAAGAACATGTCACTTTAATAAAAACTAGGCATGTATTTAGGAAAGGGCAAAACTAATTGGACTAGTTGATTAAAATGACCAAACAGTATTTAAGATTTTAACTTGTTTCCTGCTGCGAACACACAATCTTCCTCATTTTCTTCTTTCTCCTACTTTATGCCCAAGTCTACTTCTATTCATGTCCTTTATTCTACTCACAACATACTCAGAAATTCTTTGTGCTACTTCACTAAGCATATAATAATCACCAAAAGGCCTATTTCTGCTTCAATGGCTACTCCAAAGCCTTTGATTGTGTGGATCATAACAAACTGTGGGAAATTCTTCAAGAGATGGGAATACCAGACCACCCAACCTGCCTCCTGAGAAATCTGTATGCAGGTCAAGGAGCAACAGTTAGAACCGGACATAGAACAACAGACTGGTTCCAAATCAGGAAGGGAGTATGTAAAGGCTATATATTGTCACCCTGCTTATTTAATTTATATATGGAGTACATCATGGGCTGAATGAGGTGCAAGCTGGAATCAAGATTTCAGGGAGATTATCAATAACCTCAGATATGAAGATGACACAACCCTTATGGCATAAAGCTAAGAAGAACTAAAGAGCCTCTTGATGAAAGTGAAAGAAGAGAGTGAAAAAATTGGCATAAAACTCAGCATTCAGAAAACTAAGATCATGACATCCAATCCCATCACTTCATGGGAAATAGAAGGGGGAAACAATGGAAACAGTGAGAGACTTTATTTTGGGGGCTCCAAAATCACTGTAGATGGTGACTGCAGCCATGAAATTAAAAGATGCTTGCTCCTTGGAAGGAAAGTTATGAGCAAGCTAGACACCATATTAAAAAGCAGAGATATTACTTTGCCAACAAAGGTCCATCTAGTCAGAGCTATGGTTTTTCTAGTAGTCATGTATGGATGTGAGAGTTGGACTATGAAGAAAGCTGAGCACCGAAGAATTGATGCTTTTGAACTATGGTGTTGGAGAAGACTCTTAAGAATCCCTTGGACTGCAAGGAGATCCAACTGGTCAATCCTAAAGGAAATCAGTCCTGAATATTCATTGGAAGGACTGATACTGAAGCTGAAACTCCAACATTTTGGCCACCTGATGCAAAGCACTAACTCATTGGAAAAGACCCTGATGCTGGGAAAGATTGAGGGCAGGAGGAGAAGGGGACGACAGAGGATGAGATGGTTGGATGGCATCACTGACTCAATGGACAGGAGTTTGAGTAAGCTCCGGGAGTTGGTGATGGTCAGGGAAGCCTGGCGTGCTGCAGTCCATGATATCACAAAGAGTCAGACAGGACTGAACAACTGAACTGAACTGACTGAAAATGTCTATTGAGTCAGTCTTGTAGTTAATATACTATTTTTATGTACTTTGTATTGCACAAGGTGATTGACAGATTAGCTCAGTTGTTACTGCTATTTTAGGATAAGAAAACTGATACTCCTTGTAAAATTTATTTCAAGAAAGAGTCTGAACATTGTTATTGCTATAAATGGAAAATCATGGTAAAAAAAATATTTTTTGAGGGGAAAGAATGGATACTTGTATCCAGAAAATGGGTGATTCAACAAAACCAATTACTTTCTTACGAAGCCTCAAAATACAAAGAAGGACTGTTTTCGGAAAATAAAAAATAACCTTGAAGTTTATCAGTCAACTTTTCATGTTTCCAGTTTGTCTGCAGAGAACTATCATTTCATTCTACTTTGCCTTTTGCCTTTTTTAGTACACAGTGGATGTGTCAGAGAATTTTTATTAATACCCCAAATTTTCTTTGGGGACAGATTTCTGTAACATATTTTCATTTATTTAATATTGTTCCCTGTATGTTGCCACTTCTGGACTTTGATGAATTCAACTTTCTTTATTATATGTTATGTCTTGGATCTTCCAGTCCTTTGCTAGCTTCTTCCAAGTCATCTCATGCTTCTGCAAAGAGCCGAAAATTCCGATCACTAAGGTAGTGGCTAGCATCCTTGAGCAGAGATGACAGAATGATGTCTCTTTCACTAAACTCAGCTTATGCACTTCACCAGGTTCACTTGACCCTTCAGTCTGGCTTTGGTCACTTCCTTGACTTCTCAACCTGAGATGCCTCAGTGACTACATAGGCCTGGCCACCATCCTTGAATAGCGTCTAGTATCTCTAGTTGTCTTCTAGTGGCAAGGGCCAGGTTTTAGCAAAGGTTCCTATGTGTTCTCAACAGCTAGAGCCAAAGCCGTGCTCTGGTCCAGTCAGTCAAGTCCAAGGATGCTCGCCCTTTCTCAGCAGCTGCCTGGAGAAGCCAAATAAAACAATCTGGAAGTTCAGGAGAGAGAATGCCTTGTGAGTCAAATTTGACCAAGGAAAGACAGCATTTAGGGGGCAGCTGTCAGATATATCAAGAGACTGAGCAACCAGGTTTGTTTCCTTGCAAATCTGTGCCATCTTGGTAACACATTTGTTGTTGGTTTACCTTTTCTTTCCTATTGTCATTCCTTGTATCCCTTATTCTCAAGGGGTACTCTTGATTCCCTGGGATTGTGCCCCTCCAATAAGATACGTACTTGCATACTTCAGGCTCTGCTTTCTAGAAACCTGGGCAATGTGTTTGGCACCTGTATCTGGAAAACAGACCCTCAGGATAGGAATATTCAGTTGCATTGTCCACCAATGGAAGGCATTGGGGTCCCCACCACTGGTGGAAAGTGAGGTGGTAATAACCTAGATATACACAATTATTCCAGTTTTCACCTGTGGTTAACTGGATTGAGGTGTTGGTGAAAGACAAAGCAGTGAGAGAGCAAGTGTTTAATGCATTTGATTGATGGATAATTAAATGACTGTGGTTAGGATGTCTGGTTTTAACAGCATTTGAGGGCAAATTAAAGCATATTTTGAAACCCAGAGGTCTTAAATGCAGCTCTGAAAAAGATTCTTATTTCTTGATGCACAAAAAATTCTCAATTAAAAATGAGGTTTAGAATTCAAGCATAAGAGTGGCAGAAATAAAAAAAAATGAAGTTCAAAGAAAGAACCCTGAACTATGTGATCGAATCCTCAGTTTATAAACCTGAGAGTCTTAAACCTCCAAATTCCACTGAAACCTTCTGGCTCACCCAGTTTCCCCTTACTAAAAGAGAACAGTTTATCTATATCTGAATATGATGCAATGTCCCACCTGAAAACGGGTGACACGTTTTCTTTATGACCTACCCCATGATTCCCCCTTGCCTCCAGGACAACAAGAAGCATTGTTTTTGGAATAAAAAGCACCTCACAAAAGGAATTGCACTTACACATGTTTTCAGGAACTGAGGAAATAAGTATTGGAATGTATTTTGAAGGTGTTAACCCAGGGAGATGGAGTATAGGACTGAATAGGGGATAACTCATTGATACTGGGGCACTCGCTCACACTGACGGTTCAACATTCTGGCAAGTGTACCTGAAGCTCGTCATAGTAATTCACTCTCACGGTTTCTGGATTACTGGGTGTAACAACAACCTGTGATAAATGAAGTGGAAGTTTCAAAATACTCAGCCCAATATTGAGAGAGGGAATAGACATGGGGGTAATTAGAGAGAGGGGTAATGCCAGAATGTTAGAATAGATCTGAATGGTAAATGTAACTGAAAAACTGCCACCTGCCTATGTTCCCAGGAAAGAACCCAAAGACACTGCTTTCACTGTGGCAGTAAAAATGCATTTGGGGAATCACTTTGGCAACTATCTCTGCAGGAAGACTGCCATGGAACTTGGATTCCAGATATCAATGGGTAGATAGCATTTTGAAATGACATGGGCCATGTGGCAGCATGGGCCAGAGTCAAAGTAAATGCAATTGCTGACATGGATAGCCAGATTAGCAATAAGGATGCCAGATCAGCAATATGGATGCCTCAATTCATAGAGATTTAGAACAGTAGCTCTTAGCTAGCTGTGGTACACTCAATTTGTGTAATAAACCAAGTAAAATCTGACTAGCAGACCAGCTTGCATCAATGGTCAAGTTGGAAAAATCATAGCTCCTCACTCAGGTTCCAGATTTCTCAGCTTATTGGGATAGTTTATCGATTTAAGTTGAGGCCAAGTGCTCTTGAGAAGGACCCTCAGAGACACTCTTGGTGTATATGGTAAATATCCCTACTATCTCTCTCCTAGCAGACTTACAATTTCTAGGGTAATTGTGCTTTTCTGGGAGCTTTTTAGGATTTCTAAGATGTGTGTCTGATATGATATTTACACCAGTGAACAAAAATTGCTATTACAATTCTCTGAGTAGAGTGAAAGTTTATGGAGGTGAAATACATGAAATTTTGTCCACATTTCTTAACAGTTGGTCCAATTGGTATTTGAGTTCATTGTGAGATCAGCTTCCTGAGCCTCAGATATTTAATTGTGAATATAGCAGCTGGGAAGTATTCCATGTTGATCCTCTGACTTGTGGCTAAGTAGCACCTTGGTTGGAAAGGAAAACAGAACTTTCTGAAACTGTTCCCTTCCCCAGTTGACATAGTCAATTAGAAAAAAAAATAATACTGTATCTAGAGAGGAATTGGCAAGGATTAGACTTAAAATCAAACACTAGAAAGTGACAGGGGTGGTGGTTCCATGTCACAGCCCCACTTAATTCACCTGTTTGATTTCTACTAATACCTGCTTGGTTGAGGTGGATGTCAGTGGACTATCACAAATTTATCCACATGACAGACCCAATTGCTATTGCTATAAGATGTGTTGTCATTACTAAGACAGCTCCACTATAACCTCTAGCATTTCATGAGAGGAATTACTCCTTAAGTGGTAAGTTGCATCTCTTGTTAATCTCATACATAGTGTGCAGACATTTGTATTATATTGATGTGCCACAGAATATCATATAGGTCTACTATCTTGACAAAATCTTGTTAATTAGACTAGAACAAAAGAAAATGGCACTACCCTAGAAGCCCTAGTAAGACATGTATTCCAGAAGGTAGGAGATATATCCTACAATCATTTGGTGACCTCAGGGAAGTTTTTAGGGGTGTTCAGGAACATACTAGGACACCGCCTCTAAGGTAAAAGGCTACTCCTTTCATCATTTTACATCTCTTCCAACTAGGAAAGAAGTAATAAGGACTTTTAGGGTGCTGAAACAAGATCTCTGTACCAGAAAACTGGTCTCCATGGGAATAATGGTTCTCTGCATGTTGTTGGGCCCTCATAGAGACTGAACACCAGATTCTGGGACACTGAGTCTATACAACTTGAACTACTCACCATAAGCAGCAGTAATAACATCCACAAACTCACAAAATCAGTGCGCATCCATCCATTCTAGGATGGAAATGGTACACCATCCATCCATTCTCAGATGGTGGTGGTGCATTCAGCACTGGCTGAGGCAAGTCCTGAAGGCATAAGCAAATTACATGAACAAGTAAATCTCATGCCACCTATCTCTACTGAGGGCTTCCCTCATAGCTCAGTTGGTGAAGAATCCTCCTGCAATGCAGGAGACCCCAGTTTGATTCCTGGGTCAGGAAGAGCCACTGGAGAAGGGATAGGCTACCCACTCTAGTATTCTGGCCTGGAGAATTCCATGGACTATATAGTCCACGGGGTCTCAAAGAGTTGAACACAACTGAGTGACTTTCACTATCTCTACTGATTGATTAGAGGCCACATCACCTCACACCTGTGGCCTCATAGGATATTCCGTATGGATTTCTTACACATAACTGAGGAAGAAGGTAAGTATCAGACCTTGTTCATATCTGCACTGATTGTCTTATTGCATCCCAGTTAGAAGTGGCCCTGAAGGATAAGGCAGATCTTCAATCAGTATGCTTGCTTGTCCCCTTGTTTGGAGGAAGAGGTGATATATGGATATACATGGACTTCAGGGCAGTGGAATGAATGGCATAACAGGCTTAAAGGTCTGGAATGAAGAGAAGGCAGAAGGCTTGAAGCAATGTTAAGAGGGTGTACCCTTGGGTAGAGGCTAAAAGTGTGTGGAGCTTTGTGTTTTTATCCACAAGAAAGCATCTCTGCAGATAAGGTTCTCAACAATCAGGTACCAGCCTGAGCTGTGATTGTCAGCCAGCCTATTCAAGTGATGCTTGTGTTGTAGGTATATGAACAGATAGATACGGTTACAAGTTACATGTAGGCTCAACCACAGTGATCTCATTCTACCAAGCCTGGCTGATAGAGTTATTACTACTAATAAATGTCCAATTGTCATTTTCTGAGTCCAACTCCAAGGACCCAGGTGACTCAAAATGTCACCATCCTCAGTGATACAAGACAACTTCCTGTGATGGGTTCATGCCACTGGGCCTTGAAGGGGATAAAAATTCTTCCTAATCAAAATCAATACAGTCACCCAAGGATTTATAGAATGCCTGAGCTATCAACAGCGTCCTACACAATATTGTTTCAGATGAAAAGAAGCTATGTATTTTAATGCAAAGAGGTTTGAAAATGAAGTTACAAATGTGAGATTCACTGGCCGTACATCATCGAGAAGCAGCCATAGGTGGAATGGCATTTTGAAGGTTCACTTAATTTGTCAGCTCAGGGACAATACCTTGTAGGTTGGGGAGCTGCCTTACGGATTGCACTACATTCACTGAACTGATGCACTACATTCACTGAACTGATTTTAATATGATGACATATTCACTGATATATGGTGTTATGTCATTTGCAGTAGAAGTCGAGGAACAAAAGAAAGGAATTATGATCAGGCCTTTACATCATGACTGTCATTGAGCCTCTTGCAGGATTTGTGTTTTCTATCTGCAAAATTAGTCTCTGCCATGTTAGAATCCTGGTTTCCAGTATTTCCACCAGCAGATAACAGAAAAGTTTTCCACATAATTGGAAGCTATTATTGCCATTTGGTCACTACCAGTGGACCAGCAGGAAAATAAAGAGCTACTGTTCTGAGTTAACAAATATCTGTGTTGATATTGCACAATTAAGGCAAAGAGGAATGTATCTGGAACCATGGATTTACTGGGAAGTCCTTTGGTTTTTACTTCCCAGTAATCCCTGGAGAAGGAAATGGCAACCCACTCCAGTATTCTTGCCTGGAAAATCCCATGGATGGAGGAGCTTGGTTGGCTACTGTCCATGGGGTCGCAAAGAGTCAGACACAACTGAGCAACTTCACTTCACTAATAAATATGAAGGGACAATTGCAGCAAACAGAGCCTCTCAAATGGTAAGGTAAGTAAGGGCTTAATGCTCCTTGGGGATAAAGGGCTGGGTCATTCCACCAGGGAAGTAACCAAGGCTACTCAAAGTTTTGGTCAAGAAAAATCCCAAGTTGACAGAGAAGGAGATAAGTATCAATTACTGTTCTAGAACCAGCTGCAACATCAGGGGATGTAAATAGTTTGTTTTGCTCATCCTCCTTGAGTCTCTTTAGAATCTTGCAATTGTTCACTCTTTTAAGACCCAGACTTGCTTGGAATAGAAGTGAAGGTGCTTACACAAACGAAGGTATAAGTAGATCTGGGCAATGCAAGACACAAATTATGCCAGATCCAACCTATGTACCTGTGCTGATGTAATCAGTGATATTTAGTCTCTAGACCTTGATCATTTCCTGTTTTTCAGATGAACTAGTCCTATTTAAAATGTCCTTATAGACTTCATGCCTTGGTCACGGCTGTTGTTGCCTCATCTTGACTCAGTTTCTCCCTGAGAAAAGAGCTGAGCCTTAGTGCAATTTCAAATGTTAGCTGTAGTGGGAACCTCATAGCTTCTTCAGAGCCCAATTTCAATGTGGCTGGACCTGCTGGGACTCTCATTTCCCAGAAGTTATCTACAAAGACCTAGCACAATGCCCGGAAGTGCACAGAAAGGAAAGTACTCTAGCCTGACCCTTGACCAGTGAGAAACAGAACTTAAGAAGTTGTCAGTTTAAAACACTTCCCCTTTGTCTCCTTGGACAGATTCTCCAAAGAAGGTGTGGGTCTACATGACCTCTTCTTGTTACTAACATGAGTTTTCTTGTAAAACTGTGGCCAGTTCTTTGATGCAACATGTGTTTTATTGTCCTTTTTCCTTGTATTGTGTCATTTTAATTTTTTTCAAGTCACTCTTGTCCTGGGATTCTATCTCTCAGTAAAGCATTAGTATAGGAGCCCTGGTCCAGGGATGTTTTCTAGAAAATTAAGAGTAATGCAGCTTCTTAATAGGAAAGACATCAAAATCACTACAATAAAAATACTTGAAATATAAAGAACAAATAAAGCTCTCCAACCCAAGTGGCATGGGGTATGTGAAGAGATTAATGCAGTGGAGATTGGGCAATCTTTTGTTTAAGAAGGGAAAAGTTCATCGTTTTCTCTTTGTGCCTTTCTCTTAGATATTATATTGCAATAATGCTTGGAAAGTTGCACTTGAGAGCTAGTAAGATTTGTTCAATTCTTGGCTAGGCAGCAGAGACTGAACAACAAACAGGAAGCAGAGACTTGTAAAATATGCATTCTATAATACCATCTTTAATAAAGAGATGTAAGGGTAGCTTGAGGTTTTATACTTTATAGTCTAGACTAGAAATTTAAGCCAATATTCTATTTAAACCGCATGGGCTAAAACGTTTTGTATTTCTCAAGATTTTCCGAAACTTTCTCCCGTAAACCAGCTATTCTCTCATTATTATCCTCCTCAGCAAATGTTAACTCTCTTCTTCCTCCTGCTTAAGCTGAGACATTGGTATTCTCCTTGACACTTTTGCTAGTCTCAGAGCCTGTATTCAACATATCAGTAAAATCTGTAAACTTCATCTTCATTTTACATTTAGAACCTAATCAATTTAAAATAAATTTTAACATGGTTCAACCCTTTCCAATGGTTTTATGTCTATATTAGAGTTAGATTCAAAATATCTTGGTTTATTCACTAATATAGCCTTTATACACATAACTATTCAATGTTTATAAACGTTTATTTATGAACTTAAGAAATATTTTGTGAATGAATTGATATATGTTGAGCCTGCTACCTAATCTCTAGAGATAAACAAGGAAAGTTGTTTGAAAGTTTAAATGTGAATTTGCGGATATTTGGATTAATGTTTCTACTGCTGGAAGATTTAAGAATGTTCTAATTTCAGAAATATTAACTAGTTGACAGTGACATGACCTTGGTAGAGAATAATTTAAGATGAAAAAGACAGTTTTTCTGTCAAAATAGAATCTATTCTTTGATCTGGTGATAGCCATGATCAGATTGACCCATTGGCTGAACATTTCCAACACCCCCAACTAGCAAAACATTCTTGGTGACCAAATTGTCTCTCTGTTTAATGCCAGAAATCAATGACACTTTGTGACTAAGGTGATAATATGAATCTTAAGAAGCATCTATTATTAGCCTCATTAAGAGAAATTGTGAAAGACACCTCCATCTCCAAGTGATATAGATAAATGTAGTGCCCTAAAAGCAAGATGTGACCAAAAATAAAAAAGAATCAAAGGAGACTACTTGACATTTAGATAAAAATTAGTAAAAGTTACTTAATGTCTATGAAATCTGTTTCCTCTATATTTAAAAATCACCACTGTTATAACATGTAGCCATGCTGTCATTTAAGCTTTAAAAATGATTGAATAATATGAGTGATGTTGTGTACTCTTAGATTTAAAAAAAAAAAAAAAGCCATCTTAAGATATTCTACTCATCAGTCAATAAAATTGAGATTGTAGGCATCTTTGAAGTTAGGATTCTGTGCAGGCTGGTTTGGCAGGACAAGGAATCACAAACCTCAGTTTGGGTGGTAGCAGACTGGGTCTTCACGCTGGTTCTGCATCATCCCGTTGTGAGATGACGGCATATCCTTTTGTTGCCTGAAGCTCACACGAGCGATGTGGGTTAGGTCATCTGCAAGGTCACTCCCAGCTCTGATAGAGTTTACTGATGACATGAAATTTCTAACATTTTAAAGTTGAACCCCATTTCCACTTAAACTGTCCTTTCCCGAAGTAGTGTTTGATCCTCCCATTAAAACTCTCTAACTTCCAAACTGCTCCATTTTTGTTGTAGCCTTACAGTTTGCTGGAGCTAAAAACTTGCTGCCATTTTTGACTCTTCTTTTAATCATTTAACTTACTACGAAGTCTGACTGCTGCTTTTTTGGAAATATTTCTCAGATTAACCACTTTCTATATTCTGACATCTATGGTTTTTACCTATGCCTTGTTCTCTCCTGGCTTTATTATTCTAACAGTTGCCTGGCTGGTTTCAGTCTCTTGTGCTCTGCTCTATTCTTCCCATACATCACTTTCAAAGGAATCTTCCAGGACCAATGCTTTCATTCTACTCACCAGCTTGAGACGCTAACCTGCTTATTTCTTATTGCCTGCTTTGTTCCAATGCATGTTTACCCTCCAGGTGGTTGCTTACTCCATGTTTTTCTTCTTTGCCCTTCTGCTTCTCAAAACTCCACCCTCACCAAGATCAATTGTGCTTATTCCATCATTAATATTTTTTCTTTATATTATTCTTTTTTGGATCTGTTATTTCTTTAAAAAAAAGTTTAACTGAAGGACAATTGCTTTACAATATTATGCTGGTTTCTGCCATATGCCAATATGAATCAGCCACGAGTACATTTATTTTCCTTTATTCCAGATAAACACTGAGGTTAAATGACTTGTCCAAATTCTTACGTTAAACTTTGACCTACTGTTTCTGGAATCTTTGCATTTGACCACCATATAATTCTGCTTATCAAGTTATTAAAAAAATTTTTTTTTAAATTTTATTGAAGTATATTTGGTTTAGAATGTGTTAATTTCTTCTATACAGGAAATTGACTCAGTTGTACATATATGTGTCTGCGTGTATATATATATATTCTTTTTCATATTATTTTCCATTATGGTTTATCACAGAATATTGAATATAGTTCCCTGTGCTATACAGCATGACCTTGTTGTTTATCCATCCTGTATATAACTGTTTGCCTCTGCTAATCCTAAACTCTCATTCCTTCCCTCTCCTACCTCCCTTCCCCTTCGCCAACCACAAACATATTCTTTATGAGTCTTTTTTTGTTTTGCAGGTGTATTGATTTGTATCATACTTTAGATTCCACATATAAGTGATAGCATATGGTATTTGTCTTTCTCTTTCTGACTTATCACTTAGTATGAGAGTCTCTAAGTCCAACCATGTTGCTGCAAATGGCATTACTTCATTCTTATTGATGCAATGGCACCCCACTCCAGTACTCTTGCCTGGAAAATCCCATGGACGGAGGAGCCTGGTGGGCTGCAGTCCATGAGGTCGCTAAGAGTCGGACACGATTCAGCGACTTCACTTTCACTTTTCACTTTCATGCATTGGAGAAGGAAATGGCAACCCACTCCAGTGTTCTTGCCTGGAGAATCCCAGGGGCGGGGGAGCCTGGTGGGCTGCCGTCTGTGGGGTCACACAGGGTCGGACACGACTGAGGTGACTTAGCAGTAGCAGCAAGTAATATTTCATTGTGTGTGTGTGTGTGTGTGTGTGTTACATCTTCTTTATCTCTTCATCTGTCAGTGGACAGTTAGGTCGTTTCCATGTTTTGACTATTTTAAATAGTGCTGCTATTAACATATGGCACAGGTATCTTTTCTAAAATTAGTTTTGTCTAGGCATGTGTCCAGGAGTGAAATTGCTGGATCATATGACAATACTATTTGTAGTTTTTTGAGAAATCTCCATAGTGTTTTCAATAGTGGCTGTACCAATTTACCTTCCCATCAACAGTGTAAGAGGGTTCCCTTTTCTCCATATCCTCTCAAGTTTTTATTATTTATAGACTTTTAAATTATAACCATTCTGACTGGTGTGAGGTGGTACCTCTTTGTAGTTTTGATTTACATTTCTCTAATAATTAGCAATGTTGAGCATCTTCATGTGCCTATTCTGTCTATCAAATTCTTATATAAAATAAGCATGTCTGTTTATCAAATTGTTCAAGCCTAATTTGCATATTATTATACTGAGATACGGGAGAAGGCAATGGCACCCCACTCCAGTACTCTTGCCTGAAAAATCCCATGGACGGAGGAGCCTGGTAGGCTGCAGTCCATGGGGTCGCTAATAGTCAGACATGACTGAGCGACTTCACTTTCACTTTTCACTTTCATGCATTGGAGAAGGAAATGGCAACCCACTCCAGTGTTCTTGCCTGGAGAATCCCAGGGACAGGGGAGCCTGGTGGGCTGCCGTCTATGGGGTCGCACAGAGTTGGACACGACTGAAGCGACTTAGGAGCAGCAGCAGCATACTGAGATACATAGACCTCATGTTTCAGTAAAAGAAAAAAAAATACGCCTTTCTTCTATGGAAAATAGAAGAAGGCTTAGTTATTTACTAGGTCCATTTCTGTAATGCTATGGCTAAAATAATTGCAAATGTATAGGCTTCAAAATGTGGACTGTCCTGTCAGATCAGATCAGATCAGATCAGATCAGTCGCTCAGTCGTGTCCGACTCTTTGCGACCTCGTGAACTGCAGCACGCCAGGCCTCCCTATCCATCACCAGCTCTCGGAGGTCTCTCAGACTCACATTCATCGAGTCAGTGATGCCATCCAGCCATCTCATCCTCTGTCGTCCCCTTCTCCTCCTGCCCCCAATCCCTCCCAGCATCAGAGTCTTCTCCAATGAGTCAACTCTTCGTATGAGGTGGCCAAAATACTGGAGTTTCAGCTTTAGCATCATTCCTTCCAAAGAAATCCCAGGGCTGATCTCCTTCACAATGGACCGGTTGGATCTCCTTGCAGTCCAAGGGACTCTCAAGAGTCTTCTCCAACACCACAGTTCAAAAGCATCAATTCTTCGGCGCTCAGCCTTCTTCACAGTCCAACTCTCACATCCATACATGACCACAGGAAAGACCATAGCCTTGACTAGGCAAACCTTTGTTGGCAAAGTGATGTCTCTGCTTTTGAATATGCTATCTAGGTTGGTCATACCTTTCCTTCCAAGGAGTAAGCGTCTTTTAATTTCATGGCTGCAGTCACCAGCTGCAGTGATTTTGGAGCCCAGAAAAATAAAGTCCGACACTGTTTCCACTGTTTCTCCATCTATTTCCCATGTAGTGATGGGACCAGATGCCATGATCTTCGTGTTCTGAATGTTGAGCTTTAAGCCAACCTTTTCACTCTCCACTTTCACTTTCATCAAGAGGCTTTTGAGTTCCTCTTCACTTTCTGCCATAAGGGTGGTATCATCTGCATATCTGAGGTTATTGATATTTCTCCCAGCAATCTTGATTCCAGCTTGTGTTTCTTCCAGTCCGGCGTTTCTCATGATGTACTCTGCATATAAGTTAAATAAACATGGTGACAATATACAGCCTTGACGTACTCCTTTTCCTATTTGGAACCAGTCTGTTGTTCCATGACCAGTTCTAACTGTTGCTTCCTGACCTGCATACAGATTTCTCAAGAGGCAGGTCAGGTGGTCTGGTATTCCCATCTCTTTCAGAACTTTCCACAGTTTATTGTGATCTACACAGTCAAAGGCTTTGGCATAGTCAATAAAGCAGAAATAGATGTTTTTCTGGAACTCTCTTGCTTTTTCGATGATCCAGCAGATGTTGGCAATTTGATCTCTGGTTCCTCTGCCTTTTCTAAATCCAGCTTGAACATCAGGAAGTTCACGGTTCACGTATTGCTGAAGCCTGGCTTGGAGAATTTTGAGCATTACTTTACTAGCATGTGAGATGAGTGCAATTGTGCGGTAGTCCTGTATTAATATTTAAAATTATTTTCCTAAACTGTAACTGAAGTTTTAGAGGAAATGTTACTATAAATTTATAGTAGTAATTTCATAGAACTAGTGGAGAAAATAATTTGACAACTTGAGGCAAAGGCAACTTATAAAATCAAGTTATCTGAAATCATGTACTACATGAGTTGAGAGAAATGAAGGATAGATTTATGATGAAATAAGTGAATAGTGAGTTATTGTATATCTATATATACATCTTAAGTGATCATGAACTCCAGTAAGTCATAATAGTTGATGAAAAGAGAATTTTAATGTTAAATTTTGCATAGCTGCTGCACAAAATAATGTCAGATGTAAAAAACATTTTTTTGAAGGTGTGAATCTTTCAGACTGAAGTCATATCATTGTTTATGATGGTTGAATGTATTAATCAGGGCTCCCAAAGCTTGAACCAATAGGATGTGTGTATGTAGAGAGAAAGATTTATTTTAAAGAATTGGCTCATGTGATTGTGGGGCCTGATATGTCAGAATTCTTCAGGGCATACCAGTAGGCTGGAGACCCAGAGAAGACCTGATGTTGCAGGTCAAGTCCAAAGTGACTCTGGGAGGCAAAATCCTTTTTTCCTTGAAAATCCTCAGTCTGTTTTCTCTAGAACCTTCCTCTGACTAGATGGGGTATACCTACATGAAAAAGCTGGAGAAGGAAATGGCAACCCACTCTAGTATTCTTGCCTAGAGAATCCCATGGACAGAGGCTACAGTCTATGAGGTTGCAAGAGTTGGACACAACTTAGTGATTAAACCATAGGTTTGTCCTAAGAAACTACAGAGTTCATTTGAGTCATCTGAGGCACTTAGTATAAATGTAATTGAGTAGACACTATTCCAGAGGTTTTGGTATCGGTCTAGAGAGTAACCTTGGAATTGTCATTTTGAAAAGAGACTTCAAGATGATATTGAAACATGAGATATTCAGGTCATACTTTGACAATACTGATGACCTAGGTAAATATAGATTATGCCCCCTTCCTGCTTTAATCTCTATTCTAATATTATTTATTTATTTTTATTTATTTGTATTATATTTTATTATTAGAGCATAATTGCTTTACAATGTTGTGTTAGTTTCTGCTGTGCAACAAAGTGACTCAGATATATATATTCATCAGTCCCCTTCCTCTTGAGCCTTCCTCTCACTGGCCCCCATTCTAGCCCTCTAGATCTTCATCGAGCACCACACTGAGCTTCCTGTGTTTCAGGTTCCCATTTCTGCTTGACATGTAGTAGTGTGTATATGTCGATGCTACTCTCTCAGTTGGGCCCACCCTCTCCTTTCCCCTCTGTGTCCACAAAGCTGCTCTCTACATCTACATCTCTCTTCCTGCCCTGCAAAGAGTCATCTGTACCACTTTTCTAGATTCCAAATATACACATTCATGTATGATATATATATATATTTTTTTTTTTCTCTGTTTTTGACTTACTTCACTCTGTATGATAGATTCTGGGTACATCCACACCACTATAAATACTTTTTGTGGCTGAGTAATATTCCATTGTATATATGTAGTACATCTTTATTCTTCTGTTGATGAACATTTAGTTTGCTTCCATGCCATGGCCATGGTAAATAGTTGTTTCCCCCCACCCTCAATGGCTACTTCCAGTTTTCCTAGAAAAACTGGTATAATTTAGACAGAGGGATGGCGATTGTTCCCTTACTTCGTAGCTATTTTCTAACAAAGAAAAGTCTCACCAGATTGAAGCCAAGATTCCCCTTGATAACATGCTATTCTTCACACTTGGAACTCTTGAAACAATCTCATGTTTATTCTAAGGCACAATTTTAAAGAAAATCTGGACATTGCTAAGATCAGTGTGACTCTTATCATAGACGATGCTTTGTAACTACTGTGGCCAAAAGACCTTCACTGTCATAGTCTATGACTTTGTAAACTTGGACATGACTCTTTAGTTTTTTATGATTTCAATTGAATCTGTTTATGTTTTAGTATTACATATGTTGAACTTAGTTGCTATTTAAAATATCTTTCAAAATTTTTGTTATGTGATTTGCCTTTGAAACAAAATTCACTATGTTCATAGAAATGCACATAAACAAAAGGATGTTGTGTAAACTTAATAGTCAGCAAAATGAAGTCTTTTACAGGAATGACAAAAATTCTATTTTTTCATGCAAAGCAACAATCAAGTACTTTAAAGAAGTATAAATTTGTAAAACCAAATTTATTATACAGAAGAATCACCTGGGAAGTTCATTAAGTGCAAATTCTGATTCTGTAAGTTTGGGTTGAGGCCTTAAATTCCAAATTCCTCACAAAACTTCCAAATGTTATCCATGTTGCTGGGCCATGAACCATGATATGAGTCATCATGTTAATCAGAAAGGATAGATATAAATACAGGAAGCTGTGTTATACTTTAAGGTACATATAAAAGGATTATCTGTCATTTATTTCTCTATATTTTGGTAACACCTTAGCCATTTGTTATGTAAATACAATAAATTTATAATAAATAGAATATTTTTTTCTTCTAGGTATATATGAGTGATTGCTCTATAAAAAAAACTCAAGCCTAAGTTAGTTTTCCAAGTATAAAAATTCTGTTAAGAAATTGTCAAATTGGGAATATGTATACTCGAAAGAGGAGAAGGCAATGGCACCCCACTCCAGTACTCTTGCCTGGAAAATCCCATGGACGGAGGAGCCTGGTAGGCTGCAGTCCATGGGGTCACTAAGAGTCAGTCATGACTGAGCGACTTCACTTTCTCTTTTCACTTTCATGCATTGGAGAAGGAAATGGCAACCCACTCCAGTGTTCTTGCCTGGAGAATCCCAGGGACGGAGAGCCTGGTGGGCTGCCGTCTATGGGGTCACACAGAGTCAGACATGACTGAAGTGACTTAGCATAGCATAGCATACTCGAAAGAATTGGGTCTCCGTATCTATATTGTCTACCCTTATCTATAGTACTAGCATTATTCATCCAGGGAGTTCAAGGTGTAGACGGCGTAGGTGAGGATCAGGATACAATAGTTATAATTAGAGATATGAAGAATAATAGAACGAGGATAGCTCAGTAGGAAAATTCAGTGCAGAAAAGAGGCTGAGTAGCTTGGTTTACGCAGGGGACCAATAAAACTTCAAGACAAGAAGTTTGCACCACTTACGTAGGCCGCAGGCGTCTTTCCGTTCTCCCGAAGGAGAGGAGACACTGAGGCCTCCCCGGTCCGATCTTAGAAGCCCAGGCATAATTAGTAAGCATGGTGGGTCCCGCGCTCCAGATGGAGACTCAGCCAGAATTTGAGAGAGAGAGCGACATGGGGATACCAGTCTTTCCAGGAACTGATCCCCATTCTTTATTTTCCCTGGTTTACTTTTATACACTGAGATGTTATACAAAAGTCACGTGGGGTCAGCAGCTTAAATGTATACAGAGGTTTTAGGTATGTTACATCATCTTCTGGCCAGGGGGCCTGTTGACAATTTATGACCTTCTCCTTGTGATAGCGGTCAGTCACTTATTTCTCCAGGGTGATTATTCTTAAAACAGTCTCCACTAGATAAGTTTACATTCCTATAGGGTGAGGGTGTAGTGGGTTTTAGTCAGGGAAAGAATTTACTTAGCCTAAAGTCTAATGTGATTAATATCAAAGGTTAATACTTATCTCTTCTATTCATTAATGTGTATAAGGGCAGGGGAAGTGGAGACTTAGCAGCAATCATTGGCTCAACAAATGAAAAACCCTTCACGAATACAATTTCTAATCAGCCCATTATACTTATGCTAATAGTTTCCTAACTTTTCTAAAGAACCTGTTTTTAGAAGGTTAAGAGCATCTGTGCCTCCCACTGTTTGGAGGCTATGAGTAATCGCATGTGCCTGGACAAGCCTGTCAGGTGGGCTAAAGAATCTTCAGAGGAGTTTGTAGGTTAAAACACTCCTGTCACACCCAGGAATTTTTATTAACTGAAGCTTTAAGTTAACTCTTTTTTCAGAGAGAGGTAGTGGGGGACAGCCCCCCGTAAAGTCAGAGGTGTAGGTGAGAGCACAAGTAGTAAAGCAGGCAGGCTCTGGTTTTTGGGGGTAGATGCTCGAGAACCTCCAAGGGGCTCCTGAGGCTCGACCCCCACCTTTGTGTATATCAAGCCTCCTTCCTCATGACCTTTGCCACGGGCGGAGCGCTAATTCAAACCAGCTCCCAACAATAGCTAAAACAAGGAGGCAACCCAAGTATCTATCAATGGATGAATAAATAAGAAAATATGGTATATGTATACAATGGAATACTATCCAGGCTCAAAAAAGAAGGTAATTCTGATATATGCTACAACGTGGATGAATCTTGAGGACATTATTATGAATGAAATAAACCTGTTACAAAAAGACAAATATTCTATGATTCCACTCATAAGGAGTGTTTAGAATCATTAAACTCCTAAAGACAAAACGTAGAGTGGTGTTTGCCAGCAGCTGCAGACAGGGAGGAATGGGGCTTTATTGGGTAATGACTGTAGAGTTTCAGTTTTGCAAGATGAAAAGAATTCTAGAAATGGATAGCGGTGATGGTTGCACAACAATGTGAATGTTCTTAAGGTTGCTGAAAATGGCTATGATAGTGAATTTTATGGCCCTTTTCAAACAAATGGAAAAGATGTATTAGAGATTTTATCTAACTTCTCATGTAAGACAGAGTCTATACCTGCATGACTGATAAATTTCTTGAATGTGTATCTTAGGCATCCTTGAAAATTGTGAGGTTTCCTGGTCAATCCTTAGAGATATATGTTCCCCCATATTCACAGTGTAGTTGTTCTCAACCACTTTGAGGGCTGCCAAAGTCCTCCCTATAGTACCTAGAGTCATTCTTTTAATCCTTGATATGGCATCAGATCAGATCAGTCGCTCAGTCGTGTCCGACTCTTTGCGACCCCATGAACCACAGCACGCCAGGCCTCCCTGTCCATCACCAGCTCCCGGAGGTCACTCAGACTCGCATCCATCGAGTCAGTGATGCCATCCAGCCATCTCATCCTCTGTCGTCCCCTTCTCCTCCTGCCCTCAATCCCTCCCAGCATCAGAGTCTTCTCCAATGAGTCAACTCTTCGCATGAGGTGGCCAAAATACTGGAGTTTCAGCTTCAGTATCATTCCTTCTAAAGAAATTCCAGGATTGATCTCCTTCAGAATGGACTGGTTGGATCTTCTTGCAATCCAAGGGACTCTCAAGAGTCTTCTCCAACACCACAGTTCAAAAGCATCAATTCTTCGGCGTTCAGCCTTCCTCACAGTCCAGCTCTCACATCCATACATGACCACAGGAAAGACCATAGCCTTGACTAGGCGAAACTTTGTTGGTAAAGTAATGTCTCTGCTTTTGAATATGCTATCTAGGTTGGTCATAACTTTCCTTCCAAGGAGTAAGCGTCTTTTAATTTCATGGCTGCAGTCACCATCTGCAGTGATTTTGGAGCCCAGAAAAACAAAGTCTGACACTGTTTCCACTGTTTCCCCATCTATTTCCCATGCAGTGATGGGACCAGATGCCATGATCTTCGTTTTCTGAATGTTGAGCTTTAAGCCAACCTTTTCACTCTCCACTTTCACTTTCATCAAGAGGCTTTTTAGCCCCTCTTCACTTTCTGCCATAAGAGTGGTGTCATCTGCATATCGGAGGTTATTGATATTTCTCCCAGCAATCTTGATTCCAACTTGTGTTTCTTCCAGTCCAGCATTTCTCATGATGTACTTGCATATAAGTTAAATAAACATGGTGACAATATGCAGCCTTGACGTACTCCTTTTCCTATTTGGAACCAGTCTGTTGTTCCATGACCAGTTCTAACTGTTGCTTCCTGACCTGCATACAGATTTCTTAAGAGGCAGATCAGGTGGTCTGGTATTCCCATCTCTTTCAGAATTTTCCATAGTTTATTGTGATCCACACAGTCAAAGGCTTTGGCATAGTCAATAAAGCAGAAATAGATGTTTTTCTGGAACTCTCTTGCTTTTTCCACGATCCAGCGGATGTTGGCAATTTGATCTCTGGTTCCTCTGCCTTTTCTAAATCCAGCTTGAACATCAGGAAGTTCACGGTTCACATATTGCTGAAGCCTGGCTTGGAGAATTTTGAGCATTACTTTACTAGCGTGTGAGATGAGTGCAATTGTTCGGTAGTTTGAGCACTCCTTGGCATTGCCTTTCTTTGGGATTGGGATGAAAACTGACCTTTTCCAGTCCCATGGCCACTGCTGAGTTTTCCAAATTTGCTGGCATATTGAGTGCAGCACTTTCACAGCATCATCATTCAGGACTTGGAGTAGTTCCACTGGAATTCCATCACCTCCACTAGCTTTGTCCGTAGTGATGCTTTCTAAGGCCCATTTGACTTCACATTCCAAGATGTCTGCCTCTAGGTCAGTGATCACATCATCATGATTGTCTATCTGTTGACTATTTCATAGGGAAGTAATCCCATCCTAGGGGAGCATTTAAATTGTTTCAGTTTAACTCTTGGTACTAAATAGCTCAGCTTCCCAGGTATCTCAAGTGGTAAAGAATTGGCCTGCCAAAGCAGGAGATGCAGAAGATGTCGGTTTGATCCTTGGGTTGGGAGGAGTCCCTGGAGAAGGAAATGGCAACCTTTCCAGTATTCTTGCCTAGGAAATCCCGTGGACAGAGGAGCCTGGTGGGCTACAGTCCACAGAGTCACAAAGAGTTGGATGTGACTGAGCGACTGAGCACGTGCACACTAAATAGCTTAACCAGTTCAGTTTGTGCCTGTGTGTGATAAGATAGCCTTGCTGCTAAAGGGTTTTTAAAAACATGAGTCCTATTATTATGAAATTCACTTAGAAATCATATTGTGAGAAGAAAAATATTATTTTCAAAGATAACTGCAGAATTTCTGTTGGGTCGAAAATAACCTTTCTTTTGAAATTTACCTTATTAGGTGTGTTAATTTGCGGAAATAAATTTCTTTCTTTTTTTTTTTTTTTTCAAGAATTGGAAAGTTCTCTTAGACCCTGTCCCTGAATCCCCAGTTCACTCCACAAAAAAATAAATAAATAAAAATAAGGAAAACAATCTTACATACAGAAAAGCCAAACAGAGATTGCTCGGGATACAGAGCAGCTGCAGTGGAGTATCTCAGTCATCATAGCATCACTTTACATCTTTGATAGCTGTGAGATTCCACCCATTCTTACCTTGCTTTACTTTCTGCTCTTCCTTCTTCTCCTAACTCCTCATATCTACTGTTTAAGGATCATAGTTATCTCTTCACTCATGAATCTCCTTGAAAAGAGAGCTAATTGATGAATGTATTTCTATTTATGAAAGAATCCCTGTTGTGTGAAACTCTCCCTTCATGCCACAACCTAGCATGTTGGCCAGGCTATAAATAGTTGTGTATATAATCTGTCACCCAGTCCTAGTTCAACTAGGTATGTCAAATGTGGTGGTGTCACATGGTTTGAAGCACAATAATTTATGTGAGAGAAATGTACACAAAAGGGCTATGACTGTGATAGTCACTCTGATTGTATTCAGGAATTCATGGTAACAGGCAGATATCTATCCTGATATATTGAAATACATATTGCTGAGACCCAATGTGGGCTTCCCTGGTGGCTCAGATGGCTAAGAATCTGGCTGCAATGCAGGAAACCTGGATTCAATCCCTGGGGTGGGAAGATCCTGTTGAGAAGGGAATGGCAATTCACTCCAGTATTCTTGCCTGGAGAATCCCATGGACAGAGGAGCTTGGTGGACTACAGTCCATGGGGTCACAAAGAAGAAGACACAAAAGGCTAACACTTATTAACATGGTTTGGGTTAACAGAATTTTAAATAGATTGCAGTAAGCTACTAACAGTGAGGGCTCTCATTCTTTATAACAAATCCACACACTCAAAACACACTCAAAATATTCGTCCTACAGACTGTCCTCCAAAGAGGAAAAGGAATGCGTCAAGGGTGTATATTGTCACCCTGCTTATTTAACTTATATGCAGAGTACATCATGAGAAACGCTGGGATGGAAGAAGCACAAGCTGGAATCAAGATTGCTGGGAGAAATATCAATAACCTCAGATATGCAGATGACACCACCCTTATGGCAGAAAGGGAGGAAGAACTAAAAAGCCTCTTGATGAAAGTGAAAGTGGAGAGTGAAAATGTTGGCTTAAAGCTCAACATTCAGAAAACGAAGATCATGGCATCTGGTCCCATCACTTCATGGGAAATAGATGAGGAAACAGTGGAAACAGTGTCAGACTTTCTTTTTCTGGGCTCCAAAATCACTGCAGATGGTGATTGTAGCTATGAAATTAATAGATGCTTACTCTTTGGAAGGAAAGTTATGACCAACCTAGATAGCATATTCAAAAGCAGAAACATTACTTTGCCAACAAAGGTCTGTCTAGTCAAGGCTATGGTTTTTCCAATGGTCATGTATGGATGTGAGAGTTGGACTGTGAAGAAAGCTGAGCACCGAAGAATTAATACTTTTGAACTGTGGTTTTGGAGAAGACTCTTGAGAGTCCCTTGGACTGCAAGGAGATCCAACCAGTCCACTCTGAAGGAGATCAGCCTTGGGATTTCTTTGGAAGGAATGATGGTAAAGCTGAAACTCCAGTACTTTGGCCACCTGATGTGAAGAGCTAACTCATTGGAAAAGACTCTGATGCTGGGAGGGATTGGGAGCAGAGGAGAAGGGGATGACAGAGGATGAGATGGCTGGATGGCATCACTGACTCGATGGACATGAATCTGAGTCAACTCCAGGAGTTGGTGATGGACAGGGAGGCCTGGCATGCTGTGATTTATGGGGTCACAAAGAGTCAGACACAACTGAATGACTGAACTGAACTGAACTGAGGACTGTATTTGACTAAATCTACACACAAATTTCATTCTTCCCCAAAGAAGTTTGTATGAAAAAAATCTCTATCCTTGCAAGCATGTTATATTTATTTTGCCATTAAGAATTTTCAGGTAATTCAAACTAGAATTGCATTCACTTATTTATAAAGACTATTTTGTTCAGTAGAATATTAGGGGTTACAGTGCACTGAGACAATCATAGCATTTTCAGTGAAATGATCAGGATTTCAAAGTTTATGTAAATAGATAGACTACACCTTTAGGATATTATAAATAGTCAGACAGCAAATAGTTTAACCCTTACAGTTAATGACTGAACACATGCTTTCAGTAAAGCAAAGGGTCAAACTGTGTTGACTTAAAATAGAGCAAGGACAATTTTGGCAGTAACTTATAACAGTGAAGAAAGGATGGAGAAAGAAGACAGACAGAAAATTCTATTTAAAGAAATACTGATGCCCTATACCTAAAACAAGAAATCATCTGCTAGACCAGAATAAATGTAAAAGACTGATGTTTTCGCAGAGATCTGGCAGAGCCATTGTTACATGAGTATCAGGCCTTAGTAACTCAGAAAGAAAATCCCTATAGCACATAAGAAGGTCAATATTGGGGTCACATCTGAGAGAATCCCTTTTCTTCAGTTCTGAAAGTTTATATTCACTGCAGGAAAAAAGACAATTAATTGAAGGTACAGAGGTCTCTAACAGAAAAGTTACAATACAATAGTTACAGAAAAGGCTTTAACTATGGGAATAATCAAAATTTAGTGTGCTTTCTCAGTGCCTGTTCCTTACATGAACATATAGATGATCATATTTGAAGAGGAAGCCAGCTAAAAAGTAGTACAGTTTTCCCATATTCCCCACTCTCCACCATCTTTACAAAATTGCAGTGTTTTTGCCTCTCAAGGCTACTTAATCCAAGATCTTTACGTATCTGCTGCCGTGCCTTACCCTTGACAGAAGAAATAAATAAAAGTTTTGGGAAACAGAATTTAATAATAATTTTTTAAACTAGATGGCAGACATCTCAAGATCCATGATAACTGAAAATTAAGATAGGCTTGCTGCTGCTACTGCTAAGTCGCTTCAGTCGTGTCCGACTCTGTGCGACCCCATAGACGGAAGCTCACCAGGCTCCCCTGCCCCTGGGATTCTCCAGGCAAGAACACTGGAGTGGGCTGCCATTTCCTTCTCCAATGCATGAAAGTGAAAAGTCAAAGTGAAGTCGCTCAGTCGTGTCCGACTCTTAGAGACCCCACGGACTGGAGCCTACCAGGCTCCTCCATCCATGGGATTTTCCAGGCAAAAGTACTGGGGTGGGGTGCCATATAGTAAGTTATCTTCAATTGCATTCTTCTTAAAGGTACTCAATGGCAGTTTGGTAATCATGCATATTGCCCATTATATAATCAAATATCATTAAACATGTCATTCTCATGTTAAAAGAATGAGTATTTAGAGTCACATAAGAACTTAATTCAATCCATACTGTTATTCAAATAAACCCAGTTTGACCCAAGACATGACTCATTTTCACACATGACAGCAGTACAGATTTCTTTGTAGGTGTAAAGCAACAGAATGTAAGAAAATATAGCTTTCTCCTGGTATTTTAGTTTTTAAAAAGATTCCTACTTTGAAATCAATGGGATAAATTGCTTTTCATTCTCCAAGTTATTTATAGTTTTAATCTGGGATGACAGGCTGTTGTTTCAAGAACACGCAGTGTGGGCTCAGTCATCCAACTCTTTGCAACCCCATGGAGTGTAGCCCACCAGGTTCCTCTGTCCACGGAATTTTCCAGGCAATAATACTGGAGTGGATTGACATTTTCTTCTCCAGGGATTGAACCTACACCTCTTGCATCTACCTGCGTTGGCAGGTAGATTTTTACCACTGTGCCACCCCATTTCAGGGAAGGCAATGGCACCCCACCCCAGTACTCTTGCCTGGAAAATCCCATGGATAGAGGAGCGTGGTAAACTCCAGTCCATGGGGTCGCTAAGAGTCGGACACGACTGAGTGACTTCACTTTCCCTTTTCACTTTCGTGCATTGGAGAAGGAAATGGCAACCCACTCCAGTATTCTTGCCTGGAGAATCCCAGGGACAGCCGTCTATGAGATCGCACAGAGTCGGACACGACTGAAGCAATTTAGCAGCAGCAGCCACCCCATTTAATTCAGTCTGATTGTTTCATACACAAATGTACTGTATATACAAATTTAATAGTTAGACATTGTCAGCTATATGTGAGAATATTTGTTATAATTCGCTCCACTTCCATATCAGTCAACTGATACATCTTTGGACCTGCCAGCATTATGTTCACAATATTTAGCCCATGAAAAATATAGTTGTGTTATTTATAAACACATGTCATGAATGTGATTGAATAAATTTACCTCAAAATTGGCTGTACAAAATTTATTATTTAGAAAAAAATGTCTAATCCAATTCTGACTTTTTTTAAAGGACGAGTATACAAGTCTGCTTAGCAGTCTGACTTTGTGAAAGTTTTTCCAAGACCCTTAATGGAACATGTATTATCAAATAAATCATTGTAGATGAATGAGAAGCACCCCAATACTCCAATGACTTCACTTTTACTTTTCCCTCTCATGCATTGGAGAAGGAAATGGCAACCCACTCCAGTGTTCTTGCCTGGAGAATCCCAGGGACGGGGTAACCTGGTGGGTTGCCATCTAGTGGGTCGCACAGAGTCAGACTTGACTGCAGCAACTTAGCAACAGCAAAAAAATTGTAATACATGCAGTTACATTTTATCTTTTCTTAATTTATAGTCAACAGCCTTTATTATTATCTAAATATTTAAGCCACTTTCATGATGAAAGGCAGATGTTATACTTAGCAATTTGTGAGTTGAGGAAGACTGACCAATGTTTGAAAGTTTCTGAAAGAAAACCTTTCTTCCTTTTTACTTTTTAAAAATCATTTCAGTGAGGATGAACTCAGTGATTAAGACCTACAGAAACCATACACATATGTACATACATGTAGGTGCATGCACACGCACACACACAAGCAAAGAGGAACTAAATAGCCTCTTGATGAAAGTGAAAGAGGAGAGTGAAAAAGCTGGTTTAAAACTCAACATTCAAAAAACTAAAATCATGGCATCTGGTCCCATCACTTCATGGCAAAGAGATGGGGAAACAATTGAAACTGTGACAGACCATTTTCTTGGGCTCCAAAATCACTGCAGATGGCGACTGCAGCCATGAAATTAAAAGATGCTGGCTCTTTGAAAAAGAAAAAAGCTACAATAAACCCAGACAGCATATTAAAAAGGAAAGACATTATTTTGCCAACAAAGATTCATCTAGTCAAAGCTATAGTTTTTCCAGTAGTCATGTATGGATATTAGAGATGGACCAGAAAGAAAGCTGAACACTGAAGAATTGATGCTTTTGATGCTGCAAAAGATTGAGGGCAGGAGGAGAAGGGGACGACAGAGGATGAGATGGTTGGATGGCATCACTGACTCAATAGACATGAGTCTGAGTAGGCTCTGGGAGTTGGTGATGGACACGGTAGCCTGGTATGCTGCAGTCCATCAGATCAGATCAGATCAGTTGCTCAGTCGTGTCCAACTCTGCCACCCCATGAACTGCAGCACGCCAGGCCTCCCTGTCCATCACCAACTCCCGTAGGTCACTCAAACTCACATCCATCGAGTCAGTGATGCCATCCAGCCATATCATCCTCTGTTGTTCCCTTCTCCTCCTGCTCCCCTTCTCCTCTGATCCCTCCCAGCATCAGAGTCTTCTCCAATGAGTCAACTCTTCGCATGAGGTGGCCAAAATACTGGAGTTTCAGCTTGAGCATCATTCCTTCCAAAGAAATCCCAGGGCTGATCTCCTTCAGAATGGACTGGTTGGATCTCCTTGCAGTCCAAGGGACTCTCAAGAGTCTTCTCCAACACCACAGTTCAACAGCATTAATTCTTCGGTGCTCAGTCTTCTTCACAGTCCAGCTCTCACATCCATACATGACCATAGGAAAGACCGTAGCCTTGAGTAGATGAACCTTTGTTGGCAAAGTAATGTCCCTGCTTTTGAATATGTGGTCTAGGTTGGTCATAACTTTCCTTCCAAGGAGTAAGCGTCTTTTAATTTCATGGCTGCGGTCACCATCTGCAGTGATTTTGGAGCCCCCCAAAATAAAGCCTGACACTGTTTCCACTGTTTCCCCATCTATTTCCCATGTAGTGATGGGACCAGATGCCATGATCTCCGTGTTCTGAATGTTGAGCTTTAAGCCAACCTTTTCACTCTCCACTTTCACTTTCATCAAGAGGCTTTTTAGCCCCTCTTCACTTTCTGCCATAAGGGTGGTATCATCTGCATATCTGAGGTTATTGATGTTTCTCCCAGCAATCTTGATTCCAACTTGTGTTTCTTCCAGTCCAGCATTTCTCATGATGTACTCTGCATAGAAGTTAAATAAACACGGTGACAATATGCAGCCTTGACGTACTCCTTTTCCTATTTGGAACCAGTCTGTTGTTCCATGTCCAGTTCTAACTGTTGCTTCCTGACCTGCATACAAATTTCTCAAGAGGCAGATCAGGTGGTCTGGCATTCCCATCTCTCTCAGAATTTTCCATAGTTTATTGTGATCCACACAGTCAAAGGCTTTGGCATAGTCAATAAAGCAGAAATAGATGTTTTTCTGGAACTCTCTTGCTTTTTCCATGATCCAGCGGATGTTGGCAATTTGATCTCTGGTTCCTGTGCCTTTTCTAAATCCAGCTTGAACATCAGGAAGTTCACGGTTCACATATTGCTGAAGCCTGGCTTGGAGAATTTTGAGCATAACTTTACTAGCGTGTGAGATGAGTGCAATTGTGCGGTAGTTTGAGCATTCTTTGGCATTGCCTTTCTTTGGGATTGGGATGAAAACTGACCTTTTCTAATCTTGTGGCCACTGCTGAGTTTTCCAAATTTGTTGGCATATTGAGTGCAGCACTTTCACAGCATCGTCTTTCAGGATTTGGAATAGCTCAACTGGAATTCCATCACCTCCACTAGCTTTGTTTGTAGTGATGCTTTCTAAGGCCCACTTGACTTCATATTCCAGGATGTCTGGCTCTAGGTCAGTGATCACACCATCGTGATTATCTGGGTCGTGAAGATCTTTTTTGTACTTTTTTGGGGCTTCCCTGGTGGCTCAGAGGGTAAAGCATCTGCCTGCAATGCAGCAGACCTGGGTTCAATCCCTGGATCAGGAAGATCCCCTGGAGAAGGAAATGGCAACCCACTCCAGTACTCTTGCCTGGAAAATACCATGGTCAGAGAAGCCTGGTAGGCTACAGTCCATGGATGGCAGAGTCGGATACGACTGAGTGGCTTCACTGTCGCTTTTGAAACTACCTGAGTCAGGTGTTTCTGCTGCAGTCCATAGGGTCTCGCAAAGAGTCGGACACAACTGAGTGACTGAACTGAACTGAGTCTTCTATTTTTAACCAAATAATGAGACAATATTTGGCTGATTTAACCTTATTTTTGATTTTATACCTTATATAAAAATGGTGGCATCCAAATGACATAATTGGAAAGAACTGACTCCAAATATTTGTCCTTTTGTGTTTACATATAGTAAATAATTTTTATTATACAGATCAGATCAGTCACTCAGTAGTGTCCGACTCTTTGCGACCCCATGAACTGCAGCACGCCAGGCCTCCCTGTCCATCACCAACTCACGGAGTTCACTCAAACTCACGTCCATCGAGTCAGTGATGCCATCCAGCCATCTCATCCTCTGTCGTCCCCTTCTCCTCTTGCCCCCAATCCCTCCCAGCATCAGAGTCTTTTCCAAGGAGTCAACTCTTCGCATGAGGTGGCCAAAATACTGGAGTTTCAGCTTTAGCATCATTCCTTCCAAAGAAATCCCAGGGCTGATCTCCTTCAGAATGGACTGGTTGGATCTCCTTGCAGTCCAAGGGACTCTCAAGAGTCTTCTCCAACACCACAGTTCAAAAGCATTAATTCTTCGGTGCTCAGCCTCCTTCACAGTCCAACTCTCACATCCATACATGACCACAGGTAAAACCATAGCCTTGAGTAGATGAACCTTTGTTGGCAAAGTAATGTCTCTGCTTTTGAATATGCTATCTAGGTTGGTCATAACTTTCCTTCCAAGGAGTAAGCGTCTTTTAATTTCACGGCTGCAGTCACCATCTGCGGTGATTTTGGAGCCCAGAAAAATAAAGTCTGACACTGTCTCCACTGTTTCCCCATCTATTTCCCATGAAGTGATGGGACTGGATGCCATGATCTTCTTTTTCTGAATGTTGAGCTTTAAGCCAACTTTTTCACTCTCCACTTTCACTTTCATGAAGAGGCTCTTTAGTTCCTCTTCACTTTCTGCCGTAAGGGTGGTGTCATCTGCATATCTGAGGTTATTGATATTTCTCCCGGCAATCTTGATTCCAGCTTGTGCTTCTTCCAGCCCAGCATTTCTCATGATGTACTCTGCATATAAGTTAAATAAACAGGGTGACAAATCAGTTATATATATCTATATATATATGTATGCATATATATGCATATATGGAGAGAAAGAGTATTCTATAAAGGAGAGGGAGAGGCCAGTAGAAAGAGTATTCTATAAAAACATATAGATATTATATATATATAGATTTATATTTTTCCAACACATAAGTCTTTCCTATAATATAGCAGAGTCTTTTTTTTAGAATGTAACTTCTCAGCATTCACCAACTTGATAAAGACTTTATAAAGGGCAAGAGAATAAGAATGGAATGATTCTGGATTTAGCAGGTTGAAGGGAAGGTTATTTTTTCTTTAAAGTTTTAAGAACTAAGAAATTTACAACCATGCCAAAAAAAAAAAAAAAAAACAGTTGTTGGAGGAGGTCATATAGAGGACATGACTGCTTGTTGACCCTCAAACTCCACTCAGGCAAAGGCTGCTTATTCCCTCCCCTGCCCTTGGAATGTACATTCTGCCCACTACTCCCACAGTGCAAGCCACTTTCAAGAGTGCAGCCTTGAGAGAGTAATGTGTTACTGAGCCTGACCGAGTCCAGTTAAGGCCTCCATATAAAATTCTGTGACCCCGGCAGACCAGTACAGAGATCTCATCTTCCTATGGTGCCCAGAACAAGCCACCTATGTAAGTTCCCTTGCTTATTAAACCTGGCATCTACCTGTTTGGAGTGTCCTGCCTCCTTTTTCTGTCTTTCCTTGCCCTCTATATTTTACAAACTGGAGGCCAGTTTGTAAACCAATGTTAGTGGATGCTTATAATCAAATTGCCTTACTTAATTATAATTATATATTAAGAAAATTTCTAAAATACCTTGTATAAGAACTACTATGGTAGAACTCAGTGCCTCGGCAATGACAGGTACATAAAAAAGCCTTTATCCTTATTGACAGCTGTTAAAAGTATAATAACTATTTCAATGAAAGAAAATGAGCATCGGGCCAGGCCAACTGATGCTCAAATGCAGATTCTGTCACTCTGCACAAACATGGAAACGCTACTTAACATTTCTGAGCCCCGACTTTATGTTATATAAAACAAGGTAAATAATGGATATGTTCCACGGTTGTTCTGAGGCGCTAATGAGATCACACATAGCTCAAAACAGCACCTTGCCTCTTGCACAGTGTTCAGTAAAGTTTTGTTTTAAGGGGAGAAAATTGAATTTAGTCGTGAAGAATGTCAGGCTACAGATATGACTTTGGAAAGTCCTTTCAAAAGGAAAATTCTTTCTCTCTCTTTTTTAAAGGTTTTCTCTCCTGCTGTTTTTATTATTACAGTTGAACAATATGTGGTAATCTCCAGAAAACCACACTACAGCCACAAGTATTTCTATAGATCATGTGCTAATTAATCAAATGATAATTGGCTAGCATCTTTTAATCAGAAGGGTACACTTTGACAGTGCCAAGCCAAGAAACTGGGAGAAGAAACAGAAGAAAAGGGCACAAAAGGCAGCTTTGGCCCTTGAGTTGAGAATTTCATAGCATATGAGATGATTAAAGAAATCCGAAACTTCTTTGAGCATATAGAATTAATGTCCCGATTTTCTTAAACACAGGGTTATAGGTTTTGATTTTATCTTGTTTAGGAAAGCTAGTGATGACTGTCTTACATTTTCAGTTGTTTATAATAGTGTACTTACATATAGGTAGGAATATGGGTATGGATGTAGATGTACAACATGAGTTTCCTAACACCTCCTGAAGTAAGTGATGTTGGATGCATATACCAATATGCATGTGAGAAAACAAAAATGAAGGTATGCATGATTTTTTCTGGTTTATATTGAATGATTGGTTCATATTTGCCATTTAAATATTACCATTTTAGTTTATATCAAAATAGCCTATAATTAATGACTCAAAGCAGAGCATGATTACTTTTTTGTTTCTCCTACTGAACAAGAGAGCAGTATTTCTTATTATGGGAGCATTAGCACCAATTTAAGGAAAATATATTAAAAATTAAATGCTCAGTGTACATGAAATATAAATGTTATCTTAGCAAGGCCAAATTGGTATGATTATTCTAAAAATTTTTTTTGTATGTACCCTCAGCTATAATATTGCCATAGGAACAAGGAATAAGGAAAACATACACTGTGTCATACACATAAACACACTTACAAAGAAGCACAGAAGAATGCTTTGTGAGTTGATGAAAGACAGTCTCTGAGAAATTCAAGAAATACTTCTGGTGTGCAGACTTTGAAGAGGGCTCTGGTTCTGAATTAAGGGACTGGCACTGATCATAAAAACAAAGGTTTAAATTCTAAGGAAATAGACCAGATGTGGAAGAAAAACCTTGAAGCACAGAGGTATTGATGTAGCGTTATTTGTAATTATAAAGCTTTTGAAAGCAACCCGAATGTCTAAATATTGAATAATGGTATAATAGGCCATGGAATGTTACATAGCTGTTCAAATGATGTTTATGAAGAATTTTTAATAAACCAGAAACACAGTTTTTATTTAAAATAAAACACAGGAGACAAAAGAAGAGATAGAATAGCTATGTTTTTGGGAAAGCATGTGTGTGTGTGATGGTTGCTCAGTCGTGTCTGACTCTTTGCAACCCCATGGATTGCAGCCCTCCAAGTTCCTCTGTCCATGGAATTTTCCAGGCAAGAATACTGGAGGGTTGCCATTTCCTTCTTCATTGGAAAAACATGTACCTATTTGCAAAACAATATTACTGAGAAGAAGCAGCAAAATGTTAGCATAAATTCTATGTGGGTGTTGGACTGAATAATCCAACACACACATAGAATTATACATTTCTGAAATTATACATTTCAGAAAATTTATACATTTCTGAAATTATACATTTCAGAAAATGTATTATAGAGTTATACATTTCGTAAATTATACATTTCTGAAAATTTTTATAAATGAAAAAATATAATTTATTCTCTTTAAAGCTGCCATTCTAATTTTTCCATATAAAAACAATCATGGACTTTATTTGAACAAGCAAAGCAGAAATGCACTAGTCATTTCATAGGACTTTACATGGTGGATTGGTTACTGGTTTTGGATGTTAGAGGCTAGTATCAAGTGCCTTTCCTGGGGGAAGTACTGCTGAACTGATCCTGACTAGAACTGAAAGTCAATAGAAAGGAAGAAATCGGCTCTCCCATCCTCTTACCCCAGTACTTTTGCCTGGAAAATCCCATGGACGGAGGAGCCTGGTAGGCTCCAGTCCATGGGGTCGCTAAGAGTCGGACACGACTGAGCGACTTCACTTTTACTTTTCACTTTCCTGCATTGGAGAAGGAAATGGCAACCCACTCCAGTGTTCTTGCCTGGAGAATCCCAGGGGCAGGGGAGCCTGGTGAGCTTCCGTCTATGGGGTCGAACAGAGTCGGACACGACTGAAGCGACTTAGCAGTAGCAGCAGTAGCATCCTCTTACCTACTAATCCTTTCTTGTTGCCCCTACTGCAGAAACTAGGAAGCTACTGGCAACTGAGAAAGGTGGCTTGCATAGCCCCAGTCAGAGCATCATGAAAAGGGTGGATTAAGAACAAAAAGACAATAAATAACCACAAGCTTATTCTGTGTAAATAGTAGGAATAATGTATAAGATGCATTGCTCAAGACGAAAATCCTAGAGTAACAGTATTGAGATACAGAAACCTTTATTAATGACTTTTGTTAATTTGATTACCAAAGTCAAAGTGCTTCCTAATGGGATGAATTGAGTACAAATAAGTGATGTTAAACTTTTAACATGTATCATTTGTTTTTATTAAAGTGACTCAGCCATCACCATTCTACTCCAATAGATATTTTATTAAGGAAACTAATTTAAATGTACATGATAAATGAACTGTGTTGAAAATTCTATTTTTCTTCAATTCTAACCTCCTGATCTTAATTAACTTCTCCACTACTGTTGCCATAGAAACTAGCAATGCAATCAATAAGATGCAAAGGTAGTAATGTGCAGGCAGAAGCATTCTACATGTACAGTAACAACATTTATTTTAAGTCATGGGACAAATGAGTATTTGCAGTTAGATTAGAGGTAATCTTCAAAATTCAAAATGAGAAATGCAGTCTAATGGTAAACAAAGATGATAAGTTTTATCCGAACAACTCTGTTTCCTCTATTCCAATGTAAAACAAGCATAATGCCTAGGAAATGTAGGCTTGTATTTTTGTGTGGCTTCTTTTGATTTCCCTGATATTTCTTTAATCATGCCATAATCTGTTCTCTTTTCCATAAGCAAATAAAAAACAAGTAGCAAGACATATAAAACAATGCAAAAGCCAAGTTCCTTTGTATGACAGACTTGTCCAATTCTGTCCCCTTTTTTCACTCTAGATTCACAAGCTAATGACAGCTGACCCTTGAACAACATGGGTTTGAACTGTACAGGTCCACCTTTACAATGAATTTATTTCAATGGATGATTTACAAAAGATGTGTTACAGTACTGCATGACCCAACTTTGATTGAATGGAACTACAACTATGGGGAGCTGACTGTAAAGATGTACTCAGATTTCTGACTGTTGGGGGTTGGTGCCCCTAACATGTTTTTTAACAGTCAACTATATTCACAAAACCATACATTTGAGGCTGAGACCAAGACACACTTCTCCTAGATTTGCCCTTACCTGATTAAACAAACACCAGTTGGTGTAACTCTGCTAGTCCAGTGGTCCCTAGTCTTTATGGCACCGGGAACTGGTTTCCTGGAAGACAATTTTTCTAGAGACCAGGGGTTGGGGATGGGGGTAGGGAGATGGTTTTGGAATGATTCAAATGTATTACATTTATTGTACACATTATTTCTATTATTATTACATCAGCTCCACCTCAGATCACAAATTACCACACACAAATAACAGTACACTGGATGCTGTGGGAATCAACCCAGGCCTGTGAGAGTGGATGGTGCACTGCTAAGTCATGTCGGACTCTTTGTGACCCCATGGACTATAGCCCGCCTGGCTCCTCTGTATGTTGGATTCTCCAGGCAAGAATACCGGAGTGGTTTGCCATGCCCTCCTCCACGGGATTTTCAGAATCCAGGGACTAAACCTGTGTCTCTTACATCTCCTGCATTGGCAGGTGGGTTCTTTACCACTAGCCCCACCTCAGATCATCAGGCATTGAATCCCAGAGATTGGGGACCCCTGAATTAGGCCATGAATCAAAAGCTGAGGACAGTAGTTGCTAGAATGTTGACTGTGTTTCAGTTAGAATGCCCTGGTAACATTCTAGTTTAGGCATTCTGGATGTGATGATATTTGCCTGCTTCCATCCCTTCTGAGGTTTGTTACAGTGGTTTATTACCAATAATAGTTGACACAATAAAGGCAAACAATAGGTATAAATAATTTATTGGAAGAAAAAGAGTCAAGTCAGTTCAAGGTTATTTCTATATACTTTAAGTCTCTAGTACTTTGATGTGGTTATATGAATGTAGAAGAGTGGATTGAGAACTATTGGTTCAGAAACGTGGATTATAATAACTATTTTTCCAGTGCACTTTGGAGAAAAAAAATGTCAGAACAATTGTGGCAATCCATGATTACCTTTTCTTTCATCTTTCCTGTCTTGCTCTACTATGCCACCAAAAAAGAAGTCTGTTAAATTAATCTTAACCAATTCATGCAAAGATGGGCTCGATAAAGGACAGAAATGGTATGGACCTAACAGAAGCAGAAGATATTAAGAGGTGGAAAGAATACATAGAAGAACTGTACAAAAAAGATCTTCACCATCCAGATAATCATGATGGTGTGATCACTGACCTAGAGCCAGACATCCTAGAATGTGAAGTCAAGTGGGCCTTAGAAAGCATTACTATGAACAAAGCTAGGGAGGTGATGGAATTCCAGTTGAGATATTTCAAATCCTGGAAGATGATGCTGTGAAAGTGCTGCACTCAATATGCCAGCATATTTGGAAAACTCAGCAGTGGCCACAGGACTGAAAAAGGTCAGTTTTCATTCCAATCCCAAAGAAAGCCAATGCTAAAGAATGCTCAAACTACTGCACTCATCTCACATGCTAGTAAAGTAATGCTCAAAATTCTTCAAGCCAGGCTTCAGCAATATGTGAACTGTGAACTTCCTGATGTTCACGCTGGTTTTAGAAAAGGCAGAGGAACCAGAGATCAAATTGCCAACATCTGCTGGATGATTGAAAAAGCAAGAGTTCCAGAAAAACATCTATTTCTGCTTTATTGACTATGCCAAAGCCTTTGACTGTGTGGATCACAACAAACTGTGGAAAATTCTGAAAGAGTTGAGAATACCAGACCACCTGACCTGCCTCTTGAGAAATCTATATGCAGATCAGGAAGCAACAGTTAGAACTGGACATGGAACAACAGACTGGTTCCAAATCGGGAAAGGAGTGTGTCAAGGCTGTATATTGTCACCCTGCTTATTTAACTTATATGCAGAGTACATCATGAGAAATGCTGGGCTGGAAGAAAAAGCACAAACTGGAATCAAGATTGCTGGGAGAAATATCAATAATCTCAGATATGCAGATGACACCACCCTTATGGCAGAAAGTGAAGAGGAACTAAAAAGCCTCTTGATGAAAGTGAAAGAGGAGAGTGAAAAGGTTGGCTTAAAGTTCAACATTCAGAAAACTAAGATCATGACATCTGGTCCCATCACTATGGGAAATAGATGGGGAAACAGGGGAAACAGTGTCAGACTTTATTTTTCTGGGCTCCAAAATCACTGCAGATGGAGATTGCACCCATGAAATTAAAAAATGCTTCCTCTTTGGAAGGAAAGTTATGACTAACCTAGATAGCATATTAAAAAAGCAGAGACATTACTTTGCCAACAAAGGTTCATCTAGTCAAGGCTATGGTTTTTCCAGTGGTCATGTATGGATGTGAGTGTTGGACTGTGAAGAAAGCTGAGCGCAGAAGAATTGATGCTTTTGAACTGTGGTGTTGGAGAAGACTCTTGAGAGTCCCTTGGACTGCAAGGAGATCCAACCAGTCCATCCTAAAGGAGATCAGTCCTGGGTGTTCATTGGAAGGACTGATGCTAAAGCTGAAACTCCAATACTCTGGCCACCTCGTGTGAAGAGTTGACTCATTGGAAAAGACCCTGATGCTGGGAGGGATTAGGAGCAGGAGAAAGGGACAACAGAGGGTGAGATGGCTGGATGGTGTCACAGATTCAATGAACATGAGTTTGGGTAAACTCCGGGAGTTGGTGATGGACAGGTAGGCCTGGCGTGCTATGATTCTTGGGGTCGAAAAGAGTCAGACACAACTGAGCAACTGAGCTGAACTGGATGCATTTATAAAATACTAAGACATTTTCATATCAAATCATGTTTGACATCAACCACTGGTTTTTCATTTTTCAAATGGATTTGATGGTAATTGATTTACTGCATAGGTGGTTATTTTAAGATCTTATATTGTAAATATAGGTAGAGATAGACATACAGATAATTATAAAGTAAATAATAGGTCAGCCAATTTGGACTTCTGATATATTTTGGTTATACTAAGACTAGATTATGGTGTTTACATTATTTTTTACAATGTGATATCTTTCCTGTCTTAGATCAGATCAGATCAGATCAGATCAGTCGCTCAGTCGTGTCCGACTCTTCGCGACCCCATGAACAGCAGCACGCCAGGCCTCCCTGTCCATCACCAGCTCCCAGAGGTCACCCAGACTCACACCCATCAAGTCAGTGATGCCATCCAGCCATCTCATCCTCTGTCGTCCCCTTCTCCTCCTGCCCTCAATCCCTCCCAGCATCAGAGTCTTCTCCAATGAGTCAACTCTTCGCATGAGGTGGCCAAAATACTGGAGTTTCAGCTTTAGCATCATTCCTTCTAAAGAAATTCCAGGATTGATCTCCTTCAGAATGGACTGGTTGGATCTTCTTGCAGTCCAAGGGACTCTCAAGAGTCTTCTCCAACACCACAGTTCAAAAGCATCAATTCTTCGGCGCTCAGCCTTCTTCACAGTCCAGCTCTCACATCCAGACATGATCACAGGAAAGACCATAGCCTTGACTAGGCGAAACTTTGTTGGTAAAGTAATGTCTCTGCTTTTGAATATGCTATCTAGGTTGGTCATAACTTTCCTTCCAAGGAGTAAGCGTCTTTTAATTTCATGGCTGCAGTCACCATCTGCAGTGATTTTGGAGCCCAGAAAAACAAAGTCTGACACTGTTTCCACTGTTTCCCCATCTATTTCCCATGTAGTGATGGGACCAGATGCCATGATCTTCGTTTTCTGAATGTTGAGCTTTAAGCCAACCTTTTCACTCTCCACTTTCACTTTCATCAAGAGGCTTTTTAGCCCCTCTTCACTTTCTGCCATAAGAGTGGTGTCATCTGCATATCTGAGGTTATTGATATTTCTCCCAGCAATCTTGATTCCAACTTGTGTTTCTTCCAGTCCAGCATTTCTCATGATGTACTCTGCATATAAGCTAAATAAACATGGTGACAATATGCAGCCTTGACGTACTCCTTTTCCTATTTGGAAACAGTCTGTTGTTCCATGATCAGTTCTAACTGTTGCTTCTTGACCTGCATACAGATTTCTTAAGAGGCAGATCAAGTGGTCTGGTATTCCCATCTCTTTCAGAATTTTCCATAGTTTATTGTGATCTACACAGTCAAAGGCTTTGGCATAGTCAATAAAGCAGAAATAGATGTTTTTCTGGAACTCTCTTGCTTTTTCGATGATCCAGCGGATGTTGGCAATTTGATCTCTGGTTCCTCTGCCTTTTCTAAATCCAGCTTGAACATCAGGAAGTTCACGGTTCACATATTGCTGAAGCCTGGCTTGGAGAATTTTGAGCATTACTTTACTAGCGTGTGAGATGAGTGCAATTGTGTGGTAGTTTGAGCATTCTTTGGCATTGCCTTTCTTTGGGATTGGGATGAAAACTGACCTTTTCCAATCTTGTGGCCACTGCTGAGTTTTCCAAATTTGCTGGCATATTGAGTGCAGCACTTTCACAGCATCCTGTCTTAAATACTAGACAAATATAACAAAGAAATTGAAGATTTACGCATATCTAGCACATTATCTAAGTTATACTATGCTGTTATTTTTCTTGTTAATTTTTACTGATGCAGAGGACAACTAGTCTTAATTTCAATAAGCATGCTAACGAACTTTGAAGTATACAAATTTCACAATCACTCAACTCCAGTTAGCTTCAGTGCCATGCCATTTCTCTTCAGCTCTCTTAAAGTGTATGACTTTGATCTTTTTCCTTATCTAAACCTGCATCAAGAATTTTAAGATTGAAACCTCAAATCCTTTTTGTCCATTATGTCAGTCTTTACCAATTCTTAGTTTCTCTCCTCTGTAGAAAATTAATACTTCCCTGCCGTGTTAAATTCAGGAGTGAAGATAGAATATACGTGAGCTTATGAAATCCAAGTGAAAATGATGTATGTCACTTCTGAATAGAAGCTTTAAGAACACATGGTTTCCTTTAATTCACTTTCCTCCTTGTTACAATTAAAAGCAGAGTTGCAGATTTTGGCTCTTTTGTCAGTTTGGGGCCTAGAGTACTGACAGTGACAATTTGAATAGGTCATCCATCTAACTTGTAACAAAGACCAAGGAGAACATGATATAAATCCTCATTGCTTTTAAGTCTGTGGTCAGCAAACTAAGGGCTAATTTGTTTGTTCTTATGAGTAAAGATTTCCTGAACACAGCCAGGCCCATTAATTTATGTATTGACCGTGATGCCATTTGTGCTTCAGTGACAGGGTTGAATGGTTATGACAGATATTGTGACTCACAAAGCCTGAAATGTTTACCATCTGGTCCTTAGAAAAGGTTTTGGACCTAGCTTTAAGTCCCTGAGATTTCAGAGACATTTGTTACTGCAACTTAAACAACTAGGCTATCATTTCATTCGGTAACTCTTCTCTTTGTATTTGGTTGCAACCTAAGAAATGGATATAGATCACCATATTATTTGCTTTCAGGATTATATGATGGAGGAGGTGACCTTGAAGTAGAGGATGACCTGACTCTAGAGAATAAACAAGAAGAATAAAGCACAGAATTCAAGGGGCAGAGTCACATCTCAGAAAAAATCAACATGAGTCATGGCAAAACCACCTATCTCAGTCAGCTCAGGCTGCCATAATAAATACCATAGACTGGGTAGCTTAAATATCAGATTTTATTTCTCATAGTTCTGAAGTCAGGGGTTTGAGACCAGGGTGCCAGCATGGTAGAGTTCTGGTGAAAACCCTCTTCCTAACTGGTGGATGGCTGCCTTCTCACTGTGTCCTCAGCAGGGAGGGGATAGGGAGAAAGACAGCTCCATTCTCTTCTCTCTCTTTATAAGGACTCTAATCCCACCATCGGGGAAGGCAATGGCACCCCACCCCAGTACCCTTGCCTGGAGAGTCCCATGGACGGAGGAGCCTGGTAGGGTCCAGTCCATGGGGTTGCTGGGAGTCGGACACGACTGAGCGACTTCACTTTCACTTTTCACTTTCATGCATTGGAGAGGGAAATGGCAACTCACTCCAGTGTTCTTGCCTGGAGAATCCCAGGGACAGGAGAGCCTGGTGAGCTTCTGTCTATGGGGTCACACAGAGTTGGACATGACTGAAGCGACTTAGCAGCAGTAGCAGCAATCCCGCCATGGAATCCTCATGTTCCTGAACTCTTCTAAACCTAATTACCTCACAAAGGCCCTACCACCAAATATGACCACTCTGGATGGTTAGGGCTTCAAAATAGAAATTTTGGGGGGACACAAACATTCAGTTCATACCACAGCCCAATGCCAGGCTACCCAGTTGGTTGCCAAGACTGAAGAGTCAGGATGATGGGCAGTTGTCATATATGATATCATATAGAAGCCCTTTTGCTAGGCTAATAACTAAGGCAGTATTCTGGTCTTCAAGATGAAGACAGGCATATACAGGACAAGATAACAGACTCCTTAAATATGTGGGCAGCATTCTGAGCATGTTTCAGCATTTCAGAGGCAATTTGTTAAGAATAAAAAAGCAGGACATAAAACAGATAACCAGTTCTAAAGCCTGAGCAGATGGGTGTGGCAGTGAAGGATAAGTATTTAATGTGGAGAGGAGAAAAGAAAAGGCACCAATTCTGTGGATTTTGGCTTCCGTTGACAAAGAGAATAAACACAAGGGGGCCACAAGTGGCTCTGACTGGCCAATTTAATTCTCAGCAACTCTAGATACGGGAGGACACGTGCAACAGAGGATAGTGATCTATGACCCCACTCATTAAGACTGGTGCATAAAAATGGGCAGGACTGAGAATGGGAGGAACAAGCAACTGGGCTTTGATAACTTGGAGGAGGGTGGAGTCAATATATCTTCTTCCTATTTTATACTAAACTATACCTTTGCCTTTATCATCATCTTTAGTCATTTCATCTTTTTGTATTCTCACAGGCTATCCATCCCTTTTCTGGTTTAGTTTGTTCCTTAAGCAATCTAGATTCTATGTTCAGCGAGTTCATGTATATTTTGTTTGAGCTCCAACTCTTTTTAGTCTTCTGCTCACAAATCCTTTTGCAGCCACAAACTTGTTTAGATCCCTGAACTCTTCTTTCCTGGCTTCTTAGCTTCACTTGAGAAACTCACTAAACATTGACGATCAGTTCTACTACAAACAGGTTCTTCCTAAACTTGGCAGGATCTAAAATGCAATGCAGCAATTCTCACTCTTCTCTCATTGATTCCCAATTATAATTTGTGCATTATAATTTCAACAGCTGTTCCATACTATCTTCAAACCCTGGTTTCAACCCTTTATTCATTCAAAAAATAATCTTTTAGCATTTATTATACGTCAGGCTCTCTGCTAGCTCTTAGAGAAACAGTAGTGAATGAGATTGGTTTGGCCCCTGTCTTTGTGGAGTTAGTGAGTGAGACAAACAGAAGCTAAGCAACAAATATATATTGTGATTAGGGAAATAATAGAGGATAGCTATGCAGTAGACGGAGAAGGCAATGGCACCCCACTCCAGTACTTTTGCCTGGAAAATCCCATGGATGGAGGAGCCTGGTGGGCTGCAGTCCATGGGGTCGCTAAGAGTCGGATATGACTGAGCGACTTCATTTTCACTTTTCATTTTCACACTGGAGAAGGAAATGGCAACCCACTCCAGTGTTCTTGCCTGGAAAGTCCCAGGGCCGGGGGAGCCTGGTGGGCTGCCGTCTCTGGGGTCACACAGAGTCGGACACGACTGAAGCGACTTAGCAGCAGCAGCAGCAGCATGCAGTAGACACTTAACACAATTCTTCCCACCTCCTAAGTTTTGCTTTATCAAATTAAAAGCTAGAAAAGTGCTTTTCTTGCCTCCTTGCAGTTCAGAATTTATGCCTATGACTAAAGCCTACCAATCAGATCTACCAACATGTCAATTCAGGAGAGACTAATTTAAGATAAAAAAAAAAAAAGCTAAATAGAACTTAATGTGGCAAGGGTGGGAGACAGGGAGCCACCATTCAGTTAGTAAGGACAAAGGACCGAATGATGGCAGTTCAAGTCCAGGGTTAATGGTTTTGTTATACCAGCAGTAACAAAGATATGGGCTCTTCAGAAGAATTTCAGACATTTCTTTTCCTGTTGATATAGCCTCCAAGGCTGATTCTCTAGCCTTTTGCTCTGATATATTGTCTTCTATTTAATATTCTTTAATAAAGTTCTTTTCTGCTTAAGCCCATATATATGTAATAAATAGAATATTTGGAACTATACAGAAGCAATAAATAACTCAGGTGAGAGTAGGTTTTACAATATTGCATGGAAAAATCAACATTCACATTGAAACCCAAAGGATACACAGGGTTGATTTAAATGAAGCAAGAGTGGAGCAACTTTCCAGGAAGAGAATGTAGTTGAGAAGTGAGGGAACAGGGACCACAGCACATAGATGGAATTCAGTGACCAAAGGAATCCGTGAGGGTAATGAGGAGGGCATGAGTTAGTGATGAAAAAATGAAACTATAGGACAAAATAAAACCCAAATCAGTCTGATTATTAAAGCCAGGTAAGGAATTTGAATTGACTCTTAGAGCAATGAGCTTATGAAATATTTTAGGTGAATAGGGAAACAGTCAGATATATAGTCTAGGAAGATCACTGTGGCTTAAGTTGGGAAACTATATTGGAATGGGACAAGGCAGGGAGATTGCAATGGTTTGGGTCAGAATTTCTGGTGGACTGAGCAGGAGGGGCACAAGAGGGAAAGGAAGAAAGAGACTTATTTGAGAAAATACTTTACACGTTAATTTATAGAAATGACTAAGGTAATTTAAAATCTGCTTCTTTAACTTTCATCTTTTTCACTTCAAGTTTTATTCATTTGTTTTCAAATAATTATTTTTTCCCTTTCTTTTGTCTCGTGTTTTATATGCTAGAGACTATTCCTGGCATCAGGAACGTAATCAGTGAATGAGTAAGATGGAGTATCTCTTCTTATGGAGAATAGAAGAGGCAAATTAAATAGATAGTGAGGAAGATGATATCATTGAATTGTATGTGCCCTTTTAATTAAAGCAGGGAGATAAAGTAGGGAGATATGACAAAACATGACCTGAGTAGGAGCTCCATTATTTTGGGAGGTCAGAAAAAGCCTTTTTTAAGAGTCTCACATTTGACCCAAGACCTGAGCTGTGGGAATTTGCTGGTCATGAGGAGATTCTGGGAATGAGCATTCCAGGTAGAGAGCAAGCCAGGGAAAATGCAAATGGGGGAATGATCTTACGTGTATGAAGAACCATAAGAAAGTAAATGTGTCTGGAACAAGGGGTGAGTGGAAAAAGAAGGAAAGGCGGATGGAGAGGTGAACATAGGACAATTTATGGAAGATCTTGAGAGACCATTAGGAATTTTCATTTTAAGTATGATATTGCTGTATATTCATCCTTCTTTTTAGCTTCTTCAGAAGGAAAAAAAAAGTACAGTCATCCCTCAAGATTCATGGGAGATTGATTCTAGGACACCCCCGAATACCAAAACCTGCAGGTGCTCAAGTCCTTTATATAAGATGACACATATATAGTCTGTCCTCTGTATCAGCAGGATCTGGAAGGGTCACCTGTATCACCCAAACTCTACTAGAACTTTTTACAAATTGTCCTATTGTACCTTCAGCCTTTCCCTATTAAATGCCAAGTGTACTTAAGTTATTCTTTCAACAAATAGTTACTGAAAGTCTGCTTGTTATGTTTAGACACTGTGTGCTCCTATTACCAAGAAAAAAGAAACAAAAAGCCATTGTCCCCTCTTAACTGGGCAATTCCCTTGATGGAAAATTCCATCTCATACCTCCTTTTCCTTTCCACACAAATAATAATATTAATCTTTACCCAACAGCTTCTACTACTCAGAAGTCTCTGTAACATTACCTCACCATTTTGTATTACTTACCCCGAGAAATTTCATCAGTTAAGATCTACATGCGAATCCCAGGGGAATCTCTCCCTTGTCTCACCGCACTGATTCTTCTAATCATGTGCTTCTTTGTTTACTTTTGGTAAAAATCTCCTTTAATTTCTAAGTCTCTGAATACTCTCCATTCACCTCCTCTCTGACAATATGTCATCACTCATTCCCTGCCTTCTTTTTATTTTTTTTTAAATTTCAATCCCTTAGTTGTGTCTCTTATTTGTTCTATATCAGTCAGTTTAGTTGCTCAGTTGTATCCGACTCTTTGCGACCCCATGGACTGCAGCACACCAGGCTTCCCTGTCCATCACCTGCTCCTGAAACTTGCTCAAACTCATGTCAATTGAATTGGTGATGCCATCCAATCATCTCCTACTCTGTCATCCCCTTCTCTTCCCACCTTCAATCTTTCCCAGCATCAGGGTCTTTTCCAATGAGACAGTTCTTTGCATAAGATGGCCGAAGTATTGGAGTTTCAGCTTCAGCATCAGTCCTTCCAATGAATATTCAGGACTGATTTCCTTTAGGATTGACCGGTTGGATCTCTTTGCTGTCTAAGGGACTCTTAAGAGTCTTCCCCAACACCACATTTCAAAAGCATCAATTCTTTGGCACTCAGCTTTCTTTATAGTCCAACTCTCATATCCATACATAACTACTGGAAAAACCATAGATTTGACTAGATGGACCTTTGTTGGCAAAGTTACGTCTCTGCTTTTTGATATGCTGTCTAGGTTGGTCATAACTTTCCTTCCAAGGAGTGTCTTTTAATTTCATGGCTGCAGTCACCATCTGCAGTGATTTTGGAGGCCCCCAAAATAAAGTCTGTCACTGTTTCCATTGTTTCCCCATCTATTTGCCATGAAGTGATGAGACTGGATGCCATAATCTTGGTTTTCTGAATGTTAAGTTTTAAGCCAACTTTTTCACTCTCCTCTTTCACCTCCATCAAGAGGCTCTTTAATTCTTTGCTTTCTGCCATAAGGGTAGTGTCAGCTGCACATCTGAGGTTATTGATATTTCTCCCTGCAATCTTGATTCCAGCTTGTGCTTCATGCATAAATTAAATAAGCAGGGTGACAATATACAACCTTGGCGTACTCCTTTCCTGATTTGGAACCAGTGTGTTGTTCCACGTCCAGTTCTAACTGTTGCTTCTTGACTTGTGTACAGACCTCTCAGGAAGCAGGTCAGGTGGTCTGGTATTCCCATCTCTTTAAGAATTGTTCTATATATACTTTTTTTAAAAAAGAAAATATGTTTCCTTAATAAAAACTACCTAGATGGACTATTTTTAAAATAATATTTCCTTGAAAATTATAATTCCGTATATATCTTGGACTACCACTTTAGAAAAGGATTTACTGTTTATTTTATTTGGAATGTCTCATGAAACAATTGAATTCAGTCTTTGAAGTGAAACTGATCTTTTCTACCCCTAAGCCCTGTAATCCTCCTCTATTTTCTGATCTCATTTTATTCTTACTGTAACTGTCCTTTTGGATGCTCACTCTTTGCTTGTCATGGCCTTCAGGCTCATCTTCCTTCCCTCCCCTTTTCTGCATGCCATAGGCAAAATGAAAATTTCCGAAAAGACAGATGCTATTCTGTCATTCCCCAGGCTAAATACACAATGTACAAATGTGGTATTTAAGGTTTTCCTGACCCCATTACACCTTACGCTTCCAATTTTATCTCTGTTGTTGTTCTTTAGACTTCCTCTGTCCCCATCAATCTCAAATTCTCATTATTATGAAAAATTACACTTCCCTACCTCTAATACTATCCAATAGTGAAAAACTTTTTCTTATTTTTCTCTTACTTCATTCTATTGAGACTCTTACTGTTTTTACAAGTCCTAGTTTAAATATTTCACCTAAAACTAAAGCTATTTTAAGCAGTAAATAGTATGCTAGAGACTTTTAATATGCTAGAGCCTATTCCAGGTGTCAGCAGAATCCACCTCTACATTTCTTTCATTCCTCTACAGTGAAAATCAGGAACTCATTTTCTCAACAAGTATTTTTTGCACTCCAGCTACTGCCAGGCACTGTTCACTCCTCCAGTGAGTTGCAGCCATGACTAAGACAAAGTTTATGCTATCAGGACCTTATATTTAAGTGTGTGGAGACAGACAGTGAATTAATATGCAAAGGGATATAAGTATAATAATAACTAGTGTGAATGCTAGAGAGAAAACTAAAACAGACTAAGGGTATAGAGTGTATCTAAAGCTGCCTCTAGATAAAGAGGTCAGACATCATTGTTCTGAGGAGTTTGGAAAGTGAATAAGTAAAATATATCTGATGATTAACTTTATGTGTCAACTCGACAGAGCTAAGGGATGCCCAGAGAGCTGGTAAGATATTATTTCTGGGTATGTCTGTGAGAGTGTCTCCAGAAGAAAATAGCATTTGTGTCAATAGACATCCTGAAGCCCAGCTTCCCCATGTGGCTAGGGGCCTGAATAGAACAAGAAGATAGAGGAAGGTAAAAGTCACTCTTTCTGCGTAAGCTGAGACATTCATCTTCTCTATCCAACTATCTGGAAGAGGAATCTTCTAGGAAGAGAGACCAGAAGCTGCAAATGCTGAGTATACATGGTAGACGGGTAGGAAGACATGGAGATATGTGAGGCTAGGGCACAATGAGTGAGGGGGAGGGCTCAGGAGGTAATGCAGGAGAGGAAAGGAGAAGCCAAACCATTGAGAGCCTTGGCGGCCATGGGAAGAATGTGCTGGAGGCCACTGGAGTCTGACATGATCAGATCTACAGTCTGGCTGCTATGTAGACTAGACTGTGGGTGGCCAAGAGTGGAAATAGTGAGACAAGAGGTTATTACAGAAATGCACCAAGAGATAATGGTGGTCTAACATCATGGTGGAATCATGCCCTCCTTTGCACCAAGCACCCATTATAACACTTAAAACACTGGACTTTGCATTTTGGGTATTTGTCTGTAAGGGTGTCACCCCATCCTGAACAGGGACTACACTTGTCCACTTTTGTATTTTGTAGAGTGTCTATGTCTAGTGCCGCAATTCACACACAGATTTGATGGGATGAACTGCATTTCTCATCCTTTCTCTGTAATTCACACTCTTTGAGACCTTTATTTAGACTCTACTCAGTTTCTTTTCTTTTTTTTAAAATAGGATACATAATGACAGTTTCTTCAGAATTTTCTCCTGGGTCTTAATTTACAATCTTTTAGCTGTCTTTGTTTCCTTTCTCTGAAATGTAGTATAGTTGGCTCCCTTTTAAGTTGTTAAGTAGAAGTCTCCAATATTGATATAGTCTTGGGTACTTTATAAACAAACTCTCTGGGTTTTCATTTTGTTTGGGGACGAATTTTACTAAAATAAACATTCTATTAAAAAATAAATTTATAGATTTGGGATCTGAAGGCAAAGTGACTTGAAACTCCAATGTTAAAGATTTATCTGGTGAAAAGAAATGTTTAAAAATCTAAAACGAGCAAGTCCCTTTTCAAATTATAGACTATATTAGGAAACTGCCTTGTTCTGATGTGCTGGATTTGAAAGTAAAGAGAAGGAGTCACCTCCCTTCTTTATTTTTCTATTTACATGACAAATGGACTGACAAATGAGGTTAAAATGCATTATAAGGAAATCATTAGGCAATGTGGTATTGGATAATCTACCTTTCTACTTGAGATCCACCTTAGATGTTTCTGGTCCAAAGGGGAGGTATTGTGATCCAGCAGCAAATCTGGCTTATATATATATAAAATGTTACTTGACTTCTGCCAGAGAATCAATGTTCGGCTTGATAGCACATGATTAGCTATGGGTGAACTGCGACAATTCATTTTAATTTCTCTAAGTTTCAGTTTTCCTTTTTCTAGATAGGAGGAAACAGTAATAAACCTATAATACAGGATTGTGGGGAGAATTAAAAGAGATAGATATAAAGTATTTATATGAATATGTGGGTAATACATAACACAACAAATAATGAACTTTTGCCTCTGCATCGCTTTTCTTGGCTGTCATGCTGATATTCTTCTTTGTTCAACTTAGATTCATCCATTCTTAGCCCAGAATGCTGACTGCCTGAGAAAACTTCATCTAAACGCCCTTAGCTGGCTTTTCAATGGGCTTAGCTAGAGATTTCAGTGGGGACTGGGAGCACAGGAGAACAGAGGAGGGAAGGTATTCCCCCTGTAGCTCCACTTTCATGCTGACCTCCTGGCAGTGGCTGGGTCCCTCTTTATCTGCTGCTTTGCTCATAGTTCCTCCTCTGTGTACCCATCCCTCATTGGATCCACTAGCACTATTCCCACCTCCTGTAGCTAGTGATTGGGTGATAACACCCCTTTTTGGTCCCCTGAACCCTGTCTATACCTCTGAAAGTAGTCCATTTGATACTTCTTTTCACTTTAACCACTGGAGTGGAATTGTGTTTGCTTCTGTGGATCTGGACTGATACCTTTCAAATTCTTCCTTTCAGCTAAAACTGGTTTTGTTACGTTTGGGAAAGATTTCTGACTCATGGAGCAGGATTTACTTTAAGTCAGCAAATATTTGCTACTGTCCAGGCAATGGGGATATCTAATCAAGACATAACCCCTGATCTCAAAGAGTCTGCAGTCTATTGGAGTATTAGGGGTGAGCAGGAGACAAAGGCAATCTTTGCAAAGGTAAATATTTAAGTGCCAAGAGCATAATAATGTCTAAATTATAGGAAACTGTATATAAATAAAGTTGAGAACAAACATTTCCACAAAGAGACTCTATTAATTTTGAGGGTGAATAGAAATCCATCAGATGGAGATGGGAAGATAAATTTTTTCAATCAAGAAAACAGCATATGCAAAGACTTCAAATTATAAAATTACTTGGTACCTTTGGTGAACATTTAGAAATAATGAGGGTTGGAAAAATTAAGATATGGGCAGAAGGCATGAGGGGAGGAGCATGGTTACAGGAGTATTATTGAAGCAGCAGGAGCTGTGGATGCAGAAACGGTCAAGGACAAGACCACAGAGGTTTTATATGACACCCCAGGAAGTTTGAACTCTATCCTAATAATATATATGCTAAGCTAATGCTAAGTCGCTTCAGTCGTGTCCGACTCTGTACGATCTCATAGACAGCTGTCCCTGGGATTCTCCAGGCAAGAATACTGGAGTGGGTTGCCATTTCCTTCTCCAATGCATGAAAGTGAAAAGTGAAAGTGAAGTCGCTCAATCGTCTCCGACTCTCAGCGACCCCATGGACTGGAGCCTACCAGGCTCCTCCGTCCATGGGATTTTCCAGGCAAGAGTACTGGGGTGGGGTGCCATTGCCTTCCCCGATATGCTAAGCTAGTGATTCCTTTTAAGCAATTGGGATATTCAATTCAATTTGTAGTATTGGAAAAAGAACAGTGAAAGGGATGTGGATAATGGAGGGAACAAGATTGCAGATTGGGAGACAAGATAGACTTGTTATGGTCTAGAAAGGAGAGGATAAGAAGAGACCAAGAAAATTTAGTAAGGGGTGGAGAAAAAGAAAAGGAGACTTATTTGAGAAACTTTGGTAAGTAGTATGGATAAGCTTTAATGAAAATCATAGGTGAGAGCAGATAAAGACACCTAGGGTGGCACTGATTTTCTGACTCTTGGTGGATGTTGGCACCCCTGGCTATTAGCTTTGGTGGTGAGGAGAGTTAGTTTATTCCATTTGAATATGTTGAGATGAAATATTTGTGGCAGATGCCAGACTCTGGTTTTATGAGAACTTAAGCTAATACAATTGTGGAAACCTCTTTAAGAAGAGAATTCAAAAGGTAAATACTAATTCTGCTAGTGCGTTAGCATCAGTCTTTGGAAAAGCAGCTATACTATATGTGATGAGAAAGAATATGGCAATAAGGTAGTTGAGAGAAGGGTTTTGCATGAAACCAACCCCAATTGGGGTACATTCTAAAAAAATTAAAAGATGTCCTGAAATCTTTATAATGTCAGTATCAGGAAATACAAAGACAGACTCAGAAACTGTTCCAGGTTAGGGAAAGTAACTATAGTAAATTTTGTATAAATCTGGTATTATGTCAAAATTAAAACACTGTCTGTCTCCAAAACCTTACCCTTCTTAAAAGCAATCTTGATTCAAATCCCACTTGTGCCACCTTGTAGTTTTATGTATTGATGCAAATTATATACCTTTTTTCTGTCTTATTTGCTTTAGCTATTAGTTAGGTGTACTAATAGGTCACTGTGAAAATTAACTAACATGAAAAGATGTAATATTTGTAAACTGTTTAGCAAGGTTCCTAGAAAATATTTTCAATAAATTACCACTATTTTGATTAACAATGTTTTCCATTCTAGATAGTTGCAAGGGAAACAATGTCTTCAAAATATAGACAAATTGTAGAATATCTATTAGGGCAAGAAGATAGACATGGTAGAGGAGTGAAAGATGAAACAGCTGGAGTGGGTGTTGTTGTTATTGTTCAGTCACCAAGATGTGTCTGATTCTGTGACCCCATGGACTGCAGCACACCAGGCCTCCCAGTCCCTCACCATCTCTCATAGTTTGCCCAAATTTATGTCCATTGAATCAATGATGCCATCCAAACATCTCATTCTCTGTTGCTCTCTTCTCCTTCTGCCTTCAATCTTTCTCAGCCTCAGGATCTTTTCCAATGAACTGGTGCTTTGCATATAGTCAGGTGACTATATTATTGGAGCTTCAGTATCAATCTTTCCAATAAATATTCAGAGTTGATTTCCTTTAGGATTGGTTTGATCTCTTTGCTGTCCAAGGGACTTTCAGGAGTCTTCTTCAGCACCACAGTTTAAAAGCATCACTTCTTCTGTGCTCTGACTTCTTTATGGTCCAACTCTCACATCCATACGTTGACTACTGGAAAGACTATCCATATAGTTACATGGACCTTTGTTGGTAAAGTGATGCCTTTGCTTTTTAAAACACTGTCTAGATTTGTCATAGCTTTCCTTTCAAAAAGCTTTTGTCTTCTAATTTCGGCTGAAGTTGCCATCTGCAGTGATTTTAGAGCCCAGGAAGAGGAAATCTGTCACTGCTTCCACCTTTTATTTGCCATGAAGTGATTGGACTGGATCCCATGATCTTAATTTTCTTAATATTGAATTTTAAACTAGCTTTTTACCCTCCTCTTTCAGCCTCATGAAGAGGCTCTTTAGTTCCTCCTCACTTTCTGCCATTAGATTGGTTATCATCTGCATATCTGAGGTTGTTGATATTTCTCCCAGCAGTCTTGATTCCAACTTGGGCTTCATCCAGCGTGGCATTTCGCATGATGTGCTCTGTATATAAGTTAAATAAAGAGGATGGCAATATACAGCCTTGTCGTACTCCTGTCTCAATTTTGAACTAGTCAGTTGTTCCATATAAGGTTCTAACTGTTGCTTCTTGACCCGTACACAGGTTTCTCAGGAGACAGGTAAGATGGCCTGGTATTCCCATCTCTTTAAGAGTTTTCCACAGTTTGTTATGATATACGTAGTCAAAGGCTTTAGCATAGTCAATGAAACAGAAGTAGATGTTTTTCTGGAATTCTCTTGCCTTCTCTGTGATCTAACAGATATTGGAAATTTGATCTCTGATTCCTCTGCCTTTTCTAAACCCAGCTTATACATCTGGAAGTTCTTGGTTCAAGTTCTGCTGAAGTCTAGCTTGAAGGATTTTGAGCAAAACCTTACTAGCATGGGAAGTGAGTGCAATTGTCCAGTACTTTGAACATTCTTCAGTTCTGCCCTTCTTGGGAACTGGAATGATGATGACCTTTTCCAGTCCTGTGGCCACTGCTGGGTTTTCCAAATTTGCTGACCTTTTGAGTGCAACACTTTAGCAGCAGCATCTTTTAAGGATTTTAGATAGCTCTGCTGGAATTCCATCAACTCCACTGGCTTTATCGGCAGCAGTGCTTCTTAAGGCCCATTTGACACTCCAGGATGTCTTGTGTGAGTGATTACTCCATTGTGGTTATCCAGGTCATTAAGATCTTTGAGGTACAGTTCTTCTATGTAATCTTGCCATCTTGATCTGTTCTGTTTCTACTAGATCTTTACCATTTCTGTCATTTATTGTGCCCATCTTTGCATGAAATTTTCCTCTGATATCTCCAGTTTTATTGAAGAGATCTCTAGTATTTCCCCTTCTGATGTTTTCTTCTATTTCTTAGCAGTGTTCTTTGAAGAAGGCCTTCTTGCCTCTCCTTGCTATTCTTTGGAACTGTGCATTCAGTTGAGTATACCTTTCCCTTTCTCCCTTTCTTTTCACTTCTCTTCTTTCCTCAACTATTTGTAAAGCCTCCTCAGAGAATACTTTGCCTTCTTGTATTTCCCTTTTTGGGGATGGTTTTGGTCAGCGCCTTCAGTACAGTATTATAAACCTCTGTCATAGTTCTTCAGTCACTCTGTCTACCAGATCTAATCTCTTGAATTTATTCATCACCTCCACTGTATAATCATAGAGGATTTGATTTAGGTCATACTTGACTAGCCTAGTGGTTTCCCCTGCTTTCTTTAGTTTAAACCTAGTGGGTGTAGTATAGGTATTGAAATAGGGCCAGCAATTAATCAAAGTTTAATATGGGGAGTGGTGAGGACAGAATTTTAAGACAGAGAAAAAATTAGATGACGAATAGGGTGCTAAGTATAGCCTGATGATGCTAGGCATGGGAGGTATGGTCGGTGGATCTGGGCTTTAGATTTCCATCATAGTTGTAAAGTTGTTTTGGGTCAAAATTGGCAGAAGATCCAAAATGATTTTCTAGTGGGATTTGGAAGACCCTGCTTTGCAAGATTACCCTGTCAACAGGATTTCTATAATTTATTTCCCAGATGTTCAACATATAATGTCTGTGTTAAATCTCTCTAGCTCTATTTTGGGAAATCAGAGCAGCTTTGTGTTGAAAAGTCTATGTACAGGGACAGGCATAAAAAGAAACATCATTTCTTGTTTATCCAAGAAGCCCAGTTTGAAAGATAAAATTGGGTATATTGTTATTATTTACATTTCTATTGTTAAATTTCTCTATTCTTTCTTTAAGGATCACCTCTTGAATATTTTCTTAGTCTGTTCAGTCTGCTATGAAAAAGTACTATAAATGGGTAGCTTATAAACACTGTAAGTTCAGGTCTCACAGTTTAGGGGCTAGAAAAATCCACTATCATGACATTGGACAGTCTTCAGTGACTTGTGAGTGACAGCTTCCTAGATGACTACTTTTTCCACTGTAAACTGATGCAAGGGACATGTGAACTTTCTTAGGTCTCTTTGTAAAGGTATTAATCCCATTCACGAAGACTCCACCCTCGTGATCTAATTGCTTCACCTTATAATGCATACATCTCACCTTGGGCATTAGGTTTCAACAAATGAATTTTGTGGACACACATTTAGACCATAGCAATTATTAAGATCATATTCTACTCTCCTTTATATTTCTAGAATCTTTATTTTTTATTGAAGGATAATTGTATTTTTTATTGAAGGATGATTGCTTTACAGAACTTTATTGTTTTCTATCAAACCTCAATATGAATCAGCCATAGGTATAGATATAGCCACTCCCTTTTGAACTTCCCTCCCATCTCCCTCCCCATCCCACCCCTCTACATTGATACAGAGCCCCTGTTTGAGTTTCCCGAGGCATGCAGCAAATTCCTGTTGGCTATCTATTTTACATATGGTAATGTAAGTTTCCATGTTACTCGTCATACATCTCACCATCTCCTCCCCTCTCCCCATGTCCATAAGTCTATTCTCTGTGTCTGTTTCTCTATTGCTCCTACTCTGCTGCTGCTGCTGCTATTGCTGCTGCTAAATCGCTTCAGTCTTGTCCAATTCTGTGTGACCCCATAGACAGCAGCCCACCAGGCTCCCCCGTCCCTAGGATTCTCCAGGCAAGAACACTGGAGTGGGTTGCCATTTCCTTCTCCAATGCATGAAAGTGAAAAGTGAAAGTGAAGTCGCTCAGTCATGTCCAACTCTTCACGACCCTATGGACTGCAGCCTACTAGGCACCTCCGTCCATGGGATTTTCCAGGCAAGAGTACTGGAGTGGCTTGCCATTGCCTTCTCCTCTCTATTGCTGCATTGTAAATAAATTGTTCAGTTCCATTTTTCTAGATTCCGTATATATGCATTAGAATACGATGTTTATCTTTCTCTTTCTGACTTACTTCACTCTGTATAATAGGTTCTAGGTTCAGCCACCTCATCAGAACTGACTCAAATGCATTCCTTTTTATGGCTGAGTAATATTCCACTGTGTATGTGTACCACATGCCTTTATCCATTCATCTGTCGATGGACATCTAGGTGGCTTCCATGTTCTAGCTATTGTAAATAGTGCTGCACTGAACAATGGGATACATGTGTCTTTTTCAATTTTGGTTTCTTCAGGGTATATGCCTAGGAGTGGGATTGTGGGGTTGTAAGATGGTTTTATTCCTAGTTTTTTAAAGAATCTCCATACCATCTTCCATAATGGCTGTACCAATTTACATTCTCACCAACAGTGCATGAGGGTTCCTTTTTCTCCACACCCTCTCCAGCATTTATTGTTTGTAGACTTTTTGATGAGGGCCATTCTGACCAGTGTGAGGTGATATCTCATTGTAGTTTTGATTTGCATTTCTCTAATAATGAGCGATGTTGAGCATCTTTTCATATGTTTGTTAGCCATCTGTATGTCTTCTTTGGAGAAATGTCTGTTTAGGTCTTTTTCCTACTTTTTGATTCAGTTATTTGTTTTTCTGGTATTGAGTTGAATGAGCTGCTAGTATATTTTGGAAATTAATCCTTTGTAAGTTGTTTCATTTACTATTATTTTTTCCCATTCTGAGGGCTGTCTTTTCACCTTGCTTATAGTTTCCTTTACTGTGCAAAAGCTTTTAAATTTAATTAGGTCCCACTTGTTTACTTTTGTTTTTATTTCCACTACTCCAGGAGGTGGGTCATAGAGGATTTTGCTTTGATTTATGTCATTGAGTGTTCTGCCTATGTTTTCCTCTAAGAGTTTTATAGTTTCTGGTCTTACATTTAGGTGTTAATCCATTTTGAGTTTATCTTTGTGTTTGGTGTTAAGAAGTGTTCTGATTTCATTCTTTTACACGTAACTGTCCAGTTTTCCTGTCTTGTTTTCCCAGCACCATTTACTGAAGAGGTTGTATTTCTAGAATCTTTTATAATGCCTTCAAGGTAGAGGTATAGAGTGTTGATTATCAAGAAAAGCTTGTTGAATCAATGATTCAAGGGTTAAGTGCTTCAATGATGACATGGGAGTAGTTTTATTATGAAGCAATTTTACTTTTAGTGTTATTTGTTATTGCATTTTGGCTGTAGGTACTATTTATGAACTTGATTGTTTCAAGGTTTGGTTTGCAATCTTTAGATGGAGGGGAGAAATAACATGTTCATCTTGATTTTAAAAACGGGTACTGTGAAGCAAGTCTGCAGAAAGCTGTTACTTTTTTAAGTGCATAGACCCTATGTTAAAAAGAACAGAATAATAGTATTTTTATTAGGTGTAGGACATTAAAAAAAATGACATTCACATCCATCTTCATAATGCTCACCTTTTCCCTCCTCTGACTGACTTTAAAAATTAATTTGATTATAGAACTGTCCTATAGGGTTAATCACAAATGATTCTGCCTATTAAAAATAGCAAAGGTATAAATAAATGGACTTAAAATAGCTCCTACTCAGAAATTGTGCTTACAGATCCGCAGGATATTGACTCAGTAGTACACTACCTCACTCTGTGAGTGCAGTTTCTTAGAATAATGATGTGGAGTGTGTACCAAGTGTTCTAATTAAAACCCATGGTCATTCATCTATCTAATTGCAACAATGCCCTCCAGGATACTTCCACTCCAAGTGTACCATTCTTCTTTTGCCTGAGCAAGTGACTTTAAAACCACCTGGCTTTGTGCCAGGACCTGAAGTGAAAAATTTACTGACTGTGATATCACACTAGTAACAGAATTACGAATGAAAAATTAAAGAGGACAGGCAAAGAAGCTAGATTTTCTATCAGGTTTCTGGAGGTATAGCTTATAAGGTTTCAGTATTAGCTGTCATAATATCTAATTTTCTCCACAAATTAATAGAAGTCATCTGTTAATAAAAGACTTTCTAAAATACACTGTAACCTCTGAGTTCCCGAGCTAAAGAAATAAAAAAAAATGAAGCTTTAAGGAGATAGACACCATTATTGGCTATGCTTTCTTATAGATTTAATCCGGAAGGCTGGGAAACTGTATCCAGGAGCCCTCAGGGCTAGTCCTTAGGTTAACACAAAAATAAATTTAGCCCATACCAGAAATATCCAAGACTACAGTGAAATAACTTCACAGCATCCTGTGGATAATGTGTCTATAAATGCTATTTTCTTTTAGAGTATATTGTGTTGTTAGTTTGATTGATTATATCCTGTGAAGATGGGTTGAAATAGGCAGAAAGTACTTTTTGATATGAACAATAAGATATCATCATCCTATCAGAATCATGAAGGCTACTATTTATTTCTTTATTAACTATGTACCAGACACTACTTAAGTGATTTACATATATTAACTCATTTAATCCTCAGAACCATTACATGGAAGATTACAATTTTTATCTCATTTTAAACATCTAAACTGAGGTACAGAGAGGTGACACAAGATCAATGTTGTATATTCAGGGAGTGGTAGTGTTGGATTTAAACACAGTCTTCTGGCTCCATAGCTCAAATGACACATCCATATATGCTACTGGCCATTTCAGTGTTTGAATTTATACAGGCAGCAGTGAACTCTCCAATCATATTTCCATTTTTACCTCACAGAATAAATAGAAGACATTTGGGCTAAATAGGTAATATAATCCATTAAGCAATGATATTATTAATGTCTCTTGAATTAAGTGGTAGATATTGAAAACTGGAACAACCATCCCTGTAAATCATTGTAACCGCAGAATGTTTTGAGCACTTGTTTGCTCAAAACCTTGCCTCACTTACATCAATCACTTCTGAAGCTTCACAGTATCCCCCTCCTAATATCCCCCTTCTAAGGACCTGAGTCTAACCCCTAAATAACAAAATCATGCATTTATTTACTTCTTCGATTGACACTCTGTTTCAGGATCATCTTTGTGGTGTTTTTCTTTGCTGAAGGAAGTCAGTAAAACTCATGTTGGTTACATATTAACAGATTTCTTTATTTAAGTTCCACACTTTGAGAATTACAAGATTCAGCTGAGGCCCCTCTACTTGGTTATTTAAGCACTTCTCTTTCAAGGCCATTTGCACCTGTTCAGCTCAAGGTTTCTGGCAGCCCGTGGCGAATCACGTATTCTGCCTGAGCTCTGATTTTGTGAAAGACAAAATGTTTATAGAACATGGAGTTTATTTTGTCTTGTGAAAATTCCATTTTACCCGTTGCAGTCCTTATTTTTCTAAAGAGACTTGTCTTCATGGTAGGCCATAGTGATTCCCATTACCTGGTGTTTGATTCTAATCAACACAGCATTGAAAAGTGCTAAGATGTTACTTCCAAAAGTAGGTTATAATAAAAGTATTAATTATTGGAGGAGACAGAGAGGGAGAGAGGGGGTTGGGAGAGAGAAGAAGAAAGGCAGGAACAGGGTAAAGGGAAGTGTGGAAGAGAGAGGGGGAGAGAGGTTTATTAATTCAGAGTGAAGGCAGCTGCCATGTTTGAGCTGGCACGTGGAGAGGCACAGGTGGCAAGGATCTGGTTCTCCAGCCAATAGCCAGTGAGGGCTTACAGGTTAAATGAGCTTGGAAGTGGGTCCGTTCCTATTTGAGCTCTGAGATCACTGCAGCCTCAACAGACAACTGCACTAAAACCTTGTGAAAGATCCAAAATGAGAGATGATGCTACAGCTGGATTTATGACCCCCAAAAACCATAAGGTAATGCTTGTTGTTTGAAGCTGCTGGTTCTAGGGGTGGGGTGGGGATAACTTCTTGCATATTAAAAGATAAATGATACAGATCTTATACCTGAAAGCAGTGTGCCTCCATAGAAAAACCTGAAATGTGAGTGTGGCTTTGGAACTGGGTAGTAAACTTTGAAAAGAGGGTTAGTGAAAGTTTAAACTATGTTGAACTCCCTTTTAGTAGAAATATAGATTTTGAAGATACCACCAGTGAAGCCTCAAAAGAAGGTGGGGAACATGCTCTTGGAAAGTATAGGAAGTGGAGATGGGGAGTCCTTGTTATAGCAGTGGAAAGCTTGACAACTTTATTGCAAGTAGGAATGTGGAAAGTAGAATATGTGTCTTATGATCTGGATGATCAAGCTACAGAGACTTCCAAGCAATGTGTTGAAGGTGCTGCTTGGTTTCTTTTTGCTGCTATAATAAAATGGGAAAGAGATGTTAAAGGGAGCTGGGTTGTTGTTGGTTTTGAAAATCCTCAACCTCTTCTAGAAGGCAGGTGATACTAAACTTATGAAGTGTGTTCTAAGCACAAGTTGAATCTAAGATGCTGTTCAGAAAACACAATTTAGATATTGGACCAAGGGTGTGACTCTAAAATCTTTTGTTAAGAGTACCAACTGATTAGGGAGTTGCTGTAGACTACTATTCAGTCATACAAAAGGCCCTATGGAAAGATTAAGTGTGTGCCACAGAGGTTCTCTTAATGAAAAACAAAAGTACCCCAACATTCTTATCTTGAAGACATTTATGAATGTTAATTTTATCTAATAGAGTGATTCTCAATGAAATTCATAGGTGGCTCAAAAAATTTTTGGAATGAATTATATCAATAGAAACATGAGGGCTTAGATGTAGAGCAACAGATGCAGTGCATATAAAAAACAGTTGGGGCCCCAGATTTTACCCCAAATTTTCCTGCAACAGCCCCCATACAGTTGGAGACACAGCAGAGCTAGGAACAAATACCAGGGCACTTCTTTCTGGTTCACTTATTTTTTTCTAAATTTTTGTAAATCATTAACCTACACACAAGGAATTTGTCTTCCTCAAGGAAGAGATAACTGGACACTCTTATTATGGTAAATAACACCTGCACCCCAGTAGAGTACTCTTGTTATATGAACATCAAATCTTTACTTGGTTCCCTTGCTATTTACTTGGTTCCCTACCTATCCTGAGTCTGTGGTGTAAATGTCAGAGCCTTTAGAAATCCAAGATCCCCGGGCCCTTTATAGACAATGTCTCATTGAGATGTGTGCCCAGCAACTTACAAAATGAAACCACTGTAGACTGTTTGAAGAATTACTCAGAGGTTACACTGATTGAGTTTTATGCACGTCATCTGGGTGATAGTTTCCACAATGATATTATACCATTGGAAAGGATGATCATTAACCTTAAGTTTTAAATGATACTTTCACAGCTTCAATACTCAAAAGACAAATCTAAACTATTTGGCCCCAGTAATAATAGAAAATCTGGTAGCTCTAGACTTTGTATTAACCTGTACTATTCCCATCATTTTGTGCTGCATTTGGATAAATATTCTTAACTAAGTAGAATGCTCCTCTGAAGTGGAGGAGTTGGCCATTTGACTCTCCAAGGTAGATCCTAATACATTTTGTCTTACTTACTTGTCCTGAGTTCAGTAGTTTCTGCACATGACTTTGAAGCATTCTACAAAATCCAGTCATCACTCTTCTTTTCTACTTTGTGTACATCTCCAGTTTTAAATGTTGCTGTGTAGCCACTATCATATCAGGTGACCTGACAACTCATCCTTAACAAAAGAAGCAAAAGATCATACCCTGATTTGACTCTAAACTTTTTTTTTGAAAATGATGACGTCGGATCATCACAGTGCTGTAGATAAGAAATGAGACTGTGTTTGTGGCCAATCCTCTGGACTGGTCAGCAAATGGCCAGAAGCTAGTGTGACTTAGTACTAGAACCACCACCACCCCCCTTAATCAGTTAAAAAATTAGAACCACAGAATATATGACTTATATAATACCTGCATTTTTACTTAGAACCTCATATAGTTGTGTCCATATTTTAAAAAATCAACCAACTCAAAGACTCAACTCCTTATTTCTCAACCATAAGATTTTTGTCCAATCAATGGCACCCCACCCCAGTACTTTTGCCTGGAAAATCCCATGGACGGAGAATCCCGGTAGGCTCCAGTCCATGGGGTCGCTAAGAGTCGGACACGACTGAGCGACTTCACTTTCACTTTTCACTTTGATGCATTGGAGAAGGAACTGGCAACCCACTCCAGTATTCTTGCCTGGAGAATCCCAGGGACGGGGGAGCCTGGTGAGCTTCCGTCTATGGGGTCGCACAGAGTCGGACACGATTGGGGTGATTTGGCAGCAGCATAAGCAATAAAAGTTGTCCACTCACTTTCTGTGATGAAATACCAATTCACAGTTCCTTATAGTCTCTTTTGCTGAACTGAATAAGCCCAATTTGCTTGTATCATAACAGATTTATCTAAGAAGGTTTCACTGAAAATATCTAAAGTTGATTTACTTTGTCATTGTCTAAACTATGCTTTTTAAAGTTTTTAAGAAGCATCATGGATTTTCAATACATAGTATTGTAATTTTTCTTGATATTTTTGTTTATAAAGAATCTTGAAAGGAGTGATGACGTGAAGGATTGTGAATAAGCATATCTTGACATTTAAGAATAAAAATGTTATTTTAAAATTCTATCTTTATTGTTAATTCTGTCACTAGTAGTAAAAAAAAGCAAGGGTTGGCAGAGTAAAGCATCTTGCTCTGGCTTCTGCTGCCAATGCACAGTGTAGACAGGACTTGAACACAGGTTTCCTGACTCTGCTCCTAGATGTTAACTACCTGCGTCCTGTCCCAAGAAACGCAGGGCTCTGAGCCCCTCAGGCTTACTTGTATTTCCAAGTGGCCTCACATCCAGAATAGCGGGGTTCACTCTGGTGACATCCACCTCTGTATAAGAGTGTTCCTTTCCCCTTTTCCCTTTTGCTTAAGCAAAGGAAGCTACTAGAGGAGAGTCTGAACCATTGATTATCCATAACTGCTCACTTATAAATAAAATGAAGTCTTCCCTGGTGGCTCAGCTGGTAGAAGAATCTGCCTGCAATGCAGGCAGGAGACCTGGGTTCTATCCCTGGGTAGGGAAGATCCCCTGGAGAAGGGAATTGCTACCCATTCCAGTATTCTGGCCTGGAAAATTCCATGGACTATATAGTCCATGGGGTTGCAAAAAGTCAGACATGACTGAGCGACTTTCACTTTCAGTGCTGAACAATTATTTGTAATAATTTTTCCCCAATCCTGAATATTTTAAAGTTGTATAGATAAGGCCTATGTTTATAATGATAGATTCATCTATGGTATAGGTCAAGGATCTAAACTCTGATATTGTATAAATGCCACTCTACCTCATAATCTTAAACATGATTTAATCTTTCAAAATGTGAATACCTGATGTGGGTCTAGCACTGCTCTATAGCCAGTGAGTGCTATAAGAGAAATGTGACAACTTCTCCTTCATGGTTACTCTTTTGTTAAGAAAAAGAAACAAAGACAAGGGAAATAATGAGTAGTTTTTGATTTTTATAGGATCAGAACAAATTCATGATGGAAGACCTATTTAAGCATGTGATGATGACTTAGCAAAATTGAGTCAACTATAAGTAGTTTTATACCGCTACCATAACTATATAGTAGTGATTTTTCTTTTAATTTGCCTTTTTGTTAATAGTTTGATAATATCTGATTTGGAGGTATAAGTATACAAAATTGGTGAAACTTTCAAATTTTAAGTATTGCCTAATAAAATGAATGTCCTTCTTTTATGAAAATTTAATTGATTCCTTTTGAAACACTGACCATTCATTTTATAAATTATATTCTCTCTGGATAGCCTCTTCCTTCTTTAAAAGTACTAGCATACTATCAGATCTGAAATCCTTGCCAAACAGAATCCCAAGCCTCTGTTTCAGATTCATTTTTCATCTCTTGTTAATATTAATTTTCTGCTTACCTTCTGCTGGGGATGTTCCTTGATAATATGGTGGTATTTTTTAAAAAAGTATTAACATTCTAATATAGGTGTAGATGTAAGCATTTAAGAATCCTTCACTTTGGGACGGTAATGAACTAAGAGTCAGGAAAAAAAAAAAAAAAAAAGCCACTAACTGTAAGAGAAGTTAAATATAGTCAAAGTAGGTCATTTTGTATTCTACTTTAAGTTCAGATAGGCCAGAGAACATTTTTATGCTGAATTAATCCTATTGTATCAAATGCACAAAAACCTCCAGGGAAGCCAGATTGTGTCACCTGAGGGCATATGATAGGTCAATTGACTCTTTTCTCAGGTTATGATCATCATTAATGATAATGGACATTCTGTTCTGGGACTGAGGTAAGGGCATACTCTTTTATTGAACATTGATGCCATTGAAAATAATAGACGTTTATATGGAAGAATTTAGGAGCATCTCGGGGAAGGTGGCTAGGGAAGGTCAATTCAGCAGAACAGAAATAGCATCCTTCCATTCAAAGGTGTTTGGCTAGAGCTTGAGTCAGTGGAGGGAAGTGGTGTTTGACAGATATGAGATTTCTCACCTTGATATTACTCATTTGTGGGCTTTCAATACACTCTCATTCCTTGGAAATTCATTTTTGTGTGTTCATTCATCTGTCCAAGCTAGAAAGTTGATGTGAGTAACAGTTTTCCAAAGTCTTCAATTGCAAGGAGATGTAAGGGACAAGCAGGAGAATAATAAATGCTTTGTCTTGCATGGTATGTTCAGTTCTGCCTGATAACATGTCTTATGGGTCTAGAAGATCCAGAACTGAGTAGTGTCAGATGATAACTGGAAGAATGTTTACATAATCACTGAGCTGAAGAGAAAAAAATGTTGTAGCTGGACAGAGAACTGAAATTAGAAACCTAGGGAAACAGGCCCAGAATCCAAACTGAAAAGAAGCAAAGGTGTAAGTGGGGAGAGAGTATTAGGACGGATAGCACAGGTGATTGAGAAAATGGAAAGAGCAGTGAGGGCCGGCGGAGAAGGCAATGGCACCCCACTCCAGTATTCTTGCCTGGAAAATCCCATGGACGGAGGAGCCTGCTGGGCTACAGTCCATGGGGTCACTAAGAGTTGGACACGACTGAGCGACTTCACTTTCCCTTTTCACTTTCATGTATTGGAGAAGGAAATGGCAACCCACTCCAGTGTCCTTGCCTGGAGAATCCCAGGGACAGGGGAGCCTGGTGGGCTGCTGTCTATGGGGTTGCACACAGTCAGACACGACTGACGCGACTTAGCAGCAGTGAGGGCCAGAACAGGTAAGATTAGGCAGTGTGTGCTCCAAGCCTTCCGTCGGTCATTTCTATGAAGTTCATAGGACATAAAATTTGTATGTGTTAGTGAAGGAAACTCCTAAAATAACAGTGATTGAAACAGGTTAGAGGTGTATTTCTCTTTTAAATAAAAGTCTGGGTTTGCACTCCTATGCTTATATGGTATGGTTTGGTATTATGTCATAGGGTTCTTCTGTCTTATGTTCTCCCTGGCAATATGACCATGTCCTCTGTGTTTCCAGCAGAGGAAGACATAAAGGGCACATACAATATTTCTTAAGGTAAAGTTTATTAAAATGACACACATTTCACAGAACTTAGTCACATACGGTTATGCTGCGCAAAAGATGTCTCTGAGAAATACACTCTTATTCTGGGGAACTGAGTGTCAAATTAAAATGGGGTAGAGAGTTTTCTTTTACTGAAGAATAAAATGAGAATAGATATTACAAAGCATTTAACTCTTATACAGAGCTAAACTGGAATGAGTGCACTGTATCTATATCACCTGACAAATTGCCCACTGATTCATAGCCTACATAGACAGTGGTAACTGGAATTCTTCAGTTACGTGGGATTCTATCTTTGAGGAGTTGATTATCAGATGAAAGAACTCAAGGCAAAATCAGGGAGCTGTTAATATCATAGTAAAGTTCTGTCTTTTTAGTAAACCAGCCTTTAATGACCAAGCACTCAGGAGCTCTTAACTTCTCTGAAACATTCTAGGACTTTGGAATAGAGGACTAGTACCCACAGTTTCATCTGTATGCAACAGACAGCACAGTAGGAGAGAACTTGGACCCACCACTCCTATGGTTATTCCTATGGTAGTCACATTTATACAAATCCATTTGAAAAAACTTGGTTTTTCTCTGAGGAGATTTAAATTAGAATAAAAGAAAATGAGGTCTCTAAGAGAATATCACTATGAGTTAAAACAATCTGGAAAAAATGGACTAGCTTTAACAGCGGAGCTTAGATGCAAAGAAAGCAATGGTTCCAAATAGAGTGTGAAACACATCAGACCAGCTCCTTTCTTCCCACCTTCAGTGTACCAGGCCTTACTGGTGAGGAATGAGTGGACTTTGATCTAAGGGGAAGATCTCTGCCCTATGACTGATAGAGCAGCGATCTTCCCTATCTTACCTCAAGCTCAAGCTTTTCTTGAGCTCCTCTGGCACAGCTGGCCTTATGAAGTGCAGGGTGCTTGCTCCCTCTAAAGGAAGAAGAGAACTGAAAGGTAACGATATGGAAAAGGTCAAAAGCCCTGCCAGTGAAAGGAGCAAAAATCCCTTAGAAATGAGATCTCAAATGATAAGACCAGAGGAAATCAGAGTGGAAGTGCAGTGGATATCACAAAAGTTTTGAGAATTACAACCAATCCTGGCAACCCTAGATTCCAAGGGAGTGAATTTGGGAATGAGATGCCAAGAAACTTCCAGACTTCTAAATTATTGGCCTGGACTCAAACCTTTGATATTTTCACAGTATTCTAAATATGACAAATTTATCTTCATTGGTGGGCCACCACAAAAATAATACAGGATGAAACAAGAATGGGGAAAAGAGTGATCTTGAAAATAATAAAATGATCATCACCAAGATCTGTGCCAAGGAGCTTCCATTCAGTTCAGTCACTCAGCCGTGTTCAACTCTTTGTGACCCCATGAACTGCATAACACCAGGCTTCCCTGTCCATCGCCAACTCCCAGAGTTTACTCAAACTCATGTCCATTGAGTCAGTGATGCCATCCAATCATCTCATCCTCTGTTGTCCCCTTCTCCTCCTCCCTTTAATCTTTCCCAGCATCAGGGTCTTTTCCAATGAATCAGTTCTTCACATCAGGTGGCCAAAATATTGGAGTTTCAGCTTTAGCATCAGTCTTTGCAATGAATATTCAGGACTGATTTCCTTTAGGATTGACTGGTTGGATCTCTTTGCAGTCCAAGAAACTCTCTAGTCTTTTCCAACACCACAGTTCAAAAGCATCAATTCTTCAGTGCTCAGCTTTCTTTATAGTCCAACTCTCACATCCATATATGATCACTGGAAAAACTATAGCTTTGACCAGATGGACCTTTGTTGGCAAAGTAATGTCTCGGCTTTTTAATATGCTGTCTAGATTGGTCATAACTTTCTTTCCAAGGAGTAAGTGTCTTTTAATTTCATGGCTGCAATTGCCATCTGCAGTGATTTGGGGCCCAGAAAAATAAAGTCAGCCACTGTTTCCCTATCTATTTCCCATGAAGTGATGGGCCAGATGCCATGATCTTAGTTTTCTGAATGTTGAGGTTTAAGCCAACTTTTTCACTCTCCTCTTTCACTTTCATCAAGAAGATTTTTAGTTCCTCTTCACTTTCTGCCATAAGGATGGTATCATCTGCATATCTGAGGTTATTGATATTTCTCCTGGCAATCTTGACTCTAGCTTGTGCTTCTTCTAGCCGTTCGTTTTTCATGATGTACTCTGCATATAAGTTAAATAAGCAGGGTGACAATATACAGCCTTGACATATTCCTTTTCCTATTTGGAACCAGTCTGTTGTCCCATGTCCAGTTTTAACTGTTGTTTCCTGACCTGCTCCTCACTAGTAATTTGTTCATATTTTCTGTTTCTTTATAATTTAGCCTTGGTAGGTTATATGTTTCTAGAAATGTATCCATTTCTTCTATGTTGTCCAATTTGTAGGCGTATAATTGTTTAGAGTAGTCTCTTATGGAACTTTGTATTTCCATGGTATCAGTTTTACTATCTCTTCTTTCATTTCTGATTTTGAATACTCTTTTTGTTCTTGGTGAGTATAGCTAGAGGTTTATCAATTTTATCTTTTAAAAGAGGCAACTTTGTTTTATTCATCTTTTCCATAGTAGTCTCTGCTGCTGCTAAGTCGTTTCAGTTGTGTCCAACTCTGTGCGACCCTATAGACAGCAGCCTACCAGGCTCCCCCGTCTCTGGGATTCTCCAGGCAAGATCACTGGAGTGGGTTGCCATTTCCTTCTCCAATGCATGAAAGTGAAAAGTGAAAGTGAAGTCGCTCAGTCGTGTCCAACTCTTAGCGACCCCATGGACTACAGCCCACTAGGCTCCTCTGTCCATGGGATTTTCCAGGCAAGCGTACTGGAGTGGGGTGCCACTGCCTTCTCCGTCCCTTTCTCTACTAACCTACTAACTTTGACCTTTACTTATTTATTTCCATTTCCTTGTGATGTGAAGTTTGGTTGTTTATTTGAGACTTTTCTTTTTTCTTGAGGTAGGCTTTTATTGCCATGAACTTCCCTCTGAGAACTGCTTTTGTTGTATTCCATAAATTTTTGTATGTTACATTTCCTTTTTTGTTTGTTTGTTTTTTGTTTTTCTCAAGGTATTTTTTATTTCCCTTTTATTATTTCTGACCCATTGATTTTCACTGGCATTTTGCTTAATATCCACATATTGGTGAATTTTCCAGTTTTCTTTGTGTTATTTCTAGCTTCATGCTCTTGCAGTCTGAAAAGATGCATCATATGATTTCACTCATCCAAAATTTATTAAGACATTTTGTACCATAATATATCATATATCTTGGAAAGTGTTCCATGTGTAACTGAGAATAATGTGTATTTTATTGCATTTGAATGGAATTTTTTGTAAATATTAAGTTCATCTGATCTAATATATTGTTAAAGACCAGTGTTTTCTTTTTTATTTTTTTGTCTCAATAATCTGTTCATTGGTGTTAGTGGGGTATTAAAGTCCTCTACTACTATTGTACTGCTGTTTGTTTCTTCCTTCAGCTCTCTTAGGTTTGTTTTAAACATTTGGATGCTTCTATGTTGGGTACATAAATATTTACAAAAGTTATACCTTCTTGTTGGATTGATCTCTTTGTTATGTAATGCCTTGCTTTGTCTCTGGTTGCAGTCTTTGTTTTAAAGTCTGTTTTATCTGACATAAGTATATAGCTACTCCAGCTATTTATCTTTTGGTTTACATTTGTATGGAATCTATTTTTCAGGAAAAAAAAATAAAAAAAGATTAAGAGGCGCTATCAGGTGTCAGGTAAATGTAATTTACCTGAAAAAGGATTGAAAGTAATAATCATAAAGATGCTAAATGAGCTGGAGACAGGGGTAGATAAACACAGTGAGAACTTCAACAAAGAGATGGGAAATATAAGAAAGTACCCAAATAAGAGTAAAAAAAAATAACAATAACTGAACTGAAAAATATACTAAAGAAACTAACAACAGACTAGATGAAAAATAATCAGTCAACTTAAAGACAAGGCAGTGGAACTCAACCAATCAACAAATAATGAAAAAGAAATTTTAAAAAGTGAAGATAGTTTAAGGGACTTATGGGGTGATTTCAAATGGCCTAACACTTGCATCATAGGGTTCCCAGAAGGAGACTTTCTTCTCATTTTTATTTCAACTGTCATATTTATTTTTATTTTTAGAAGCTTTATTTTTAGGGCTCTAATGTACTTGCTAATTACCTGACATGTTCCACTGCATGCTCATTGATTTGTTTGCTTGCATCTTAAAGGATTCATGCATATCTGGTCTAGGTTATTTGGCTTTTTTCTTGTGTACTTGTTCATAACTTATTGTTATGAACAAGTTGTCTTATTGTAATTGTCTTATTATTGTCTTATTATAATTGCAGTCTGATAGGCCCATATTAGGAAAATATTTCTCTATAGCAGTTCTTCTCAAACTATAATGTGCATAAAGAATCACCTAAGGAAATTATTAAAATACAGATTATAATTCAGTAGATTTGGATTGTGGTCTGAGAGTTAGGGTTTCTACTTTACTCCCAGATGATAACTGTTTTTGCATTGTTCTTAGAATACATTTTGAGTAGCATGGTCTTAGACGAATTATGCAAATTTTTGCTGGTCAGAAACTTTTACCCAGAAACTGAGGTGACATCAACCTCCATCTCTTTTGACTTGAAAGAGTACTGGAAGTTGCCCTACAGCACGATTAGCTCAAAGCTCAGTATCCTGATAGCATTAAAGTTACTGGTATTTACTCTCTGGGAAATTCTACCTCTCCCTTGCAAATCTGCCCCTCTCACACCACTGAATATTTTCTAAAAGGGGATATTAAGAGTTTCTCTTGTTAGACTGGTGATACCACAAAATGTCTCTTATTCAATACATGATGTCTGGCTGCAGGAAGGTTCCTAGAGTACCCAGTCAGTCATAATGCCAGAAACAAAAGTTTCACTTTTTAAAAACTTAAAAAAAAAAAAAAAAAAAAAAGGTTTGCAATGGAAACCTAGTGACTTATTGACATGCAAATCAGTGGAGATAATATAATAGAGTTGGAAAAGCATTGACAATAATAAAGGTTCATAGAAATATGAAAATAAAAGTTGATATGTTTCATGATTATCTGTGATTTTCTTAAATGGACAAGGTATGCAAAGCTGTCATAACGCATCATAGTGCTTGATCTTATCTCATTCATGGTCTTTGAACTGAGACATTGTCTTTGCGTCTTTGTTTCACCTATCAACTTTGCTTATATTTAAGCTATTATCCCTGGTGGCTCAGATGGTAAAGAATTCACCTGCAATGAGAGAGACCTGGGTTCAATCCCTGGTTTGGGAAGATCCCCTGGAGCAGGCAACAGCTACCCACTCCAGTATTCTGGCCTGGAGAATTTTATGGAAAGAAGAGTCTGACAGACTACAGTCCATGGGGTTGCAAAGAGTCAGACACGGCTGAGTGACTTTTACTTTTCAGACAATCTCAACTTATTTTACCAAATTTTTTTCCAACAGTTTTTTTCCATTTCATAGAAATAGAATTCATAGTGCTGCTGCTAAGTCACTTCAGTCCTGTCCAATTCTGTGCGACCCCATAGATGGCAGCCCACCAGACTCCCCCATCCCCGGGATTCTCCAGGCAAGAACACTGGAGTGGGTTGCCATTTCCTTCTCCAATGCTTGAAGGTGAAAAGTCAAAGTGAAGTTGCCCAGTCGTGTCTGACCCTCAGTGACCCCATGGACTGCAGCCTACCAGGCTCCTCCATCCATGGGATTTTCCAGACAGGAGTACTGGAGTGGGGTGCCATTGCCTTCTCCAAGAATTCATACTAGTAGAAGGCAAAGCCAGACAGGTTGGATTGTGTTTTTTAATAAAATGTGATTATAGCACTGAGTTGGGATAATTTATATTTGGCAGTACCTCCAGTTCAAAAATTCCTACATGTACCTGCTTTAAACAATTTGTTAACTGATACTATTTTCCACTAGCCTTGGGCAAAGCAAGGTCATACTCACTTATAGACAAGGTAAGTTAAGGTGTTCAAAATTCAAATTGGTAGTTCACCAAAGCTGCAAAGTAATATTCCATATATAAGAGCTTGTTTTTAGCAGCTAACTAGCAGACCTCATGATGCATGCCAGGTGTGGTACCCTCTGGTCTCCAGTCCACCCAGTCATTAAAATGTTGCTGAGAGCACATTTCTCTCCACTGTAATTTTCCTAGGGGCTCTATCCAGGTGCATGAAATAGTTAGGAGGACCACACACACATTTGCATTAAAATTCGATTCTGATTTGCATATCATTTACATACACCTACACAGACTGTGCTATCTATTCTTAGGCAGCTTTTAGCAAAGCATTATTTATTGCTACCATTAAGGTTGACACTCCTTGAATTTTCTTCTTTCAACCTTACCCAGTCTTTGACCCCAGATGTTGACATCAAAGGAATACACAAAGTTGGTGATGATAAAGAGAGAACACAAAAGCTTACTGCTGGGTTATGATGTGAAGAACCCAAGACATATTTCAAGGAATCTTTCATCTTTAAATCAAATTATACATTACTTTTCTCTTTTGAGAGCAAGAGGTAGAATTGAGATTTATTTTTGATGGAGAGGAAAAGGGGCAAGAATGTTAGTATTTTAAGTATATAAATTTAAAGCACTTGGTGGAGTGATTCATTTATTTAACAAATATTTACTGAGTACTAATGTTAAAGGGCTTTACAAGGTATTGAGCATTCAGCAGTGAATAAAACATAATACAAAAGAAACTGTTTTCATAGAGTTTACATTCTAGTTGTTAAGAATTGAGTTGAGAGTGGGTAGATAAATCGATAAATGAGTAATAAAATATGTTTACAATAGTCATTAATTCTATAGATAAATATCAGGTAGAGAAGGGGGTACAAGGGGGTATAAGGAATGCACGATTTCCGAATAATGAGCCTACAATTTTAAATAGGGTGGTGAGAGAAGATAGTTTAGAGAAGTTTTTATTTCAATAAAAACCTAAAGGAGCTAGGAAAGCAAGCCATGCTGGCATTCCTGATGCCTTTAGGAATTACCTGAAAACCTTACTAAAATGTAAATTCCTGGGCTTCTACTGCAAAGATTTGATCTAGGAGGTTTCAAGTGGACTCCAGTTATCTCAATTCTATTAAGTATCCCAAGAGATTCCAGTGCAAAATGGTCTCATGCAACAAAATGAAGAGGCAGGTACAGCCATTTCCCATATACCCCCTGCCTCCACACATGTACAGCTTCCCTCACTAGCAACTTCCCACACCAAGTGGTACATTGGTTACAATTGATGAACCTATGTTGACCCATTATCACCCAGAGCCCATACTTTACAGTTCACTCTATGTTGGGTTTGGACAAATTTATTTTTCGTATCATTTTTCTAGATTCATTGAGATATAATTGCTATATGAAATTGTGTGAGTTTAAGGTGTACAGTGTGATGATTTGATACACATATGTATTACAAAATAATTATCACAATAAGGTTAGGTAACACATGTATCACCCCATGCGTGCTTAATCACTCAGTTGTGTCTGACTGTCTGTGACCCCATGGATTGTAGCCTGCTAGGCTCCTCTGTCCATGGGATTCTCCAGGCAAGAACACTGGAGTGGGTTGTCATGCCCTTATCCAGGGGATCTTCCTGACCCAGGGATTGAATCCAGGTCTCCTGCATTGCAGGTGGATTCTTCACCAGCTATGCTATCAGGGAAGCCCACATATCACCCCTGATAATTATAATTTTGTGTATATGTGGTACAAATATTTAAGATTTACTTTCTTAGCAAACTTCAGGTATACAGTACAGTATTGGTAACTATAGTCACCATGCTGAATCTTAAATCCCTAGAACTTATTTATCTTATAATTGAAAGCTTGTACCCTTTGACCAACATCTCCCCGTTTCCCCCACCTACTGGTTAAATCACTGTTGTTCTAGTCTCAGCAAACCGATTGTGATGCTACTGGCTAGAAATGCCTGAGGCACTCACCTAGGCCCAAGCTACTTGTGGAGAGTCCCACAGACTTTCCCTAACCAGAGTCGATGTTTTATCACCTGTTGCAGTTTTTTTGATTTCAGGAAATCACCTCAGCAACAACCATTAGGGAACTTCATTATAGATGGTTAATATTAAAAAGTCAGCTATTTTCATATATACCAGCAATGAGAAAATGAAATTTAAAATCACATTACCATGTACATTATTAACTGAAAATGAAACATTTAGTTATAAAACTAGTGAAATACATACAATCTATATGAAATATATCGAAGGAAAGCTAAGTGGAGAGGTAGCTTACGTTCATACGTAGGAAGATCAACATTGGCAAGATGTTAGTTTGTTCCCAATTGATTGTAGACTCCATGAGATTTCAATCAAAATCCCAGAAAATTATTCTATGGATATTGACAAATTGATTCTATAGCTTATATGGAGAGGTAGAACAGCCAACTCAGTATTGAATGAGAAGAATAAAGTTGAAAGACTGATACTGCTTGACTTAAACTTGGAGTTACTCTATAGCTACAATAACCAAAAGAGTATGGTATTGTAGAAAAAAAAAAAAATAGACTAATAGATCAATAAAACAAAATAGAGCCCAGAAACAAACCTATGTAAACATAGGCGACTAATCTTCAGCAAAGAAACAAAAGCATTATGATTGAACAAAGACAGTCTTTTGAACAAATGATGACTAAACAACAGGGCACCTGCATGCAAAAAAAAAAAAAAAGAACCTAGACACAGACCTTACATATTTGATGAAAAATAAAATCAAAATGAATCACACACCAAAATGTAAAAACCCAATGTGGAGGTAAATGGAGTTGTTTCTTTAAATTCTCTTTCTGCTGTTTGCTAGTGAATAGAAATGCAACAGATTTCTGTATGTTAATTTTGTATCCAGAAGCATTATCACATTCATTGAACTGCAGTAGTTTTCTGATAGCTTCTTTATAATTTTCTATCTGAAGCATCATGCCATCTGCAAACAGTGACAGTTTTAATTCTTCCTTTCCAATAAGATTCCTTTTATTTTTTTTTCTTCTCTGATCACTATGGCTAGGACTTCCAAAACTATGTTGAATAAAAGTGGTGCGAGTGAGTGCCCTTGTCTTGTTCCTGACCTTGAAATTATTTCAGCTTTTCACCATGGAATATGATGTTAGCTATGATTTTGTCATATTATATCCTTGATTATGTTGAGGTATGTTCCCTCTATGCCCATTTGGGAGTTTTTTTTTTATCATAAACAAATGTTGAATTTTATTAAAAAACTGTTTTGCATCTGTTGAGGATGATCGTATGTTTTTATTCTTGAATTTGTTAAAGTAGTATATCACATTGATTTGCAGATACTGAAAAATCTTTGCATCTCTGGAAAAAAACCCACTTGATCATGGTTTATGACATTTTTTTCTCTTTTCTATGCATTGTTTATTTTTATTTTTTTGGAGGATAACATTAGATTTTATTTTAAATTTATTTATTTATTTTAATTGGAGGCTATTACTTTACAACATTGTAGTGGTTTTTGTCATACATTGACACGAATCAGCCATGGGTGTACATGTGTCCCCCATCCTGAACACCCCCTCCCACCTCCCTCCCCATTGCATCCCTCAGGGTCATCCCAGTGCACCGGCCCTGAGCACCCTCTCTCATTCTTCAAACCTAGACTGTTGATCTAATTCACATATGGTAATATACATGTTTCAATGCTAGTCTCTCAAATCATCCCACCCTCGCCTTCTCCCACAGAGTCCAAAAGTCTGTTCTTTATTTCTGTGTCTCTTATCCTGTCTGCATATAGGCTTATCGTTACCATCTTTCTAAATTCCATGTATATGTGCTGCTGCTGCTGCTGCTAAGTCACTTCAGTCATGTCCGACTCTGTGTGACCCCATAGACGGCAGCCCACCAGGCTTCCCCGTCCCTGGGATTCTCCAGGCAAGAACACTGGATTGGGTTGCCATTTCCTTCTCCAATGCATGAAAGTGAAAAGTGAAAGGGAAGTCGCTCAGTTGTGTCCGACTCTAGCGACCCCATGGACTGCAGCCTACCAGGCTCCTCCGTCCATGGGATTTTCTAGGCAAAAGTACTGGAGTGGGGTGCCATTGCCTTCTCCTATAGACTCTATTGTTGTTTTTCTTTCTGGCTTACTTCACTCTGTATAATAAGCTCCAGTTTCATCCACCTTATTAGAACTGATTCATATGCATTCTTTTTAATGGCTGAGTAATACTCCATTGTGTATATGTACCACAGCTTTCTTATCCATTCATCTGCTGATGGACATCTAGGTTGCTTCCATGTCCCAGCTATTACAAACAGTGCTGCGATGAACATTGGGGTACACGTCTCTCTTTCAATTCTGGTTTCCTCAGTGTGTATGCCCAGCTGTGGGATTGATGGGTCATAAGGCAGTTCTATTTCCAGTTTTTTAAGGAATCTCCACACTGTTCTCCATAGTGGCTGTACTAGTTTCACTACCACCAACAGTGTAAGCAGGTTCCCTTTTCTCCAGACCCTCTCCAGCATTTATTGATTGTAGCCTTTTGGATAGCAGTCATTCTGACTGGCCTGAGATCGTACCTCATTGTGGTTTTGATTTGCATTTCTCTGATAATGAGTGATGTTGAGCATCTTTTCATGTGTTTGTTAGCCATCTGTGTGTCTTCTTTGGAGAAATGTCTGTTTAGTTCCTTGGCCCATTTTTTGATTGAGTCGTTTATTTTTCTGGAATTGAGCTGTAGGAGTTGCTTGTATATTTTTGAGATTAGTTGTTTGTCAGTTGCTTTATTTGCTATTGTTTTCTCACATTCTGAAGGTTGTCTTTTCACCTTGCTTATAGTTTCCTTTGTTGTGCAGAAGCTTTTAAGTTTAATTAGGTCCCATTTGTTTATTTTTGCTTTTATTTCCAATATTCTGGAAGATGGGTCATAGAGGATCCTGCTGTGATGTATGTCGGAGAGTGTTTTGCCTATGTTCTCCTCTAGGAGTTTTATAGTTTCTGGTCTTATGTTTATATCTTTAATCCGTTTTGAGTTTATTTTTCTGTATGGTGTTAGAAAGTGCTCTAGTTTCATTCTTTTACAAGTGGTTGACCAGTTTTCCCAGCACCACTTGTTAAAGAGATTGTCTTTTCTCCATTGTATATTCTTACCTCCTTTGTCAAAGATAAGGTGTCCATAGGTGCATGGATTTATCTCTGGGTTTTTTATTTTGTTCCACTGATCTATATTTTTGTCTTTGTGCCAGTACCATACTGTCTTGAAGACTGTGGCTTTGTAGTAGAGCCTGAAGTCAGGCAGGTTGATTCCTCTTGTTCCATTCTTCTTTCTCAAGATTGCTTTGGCTATTCAAGGTTTTTTTATATTTCTATACAAATTGTGAAATTATTTGTTCTAGCTCTGTGAAAAATACTTGATAGGTATTGCATTGAATCTATAGTTCGCTTTGGGTACTATACTCATTTTCACTATATTGATTCTTCTGATCCATGAACATGGTATATTTCTCCATCTATTAGTTTCCTCTTTGATTGCTTTCACCAGTGTTTTATCATTTTCTATATATAGGTCTTTAGTTTCTTTTAAGTGTTTTATTCTTTTTGTTGCAATGGTGAATGGAATTCTACTATTTGTTCCCTCCAGAGTGTTTTTGATCTCATTTATTGCATTATTCATTATATATTGACTTTTTAATTTCTTTTTCTTCTGCTACTGCTAAGTCATTTCAGTCGTGTCTGACTCTGTGCGACCCCATAGATGGCAGCCCACCAGGCTCCCCCTTCCCTGGGATTCTCCAGGCAAGAACTCTTCTAGGTCCTTGTTAAACTTTTCTTGCATCTTCTCCTTGTCTCCAGGCTATTTATCTGTGATTCCATTTTGATTTCAAGATTTTGGATCATTTTCACTATCATGATTTGGAATTCTTTATCAGGTAGATTCCCTATCTCTTCCTCCTTTGTTTGGTTTGGTGGGCATTTTCTGTTCCTTTATCTGCTGGATATTCCTCTGTCTCTTCATCTTGTTTTTATTGCTGAGTTTGGGGTGACCTTTCTGTATTCCGGCAGTTTGTGGAGTTCTCTTTATTGTGGAGTTTCCTCATTGTGGGCTGGGTTGTATGGGTGGCTTGTCAAGGTTTCCTGGTTAGGGAAGCTTGTGTCGGTGTTCTGGTGGGTGGAGCTGGATTTCTTCTCTCTGGAGAGCCATGAAGTGTCCAGTAATGAGTTATGAGATATTAATGGGTTTGGAGTGACTTTGGGCAGCCTGGATATTGAAGCTCAGGGCTGTGTTTCTGTGTTGCTGGAGAATTTGCATGGTATATCTTGCTTTGCAACTTGTTGGCCCTTGGGTGGTGCTTGGTTTCAGTGTAGGTATGGAGGCGTTTGATGAGCTCCTGTCAATTAATGTTCCGTGGAGTCAGGAGTTCTCTGGTGTTCTCTAGATTTGGACTTAAGCCTCCTGTTTCTGGTTTTCAGTCTTATTTTTACAGTAGCCTCAAGATTTCTCCATCTATACAGTACCATTGATAAAACATCTAGGTTAAAGATGAAAAGTTTCTGCACAGTGAGGAACACCCAGAGAGGCTCACAGAGTTACACGGAAAAGAGAAGAGGGAGGAGGGAGTTAGAGGTTACCCAAATGAGATGAGGTGGAATTAAAAGAGAGAACAAGCTAGGCCAGTAATCACTTCCTTATGTGTGCTCCACAGTCTGGACTGCTCAGAGATGTTCACAGAGTTATACAGAGAAGAGAAGAGGGAGGAAGGAAACAGATGTGGCCAGGAGGATAAAGAGGGGAATCGAAAGGAGAGAGTCAAATCCAGCCAGTAATCAGTTCCCTAAGTGTTCTCCACCATCTGAAACACACAAAGAGATTCACAGAATTGGGTAGAGAAGAGAAGAGGGAGGGAGGAGATAGAGGCAATCTGGTGGAGAAAAAGGAGAGTCCAAAGAGGGAGAGAGCTGTCAAGCCAGTAGTCTGTCTCCCAAGTAAAAATGGGTACTGAAGATTGGGTTCTTAAAGGTACAAAATTGATAACAAATACCAAAATAGAAAAGATTAAAAATCTAGATTAGAGGTTGGGTTTTCAAAAATACAATATTAAAGAAAAGAAAGGGGAAAAAAAAAGGTCACAAAAATTATTTTAAAAAATATGTGAAATTTGCTTTAAAAATAGGGTCTTTTTTTTTTTTTTTTTTGCAAAGTAATAGTAGGTTATAAAAATGAAAATTAAAGGAGTAATAGAGGACTTAAAATTTTTAAAAATTAAAAAAAAAAGAATGATCGTAAAAATAGTAAAAATATATCTAGGACTTTCTCTGGTGGTGTTGTGGCCAGTGCGGGGTCAGTTCATTTTCGGATAGTTCCTAGGTCTGGCTTATATTTCTCAAGATCTATAGGCCCTTTCCTATGTAGTTGGTGCTAACTACATGGTTTTAATCTATTGCACCTGTCACTTCCAAGGTGGTTCCCTCTGTTTTAGCTTCTGTTTGCTGGTCTCTTCAGTGTCTGATTTCTGCCCTGACACAAGGGGGCCATGGTGGACACTTTTTTAGGCTCACTTGTTCAGTTGCACTGTGGGGAGGGAGGAATGCTGCAAACAAATAACACTGGAGTGTGTTCGTAGTGTCTCAGCACACTGGGCCTACCCCCGCTCACGGCACTTGCACCCTCCCTGCCCACACAGCTCAGGCTCTAGGTTGCTCCACTGGGAACTGTCCGAGGCTGGCCCTGGGCTGCATGCATCTCCCAGGTCTAAGCCGCTCAGGTTTAGGCACTTGGGTAGTCCTCAGAGGTGCAGACTCAGTTGGGCCTGCGTTTTGTGCCCTTCCCTGGTCCGAGCAGCTCAGGTGATGAGGTATTTGGTGAGTGTGGTCACTGCGACTTATCACCTCCCCCATCCCTGCCCCTCGGTTTTCTGGGTGTACAACCGGCACACCTTCTCAGGAGGATGTTGACCATCCAGAACCCCAAGTAGTTTTGGTTAGCAAAGAAGCCTGCTTGCTGTTTGGTAAATAATGCCTCTCTGGGGCTGCGATTGCCCCCTTTAGGCTCGGGCTGCCTGTCACTGGAGGGGGATGGTCTGCTGACGGCTAGCTCTGTTCAGTCCTTTGTTCTGCGAGTGGGCCTGGCGGTGTCTTAGTTTAGGGCTTTTTGCCTGGTAACTATCCCACAGTCTGGTTTGCTAGCCCAAGTTAGTTCCCTCTGATTGCCCTCGGGGCATTCAGGCCCTGTCCTTACTCTAAGTGATGCAGAGCATGTCTCCCTGCCCAGCCCCCTCTTGCTAGTGGTGGATGCAGGCGGATGCACTGCTTCTCTGCTGGGGGAATTACCATTGGGCACATAATCTGTGGGTTTTAATTATTTATTTAGTTTTCCTCTCAGTTATGTTGCCCTCTGTGTTTCCAAGGCTCGCCACAGACTCGGCAGTGAGTGTTTCCTGGTGTTTGGAAACTTCTCTGTCTTTAAGACTCCTTTCCCAGGATGGAACTCCATCCTTCCTTCTTTTGTCTCTCTTTTTGTCTTTTATATTTTTTCCTACCTCCTTTAGAAGACAATGGGCTGCTTTTCTTGGTGCCTGATGTCCTCTGCCGGCATTCAGAAGTTGTTTTGCGGAATTTACTCAGCGTTTAAATGTTCTTTTGATGAATTTATTGGGGAGAAAGTGGTCTCCCAGTCCTATTCCTCCACCATTCTTAGGACTGCCTCCAAAATTTAAAGATTTAAAAATTTTTCAAGAAAGGGAAGTGATATCGCAGTGTAGGAATGTTAACTGCCAATTGAATGGTTGAAACAAATACCATCCAGACAAGTTTGGGTGCTATAAGACAGAGAGCCAAATCAAAAGGACTATTTTTACAAAGGAGATGGAATTTGAGCTTGATCTTGAAAAGCTGGTAAAATACAGAATTTTAAAAGTGGGGAGACTATATAATTAGGGAATGTTCATTCCATGTGTTCAAGCTTCATTTGGCCACATGTGTACAATCTTCACCAAGATTACAGGGTGCTTGAATTCTCTTCTAAAGGCAGAAAACAGTGTTCAACTTTGGAAATACAAGTCATTGGTAACTGAATATCCTTTTCCTCTCTTCCAATCCTATTTCACATCTGGCAACTTGCTAGGCGCATAGTTTCCAATGGAAAAGTTATTACACCAGCAAGGATTATGTGAATTATCATTGAATTAGTAAGTTCTTTTTCCTGTTAAACTTTTAAAAAATTGTTGAAATATTTTATTACAATGTGATATACATGAATTTACTGACTAGAACATAACCATCCACAAAAAACTTGTCCTCTAAATAGCATTTTTGTTATATACCAGGAGTGTTTTTTTAATCTTTACTGAAAATAAGAGGTAAATGTATATCAAATAAGGCGTCATATTTGTATGAAAGTTAAAATATATGTTGTTTCTTCTCACTTTCATGTCACAGTTCTTGAAATAATACAAATTTAAGTATCTTTACTTTGGGTCTTGAAATGATATAATCTAGAAACTTTGAAGTCTCTTTTTCTATCATTTTCAGTTTTCTTGTCTCCTAAAGTATGTAAAACTTCTTAAAGGCACAATAGTTATTTTTTGTGAACTAAATTTGATTCATTTTTCTCCCTTTTCATCTCTCTCTCTTACCAGTAAAGGGTGAGGGCAAGATGATTTTCCTTTAAATGCATCACTTTTTCAGTTACCTCAACTATTAACATACTACTACCTTCTATTCATCATCAGCTCGATGGACATGAGTTTGAGTAAGCCCCAGAAGTTGGTGATCGAAAGGAAGCCTGGTGTGCTGCAGTCCATGGGGTCCCAAAGAGTTGGACACAACTGAGAGACTGAAATGAACTAAACTGACCTCTTTATTCTTTAAGATATGTCCAGAGTCTCATAATTCGATGATAATTAGACCAAAGTCTGGGCCAGTTACATAATTGGTTTCCCCTGTTGATCAGTGTTCAAATATTCTCCCTACTTGGCTCCCCCACCCAGAGACAAAGACTTCTGTGTCTTGTTCTCATTTTATTATCACACAACAGCTGGGGAAGGCATAAAAAGAAGCATGCATTTGAAGAAAGAAAAGAAAGTGCAGTTGTTCAGTTGTGACCGATTCTTTGCGACCCCATGGACTGTAGCCTACCAGCCTCCTCCATCCATGGGATTTTCCAGGCAAGGGTACTGGAGTGGACTGCCATTTCCTTCTCCAGGGGATCTTCCTAACCCAGGGATCAAACTTGAGTCTCCTGCATTTCAGGCAGATGCTTTAATGTCCGAGCCACCAGGGAAGCCCAACCACAGTTTAATCTGATAGCTTTCCCTGAAATTCCCATCACAAGAAAACAAAGGAAGATGATGACCATGTTGAGCAGAGAAGCTGGCCTAACACTAGTGCTGAGCTGAGGTTGAGAGATCTTTCCTTTTGTGGGTTTCTCTGAAGCTGGGCAATGGTACCTCTTAACAGTTCTTGTGACTACTTTCCATGGTCATGAGGGGGGCATCTGAGCTTGAAATTCCCCTGCAGTTATAAGACAGAATTTTTCTTCTCTAGCCTTTTCTATGATTTATAATTTGAATCTTTTTCCAGTTTGAAGGTTTTTCCACTTCTACACACACACACACACACACACACACACACACACCCCTCTTCTAGTCTTCAAGCTGAAGACTAGAATAATTGTCCACAGGATATAAAGTTTAATTGTTGAACAAAAGTATAGATTAGTGCAAAAAACTATGTCCCAGAAGTTAAATGATTTTATTTCAATGTCACATTTACCACTAACTGAAAATCTTAGCAGAGTCACCAACCTTTTCATTTATGAGTTGGAGTTAAAAATAGTTGTTCTACTTTCTGGGATTATTTTGAGGATAGATTCAAAAATATGTAAGTATGAGCATTTAGAAATGTTAAAACACATAATCAAGGTGTTAATTATTACAGAAACACATTCAGATATCTTAAAAGTAACAAGATACATACCTAATACTTTAAAGTTGTTAATCTTATTTTGCATCACAGAAATGGTCATTGCCGGAAGTACTGAATAAGCACATAACTACAGCTGAGGAAATAAATGATGGGCACTTGCAGAACTATAATGGGAAAATGTGAAGTTTCTCTGTGATTTACAAAACCTGTTGTTACCTGTTATTCTACCTTTTAGTTTCATCCATTTAACCAGAAAGGACTAAACCTTTCAATGTGCACTTTTTGAGAACCAAATGATAGAGTAAAGTAAGACATCCTACCTGCTGTCAAAGGCTCAGATGTTGACAAAATGACATGTCTGCAAGGAACCAGAGCTCTAGGCAGTCATGCAGTGTTTCCCAAACCACATAGAACAGAACACAGGTGTGTCATACAATCTATAGATGCTGTAGGGGAAGCAAAATCTTGCCTATGCCTTTTTAAAGATTGTGGCTGGTGCTGAGAATTAAATTGATGTAAGGCAATTAACAGGAGAAACACATAAAAATTTGATAAGCTTTTTTACATGGCATGGGGGCACTTATGAGGAAATGAAAACCCAAAGAAATGCCAAAATCTGAATGCTTTTTGTTGAACAGAGAGGTAATTATGAAGTATCCTAAATAAAGGAAAATCTAAATGAAGACGAGCAATTTTTAACAAGGTCTACTTGTACAGAATTCTCTGAGCTTCAGTTTCCTGTCTTTGGTTATAAAAATGTTATTTTCCTCCTATAATAGGAAGGACATCTGTATGAGGATTTTATTTCTTACTTTTAGGAAGAAGGAGGAGAGGGTCAGCAAGCTCTTCGCATACATGATGGTTTCCTAAGTGCCTTTAACTCAAAATAACCCTGATGCCAAAGCAGCATATTTCAATGCTATTTCAATTCTATCTATATCTAACAAATTGATATCTATTGAAATCAATAGATTATCACCTGTTTTTAAAAAGAGATTAAGGAGCTCCTATTTTGAGTTTGTAACTGGAGTTCAAGTGTTACCTCTCCTCCCTCATAGACTCCAGGAAAATGAGATAATATAAATAAACATGACAATAAATGTAACAAGGAGGTATCTATGAAAGGAAATGGATTTTAATGTATCTTTGGAAAATAGAAAGAAAATATTGAGCCAGTTACCAGATTAAATGACAAAGTAAGGCAATGGCACCCCACCCCAGTACTTTTGCCTGGAAAATCCCATGGACGGAGGATCCTGGTAGGCTCCAGTCCATGGGGTCGCTAAGAGTCGGACACGACTGAGTGACTTCACTTTCACTTTTCACTGTCATGCATTGGAGGAGGAAATGGCAACCCACTCCAGTGTTCTTGCCTGGAGAATCCCAGGGACGGGGGAGCCTGGTGGGCTACTGTCCATGGGGTCACACAGAGTCGGACACGACTGAAGTGACTTAGCAGCTTAGCAGTAGTCTAGAAAAGGTGAATGTCCCTATTGGCCAGAATCTCAGATCAATCTCAAATTCAGAGTGGAAAGTGGAAGAAAAAAGATATTGAAACGTGGTGTGAGATTATTAATTCACTATCTATCTATAGAAGAGATGTAGTTCTACCTTTCGCCCTCTTTGCCTGTACTTTCCTTCTTTGCCCCTCTTACTGCAAATGAAAGACAAACAGCCTAGCCTAGAACACCAATCAAAAACCATTTTCCATGCAATGTGTCTATATGCTGAGATTCAAAGGCACTCAGTAAGTTTCACAGGCTTGTATTGCATTTGAAATTCTTGGAAGAAGCATCTCTGAGGAACTCAAAAAGGAAAGAATTCAGGGGTAAAAATCATACTGTAGTGTGGAAATAGACACGTTCCAGATATATTAGTCCCTAACAGTGTGGCTGGAAGGTTTTACAATGCTTTCCTATGTCTTCTTACTCAATTTTCATGATATCTTCACTTTCTGGGGGGAAAAAACAGAGCTTCAGAAAAAAATAAGTGATTTACTGAATGTCAAATGATAAACTGAGCATGCTATGCTCAGATCCATGCTTTCTGAACTGTATACACATCCTCAGTTCCAGCACTTGCCACTTGTATGTCCTTGAGCAAGTTACTTGACCTCTCTAAGCCTCATTCCCTTAATTGTAGAATGAGAATAATTGTTGCTTACCTCACGCAGAGTTGTTGGGGGATTTTAATAAAATAATATATGTGAAGCATTTAGAACAATACCTGATACTTGAATGCTTTCAAGGTATTAGTCTTGTTAGCTGACTTCTATATGCTATTCTTTCATTCTGTGGACTATTGATCTGTGGCATGCAGGATGGGAACCCCTGCTTTATACCAAATACTTGATTAGGGCCAACTTTACTTAGAATATGGGATACTTTTTTCTTATAAAACTATATAACAAAATTCTTTGAGCTTCAAAAATGCTTTCTCTAAATATGTTTTAAAAAATGCCAGAATATTTTGAATGGTAGACTTTCTATGTGTACTTGTGTGTATGTATATGCACATATACATTACACACATATATAACAAATTTGCTTAACTCTGCTGCTGCTGCCAAGTCACTTCAGTCATGTCTGACTCTATGTGACCTCATAGATGGCAGCCCACCAGGCTCCCCCGTCCCTGGGATTCTCCAGGCAAGAACACTGGAGTGGGTTGCCATTTCCTTCTCCAATGCATGACAGTGAAAAGTAAAAGTGAAGTCGCTCAGTCATATCTGACTCTTAGTGACCCCATGGACTGCAGCCCACGAGGCTCCTCCGTCCATGGGATTTTCCAGGCAGGAGTACTGGAATGGGGTGCCATTGCCTTCTCCGTGCTTAACTCTAGACAGTGTATATACTTATGTATAATCTGTGCCTATATATTGTTGAAAATGTGTTTGTACAGATTGATGTTAACCAAACTAGATGAGCAATTCATACAAACAGAAAAAAAAAAAAAATTTATTCAGGGCTTCCATTGTATCCTGGTCACTGAAGAAAGCACTATCTAATATACTCCCAGTGGCTCTTTGCCTGCATGGAGGCTGCAGGATGAAAGTTATTGTAAATCTGGCAAGGACAATGTACATATGTTAAAGTGACAAGGAAACTATTCGGAAATTCTAGGGATACTATATAGTCCTCAAGTACACTCTTGTTCTTTAATTTTTTGAATGGAATTTAAAAATAACAAAAGGACATTTGTTTCAAAATGCCCAATTGCATTCATAGACAAATGCTTTAAAGATCATATGCTGTTCTTTTAGGCAGTTTGACCATGTAATGATCAGCCCCCACATGAAAACAGTGGGAACTGTTTCCCTGTTGGGCATCAAGTTGAGAGTATAGTATAAAGTGAAAACAGATAACTGAAGCTGCTAGCAGTGTGGTAGCAAAGATACAGAGGGAGAACAGCTGGTTCTCTGTGGGAATGGAGACGTATCTGGCCAAGACCCCAGGTTCTGAATGAGCACGTTCTATTTCCTGCAGCTATTTTCTAAATGCCCCTCAGAAAACTGGACAGAGTCAGGGAAAGGCTGCACGCTTTTACCATTGTGCTCGTATCCCAAACCCTGTGCATTCCTTAGGTTGGGTGCTAGCTTTCGTGTCATCTTGAAGACAGGTGTGAGAAAATCATAAGAGGGAAAGAACGTTATTCTTCCTTGAACTCTAGAAAGGAGCTCATTGTAGCCAAGCCATTGGATTTTTTTTTTTTTTAATTGCCCAAGGTAACTTCTAGATAGGATCAAACTTTGTTCTTCTTACTCTTCTTACCTCAGCCAGAAAAGTAAGCCTAAAAGACAGAAAAACACCTAAGTATAGACATTGCTATTCTCAGTCAAAGGATGAATTTAAATTTAGCTTTTTCTATCCTTAATTCTGTCTTCCTTTTCTAGATTACAAAATGGAGAAGGAGCAGGGACTTTCCTGGTGGCTCAGATGGTAAAGAATCTGCCAGCAGTGCAGGGGACCTAGGTTGATCACTGGGTTGGGAAAATACCCTGGAGAAGGAACTGGCTACCCACTCCAGCATTCTTGCCTGGAGAATTCCACGGACAGAGGAGCCTAGTGGGCTACAGTCCATGGGGCCACAAAGAGTATGACACAACTGAATGACTAACACAGAGGGAACAGAGACCAACCCTGAGCACATTCAGTTCGAATAGAAGATTTAGGGGCAACTTCTCTCATGGTGAAACTTAGCCTTTTGTTCTCACTGTCATTCGCTCCACAAGTATGTGGGCCCAGTACTGAAGTTTAGGTTAGTGAAATTTTAGATGACAGTCAGATGACTAAACTGTGGTCCCATTCCCAGTCCCTCCATCTCTCAAAACTTTAATGTTTACCTCTTAATCCTTTTAATTTCCCTTTATCAAATTTGTATTATATTTGTTTAAAAATTCCTCCTTCCGTCTCTTAAGAATAGCCAATGTGGTAAAATGCAAAAAATAAAACTCTGTAACAAATAAGAAGCAATGCTTACATTTTTCTTGAGTAAAATATTCTAAGTCACTCATTGGCCTTTTTCTATCTTTTTTTTTTTTTGCTTTAACAAATAAGGATGTTCTGCATTTATCCTTAACATCAAATATTCTTCATGATTACTGCCAATATTTTGTATCTTCCAGTCTGTTCAGAAGCTGCATGGTAAGCAATCTGTGCGTGAACTAGGTCAGTCATACTCATTTTCAATTAGGGTTTTTAGATCCATTTATTCTAATTTCAGATGATAAGGTAGCGGAAGAAATGCTTCCTTGACCATTGCAAAGCACAAAAAGTAGAGTTTGATCTCTTACTTAGCCATTTCTCTGGAACCTAGAAGAAGTTAATTATCTGGCTTAAACAAAAGGCTCATGATCAGGGTGCTTATTTGTGAACCCCACTGATCACCTTGATATATTGAATTTGTTTTTAATTTTAGGGCAATATCTTAAAAGACTAATAGGTTGGAGTTGTATATAACTTTGGTTACTAAACCAGTTAAAAATGTCACACTTATTCAATTATGTAAGTCCATAAACTTAGATTGGAGAAGGCAATGGCACCCCACTCCAGTACTCTTGCCTGGGAAATCCCATGGATGGAGGGGCCTGCAGTCCATCGGGTCGCTAGAAGTCGGACACGAATAAGCAACTTCACTTTCACTTTTCACTTTCATGCATTGGAGAAGGAAATGGCAACCCACTCCAGTGTTCTTGCCTGGAGAATCCCAGGGACAGGGGAGCCTGGTGGGCTGCCATCTATGGGGTCACACAGAGTTGGATACGACTGAAGCAACTTAGCAGCAGTAGCAGCGTAAACTTAGATGGGCTTCCTTGGTAGCTCAGCTGGTAAAGAATTCACCTGCAAGGCAGGAGCTCCTGGTTCATTTCCTCTGGAGAAGGGATAGGCTACCCACTCCAGTATTCTTGGGCTTTCCTGGTGGCTCAGCTGGTAAAGAATCCACCTGTAATGCGGGAGACCTGGCTTTGATCTCTGGGTTGGGAAGATCCCATGGCGAAGGGAAAGGCTACCCACTCCAGTACTCTGGCCTGGAGAATTCCATGGACAGTATAGTTCATGGGGTCTCAAAGAGTTGGACATGACTGAGTTACTTTCACTTTGATAAATTTAAATGCATAATGAGATCAGAGAATTTCTCTCTGATTAAAATGATGAAAATGTAAAAGTGAATTGTAATGCATAAGTACCTTTGCTCTCTAGTTCACCTGTCATCTCAAAAATTAATTCAGTAAACACTTATCAGTTGCCTTCTGGGTCCTGTATGTTATATAGGAGCTCTGTGTCATGTAGCCACATGATATTTTATATTGGACATCACCCATATTGTCTCTGCATTTTTGTGCCATATGTATATTGAAATCGCACTAGTTTAGACCCTTCCATACTCCCAAGTGGTGCTAATGGTAAAGAACTCTCCTGCCAATGAAGGAGACACAGGAGGTCTGATATCTCGGTTGGGAAGATACCCTGGAGGAGAGCAGGGCAACCCATTCCAGTATTCTTGCCTGGAGAATCCCATGGACAGAGGAGCTTGGCAGGCTATAGTCCATAGGGTGACAAAGAGTTGAACACAACTAAAGTGACTTAGCATGCATACATACTAATTCTGAATTGAAATCAAAGCAAAATGACATATATAATAACATAGATTATAAAGAAAATATTAAATAGTTCAAGATTTTTTAGCACTGTAAAAAAAAACCTTATAATCACTGAATGAGTCTCATTTAACAACCACTTACTCACTCTATGATAGTCACTGTGGTAGGCACTATAAATATGGCAGGAAGATAAGGTCCTGCCCTTATGTTGAAAGCCAAAGTGTAGTTCTAGCTGATCAATAAAAGCTGGTGAGCACAAAGCTTCCAGTTGATAGTAGTCATTTTGTACAATCTTCCTTAACATACCACCGTCAACAAAAATCTATTCTTAAAATGAAACTTCTAGCTAACTGATGGATACTCTACTTTTAATTAATCTGAGAGGAGAAATTTTGTGTTGCTAGTGTTATCAAGCACAGGTCCATATGTCTGATCCACAGTGAGGCCAAACTGATCTGTTGGAGTTAGGAGAAGAGAAAGGTTTATTCATGGCCATGCAAGCAGACAGGTGGCTAGTGCCCCAAACTCCATGAAGGATTTCAGCAAAGCTCTTTTCAGGGCAAGGTGAGGGATGGGCATGGTTAGTTCTTGCAGACTTCTTGGTGTCAGGATCCTTTGTCCTTGTAGCTGTCCACTTAGGTCCAGTCAGAATGTTCCTGTAAACTTTCAGTGAAACAAATGCTATTCTGTATTCTGCAAATTTTTGTCTCTATCTGAAAGGACTCTTTAAGGATCAAAGCCCTGAGAAATAGGCCATCCTATATATTTCAAGCTATCAGATCAGATCAGTCGCTCAGTCGTGTCCGACTCTCCACGACCCCATGAACCGCAGCACGCCAGGCCTCCCTGTCCATCACCAGCTCCTGGTGGTCACTCAGACTCACACCCATCAAGTCAGTGATGCCATCCAGCCATCTCATTCTCTGTCGTCCCCTTCTCCTCCTGCCCTCAATCCCTCCCAGCATCAGAGTCTTCTCCAATGAGTCAACTCTTCGCATGAGGTGGCCAAAATACTGGAGTTTCAGCTTTAGCATCATTCCTTCCAGAGAAATCCCAGGATTGATCTCCTTCAGAATGGACTGGTTGGATCTTCTTGCAGTCCAAGGGACTCTCAAGAGTCTTCTCCAACACCACAGTTCAAAAGCATCAATTCTTTGGCGCTCAGCCTTCTTCACAGTCCAGCTCTCACATCCATACATGACCACAAGCTATAGGAAACACTGTTTTATAAAAGTGGCAGAGCCATCATGACTAAGCATAAGCAATAGAACAGATCTAATATGGAGTCAGATTTGTTCTTCCCTATTACCCCAGGAACTCCTAAATTTCCCAGACAATATGGTCTATGATCTTTTTTATTTAAGAAGCTACTATGCAAAAGACTTAAATGACTGAGTCTTCAGTTATTGCTGTATAAAGTTCCTCTAACTTTAGTGAGGGTGACTTCGTAGGCAGCCTTTAATACAGAGGCTTTAAAACTTTCCTGACATTGACCCACATATAAGAAATTAATTTTACTTCTCAACCAGGTATACACATGTATAGTTTTGAAAGAAGATTCATGAATAAAAATTGACGTTACAGCAAACAATGTGATCTAATATTTTCTATCCAGTTCTATTCTAACCAATTTAATTTTAAAACAATGATCGTTACAATATTTAAATATTTCCCATAACTCATTAATAGATATCAATTTGATAAAAGTATTTGAATTGAAGATAAGATTAATATGCATAAGTTCATGGTAACTGGAAAATATATATAGCAGATTTTTTTTTTGGTGTGTATGTATTTTTAGGTGTGATTATATTAAACAACCATTTCCTTGAAATATGTGGAACATTTCACAAATGATTCCAAATAATTCTAATCCTTTCCTATGACAAGTCACCTGAGACATGCAAAATTTTTCTTACTTGAAATTCACCTGTTTAAGTGTTTATCAACTCTTACAAATTATTTTTAGGGTTTATTCTTTTTATTTATTTATTTATTTTTGCGACTACTTAGCAGCAGTAGCAGCATACATCAAATTAAGGGTATGCATATCAAAGCATGTGGACATTCTGAGAACTTAAATGTTTTTTCCTAAAGTCAAGAAAAGACAGAACTAGGGCTCAAACCTTGGTCAAAAGTATTGCACTAAATTTATTGCTTCTATTTTTCCCTACTATACTTCTAAAACTAGCATAGCATTTTTCTCTACTATCTTTTCTATTTAATTACATAGTATATTTTAACTACATTCTAGAACAATAGGTTATTTGAGAAAACCCGGGAAATGTTACGATATATGATATTTGCATAGAGGGAATACAGTATGAATTTCCAACACCCGTGTTCTATTCTTTTTCTTCATAGTTATTTTCTTAGAATCTAGCATGCTGCCTAGTGTTGGGTGTGTGTAAAATAAACAATGGGATTAATGAATGAATAAACTCTGCTTTGCATGTTTTGTTAGGTAAATTAGCTTTTTAAAGAAAATGAGACTGGGCTAAACAGAGGAGACTTTGAAGTGGGATAGAACATGTGAGCAAAGACATGGAAATAGGAAGGAGCAACTACCATTCACCCACAGAATGATAAGGTGGACCCCAAGGTGGGCAGAGTGAGAGTAAATGATGGAGTAGAACATAGTAAACATGGTATTTTCGGTAGGAGGAAATAAGGCAGTGGTGAGGAAGATAAACAGAGCAAGAGAAGAGAGAGAAAAAATTAAATGTAGATATGTTGCCTGTTGCAAAATGCTTCAGTTTGATCTTCCCATGCTTAAAAGTCCAGCCTGCCTAGAGACATGTGATGGCCACATGATGAAGCTGCCCCATTCTCATAATGAGGTACTGCATGTGTGCTCAGTCAGTTGTCATGTCCAGCTCTTTGTGACACTGTGGACTGTAGCCCTGCAGGCTCCTCTGTCCATGGCATTCTCCAGGCAAGAATACTGGAGTGGATTTCCTTGCCCTCCTTCAGGGGATCTTCCCAACCCAGGGATCAAACTTGTCTTTGGCATTGCAGGTAGATTCTTTACCCACTGAGCCACCTGGAAAGCCTTGTAATGGGGTTAGTAAGCCATTATTCTTGGGGCTGGCAGAGTAACATCCACTGATGTGGCAAAGATTCAGAGAATATGAGCTTTGTCCCTTTATAATCAGTACCTAGACATCCTTTAATCATCTCATTCAAAACAGGTCAAACCCAGATAATGTCAGCACCTTCTTTGTTTCCTTTATGGCACTGAATCAAAATTTATAATTATTTGTTTTACCTCTTGATTTTATTTTCCTGTCACTCCATTGGTGGTAGGCTTCATGAAGTCAAAAACTGTTTTTCATGTACACTATAATATCCCTGACCTAGAGCCAGACATCCTGGAATGTGAAGTCAAGTGGGCCTTAGAAAGCATCACTACAAACAAAGCTAGTGGAGGTGATGGAATTCCAGTTGAGCTATTCCAAATCCTGAAAGATGATGCTGTGAAAGTGCTGCACTCAATATGCCAGCAAATTTGGAAAACTCAGCAGTGGCCACAAGATTGGAAAAGGTCAGTTTTCATCCCAATCCCAAAGAAAGGCAATGCCAAAGAATCCTCAAACTACCACACAATTGCACTCATCTCACACGCTAGTAAAGTAATGCTCAAAATTCTCCAAGCTAGGCTTCAGTAATATGTGAACCGTGAACTTCCTGATGTTCAAGCTGGTTTTAGAAAAGGCAGAGGAACCAGAGATCAAATTGCCAACATCCGCTGGATCATGGAAAAAGCAAGAGAGTTCCAGAAAAACATCTATTTCTGCTTTATTGACTATGCCAAAGCCTTTGACTGTGTAGATCACAATAAACTGTGGAAAATTCTGAGAGATGGGAATACCAGACCACCTGATCTGCCTCTTGAGAAATCTGTATGCAGGTCAGGAAGCAACAGTTAGAACTGGACATGGAACAACAGACTGGTTCCAAATAGGAAAGGGAGTACGTCAAGGCTGCATATTGTCACCATGTTTATTTAAATGATATGCACAGTACATCATGAGAAATGCTGGAATGGAAGAAACACAAGTTGGAATCAAGATTGCTGGGAGAAATATCAATAACCTCAGATATGCAGATGACACCACCCTTATGGCAGAAAGTGAAGAGGAACTAAAAAGCCTCTTGATGAAAGTGAAAGTGGGGAGTGAAAACGTTGGCTTAAAGCTCAACATTCAGAAAACGAAGATCATGGCATCTGGTCCCATCACTACATGGGAAATAGATGGGGAAACAGTGGAAACAGTGTCAGAATTTATTTTTCTGGGCTCCAAAATCACTGCAGATGGTGACTGCAGCCATGAAATTAAAAGACACTTACTCCTTGGAAGGAAAGTTATGACCAACCTAGATAGTATATTCAAAAGCAGAGACATTACTTTGCCAACAAATGTTCGCCTAGTCAAGGCTATGGTCTTTCCTGTGGTCATGTATGGATGTGAGAGCTGGACTGTGAAGAAGGCTGAGCGCCGAAGAATTGATGCTTTTGAACTGTGGTGTTGGAGAAGACTCTTGAGAGTCCTTTGGACTGCAAGAAGATCCAACCAGTCCATTCTGAAGGAGATCAGCCCTGGGATTTCTTTGGAAGGAATGATGCTAAAGCTGAAACTCCAGTATTTTGGCCACCTCATGCGAAGAGTTGACTCATTGGAGAAGACTCTGATGCTGGGAGGGATTGGGGGCAGGAGGAGAAGGGGACGACAGAGGATGAGATGGCTGGATGGCATCACTGACTCGATGGATGTGAGTCTGAGTGACCTCCGGGAATTGGTGTTGGACAGGGAGGCCTGGTGTGCTGCAGTTCATGGGGTCGCAAAGAGTCAGACACAACTGAGTGATCTGATCTGATCTGATCTGATAATATCCCTAGAAATACATACAGTAGTTTCACAATATTAAATAAAGGCATGAATGAAGTGGACACTCACACAGTAGAACTGGGAGACTAAGCATATATAAGATTGCATGCAAGTCTTTTGTTTTGTGTTCAGCTGGAAAGCAAACCTTGTCACACTGAAAAACACAACAGAAATTTTCAAAAGTGATTAAAGCAAGCCAGAATACAAACTACAATAGCATTCACTGAATGGCTTAAGGGGCTGCCAGCAAATCCATTAGAAACCTTGTTTATAGAGCATTATAATTTTGACATGAAGAAAAAAAACTGCTTCAGGATGAATTGTTTCTTATAAAATACCTGGAAAATGGATTTTCTCAATTAAAGCTTTATAACAATTTAAAAATATTTTATAAATTCAGCATGTGTTATACATATCCATGCTTCCTTTTCTTTCATCTTTCTAATTCTAATAAAACTTGCATTGTTTTATAGAAAATCCTTTTTTCCATGAACTTTATTTCATGAAATGACATCCTTGCTATTTAATATGATAATTACTATTAGAAAATTGCAAAAATAGAGAGGTAAATACAATTCTTTGGAGTAAACATATTAGATTTGGATCCCAGCTGTGTGATTTTATGCAAGCTATTATCCTCTCTGAATTTTAGTCTCTATTTCTGATAAATGAAAATAATAAAGCAGTTTGCTGGCATTCTGACAAATAACATACATAGAATCTTGGGTATAAACTGTGATACCAATCTATGGGAGCTTGTATAAAATAATCTTAAATTTTAATTTAGTTTTTAATTAAAAAACAAGAAATAGTGGGGAAAGGGGGACAGAGAATTAGCATTTTTTAGTATTCTATTACAGGCATGCTATTGAAGTTATTTCATTTAATTCTTCACATATCACCTTTCTCTATTTTTTATCCTTTTGGGAAATCTATAGACTTCATTATCTCATTCTGTTTTATAGGTCATTCAACATTGATGTCTCTTTTTCTTTTAAATATTTTAAAATCTCTTCAAATATGTACTCTAGTCTGCTTTTTTGTTTCAGATCAAGCTGTGAGTCACAAATTAGCTCTTCAACTGTTACTAATCAGCTTCCAGTTCTTCAATGAGTTTCAAACTTAAATTAAAATGTCAGTTATTTCTAAATTTTCTTTAATGTTCAAATATGCCAACCAGTCCATCCTAAAGGAGATAAGTCCTGGGTGTTCATTGGCAGGACTGATGCTGAAGCTGAAACTCCAATACTTTGGCCACCTGATGCGAAGAGCTGACTCATTTGAAAAGACCCTGATGCTGGTAAAGATTGAGGGCAGGAGGAGAAGGGGAGGACAGAGGATGAGATGGTTGGATGGCATCACCAACTCGATGGACATGGGTTTGGGTGAACTCTGGGAGTTGGTGATGGATAGGGAGGCCTGGCATGCTGCGGTTCATGGGTTGCAATGAGTCAGACACAACTGAGTGACTGAACTGACTGACTGATGCCTCATATGTATTTAAGCTTTTCTTTTAGAACAAATCATTTAAAACATATTCATTTTATAACCTTTTAGAAAATTGTTTGAGTTCAAATTTGCTTTCAACAAATACCTTGTTGTAGCCTTCTACTGGTGAATAGATCAGTTGTATCCTGAGAGTGCTGCCATAAAATAATTAAAAGACTAAAACCCTAAATCCTTTGTATTAACACTCTAAAATGAAAGTGTTAGTCTCTCAATCGTGTCCAACTTTTGCAACCCCATGGACTGCAGCATGCCAGGGTTCCTTGTTACTCAATAACTCCTGGAGTTTGCTAAAACTCATGTTCATTGAGTCAGTGATGCCATCCAACCATCTCATCCCCCATTACCCCCTTCTCCTGCCCTCAATCTTTCCCAGCATCAGAGTCTTTTCTAATGAGTCAGCTGTTCACATCAGGTGGTGAAAGTATTGGAGCTTCAGCATCAGTCTTTCCAATGAATATTCAGGATTGATTTCCTTTAGGATTGACTGGTTGGATCTCCTTGCTGTCCAAGGGACTCTCAAGAGTCTTCTCCAACACCACAGTTTGAAAGCATCAATTCTTCAATGCTCAGCCTTCTCTATGATCCAACTCTCACATTTGTGCTTGACTACTAGAAAAATTATAGCTTTGACCATATGGACATTTGTCAACAAAGTGATGCCTCTGCTTTTTAATATGCTGCCTAGATTTGTTATAGTTTTTTTCCAAGAAGCAAACATCTTTTAATTTCATGGCTCCAGTCAATGTCCACAGTGATTTTGGAGCCCAAGTAAATAAAGTCTGTCACTGTTTCCATTTTTCCTCATCTCTCTGCTATGAAGTGATGAGACTGACTGCCATGATCTTAGTTTTCTGAATGTTGAGTTTTAAGCCAGCTTTTTCATTTTCCTCTTTCACCTTCATCAAGAGGCTCTTGAGTTCCTTTTCACTTTCAGCTATTAGGGTGGTGTCATCTGCATATCTGAGATTATTCATATTTCTCCACAATCTTGATTCCAGCTTGTCCTTCTTCCAGCCCAACATTTTGCATGATATACTCTACATATAATTTAAATAAACAGGGTGACAAAATACAGCCTTGACATACTCCTTTCCCAATTTGGAACCAGTCCATTGTTCCATGTCCTGTTGTAACTGTTGCTTCTAGACCTGCATATAAGTTTCTCAGGAGGCAGGTAAGGTGGTCTGATATTCCCATCTCCTTAAGATTTTTCTACAGTTTGTTGTGATCCACACAGTCAAAAGGCTTTGGTGTAGTTAATGAAGCAGACGTAGATGTTTTCTTGGGATTCTCTTGTGTTTTCTGATCCAATGGATGTTGGCAATTTTATCTCTGGTTTTTCTGCCTTACCTAAATCCAGCTTGTATATGTAGAGGTTCTTGGTTCATGTATTGTTGAAGCCTAGCTTGAGGATTTTGATCATTACCTTGCTTTGTGAATTGAGCACATTTGTATGGTAGTTTAGACATTGCCTTTCTTTGGGATTTGTCTGAAAACTGACCTTTTCCAGTCCTGTGACCCATGCTGAGTTTTCCAAATTTGCTGGTACTTTAACAGCATCATATTTTAGGATTTCAAGTAGCTAAGCCTGAATTCCATCTGCAGAGGAATTGATGCTTTTGAACTGTGGTGTTGGAGAAGACTCTTGAGAGTCCCCTGGACTGCAAGGAGATCCAATCAGTCCATTCTAAAGGAGATCAATCCTGAATATTCATTGGAAGGACTGATGCTGAATCTTAAACTCCAATACTTTGGCCACCTGATGAGAACGGACTCAATTGAAAAGACCCTGATGCTGGCAAAGATTGAAGGCAGTAGAAGGGGACAACAGAGGATGAGATGGTTGGATGGCATCACCGACTCAATGGATATGAGTTTGAGTAGGCTCTGGGAGTTGGTGATGGACAGGGAAGTCTGGCATGCTGCAGTCCATGGGGTCAGATATGATTGAGCGACTGAACTGAACTGAATTCCATCACCTCCTCTAGCTTTGTTTTTAGTAATGCTTCCTAAGGCCAATTTGACTTCACATTCCAGGATATCTGGCTCTAGGTGAGTGATCACACCTTTGTGGTTATCCAGGTCACTATGACCTTTTCTGTACAGTTCTTCTGTGTACTCTTGCCACCTCTTCTTAATTTCTTCTGCTTCTGTTAAGTCCTTGCCATTGCTGTCCTTTATTGTGTCCATCTTTGCATGAACTATTCTCTTGGTATCTCCAATTTTCTTTAAGAGATCTCTAGTCTTTCCCATTCTGTTGTTTTCCTCTATTTCTTTGCATTGTTTACTTAAGAAGTCTTTCTTCTCTTTTGTTGCTATTCTTTGGAACTCTGCATTCAGCTGCGTATATCTTTCCCTCTCTCCTTTGCCTTTTACTTTTCTTTTCTCAGCTCTTTGTAAGGCCTTGTCAGACATCCATTTTAAATCCTTTATTTTTTTTTTCTTGGAAATGCATGCATCTAAAAGAGTAAAAGGCATTGTTCAGAGAATACACCTTTTGAAGATAAATCATGTTTTTCAAGCTAGATATCTCAGACATAATATTGCTATAATTTCTGAAGAAATAGTAGGATCTTTTCTGTTATTTGCTTATATATTAGTATAAGTTGCAAAGATGAATTCTTTGACCTATAAGCAAAGGTTTATATTGTGATTGAAATCATCAAACAATTTCAACATGTCTATGTTTCTGTAAATATTACTGGAAACTGGAGAATTTAAGATAGCATATATATTTGCATATGCTAATAACCATAGTCAAAATAGAAACTCTTGCTTAAAAGGACATTTAAGTAAAAAAAATCACAGCACATAAACTTGAAAATTAGAAATTACAGGAGCTTGAATTTAACTATTAAAGATTGAGTTTACCAAAGAATGAAAGGCTGGTTTGCAGATAGTGAATAAGGAAAATTAAAACCCAAGAAAAATATTTTTATTACTCAGGTCCACATTCACATAAAAAATTCCAGTGTTTTAATATTAAAGTGAATGTCTTTCCATAATGAAAATAATGTGCAATTTCAATGCTGTTATAAATAATTACTAATATTAACATGCTGTCAGAGTTGGTATGAATATATTAATAATTGGTATAGTCACTTCAGAGAGTACTTGGCAGTACTTAGTGAAAGTAAATATGTGTATTTCCTAGAATCCTAAATCTAACCCTGGGTATTCTTATTTTAAGAAGTTATCACATAGGTGCCCAAAGTGGCTTAAAGAATATTTATCATCAAGATTGGGTGGAAGCCAACCTGGTAGCTATTCTAGGGGGAAGTATAAGTAAAACGTAGTAGGTACCTAAGATGGAATATTATATAGAAGCTAAAAAAATAAAAAGAAAATTAACTAAATTTACTTATAGCAACATGAGAGAGTCCTCACAACACATCATTACATGCAAGGAAAGTAAGAAACTGAATGAGATATATCAGAAATAAAAATGAAATTTAAAACAGACACATAAATAAATGTCATATCTTACTTATACACATGTATGCAAATAAACATATGAAACTTACAGATAAACACACAACAGGGTAAAAATGCATGTTAAGACACAAATAAGCTTTGTAAAGGGAAAAGAAGAGAAAATGGTATAAAGAAATAGAAATGCAATAAGTAGCTAACCAGAGATTTTGGAAAGACTGAAAATAGTGTATAATGAACTAAGACACACACAACAATTCTATACAGAACATTAACAAATTAGTTAGGATATGGAGAAGAATGAGACGTTTGTTATGTACAAATCATCAAAATATAGGATTCTATTTTCATCTCTAGGATGATCATTAAGTAAATATTCGACAAATAAGTTAAAAAATAAATGCTGATGTATATGGTACTATTTATATTTTAATTTTTCTGTTTGTTATTCTAAACTTCATGCAAAAATTATTTCTAAAATTCATGGAAGTGATAAAGGGGGAAGTGACCTGAACCATTCTTTCCAAGAGAAACAAGACTTTAGTGAGAAACTGAACCCATTAAAAAGTCAATTGTATTGTATACCAAAAACAAAAGGAACAACAGAAAGATTTTTGTAAACTTCGAGAAATATTACTTTTTACCATAAAAATAACCTAAAGAAAATCTGTGTACTTAGCATTATATTTTCAGTAAAAGTTTGCGGATACACTGCTCTATGATGTTCAACTTGTGCCCTGAGTGCTATTCAAAATGAACTTAAAGTCTAAGCTGCTCACAGTTGTCTTTTTAGTCATCAGTTTCCTGATTCTTAGTTTTTAAAACCCTTGGTGATTTTTCATAAAAACAGTATTTTTCCTCCTGGAATAAAAGCTTTTAATTGATTAGGATTTTTAATTTAAATATCTAGCCTTTGAAGCAAAGATCAGAACAACAAAAGAGTAAAATCTCAGGATAAAGTTTTAAAGTTAGAAAATCTCATTGTCCTCTTCAAAGCGGAAAAAAAAATGAAAGTAAAGAAAAAAAGGTGAAGGTAGGGAGAACATGAATTAAAAGCTTCTAGGATGCTTCAGAAATGTCAAGTGATTTCTCACTTTAATTTTGAGGCCAAATAACCTCAAGGAGCTTCGTTAGAAATTATCTTAGAAAACCAAGGGAAAATAGAGCAAACATGGTGAACAAATCTATTACTCCTTTGGTCAAACTGGAATTAGAAATAAAAGTATTAAGTTTTTCTTCAGTTTGAAATTTGGAAAGCATTCAATGTCCTCTTTGGTCATTTTATTTAGAATACTCCTCTTTGGGGTGTACATTAATTTTAAAATTTAATGAGCTGAGGTCACGTTGGTTATAGGAGAACAGTTAAGCCAAAGATACATTAAAAGAGAGAACTCTCTTTAAAATCATTCTCTCTGTGCTGCATCACTCTTGGCAAGACAACCAGTATCTCCTGTGCAAAGACTACCCACATTAAAATGACAAAGACCAGACACATATTTACTAGCATATAATTGAATTAATTATCCACTTCCCTCCAAGAGGCAATCAGGACTAATCCCATCATTCCCTTTACAAAAACACAGTCCTTTCTGGACTTTGGAAGCCCAAGGTTCAGTGTTCATCTTTTATCACCTAGACACACAACTCTGTAAGCTTTATACAACCTCTAACCTGGCATGATCATACATTCAAGCTTGATGCTCCAAATTCTTTCTCCATAGCTCAGGCTTATTATTAAACATAGCACATATTAACATAGCTCATTATTAAAATTCATTGCTTCATCATCCTCTTCTTTTAAGGTTCAATTTACCTTCTTGCTTGAATTAAAATTTCACTCTTCTTTGAAAACACTACTTGCCCTTCGAGTATTTTTGAATAGTGGCTGTATTTTTTCTCACCCCATGTGCCACTGGACACAGCAAGTGAGTACACTGCTCTTCACAATTCCTTTCACACAGTTTTTCTTCCTACTTCCCATATATGCCAGTTCCATTGGAATGCATATAATCAGATAATAACCAGCACTAACCTTTACTGCAGTCTTCTTCTGTCCTTTTGGGGAGTCCTTCTACATTTGTTGAAGATTTCGCTTAATCTTCTTCCATGCAAAAATTATCTCTCCCATATCCTGAGTCTCATTAACCTCCAATTATCTTGTCTTCTAATCCATATCAACTATCCACTTTTGGAAGTTCACTTTTATTGAAGTATAGTTGATGTATTACATGTTACATGTATTGTGTATCAGCTACTCCTTTCTATGATCAGACCATCGATGCTATTATTTGCAGTAGCTGCATTCTTATTTTCAAGCATTGCATAGACTACCACGTTTGCCAGTCATTTTTCCACTGTGAGTTCCAATCCATTGACACAACCACCTTAGCTCTTTGTTTTGTTCCTTTCCTCACGCTCCTTCATGACTGGCTTTGCTTTAATAGACCTGTCAGAGTCTTCACTCTGTTTGGTTTCCCCTTTCTCCCTTCAGTCATATCAACTTGACAAGACCTCAACACTGAGTTCTATTTAACTTTCCATCTACGTAGTACCTATAACGCGACTGTGTGTACATGTGTGCTCAGTCACTCAGTCGTGTCCGACTCTTTGCGACCCCACGGACTGTTGCTCACCAGGCTCCTCTGTCCATGGGATTTTCCAAGCACAAATACTGGAGTGGGTTGCCCTTTCCTTCCACAGGGTGTCTTCCGAACCCAGGGATCAAACCTGCATCTCCGGCATCTCCTGCATTGACAGGCAGATTCTTTACCACTAGTGCCACCTGGGAAGCCCATGATGCAACTGGAGAAAAACAAATATCCAGTTTGACTGATCTCACTGTAAATCCCAAGAGATGATGCTGTGCTCAATATGCCAGCAAATTTGGAAAACTCAGCACTGGCCACAGGACTGGAAAATGAATGTCAGTTTTCGTTCCAATCCCAAAGAAAGGCAATGCCAGAGAATTCGTTTTGTCGCTTGTGCCCCCTTGCGCCCCGACCCCCCCCCCCGCCCCCCCCCGCTCAAACTACCCCACAATTGCACTCATCTCACATGGTAGCAAAATAATGCTCAAAATTCTCCAAGCCAGGCTTCAACAGTACGTGAACTGTGAACTTCCAGGCGTTTAAGCTGGATTTAGAAAAGACAGAGGAACCAGAGATCAAATTGCCAACATCTGCTGGATCATCGAAAAAGCAAGAGAGTTTCAGAAAAACATCACATCTGCTTTATTGACAATGCCAAAGCCTTTGACCAGGGAAGGAAATGGCAACACACTCCAGTATTGTTGCCTGGAGAATCCCATGGACAGAGGAGTCTGGTGGGCTACAGTCCATGGGGTCACAAAGAGTCAGACACAGCTGAGCATACGGCACAAGCTTTTGACTCTGTGGACCACAACAAACTTTGGAAAATTCTTAAGGAGATGGGAATACCAGGCCACCTGACCTGCCTCTTAAGAAATCTGTATGCGGGTCAGGAAGCAACAGTTAGAACTGGACATGGAAAAACAGACTGGTTCCAAATCGGGAAAGGAGTACATCAAGGCTGTATATTGTCACCCTGATTATTTAACTTCTATTCAGAGTCCATCATGAGAAACGCTGGGCTGGAAGAAGCACAAGCTGGAATCAATTTGCTGGGAGAAATATCAATAACCTCAGATATGCAGATGACACCATCCTTATGGCAGAAAGTGAAGAAGAACTATAGAGCCTCTTGATTAAAGTGAAAGAGGAGAGTGAAAAAGTTGGCTTAAAACCCAACATTCAGAAAACTAAGATCATGGCATCTGGTCCCATCACTTCATGGCAAATAGATGGGGAAACAGTGAGAGACTTTATTTTTTTTAGCACCAATCATGTCCTCTGGTAGCTGGCTTAATAGCATCCACTTCCTTGTATCACATTTTCCTTTCCCGCTCATGTTCTCTGGATCCTCCAGTAAACTATTTGCAACTGATTCCTTGGCGTGGTGTCTGCTTCTGCAGAACTCCAAAGTAAGATGGATTTTTAAAAAAATATATTTTGATAATCACTGTCTATTAACTCAATTATTTATTTTACATTTAGTACAATTGCTGATAAAAGGACTTAAATCGATCATCAGATATTGGATGTCTGTGCCACCAGTTCTGGACGTTTTTGATCTGTTTTATTTTAAGGATGTTTAAATATTCTACCTCTCCCCATTCGTTCCTTAGCTTTGTGATTTTTAGTCATTACAGCATGCATTTTGATATATTTATATCTGCTATAAATGAGTGATACTTTTACCATTTCTTATAGCAAGCATTTTATTGAGAAATTTAGGTGAGTTAGTGCTCAGAGTAACCTAATGAGTACCAAGCTGTAACAGCAGCCTTGATTATAGAAAGGAAAAGAAAGGGAACAACACCAGCCAATTTGGGAAGTTTGCAATGTCCATCATCATTACACTCATATTATGGCCTTTTCCTTTTGATTATTCAAAAGTGATCAATACCATCTATTCAAATTTTCTATTTATAAGAGTAACTAATGTCCTGGTAAGTATAACTCTGTTGCAGAGATACATACTTCAGTTTTTCAGAATTTGATGACATTAAATTACTGAAACATAAAACCAACTCCATTTGCTCATTTCCCACACTTATCAGGAGTCTTTTCTTTATAACATAGATTTTCATGTAAATTTGTTCTAGGAGCAAATGCATTGATCAGGCTAATGTAAATGCATGTCACACTAGATAATACATAAATAATATATCAAATACATTTTCTCATTGGCACTGGTCCCAGATCTTTCCTTGTGACTAAGATGTAAATTCCTTATGACAGCTTAAAATGTTTACATTGCAGATACTCATATCAAAGAGAATCAAAGATTTAGGTTAAGAGAATAAATTTCTTGCCAATGACATTTCAGGAATCAGTAAGAAATGGTGAATTTCAGCCATATCACCTGGTCACTTTCTCTACCACTATGTAAGATTTATTTTGATGATTTGAGGGAAAAGTAATTGAAGTTACAGTGATAATACAGAATTGGATTCTCTTCTGTTACTAGCAAACTGTGGATCATGGGAGATGACCCATGTATAAAAATTACAATTTTTATACTCTTGAGCTACTGTCAAAGTGTAAAGTTTATCATATATGTGAAAAGGAAATATGACCATCTTTCTTCTTTTTCTATAAATTGAACTGTGGTTGATTTACAGTGTTTCAGGTCTTCAGCAATCTGATTCTTTCAATTTATTTTCCATTATAGATTATTGTAGAATATAGAATATAGTTCCCTGTGCTATACAGAAGTCCTTGTGCTTTATCTATTTTATTTATAGTATATATATATATATATATGTGTGTGTGTGTGTGTGTGTGTGTGTGTGTTAATCTAAAATTCCTAACTTTCCCTCCCCTTCCCCTTTCATAGTCATTTTTGTTTTCTATGTCTCTGAGTCTACTTTCATAAGTACATTTGTAGAAGTTATTTTTTAGATTCCACATGTAAGTGATGCCATATAATAATTTGCCTTTGTCTGACTTACTTCACCTAGAATAATAACCGTTAGGTCCATCCATGTTGCTGCAAATGACATTACTTCATTCTGTTTTATGGCTGAAGAGTATTCCATTGTGTGTAACACCACATCTTCTTTATCCTTGCATATGGTGACGGACACTTAGGTTGCTTCCATGTCTTGGCTATTCTCCATAGTGGTTCTATTTACATCGGGGTGCATGTATCTTTTCAAATTAGAGTTTTCATCTCTCTTAAATATATATCCAGGTGTGTGGGAGTACTGGATCATATGGTAGCTCTATTTTTAGTTATTTGAGGAAACTTCATACTGTTTTCCATAGTGATAACACCAATATACATTCATACCAGCTGTGTAGGAGGGTTCTCTTTTATCCAAACCCCTCTCTAGCATTTATTGTTTATAGACTTTTTGATGATGGCCATTCTGATTGGTGTGAGGTGATACCTTATTGAAGTTTTGATTTGTATTTCTCTAATAATTAGAGATGTTGAGCCTCTATTTCCTGTGCATCTTGGGCATCTGGATGTCTTCTTTGTAGAAATGTCTATTTAGGTCTTCTCTCTATTTTTAAATTATTTTTAAATTTTGGATTGAAGGTAATAACGTTACAGTATTGTGTTGGTTTCTACTACTGCCTATTTTTTTCATTGGGTTTTTTTTTTTTAAACAACAGCCACATGAGCTGCTCATAAATTTCAGAGACTAATTGTTTATCAATTGCATCATTTGTAAATATTTTCTCACATCCTGTGGGTTGTGTCTTTGTTTTGCTTATGGTTTTCTTTGCTGTGCAAAAGTGTTTAATTAAGCCCCCAATTTTTTATTTTTTATTTTCATAACTCTAGGAGGTGGGTTTAAAAAAAAAGCATTGCTGCAATTTATATCCAAGAGTGTTCTGCCTATGTTTTTCTTCCAAGAGCTTTATAGTATCTGGTCTTATATTTAGGTCCTTAATCCTTCTTGAGTTTATCTTTGTTTTTGGTGTTAAAGAATGTTTTGTTTTCATTTTTTACATGTAGTTGTCCAGTTTTCCCACCATCATTTATTGATGAGACTGTCTTCCCTTCATTGTATAGTACACTGCAGCTTTGTACTATAGTCTGAAGTCAGAGAACCTGCTTCTTTCAGCTCCATACTTCTTAAGATTGCTTTGGCTATTCAGAGTCTTTGCATCTCCATACAAATTTTAAAATTTTCTGTTCTAGTTCTGTGAAAAATGCTGTTGGTAATTTGGCAGGGATTGCACTGAATTTATAGATTGCCTGGGTAGTTTAGTTATTTTGACAATATTGATTCTTCCAATCTAAGAACCTGGTATATGTTTTATCTGTCATCTCCAGTTTCTTTCATCAGTATCTTCAGTTTTTGGAGCACGGGTCCTCTGTCTCCCAAGGTAGGTTTATTCTTAGGTATTGTGTTGTTTTTCATGTGATGGTAAATGGGATTGTGTCTTTAATTCCTCTTTTGGATCTTTTGTTTTTAGTGTATAGAAACACAATATATGTCCCCTCCCTCTACTTGTGGCCGACTTATGTTGATGTTTGGCAGAAACCAACACAATTCTGTAAAGCAACAATCCTTCAATTAAAAAAATTAAAATTAAAAAAAGAATAAGAAACAACAGATTTCTGTGTATTAATTTAGTATCCTACAACTTTACTGAATTCGTTGAGTTCTAGTAGTCTTCTGGTAGCATCTTTAGGATTTTCTGTGTATAGAATCATGTCATCTGCAAAGACTGATAGTTTTATCTTTTCATTTCCAAGTTGGATTCCTTTTATTCCTTCCCTGGTTGCCATGGCTAGGACTTCTAAAACTATGTTGAATAAGAGTGGCAAGAGTGCGCATCCTTGTCTTGTTTCTGATCTTACAGGAAATGTTTTCAGCTTTTCACCACTTAGTATGATGCTAGTTATAGGTTTGTAATGGTGGTGGTGGTTTAGATGCTAAGTCGTGTCCAAGTCTTGCAACCCCATTAACTGTAGCCTGCCAGACCCCTTTGTCTGTGGGATTCTCCAGGCAAGAATACTGGAGGGGGTTGCCATGTCCTTCTCCAGGGGATCTTCCTGACCCAGAGATCAATCCCGCATCTCCTGCATTGCAGGCAGATTCTTTACAAACTGAGCTATGAGGGAAGTCCAAGGTTTGTCATTCCTGGTCTTTATTATGTCAGGTATGTTCCCTCTCTGCTCACTTTCTGTGTACAGTGTTGGATTTTATTTAAAGCTTTTTTGCATCTATTGAGATGATCATATATTTTTTATTCTTCACTTTGTTGATGTGATATATCACACTGATTTGCAGCTATTGAAAAATCCTTGCATCCCTGGAGGTAAATCCTACTTAATCATGGTATATAATCCTTTTAATATACTGTTGGATTCAGATTGCTGATACTTTGTTGAGGATTTTTGTGTCTGTTTTCATCAGTGATATTGGCCTGTAATTTTTGTAGTATCTTTTTCTGGTTTTGGTATTGAGATAATTGTGGCCTGATAGAGTGAGTTTGGGAATATTCCTTCTCTGCAATTTTTTGGATTAGTTTCAGAAGGGTAAGTGTGAACTCTTCTCTCAATATTTGGTAGAATTCACATCTGCTTGAACTTCTGTTTGTTAGAAGTTTTAAAATCACAGTTTCAATTTCAATACTTTTGAATTGTCTGTTCATGCTTTCTCTTTATTCCTGGTTCAGTTTTGGGAGATTGATTATACCTTTCTAATAATTTGTTCATTTCTTCCAGGCTGCCTATTTTATTGGCATATAGTGACTTGTAATAGTGTCTTATGATCCTTTGTATTTGTGTGGTGTCTGTTGCAATATCTCCTTTTTCATTTCTAATATTATTGATTTGAGCCCTCTCCCCTTTTTCTTGACTAGTCTGGCTAAAAGTTTATCAACTTTGTTTATTTTTCAAAGAACCAGCTTTTAGTTTCCTTGATCTTTTCTATTGTTTTCTTCATTTCTAGTTTATTTATTTCTGCTCTGATCTTTATGGTTTGTTTTCTTCTACTAACTTTGGATTTTGTTACTTCTTCTTTCTCCATTTCCTTTAAGTATAAGGTTAGGTGGTTTATTTGAGCTGTTTCTTGCTTCCTAAGGTAAGATTGTGTTGAAACCTCCCCCTTCGAACAATTAATACTTTTGCTGTGTCCCATAGGTTCTGGATCACTGTGCTTTCATTTTGTCTCTAGGTGAATTTTTTAATCTCTTCTTCAATTTCTCCAGTGACCCATGGTTATTTAATTGCATATTGTATAGTCTACACTTGTTTGTGTTTTTTTTTTTACCATGTTTTTTTCCTTGTAGTTGATTTCTAACTTCATAGCATTATGGTAGGAAAAGATGCATGTTATGATTTAAATTATTTTAAATTTACTGAGGTGTGCTTTGTGGCCCAGCATGCATCAGTTTTGGAGAATGTTCTATGTACACTCGAAGAATATGTGTTTTGCTGATTTTGTATGGAATGGTATGTAAATATCAAATCCATCTGGTCTAATGTGTCATTTAACGGCTGTGTTTCCTTATTGATCTTCTATCTGGATGTTTTGTTCGTTGTTATAAGTGGGTGTTAAAATCCTCCACTATTATTATTACTGTTGATTTCCTCTTTGTGGCTGTTACCATTTGCCTTTTGTATTGTTGTGCTCCTATGTTGGATGCATATATATTTACAGTTGTTATATCTTCTTCTTGGATTGATCCCTTGATCATTACATAGTGTCCCTGTCTCATGTAACAGCCTTTATTTTAAAGTTTATTTTGTGTGATATGAGTATTGCTACTCTAGATGTCTTTTGTTTTCTATTTGCATGGAATACCTTTTTCTATTCCCTCACTTTCATTCTATATGAGTTCCTAGAGCTGAAGTGGGTCTCTTGTAAACAGCATATATATGGGTCTTGATTTTATATCCATTCAACCAGTCTGTCTTTTTTGGCTGGAGCATTTAACCTACATTTTTAAGGTAATTAGGAACACACTTGTTCCTGTTGTCATTTTCTTAATTGTCCTGGATTTATTTTTGTAGGTCTTTTTTTCCTTCACTTCCTCTTTTGTTCTCTACTCTTGTAATTTGATGAATAATTTTAGTGTTGTTTGGAGTCCTTTTTTGTATGTATTGTAGATTTTTGACTTGCAGTTAACTTGATGTGTGATTTAGCAGTCTATGTATAATCAGTATTGTTAGTTGGCTGGTCTTTTAATTTCAAATGCTTTTCTGATAGCCTACATTTGTGCTCTCCTTTACTCACCAATTGCTTGTTTTGATATCATATTTGTGTGCAGATGATTTCATACATTTACTTTATATTTGCCTTTACTGGTGAGTTTGTCTATTCATGTTTTGCTTGTTTGTTTCTAATGGGAGCCTTTTCTTTTCCATGTAAGGAAGTTCATTTATTTGCTGATAATTTTTGAAGAAGCTTGTTTTGAAGACTTTTTGAAGACTTTCTCTATATCATGAGGTAATGTGTTGCAGGATTTTTTAAATTGTTTTTGTCTAGTTTTAGGATCAGAGTAGTACAGATCTCATATGATGTTCTCTCTTTTATGAAGGAAGTTGTGTTGAACTGATGTTAATTCTTTAAATATTTGACAGAATTTATCAAGATTATCTTGCCTGGAAATTTCTTTTCCAGGGGATTTTTAACTGTACATTTAAATATCTTTAATACTTAAAATACTATTCGTTGTCTATTTCATGTGTGAGTTTTGGAATTTGTGACTTTTGAAGAACTAGTTGATTTATTAAAAATAATTTATATATTTTTATTTTGGCTGTGCTGGCAACTACTGAAGCTCATGAATCTAGAGCCCATGCAATATTTTTGCTGGATATGGAATTATTGGTTGATAGTTCTTTTCTTGTAGCACTTCAGATATACTGTTCCTTTTCCTTTTGGCTGTACACTTTCTTATGAGAAATCCAAAGCTGTTTCAGTCATTGTTCCCCTCTAGGTAATGTCATTTAAAAATATCATCATGATTGTTTTTCTTTGTCTTTAGTATTCAGCAGTTTTATTATGTGTTTGAGTATGCATGACTTTGAGTTTATCCAGTTTGGGACTCATCAACTTAAATCAGTAGGTTCATACCTTTTACCATATTGCGGTTTGTGTTTGTTCCTCAAATTTTTTATGTGAACTTCAGGTTTTGTTTCTTTTCTACCTGCAGTGACATGAATTTTTTGTTATTGTTCCCCAAGATCATATTTTTATTGCTTTGCTTTCAGTTGCTCTGCTCAAATAATTTTTATTGACCTGTCTTTAGGTTCACAAACTTTCCTCTACCATCTCAATTTTTGCTATTGAACTTGACTATTACATTTTTTTAGTTTTTTTTTCAGTATTAAAAATTATAGTTGGTTCTTTATATTTTCTCATTCTTTGATATTTCTATAATTTTTGTTTCAAGAGCATTCACTCTAAAATACTGAAACATATATGTAATACCGGCTTTAAAGTCTTCAGATAATTTTAATATCTGTGTCCTGTAAGTGTCACTCTCTGTTATTTCTTTGTTTACCAAGTAATTTTAAATTGTTGCCTGAACAGTTTGAATATTTTTTTCTGAAAATGTGGGGCTTATTTAAATCCTATGGAGAATGTTTACTTTATTTTCCTCGTTTAGCTCAGGCGCTTGACTTGTTTAGGTTCAGGCCACAAATTTTGACTAGTCATTTGTGTGGTGTGATTTCAATCTCAGTTCTACTTTGAAAGGTTTTGCAATGTTAAATATATCTGTTCCAGGAGTGGGCTGCTCAGTGGCTACTCTGGGACCTGGGTGGTGATTTCTCCCATTGCTCAGTTGCCAAAGACTGTGGAGTGCTTTTAAGATCAGACCCATGCATGTTCAGCTTGTGAGTAAGGCTGACAGTTTATAAACAATGTTATGGAGTCACTTTTATGAATTGCTTCTCGTTTTTTTCTCCTCATACTTTATGATTCTTTGAGCCACCTCTTTTTTATACTCCAGCCAGAAAGCTGGAATTTTATTTACCCTGATCTGCTACATATTTCCCATGGTGTTCTCTGCATCTGGGAGCATTAAAAAAAAAAAAAAAAAAAAGTCTACATAGAGGAAAAAGGCAATAACATTTTGTCCCATTCTCTTTGGAAGGCAGTTTTCCTTATCATACAAGAAGATCATATTTGTTCAGAATTTTAGCCTCCATAGGCCTCTATTTTCTGCCACTGTTGGTGCCACCATTGCCAGACCATGAGACTGGAGAAAAAAGAAAAGAAAAATGGAGATATTTCACTCATTTTTTTTTTTTTTTTTTTTTAACAATTAGGAGGTACTTTGTCTCTGAGCCAAAACTAAAGAACTTCTGGAGTTCATTTTTGTTGGTTTTTTGGTGGGACTGGGTGGGGGGTGGGGGTTGTCTTTGGTTAAGATCATGGATATTAAAGAAAAAGATACACTAATCAGTAGTTTGATAGTACTTTGAAATCTTGTGCTCCTCCCACTGTACTATTATTTAATTCTCCATTTCTTAAATAGCTGTTCCATGCATTCTGTACATTTTTCATAAGTGCATTTAGTGGAAAAGACAGGATGAATTGTTCTTACTCCTTCTTCAATTCAGTTCAGTTCAGTCCTGTCGCTCAGTCATGTCTGGCTCTTTATGACCCCATGGACTGCAGCACACTGGGCTTCCCTGCCCATCACCAACTACCAGAGCTTACTCAAACCCATGTCCATTGAGTCGGTGATGCCATCCAATCATCTCATCCTCTGTCCTCCCCTTCTCCTCCTGCCTCCAATCTTTCCCAGCAGCAGGGTCTTTTCAAATGAGTCAGCTCTTTGCATCAGGTGGCCAAAGTATTGGAGTTTCAGCTTCAGCCTCAGCTTCAGCATCAGTCGTTCCAATGAACACTCAGGACTGACTTCCTTTAGGATGGACTGATTGGACTTCATTGCAGTCCAAGGGACTCTCAAGAGTCTTCTCCAACACCACAGTTCAAAAGCATCAATTGTTCAGAACTCAGCTTCTTACCCAGAAGCAAAGTCTCAGGGAAAAGCTTTTTTTTTTTAAATGTAGGTGTTTAAGTGCTGTTGGTATCTTATAGTTACCTTCATAACTATAAGTTATGAAGTTATGAAGATAACAATAGTTATCTTCATAACTATTTTTAAAGAGCAGATAAAAAAACACATGAAAGATTTCTTTTTGGTATTGATTAGTTTTTCTCTGCTGTCCTGAACTCTTTCATGCTGTAAGATCAGCAAAAATGAACTGATTATTTGAGGGATAATCATGCCAGTACTTGGCATTTCTTTGGCTTTAGCTCATCACTGTACCTAAAAAGCCCAGCACTACCTACTGTTCTTCATTTGTTTAAAATTATCCCTATCAAAATGCGTTAGAGATAGTCACAGAAACTTGAAGATGAATGTCACCTGAAGAACACTTAACTCTTCAGAGCTCGTGTTCAGTTTGATGTTAAAATCTTCATCTACATAATATATGACAATAAGCCCAGTGCATGATATAAAGCAGATATTTAAAACATATTGCTCAACATTTTGAAAGAATAAACCAATGCATTCAACTCTTTGATCATATATTGAATGTTGTGTGTGTGTGTGTGTGTGTGTGTGTGTGTGTGTGTGCATAAGACACTAAGATGAATAGAAATAAAAAGATAACTAAGAAATGTTTCTGACAATCAGAAACTCTCACAGTGGCTAGCCAGACACACAAAAAACTTATTATAGGGAAGAATTAAAAAGAAATGTTGAAGGAAATTTTATCAGAAGGAAAAATAAAATATCAGATCAGATCAGAACAGTCGCTCAGTCGTGTCCAACTCTTTGCGACCCCATGAATTGCAGCACGCCAGGCCTCCCTGTCCATTACCAATTCCCGGAGGTCACTCAGACTCACATCCATCGAGTCAGTGATGCCATCCAGCCATCTCATCCTCTGTTGTCCCCTTCTCCTCCTGCCCCTAATCCCTCCCAGCATCAGAGTCTTCTCCAATGAGTCAGCTCTTCTCATGAGGTGGCCAAAATACAAGAGTTGCAGCTTTAGCATCATTCCTTCCAAAGAAATCCCAGGGCTGATCTCCTTCAGAATGGACTGGTTGGATCTCCTTGCAGTCCAAGGGACTCTCAAGAGTCTTCTCCAACACCACAGTTCAAAAGCATCAATTCTTCGGCGCTCAGCCTTCTTCATAGTCCAGCTCTCACATCCATACATGACCACAGGAAAAACCATAGCGTTGACTAGATGGCAAAGTAATGTCTCTGCTTTTGAATATGCTATCTAGGTTGGTTATAACTTTCCTTCCAAGGAGTAAGCGTCTTTTAATTTCATGCTTAATAACGATCTGCAGTGATTTTGGAGCCCCAAAAATTAAAGTCTGACACTGTTTCCACTGTTTCCCCATCTATTTCCCATTAAGTGTATTTATTGAATAGTATAATACATTATAAGAATATATCATAATATACCTACCTACCACCTTTGTATTTATCCCCTCCTAGTATTTTTTTTTATTAGAAATCATGCATATATCCTTTACATCCTTGGATCCATATGATGGATTCTCTAACACATATTTAGAACTAAGATTGCTAGATCCTAGCTCAAGTATATTTTGGTGTTTATTAGACATTGGTAAACTGCTGATTTCTTCACATACTCTCTGATTCTTGTTTCTGACTTTTATAATTTTAGGGGTGTTAATTAGTATTTCATTCTCTAGAGGTTTTGGGTCAACATCTTTCAAAACACTAGGTCAATCCCACACTATTCTGGTTTACTAAGAATTATTTATTTGCTGGTTTTTCTTTTTTTATATAGTTTATAATATTTCTTTATTAATTTTGTTGACCTTATTAGACTGTTATGTCAGTGAGAAACAGGGTGCCATGGTTTGCTTTGGGCAGTATTGTACCCACTTTCTCAGTCTAATAGTACCCCCTTCGATTCATAGGAGTGTCTTAATTTAAATGATAGTACCTGTGGAAAGATTAAAAAAAACACAAAAATATTTCTTAAGCAAAAAAACAAGTTTTAGTTAATCAAATCTTTTTTGAAGTTATTGATATGATTTTTTATCTTCCATTAATGTGCTTAAACAGATTATGTCATGAAATACTCTGAAATGTAGCAATTTGTATGTTCCTGAAATTGTTTGGAAGCCCTTGGTGGTAATAGCCTCTTGTTAAAGACCAAGAAGCCACAGAACAGGGCTCATCACTTGCTTTGTGCAGGGCGTGTCATTCATTCCCACAAGCACGCTGGAGAGTTAGTAAAGTAGAAAACATGCATACTGAGAAAGCAGAGAGTGCTAGAGCTCTGAGTGTTCCTACCTTGTCCTGAAGATCCCAGAAGAGCCCTCAAGATGATAGCTTATGTGAACGATGTCAGATTTGTGATCTCCGACGAAAATTTAGCTGTGCGACCAGACACCAGACTTGATCACTTAAGAGCTTTTGTGTAGCAGAATTTAGTATAGAGTTTAAACTGAGTTGTTTGTTGTGTAATTATCGGTTCCTGGCTTAGAGGAAAAAAGGTTTTATGTGACTAAGACTAAGGAATGTAGAGAGAGAGAGAAAAAAAGACATTTGTCCTTTCCTCCTCCTTGAGAATTCCAGACACCTATCTCCTCCTTGAGAGCCCCAGACCCTTTTCTCCTCCTCGGAGACTTATCAACCAGCCTAGAAACTGACTCTCTCATCGGCTCAGTGGCAGAAATCCATCTGCAATGCAGGAGATACAGTCTCACTCCCTGGGTTGGGAAGATTCCCTGGAAAAGGAAATGGCAACTCATTCCAGTATTCTTGCTTGGGTAATCCCATGGAGAGAAGAGCCTGGCAGGCTATAGTCCATGGGGTCACAAAAGAGTCGGACATGATTTAGTGACTGAAAAACACCAAGAATCTGACATTGTTAAATTTGGATTGTGAATATATTATTTAGAATTTTTATATTTCTATTCATCAGTGAGAATTATTTCTGATATTATTCTTGTTTAGTACCTAAATTTTGGTGGTCTCATTAAAATAAGAGTTTGGTGTCTCTGTTTTCAGAGATGTTTTGAAACTTTCCGGTGTTTTCTGAATTGAAATTATAATTTACCAATGCATTTCAATAATGGTATTAACAAATAGTCTGAAAAAGGTTGTAGATATTGTACTTACCTTTGCTGAACCTCAGTTTCTTTAATGGTGATACTACCAAATCTGCTTTGTATGTTTCCTATGAGGACCAAATTATATAACATAAGAAGCATATGTTTGATTTAAACATTAATTAAAATTTATATGTAAAATAGACAGCCAATTGGAATTTGCTGTATGACTCAGGGAACTCAAACCAGGGCTCTATAACAACCTAGAGGAGTGGGATGGAGAGGGTGGTGGGAGGGAGCTTCCAGAGGGAGGGGACATATGTGTACCTGTGGCTGATTCATGTTGATGTTTGGCAGAAAGCAACACAACTCTGTAAAGCAATTATCATTCAGTTAAAATATAGACCAAAAAAAGCACACATGCACACAGAGTAAAAATGTAGAATGCTAACAGATTGAGAATTTTGACTGAATGGCTATAAGATGATGACATTAAGGCATAGAAGTTTGGGCATAACCAATCAATGGAAATAATTCAGAAACTAAGAGGAACAGTAGGAACTTGGTTGTTTAACCAGTGTTCAACCAGCCTCTCCCATCCAGAGGTTTTTTATGAAAGGACACTGGTGTAGGTTTTATGTTTATATTTAGGCATGAGTTTTCATGGCCAAGGTCAATCTAACTATAATGTGGATTGATTTTAGGTACAGCACTGTTTATTCTAGGCATAGCCCTCTCTATAGTATACCTGCCAAAGGACAAAAAAAAAAAAAAAACAACAAACAGTGAAGTTGGATTTCACGTCAAGCCAAATGGTTTTAATTTGTTAACATTTTGAAGTAGCAACTATAGTTCTGACTGAGAAACAAAATGCCCCCAGGAGACATAAAATTCTATGAAATATATTTACATTGTCACCCAGGATGCATTTGGACCATCTTATTCTCTCTCCAAATGCTATGTGCTGAGAAAGTACAAACTGAAATAGTTTCCTAAATAAAAACAGATCATGGTATCTTAGTCACACGTTATGTTCAAAAGCCTGTTGGAAATTTAGAGGTTGCTATGGTCAATTGCCTTGAATTCCAGGTCAAGGGAATTCTTAATCATCTGCCCCTATTAAATTTGGAAAGTCTACTCTCTCTGCCTCATTTTACACATATGTGAAAGTGTGCATGCGTATCAGATAACTGCTTTTCTTTATAAGATTTCTATGAAAGTCAAATATCAGTCTTTATTGTACAATGAAGGAATGAAATGAGTACATTAAGATATTAACTATGAAGACTGTGACAAATAAGCCTCAATTTTTCAGTGGCTTAAATCTTGAAATTTTAAAAGTTTTTATTAGTGACTATTATTTAAATTAAGACACCTCTATAAGTGAAAGGGAGTGCTATTCTGTGAAAGTGGGCACAGCAACCCTGGGCACCCTGTTTCTCACTGTCGCAACAGTCTGATACAGGTGTTCTTGGTCAGGTGCCTTTTTCCCAGTAGTGAACCCAATACTAAGTTCCTCTTTTTAGATTTTGGCTCAGTCATCTTTCATCTGTGGATTACAAAATCATTCTAACGGCAGTCATATGTTAGAAAACAGCCTCCCAAAATGAAGAAAAGAAAAAAGAGCTCTAATGTGTAATATTTGCTGATTTCTTTGGTGTAAGTATTCTCACCATAATAAACCTCAAACTGCCAAAAACTTATCAACTGGCTCAAATACATCATTAAATATTTAAGAATGGGCTTCTGTGGACTGTAGAATCTAACTTCAGAGTGTCACTGACACGATGTCTTCAGTTCAGTCAGCTGGAATGGAAAGAAAGCAGAGAAAATTATGTGTGGCTGATTTTTTACGGGCCAGGCCTTGAACGTGAGCTTATTATGATGACTTGCAAACCTCTGGTTAGAATTCAGCCACAGGCAGTGACTGTGACATGTGATCTGTGTATCCAGGAAGAAACAGAACTGGGCAACATTAAGTAGCAAGCATGCCTCTGCCACGGCTAGGTGATCTCAGGGACTATCCCTTATTAAATACCATAAAAACAGGACTATGAATCTCCAGTTTTCTGTCCTCAAATAATGCAAACACTCAATCTTACATGTACTTCAGAGGAAGATTGAGTAATCACCTCTAAATGAAAATGCAGAAGGTGGCCTGGACATACTGCTATGTAGTAATTTTAGAAATAGTTGTCTTTAATTATGGCTTGATAGAATTACCCTATATGTATTACTCATAAAGCAGCTATTTTGTAGTTTCTATTAAATACTAAAACACTGCCTTGAAATTTAGAAATCAAGAGGTGTCCAAAGTGCATTTTAAAAAATATTTATTTATTTGGCTGCATCATGTGGGATCTTTTGCTGTGGCGCAGGGATTCCCTGGGTGTGGTGCATGGACTTAGTTCTCCACAACATGTGGGATCTTAGCTCTCGAACCAGGGATCAAACCAGAGCCTCCTACACTGTAAGGCTGATTGTTAACTACTGGACCAGCAGGGACACCACACCCCCAGAGTGCATTTTTAACTTTGAAATTTGTTTACATCTAGTGCCTCTTACTTGAATCACTTTGTGGTAAGGATGGAATTGACAAATCTGAAGTAAGAAATAACAACAAAACGTTTTACTGGTAGCTCTACTCCAATGGCAGTAGTGAAGAAGTAGAACAAAATTAAGCTCTCTCTTGTTCTGATAATTTCCACATGTCAGCTTCAAAAGTGAACTTGTTAATTTTGCAGCTAGATCTCCACTGATTTTGTTTTAGAGTATGACAGTGTGTATCATAAATTACATAAAAACTTCTATTTTGTTCAACTTGGATTTTAATCAATATTTTTAGATTCCTTTGAGTGTAAAAATACTGTATTGAATTGATGGAAACAAGACAATTCAATATCAAATCTAACCACAATGGTATCATTATATTTTCTCCTGAACTCTTTTTCAGAACATACTTTTTGTCATAGTCACAATGAAATTCTCTTTGCGTTTTTTTTTTTTTTTTTTTCTTCTGATAGCTGATTGATTTGGTAGACAATGTTACAAAATGAAAATGTTAAAATACAAAGAAGTTATTTTCAGGTTATAACTCTGCCTGAAATTTTCCCCTTGCGTGGCTTGTACAATATTTAACTTCTGAGTTGACATTCCATGAACCCATTTGTTTCCTTAGTGTTTATGATCTATGTGGTGTAGAAACCAGTTTCCAGTAGTAAAGAATAGTGGGTAACAATCACTAACCTAAAACCAAAATAAGTGAACTTGAAGTCTGACCACCAATTAGTAACTCAGTGATTTAGAGCAGGGCTTCCCTGGTGGTTCAGATGGTAGAGAATCTGCTTGCAATGACGGAGACCTGGGTTCAATCCCTGGGTTTGAAAGATCCCCTGGAGGAGGGCATGGCAATCCACTCCACAATGCTTGCCTGGAGAATCCCCATGGACAGAGGAGCCTGATGGGCTACAATCCATGGGATTGTAAAAAGCTGGACATGACTGAGCAACTAAGCAATTTAGACCAAGTCATTTTAATTTTTCTGTGATTCAGTTTCTCTTTTGTGAAATGGAGACAGAAAAATTTAACTCTGTACTCCAAAAGTTTGTTATAAGAATTAACTGTCAACATATAAAAAATAGTTTAGAAAAACAGTACATGGTGAGTGTTTTACAAACATTATTAATATAATTGTATTTATTTTTCTTGATGAGATTATAGTCAATTTTATTTTTTCTTAAAAGTTTCTGTATTTTCTTATTTTTTCTAAAATAAACATTTGCCCAATTAAAAACAAGCAAAAGCAACACCAAATTTCTTACTGATTATTTTGGCAATACTCTTTTTTTCATCTGAGGAGTTCAGATGATTTTGCTAATTTTAATCCCAAGAGGTGGAGGCCACATTTAATCTAAATAGTTATTGTATTATCAGATCAGATCAGATCAGTCGCTCAGTCGTGTCCGACTCTTTGCGACCCCATGAACCGCAGCACGCCAGGCCTCCCTGTCCATCACCAGCTCCCGGAGGTCACCCAGACTCATACCCATCGAGTCAGTGATGCCATCCAGCCATCTCATCCTCTGTCGTCCCCTTCTCCTCCTGCCCTCAATCCCTCCCAGCATCAGAGTCTTCTCCAATGAGTCAACTCTTCGCATGAGGTGGCCAAAATACTGGAGTTTCAGCTTTAGCATCATTCCTTCCAGAGAAATCCCAGGATTGATCTCCTTCAGAATGGATTGGTTGGATCTTCTTGCAGTCCAAGGGACTCTCAAGAGTCTTCTCCAACACCACAGTTCAAAAGCATCTATTCTTCGGCGCTCAGCTTTCTTCACAGTCCAGCTCTCACATCCATACATGACCACAGGAAAGACCATAGCCTTGACTAGGCGAACCTTTGTTGGCAAAGTAATGTCTCTGCTTTTGAATATGCTATCTAGGTTGGTCATAACTTTCCTTCCAAGGAGTAAGCGTCTTTTAATTTCATGGCTGCAGTCACCATCTGCAGTGATTTTGGAGCCCAGAAAAACAAAGTCTGCACTGTTTCCACTGTATCCCCATCTATTTCCCATGAAGTGATGGGACCAGATGCCATGATCTTCGTTTTCTGAATGTTGAGCTTTAAGCCAAACTTTTCACTCTCCACTTTCATCAAGAGGCTTTTTAGCCCGTCTTCACTTTCTGCCATAAGAGTCGTGTCATCTGCATATCTGAGGTTATTGATATTTCTCCCGGCAATCTTGATTCCAACTTGTGTTTCTTCCAGTCCAGCATTTCTCATGATGTACTCTGCATATAAGTTAAATAAACATGGTGACAATATGCAGCCTTGACGTACTCCTTTTCCTATTTGGAACCAGTCTGTTGTTCCATGACCAGTTCTAACTGTTGCTTCCTGACCTGCATACAGATTTCTTAAGAGGCAGATCAGGTGGTCTGGTATTCCCATCTCTTTCAGAATTTTCCATAGTTTATTGTGATCTACACAGTCAAAGGCTTTGGCATAGTCAATAAAGCAGAAATAGATGTTTTTCTGGAACTCTCTTGCTTTTTCCATGATCCAGCGGATGTTGGCAATTTGATCTCTGGTTCCTCTGCCTTTTCTAAAACCAGCTTGAACATCAGGAAGTTCATGGTTCACATATTGCTGAAGCCTGGCTTGGAGAATTTTGAGCATTATTTTACTAGCGTGTGAGATGAGTGCAATTGTGCGGTAGTTTGAGCATTCTTTGGCATTGCCTTTCTTTGGGATTGGGATGAAAACTGACCTTTTCCAATCTTGTGGCCACTGCTGAGTTTTCCAAATTTGCTGGCATATTGAGTGCAGCACTTTCACAGCATCATCATTCAGGACTTGGAATAGCTCCACTGGAATTCCATCACCTCCACTAGCTTTGTTCGTAGTGATGCTTTCTAAGGCCCATTTGACTTCACATTCCAAGATGTCTGGCTCTAGGTCAGTGATCACATCAGTAGCCGGGACGAGATACCCCACGCCCAAGGTAAGAGAAACCCATGTAAGACAGTAGGTCTTGTAAGAGGGCATCAGAGGGCAAATACACTAAAACCGTTCTCACAGAAAACTAGTCAATCTAATCACACAAGGACCACACCCTTGTCTAACTCAATGAAATTAAGCCATGCCAGAGGGGCAACCTGGGATGGGCGGGTCATGGTGGAGAGAGATGACAGGGTGTGGTCCGCTGGAGAAGGGAATGGCAAACCACTTCAGTATTCTTGCCTTGAGAACCCCATGAACAGTATGAAAAGACAAAATGATAGGATACTGAAAGAGAAAATCCCCAGGTCAGTAGGGGCCCAATATGCTACTGGAGATCAGTGGAGAAATAGCTCCAGAAAGAATGAAGGGACGGAGCCAAAACAAAAAGAATACCCAGCTGTGGATGTGTCTGGTGATAGAAGCAAAGTCTGATGCTGTAAAGAGCAATACTGCATAGGAACCTGGAATGTCAGGTCCATGAATCAAGGCAAATTGGAAGTGGTCAAACAAGAGATGGCAAGAGTGAATGTTGACATTCTAGGAATTAGTGAGCTAAAATGGACTGGAATGGGTGAATTTAACTCAGAGGACCATTATATCTACTCCTGTGGGGAGGAATCCCTCAGAAGAAATGGAGTGGCCATCACGGTCAACAAAAGAGTCCGAAATGCAGTACTTGGATGCAATCTCAAAAATGACAGAATGATCTCTGTTCGTTTCCAAGGCAAACCATTCAATGTCACAGTAATCCAAATCTATGCCCCAACCAGTAATGCCGAAGAAGCTGAAGTTGAACGGTTCTATGAAGACCTACAAGACCTTTTAGAACTAACACCCAAAAAAGATGTCCTTTTCATTATAGGGGACTGGAATGCAAAAGTAGGAAGTCAAGAAACACCTGGAGTAACAGGCAAATTTGGCCTTGGAACACGGAATGAAGCAGGGCAAAGACTAATAGAGTTTTGCCAAGAAAATGCACTGGTCATAGCAAATACCCTCTTCCAACAACACAAGAGAAGACTCTATACATGGACATCACCAGATGGTCAACACCGAAATCAGATCGATTATATTCTTTGCAGCCAAAGATGGAGAAGCTCTATCCAATCAGCAAAAACAAGACCAGGAGCTGACTGTGGCTCAGACCATGAACTCCTTATTGCCAAATAAGGAGGCAGGCAACTCCTTATTGCCTGAATTCAGACTGAAATTGAAGAAAGTAGGGAAAACTACTAGACCATTCAGGTATGACCTAAATCAAATCCCTTATTGTATTATAGTATAATAATTATTCAAAGTTCAGATTTTTGTGATAATAAAAGATGAACAACCGCAAAATTAATTCCTGAGTTTAGTACTAAGAAAAGATCATCAGTTCAGTTCAGTCACTCAGTCGTGTCTGACTCTTTGTGACCCCATTAATTGCAGCATGCCAGGCCTCCCTGTCTATCACTAACTCCCGGAGTTCACTCAGACTCACCTCCATCAAGTCGGTGATGCCATCCAGCCATCTCATCCTCTGTCGTCCCCTTCTCCTCCTGCCCCCAATCCCTCCCAGCATCAAAGTCTTCTCCAATGAGTCAACTTTTCACATGAGGTGGCAAAAGTACTGGAGTTTCAGCTTCAGCATCATTCCCTCCAAAGAACACCCAGGGCTGATCTCCTTCAGAATGGACTGGTTGGATCTCCTTGCAGTCCAAGGGACTCTCAAGAGTCTTCTCCAGCACCACAGTTCAAAAGCATCAATTCTTAGGCACTCAGCTTTCTTCACAGTCCAACTCTCACACCCATACATGACCACTGGAAAAAAAATAGCCTTGACTAGACAGAACTTTGTTGGCAAACTAATGTCTCTGCTTTTGAATATGGTATCTAGGTTGGTCATAACTTTCCTTCCAAGGAGAGAGTCTTTTAATTTCATGGCTGCAGTCACCATCTGCAGTGATTTTGGAGCCCCCCAAAATTAAGTCTTACACTGTTTCCACTGTTGCCTCATCTATTTGCCATGAAGTGATGGGACCAGATGCCATGATCTTAGTTTTATGAATGTTGAGCTTTAAGCCAACTTTTTCATTCTCTTCTTTCACTTTCATCAAGAGGCTTTTGAGTTCTTCTTCACTTTCTGCCATAAGGGTGGTGTCATCTGCGTATCTGAGGTTATTGATATTTCTCCCGGCAATCTTGATTCCAGCTTGTGCTTCTTCAGGCCCAGCGTTTCTCATGATGTACTGTGCATATAAGTTAAATAAGCAGGGTGACAATATACAGCCTTGATGTACTCCTTTTCCTGTTTGGAACCAGTCTGTTGTTCCATGTCCAGTTCTAACTGTTGCTTCCTGACCTGCATACAAATTTCTCAAGAGGCAGGTCAGGTGGTCTGGTATTCCCATCTCTTTCAGAATTTTCCACAGTTTATTGTGATTCACACAGTCAAAGGCTTTGGCATAGTCAATAAAGCAGAAATAGATGTTTTTCTGGAACTCTCTTGCTTTTTCCATGATCCAGCGGATGTTGGCAATTTGATCTCTGGTTCCTCTGCCTTTTCTAAAACCAGCTTGAATATCTGGAAGTTCACGGTTCAAGTATTGCTGAAGCCTGACTTGGAGAATTTTGAGCATTACTTTACTAGCGTGTGAGATGAGTGCAATTGTGTGGTAGTTTGAGCATTCTTTGGCATTGCCTTTCTTTGGGATTGGAATGAAATCTGACTTTTCCAGTCCTGTGGCCACCGCTTAGTTTTCCAAATTTGCTGGCATATTGAGTGCAGCGCTTTCACATCATCATCTTTCAGGATTTGAAATAGATCAACGGGAATTCCATCACCCCCACTAGCTTTCTTTGTAGTGATGCTTTCTAAGGCCCACTTGACTTCACATTCCAGGATGCCTGGCTCTAGGTGAGTGATCACACTATTGTGGTTATCTGGGTCATGAAGATTTTTTTGTATAGTTCTGTGTATTCTTGACACCTCTTCTTAATATCTTCTGCTTCTGTTAGGTCCATACCTTTCTGTCCTTTATTGAGCCCATCTTTGCATGAAATTTTCCCTTGGTATCTCTAATTTTCTTCAAGAGATCTGTAGTCTTTCCCATTCTCTTGTTTTCCTCTATTTCTTTGCTTTGATCACTGAGAAAACCTTTCTTATCTCTCCTTGCTATTCTTTGACACTCTGCATTCAAATGGGTATATCCTTCCTTTTCTCCTTTGCCTTTCACTTCTATTCTTTTCTCAGTTATTTGTAAGGTCTCCTCAGACAACCATTTTGGCTTTTTGCACTTATTTTTCTTGGGGATGGTCTGATCACTGCCTCCTGTACAATGTCGTGAACCTCCATCCATAGTTCTTCAGGCACTCTATCAGATCTAATCCCTTGAATCTATTTGTCACTTCCACTGTATAATCATAAGGGATTTGATTTACGTCATACCTGGATGGTCTAGTGGTTTTCTCTACTTTCTTCAATTTCAGTCTGAATTTGGCAATAAGGAGTTCATGATCCGAGCCACAGTCAGCTCCTGGTCTTGTTTTTGGTAACTGTATCAAGCTTCTCCATCTTTGGCTGCGAAGAATATAATAAATATGATTTCGATATTGACCATCTAAATTTGTGATTTTATGTTGTAATTATTTCTCTCCTTCAAATATTGCTGTAATAAACTCACTCCATAGATTTCTTCTCCAATGAATCCTCTCTTAAAATAATAATAAAGCCCCAAAATGAAATGGATAAGAAAGGAGCTGCTCTCTGTAAACAGGAAGACAGGAAGAGAATCAAACCCACTCCCAACAAGCCCCCCACCCCTTTCATCCTTTCTCTGGCATCTTTGACAGAGGTAAAGAGGGAACACAGTTTTAAAATCTATTAAACTTAAACTCTTTATAACTCACTCAGTCATCCACATGTTCTAAATTTGTTCCTGGTTCAAATAAGACCATCAGAGACTTCAGTATTCTTGACACTGTTTGATCCCCTGGTGAAATCGTTTCTCAGAGCTACACTTTCGAATATGACTCAGGATTTGTGATATTTGCTGTAAGCCTGATGAAGAACTTTTTAAGTTCATCAAGGAGAATCACTTTTATGAGACTCCACGGGGGGAATCTTTATCAAACCTTAATACCAACACAGAAAAATGAACTTAATCCTATCAATTGATTTCATATTAGAGATACTGAAACTTGTAACTGATTTCTCTTTTTTTGTTGTTTTCCACTTAAAGTTGAATATGTAACTCATCTCTAACCATTATACACAACACTTCTTTGTGTAGTAGATTTATAGAAACTATCTTTTGTCTTGATTTCTTCATTTCTCTCACTTTTCTTGGCTTCTACAAGTTATATTGGAAACAGCATGTATATATGATTACTTATTGGTTTAAGTTCCTAGTAGTGAAATTACTGTGTGTGTATATATATATATAAATATTTTTGTTTATATTTGTAGCCTTTGATTTGATATAAGAGTTCCTGCCTTGTCTGAAAGCTAACTTTATCATCTTTTATCATTTTATGAAAAATTTTTTTAATTTTATTTTATTTAACTTTACAATATTGTATTGGTTTTGCCATATATCAAAATGAACCTGCCACAGGTATACATGTGTTCCCCATCCTGATGAACCCTTCTCCCTCCTCCCTCCCCATACCATCCTTCTGGGTTGTCCCAGGGCACCAGCCCCAAGCATCCAGTATCCTGCATCGAACCTGGACTGGCGACTTGTTTCATATATGATATTATACATATTTCAATGCCATTCTCCCAAATCATCCCATGAAATTAATTCATTGTTTATGATCCTAACACATCCAAGATGAACAATGCCCACCTTGTGACTACTGCAAAAATTAAAGATGATTTATGTGCAGTATGTCTAATCAGATCAGATCAGTCGCTCAGTCGTGTCCGACTCTTTGCGGCCCCATGAACTGCAGCACGCCAGGCCTCCCTGTCCATCACCAACTCCCGGAGGTCACTCAGACTCACATCCATCGAGTCAGTGATGCCATCCAGCCATCTCATCCTCTGGCGTCCCCTTCTCCTCCTGCCCCCAATCCCTCCCAGCATCAGAGTCTTCTCCAATGAGTCAACTCTTTGCATGAGTTGCCAAAATACTGGAGTTTCAGCTTTAGCATCATTCCTTCCAAAGAAATCCCAGGGCTAATCTCCTTCAGAATGGACTGGTTGGATCTCCTTGCAGTCCAAGGGACTCTCAAGAGTCTTCTCCAACACCACAGTTCAAAAGCATCAATTCTTTGGCACTCAGCCTTCTTCACAGCCCAACTCTCACATCCATACATGACCACAGGAAAGATCATAGCCTTGACTAGGCGAACCTTTGTTGGCAAAGTAATGTCTCTGCTTTTGAATATGCTATCTAGGTTGGTCATAACTTTCCTTCCAAGGAGTAAGCGTCTTTTAATTTCATGGCTGCAGTCACCATCTGCAGTGATTTTGGAGCCCAGAAAAATAAATTCTGACACTGTTTCCACTGTTTCTCCATCTATTTTCCATGTAGTGATGGGACCAGATGCCATGATCTTCGTTTTCTGAATGTTGAGCCTTAAGCCAACCTTTTCACTCTCCACTTTCACTTTCATCAAGAGGCTTTTGAGTTCCTCTTCACTTTCTGCCATAAGGGTGGTGTCATCTGCATATCTGAGGTTATTGATATTTCTCCCGGCAATCTTGATTCCAGCTTGTGTGTTATGCATTAATAAATATTAGCCATGTAGAGTATTTTCTAGCCAGTCATATTACTTGTATCTTTACTTTCCATTTAATAAAACAGAGTAAATATTATAGTTGCAGCAAATGCCTCAGCAATAGAAACTAAAATTATTTTTCTTTACTAATTTTGTCACCAATGTCCTAGAGTCCTTGGAGAAGTAATGGTTTCCTTTGGTGCACACTTTAGACAACTGGATTTATGCACACAAATCTTCCTGTGCCTATGCTGTAATTGTCCTTGTACAATGGTCAAGAGCTATGGTTGAAAAAAATTAATGTCCATTAAGCAAAAGACAATAAGTTCTCAAATACATAAGCTTTGTAGGGCTTTGCTGCAAGTAATGAATGAAATTACCACACTTTATTTTCAAGCAATAATTAGTTTAATTGTAAGATGTAGTAATTACTGCCAGAGCTTTTATTTATCGAGTTGACTTCACTCTGCTTGGGGATAATGTAATGTTTACCATGGAGTACATGTTGTTTACTTCGAGGATTATTTTCACAATCACGTAGTTCTAAATGGTATATTAACTCAGGTAGAGGCTATTAACATGTGCAGCCAAACTCACCGTCCACACACTGCAAAAGCAGGTTTAGTTTTTTTAGTAACAGATTGAGCAATAAAGATGTGTCAGCATTGTCTGAAAATATGTACTCCACCATAAGTGAAATAATTCTACTCCTATTTTATTTGTAAGAAAGAGAAAAGAAGTGGAAAGAGTCCTCTTGTTATTCATCCCAGCTTTAGAAAATGAATGTGTCTTTGGCTCACTATACTTTAGATTTTAATTGCCTGTTGACAGTAAACCTATTACCATAATGTAGTGCCTATATTTCATGTTTTATTTGAAGTATGTGCTCCTTTTTCCGAATAGCAGCTTTTAACTATTTTTGTTTATATAGCTTACTTTGTGTCATAGCATTGTTTATTTCAATAAAAATCACTGTTTAAAGAGAATTTTTAGGACCCTTCCATCCTTCTGAAATGTTTGCACCCTTTGCCCCTTATTTTGGAAGAAATTCCAACTGAAAAGTAAGAGTACAGTCAATATATTTTTAGAAACTCTAGTTTACACGTGTACTCTTCAGACCAACCTCCAGAAAAACCCCAACTTACCTATAATGCTTTGGACCAGAGGTCACTCATTTTCTATGTCACTGAAAGTTTCAGTTTTATCTCATGAAATCATAAAAATAACTTCATATTAATTGTAAGAATGCCAGTACATATCTGACAAAATAGGCTTTAAAACAAAGATGGTAACAAGAGACAAAGAGAACATTATGATCAAAGCATCAGTCTAAGAAGATTCAGTTATAAATAAATATGCAAGAGAATTTCAGGAAAACCTCTATTATGCTTCACCGACTACACTAAAGCCTTTGACTGCATGGATCACAACAAACTGTGGAAAATTCTGAAAGAGATGGGAATACCAGGCCACCTGAGCTGCCTCCTGAGAAATCTGTATGCAGGTCAGGAAGCAACAGTTAGAACTGGACATGGAACAACAGACTGGTTCCAAATAGGAAAAGGAGTATGTCAAGGCTGTATATTGTCACCCTGCTTATTTAAATTACTTGCAGAGTACATCATTTGAAATGCCAGGCTGGATGAAGCACAAGCTGGAATCAAGATTGCCAGGAGAAATATCAATAATCTCAGATATGCAGATAACACCACCCTTATGGCAGAAAGAGAAGAGGAACTAAAAAGCCTCTTGATGAAAGTAAAAGAGGAGAGTGAAAAAGCTGGCTTAAAACTCAATATTCAAAAAACTAAGATCACAACATCTGGTCCTATCAGTTCATGGCATATATATGGGCAAACAGTGGAAAACTGCAGACTTTATTTTCTTGGGCTCCAAAATCACTGCAGATGGTGACTGCAGCCATGAAATTAAAGGACGCTTTCTCCTTGGAAGAAAAGCTATGACAAATCTAAATAGCATATGAAAAAGCAGAGACATTACTTTGCCAACAAAGATTCGTCTAGTCAAGGCTATGATTTTTCCAGTAGTCTTTATGGATGTGAGAGTTGGACCAAAAGATGGCTGAGTGCCAAAAAATGGATGCTTTTGAACTGTGGTGTTAGAGAAGACTCTTGAGAGTCCTTTGGACTGCAAGGAGATCAAACCAGTCAATTCTGAAGGAAATCAATCCTTAATATTCAGTGGAAGGATTGATACTGAAAAGAAGTTCCAATACTTTGGACATCTGATGCGAAGGACTGATTCATTAGAAAAGACACTGATGCTGGGAAAGATTGAAGGCAGGAGGAGAAGGGAAGACAGAGGACAAGATGGTTGGATGACATCATCAATTCAATGAATATAAGTTTGAGCCAGCTCAGGGAGATGGTGAAGGTCATGGAAGCCTGGCATGCTGCAGTCCATGTGGTCAAAGAGTCGGACATGAATGAGCAACTGAACAACAGTGCATCCAACATTTGTTGTTATTGTTTAGTTGTTAAGTGGTGTCCAATTCTTTTCTGACCCCATCGACTATAGACCTCCAGGCCTCTCTGTCCATGGGCTTTACCAGGCAAGAATACTGGAGTGGGTTTTCATTTCCTTCTTTAGGAGATCTTCCTGATCCAGGGATCAAACCTGCGTCTCCTACACTGGCAGGTGGATTCTTTACCACTGCACCACCTGGGAAGCCCATGCACCCAATGTAGGAACACTTAAATACATAGAGCAAATATTAATGGACATAAAGGGAGAAATTGATATTAAAAATAATAGTAAAGTGAAGTCGCTCAGTCGTGTCCAACTCTTTGTGACCTCATGGACTGTAGCCTACTAGGCTCCTCTGTCCATGGGATTTTCTAGGCAAGAGTACTAGAATTGGTTGCCATTTCCTTTTCCAGGGGATCTTCCCAACCCAGGGATTGAACCCAGGTATCCTGCATTGTAGGCAGATGCTCTATCATCTGAGCCACCAGGGAAGTGGATAAAAATAGCAGGGAACATTAATATGTGTGTGTGTATGTGTGTGAATATATATATAGTATATAATATATATATTATATATAATATTCCATCCAAAAGCAACAGAATACACATTCACTTCAAGTGCACATGGAAAATTCTCCAGGATAAATCATATACTAGGCCATGAAAGAAGTCTCAGTAAATTTTAGAAAAACTGAAATCATATCAATTGCAGTAATAATCCTATGAGATTGGAATCTACAAGAGAAAAAAATGCCAAAAAGAAAAAAACCAACACATGAAAAAGTGAAAGTGGAAAGTTAAAGTGAAGTTGCTCAGTCACGTCCAACTGTTTGTGACCCCATGGAATATAGCCTATCAGGCTTATCCATCCATGGAATTTTCCAGACAAGAGTGGGTTGCCATTTTCTTTTCCAGGGGATTTTCCTGACCCAGGGATTGAACCTGGGTCTCCTGCATTACCGGAAGACGCTTTACCCTCTAAGCCACCAGGGAAGCCCAACAAATAAAAACATGGAGCTAAATAATATGCTGCAAAATGATTAATGGATCAGAGAAGAAGTCAAATACCTGGAGACATGAAAACAATAAACAGTAATCTAAAATCTATGGGATAAAGCAAAAGCAAGTCTAAGAGGGAAGTTTATAGCAATACAAGCCTACCTCAGGAAACAAATGAAAAACTCAAAGAACCTTACCTTGTATCTAAAAGAATTAGGAAAAGAATAAAAAATAAAACCAAAAGTTAACAGAGGAAAGAAATCAAATATCAGAGAAAAAAATAAATTAAGACTAAAGGAAACTAGAAAAGATCCATGAAACTAAGAACTGACTCTTTGAAAACATAAACAAAATTGATAAAACTTAGCCAAACTTATTAAAATAAAAAGAGGGTCCAAATCAATGAAAGGAAAAGTTACAACCAATACCAGAGAAATACAAAGGATCTCAATAGATTGCTACAAATGATTATATGCCAATAAAATAGATAACCTAGACAAGATGGACAAATTCCTAAAAATGTATTATGTTGCAACACTGAAACAAGGAGAAATAGAAAATATGAACAGACCAATTACTAATTATGAGTTGAACCAGTAATTAAAATTCCAAACAAAAGTCCAGGATCAGATGCCTTTACAGGTGAAATCTATAAAACATTTACAGAAGTGTTAACGCTTGTCCTTCTCAGTTCAGTTCAGTTCAGTTCACTCAGTCATATCCGACTCTTTGCGAACCCATGAATCGCAGCACGCCAGGCCGCCTCCCTGTCCATCACCAACTCCCGGAGGTCACTCAAACTCACGTCCATCGAGTCAGTGATGCCATCCAGCCATCTCATCCTCTGTCGTCCCCTTTTCCTCCTACCCTCAATCCCTCCCAGCATCAGGGTCTTTTCGAATGAGTCAACTCTTTGCATGAGCTGGCCAAAGTATTGGAGTTTCAGCCTTAGCATCAGTCCTTCCAATAAACACCCAGGACTGGTCTCCTTTAGCATGGACTGGTTGGATCTCCTTGCAGTCCAAGGGACTCTCAAGAGTCTTCTCCAGCACCACAGTTCAAAAGCATAAATTCTTTGGTGCTCAGCTTTCTTCACAGTCCAACTCTCACATCCATACATGACCACTGGAAAAACCATAGCCTTCACCCGACAGACCTTTGTTGGCGAAGTAATGTCTCTGCTTTTCAATATGCTATCTAGGTTGGACATAACTTTTCTTCCAAGGAGTAAGCATCTTTTAATTTCATGGCTGCAGTCACCATCTGCAGTGATTTTGGAGCCCCCAAAATTAAAGTCTGCCACTGTTTCCACTGTTTCCCCATCTATTTCCCATGAAGTGATAATCATTCTAAAATACAGAGGAAGGAAAACCTCTGAACTCATTCTATGAGGACAGTGTCATCCTGATGCCAAAACTGGATGAAGTTATCACAGAAAACTCCAGAGCAATGTCATTGATTAATATAGATGCAAAAATCCCCCAAAATATATGCAATCTAAATCCAGCAATACATTAAAAGGATCATATACTATGATCAAGTGGGATCGTATACTATGATCACATTTGTGTATTGGATGAATTAGTGTTTTTGAAATGACCACAATATCCAAGACCATCTACAGATTCAATGCAATCCCTATCAAAATACCAATGGCATTTTCCACAAAACAACAACAAATAATTCTAAAATTTGCATGGAATCAAAAAAGGCCCCAAATAGCCAAAACAATTTTAAAATAGAAGACCAAAGTTAGTGGTATCATGTTACAGCTTCAAGCTGTACTATAAAGCTGCATTAATCAAAACAGTATGGCACTGGCCCATAAACAATTACATAGATCAGTGGAACAAAATGGAGAGCCTAGAAATGAATCCACACTTTTATGAACAATCAATCTATGACAAAGGAGTCAAGATGTGCAACGGGGAAAAGATTGGATGCAAGGAGATATTTGCAAATGATATATCTTTTGAATGGGAGGAGATATTTGCAAATAATATATCTGATATGAAGTTAATTGTAAAATATACAAATAACTTACTTGAGTCGACTTCAAAAACAAAACAAAACAAAAAACTTGATTTAAAAATGGGCACGGAATCTTAACATGTTTTTTCCAAGGAAGACATACAAATTATCAACAGGTATATGAAAAGATGGTCAACATCTCTAATCATCAGGGAAATGCAAATCAAAACTGCAGTGAGATATCATCTCATACCTGTCAGAATGGCTATTGTCAAAAAGGCAGTAAATCTGTGTTGGTAAAGATGTAGAGAAAAGTGAATACTTGAACACAGTTGGTGGGAATGTAAATTGATGCAACCACTACAGAAAACAGCATGCAGATTTCTCCAAAAGTTAAAAATAGAACTACCAAATAGTTCTAGCAAGCCAATAGATCTAGCAAAACTTTCACTTCTTGGTATTTATCTGAAGAAAACAAAAATAATTCAAAAAAAATATGTGCACCCCCATGTTCAATGAAGAATTATTTGCAATAGCCAGGATATGGAATAAACCTAAATGCCTATCAATAGACGAATGCAACAAATGTGGTGTGTATATCACTCTCTTTCTATGGGGCTTCCCAGGTGGTTAAATTGAAAGAATCCACTTGCCAGTGCAGAAGACACAGGAGACATGGGTTTGATCCCTGGCTTGGGAAGATCCCCTGGAGTAGGAAATGGCAACCCGCTCCAGTATTCTTGCCTGGAGAATTCCATCGATTGAGGGGCTGGTGGGCTATACACCATGGGGTCACAAAGAGTAAGACACGACTGAGTAACTGGGCACATAGATTGATAAATATACACATACAGTGGACTATTACTCATAAAAAAGAATGAAATCTTGCCTTTTGTAGCAGTGTGGATGGAACTAGAGGGTATTATGCTAAGTAAAATAAGTCAGACAAAGACAAATCCCGTATGATTTCACTTATACATAGACTCTAAAATTGAACAAATAAAACAAAGAGTATTATAGATTCAGAGAAAATATAAGTGGCTGTCAGAGGGGAGGAGAGCGGGAGAGGAAAGAAATAGATAATGGAGATCAGGAAGTACAAACTTCCAGTTGCAAAATAAATGTCACAGGTACGAAAAAACAGTATGGGGAATATCATCAATAACTATGTAATATTTTTGTATGGTGACAGATGGTAACTGGATTTAATATGGTGATCAGTTTGAAATGTATCAAAATACTGAGTCACTATGTTATGTAACAGGAACTAACATAGTATTGTAGGTCCATTATATTTCAAAACAAGCTCATAGAAAAAGAGGTCAGATTTATGGTTACCAGAGGTGAGAAGAGGTGGGGGGAAGGGCAATTGGCTGAAAGTAGTACAAACTTCCAATTATAAGTAAGTACTAAGGATGTAATGTACAACATGATGAAGATAATTAACATTACCATTTGTTGTTTATGATAGTCAAGAGAGTATAAATCTAAGCATTCTTATCAGAAGAAAATTTTTTTCCATTTAGTTTGTATGGGATGATGTTCATTTACCTATTGTGATGATCACTCCATGGTATACGTAAGTCAGATCACTATGCAGTACACATTAGACTTATACAGTGTTTTGTGTGTATATAAATAAATAATATGCCATTAATTAAAATGAGCATCAAAATATAATTGCATTAAAAATAAATTGCAGATTAATTACTTTGAGGCTAAAGCTTTCAAAGAGAGCTTTGAAAAAGCTCTGTTCAAAGACAGAGCTTTGAAGTATCTTTGTCAGAATCATAGGGTTCCCCAGAGATGCACTGGGACCCACTGCAGTGGAAACAGGCAGGCCTACATGGATGTGTACTGAAGCCGCACTCCACTTCAACTAGGGAAGTTCTGCCTTTATTTCTGTATGTTGTGTTTATAGATAAAATGTTTCAAGAAAAAAATGATGACCAAAACCCCTGACACCTAATCATGTTGATTCTACAGATGAGAAACAGATTCATTGAAGACAAAGGACTTGCCTAGGTAATGATTACCTAGTATTACCTACATTTGTAGTTATAATATATTTACTTCCACTTTTTTTGTTGTTGTTGGTACCTAGCCTGGCTCAATTAACGTAGATTCACATTTGCCTAATTATTAACAAAGGGTTATGTTCTGCAGGAGATGGTGATAGTTGCTCTCTATGACTATTCCTTGAAATATATGGATTTTTCCATTAAGAGATATATAAGTTCTACTTGACGTAAAACTTATCTGCCTCAAGTGTGTGTATACACATACACACACATACACACACACACACACTTGAGGCAGGTTCATATATATTGAACTGTATATAACTTAAGTGTATAGTTTGTGTTTTGACAGGTGTATTCAGCCAGATAACCTATAGCCACGTTATAATTTAGAATATGTCTATCATGTTTTGCTGTTTTTCACCACCCAGGCCACCAAATCTGCTGGAAGCAACAATTTCCTGTTCCACCACCGTAGATAAGTTTTGCCTAGTTTTTAACTTCATACACTTGCAATATATGTCACCTACTCTGTGTCTGGATTCATTTGTTTATCACAATGTTTTGGAGATTCATCCCTATCACTGACTATATCAGTAATTGTATTTTAATTGCAGAGTAGTTTACCATTGATTGAAAACAAATCATTTGTTTATCCATTCTTCTACTGATGGACATTGAGGGTTTTTTGAGGTTTTTTACCAGTTATTTAATTTTATGAATAGAGCTACTAAAAATGCATTTGTACAGTTCTTTTTATGGACTTGTGTCTATCTTGGGAAAATAGTTAGAAATTAAATTGCTAGGTTGTAATCAAATGATACATGTTTACCTTTTTAAGAAATTGTCAAATATGTCTCTAAACTGGGCATTTCATTGTATACTCCCATCAGCAATGTATGAGAGTACCACCAGTTTCCTATCTCCCAATATTATCATCAGTCTTTTAGTGTGAGCCATTTTGATGGCTTTGAAATGGTATCTTACTAAAGTTTCAATTCTCATTTTCCTTCTTACGGATGACAGTTTTCATTTACTTACTGGTCAGTTTTATGTATTCTTTTTTGAAAAAGTTATTCAAGTTTCATGGCCATTTTTAAATCCGTTTGTTTTCCTTATGGATTCATAGAATTCATTGTACATTCTAAATACACTCCAAGTCTGTTGTAAAATATACATTTTGAAAATATTTTCTCTAAGCCTTTGATCTGACTTTCTTAACACCAGTTCTTGATGGATAGAAGTTCTTAACTTTGATAAAATTCAATCTTTCCCTTATTATTATTTTTTGATTAGTGCTTTTTGTGCCCAGGACATTTTTTTGCATACTGTAGCATGTGAAATTAATCTTTCATGATTCACTTTGGAAGCTTTATATTTTTAGCTTTTCTGTGTAGATCTTTGAATCACTTCAAATTACTGTGGTTAACATTAGTTTGGGGTTGACTCATTTTCATCCTCTAGATTCTTACCCTGCATTGTATTGTTGTTCAGTTGCTAAGTCATGTCTGATACTCTTTTCATTTTCACATATATTTTAGATTCAGCTTGCCAATTTCTATAAAAAGGTAATTGGACTTTTATTGTATTGCATTTAATCTGCAAGTCAAATAGGGGAGAATTGAAAATAATATTGTCTTCTTTAATAAATACTGTATTTCTTTCTAGTTATTCAGAGTTTTAAAATGTTTTCTAAGTGATGTTTTGTTTTCAGTGTAGGAATCTTGCACTTTACATGTGAATGTTTTTCTAAGTATCTTATGGATTATGATACAAATATAAATGGTATTCTTTCACGTAACAATTGGTCACTCCTGGTCTCAGATATACAATTGATTTTTTGTATGTTAAAATTTTTTGTATATCTGGGCTTCCCCTGTGGCATAGATGGTAAAGGATCTGCTTGCAATGCGAGAGATTTGGGTTTGATCCCTGGGTTGGGAAGATTCCCTGGAGAAGGGAATGGCAACCCACTGCAGTTATTCTTACCTGGAGAATTCCATGGTGAGGAGCTTGGCGGACTACTGTCCTGGGGATTGCAAAGAATTGGACATGACTGAGTGACTAACACACTAACTAGCGTCCTTTCATCTTGCTAAATTAACTTATTAACTCTACTAGTTTTAAAGTAGATACTTCAGGATTTCTGCATTAACAATATGTTGTTTCTAAATAAAGGCAGTAAACATCTTACTTGCTGTTGTTGTTCAGTCATGTCTGGCCTTTTGGCGACTCCATGGACTGTAGTCCGCCAGGCTCCTCTGTCCATAGGATTTCTCAGGCAAGCATACTGGAGTGGGCTGCCATTTCCTTCTCTGGGTGATCTTTGTGACCCAGGGATCACATTCACAGCCTCTTGCATTGGCAGACGGGTTCTTTACCACTGAGCCACCTGGGAAGCTCTCACATCTTACTTAACTGCCTATAAATCTTTCCCTTTTCAGTTCAGTTGCTCAGTTGTGTCCCACTCTTTGCAACCCCATAGACTTCTGCTTTTATTCCCTGTCTTATTGTAGTTGCTGAAACCTCCAGTACAATGTTGATTAAAACTTGTAAGAACACATCTTAGTCTTGTGGAAAACATTCAATATTTAACCATTAAGTGAGATGTTAGTTGTGAGGTTTTCATAGATATCCTTTCTTTCTCAGATCAAGGATGGTTCCTTCTTTTTCTAACTTACTGAGAAGTTTAAAAAAAATCAAATAGATGAATAAACTTTTTCCAAATGCTTTTTCTGTATATATTATGATTTTTCTCTTTTATTCTGTTACTATGGTAAATTTCATTGATGGAATGTCACATATTAAAACAGTCTGGCATACCTGAAATAAGCTCCTCTAGGTCATTTTTTTTACATGTGGTCAGGTTGGAGTTGTGAATATCGTTTTAAGGTATTGGTATTTATATTCTGGAGAAGTGTTTGGTCTGCAATTTTCTTTCTTTCTTTCTTTCTTTTTTTATATCAAGAATATGCTTACTTTATAATATATTGGGTTGGCCAAAAGTTCATTCAGGTTTGGCCAACCCAATAATATTCCCTCCTCTTACATTCTGAATTTATGTAAGGTTTTCTTCTTCTTCCTTAACTATTTGATAGTGTTACCAATAAAGGTAAATTTATATTTTGCTTTGCAGTAACTTCTCATTAATGAGTTTCTTATGTTCGTTTAATGGTTTTTCTGCCTGTGACCTCTAGTAGGAATTATTATTGGATAATTCAGTTAACAAATTATAATATGTTTAATAAGACATCTACTTTGGCTGTATTCAACTCTTGTTTATTTTCTATTGCCATTTAATCTTTCACATAATATTCTGAAACTTCCATGTGCTAATTTCTTCATGGTAAGGGCCTGTGTTCTATGCCTCATAATATTCACAATTCTTATGCTATGGCACTTTGAGCACTTTGTAAATCCTTACTCATTTCATCTGTCAAAACTCTAAAATAAAAAAAGTCCTTTATTTGTCTTTAATTAGTTCTTTCAAGTGTCAAGTGAGTCCCCTTAGTTTTATTATTATTAAATTTCCTGATTATCAAATCTCTATTCTTTATTAAAATAGATTTTATCTCAATTCAGTTCTCAATAAAAATGTGAAGTATCACCAACTTCCATAGGTAGGTAACTTCTGCAAATTCACAATTCTTAAACTTAATTTTTTGTCATTCATTCACCTTTTTTATCCATTTACTTTTAAAACAAAGAACTATACCAATAAATACTTTTAAAACAAAGAACTATACCAATTCATATATATACTATATATATGAATTTATATTTCATATAAGTGAAATATAAAATATGAATAAAATATAAAATGTATTTAAGATGGTGAAATGTAATATAAATTTTAAAAATGAATCTTGAAGAAATAAAAACTATAGAAGGAAAACAAAATTTAAAAATTTTGAACTCAACTATAATAAACACCAGTTGTAAAATTGTAAAATGTTGTAAAATGGAACAAAATTCCATTCCATTACTTGGAGACAAGTAAGGTCATGTGGCCTAATTTTAGCCCATGACATGCTGAAAGATATTTGCAAAAGTTTGGTAGTCATCTGTACTGTTAAGGAACAGCTTTCAGGGAGCACATGAAGTTATAGACACAGAGAAGACAGCATGTATGCCTTCCTATTCCTCTTGGTTACTTTAAGACCACTTAGATGAAAAAGTTTTACACTGAAATAATTTCTGTGGTTAGCGGAAGGGAGGAATAACTAAAGCCTGGACTCCTGATGATATTATTGAATTTCTCAGCTCGAAGAACTGCCCTGTTTGGGCTTTATTATTTGGGTCAATTAATTAGATTGCTATTTAAGTTAGATCTTTCTTTCTTGCAGCTAAAAATATACCCAATGCTATTATTTTGTAATCCAGAAAATATGATAAAATACATATTGTGTTTGTGTGTGTGTGTGGTTTTTTATTTTGAGGTTTCACTTTTTGAAGTGGGAACACTTAAGCAGCAATAGAAATTGTTGACATAGGAATATATTTTAGATAAATATAGAATATTTTTTAAAGACCGGAAAGAAACTGTGGTTTGAGTATTATATTTAGGGAGGAAGCCAGACTGAAAAAGATCAGGGAGAAAGCTATCTCAGAGGAAGTAGGTAGATAATATCAGATTCATTTTAGTATGAATATGAGTTTCAGATTAATTACCTTAAGTGCAAACTTGATTATTGTGTTTCCATGATTTATAAAATTTCCTATGTGGCCACAGCTAAAAGAAAAAAAAATATTAGTTACTAAATGGATGTGGTAGTATTTCAATATTGCCATTTACCTGAGTAGAACATACAGAGTTTAGCAGAGTTTAAATCATCAATAATTGTTACTTGGTTCTTACTTTTACCTTAATTTTTTCTGTGAGTGTCATGTGGTTCTGAATGTTGTATAATTTCGAGGAGCACACACACCAGCTCTTAACAAGTTTGACAACAAGGAAAGCCTTTCCATTAATCATCCTGTAAAAAGTATTTAGGAGGTAAACAGATATTTATATATATATATAAAAATATAATTATAATTGACCTCTTTAATCAACCTTTAAAATGTTCAGAATTTTTAAAAATTCTCTTACCTAGGTCTGCTAGGATTTGAAGAAACGGATCTGGGATATATCCTCCCTACCTTAGTTCATGTCTATTGTATCTAATCCACTGCTGCTGCTGCTAAGTCACTTCAGTTGTGTCCGACTCTGTGCGACCCCAGAGATGGCAGCCCACCAGGCTCCCCTGTCCCTGGGATTCTCCAGGCAAGAACACTGGAGTGGGTTGCCATTTCCTTCTCCAATGCATGAAAGTGAAAAGTGAAAGAGAAGTCGCTCAGTCGTGTCCGACTCTAAGGGACCCCATGGACTGCAGCCCACCAGGCTCCTCCATCCATGGGATTTTCCAGGCAAGAGTACTGGAGTGGGGTGCCTTTCCTTTTCCCTTTATTCCCACTTTGTTTAATTTTTTTTTTTTTTTATTTAATTTCTTTTTTCATGTGTTATATCTATTTTTATTCTAATCTTTTTTTTTTTCTTTTTAAGAGGCCCCCCCCCCCCCCCCCCGGCCGCGCCCCAAGGAAGAGCCCCCCCCCCGCGCCCCGCAAGAGCGCCCCGCCGGCTGCGTCGCGCACGAAGAGCGCCCCGCCGGCTGCGTCGCGCACGAAGAGCGCCCCGCCGGCTGCGTCGCGCACGAAGAGCGCCCCGCCGGCTGCGTCGCGCACGAAGAGCGCGCCCCGCCGGCTGCGTCGCGCACGAAGAGCGCCCCGCCGGCTGCGTCGCGCACGAAGAGCGCCCCGCCGGCTGCGTCGCGCACGAAGAGCGCCCCGCCGGCTGCGTCGCGCACGAAGAGCGCCCCGCCGGCTGCGTCGCGCACGAAGAGCGCGGCCGAGAGGAGCTACCCCACGACCGAGGAAGGACGGCGGTGAGGGCCAGTGCACTAAGCAGGGCCGAGAAGAGCTACCCCACGACCGAGGTCAGGAAGGGCGGCGGTGAGGAGAGACCCCCTCTTCCAAGGTACGGTGCGATGGCTGTGCTTTGTTGGCCGGGAGCAGCCAGGAGCAGCCGGGATGAGATACCCCACGCCCAAGGTAAGAGAAACCCGAGTAAGACAGTAGGTCTTGAAAGAGGGCATCAGAGGGCAAATACACTAAAACCATTCTCACAGATAACTAGTCAGTCTAATCACACAAGGACCACACCCTTGTCTAACTCAATGAGATTAAGCCATGCCCGAGGGGCAACTTGGGATGGGCGGGTCATGGTGGAGAGATATGACAGGGTGTGGTCCGCTGGAGAAGGGAATGGCAAACCACTTCAGTATTCTTGCCTTGAGAACCCCATGAACAGTATGAAAAGACAAAATGATAGGATACTGAAAGAGAAACTGCCCAGGTCAGTAGGGGCCCAATATGCTACTGGAGATCAGTGGAGAAATAACTCCAGAAAGAATGAAAGGATGGAGCCAAAACAAAAAGAATACCCAGCTGTAGATGTGTCTGGTGATAGAAGCAAAGTCCGATGCCGTAAAGAGCAATATTGCATAGGAACCTGGAATGTCAGGTCCATGAATCAAGGCAAATTGGAAGTGGTCAAACAAGAGATGGCAAGAGTGAATGTTGACATTCTAGGAATTAGCGAACTAAAATGGACTGGAATGGGTGAATTTAACTCGGATGACCATTATATCTACTACTGTGGGCAGGAATCCCTCAGAAGAAATGGAGTGGCCATCATGGTCAACAAAAGAGTCCGAAATGCAGTACTTGGATGCAGTCTCAAAAACGATAGAATGATCTCTGTTCGTTTCCAAGGCAAACCATTCAATGTCACAGTAATCCAAGTCTATGCCCCAACCAGTAACGCCGAAGAAGCTGAAGTTGAAAGGTTCTATGAAGACCTACAAGACCTTTTAGAACTAACACCCAAAAAAGATGTCCTTTTCATTATAGGGGACTGGAATGCAAAAGTAGGAAGTCAAGAAACACCTGGAGTAACAGGCAAATTTGGCCTTGGAATACGGAATGAAGCAGGGCAAAGACTAATAGAGTTTTGCCAAGAAAATGCACTGGTCATAGCAAATACCCTCTTCCAACAACACAAGAGAAGACTCTATACATGGACATCACCAGATGGTCAACACCGAAATCAGATCGATTATATTCTTTGCAGCCAAAGATGGAGAAGCTCTATACAATCAGCAAAAACAAGACCAGGAGCTGACTGTGGCTCGGACCATGAACTCCTTATTGCCAAATTCAGACTGAAATTGAAGAGAGTAGAGAAAACTACTGGACCATTCAGGTATGACCTAAATCAAATCCCTTATGATTATACAGTGGAAGTGAGAAATAGATTTAAGGGCCTAGATCTGATAGATAGAGTGCCTGATGAACTATGGAATGAGGTTCGTGACATTGTACAGGAGACAGGGATCAAGACCATCCCCATGGAAAAGAAATGCAAAAAAGCAAAATGGCTGTCTGGGGAGGCCTTACAAATAGCTGTGAAAAGAAGAGAAGCGAAAAGCAAAGGAGAAAAGGAAAGATATAAACATCTAAATGCGGAGTTCCAAAGAATAGCAAGAAGAGATAAGAAAGCCTTCTTCAGTGATCAATGCAAAGAAATAGAGGAAAACAACAGAATGGGAAAGACTAAGGATCTCTTCAAGAAAATCAGAGATACCAAAGGAACATTTCATGCAAAGATGGGCACAATAAAGGACAGAGATGGTGTGGATCTAACAGAAGCAGAAGATATTAAGAAGAGGTGGCAAGAATACACAGAAGAACTGTACAAAAAAAGAGCTTCACGACCCAGATAATCATGATGGTGTGATCACTGACCTAGAGCCAGACATCTTGGAATGTGAAGTCAAATGGGCCTTAGAAAGCATCACTACGAACAAAGCTAGTGGACGTGATGGAATTCCAGTGGAGCTATTCCAAATCCTGAATGATGATGCTGTGAAAGTGCTACACTCAATATGCCAGCAAATTTGGAAGACTCAGCAGTGGCCACAAGATTGGAAAAGGTCAGTTTTCATCCCAATCCCAAAGAAAGGCAATGCCAAGGAGTGCTCAAACTACCGAACAATTGCACTCATCTCACACGCTAGTAAAGTAATGCTCAAAATTCTCCAAGCCAGGCTTCAGCAATATGTGAACCGTGAACTTCCTGATGTTCAAGCTGGTTTTAGAAAAGGCAGAGGAACCAGAGATCAAATTGCCAACATCCGCTGGATCATGGAAAAAGCAAGAGAGTTCCAGAAAAACATCTATTTCTGCTTTATTGACTATGCCAAAGCCTTTGACTGTGTGGATCACAATCAACTGTGGAAAATTCTGAAAGAGATGGGAATACCAGACCGCCTGATCTGCCTCTTAAGAAATCTGTATGCAGGTCAGGAAGCAACAGTTAGAACTGGTCATGGAACAACAGACTGGTTCCAAATAGGAAAAGGAGTACGTCAAGGCTGCATATTGTCACCATGTTTATTTAACTTATATGCAGAGTACATCATGAGAAATGCTGGACTGGAAGAAACAGAAGTTGGAATCAAGATTGCTGGGAGAAATATCAATAACCTCAGATATGCAGATGACACCACCCTTATGGCAGAAAGTGAAGAGGGGCTAAAAAGCCTCTTGATGAAAGTGAAAGTGGAGAGTGAAAAGGTTGGCTTAAAGCTCAACATTCAGAAAACGAAGATCATGGCATCTGGTCCCATCACTGCATGGGAAATAGATGGGGAAACAGTGGAAACAGTGTCAGACTTTGTTTTTCTGGGCTCCAAAATCACTGCAGATGGTGACTGCAGTCATGAAATTAAAAGATGCTTACTCCTTGGAAGGAAAGTTATGACCAACCTAGATAGCATATTCAAAAGCAGAGACATTACTTTACCAACAAAGGTTCGCCTAGTCAAGGCTATGGTCTTTCCTGTGGTCATGTATGGATGTGAGAGCTGGACTGTGAAGAAGGCTGAGCGCCGAAGAATTGATGCTTTTGAACTGTGGTGTTGGAGAAGACTCTTGAGAGTCCCTTGGACTGCAAGAAGATCCAACCAGTCCATTCTGAAGGAGATCAATCCTGGAATTTCTTTAGAAGGAATGATGCTAAAGCTGAAACTCCAGTATTTTGGCCACCTCATGCGAAGAGTTGACTCATTGGAGAAGACTCTGATGCTGGGAGGGATTGAGGGCAGGAGGAGAAGGGGCCGACAGAGGATGAGATGGCTGGATGGCATCACTGACTCGATGGATGCGAGTCTGAGTGACCTCCGGGAGCTGGTGATGGACAGGGAGGCCTGGCGTGCTGCGGTTCATGGGGTCGCAAAGAGTCGGACACGACTGAGCGACTGATCTGATCTGATCTTCTCTGTAATGGAATTTTCCTTTGTCTCACTTTTCTTAGTACTTACTGCAATGATAAAGTTTGAAAAGAATTTTAAGGGGCCATTCCTATTGATTTGTATTTTTTTTAAGGCTATAGGATTTTTCTTTTTTCAAAAAAAGAAAAATCAAAGGAATGGCTCTCTAACTTAGTAAAACTTGGGCATATAATTGCAAAATATATATCTAATATGTGTTTTCCAGGAACAGCATGACACAGACAGACCATCTTGTTTGTCAGAATAATGTCAAGACATTTCCATTTCTGTTTCTTTCCATAGTTTCCCCTCACTTGCTAGAGTCTAGCCTGTAGAAGCATGGCAAATTGTTTCTGCTACCAGTTTCGCCTGTCATCTGTCACCTCTCTCTATGTGCTTGAACAAAATTAATGCAAGAGAGAAAATGGTACAGTTTAGGCCACCGTATCCTAATCTTCCTAGTATTTATCACTGCAAGTAAAAGACAACCTGCAGGCTTTTATATACTGGATTTTTAAGATAAATGTTATTTGATGAATTTTCATAAATATTCAATTTATAAAAAAATACTTTCCTACTTCAAAAATAAATGGAAGGGTAATGGCAACAAACCACCGCCAAATATAAAATGGGGTCAAAGCTGACAGCTTAATATATAACAAAGCAGAGTTTATGATTTCTGGGTCAGGAATACAGAGTGCAGACAGTCTTTATCTACAATTTAAAAATACTTCACAGCAAATGTGCCTTCAAATATGGGCCAGTTTTTGAATCATCAGAGTTGTTCTGTAGTTATTTTCCTAAAGGAAGGGAAAAGAGCTGGTTTGTTGAAAAGAGATTCAATTAATTGGGGAGATGTAGAGCATGTATAAATGGTGAAATCTTACAGCTTGTGATTAGGATTTTTGTGTCATCATTTTGTGCCTCCATTTATTTCACTGTTTCAGGCTCTGCAGCTGTGAGACAAAATGCCTCAGAGAGGACCTGGGAAAGATTAATGAGGGGATAGGCACTGGGCTGAAATTAAGTCATGTGGACTCAGTTTCTTCTGCTCCCACACTGTTCTTAACTTCCATGACTCCCAAGTGCTTAGTGTCCAATAAGATGAACAACCTTGAGATGCAGAGGAAGTTTATAGAAGCTCTTTGAGATCTGTGATAGAAGACATCAAAACAAGTCAGGATTATAGCTCTGATGTAGAGTTGGTAGGATGTTATGTAAGTAGAAAGAAGTTATGAGCCTCGAAGTAATTCAATATTTACCCAAAGTTTATGACATAATTGCAAAATTATTGCTGCTAGAGACCCAGGACTACTAGGTAGAGATTAGCTTCCTCTTTTCCAACTGGAATCTGAGATAAAGGAGACAAGAAAGATTTCAGTGCCTGTGAGATAGATAAACAATATACAAATGTAATTCAGTAAAAGACTAGGCTCTGTGGAGGGTGTAGAGGGATGGAGGTTGATACCCACACTGGATTGGTAGAAAACCACAAAGATCAAGGGTACCTATGCTAGTGAAATGGGGCCCTAGGTATAGGGTACTCGATGTTTAACATAAAAAAACCCCCTAAGAAACAGCATCAAAGTTCATGTATGGTCACATTAAACAATGGTGATTACACTCAAACACAGCTCTCTTAATGCATCATGTGGACTTCTAAACCCTTTTGCTTTACTGTCTTATTTGTTTTTCATTCCATACCCGTGATATGGGTTTTAATTGCATACTTCCTTAAAAATGGGGAAACTGAGGTATAGCAAAGTTAAATAACTTACCCATGACTGCATTGCTAGCAAGTGGCAAAGCCAACATTTGAAAGCCTCTGACCTTTTCCCTTTCCTCAAGATGCCAAACTTCCCCAGATGATGCCAATTCCACACACATGCTCCAGTTCTCAGGCCACGGACGAATGAACAGACAGAACACAAAACCCTGCTCACAGGCTGTCGCTCAGAGAGCAAACCCAAGAGGTCTCCGAAGGGAATAATGGAAACATCTCCTACAGAACATGACAGCCAACACAAGCCTGAATAAAGCTGTGAAGCACGAGCAAAATGAAGAAAAATGGCATGAAATTATGTAGAGATGTGACCAGAGAGGAAATAAGGAGAGGAATGGGGAGGAAGAAATAGAGAGGGGTTATCTGTTAGGATTAGTTTCAGCTGCAATTAAAATAAATTCCAAGTTCAAACAAGATTTTTAAGAACTGTTGCTCTCATGTTAAAAGAGTCCACAGATAGATGTTCCATGTTTTTTCATGGCTGTCACTGGTAACAAATCTACCTGCTAGTGCAGGAGACAAGAGTTTAATCCCTGGGTAGGGAAGATCCCCTGAAGAAGGTAATGTATCCTTCCCACTCCAGTATGCTTGCTGGGGAAATCCCATGGACAGAGGAGCCTGAAAGGCTACAGTCCATGGGGTTGCAAAGAGTCAGACGTGACTTAGTTACTAAAAGAGCAGCAGGTAATCAGAGATCCTGGTTTCAACATGTAGTTATAGCTGCAAAATGACCATTCACATTCCAGCCTTGTACCCATGTTTTAGGAGTCAAGAAAAGGGAAAGAGTAAAGGGTGCATTTTCCACCTTTTAAAAGATGCTTCAAAAAAAAAAAAAAAAAAAAAGGTTTAATTACATTTGGGTGGCCAGAACTGAGAGCTTATGGTGAATGGTGTCAGATTAGTGATCTCCAGAGAAGAAGATTTAGCTTAAGGACAGGGACCAGGCTTGATCACTCAAGAGCTTTTGTGTAGCGGAGTTTTGTTAAAGTGTAAAAGGGACAGAGGAAGCTTCTGACATAGACATTAGAAGGGGGATGGAGAGTGACCCCTGTGCTAGTTTTAGCAAGCTGTTTTATGTCTGTTAGAAAGGTATTAATCAGATAAGAGAAACAGCTCAAGGCTGAGGGAGTTTCACCAGACCCTTCTCCCACAATATGCATTTTTGAGAGAGGATGGCACGAGGTGTGTCATCCCCCCGCCATAAAACAATTGATATGAATACTGGTTTGCTGAGCTATTATCAGCCAAAAGTTAGTCTTAGGTCGAACCATTCTGAAGAAAGGCAAATTCCAAAGCAGATACACAGTTTCATTAACATAGTGTAAGAAAAACACTTCCATAAGAAAAACCGCATTGGTTAGCTCAAGATTTGAGAAAAGTTAAGTTCAGGTGGAACCAGGTGTCATGGCAACACAGAATTTTAAGAGAAAAAAAATCTGACACTTGTAGTTTGTTTCCTCCTGCCACTTTAAGGGAGAGATAAAAAAAAAATGTATGACACTTGCAGTCTATTTCCTCCATTTGGAGATCCCTGGCCTTCCTGCCTTTTACCCTCTCAGAACATAACCTCATAGCCAGACCTATCTCCTAAGGACGCTGGAAAAGTAACTGTCAATCCAGCAGCCATGTGCCTAAAAATTAGGCTTTTATTAATTAGGGAGACTATCAGGAGACAGCTGGTAGTTTCTAAATGAAAATAAGGAAAGGGGTGGGGGAGAAGTACAGTAAATATAATCTAGGAAAAGAACACAATTTGGAATAGCACACACCCAAGGTATGCCAAATATTGCTCCACAAGTACTCCATGCTATGGAACAAGTTAGTAAAAATATTAATTTACTAAAATGAAATACTTCAGAATGAAATTTTAGGAGAAATCAGAGGTAGAGAAAGTCAAGCATTATTAGCATATATGAAAAGTTTCAGATAATCAAAAAATGCTGAGGAAAATAACCAAGAATTAAGCATATTGGAGAGAATATAACAGATATGAATGAGTGAGTAAAAGTCCTACATGAGGACAGCTTGTGTATCTAGAAAAGAAAATTCACTGATTAAAATTAAAGTGTTTACATTAAAATTAAACACTGAAAGAAGCAGAAGATATTAAGAAGAGGTGGTATACAAAAAAGATGTCCGTGACCCAGATAAGCGTGATGGTGTGATCACTCTCCTAGAGCCAGACATCCCGGAATGCAAAGTAAAATGGGCCTCAGAAAGCATCACTACGAACAAAACTAGTGGAGGTGATGGAATTCCAGTTGAACTCTTTCAAATCCTAAAAGATGATGCTGTGAAAGTGCTGCACGCAGTATGCCAGCAAATTTGGAAAACTCAGCAGTGGCCACAGGACTGGAAAACACAGTTTTCATTCCAGTCCCAAAGAAAGGCAATACCAAAGAATGCTCAAACTACCGCACAGTTGCACTCATCTCACACATTAAGTAAGTAATGCTCAAAATTCTCCAAACGAGGCTTCAACAGTACTTGAACCATGAACTTCCAGATGTTCAAGCTGGATTTAGAAAAGGCAGAGGAACCAGAGATCAAATTGCCTACATCCTCTGGATCATCGAAAAAGAGAGAGAATCCCAGAAAAACATCTACTTTTGCCTTATTGACTATGCCAAAGCCTTTGACTGTGTGAATCACAACAAACTGGAAAATTCTTCAAGAGAAGGGAATACCAGACCACCTGACCTGCCTCCTGAGAAGTCTGTATGTGGGTCAAGAAGAAACCGTTAGAACTGGTCATGGGACAACAGACTGGTTCCAAATTGGGAAGGGTGTATAATGTTAAGGCTGTATATTGTCACCCTGCTTATTTAACTTATATGCAGAGTACATCATGTGAAATGCCAGACTGGCTGAAGCACAAGCTTCACAAGCACAAGCTGGAATCAAGATTGCTGGGAGAAATAGCAATAACCTCAGTACTTTTGCCTAGAAAATCCCGTGGACGGAGGAGCCTGGTAGGCTGCAGTCCATGGGGTCACTAGAGTTGGACACGACTGAGCGACTTCACTTTCACTTTTTCACTTTCATGCATTGGAGAAGGAAATGGCAACCGACTCCAATGTTCTTGCCTGGAGATTCCCAGGGACGGGGAAGCCTGGTGGGCTGCTGTCTACGGGATTGCACAGAGTCGGACACGACTGAAGCGACTTAGCTGTAGCAGTAAGCATATGACATCACCCTTATGACAGAAAGCAAAAAAGAACTAAAGAGCCTCTTGATGAAGGTGAAGTGGAGAGTGAAAAAGTTGGCTTAATAATGAACACTTAGAAAACTAAGATCATGGCATCCAGTCCCGTCACTTCATGGCAAATATATCAGAAAGCAATGGAAACAGTGAGAGACTATTTTTTTTTTTTTGAGCTCCCAAATCACTGCAGATGGTGATTGCAGCCATGAAATTAAAAGATACTTGTTCCTTGGAAGAAAAGTTATGACCAATCTAGAGTGCATATTAAAAAGATTACTTTGCTGACAAAGGTCCATCTAGTCAAAGCTATGGTTTTTCCAGTAGTCATTATGGATGTGAGAGTTGGACCATATAGAAAGCTGAGTGTTGAAGAACTGATGTTTTTGAACTGTGGTCTTGGGAGAAGACTCTTGAGAGTCCCTTGGACTGCAAGGAGATCCAAGCAGTCCATCCTAAAGGAAATCAGTCCTGAATATTCATTGGAAGGACTGATGCTATAGCTGAAACTCCAATACTTTGGCCACCTGATGGGAAGAACTGACTCACTGGAAAAGACCCTGATGCTGGGAAAGATTCAAGGCAGGAGAAGAAGGGGATGAGAGAGGATGAGAAGGCTGGATGTGATCACTGAAGCAATGGACATGAGCTTAAGTAAACTCCGGGAGTTAGTGATGGACTGGGAAGCCTGGTGTGCTACAGTCCATTGGTTTGAAAAGAGTTGGACATGACTGAGCGACTGAACTGAACTACATTAAAATATCATATAAGGTTTCCCTAAAATGAAAAAAGTTGAGAATTTAATATTAAAATTATGTCATCTAATACAGGAAAAAATATGTATATATAAAATAATTGGCACTAATATACATCCTTATGAATGAATCTTTCAGTCCTGTAGGTAGAGGCATTGAAAGAAAAAAAAAAATGGAGAGATTAAGTTGGATTCAGATGAACCCACCACAGCATTCAGTGACAGGACATAATGAGAAGCATCTATTTAACGGATGGAAAATGAAGTGTGATCCAAAAAAAGAGTGTACTTAGCAGAGAAATTATTGTTTAGTACTGACGCTGGCTCTGCAACCCCATGGACTGTAGCCCATCAGGCTTCTCTGTCCATGGAATGTCCAAGGCAGGAATACTGGAGTGGGTTGCCATTTCCTTCTGGTGATTTTCTTGACCTAGGAATTGAACCCGCATCTCCTGCCTTGACAGGTGGACTCTTTACCACCGAGCCACCAGGGAAGCCCATAGAGATATAGTTCAAATACTAAGTCAAAGGAGAAACACCTTTAAGCATGAAAGAATCCAGGGAATGTAGCACCAATGTTCTTTTCTCAAATCAAGAAAAGGACGTCTAACCCATTAAAAGATGAAAATTTAGCAATTAGAATGAAAAACTGCTAGCTAGTAGCATTGAATCTATTTAAAGATTAAAACTAAAGAACCAGAACTATGGTTATAGAATGGAGCCTAAATATTAAACTTCAGATCATATAAAGTCAATAGTATAACTCATAAAGCGTAGGAGGCAAGACAGAAGTACTAATTATATCATCAGAGCAAGGGTTATATTGAGACCTCTAAATTTGAAACATATGTCAAAAAGAGACTTCATATTTTTATTGACTTTTCATAATCACTCTTTTCAGTCTTTATGGTCATTTCAAACATGGTAGCTATCACGATAAAGGAACGTTTATCCCATGTTAAGCAATTTGTTGGGTTTCAGTTTAATTACCCATTATTTTCTTAAAGTCTAATAATTTTAGTCAGAAATAGCATTCTGGTTGCCCTAAGTAGATATATCTTTATCTATAGATATAGATGTAGATCTCTCTCAATAGATAGGTAGGTAGGTACATTTTTATTTGCAAGGACAGTTGTCTAGAAAGTTGATTATTTGTTCATTTTTTTTATGGGCAGTGGGATTTTGAGTAGTATTTTCTTCTTGGTACATTAAACATTGCTCAAATTCTTATTTGTATGAATCACTTAAGGAAAAAGTCATCATTTTTTAAAAGAAATAGGATGATCAGTGAAGGCCTCCTTGATAAGAATGATTAAGAAAATATCTGAAAGAAGTGAGAAAGCAAGAGCAGAGATGCCCAGGGAGGGGTATCATAGACACACATGAGGGATTTCTAGAAAGCTCTGTGGTACAGCTCAACAAGGTAAGGAGCAGTTGAAACAGATTTTGTGGTGTTTTGCAAATTCTTATAAGGCCATGAGCTTTTATTCTGAGTGATAGGGGAATCAACTGAGATTTATTTTTAAAAGGGTTGGCCAAAAAGTTCATTCAGGCTTTTCTTAAGCTGTTATGAACTTTTTGGCCAACCCAATATATATAGGAATTGTATGGTCTGACTTACATTTTGAAAGGTTTCCTAAAAGGTTTTCTTTGTAGAGGATATACTTAGAATGATGAGAATGGTAGGAATGAGACAAGATAAGAGGTTAATGAATAATCCAGGTGAAAGATATTACAGCTTGAACCACAAGAATAGAGGTGGAAGAAAAGATACATGGTTGGATTCTGGATATATTCTTTTCCATTCAATGCACAGAATATTTGTTAAATAAAAGTAACAATTACTGAAAGCATACTTTGTGCCAGAAACTACATTTAGATCTTTATCTGTATTATCTCATCTACAATTAACAGATGAGAAAATCAAAGTTTATATAAAGTTAAATGTCTTTTTTTTTTTTTTTTTGGGTGAGATTCAAACTTATCCTGCTTTTTAAAAAAAAGTAAAATTGCTTTACAATGTTGTGTTAGTTTCTGCTGTACAACAAAGTGAATCAGCTATATGTATAAATATGTTTCTACCTCTTAAGCCTCCCTACCCCAACTATCTCACCCCTCCAGGTCATCACAGAACTTGGAGCTGAGCCCTCTGTGCTTCACAGCAGCATCCTACTTGTTGTTTTATATATGGTAGTGTGTGTATGTTAGTGCTACTCAATTCATCCCCCCTCCCCTTACCACCCTGTGTCCATATGTCTGGACATATTCCTGTTGTTGCTGTTCAGTCACTAAATAATATCCAACTCTTTGCAACCTCAAGTACTGCAGCATGCCAGGCTTCCCTGTCCTTATCTATCTCTTGGAGTTTGTTCAAACTCATGTCACATCAGTGATGCCATCCAACCATCTCATCGTCCATCGCCCCCTTCTTCTATTGCCCTCAATCTTTCCCAGAATCAGGGTCTTTTCCAATGAGTCAGGTCTTTTCATCAGGTGGTCAGAGTATTAGAGCTTCAACATCAGTCCTTCCGGTTAATATTCAGGGTTGATTTCCTTTAGGATTGACTGGTTTAATCTCTTTGCTGTCCAAGGAATTCTCAAGGAAGATCTAATATAATATACCAATGGATTGGATCTTAAACGTCAGAGAAAATGAATAAAATTACAGCAAGAATTTTGGCTGAAGTAACTGGAAGAATGCTACTGCTGTTTACTGAGATAGGGAACCCAGAAGACGGAACAATATAAATTGATGAGCATTACAAACTGTTTTAGAATGTGTAAGCTTGAAATTGCCCTTTGGTATTTAAGTTGGGAGGTTGAACAGCAAATTAGACTTCAGTTCAGTTCAGTCACTCAGTTGTGTCCAACTCTTAGCGACCCCATGAATCACAGCACGCCAGGCCTCCCTATCCATCACCAACTCCTGGAGTTCACTCAATCTCACGTCCATCGAGTCGGTGATGCCATCCAGCCATCTCATCCTCTGTCGGCCCCTTCTCCACCTGCCCCCAATCCCTCCCAGCATCAGAGTCTTCTCCAATAAGTCAACTCTTGGCATGAGGTGGCCAAAATACTGGAGTTTCAGCTTCAGCATCAGTCCTTCCAATGAACACCCAGGGCTAATCTCCTTTAGAATGGACTGGTTGGATCTCCTTGCAGTCCGAGGGACTCTCAAGAGTCTTCTCCAACACCGTAGTTCAAAAGCATCAATTCTTCGGTGCTCAGCTTTCTTCACAGTCCAACTCTCACATCCACCATACATGACCACAGGAAAAATCATAGCCTTGACTAGACGAACCTTTGTTGGCAAAGTAATGTCTCTGCTTTTGAATATGCTCTCTAGGTTGGTCATAACTTTCCTTCCAAGGAGTGTCTTAATTTCATGGCTGCAGTCACCATCTGCAGTAATTTTGGAGCCCAGAAAAATAAAGTCTGACACTGTTTCCACTGTTTCCCCATCCATTTCCCATGAAGTGATGGGACCAGATGCCATGATCTTATTTTTCTGAATGTTTTAAACTTTTTCACTCTCCTCTTTCACTTTCATCAAGAGGCTTTTGAGTTCTTCACTTTCTGCCATAAGGGTGGTGTCATCTGCGTATCTGAGGTTATTGATATTTCTCCTGGCAATCTTGATTCCAGCTTGTGCTTCTTCAGGCCCAGCGTTTCTCATGATGTATTCTGCATATAAGTTAAATAAGCAGGGTGACAATATACAGCCTTGACGTACTCCTTTTCCTATTTGGAACCAGTCTGTTGTTCCATGTCCAATTCTAACTGTTGCTTCCTGACCTGCATACAGGTTTCTCAAGAGGCAGGTCAGGTGGTCTGGTATTCCCATCTCTTTCAGAATTTTCCACAGTTTATTGTGATCCACACAGTCAAAGGCTTTGGCATAGTCAATAAAGCAGAAGTAGATGTTTTTCTGGAACTCCCTTGCTTTTTCCATGATCCAGCGGTTGTTGGCAATTTGATCTCTGGTTCCTCTGCCTTTTCTAATCCAGCTTGAACATCTGGAAGTTCACAGTTCATGTACTGCTTAAGCCTGATGAGATAGTCATTTCCTAGGCAGGTTGATAAGGAGTCTAGGAGTCCCCAAGGAGAGAGGGGACTGGAATTCTCAAGGAGAAAGAAAGGACAAACATTTTTTTCTTTCTCTACATTCCTTAGGATTATATAACAATAATGTATCCTGCCTGAGGACAGTCTCTGGATTAAGGATAGTCTCTGGATTAAACCTTCTGGCTAATTCTGTTATTTTAAAATGTAAATTATGGGAGCAGGTCTGGTGAGGTCTTTACAACCTCCAGACATTCTTTGGATTCGTTGGAGAGTATATAACTTCTTTGCTAACACTAGCAAGGGGGGTACTCTTTCTGCCCGCTTCTGATGCCTATGTCAGAAGCTTTCTCTAGCTCCTTTATACTTTAATAAAACTTTATTACACAAAAGCTCTGAGCAATCAAGCCTCGTCTCTGGCCCCGGATTAAATTCTTCTCCTCCGGGGGCCAAGAATCCTGCTGTCTTCGCATGACTCAACAACAACCTTTCACTGGCTTGGAGAATTTTGAGCATTACTTTACTAGAATTTGAGATGAGTGCAGTAGTTTGAGCATTCTTTGGCATTGCCTTTCTTTGGGATTGGAATGAAAACTGACCTTTTCCAGTCCTGTGGCCACTGCTGAGTTTTCCAAATTTGCTGGCATATTGAGTGCAGCACTTTCACAGCATCATTTTTCAGGGTTGGAAATAGCTCCACTGGAATTCCATCACCTCCACTAGCTTTGCTCATAGTGATCAAAGCTCATAGTGTTCTAAGGCCCACTTGACTTCACACTCCAGGATGTCTGGCTCTAGGTCAGTGACCACACCATCGTGATTATCTTGGTCATGAAGATCTTTTTTATACAGTTCTTCTGTGTATTCTTGCCACCTCTTCTTAATATCTTCTGCTTCTGTTAGATCCATACCATTTCTGTCCTTTATCAAGACCATCTTTGCATGAAATGTTCTCTTGGTATCTCTAATTTTCTTGAAGAGATCTCTAGTCTTTCCCATTCTGTTGTTTTCCTCTGTCTTTGCATTGATCGCTGAGGAAGGCTTTCTTATCTCTTCTTGCTATTCTTTGGAACTCTGCATTCAGATGCTTGTATCTTTCCTTTTCTCCTTTGCTTTTCCCTTCTCTTCTCTTCACAGCTATTTGTAAGGCCTCCCCAGACAGCCATTTTGCTTTTTTGCATTTCTTTCCCATGGGAATGGTCTTAATCCCTGTCTCCTGTACAATGTCATGAACCTCAGTCCATAGTTCATCAGGCACTCTATCTTATCAGATCTAGTCCCTTAAATCTATTTCTCACTTCAACTGTATAATCATAAGGGATTTGATTTAGGTCATACCTGAATTGTCTAGTGGTTTTCCCTACTTTCTTCAATTTGTCTGAATTTGGCAATAAGGAACTAGACTTCAGATCAGATCAGATCAGTCGCTCAGTCGTGTCCGACTCTTTGCGACCCCATGAACCGCAGCACGCCAGGCCTCCCTATCCATCTCCAGCTCTCGGAGGTCACTCAGACTCACATCCATCGAGTCAGTGATGCCATCCAGCCATCTCATCCTCTGTCATCCCCTTCTCCTCCTGCCCTCAATCCCTCCCAGCATCAGAGTCTTCTCCAATGAGTCAACTCTTCGCATGAGGTGGCCAAAATATTGGAGTTTCAGCTTTAGCATCATTCCCTCCAAAGAAATCCCAGGATTGATCTCCTTCAGAATGGACTGGTTGGATCTCCTTGCAGTCCAAGGGACTCTCAAGAGTCTTCTCCAACACCACAGTTCAAAAGCATCTATTCTTCGGCGCTCAGCTTTCTTCACAGTCCAGCTCTCACATCCATACATGACCACAGGAAAGACCATAGCCTTGACTAGGCGAACCTTTGTTGGCAAAGTGATGTCTCTGCTTTTGAATATGCTATCTAGGTTGGTCATAACCTTCCTTCCAAGGAGTAAGTGTCTTTTAATTTCATGGCTGCAGTCACCATCTGCAGTGATTTTGGAGCCCAGACAAAGAAAGTCTGACACTGTTTCCACTGTTTCTCCATCTATTTCCCATGTAGTGATGGGACCAGATGCCATGATCTTCGTTTTCTGAATGTTGAGCTTTAAGCCAACCTTTTCACTCTCCACTTTCACTTTCATCAGGAGGCTTTTGAGTTCCTCTTCACTTTCTGCCATAAGGGTGGTGTCATCTGCATATCTGAGGTTATTGATATTTCTCCCGGCAATCTTGATTCCAGCTTGTGTTTCCTCCATTCCAGCATTTCTCATGATGTACTCTGCATATAAGTTAAATAAACATGGTGACAATATACAGCCTTGACGTACTCCTTTTCCTATTTGGAACCAGTCTGTTGTTCCATGTCCAGTTCTAACTGTTGCTTCCTGACCTGCGTACAGATTTCTCAAGAGGCAGATCAGGTGGTCTGGTATTCCCATCTCTCTCAGAATTTTCCATAGTTTATTGTGATCTACACAGTCAAAGGCTTTGGCATAGTCAATAAAGCAGAAATAGATGTTTTTCTGGAACTCTCTTGCTTTTTTGATAATCCAGTGGATGTTGGCAATTTGATCTCTGGTTCCTCTGCCTTTTCTAAATCCAGCTTGAACATCAGGAAGTTCACGGTTCACATATTGCTGAAGCCTGGCTTGGAGAATTTTGAGCATTACTTTACTAGCGTGTGAGATGAGTGCAATTGTTCGGTAGTTTGAGCACTACTTGGCATTGCCTTTCTTTGGGATTGGAATGAAAACTGACCTTTTCCAGTCCTGTGGCCACTGCTGAGTTTTCCAAATTTGCTGGCATATTGAGTGCAGCACTTTCACAGCATCATCTTTCAGGATTTGGAATAGCTCCACTGGAATTCCATCACCTCCACTAGCTTTGTTCCTAGTGATGCTTTCTAAGGCCCTCTTGACTTCACATTCCAGGATGTCTGACTCTAGGTCAGTGATCACACCATCATGATTATCTGGGTCGTGAAGCTCTTTTTTTGTACAGTTCTTCTGTGTATTCTTGCCACCTCTTCTTAATATCTTCTGCTTCCGTTAGGTCCACACCATTTCTGTCCTTTATCGAGCCCATCTTTGCATGAAATGTTCCTTAGGAGGATGTAATTCATGAGAGAGTTCTGGCTTAAAGCTGCACATTTTTAAGGTATCAGTATAGGAATTGTATTTAAAGTCAAAATACTGAATGAAACAATCAAGGGGTTGTCAATAGAGGAAAGAGTTTCAAGAAGTAGCTCAGATATAATCCAGAGTGTAACATTAGCAAAACTGACTTAAGGTGGAGGCCTGAAGTGAGATATTAGGGAAACCTAGAGAGTGTTTTCCTGGAAATCAAATGGTCAAAAACATCTAGGATGGGGAAACTATGTCAAATGATGTAAAGAAGTACAGAAAAATATGGACAGAGAAGAGCAACTTGGAGATGAAGGATGATTTTGACATGAAAGGCTTTGAATGAATAATTGGAAACAAAGTCTGACCTCAATGTGCATACAAGAGAAAAGAGAATTTAATATGGAAGTACATGTATTTTAAATTAGGTCTTTGATTATTCCCTTCCATTTTCTCACTTCTCAAATTCCTACTTTTCTGATGATTTATCTTTCCTGTCTTCTACCTCTTTGTATCCATTTATTTAGAATTTCTCTCAAATTTATTTTCCAGCACTTTTGCTGAGAATTTCATCAATCCTGTCATAGTATTTTTTCCAAAGCTCTGTCAATTTCACTATTTTAAAAAATATCACAGTATTTATGTATTGCAGTATCTTTTAGGATATTTTGTCTTATCTCTCATTCCCTCCGTGGTCTATAGTTCAAGTTGCTATTTTTTCCTTTTTTTGTGATTTACTTCCTGTTTTCCTGCCAGTCTTTCCCCATATGTTATATTGTTCCTTTTTCTTGCTCATATTAGAGTAAGGCCCTAAAAACTTTATTATAAGTTACTTGCCTGTCAATGGGGTCAACTGAGGATTTTGCTGTAGGATGATCTGACTGTACACTTTGTGTAGGCATCTGCATATGTTTAGGTCTTTTCTCTAGAGCTACTTAGATTTCACACACACACACACACACACACACACACACACACAATCTTTCATATTCCTGCTTGAAGTTTTAAAAATACTGTCAGAATTCTCAAACAAAATTTGGGAAAATTTCACTTAGTATGTAAATTTAGTTTAACTTAATTGATTTGTTTTCACAATGGCACAGAAAACCACAATTGTGCCCGGTGTACTGCCCAAGGCGCCTCTGTATTTTTTTTTTAAATACCTTTTAAAAATTATTGAGGTGAAAAACTCATATAACATTAAAGTAATTGTTTTAAAATAAACAATTTGGTAGTGTTTAGCACATTTACAGTGTTGCTACCTCTATATAACAAAATATATTTATCACCCCCAAAAGAAATCCAGTACCACTGAAGCATTTCCCCCTCTCTGTAAGTGGCAGCCACTGATCTGCTTTCTATCATTATGGATATACCTCTTCTGAATATCAGAGAAGGCAATGGCACCCCACTCCAGTGCTCTTGCTTGGAAAATCCCATGGATGGAGGAGCCTGGTAGGCTACAGTCCATGGGGTCGCTAAGAGTTGGACACGACTGAGCGACTTCATTTTCCCTTTTCACTTTCCTGCTTTGGAGCAGGAAATGGCAACCCACTCCAGTATTCTTGCCTGGAGAATCCCAGGGACAGGGGAGCCTGGTGGGCTGCTGTCTATGGGGTCGCACAGAGTTGGACACGACTGAAGTGACTTAGCTGTAGCAGCTTCTGAATATTTTCTAGAAATGAAATCATACAATAAGTAACTTTCTAAAAAGTATTTTTATTGACATACAGTTGATTTACAATATATTAGTTTCAGCTGTACAGCATAATGTTTTTGTATTTTATAGCTTATACTTCATCAGATGTTCTTACAAGTTAATAGCTATAATACCCTGTGCTGTAAGATAAATCCTTGTTGCCTATTTTATACATAGTAGTTCTCTCTCTTAACCCTATATCCCTGTCTTTTCCCTCCTCCTTTCTCTCTCACCTCCAGTAACCACTAGTTTATTTCCTTTATCTGTGGCTTTAGTTGTGTTGTGCTATATACATTCATTTGTATTATTTTTTTAGATTTCACATAGAGTGGTTTCATACAGTAATTGTCTTCTTCTGACTTTTTTCACTAAGCATAATATTCTCTAGGTCCATGCACATTGTTGCAAGTGGTTGCATTTTGTTCTCTTTTATGGATAAAAGAGAATATGGGCTTCCCCGGTAGCTCAGTTGGTAAAGAATCTGCCTGCAATGTAAGAGACCCTAGTTTCATTTCTGGGTCAGATAAGAGACAGGCTACCCACTCCAGTATTCTTGGGCTTCCCAATGGCCCAGTTGGTTAAAAAATCCTCCTGCAATGTGGGAGGGTTTGATCCCTGGGTTGGGAAGATCCCCTGGAGAAGGGTATGGCAAACCATTCCAGTATGGCACCCAGTCCAGTATACTTGCCTGGAGAATCCCCATGGACAGAGGAACCTGGGGGGCTGTAATCCATGGGCTTGCAAAGAGTCGGACACGAGTGAGAAAATTTCACTTCACTTTACTTCACACACACACACACACACACACACACACACACCATGTCTCCTAACTGATGTCCATTCATCAGTTAATGGACATTTGGGTTACTTCCATATCTTGGTCATTGTAAACAGTACTGCTGTGAACATTGGGCTGGGTGGTTGGTGTATATTTTCAAAGTAGTATTTTTGTATTTCTTGGATATATACCCAGGAGAGGAATTTCTGGATCATATGATACTTCTATTTTTAGTTTTTTGAGGAATGTCCATACTGTTTTCCATAGTGGCTACAGCAATTTACATTCTTACCAATAATGTACATTAGTTTCCTTTTTCCCACATACTCTCCAACATTTGGTATTTGTATTCTTTTGATGATAGCCATTCTGACAGGTATGAGGTGATAACTTGTCTTCATTTTGATTTGCATTTCTCCAGTAGTTATGTTGAGTATCTTTTCATGTGTTTGTTAGCATTCTTCAGAAAAATTTCCATTCAGGTTTTCTGCTCACTTTTTTTCTTTGGGTAATTTTTTCCATTGTGTTGTAGGAGCTATTTATATATATATTGGATGGATAAAGTTTCAGAAATGTGCAACCTGTCAAGACTGAATCACGAAAAAACAGACAATTTGAACACATAGATCAGTAATAGTGAAATTGAATTTATAATTTAAAAAACTCCCAGCGTGAAGTCTGGGACCAGACAGCTTCACAGGAATATTCTACCAAAAACATAATAAAGAATTAATATTTATCCTTTTCAAACTATTCCCCAAAATGAAGAACATTTGTTGCTTAGTTTAAAAGAGTACTTTATATATTATGGATACTAAACTCCCTACTAGGTGTGAAGTAATATCCATTCTGGTTTTGACTTGTGTTCCTTTAATGACCAATGATACTGAATATTATTACATGTGCTTGTTGGCCAATTGTATATCTGCTTCAGATCAGATCAGATCAGTCGCTCAGTCATGTCCGACTCTTTGCGACCCCATGAACTGCAGCACGCCAGGCCTCCCTATCCATCACCAGCTCTCGGAGGTCACCCAGACTCACATTCATCGAGTCAGTGATGCCATCCAGCCATCTCATCCTCTGTCGTCCCCTTCTCCTCCTGCCCTCAATCCCTCCCAGCATCAGAGTCTTCTCCAATGAGTCAACTCTTCGCATGAGGTGGCCAAAATACTGGAGTTTCAGCTTTAGCATCATTCCTTCCAAAGAAATCCCAGGGCCGATCTCCTTCAGAATGGACCGGTTGGATCTCCTTGCAGTCCAAGGGACTCTCAAGAGTCTTCTCCAACACCACAGTTCAAAAGCATCAATTCTTCGGCGCTCAGCCTTTTTCACAGTCCAGCTCTCACATCCATACATGACCACAGGAAAGACCATAGCCTTGACTAGGCGAACCTTTGTTGGCAAAGTGATGTCTCTGCTTTTGACTATGCTATCTAGGTTGGCCATAACCTTCCTTCCAAGGAGTAAGTGTCTTTTAATTTCAAGCACTATACCCATTTTAAAATTTTATTGTTATTCTGTTGCTTAGTTACAAGAGTACTTTATTCTGGATACTAATTCCTTATCAGATACATGATTTGCAAGGATTTTTTTTTCCTATTTTGTATGTTGTCTTTTCACTTTTTTCCTAAACTCTTTTGCACAAAAGTTTTAATTTTGATTAAATCTGCTTTATGTATTATTTTTTCCTTTGTGGCTCATGCCTTAGGTGTCAATCTCAGAAGCCACTGTCAACCCCTATGTATTCTATGAGTTTTATGGCTTTAGCTCTTCTGTTCAGGTTCTTATCCATTTTGAGCTAATTTTATGTACAAGGTGTAAGGCATGGGTTCAACTTGTATTATCTTTTTTTTAAAAAACATATCTCTCTGATCTCATGCTGAGGCTGGAGTCAATTTTTACTCTTCTCTGTGGGCTCTTGGAAAGGATTTGGTGTTCTATCTTCATCAGTTCAGTTCAGTTTAGTCGCTCAGTCGTGTTCAACTCTTTGCGACCCATAAATCGCAGCATGGCAGGCTCTCTGTCCATCACCAACTCCCAGAGTTCACTCAGACTCATGTGCATTGAGTCAGTGATGCCATCCAGCCATCTCATCCTCTGTCGTCCCCTTCTCCTCCTGCCCCCAACCCCTCCCAGCATCAGGGTCTTTTCCAATGAGTCAACTCTTCGCATGAGGTGGCCAAAGTAGGAGTTTCACCCTCAGCATCAGTCCTTCCAAAGAACACCCAGGACTGATCTCCTTTAGAATGGACTGGTTGGATCTCCTTGCAGCCCAAGGGACTCTCAAGAGTCTTCTCCAACACCACAGTTCAAAAGCATCAATTCTTCAGCGTTCAGCTTTCTTTAGAGTCCAACTCTTACATCCAGACATGACCACTGAATAAACCATAGCCTTGACTAGATGGACCTTTGTTGGCAAAGTAATATGCTATCTAGGTTGGTCATAACTTTCCTTCCAAGGAGTAAGCATCTTTTAATTTCATGGCTGTAATCACCATCTGCAGTGATTTTGGAGCCCCCAAAAATAAAGTCTGACACTTGGTAGACTTTGATTAATCCACTTGTTTTCAGCCTCACCTTTGTTCCTATTTCCAGAAATACTTGAAATAAATATTTTCTGAATATTTGGGGGCTTTAGCACAATTTATGCTGCCTCTTACTTTTTCTCATTGCTGGCCAGGGTCTTGGCTATATGCATCCGTTAAGTCAATCCATTTGTCTTTCTATTCTGCCATTTCCAAAAAGATTTTACTACTGTCTCCTTTACTGTTATTTTTGTTCTTTGGTTTTATGCCTTAATCCTTTTCACTGTCCTTGTACTGAACTTTTCAGAAAGGGAAGATATAATGAGTTATTGAATTTTCTTTGAATATTCCATCTTTTACCTTAGGATTCCTCATTGGTTACTACTATAATGTGTGTGTGTTTTTTTTTTTTTTTTTCATTATTAGTGGATGGAATTTTTCTTCAATGTGTGAAGAGCATTGAAGAAATAAAATTTGTTAATTTTTTTCCTGCATTTTGGAGGAATTTTAATAAATTGGTAAATTTCCCATGATGTTAAATGAAAAAATCAGAATACCAAATGCAGAACATATGGCCAGCATTAATATATGGAGCATGACACTCTAAGGATGACTTTCTATCCTTTTATTTATGTGCTTACTTTACATGTTTTATTGAAGTATAGTTGGTTTATTGTGTTAGCTTTGAATGTACAGCTAGTGATCTGACAATCAAATACCTTAAAAAATGATCAGAACAAGTCCAGTAACCAGCTGCCACCGTATAAAATTGTTGTTGCAGCATTATTAACTATATTCCTTATGTTGTATATTATGTGCTAAGTTGCTTCAGTCATGTTCAACTCTTGAGGCTCTGTGGACTGTAGCCCACCAGGCTCCACTGTCCGTGGGATTCTTCAGGCAACAATACTGGAACGGGTTGCATTGCCCTCCTCCAGAGGATCTTCCCCACCCAGGGATCAATCCTGCATTTCTCTCTTTTTTTTTAGATGATACCTCAAGTATTTTTTTTTAATTTTATTTTATTTAACTTTACAATATTGTATTGGTTTTACCATATATCAAAATGAATCTGCCACAAGTATACATGTGTTCCCCATCCTGAACTCTTCTCCCTCCTCCCTCCCCATACCATCCCTCTGGGTCATCCCAGTGGACCAGCCCCAAACATCCAGTATCGTATATCAAACCTGGACTGGTGACTCGTTTAATATATGATATTATACATATTTCAATACCATTCTCCCAAATCATCCCACCCTCTCCCTCTCCCACAGAGTCCAAAAGACTGTTCTGTACATCAGTGTCCCTTTTGCTGTCTCGTATACAGGGTTATTGTTACCATCTTTCTAAATTCCATATATATGCGTTAGTATACTGTGTTGGTGTTTTTCTTTCTGGCTTATTTCACTCTGTATAATAGGCTCCAATTCATCCACCTTATTAGAATCCTGCATCTCTTATGTCTCCTGCTAGTGAGTTCTTTACCACTAGTGCCACCTATTTATTTTATAACTGAGTGTATATCTTAATCCTCTTTCCTATTTTATCCATCTCCTTACCCTTTTATCTCTAGCAAAACTCAGTTTTCTGCATATATGAACGTTTTTGTTTTCTTTTATTTGTTTTGTTTCTTAGATTCTACATAAAAATTAGATCATATGATATTGTCTTTCTCTGTCTGACTTAGTCCACTGAGCATAATACCTGCTAAGTCTATCCATGTTATAGCAAGCAGCAAAACTTCATTCTTTTTATGCCTGAGTAATATTCCATTACCATATCTTCTTCATACACTCATCTATCAGTGAACATATAGGTTGTTTCCATATTTTGGATATTATAAATAATGCTGTATTGTACATAAGGGTGCATATATCTTTTTGATATAGAATTTGTGTTTTCTTCTGGTGATTATCCATAAGTTGAATTATTGGATCAGAGGAGAAGGGGATGACAAAGGATGAGATGATTGGATGGCATCACTACTTGATGGACATGAGTTTGACTAAACTTTGGGAGTTGATGATGGACAGCGAAGCCTGGCGTGCTTCAGTCCATGGGGTCACAAAGAGACGGACATGACTGAGTGACTGAACTGAACTGATGGCAGTTAAAAATCTCCATACTGTTTTCCATAGTGGATGCACCAATTTGCATTTCCACCAACAGTGAATCTGGGTGCCATTTTTCCAACATTCTTGGTAACAGTTTTTTATATTTTTGATGCTAGCCCATTCTGAGATGATATCTGATTATAATTTTCATTTGCATTTCCCTGGTAATTAATGATGTTGAGTATATTTTCATGTGACTGCTACCAGTCTGTATGTTTTATTTGGGAAAATGTCTGTTCAGGTCCTTTGCCCTTATTGAATCAATTGTTGGCTTTTGATATTTAGTTCCATGATTTAACCTCTTATTACATATATCATTTGCAAATGTTTTCTCCCTATCAGTAGGTTCCCTTTTTGTTTATTTGATGGTTTCCTTCATTCTACATGAGCTTCTCAGTTTGATATAGTCCCATATGTTTATTTTTGTTTTTGTTTTCCTTGCCTGAGGAGATTGATTGAAAAAAATAATTACAAGGTTGATGTCAAAGAGCATAACACCTATATTTTTTCCCAGGAATTTTATGGTTTCAAATCTTCTATTCAAGCATTTAATCCATTTGAGGTTTGTTTTTTTTTTTTTTTTCTGTACATGATCTGGAAAAGAGGTCCAAATTCATTTCTTTGAATGCATCTGTCCAAGTTTCTAAGCATCATTTATTATAGATGCTGTCTTTTCCAAATTCTTGTTTAATTTGTTGAAAATTAATTCACCATGTAAGAGTTGGTTTACTTCTAGCTATCTATTATCTTCCCTTGATCTATGTGTCTGTTTTTATGCTACTACTATACTGTTTTGATTACTGTAGCTTTGTATTAGAGTGTTAAGTCTAGGAGTCCAGCTTTGTTTTCTTTCTTAAAATTGCTTTGACTGGACTCTTTTGTGGTTACATACAAATTTTAGGATTATGTATGATGCTAAAGCTGAAACTCCAGTATTTTGGCCACCTCATGCAAAGAGTTGACTCATTGGAGAAGACTCTGATGCTGGGAGGGATTGAGGGCAGGAGGAGAAGGGGATGACAGAGGATGAGATGGCTGGATGGCATCACTGACTCAATGGATGTGAGTCTGAGTGACCTCTGGGAGTTGGTGATGGACAGGGAGGCCTGGTGTGCTGCAGTTCATGGGGTCGCAAAGAGTCGGGCATGACTGAACGACTGATCTGATCTGATGGAAAAATTTCATTGTTATTTTGATAGAGATTGCATTGAATCTGTAGATTGCATTGTGTAATATGGATATTGTAACAATATTTGTTCCTCCCATTCATGAGCACAGTAAATCTTTCCATATGTTTGTATCATCTTCAGTTTATTTCATCAGTGTGTTACAGTTTTCAGAGTACAAGTCTTTTACCTTCTTGGTTAGTTCTATTCCTAGGTATTTTGATACAATTTTCTACATTTGTTTTTCTCATAGGTTGTTATTAGTGTATAGAAATACTACAATGGTGAAAAACTGAAAGCATTTCCCCTAAAGTCAGGAACAAGACAAGGGTGCCCACTCTCACCACTACTATTCAACATAGTTTTGGAAGTTTTGGCCACAACAGAGCAGAAAAAGAAATAAAAGGAATCCAAATTGGAAAAGACGTAAAACCCTCACTGTTTGCAGATGACATGATCCTCTACATAGAAAACCCTAAAGACTCCACCAGAAAATTACTAGAGCTAATCAATGAATATAGTAAAGTTTCAGGATATAAAATCAACACACAGAAATCCTTTGCATTCCTATACACTAATAATGAGAAAATAGAAATTAAGGAAATGATTCCATTCACCATTGCAACGAAAAGAATAAAATACTTAGGAATATATCTACCTAAAGAAACTAAAACCTATATATAGAAAACTATAAAACACTGATGAAAGAAATCATAGAGGACACTAATAGATGGAGAAATATACCATGTTCATAGATCGGAAGAATCAATGTAGTGAAAATGAATATACTACACAAAGCAACCTATAGATTCAATGCAATCCCTATCAAGCTACCAATGGTGTTTTTCACAGATCTAGAACAAATAATTTCACAATTTGTATGGAAATAGAAAAAAACTCGAATAGCCAAAGCAATCTTGAGAAATAAGAAAGGAACTGGAGGAATCAACCTGCCTGACTTCAGGCTCTACTACAAAGCCATACAGTCATCAAGACAGTATGGTACTGGCACAAAGACCGAAATATAGATCAATGGAACAAAATAGAAAGCTCAGAGATAAACCCACACACCTATGGACACCTTATCTTTGACAAAGGAGGCAAGAATACACAATGGAGAAAAGACAATCTCTTTAACAAGTGGTGCTGGGAAAACTGGTCAACCACTTGTAAAAGAATGAAACTAGAACACTTTCTAACACCATAATTCTGTATATTAATTTTCAAAAATCCTACAAAATTGCTAAGACCATTTATTCTCATAGCTTTTTTTTTTTTTTTAGATGGAGTATATAGGATTTCTATGTATTGGATCATGCCATCTTAAAACAGTAGTAGTTTTACTTATTCCTTTCCTTTTTAGATTTATTTCATTTCCTTTTCTTTTATAATTACACTAGCTAGGAAGACCAATACTAAGTTAAATGAAAGCAGCAAGAGTGGGCATCCTTATCTTGTTCTTCATCTTAGAGGAAATGCATTCATACGATTGATTATGATGTTGATTGTGAGTTTATCATATATAGCCTTTATATGTTGAGGTATATTCCCCATACCCACTTTATTGAGAATTTTTTATTATGAATGGCTGTTGAATTCTTTCAGAATATTTTTCTGCATCTACTGAGATTAGCACATGATTTTTATTCTTCAGTTTCTTAATGTAGTGTATCACATTGCTTAATTTGCTGATACTGAAGCATTCTCACATGCTTGGAGTTAATACCACTTCATCATGACATATGCTCCTTTTAATGTATTGTTAACTCTGGTTTTCTAAAGTTTTGTTGAGGATTTTTACATATATGTTCATCATAGAATACTGGTCTGTAGTCTTTTGTTATTTTACCATCTGGTTTTGTTATCAAGGTGATGCTGACCATGAAGAATGAGTTTGGAAATGTTCCTTCCTCTTCGGTTTTTTGGGATACTTTAAGAAGGATAGGCATTAAGTCTTCTTTGGAATGTTTAGTGGAACTCATCTGTGAGGATATGTAGTTGTACACTTTTGTGTTGAGAGCATGCTGTGTTAGTCGCCGTTGTGTCTGACTCTCTGCGACCCCACGCACAGTAGCCTGCCAGGCTCCTCCATCCATGGAATTCTGTAGGCAAGAGTAATGGAGTGGACTGCCATTCCTTTCTCCAGCTGAGAGCTATAAATAATTACTTATTGTTTCACTACTAGTAACTGGTCTATTCATAATTTTATTTCTTCATGATTCAGCCTTGTCTTCAGATTGCATATTTCAAGGAATTTGTCCATTTTTTTTTCTAGGTAACTCAATTTATTGGTGTATAATTTTTTGGCATTGTCTCTCAAATTATTGATATCTATGGTATTGGTTGTGATCTACACAGTCAAAGGCTTTGGCATAGTCAATAAAGCAGAAATAGATGTTTTTCTGGAACTCTCTTGCTTTTTCCATGATCCAGCGGATATTGACAATTTGATCTCTGGTTCCTCTGCCTTTTCTAAAACCAGCTTGAACATCAGGAAGTTCACGGTTCACATATTGCTGAAGCCTGGCTTGGAGAATTTTGAGCATTACTTTACTAGCGTGTGAGCTGAGTGCAATTGTGCGGTAGTTTGCGCATTCTTTGGCATTGCCTTTCTTTGGGATTGGGATGAAAACTGACCTTTTCCAATCTTGTGGCCACTGCTCCGGGAGTTGGTGATGGACAGGGAGGCCTGGTGTGCTGCAGTTCATGGGATCGCAAAGAGTCGGACATGACCGAGTGACTGATCTGATCTGATCTGATGGTATTGGTTGTAACTTCTCCTCTTTCAGTTCTGATTTTATTTGGGTTCTCTCACTCACACTAACACATGTTCTCTCCCTCTCTCCCTTCCTCTTTCATGTTTTATGTTTCTTGATGAATCTTGCTAAAGGTTTATTGTTTATTATTTCAACAACTACTCTTAGTTTCTTGATCTTTTCTATTTTTAAGTCTTCATTTATTTCCACTCTGATCTTTAATATTTCCTTTCTTTTACTAATTTTGGATTTGTTGTTGTTATTCCAGTTCCATAGGTGTAATGTTAGATTGTTCATTTGAGATTTTTGTTTCCCGAGTTAGGCCTGTATTGTTATAAATTTCCATCTGAGAAATGCCTTTGTTTGTTGTATCCCATTATTTTGAAATATTGTATTTCTATTTCCATTTGTCCATGGTATTTTAAAATTTGATCTGGTTTGCTCAGTGACTCATTGGCTATTTAGTAGTATGTTGTCTAGATTCCATATGTTTGTGCTTTTTCTTGTATTTGATTTCTAGTCACATACCATGGTCAGAAAAGATACTTGGTATAATCTCAGTCTTATTAAGTTTTTTGAGTTTGCTTTGTGGCCCAGCATGTGATTTATCCTAGAGAAAGTTCTATGTGCATTTGAAAAGAACGTCTATTCTGCTGTTTCTGGATGAAATGTTCTGTAGAGATCTATTAAATTCAGGTCATTAAATGTGCCATGTGAAGCTAGTGTTTCATATTCATTTTCTGTCTGGATGATTTAACTAACTGGGATATTAAAGTTTCATATTGTTATTTCAGTACTGTCAATTTCTCCCTTTTTCTGTTAATATTTGTTTTATATATTTAGGTTCTCCAATGTTGGAGGTGTAAATATATATATATATTCATATGTATATGCATATTTATAAGTATTATATATTTTTCTTGGATTGATAACTTTATCATCATGGAAGGTCCTTCTTTGGGCTTCCCAGATGGCACATTGGTAAAAAATCCACCTGCCAATGCAGGAGACATGGGTTCAATCCCTGGGTTGGAAAAATCACCTGGAGTAGGGAATGGCAACCCACTCCAGTATTCTTGCCTGGAGAATTCCATGGACGGAGAAGCCTGGAAGACTACAGTCCATGGGGTTGCAAAGAGCTGGACATGACTGACTGAGCACAAAACACAATGCACTTCTTTGTCTTTTGTTATAATCTTTGTAAATGTGCTGTATCTGGTATAAATATTACTACTGCAAGTTTCTTTTTGTTTCTATTTGCATGGAATATTTATTTATTTCCATCCCTTCATTTTTAGACTACATGTGTCTTTAGACATGAAGTGAGTCTTTTGAGACAACCTACAGATGGGTTGTTTTTTAATCTATTTTTGCACCCTGTGTCTTGTGGTTTTAATCCATTTATATTTGCATTAATGACTGATAGGCATGTACCCTTTGCAATTTTGTTGTTTTTAGCTCTTTTTTTGTTTCTTTATTCCTTCCTACTTCTCTTAATATATTCCTTAATATCTTCATAGTTTAATTACTTTTTCAGTATTATGTTTGCTTTATTTAATTTTCTATTTATCGGCTATCCATTTTTTCATTTATGGTTACCATGAGATTCTTATATAATATTCTTATATGTGTCTATTTTAAGCTGACTGTCACTTAATTTGAGCACATTCTAAAAACACTACATTTGAATCTTCCCCAAATATACCCTCTTATGTGTCTGACATCATTTTTCTATCTTTTTTATTTTGTGTATATCCCTTAACTGATTTTGTTGTTGTTGTTGCTCAGTTGCTAAGTCATATCTGACTCTTTTGTGACCTCATGAAGCCCACGAGGTTCCTCTGTCCAAGGAAGCCCTGATTTATGTAGATATATATTATTTTACTAGTTTTGTCTTTTACTCTTCATACTAGACATATAGATGCTTGATCTACTTGCTGCTTTTACCATGTTTTCCCTTTTGCTGTGAGACTTTTTTCTTTCTCAATTTTCATATTTCTAGTTATGGTATTTTCTTTTTATTAAAAGAAGTTCCTGTAGCATCGTTTGGTCACTTTATTGGTGACAAACTTCTTTAGCTTTTGCTTGTCTGGGAAACTGTCTTTCAATTCTGAATGATAAATTTGCAGGATAATGTATTCTTTGTTGGAAATTGTTCCCCCCTCCCCACTTCTGTTCTTTTAAGTATATTGTTCTACTCCCTTCTGATCTCTAAAATCTCTGCTGAAAATTCAGTTGGTAATCTTGTGGGGTCTCCTCTATATTTAACTAGTTGTTTTCCTTTGCTGCTTTGAAGATTCTCTCTTTAATTTCTGACAGTTATAATATGTCTTGGTGTAGGTCTCCTTGAGTTATCTTGTTTGATACACTCTGTACTTTCTGGACTTTCAGGTTTGTTTCCTTTGCATGGTTAATAAGTTTTAAGTCATTATTTCTTAAAATAGGCTTTCTGATCCTTTCTCTCTCTGTCTTCTGGAACTTCCTATAGTGAGTATACTTGATGTTTTGCCAGAGGTCACATAAACTATCCTCATTTTGTTGTTGTTTCTTTCTTTTTCCTTTGCTGTTTTTGGGCAATTTCTACTAGCTTGTCTTCCAGATAGGTGATCCTTTCTTCTGCATCATATAATCCTTTGCTGGCTCCCTCTATTGTTTTTGTTTTTAATTATTATTTTATTCTTGAGCCTTGATTGGTTCTTTTCATATATATTTTTTCTGTCTCTTTGCTTAACTTTTCACTATGTTCTTCCAGTCTTCTGAGTTCACTGAGTATCTTTATGACCATTAATTTGAACATTTTCTCTGGGTGGTCCCTTATCTCTGTTTTCATTTAGTTCTTTTTCTGAGTTTTTTTCTTGTTCTTTCACTTGGAACATACTCGCTTGTCTCCTCACATTGCCCAACTCTCTGCTTTGTTTCTATGTATTAGGTATATCAGGTTTGTCTCCCAGTCTTGAGGGAGTGACTTTGTGTAGAATATATCCCACGAGTATCCCTCACATTGGCTGTGTATGTCCTTCTGTTTGAAACGACCATGTCTGCTATGGAAATGCTAGTGTTCTGGGTTTGTTCTCAGTGCAACTGGTTAAAAGGCCTATGCAAGGCCAGACTCCAGGGTAGGAGCTGCTTTGGGGAGATGCCTGTGCTGACTGAGGATGTCTGTTGGGTCTGGCAAGGCAGGGGGCCACTTTGGAGAAGCTCTGGTGCCAGTTGTGGGAGTCTGCTGGGATTAGCAGGGTGCAGTGGTGCTTTGGATGGGCTTTGGTGCCAGCTAAGTATGCCTGCTGGTTTTGGGAAAGAGGGGAAGCAACTTTGGAGTATCACCTGCTGTATTGCACCCACGGGTAAACATGGGTCTGTGTAAATGGTTCTATTAAGTTAGAGAGGGAGAGTTAGAAATGGCTTTTGCCAGTGCTGAACCAGCTAGGGAGAGGGTAAACCATAAAAAAAAAAAAAAAAAAAAAACCAAAACGATCAAACTATAAAACAAACAAAAAACCTGTCATTTGCCTCTCTGTACCCAGAGAAGTTCCAAGAGATCCCTGCTCCTTGGGCACACACTCTAAGTCAGTGTATTTATTTCATGTATGCCCCAGGTTCTTTCCAGGCTTCTGTCTCTGCACTGGGACTCAGAGTGAGTAAATTTAAAGGGCACAAGCCCTTTAAGGACAAAGTCCCATTTTCCTACAAATCTCTGACTAGCCTGCATTTAAGCCACACTGACTTTCAAAGCCAGATGTTACGAGGTTTAATCTCCTCAGTGAAGCTCCTCTGGACTGGGGAGCCTGATATGCGGTTCGGAGCTACTGGTCCTCACAGGGAGCCTTTGAAGCTATGATATCCTTCCCACATGTAGGTTACCATGCCAGGGTTATGGGTCCTCTCCAGATGACATCTCTACTCCTCTTGTATTTCAAGGTAGCTTTTTCATTTTCTTTCTTTAGTTGTGGTAAATCTTTTCTGCTGGTCTTCAGGTCATTCTCAGAGATAGTTTCTCTATGTGTAGTGGCTATTTTGGTGTACCTGGGAGGAGGTAAGCCCAGGATTTTCCTACTCTGACGTATTGTCCCAACACCTAAATATCCTTCTTCAGTTAAAGTTTCAAAGGTAAAGTTTCATATTACCTATCCCTATGGAATCAATATTTTTTTTTAACTTTTTCCTTTTATATTGGAATATAGTTAATTAACAGTGTTGTGTTAGTTTCAGGTATACAGCAAAGTGATTCAGTAATGCATATACATGCATATATTTTTCAAATTCTTTCCCCAGAGTCCCCTGGGCTGTACACTAGGCCCTTGTTGGTTATCTCTTTTAAATATATCAGTGTGTATATGACAGTATTTTTGAAATCAGCTGGAAACAAACAAAGTGTCAAGAATACATGAAGCCTCGGTGCAAAGTTACAAGTTTCTTTTCCTGCTAAAAACCCTCCTGGATTTTTTGTTCTTATTAATTGGGCAGTGTATTGCACTTTGTTTACATGAAAAAGACCCTTCTAATAGACATAACACAGAACTTGCTATCATCACCAAGGAAAAATCTCAACACAGTGGTGAAAGCTTATTTGATGTCAGATGAATTTGCTCCACTACTGATCTGTGCCTCTTTTTGAAAGAGGCCAAGAGTATTTCATTACTTCAGAAGCCCCGCTAAAAGCTGGAAATGATTTTCAAAGAAAATATGACTATACAGATATTTACACTAAAGTATTATTGATACCAGAATCTTCCATAAAAATGAAATTGACAAAAATTTTCATGTTTACAGACATATACACAAATATACACATATATGTGATTTTCTTGAAAGATGAAATATACATAGAAAGACTGTTTGGTAAAATGAACAACTATGACAAAAAGACATTGTCTTTAGATGATTTTTTTCATTCTTATTTTCTTTTTTACATTCTTCTAAATGTTCTTTAACCAACATACAAATGTGAACATGTTTGTGTATGTGAAAGTGAAGTGAAAGTGAAGTTGTGTCTGACTCTTTGTGACCCCATGGACTGTAGCCCACCTGGCTCCTCCATCCATGGAATTTTCCAGGCAAGAGTACTGGAGTGGGTTGCCATTTCCTTCTCCAGGAGATTTTTCTGACCCAGGTATCGAACCCTGGTCTCCTGCCCTGCTGGCAGATGCTTTACTGTCTGAGCCACCATGGGGGGTTCTATAACTAACATACAAATGTGAACCTGTTTGTGTCTGTATGTCAAATCAAAGCTTCAAGAATATTTCTGCTGGAGAGGGTGTGCAAAAAAAGAAAAAGAAAATGTATTACTGACTATTAACAAGTTTAAGGTAATTTTTGCCCTGATGAGACACAGAAATTGTTTCTGTGTAATATTTCAACTAAATAATTCAACTAAAATTTTTGATTTTTCAATAATTGAAATTTATTGCAATAATGCAAGTAAAATTTATTGAGTACATATTATGTATAAGGCATTGTGCTATGAACAGTGGCAAATACAGAGGGAAATAAAACATTATTCTTCTCTTCAAGAATTTATATTAATAACTTAATTTAGTATATAGAACAATATATTATATACTAATATATAGATAGCTCAGTTGGTAAAGAATCCACCTGCAATGTGGGAGGCCTGGGATCGATCTCTGGTTTGGGAAGAATCCTGGAGAAGGGAGAGGCTATCCACTCCAGTATTCTGGCCTGGAGAATTCCATGGATTGTATAGTCCATGGGGTCACAAAAAGTCAGATTCGATTGAGCGACTTTCACTTACATAGTATATGTTCTAATATATATACAAACATGGTAATGAAAGAGAGGTTCTGTGAACTATGGCATTGGTTTTGAAAATTGCCAGTGCACGAGAATCACCTAGGGAAATTATTAAAGATGAAGATTTCTTATCCCTTCCCTAGTAGTCCTATGATGAGAAATTTATATTTTAGTAACTCCCTCAAGATAATGCTTCAAAAGACACCGAAATAAATGATAATGAAATGAGCACTGGTATATGAGATACACATATTTAGCATATCTCTTTATTTCTGTCTGTTACCAGGATATGTTTGGGCAACATTTTAAAGCTTAAATCTTCAAATTTCATATACATAAATTGAGATAATCATTATTACATTATAGGGATATTATAGGTAATATAAATAATATTACCAAGTGATCCAGATCAGTCTAAAGTACACACAATAGGTACTTTCAGGTATATAATGTGGAATTGCCCAGTGGTAGACTGAGAAAGAAACTCTGAATCAAATGAAGCAGGAGAAGCAATCAGAGAAGCTTTATACAGAAAGGGAAATTGGATTGGGTCTTGAATGTTGAGAAAAACTTTGATAAGATAAGGAATAAATATTTTCTAGTCAGTAAAAACATGGTGGTGAGAGACCAAAAAAACAGGTGTAGTTTGAGAGCTGTGGATGTGACAGAGCAGAGAAAGCTTGGATTGTCGTGGGAGACAAATGTGAAAATAGGTCTTCTGGGCAGATCGTAAAGCATCTTGACAATCCACATAGTGATCTTTAAATTACTCTTAAATAGTGGTAAGTTTAACTCCATTTGAACAAGGAAGTGATTAGGGACCATAGGGTTTTAACACAGTGATTTGCTGCTCACATATAAGTTGTATTAAAGGGATGAGAGGATAGAGGTAGGGAGAACAGTCCACAGGCTATGGTAGTAAGTAAAATCACCAGTTACAAGGGTCTGAACTCAGGAAATAAAGAGGAAATGGAATAATGAAGTGACGTATGTGGGCTATACCTGAAAAGGGTAGATAAACCTAAAGACAAAAGTGATCTGAAAGTTGAAGAATAAGCAGTTTAAAGTTGATCAAGAAGTTTTGAGATTAAGTGAATAAAAGATTATGATTTCATTTTAAAAACACAGAGCAGAGTAAGAGAAATAATCTGAGAAAAGATATGAAGATCTATTAAGTGGAAGTGTCAGAAGAATAATCCAGTGGCAAAGTCCAACAGGAATGTAGCAGTGAGGTTCCAGATGAAGAACTGGAGGTGAAAAAGAATCAAAAGTCATTTTCATGAAAGCAAGAAGGTGAAGATACAGGAGTGGCTGTTATTTTTCTAAATATTATTATATTAATGCCAATATCCACAGAAGGCAATGGCACCCCATTCCAGTACTCTTGCCTGGAAAATCCCATGGATGGAGGAGCCTGGTAGGCTGCAGTCCATGGGGTCGCCAAGAGTTGGACCTGACTGAGCGACTTCACTTTCACTTTTCACTTTCATGCATTGGAGAAGGAAATGGCAACCCACTACAGTGTTCTTGCCTGGAGAATCCCAGGGACAGGGGAGCCTGGTGGGCTGCCATCTCTGGGGTCTTGCAGAGTCGGACGTGACTGAAGCGACTTAGCAGTAGCAGTAATGCTAATATTAATCAAGCTGTGTGCCAGGCATTTTCTAAGTACTTGTTATACTTTGTATCATTTATGTTCACAACAAACCCTGAAAGGAAGGCATTCTTATTATCACCATTTTATAAAGCATGGGACAGATTGAGAGTCAGTGCTTGTCAGAGGTCATATGGCAGAGTTGGCGTTTAAACCCAGGCAAATTGCAAGAGTGAACATTGACAGTTTAGGAATCAGTGAACTAAAATGGACTGGAATGGGTGAATTTAACTCAGATAATCATCATAGCTACTACTGTGGGCAAGAATCCCTTAGAATAAATAGAGTAGCCATCATAGTCAATGAAAGAGTCCAAAATGCAGTACTTGGATGCAATCTCAAAAACGACAGAATGATCTCTGTTCGTTTCCAAGGCAAACCATGCAATATCACAGTAACCCAAGTTTATGCCACACCCAGTAATGCTGAAGAAGCTGAAGTTGAACAGTTCTATGATGACATACAAGACCTTCTAGAACTAACACACAAAAAAGATGCCTCCCTCATTTATAGGGACTGGAACAAAAGTAGGAAGTCAAGTCTACCAGGAGTAACAGAAAAATTTGGCCATGGAGTACAAAATGAAGCAGGGCAAAGGCTAACAGAGATTTCCCTAGAGAATGCACTGGTCACAGCAAACACCCTCTTCCAACAACAAAAGAGAAGACTCTACATGTGTACATCACCAGATGGTCAACACCGAAATCAGATCGATTATATTCTTTGCAGCCAAAGATGGAGAAGCTCTATACAGTCAGCAAAAACAAGACTGGGAGCTGACTGTGGCTCAGATCATGAACTCCTTATTGCCAAATTCAGACTGAAATTGAAGAAAGTAGAGAAAACCACTGGACCATTCAGGTATGACCTAAATCAAATCCCTTACAATTAAACAGTAGAAGTGACTAATAGACTCAAGGGATTAGATCTGACAGAGTGCTGAAGAACTATGGACAGAGGTTCATGACATTGTCCAGGAGGCAGGGATCAAGATCATCCTCGAGAAAAAGAAATTCAAGAAGGCAAAATGGTTGTCTGATGAGGCCTTACAAAGCTGAGAAAGGAAGAGACGCTAAAAGCAAGGGGAAAAAACCAAAGATATACCCATTTGAATGCAGAGTTCCAAAGAATAGAAAGGAGAGATAAGAAAGGCTTCCTCAGTGATAAATGCAAAGAAATAGAGGAAAACAAAAGAATGGGAAGACTAGAGATCTCTTCAAGAAAATTTGAGATACCAAGGGAACATTTCATGCAGAGATGGGCACAATAAAGGACAGAAATGGTATGGACCTAATAGAAGCAGAAGATATTAAGAAGAGGTGACAAGAATACACAGAAGGACTATGTAAAAAAGATTTTCATGACCCAATAACCACGATGGTGTCACTTACCTAGAGCTAGACATCCTGGAATGTGAAGTCAAGTGAGCCTTAGGAAGCATCACTATGAACAAAGCTAGTGGAGGTGATGGAATTCCAGTGGAGCTGTTTCAAATCCTAAAAAATGATACTGTGAAAGTGCTGCATTCAATATGGCAGCAAATTTGCAAAACTCAGCAGTGACCACAGGACTGGAAAAGGTCAGTTTTCATTCCAGTCTCAAAGAAAGGCAATGCCAAAGAATGCTCAAACTACCACACAATTGCACTCATCTCACACACTAGTAAAGTAATGCTCAAAATTCTCCAAGCGAGGCTTTAGCAATACTTGAACTGTGAACTTCCAGATGTTCCAGCTGGTTTTAGAAAAGGCAGAGGAACCAGAGATCAAATTGCCAACATCCGCTGGATCATGGAAAAATCAAGAGACTTCCAGAAAAACATCTAATTTTGCTTTATTGACTATGCCAAAACCTTTACTGTGTGGATCACAACAAACTGTGGAAAATTCTGAAAGAGATGGGAATACCAGACCACCTGACCTGCCTCCTCAGAAGTATGTATGTGGTTCAGGAAGCAACAATTAGAACTGGACATGAAACAACAGACTGGTTCTAAATCGGGAAAGGAGTATGTCAAGACTGTATATTGTCACCCTGCTTATTTAACTTATATGCAGAGTACATCATGCAAAATGCTGGGCTGGATATAGCACAAGCTGGAATCAAGATTGCCAGGAGAAATATCAATAATCTCAGATATCCAGATGACACCACCTTTATGGCAGAAAGCAAAAAAACAAAAACAAAAACAAAAAAAAAAATAAAGAGCCTCTTGATGAAGGTGAAAGAGGAGAGTGAAAAAGTTGGCTTAAAGCTCAACATTCAGAAAACTAAGATCATGGCATCTGGTCCCATCACTTCATGGCAAATAGATGGGGAAACAATACAAACAGTGAGAGACTATTTTTTGTGGCTCCAAAATCACTGCAGATGGTGATTGCATCCATGAAATTGAAAGGTGCTTGTTCTTTAGTTATGACCAACCTAGACAGCATATTAAAAAGCAGAGACATTACTTTGCTGACAAAGGTCTGTCTAGTCAAAGCTATGGTTTTTCCAGTATTCATGTATGGATGTGAGAATAAAGAAAGCTGAGTACTAAAGAATTGATGCTTTTGAACCATGGTGTTAGAGAAGACTCTTGAGCATCCCTTAGACTTCAAGGAGATCTAAGCAGTCCATCCTAAAGGAAATCAGTCCTGAATATCGATTGGAAGGACTGATGTTGAAGCTGAAACTCCAATACTTTGCCACCTGAAGCGAAAAACCGACTCATTGGAAAAGACCCTGTTGCTGGGAAAGATTTAAGGCGGGATGAAAAGGGGATGACAGGATGAGATGGTTGGATGGGATCACTGAAGCAATGGACATGAGTTTGAGTAGGCTCCGGGAGTTGGTGATGGACATGGAAGCCTGGTGTGCTGTAGTCCATGGGGTTGCAAAGAGTCAGACATGACTGAGTGACTGAACTGAACGGAAACTTGCTCCAAATTATGTGTTCTTAACCTTGACCTTTTGCTGTTCTCAACAGAAAATACAGTGTGAAAAGAGATAAGTCCAAAGCCAGAACCCTTAGGAACACCCCTAAAAGTCTGAGTGGAGAACACACGTACCTCAGCATCAGACTGAAAACAAAACAAGACAACAAAGTGATCTTGTTACAAAGAGAAGAAGGGGAAGGCAAAAGAAACAGCTGCCTAGTAATGTAATACAATACACAAAGGACAGAGAAGATGGTCCTAATTTTTTTTTTTCCTCTTACAACTGAGGAGAAATGTCTCTGGTAATTAAAAAAATTTTTTTTGATCAAATGGCTTTAAGCTAGGTGCTACCTTTAATTTACCCGCCCCCTCCTGTTATTAACCTAGCCACACTGAAGGTCATTTATAGCACTTAAAACATGCTAGGATACGGAAGGGCAGCGAAACGAAATCCAAGAGAAATCTACACTCTGACTGGATGTCCTGGATGTTGCCATCTATTTGGCTAGAGAAGAGTCTCTCCATGACTTCCCATCATTCTCTACCTCTCTGTATTTTCAGCTTTTGTTCTGTGTTCCTTTCCATTTCTGCATCACATACACCTCCCCAGTGTCTCTTTAATGCCTTCACCTAGTTCACAGGTGAAGTTTGTATTAAGTTTTCTGTAAAAGAAACTTAACACAAAGGAAGACTATTTGAAAACCTCATGAAACTAACCTTCAAAATGATCCATATTCTATGTATGTAGAAATCATCCTTATTCTCAGTTTTACTTCTTTGCCAAGTGTCTTTTTAGGTAATAGTTGGTATTTGAACTGATTCCACATGTCCATTCAGACTCGTGTGTGCTATAAATTTAACTCCTTGTCAGAAATATTTTAATCTTAACATGTTGAACCCCTCCATTCTGCCCTTATAAACTCTAACCAACTTCTGGCCCTGAAGCAGTTTGTGTGTCTAAGCACAAAGTACATGAGAATCTAAGATGTAGATGGCTCTGATGAGCCATCTAAGATCAGTCTTGCTAAAGGTGCTGTATTAATCTTGGCACTTCAGTTTTCATGGTGGTTTTGGGGTTCTTGGAATTTCCCTGTTCAAACCAGATGGTAGCTAAGGGTTCCTAACTCCTTGTAAATAGAAGTGAATTAATCTGCCTATGCAGCTGACGATGGACTGCAGTTATTCCCATAGTAGATTAGAGATCCCTAGTGCTAATTTCCTTTGACTACATCCATTTCCAGCTTCCACTTCCATTTTCATCCTTCTTGGTTCTACTCTGTCTCCACCCAAATTTAAAACTCCACCCTTTACCGGATTTAACTGAAAACTCTACTCACATCTACACTTTATGAGAAGAATAATTTTCCTGAAGGTTTACAGAAGGAGTTGTGTAAAGAATTTTTAATTGGGTCCTGCATATTGTTCTGCCTCCTTCATTACATATCTCCTTATCTCGATTTAGTTTTATTTGTTCCTTCTCCTTTTTTTTTTTTCCCCTTGGGTAGAACTGGATTCACTACTTTCTCTCAAATCTTGGCCATTATTGATGCCTTTAGCATCTGAATTTTTTTCCTAAGAACATGTCACTGCTGGTATTTCAAGTAATTACAATATTCTTCCTAAGAGGCATTTATGTGGACAAGATTTTCTCCATTTTGTTACACTATGAGACCTGTTTCTAAGTTTTTACAATTCACACACATGAATGACCTTCTTGTGTTCTCTAAGTTTCCTTTCAAGTGGGCTCCTCTTGATTTGTCTCTTTGCCTGAATAGTAAGTTGCTCCTCATCTTTGCCAGGTTAGTCTGTTGACTGACAGTATTACTGTCATGCCTGTGCTATTTGGAAATTTGCCTGTCCTCCAGCCTTCATTTGTCACTAACTCCTGAGCACCCTTCTCTCAAATGGTTCACTCCTTTCCTTGAGTCCAAGTTATGACATTCAGTATTTGCCTAACCTTGTGGATGTTCACCTTTTCCAATTTCATTCATCTTACTTCATTCAACTACCTCAGTCCAAGTTCTGACAGCATGAAAATGCTCAATAAATATTTATAATCAATGATGAATGCACATGACTCTCTTGCTTCAGGAATCCCATGCATGGTCTGGTTACTGCAGAGTGGGTCTCTCCTAGGCTATTCTGCAGTACCAAGAAAACATCTGGGGTTATGTTTTAATGCTTTAGTCCAGAAGACATATATTACAACTAGGCTTTGATGACATGAAATGTAATTTTGAAGCAAAATCCAAAAGAAATGAGAACTAGTTTAAACCTAGGTATAGCTTGTTTGATTTAGGTCACAGTGGAAGTGAGAAATAGATTTAAGGGCCTAGATCTGATAGATAGAGTGCCTGATGAACTATGGAATGAGGTTCATGACATTGGACAGGAGACAGGGATCAAGACCATCCCCATGGAAAAGAAATGCAAAAAAGAAAAATGGCTGTCTGGGGAGGCCTTGCAAATAGCTACGAAAAGAAGAGAAGCAAAAAGCAAAGGAGAAAAGGAAAGATATAAACATCTGAATGCAGAGTTCCAAAGAATAGCAAGAAGAGATAAGAAAGCCTTCTTCAGCGATCAATGCAAAGAAATAGAGGAAAACAACAGAATGGGAAAGACTAAGGATCTATTCAAGAAAATCAGAGATACCAAGGGAACATTTCATGCAAAAATGGGCTCGATAAAGGACAGAAATGGTATGGACCTAACGGAAGCAGAAGATATTAAGAAGAGGTGGCAAGAATACACAGAAGAACTGTACAACAAAGAGCTTCACGACCCAGATAATCATGATGGTGTGATCACTGACCTAGAGCCAGACATCCTGGAATGTGAAGTCAAGTGGGCCTTAGAAAGCATCACTACGAACAAAGCTAGTGGAGGTGATGGAATTCCAGTGGAGCTATTCCAAATCCTGAAAGATGATGCTGTGAAAGTGCTGCACTCAATATGCCAGCAAATTTGGAAAACTCAGCAGTGGCCACAAGATTGGAAAAGGTCAGTTTTCATCCCAATCCCAAAGAAAGGCAATGCCAAAGAGTGCTCAAACTACCGCACAATTGCACTCATCTCACACGCTAGTAAAGTAATGCTCAAAATTCTCCAAGCCAGGCTTCAGCAATATGTGAACCGTGAACTTCCTGATGTTCAAGCTGGTTTTAGAAAAGGCAGAGGAACCAGAGATCAAATTGCCAACATCCGCTGGATCATGGAAAAAGCAAGAGAGTTCCAGAAAAACATCTATTTCTGCTTTATTGACTATGCCAAAGCCTTTGACTGTGTAGATCACAATAAACTGTGGAAAATTCTGAGAGAGATGGGAATACCAGACCACCTGATCTGCCTCTTGAGAAATGTGTATGCAGGTCAGGAAGCAACAGTTAGAACTGGTCATGGAACAACAGACTGGTTCCAAATAGGAAAAGGAGTACGTCAAGGCTGTATATTGTCACCATGTTTATTTAACTTATATGCAGAGTACATCATGAGAAATGCTGGACTGGAAGAAACACAAGCTGGAATCAAGATTGCCGGGAGAAATATCAATAACCTCAGATATGCAGATGATACCACCCTTATGGCAGAAAATGAAGAGGAACTCAAAAGCCTCTTGATGAAAGTGAAAGTGGAGAGTGAAAAGGTTGGCTTAAAGCTCAACATTCAGAAAACGAAGATCATGGCATCTGGTCCCATCACCAAATGGGAAATAGATGGAGAAACAGTGGAAACAGTGTCAGACTTTCTTTTTCTGGGCTCCAAAATCACTGCAGATGGTGACTGCACCCATGAAATTAAAAGACACTTACTCCTTGGAAGGAAAGTTATGATCAACCTAGATAGCATATTCAAAAGCAGAGACATCACTTTGCCAACAAAGGTTCGCCTAGTCAAGGCTATGGTCTTTCCTGTGGTCATGTATGGATGTGAGAGCTGGACTGTGAAGAAGGCTGAGCGCCGAAGAATTGATGCTTTTGAAGTGTGGTGTTGGAGAAGACTCTTGAGAGTCCCTTGGACTGCAAGGAGATCCAACCAGTCCATTCTGAAGGAGATCAGCCCTGGGATTTCTTTGGAGGGAATGATGCTAAAGCTGAAACTCCAGTATTTTGTCCACCTCCTGCGAAGAGTTGACTCATTGGAGAAGACTCTGATGCTGGGAGGGATTGAGGGCAGGAGGAGAAGGGGACGACAGAGGATGAGATGGCTGGATGGCATCACTGACTCGATGAATGTGAGTCTGAGTGACCTCCGAGAGCTGCTGATGGACAGGGAGGCCTGGCGTGCTGCGGTTCATGGGGTCGCAAAGAGTCGGACACGACTGAGCGACTGATCTGATCTGATCTGATAGCTTGTTTGTTATTTTTTTTTAAACCCAGCCTTTTGAAAAGAATTTCTTGTCATCTTGCCTTAAGCAGAGCAACCCAAGAAAGTTGTGAGTACCTAGTTCTATGAATAAGATTATAATTATTTCAAATTTGCTTTATATTTCTTCTCAACAGTGACCTACTAGGACTATGTTGGCAGTCCAGTGGTTAAGACTCTGTGCTTCCCCTGCAGGAATCAGGGGGTCAATTCCTGGTTGGGGGAACCAAGTCCCACATGCCTTGTGATGTGGAAAAAAAAGTGACCTACTATAACCCAATAATTCAACTATTTATTTATTCTGGGAAAATTTCTGCAAATATGTACCAGAAAATGCATATAAGAATGGTCATGGAATTAGAATTAATTTTAAAGAACTAAGAACAGCTTAAGTATTCATGTTCAGAAAAATCAATAAATAACTTGTATAGAATTCTGTTGCATAAAAACATAGCCATGAAAATGGACTACCTATGCATTCATCTACATAGATAAAGTGTCTTGTTAAGTGAAGGAGCAAGTTCCAGAAGGTTCTATAAAATATGGCATTGCTTTTATAATGCTCTAAAACACGTGAAAGCAAAATAGTGTTTGGGCAGTTTTTTGTGTTTTTTTTTTTTTTCCCCCTAATGACTTAACCAAGAAGAGTAAGAATTCCTCCAATTATGAAGAAGAAGAGATAGACTTGAGTAAGTCAACATTTTACCTTGTAAGTCTTAATCATACTGAATTATGATTCTGTCCAAAACCTGGGAAATTAAAGCATCAATTTTTCATGGAAAAAAAACAGGAAAAATACTACCCTCCAAGAATAGAACACTGGAGAACTACATGGATAAAGAGGATCTGGTAACTTCTCTCTGAAATTCTTTCCAGTTGCATGAGACTGAAAACTCACTGAACTCTGGACATGGTAGGGGAGAATGAGTGATCTGCAAAAATAGATTTAAGGAGGAAAAGTGTGCTTACAATATTATGGAGAGAAAAGAATCAGAAATGTCCCCCTAATATTGGAAAGAAAAGCACTAATAATCAAGGGGATGCAAACCAAAGCTAGTCAACAAGTTGATCGAATTGGGGAATAAGAAAGTAGACTATACATTTTAATGCTGTGTATTAATCTCCATTATTAGAAGAGTTTTATATTGATACAAAGCTCTAGGGAAACTTTTGACAATTTGTAGCAATTATATTAAAAACAATTATACCCTATGACTAGTCATCTTAATTTATATAGATGTAATTCCAAGCTTGTTTATTACATTATTATTAATGATGTGAAAAATTAGGAAAAACATGATTATCTGATAATAGTATACTGCAACATTTATCATAAATGACATCATAACATTTATCATAAATTTATTATAATAAATGATACATCCAGATGATAAAATATTATCTTTAAAATTTCTGACAGTATTCACAGCATGGAGACATATTCCTGATATCATTAGAAACTGATATTTTAAATAAATTGAATTTTAATCTTGGCATGATGTCAACTGTATAAATACATAGGAACATAATCAGGAAAATCATTTTCCTACAGGTATTGACATTGGTAAATTTCATCCTACTTATATTTTCAAGGTTTTCTAACTTATCTACAGTGTATAGTTTTTTAAAACCTTAAATAACAAGAAACCAGCAAACTTTAAAAATGGTGTGTTGAAACATTAGATAATTTTCCTTTCAACTCTTACAGCTAAATCTTCACGGTGGTAGAAAGAATACACACTAAGCACCAGGAGATCTAATCTCACCACTAACTAACCAGCTTTGTTAGAAAATCTCTTTGAGCCTATTTCTTTTGTCTTTAAAGTGTCCAGCCTCTCTCAGAGGGGTTTTATGAGGATCAAATGGCATAATGTATTTGTAATCTCTTTAAAAGTACAAAGTGCTATACTAAGGCTGTTGAGAGAGCATTGCCTTCCCAAATACTCACTGGAAACTCATAGGCAACTTGTCAGAAAAGCACACTGTACTTTAATAAGAGTAGAAGTGTGATTCACATATCTTGTCTGAAGTGAAGTGAACTTTAGTCATTTAAGTGGGCAAAGTGGACCAAGAATCCAGAAAGTCAAATATAAAATTTATTTATTTACCAGGTAGCTAAATGCTGTTACTTGACTTGTATTCCAGGAAGTAAGTCAGGAGGTGTAGACTGATAGGGAGGTTTGTGACCCAAGGGGAAATATGCTGTCTAAAAGAAGAGACCACTGAGGAAAGGAAGAAAACACTATGAACACTTAAAACCTGGACCATGCTAACCTGATAAACAATTTGGTTCTTTACTTAGTTTTAATGTTTTTCTTTTTTTAATATAATGATTATATTATATTACCTTAAAACAATGATTTGATTGGAATACCATGGGCAGAGTAGAAAAAACAGATGGCTCTGGTGAAGGCTAAGAAAGCTGGGGAAGTTAACAGCCTATTGAAAATGAACTACATAAATTTGACTTCCACTTATGGGTAATGCAGAGAGGATTAAATGTGAAATCTACTCAAGGGTCTTCATTCTGACAGTCCCTGTCACAATCGAAAGCCGAGTGATTAATACAAGAATCAGGTGTGCTAATTATCATGTAGACTACAGAAACTCTAATTCTCTGACAGCCTGGAAATGTCACTTCTCAAAGAAGGAAAACACTAAAATCATAAGTCAGAATCATTTTGAGTGCCCAGTAATGTCATGATTTCAAGTTGGTGATTTCCATAATTAGGTACATGTTCATTTCATTAGATCATGTGAGAGAAACCATGGAAAAATCCTTTGCTTCTTGATTATAAAAGCTAATACAACACACAGTTACACGTTTACTACTGTCAGGAGAAAATGGCTGAAATAAATAAGATTCCCCACATGACTCAAAACTTGTATTGCTCAAAATCTTTTGTGATGTTTATTGTAAAAGGGGTTAAAAAATTCTACCACATTTATAACCCAAACAAATTAAGAATGCAGTTGAGATACCAAAAATGAGAATCAGTTCAGTTCAGTCGCTCAGTCGTGTCCAACTCTTTGTGACCCCATGAATCGCAGCACACCAGGCCTCCCTGTGCATCACCAACTCCCGGAGTTTACTCAAATTTATGTCCATCGAGTCGATGATGTCATCCAGGAATCTCATCCTCTGTCGTCCCCTTCTCCTCCTGCCCCCAATCTCTCCCAGCATCAGAGTCTTTTCCAATGAGTCAACTCTTTGCATGAGGTGGCCAAAGTATAAGAGTTGCAGCTTTAGCATCAGTCCTTCCAATGAACTACCAGGACTGATCTCCTTCAGAATGGACTGGTTGGATCTCCTTGCAGTCCAAGGGACTCTCAAGAGTCTTCTCCAACACCACAGTTCAAAAGCATCAATTCTTTGTGGCTCAGCTTTCTTCACAGTCCAACTCTCACATCCATACCTGACCACTGGAAAAACCATAGCCTTGACTAGACGGACCTTTGTTGGTAAAGTAATGTCTCTGCTTTTGAATATGCTATCTAGGTTGGTCATAACTTTCCTTCCAAGGAGTAAGCGTCTTTTAATTTCATGGCTGCAGTCACCATCTGCAGTGATTTTGGAGCCCCCCAAAATAAAGTCTGACACTGTTTCCACTGTTTCTCCATCTGTTTCCCATGAAGTGATGGGACCAGATGCCATAATCTTTGTTTTCTAAATGTTGAGCTTTAAGCCAACCTTTTCACTCTCCTCTTTCACTTTCATCAAGAGGCTTTTTAGTTCCTCTCCACTTTCTGCCATAAGGGTGGTGTCATCTGCATATCTGAGGTTATTGATATTTCTCCCAGCAATCTTGATTCCAGCTTGTGCTTCTTCCAGCCCAGCATTTCTCACGATGCACTCTGCATATAAGTTAAATAAGCAGGATGACAATATACAGAGTCATTTTGAATAAAAGCACAAATACTAGAAGAATATTTCTTTTTAGAAAATAATCAAAAAAAAAAAAAAGAAAATAATCCTTTACTTCTTTATTTTGGGGCTGTGTTGAATCTTGGTTGCTGTGCCGGCTTTCCTCTAGTTGCAGCGAGTGGATGCTACTCTCTAGTTGTGGTGTGCTGGCCTCTCTTGTTGCAGGGCTCCAGGTATGCAGGCTTCAGTAGTTGTGGCACATTGGGCTCAATAGTTGCAGCTCCCAGGCTCTAGAGCACAGGCTCAACAGTTGAAGTGAACAGGCTTAGTTGCTCCGTGGCATGTGGGATCTTCCTGGATCAGGGATTGAACCCTTGTCTCCTGCATTTGTAGGTTGATTCTTTACCACGGGGCCACCAGGGACACCCTAGAAGTATATTTCTAGCATCTTACATTCCTAAGAGGGACTTTAAGTATGTTAAGCATAATTCTGAGTGTTCAAAGACCACACACAAACACGTGCACGTGTGTGTGTATGTACATGCATGTGTATAAATACATAGGTATTTTTGTACCAAAGAAAACATAAACCCCTAGAAAGTTAATACAAACAAGGTGGGCTCTAATAGTACAAAGAAGGAAAAAATGTGTGTATATGAAACATTGATGTACATGAAGTTTAATTTCATGAATTCTTATCATTTAAAAAAACTTGGATATTTTACTGGATGGATGGCATCTGAGGTACTAGAAATTTTGAACTCAGTAACATTTGAGATTAAATGAGGATTTCTGAGCAGAAACAGTGCATTGATGATTCAGAATTAACTTACAAGCAGTAGTACATTATTTAAAGTGAGAAGAGATTTATCTACCTGAACTGGCACAGATACTTCTAATGCAACTATTTCGCAATAGGTCTAGTCTGGGGCTTCCTTGGTAGCTCAGTGGTAAAGAATCTACCTGCCAATGCAGGAGAAATGCATTTGATCCCTGGGTGAGGAAGATTCCCTGGAGAAGGAAATGGCAACCCACTCCAGTATTCTTGCCTGGGAAATCTCGTGGACAGAGGAGCCTGGTGGGCCACAGTCCATGGGGCTGCAAAGGTGTCAGACACGACTGAGGGATTAAACAACAGCAACTAGTCTGGAATCGAGCAAAATCCTGAGAAGAAATGTTTACAAAGGATTTGGAACTATTGTGTGTCCGTTTAGAAAAATGTTACTACGAGAAAGAGGGATCTTGTGAAATTTTAAGGTTTGTATTATTGTCATAGAAAGAAGCAAAAGTGTAAACAAGGACCTGGTTCATGGCACTGGCTCTGCCGTTTGGTGACTGACTGGCTTTGGGCAAATGCACCTGAGTCTTGATTCTCTTACTTTGAAATGGGTAACAAATAATCATTTCCCAGACAAATTTAAGGGTTTTCAGAAGTATCAAATATATAAAATGAAATTAGTTTCAAATACATTTGGCTATAATCAGTTCTACTAATGTAAAGTATTATTGAGAAAACAGATATACTTTAAAAATATATATGCTTTTTAAAAATAGATCTACCTTTTTAATATTTTTTGGAATGCTGTTTGTGAATTAAGTTCTGTAGAGGTAATACAATTTTAAATATATTAGGAGTATATCCTATTTAGAGGCATCTTATGGGAAATCATTTTGTGAAACTAATAACCACCTAGCTTTTCATATACTGGATTCCTTTAAAGTCAGGTATATTTGAAGTTTCAGAATATGCAACGTTTTTTACCATAATAGCAATTCAAATTAGTGATTTTAAGAATTTTACCTTAAAAATTGAGAACATTTTCTACTTAGTTTTTGGCTCCTCACACTTGGTCCAAGAAAATCATCCACTTGGTCTAGATTTTGTCATTTTTTTGTGAATAATGTGATAAGCATTTAGGGTGTTCCACAAGAATAGAGTGAAAGTGGGAAATACCAAAAATCCTTGGTATTGTGTGTTTTGTTTGCTGATGTTTATTCTGGGAAGCTTCTAGCGTGTGTGCCCGGGTTTCTCACATGGTCCACTAGGCTCAACGAAGCAGATATTTAATAAATATTAATTTAATATTCTCAATGGTTAAATTATATTGTAAGATTTTACAAGTACTCTCCCTCCTATTTCATCCTTCAGAGAAGAGTTCATTCTCTCCCTAGATAGCTTTCTTTTCTGTATTTTATTCTTAATGAAAAATTTAATAGCAGGAAACCTAACATTTTGTTTTTTTCATTTTCCAATACATCAGTCAGAAAAGTGGAACTTAACTGTTTTTCTCATGTGGCCTTCTTTGTGGCTGTGCTTACAACTGGTGAGCTTCTCTAAGATCATTCTATGAAGTGCTCTCTGGTCCCTGCCTCTAAGCTCGACTCTCAGATTCCTCACACATTTCTCAGCTGCCAATTGGAAATTAAGATGTCATGTATCCATTCCTATGAAATATATTACTGGTTAGATGAGATATGCTCTAGTGTATATGATGTGTGTGCATGCGTGTTCAGTCGCTTCAGCTGTGTCCGACTCTGCTATCCTTTGAACTGTTCCCCGCCGGCTCCTTTGTCCACAGGATGCTCCAGGCAAGAACACTGAAATGGGTTGACATGCCCTCCTCCAGAGAGGATCTTTCTGACCCAGAGATCGAACCTGCATCTCTTATGTCTCCTGCACTGGCAGTCAGGTTCTTGACCACTAGTGCTACCTGGGAAACCTGTATATGATATATCCCTCATGAAAAATAAATGCTTACACTCTGCTGAGATCTGTCTGAATGGAAAATGAGCATGAAACAAATAAATTCATACCCATTCCCATCATCAATTTTTTTAAATAAAAAAGTGTTCTGGAAGCACAAATTGCACTATTTTTGAAAGTATTATACACAGCACTATTTATTTTCACACAATTTGGATGATCTGGCAAAAATCACTGGCACCTTTGGTTTAGGTGTTTTTCTGTTTTATTTCTTCACAGGCTGTTTATGGGCTTGTGATTTTCAGAAGTGAAAATTTTTACATTTCTTGGAAACTGAATCCTATGACCATGCAGAAAATTCTTTTGGTCTCAGTTTTTCTTTTTTTTTTTTTTTTAATTCATTTTACTGATGTTTGTCTTATTGCTAACAATACAATCAGGAGTCTAAAAGTAAATCTTACTGTTTTTTAGGGCAAATTTTCACTCAGGAAAAGGAGAGAAAATACCCAAAAGGCAGTACCATTGGGATATAAAAGCTAATATAATGAATAACATTTTGTGGCAGGCTTTGCTTATGCTCATTTCTCAATGAATGTTGAAGTGAAATAGTTTCTGCAGAAAAGTAATCAACTCTAAGAGACTGATAGAAAAGACAAACTGTATCAAAATACATAGGAAAGTTGGTCAAGAAGCATAGTAAAGAGCATAAAATAAATAGATCAAAAGGATAGCAATGAAAATGTCATGTCCCAAAGATTCTTAAATGAGGAACATTTGGGAACAAGTGTGCTGCTACTGCTAAGTCGCTTCAGTCGTGTCCGACTCTGTGCGACCCCATAGACGGCAGCCCACCAGGCTCCCCCATCCCTGGGATTCTCCAGGCAAGAACACTGGAGTGGGTTGCCATTTCCTTCTCCAATGCATGAAAGTGAAAAGTGAAATTGAAGTCGCTCAGTCATGTCCGACTCTTAGCGACCCCATGGACAGAGGCCCACCAGGGACCTCTGTTCATGGGATTTTCCAGGCAAGAGTACTGGGGTGGGGTGCCATTGCTTTCCCCGGAGAACAAGTGTAGTAGATGGTTTTTCAGGGTATGTTTTCTGTTTGTTGATTGGTTTAAAGGGTGGGTTTTGAAGTAGAAGAAAGAACGATGTTCTCAGAACCACTTTCTATTTCCTTGGAATTTTAAATATACAAAATGTTTTTAACGTATTTATACAAACACACACATGTATATATACACACACCCACATGCACAAAAGTTGATCTTTACTTTTAGAGAAAAAACAAACTACAGAAAACTGCCCTTGCACAGCTGAGCTGTTAGCATACAAAATGGATATTCCACCAAGTGCTTTTTTCACAAAGCTCCACTGATCTGAATGAACTAGCCAATTGGAGTTTCTCTCCTCTCCTGTCTGGTCCATTGATTTCCTCCTGGACATATTGATCTCAGACTTTCTAGGTGGTTCACAAACAGCTCAGGTTAAATTAACTTGAGGACAGTGTTTGAAAATGTAGAATTACTCTCACTTTTTCATGCCTGTTATTAAGCATTGTTTCCAGAAGATCAATCTTTTAATTACATTGTGCCTCCCTACTGCTGGCTCTCAGTAACAAGAAGTGTATTGTGCACTGACTGTAAAATAAAGAGAAGAGAAAAAAATATCCCTTTTAGCACATTGCCTTTGCAAAAGTGACATCTCCAGGATATTGAATAGAGCCTGGTCTTTACCAGGATATCTAAAGTTGATCCTAAAATCTCTATCTCTATCAAACTTTCACCTTCATGAATTCACATTTGGGTGGAAGCACATATACTATAATAGCTATGTGCTCACTATAATAGCTATGTATATTTGTTGCATAATAGGAATTGTGTTAAGCATGCTAAATATTATATACTATGAGGTTGCCTCTGTGATCCTTTCCTGTTTTATGTTATTTTCCTTCTACCTTTACTGAGATGTAATTGACATACCACAGTGTATAAGTTTAAGGTGTACAGCATAATAATTTAACTTATATATCTTCCCCTATTTTAGAAGTGAGGGAACTAAGTCTCAGTGATATTGGATAATTTACCTATGGCCTTCCACAATAAGCGGCAGGTTATCCTAAATTTAGTTTTGCCTTACCCCAAAGGTAAGGATATTAACTCTTATGCTATTTTTAATGTATCTTTCTTCAAATAACTTAGCACACTACCATATTTTTTTTTTACCTTTTGTATTGGGTCTCAATTTCTGGTGAGAAGAAAGGGTCAGAAATCATCCTTAGCACTTTGCAGATAGGAAAAACAAGCACGGAAAAACTGAGTAGCTTTTCCAGTGTACATAAGAGAAGAGAATTAAATGTACATATGTTCTCATTGTGAATGTCTTTTCGTTCATGAGATGCTATATTAAAAATGCTGCAAATTCTTTGCAGAGTTATCCATTGGTGGAGTCCACTTCCCCTCTCCTTAGATCTGAGTGACTTGACTTGACTGGTATTATGCAGCAGAATTATTATTCTCTTATTTCTGTGGCTTTGTAAGAAGCACTGCAGCTTCTGCTCCACCTTAATCCAGTCACTCTGGGGGAAACCAGCTACTTTGTAGGAAGTTACTCTGAGACCATCATTCTGTGAGGAAGCCAGAGTGAGCCACCTAGGCCAAAAGGACAGCAAAAAAGAACCTGACCAGATTCAGCTCTTCTACCTGTCTCATCCCAAGTCCCAGACAAGTGAACGAAACTGTCGCTTAGATGTTCTAGCCTCAGGGGCTTCAGTGTGGAGAAGAATCAAGGAGTCCAACCCACAACCAGGAGAAAACCACAGAGATATATTACCTCAGAAGAGCTGTCCCAGATATATCCAGCCATTTAAGCCATGCTATTCAGGCTCTAGTCAACATGCAAAAAGTGCACAGTGGACCAGTTGCTCTAAGGAATTCTAGAATATCATGGTGCCCTGCTATCTCTAAGACTAGTTTACCTACCCTACCATTGAGGTGCTTTATTATGGGCTTTAAATGTTTAGCTCTTTACCTATGATAGTAGACACAGATTTCTAGTGAGTCATTATCTTGAGACATTGAGGGCCATGTCCCAAGGCAGATTTGAAAATCAATTACAGACTTCTGGTTTCCTGTGAAAGTAAATAAAGGACATTGATCCCTAGTGATTTTTCACTTCTCATCAGACTCTCCTTTTATGATTTGGGTTTGTCTGACTGTGGGAACCTTCAAAAATTATAAGACATATGTGAGATGATAGACATATTTTGAGAAAAGATATATGAATGCATGAATACAAATGAGATTCTGGTGATGGAAGGTGCAATATTACACACTATTCTATCTACTAAGAAGCTTTAATATTTTAAGAACAAATAACGTGGTTGAGATACATTTTCTCTGCATAATTCTAACCCTGCTCCCTTTGTATCCTATTTTTAGGGGTTACTTAGACTATTCAGAGGGGGTTTCCCTTGTAGCTCAGTTAGTAAAGAATATGCCTGCAATGCAGGATACCGGGATTAGATCCCTGGGTTGGGAAGATCCCCTGGAGAAGGAAATGGCAACCTACTCCAGTAGTTTTGTCTGGGAAAACTCATAGATAGAGGAGCCTAGCGGGCTACAGTCCATGGGGTTGCAAGAGTCGAACGTGGCTTAGTGACTAAACCACCATGACCAGGCTATTCTGAAATTATTGTGGGAATGGGTGCACTTTCTAATAGAGTCTGAGAGGAGTCCCTAATGAAAAGTGTGAACAGATATTCTAGGCAAGCTTGATTTCATACTTCCAAGAATCTGTCACCAACTCATTGACTTATGAGATCACCCACAGGGTAATATCCCACTGCAGAAGCTACAGAATATATTTATTTCTAGTCCATTAAATTCCTAACCTTTGAAATGTCTAGGACCTATATTTTTCTCAGATTGCAGAAAGGAATAAAGAGTAGCTCCGTGCTATACAAAAGGAAAAAGGAAAGATGTGATACCTTTTCACCTTTGTTATCTCTCTATGCTGATTCCAGTCCCACTAAATGTAAGCTGGGATGAAAAGGAAAGTTTTTTGAAAAAGCAGTAATGTCACTGGAAGCAGAAAAACAGACAATGCAGAATTTTTCGGGACATTCCTTTGGAGACTCTAACCTATATGAAATCAAATTCTAGTCTCCCTTTTTCTTTCTGGGGAGTTTGGGCAGCAACTCTTGGTGTACTTTTGTCATCTGGTTATTCTCCTCCCCAGATGCCTGCTAGCCATTTGTCAAAAATCTACCTGGCTTTAGCTGAAGTGAGAGTAATACTTGTAGGATTTTGAAATACCAAATCTATATTAGGCCTCTGAAAAATTGCTGACAAGTACCCTGGATGAATATACCTAAGAACATTTTACATTAGCTGACTTTTCAAAGTTGCAGGATAGATCCCATGTCAATTCACTCTAGAGTTCCTAAGGATTTATAAGTGTATTGAGCACTGAGAGTGGGAAATATGTGACCAACTGGAGGGATGGAAGGAAAGATGCTTGCTTGCTAAATGTTAGCTTCACATTATAATCATTTCAATCAGAAGTTGAAAACAAGTTGGCTTGTCACACTTACACCACACAGCTAAATTATATTTTCATTCTGTACCCCACAAGTCAGGAGCAATGTTTAAGAGTATGTGGGCTAAACAGGACCTTTAAAAATCTTCAAATCAATTGGGTTTTTTTTAAGGTATTTATATTTTAATTGAAGGATAATTGCTTTACAGAATTTTGTTGTTTTCTGTCAAACTTCAACATGAATCATCCATGGGTTTACAATTGGTTCTTTAAATAAAGTCTGTTTATTTCTCAAAGAATGTCCATAAATGTAAACTTATCGAAAACACAAATCACTCAAAATGTCCATTTAAGATGTTTTATTTAAAATTCTGACTTAAATGTACAATCAAGAGCTCAGAAATAAACATATATAACCTGGCCACAGTTCCTGATGTAGGCATACATCAATATTCTGAAGGTTGTTTTTTTTTTTTAATGAGTGATGGGAAATATTTACAGGTAGAATAATTATTCATTGGAGTCTGATTTGAAAACAACTGTATTATCACTAAGCAGTACTATAATGAAGTCTTTAGGTTGAATTAAAAGCTGGTCTGTTTCTCTTATGAGAACAGTGACCAAAATCTCTGACATGGCCTGCAATGCTTTGTAAGATCTGAGGCATGTCCTTATCTCCAGCCTCCATTTCTTTTTTTCTCCTTCTTTCTTTCTTTATTTTTAACTGTAGGATAATACAATATTGTGTTTTTTCTGCCACACATCAACATGGATCAGCCATAGGTATACATATGTTCTCTCCTCCTTGAGCCTTGCTCTGACCTCCCACCCCATCCTTCCCCTCTAGGTTATCACAGAGCCCCAGTTTGAGTTCCCTGAGTCATATAGCAAATTCTCACTGACTACGTTACATATATCACCCAGCTTCATTTCTAAGACTCCACCTTTCTTTCTCTGTATCTATACCCCTAACCTTATTTTAGTCCTTGTAATGCTTCATTCACTATACTGAAACAGCCAGTTCCATATTGTTTCAGACTCAGTCAAGTTAACTTTGTCATATTATATTTCACTATTCCTATATAATAGTTATTGATTCCTGGCCTCTTTTCTTTTATCACCCTTCCCCTGCTATTACATGAAATATTGGAATAAGATAAATACTATATTATAGAAATATAGGTCATGATAATATTCTAGATTAAGTGATACCAATGTTGTTATGTATTAGCTCATAAAAATATGTTAATATTATAGTCCATGACTACTATGTCTGCTCTTGGAGGGATATACTGAGAAGCTATAAAGACTGAACCCTGGAAATTGTGGCATTATCTTTTCTTTACATTTTAGATAAGAGTGAGTTATTTCAAGTTACTTAAGGTATTTTTCTTCATGGCAAGGCGAATCACTAGGATAAATCATACACAATATGATAATTCCCAGTACTTTGTCTGTCATTAATCAGCTGGTTATAAAGTGGAGGATCACTGTGTTAACACACAAAATTTTTGATACAGGAACCCCTACTGTCATGGTGGATAACTTAAAGCCACAGAGCAATGAACATTTACAATTTGGGTGGTTAGACACTTATAAGAAATTACTGGAATTGCATTGATGAGAGTGATACAAAATTTATTAATAAGTTTAAGTTAAAGAGTGATTTGATTTAAAGAAAGAAGCAAATAATACAGCAAGTGGCAATAGATATGGCAAAAGGCATAAAACTCGGTATCCGATCAGATCAGATCAGTCACTCAGTCGTGTCTGACTCTTTGCGACCCCATGAATCGCAGCATGCCAGGCCTCCCTGTCCGTCACCAACTCCCGGAGTTCACTCAGACTCATGTCCATTGAGTCAGTGATGCCATCCAGCCATCTCATCCTCTGTTGTCCCCTTCTCCTCTTGCCCCCAATCCCTCCCAGCATCAGTCTTTTCCAATAAGTCAACTCTTTGCATGAGGTGGCCAAAGTACTGGAGTTTCAGCTTTAACATCATTCCTTCCAAAGAAATCCCAGGGCTGATCTCCTTCAGAATGGACTGGTTGGATCTCCTTGCAGTCCAAGGGACTCTCAAGAGTCTTCTCCAACACCACAGTTCAAAAGCATCAATTCTTCGGTGCTCAGCCTTCTTCACAGTCCAGCTCTCACATCCATACATGACCACAGGAAAAACCATAGCCTTGACTAGACGGACCTTTGTTGGCAAAGTAATGTCTCTGCTTTTGAATATGCTATCTAGGTTGGTCATATCTTTCCTTCCAAGGAGTAAGCGTCTTTTAATTTCATGACTGCAGTCACCATCTGCAGTGATTTTGGAGCCCATAAAAATAAAGTCTGACACTGTTTCAACTCTTTCCCCATCTATTTCCCATGAAGTGGTGGGACCAGATGCCGTGATCTTCGTTTTCTGATTGTTGAGCTTTAAGCCAACTTTTTCACTCTCCACTTTTACCTTCATCAAGAGGCTTTTTAGTTCCTCTTTACTTTCTGCCATAAGGGTGGTGTCATCTGCATATCTGAGGTTACTAATATTTCTCCCGGCAATCTTGATTCCACCTTGTGTTTCTTCCAGCCCGGAGTTTCTCATGATGCACTCTGCATATACGTTAAATAAACAGGGTGACAATATACAGCCTTGACGTACTCCTTTTCCTATTTGGAACCAGTCTGTTGTTCCATGTCCAGTTCTAACTGTTGCTTCCTGACCTTCATACAAATTTCTCAAGAGGCAGATCAGGTGGTCTGGTATTCGCATCTCTTTCAGAATTTTCCACAGTTTATTGTGATCCACACAGTCAAAGGCTTTGGCATAGTCAATAAAGCAGAAATAGATGTTTTTCTGGAACTCTCTTGCTTTTTCGATGATCCAGTGGATGTTGGCAATTTGATCTCTGGTTCCTCTGCCTTTTCGAAAACCAGCTTGAACATCAGGAAGTTCACGGTTCACATATTGCTGAAGCCTGGCTTGGAGAATTGTAAGCATTACTTTACTAGCATGTGAGATGAGTGCAATTGTGCGGTATAGATAAGTAAAATATTAATCTTTTCACTTTTGTCTTAGTCCCAAGTACATGAGACTAAGTATTTAGGGGTCATTGCCAATCTTTGCTCAACCAGCTTAAATATCCATTTTTCAGTCCAAAGCTGAGCTCTTTTTTTTTTTTAAACTTTCAGTAATCAGTCATCTAAAATTACTTTATGTTTGGACATATCATGTTTATCCTTGAACCTAGATTGACATTTTTCTCTTTGAATGTGGTTGTATTTGTCCCCTTCTTCCAAGTGAGAAATCAGGCAAGAAATAACGGATTAGTCAGACTGTCAATTTCAGACCTCCTGAGACCAAAGGCTCTCTTACATAAAATTTGTGTACATAGATCAAAGGAGTGCATGTGTGTGTGGGTGGGCGTGTGTATGTTGAGGAAGACACTGAAGATAACAATAGCTAATATTTGTTGAAACTTTGATCCAAAGGGTAGGGAGGTAAGGAGATGGTACAAAGGATGGATAAGGATTAGGTAAGCAGTGGCTGGAGTAGGCACTAGAAGCTAAAAACAGGTTAGGGAATCCTATTAGTCAGAAGAGGGTGCTGGTGAGTGGTAAATGTCTGTGGTTCTGTGCTCAAGGCAACTTTTTGTTTGTCCCAGTGCACCAGAGTATAGGGGCTGTGTTTACTTAAAATGAGTGGACGAGGTAAAACAAAGCCTGAAATTTAAAAGAATGATGGTCCTATGGACTCCATAGGATTCCTGTGCCCTAAACCCTGGTGGCTGGCTTCTGAGGTCTGCTGCTCTAAGCTATCCTTTTTATAGACTCCTTCACCAGGACTTGTCGCTCATATCCTTCTAACTCAGTGTACTCAAATTACATTGTTTGGTCGCACATGTTTTCATAGGGTCAAACTGTTTACACTTTCCTTCAACTTACTCCATAGAATCCTTCTGCTCCTATTAATGGCCATTGTTTTTAAGAAAATGCCAAACTTCTTATATATCTATAGTAATCAGTTCTGTGTACCATGGGCTGAGAGTTAGACACAGAGATCTGTATAGCCATCTAGACAGCCCACAAATAGATTCATATAAATATACACAAGTGGTTTCTGACAAAAATGCACATGCAACTCAATTGAAGATAAATACCATTTTTAAGAAATTATATTGGAACAACTGCTGCTGCTGCTAAGTCGCTTCAGTTGTGTCCGACTCTGTATGACCCCACAGACGGCAGCCCACCAGGCTCCCCTGTCCCTGGGATTCTCCAGGCAAGAACACTGGAGTAGGTTGCCATTTCCTTCTCCAATTGGAACATCTAGATATCTATAATAAAAAAATCAATCTTGACCCATGTCCCACACCTTATACAAAAATTAACTCAAAATGGATCACGAACATAAATGTATAATTTCATACAGTTATCAGAAGATCTGTGTGATCAAAAAGTAGGCAAAAATTTCTTAGAGTTCATACCATAAATGTGTTCTATAAAAGGAAAAATTGATAAATTAGATTTTACCAAAATTTAAAAGTTTTGCTTTGTGAAAGACTGTTAGAAGAATGAAAAAATAAGATAGATTAGGAAAATGTACATGTAAACCACATGCCCCTCAAAGGACTAGTATCTAGAATATATAATAAAATCTTGAGACTCAACAGTAGATGAATAGTCTAATTGGAAAATGGGCAAAACAAATGAGGAGGCATTTCACTGAAGAGAAAATACAGATGGCAAATATGCACATGAATAGATGTTTAACATCATTAACCATTAGGGAAATGCAAATTAAAACCACAATGAAATATCACTACATATTGATCAAATGACTAAAATAAAAAATAACAAGATTAAACGCTGGTGAGGACGCAAAGAAACTGTACCATTTACACTTTGCTGGTGGGAATGTGGAATGGCACAGTCATTTTGGAAAAGATTAGCATTCTCTTTTAAAGTAAACCTGTATCTACCATATGACACAGCAACTGCGCTCCTGGACATTTATTCCAGAAATATAAAAACAGGTTCACACAAAAACCTTTCCGTGTTTTTACAGTAATAGCCAATAATTGGAAATTACTCAGATATCCTTCAATAGGTGACTAAATGATTGTAGCACTTTAGGATCATTGAAAACTGCTTGACAACAGAAGGAGCATACTATGAATGTACCTAACAGTCCATAGATTTATGCAAAATGAAAAATAATCCCCCCAAATTCCATAATCTATGATTAAAATTACATAATATTCTTGAAGTGACAAAATTATAGAAACAGAATAGGGATGGAAAGAGGAAGTAGGTATCATTATAAAAGGGTAACAGGAGGAAATATTGTAATGATGGAAATGTACCATAATATTCTGGTTAAGATATTGCATTAGGGGCGTTATCATTGGGAGATGTTACATTGGGAGAAATTGAGTAAAGGGTACATAGAACCTCTTTGTAGTAATTCTTATTAATATAATTACATATGAACCCATAATTATCTCAAAATTAAAAAAATTAAAAATTATCTGGATACACTGTAGATAGGTTTCTAGGAAAGCATGACTATAATAAGACAAGGTGATAAACTAATGGAGAGAAGGAATAGATATTTCTGCTTTATTGACTATGCCAAAGCTTTTGACTGTGTGGATCACAATAAACTATGGAAAATTCTGAAAGAGATGGGAATACCAGACCACCTGATCTGCCTCTTAAGAAATCTGTATGCAGGTCAGGAAGCAACAGTTAGAACTGGTCATGGAACAACAGACTGGTTCCAAATAGGAAAAGGAGTACGTCAAGGCTGCATATTGTCACCATGTTTATTTAACTTATATGCAGAGTACATCATGAGAAATGCTGGACTGGAAGAAACACAAGTTGGAATCAAGATTGCCGGGAGAAATATCAATAACCTCAGATATGCAGATGACACCACTCTTATGGCAGAAAGTGAGGAGGGGCTAAAAAGCCTCTTGATGAAAGTGAAAGTGGAGAGTGAAAAGGTTGGCTTAAAGCTCAACATTCAGAAAACGAAGATCATGGCATCTGGTCCCATCACTGCATGGGAAATAGATGGGGAAACAGTGGAAACAGTGTCAGACTTTGTTTTTCTGGGCTCCAAAATCACTGCAGATGGTGACTGCAGCCATGAAATTAAAAGACGCTTGCTCCTTGGAAGGAAAGTTATGACCAACCTAGATAGCATATTCAAAAGCAGAGACATTACTTTACCAACAAAGGTTTGCCTAGTCAAGGCTATGGTCTTTCCTGTGGTCATGTATGGATGTGAGAGTTGGACTGTGAAGAAGGCTGAGCGCCGAAGAATTGATGCTTTTGAACTGTGGTGTTGGAGAAGACTCTTGAGAGTCCCTTGGACTGCAAGAAGATCCAACCAGTCCATTCTGAAGGAGATCAATCCTGGAATTTCTTTAGAAGGAATGATGCTAAAGCTGAAACTCCAATATTTTGGCCACCTCATGCGAAGAGTTGACTCATTGGAGAAGACTCTGATGCTGGGAGGGATTGAGGGCAGGAGGAGAAGGGGACGACAGAGGATGAGATGGCTGGATGGCATCACTGACTCGATGGATGCGAGTCTGAGTGACCTCCGGGAGCTGGTGATGGACAGGGAGGCCTGGCGTGCTGCGGTTCATGGGGTCGCAAAGAGTCGGACACGACTGAGCGACTGATCTGATCTGATCTGAAGCTAAGTCAGTGGCAATAGTATTTGTGATGACTGTATCAGGTTGAAACATTCGGATGTGGTAGAAACCAGTAATACTTCTGAATATTTGGATGTGGAAGTAAAGGAAAAGGAGGTGTTATGCATGAAGTCTAAATTTGGGATTTGGATAATTGGCTGGATAATGCTGATGATATTTATTGAAATAGTTAATTTAAGAATACAAGCAGGTTCATGGGAAGGGAGAAGAAGCCAAGGAAAAAAGGATATGGTCAATGGCACCCGACTCCAGTACTCTTGCCTGGAAAATCCCATGGATGGAGGAGCCTGGAAGGCTGCAGTCCATGAGGTCGCTGAGAGTCGGACACGACTGAGCGACTTCCCTTTCGCTTTTCACTTTCATGCATTGGGGAAGGAAGTGGCAACCCACTCCAGTGTTCTTGCCTGGAGAATCCCAGGGACGGCGGAGCCTGGTGGGCTGCCCTCTATGGGGTCTCACAGAGTTGGACATGACTGAAGTGACTTAGCAGCAGCAGAGAGAGTATGAAGAAAATGATGCTACAGAGTCTCTACTATTCCAGGAAGGAGGATGGTATGTTATATTTAACGCAAAGTATCTGTAACTGCTGCTAATGTTCACTCAGCTTTGTTTATTTTCATTGTAAGCTGTATTACCTAAACAGTTGATGTTTTCAATGGATGTGAAAACTTTATGCATCATGTTTCAAAGATCTAATTTTATTTGATGTGTACTAATGAGAGCTGTGAATTGTATTTTACGGAAAGAATCAAGTTTTGATGTGAATCATCATCCTCATTTTACCTATTTGCTAATATACATTTTATCTATTATAAATAGTATTGATTTGGCAGGTGGGAAAAACATATATGTTTCATTCCTGGCTCACCATGGGCAATTATACTCTACCCACATCTCACCACAGTTCATCTTATTAGTGTGTCTCTTGCTACTGGGGAGTAAGAGTTCCACTTTACATCATCAGATATTGGCTAACCGTCCTCAAATCCATGCAACTGAATACCTAGTGACTAAATATTCTGGTTCATTTCATTAGTGTGCAGTGAGAGGAGGAATGAGCACCTGGAAATTGAAGCTCTCTCTGAAAGACATAATTTTCCATTACTTTCAGATGAGAGCTGCTGCTGCTGCTGCTAAGTCACTTCAGCCTTGTCCAACTCTGTGCGACCCCATCGACGTCAGCCCACCAGGCTCCTCCATCCCTGGGATTCTCCAGGCAAGAACACTGGAGTGGGTTGCCATTTCCTTCTCCAATGCATCAGCTGAGAGCTGCTGACTATCAAATAAAATACACTGCTGACTTCTTTAAACCTAAAGAAAACTAAGGGTAAGACTTCAAATTTGGGGAGTTGTTAGAAATTATCTGAATACCTATTCTTGAATCAAAGTCATATATAGTCTAAATTAAATATATATATGAAATGATGTGATTTGTAAAGGAGAGCACTAAACGTTGCTGCTTGTATTTCATATTGTATTTTCTCCCTCTGCTGGCCAAGTGGTACATCAGCATTGAAATAAACAAAACAAAAAGATTTTTCCTCTGCAGTGGTATAATTAGATGCTACAACTGCAAATATATTAAGAGAAAATGTCATAAAATATTTTGTACATTTTTTCTCATCCTTGATGCATTCTCTATACTCTCTTCTAAAAAAAAAAAAAAAAAAAAAATCTGCCCTCAAGAAAGAGTTACATTAGTAATGTCTACCTTGGTATAATTTGAAGCTAATAGGCTCCCTGGAAGAGTCAATTCAATTTCACAAAACATTTTTTGGGTCTACATGTGGCAAGTGCCCTACTAGTTGCTGAGCATATAAAAATGAATAAAGTATTGTCCTATTCTATCCCTCAGGAACTCAAAGTCTAGCAGGGAAGGTAAATCCATAAACAGTTAAAATTCAGCATAAATGCTGCAAGACAAAATTGTGAAGAATCAGGAAATTACAGATGAAGAAGGAATTTGTAGCCTTAAGAGTCATGGGAAACTGCAGGGAAAACAAACAAAAAAACATATATGAGGTTTAAAGGATTTTGCCATATGTGCTCCACTCAGGAGGGTTCTTTGGGATAATGAAACAGCATGGGGGAAAGTACAGAGGGTGAAATCTTTATTTTGCAGTAATGATGACTAGGTATGTGCCAGAGAGTTAGAGTTTATGGGTCAAAAAGTAGGATAGGTTTGGATCAGAAATTTGAGACTCAAGATAGATATTCTAAGGAGTTGAAACCCTGCCAAATAAGAGACCACACTGATTTTTAAGCAAGTGCTTAACATGATTATTTTAGTATATTTGCATTTGTGGCTTGAATTTGTTTATTATGAAAGAATTTACAGCAACATTAAGAAGGATGGGAAGAGGTTTTTTTTTTTTTTTTTTTTTTTTTTTTTAATGACAGGCTGTTTTCTTGAACCACTACTAACCATAAAAGGTTGGGAGCTGGAACAGAGTAGCATTTAAGGCTGAGATTCAGGTCTTGGCTGCTTTCTTTTCTGTTTATTTACATTCAGTCTTTGATGACTTTAGGAAAGAAATTCATGTCATTTTGACGGCAGGAGAGAGGGAGATGGAAGGTATAATACCTCACAGTAATTCCATAAACACCTAATGTACAAGTAAATTAAAAAAAAAAAATGAAAGTACGTTATTTCTAATTTTCTGAAGGACAGTTTCAGATTGGTTGATGCATAAGTAATATGATTTGCTTTGGACTGCAAGATCTCAATTTGCTTCAGAAGTTGCCCTTTTTATTCCATGTCATATTAAAAAAAATAAATCTGCAACATGCAGATGGAAATGAAGGCAAAGCATCTAAGCTGCTGTTAAATTAATGTTCTATCTCTGAGCATTGACTTAGAGAGGCTGTTTTTTTTTTTTTTTTTTTTCCTTTCCTGTAACAAGACCATGTCATATTTCCCAAAAGTGAAGGTGGTATTTTATTGGCTCAGTATTGCTGTTTTCCTCTCCTTCTTCCATTTTTCCTTCTTTGTCTCCTTTCTTTCCTTCCTTTGTTCCTTTGATAACTAACTGATTATGCTTCCATGGTTATAGTGTTATTCAAAGAATCAAAACATCTGTGAAGAAACATCTCCTAAATATGCCTTCAGAAAATATATGCTATATATTTGATGCATTGGAGAAAAAGGATTGCCTCCTTTTCCATAACTAGATTTGGGCTCAAGAAAGTTACAGACTTTCCTTGATCTCAGTGATCTCACCCATGATGGGAAGGGCTGAATGATCACTGAAGTCACCTCCATTTCTAAAATTCTATGTTTCTGACATCCAAGTAGAATGGCAAGCTTGGCCCCAAGAGATTACCTTGCACTGTGTCCCCAGGTCCCAGACTGGGAAAGAAGTTCTACAGATCTTCATCAGACAGTGGTGCGGCATGTGAGTTCATCTCAGATCTCCCTAGTGCCCAGGCTGGAGTAGCAACAGAGGCCAGCAAAACGTGAGTCTGAATATTTAAAAGTTACACAGTAATTCATTAAATAAAACAAGTCTTATACTGCTACCTACCTTAACAAACAACAACAAAGCAACTTCAAAATGACAAGATTTTTAAAAAGGAGTAAGTTCTACTTATTTAAATGCCTATAATTTGGCATTAAAATATTAAAAATGATGAACTTAATTACTCTTGAGACACGTCTGAGTGTTTTCGGATGACAACATATAGGTGAGTAAAAAAAAAAATAGTACATTTTTATTTTAGTACATTTTGTCTTAATTTCAGCACAATGATTGATTTTGTTGTTAAAAATCAGAATTTTCATGTAATTTGTATTCCAATAACACTAGTAATAAAAAGGATAAAAAGATGCATTTAATATGTACAAAGTTTAAATATGTTTACAGCAATAGTAAAAGGAAAAGATTGAAAAAGTGAAATTGTTTTTGTGTTTTTTCTTCTTTAATATTAATTTTTTATTAAAATTGCAGTGTATTATACAAGTAATTGATATAAACAATTTTAATCAAATTATTAGTAAGAATGGGATTTTTATTTAACTTTTTTTAAAGTAGTAATTAAATCTTATTAACTTTTAAATACAAATAACAAGATTTTCAATTCTAGTGTTAAATGCTTATGTAATTGACAGTGGAAGAAATCAATAAGTATTAGGCTTATGCTTGTTACTTCTAACCCACATGTATACATATTTGAGTATAATATGATTTATTTCATATTGAAAAATAGTTCTAAGTCTCCCTTGTAACTGTTAGGAATAGGAACAGAACTGTAATGCAAGAATATTCAGTACCACCAGTTGGAAAACCCCAGCAAGATGCAAGAAAAAAGATGCTTGGCAGTGCTGGGAAACAGTACTTTGTTAAGCAAAAAGTCTATAACATTTGTGCAATGTGAGAGGAGTTATATTTAAGAGGTTAATATAATTTTTTTTTCTTAACCTAAACACTTCTACACTCTAATGTTGGCAGCAGCATGACCCATAAACCTTTGTTATTTGGATGAGTTGCTTTTTTTTCTCCTTGAACAATGTTAGTGATAAGAATTAATGTTTGAAATTACAGATTGTGCTATGCCAAAGTTGAGTACCCAATTCGAAGTGACATATGATCCCCTGTATCCTTAACACATTTTTATGAGTATGTATGTACAATATGTGGGTGCCCTACAGCATCGGGCCCAAGTCAGCAGAGCCTGTAGCAAGATCCAAGGGTAGGACTACCAGCATGGTAGACGGGATTCTTCTATAATACACGTTCATATTCCACATCATTGTCTGTCACGTTCTCCCCCGCTGTCTAGTGTCAACACTTACCTTTTGTGTGCATGAGACTGTGAAATCACTTCCTGAGTTTATCTTTCTGGCATGGTCCTCTATCCTCATGTCCTTGATTAGGTGGGAAAAACAAATAGATACAAAGAGGGAGAGCATTGTATAAAGTACATAATGCCATAGGGTAAGGGGTTTTTATTAACATAATTAAAAAATATATTCTGTAATATATTAAAATGTGTCTTAAAGTGAATGCTTGTATGAGTTAGAATAACTTTTAAAAAAATTTGTTGTTGGAAAATGGACTATTTTATTATAGTGAATCTTCACTGAGATTGCAAAAAGTCAGAAACAATATATGACAAGGTGCATCTTTGAAATTAAATGGTAGAAGGCCATTTTAAAAAAATGATTTAAAGGTTAGAGAAAGCTAACATTGAGAAGGAATATATCTGATAGAGCAAGTTGGTCAGAGGAGAAAAATCTGTAAAATTAAATAGGGCACTACATTTCAGATAAAATGGAACATTACATACAAGCCAGAGTAAATGGTTTACTAGTGGCACCCCACTCCAGTACTCTTGCCTGGAAAATCCCATGGATGGAGGAGCCTGGTAGGCTGCAGTCCATGGGGTCACTAAGAGTCGGGCACGACTGAGCGACTTCACTTTCTCTTTTCCCTTTCATGCATTGGAGAAGGAAATGGCAACCCACTCCAGTGTTCTTGCCTGGAGAATCCCAGGGATCGGGGAGCCTAGTGGGCTGCCATCTATGGGGTCACACAGAGTCGGACGCGACTGAAGTGACTTAGCATAGCATATGCTTATTACAGAAGAAACTCACACTTAAGAGTTAGTTTCTGCTATGTTTTGTAGCTGAAGTTTGAACCAGTAACTGACAGTAACAAGATTATTAAAAACAAAAAAGTTAGAATTGGAAGAGACTTAAAGATATATAATAGAATTTCTTCAGTTTATACTTTAGGCATTTTTACTCTAATAGGTTTGAATTGATTTTAATTTAGTTTATTTTCTTTAGATGTATTGTTTAATATAAATTTTATTCTAACTGGTAATTCTGAGTCAGAAACTAGGTATTTTAATTATGCTTGTAGGTTAATAACAGGTTTCATTTTTATAAACTAAATATCTGAAATTCAAATTTGTGTAATCTTGAAACCTACTGTATCTGATGATGGTTGTCCTGTCTTTTTGTTTTGAAGTAATTGGTATTTGTTCTTTCCCAGCTATGGTACAATCTCAGGGTGCAGATAATACTCTGCAGCTGAGATGTGAAAAACTAGTTAAGAATTACTGTCAACTCTTAATTGTAAGAAATGGCAGCAAGTGTGTTTATGAAAAGATTGAGAAGGGAAATATTTTATATATTTTAATTTTATTGGAATATAGTTGGTTTTTAATATTGTGTTCTAGGTATACAGCAAAGTGATTCAGTTATATACATATATTTATTAATTTTTAGATTATTTTCTCATAGGTTATAGAGAATATTAAATAGAGTTCCCTTTGCTATATGGTAGGTTGTTATTGGTTATCTGTCTTAGATACAGTAGTGTGTGTGCATATGTGTATGTGTGTGCACACAGATGTGCATGCACATATCCCAAGCTCCTAATTGATCCCTGCCCACTATAATTCCTCTTTGGTAACCATAAGTTTGTTTTCAATGTCTGTAACTCTGTTTCTGTAAATAAGTTCATTTGTATATTTTTTTTAAAAAGTTACATTCCACATATGAATGATCAGATCAGATCAGATCAGATCAGTCGCTCAGTCGTGTCCGACTCTTTGCGACCCCATGAACCGCACGCCAGGCCTCCCTGTCCATCACCAGCTCCCGGAGGTCACTCAGACTCGCATCCATCGAGTCAGTGATGCCATCCAGCCATCTCATCCTCTGTCGTCCCCTTCTCCTCCTGCCCTCAATCCCTCCCAGCATCAGAGTCTTCTCCAATGACTCAACACTTTGCATGAGGTGGCCAAAATACTGGAGTTTCAGCTTTAGCATCATTCCTTCTAAAGAAATTCCAGGATTGATCTCCTTCAGAATGGACTGGTTGGATCTTCTCGCAGTCCAAGGGACTCTCAAGAGTCTTCTCCAACACCACACTTCAAAAGCATCAATTCTTCGGCGCTCAGCCTTCTTCACAGTCCAGCTCTCACATCCATACATGACCACAGGAAAGACCATAGCCTTGACTAGGCGAACCTTTGTTGGCAAAGTGATGTCTCTGCTTTTGAATATGCTATCTAGGTTGGTCATAACTTTCCTTCCAAGGAGCAAGCGTCTTTTAATTTCATGGCTGCAGTCACCATCTGCAGTGATTTTGGAGCCCAGAAAAACAAAGTCTGACACTGTTTCCACTGTTTCCCCATCTATTTCCCATGCAGTGATGGGACCAGATGCCATGATCTTCGTTTTCTGAATGTTGAGCTTTAAGCCAACCTTTTCACTCTCCACTTTCACTTTCATCAAGAGGCTTTTTAGCCCCTCCTCACTTTCTGCCGTAAGAGTGGTGTCATCTGCATATCTGAGGTTATTGATATTTCTCCCGGCAATCTTGATTCCAACTTGTGTTTCTTCCAGTCCAGCATTTCTCATGATGTACTCTGCATATAAGTTAAATAAACAGGGTGACAATATGCAGCCTTGACGTACTCCTTTTCCTATTTGGAACCAGTCTGTTGTTCCATGACCAGTTCTAACTGTTGCTTCCTGACCTGCATACAGATTTCTTAAGAGGCAGATCAGGTGGTCTGGTATTCCCATCTCTTTCAGAATTTTCCATAGTTTATTGTGATCCACACAGTCAAAGGCTTTGGCATAGTCAATAAAGCAGAAATAGATGTTTTTCTGGAATTCTCTTGCTTTTTCCATGATCCAGCGGATGTTGGCAATTTGATCTCTGGTTCCTCTGCCTTTTCTAAAACCAGCTTGAACATCAGGAAGTTCACGGTTCACATATTGCTGAAGCCTGGCTTGGAGAATTTTGAGCATTACTTTACTAGCGTGTGAGATGAGTGCAATTGTTCGGTAGTTTGAGCACTCCTTGGCATTGCCTTTCTTTGAGATTGGGATGAAAACTGACCTTTTCCAATCTTGTGGCCACTGCTGAGTCTTCCAAATTTGCTGGCATATAGAGTGTAGTACTTTCACAGCATCATCATTCAGGACTTGGAATAGCTCCACTGGAATTCCATCACCTCCACTAGCTTTGTTCGTAGTGATGCTTTCTAAGGCCCATTTGACTTCACATTCCAAGATGTCTGGCTCTAGGTCAGTGATCACATCATCATGATTATCTTATGGTATTTGTCTTTGATTTACTTAGTATGATAATCTCTGGGTCCTTCCATGTTGATGTAAATTATTTCCTTATTTATAGGACTGAGTAATGTCCCATTATATATATGAACCACATATTCTTTATCCAGTCCTCTGTCAGTGGACATTTCGGTTGCTTCCATATCCTGGCTATTGTAAACAGTGCTTCACTGAACACTGGGGTGCACTTAACTTTTCAGATTATGGCTTTCCCCAGACATATGCCCAGGAATGGGAGTGCTGGATTATACCTTTAGTTTTTTAAAAGTAATCTCCATACTGTTCTCCATAGAGGCTGTACCATTTTACATTCCCAATTACAGTGCAGGAGGGTTCCCATTTCCTCACACCCTCTCCAGCATTTATTATTTGTAGATTTTTTGATGATGGCCATTCTTATCAGTATGAGGTGACACCTCATTGTAGCTTTGATTTGCATTTCTTTGATAATGATGTTGAGCATCTTTTCATGTGCTTTTTGGCCATCTTTGGAGAAATGTCTGTTTGGACTTTCTGCCCATTTTGGATTATTTGTTTTTATAACGTAGAGCTTCATGAGCTATTTGTATATTTTGAAAATTAATCACTTACTTGCTTCATTTGAAAATATTTTCTCCCATTTTGTAAGATATCTTTTCATTTTGTTTTTGACTTCTTTTGCTGTTGAGAAGCTTTTTAAGTTTACTTAGTTTCCATTTATTTTTGTTTTTATTTTTGTTACTCTAGAAGGTGGATCAAAAAAATACTGTGATTTATGTCAAAGAATGTTCTGCCTATGTTTTCCTCTAAGAGTTTATAGTGTCCAGCCTTATATTTAGCTTTTGATCCATTTTGAGTTTAATTTTGTGTATGATGTTAGAGAATGTTCTAGTTTCATTCTTCTACATGTAACTGTCCACCTTTTCCCAGCACCACTTATTGAAGAAACTGTCTTTTCTCCATTATATTAATATATAGTATTTTATAATATATTTGAGAAGGTAAATTTCATAAAACTCCAGTGCTGGTTGAGGTTTTAGCAGAGATGATTGATATCTATAATAATCAGAGAAGAAGAAGAACATAAATAACACTGTAGAATATCATTTATCAAGAGTCCAGTGACAGTTTGATCGACAATTATTAGGCACCAACATTTTATGAGGCCAGGTTGGCTTAGGCCTTAACTTCAGGAAGGGTCTTATTGTCTTGTCCCTCGTGTGAGGTGCAGCAGAGACTGCACTTGGATGTATTTTCAGGGTTAACTCCTCTTCTTTGGCCTAAAGCCTATATGCATGGCTAAAGAGCACAGGAAATGCTTCAGTAGTTAAGGTGAGAATATTTACTTCTGAACCTCACCAGTTCCATCTGTTGGCTGTTCTTTTTAGTCTGTGTATACCACTATCATTTGTCCAATTACAAAGATTGTCCCCCAAATCCAGAGTTATTCCATTTACCTCCTTTTCCTCACACTCCACAACCAAGCAATTCTTCTGGTAATTGGTAGAAGCTCCCCCAATCCACCCTTTTCTCTTTACCTTCTCTGCTTCTGCCTTAATTCAGGTCTGTTCACTCATTCATTAGGCAACATTTATTGAGGAGCTATTCTGTGACAAGAGGGGTAGCTCTTTCCATGCAATATTTCTGTTGAAAAACTATATATTTATATCAATATTGTTTGTTAATTATATTTTCTAGCTTACCTATAATTTTGATCTCTAACATTTTACATTGCTTATTAACTACTGACAAGTATTTCCAATATAATGAGCTTAATTGAAATAGAAGCATAAACACTTACTAGTATGCAAGTGAGATATTAGGATATTAATGCAAACTCATTCTGAGCTAAACTATAGGAAAGTCTCAAAATATTATAGATAATTTAAGAATGAAAGGTATTCTTTCTGATAGAAGAAAACCAGAAAAAAATGTGAAATTTTCCAGAAGAAAAAAGGCTGGGCTAATGCCCACATTAGTTGCCACATTTGAATTCTTCACAAGTAACATGAAGAGGATATGCATGGACTTACCCCTCCAACCTATTTAGTTATGTTTCTGATAAAAGTAAGACTTATAGCCTTGATGCAAAACAAATAGACTGAGACTCTGATATAGGGACTACATGAAGATCACTGAGACAGGACCAGTCAATATGCAGTCAGGTGATAGAAACAATATCAATGATTTTAAAAGATTCTTAAAATAGAAAATTTAAAATCAAAATAATTAAGTTGGCGTAATATTACTAATGAGGAAGCGGATGGGAAGCAAAAACTGTCTAAGTTATCAGGAAAGATCAGCCATCACTAGAGAATAAGGGAAGACCTTGGAATAGTACAAAACTTAGGAATTTAGAGGAGCGTCTCCATGGAACTGAGATCCAGACCTCTTAGAAATCACCTTCTATTATGTAAAAACTGTCATTGTTGGCATAAAGAAGTATTTCTAGGGTAACGGTGACAAGAACTATTGATGCAAACAACCAGGAAGTAAACAAGGAATAACTAAGTCCTTCTTTCTACTGCAGCCTGGTAGATTCCCTCCATTGCCCCCTTTTGGCTGATCCTAATGTCAGATGTCAAAAGCAAAACTGGGTTTACAGAGTCCTCATCCAGCATCCTGAAGACATATTTTTAGAAGTGTGGGTTTGGAATTGAAAAGTAGTAGCCTAATACCTGGCATGATGGTCACTGGTGGGAGAACAGACAGGGTCTGGAAAGAATACATGTTAACATAACTCACAGCTTTGGAGTGTGGTTAAGTGGGAGCCCCTCTCTTTTTGCCCAGGGGCTGCCCTCACCAACTGTCAGCCAGCAGCATGGTTCTGCTCTCAGCAGCCGCAGGCCGGGTCTGAGGATTGGATCCAGATTCACTCTTCCTTACCCATAGCCAGCTCTCTGGAATATGTTAGCCTAACACATACCATACACTTGTTATATTTCTTAGACAAAGAAATAATCCAGGCTTTACAGTGGTGCCAAAAAAGTGACCTTAAGATCCAAGTCAATCCTGCCTTGTTGTTAATTCAGAAATTGTAGAACACGAAATCAATAATAACAAAAAAGGGAATGTCAACATAATAAATTAATCATTATCAAATGTGTTCCTGTCTTGCAGAACTATTAATATTAACAATGATTGTCATTCTTTCCTAGGGATAGGAAAGGGGGAACATACACAAGTCCCCTAAGAAAAATTTAAAACTGTATGCTAACAAATCAGTTAATGGATAGATAACTCAGAGATAGAAAAGAATGGAAGGCTTTTAAACTCCATCTTCATAGTGTCACTTGAAAAACAAAAATCACTCTTCTTTTCCACCTTTGCGTATTTCCTATTATTTGGAGTTCAGAAGTCACCTAGCTAAGAATCAAATCAATACCTGCTTTACAAGACAGCTTAAACTTGAGTACTGTTACTGCTTCTCCAAGCCTCCTTTAAGCTAGTTAAAATTGACAGGTAGTCCGGAAAGTTAGTACAAGCTCACTATAGTTGAAACAGGAAGAAAGCAAACAAACTTAAAGATATCAGATAAATGATATCAGAGAGATATTGTTAAAGCCATTTAAAGGTTTCTACTCTCTTATCACAACTTACCTTTCCAGTTTCATCTTATAACAATCTTCCAAGGACCTCTGGAAGCCAGCACACAGGATCACTCAGTTGTGTCAAGATTAACATGTAAAATGTTCTTGCTGTTCTCTATGCCCTGCAGGCTCCCTAGCCTTCCTCCTTCCTGTCTGGTGAAATTTTTTTGAATCTTATCAACAATCCTTTAGAATCAACTCCTTTCTAAAATTTGACATTGTTTTCTCCAGTTTCCTCTGTGTTCTTTAGTAAGATCTGTGTAGCATTTACATCTTTGTAATTAGAGGTATTATATTTCTCAAATCTAGGATGCCATTGATGATAATGTGTCCCATTACTTTATATAACACAAAGAAAGAGGAATGGCTTGCATTAAACCATGGGGCCATCGATTTTATGAAACATTTCAACTCCAGAGGTGATAGAGTATAAATGAAAGATGTGTTTTAGAATTAATGAGATCAGGTAGCTGTGTAGAGGACTTCTCTGCTAAACTGTTGAACCCTGAGCTCCATAGTAGTGGGACACATGACTCAATATTGTGTCCCTAATGTCAAAGGTACTGCTTGACACATAACAAATTCTACCCTAAATGCTTGTTAAATGTGCCCCCACAAATAAAGAAGCAAAGTGAAGCTGTATCCTTAGCAACATTTAGCCAAGGCTTTGTTCTGTGATTACAAATGATAATGTGTACAATACAAATAAGAGATACAGAATCATTAAGATCCAGACTTTCTTCGGTAAAACTCCTTGACTTTGATCCAGGTCTAGTTGTGTTTGCAGAATGACTAGGCATTTATCTCTGGGCTTTACTTTTAAGAATCATGGGAAAGCCCTGACTCTAAATAAGCCATTTCCTGCATGAAAAATCTCACCTTGAGGTAATCCTTTTCTTGTAACAAAATGTACAATTTCCTGAGGGAAAATCTCATTAAGCTTTATTCAACAGCGTCATTACATGAATTAGTTCACTTGGTCCCTCTTCAATAGCAACAAATAATGAACAATATACCTGTGGTGGATTCATTTTGATATATGGCAAAACCAATACAATATTGTAAAGTTAAAAAATAAAACTAAAAAAAAATAAAGCTCTATATTAAAAACACTAAAAAAATAAAAAATAAATAAAAAATAAAAACAGTTATGATAAAATCAGATCAGATCAGTCTCTCAGTCGTGTCCGACTCTTTGCGACCCCATGAACCGCAGCACGCCAGGCCTCCCTGTCCATCACCAGCTCCCGGAGGTCACTCAGACTCACACCCATCAAGTCAGTGATGCCATCCAGCCATCTCATCCTCTGTCATCCCCTTCTCCTCCTGCCCCCAGTCCCTCCCAGCATCAGAGTCTTCTCCAATGACTCAACTCTTCGCATGAGGTGGCCAAAATACTGGAGTTTCAGCTTTAGCATCATTCCTTCCAAAGAAATCCCAGGATTGATCTCCTTCAGAATGGACTGGTTGGATCTTCTTGCAGTCCAAGGAACTCTCAAGAGTCTTCTCCAACACCACAGTTCAAAAGCATCAATTCTTCGGCGCTCAGCCTTCTTCACAGTCCAACTCTCACATCCATACATGACCACAGGAAAGACCATAGCCTTGACTAGGCGAACCTTTGTTGGTAAAGTAATGTCTCTGCTTTTGAATATGCTATCTAGGTTGGTCATAACTTTCCTTCCAAGGAGTAAGCGTCTTTTAATTTCATGGCTGCAGTCACCATCTGCAGTGATTTTGGAGCCCAGAAAAACAAAGTCTGACACTGTTTCCACTGTTTCTCCATCTATTTCCCATGTAGTGATGGGATAGGATCTTTCAAATTTATGCTTACCACTAACCAAGAAAGATTTGGAAAAAAGATTTTAGAGTTCAGGATTACAGGAGGACATGGGATCAGCCATTCATGAGGCAGAAGAGGAGGCTGGCAGGAACAGAAGACGTGGACTTAGTGAGAAGTTTTCAGTTCAATTCAGTCACTCAGTCATGCCTGACTCTTTGTGATCCCAGGGACCACAGCCCACCAGGATTCCCTGTCCTTCACCATCTCCTGGAGCTTGCTCAAAGTCTGTCCATTGAGTCCGTAATGCAATCCAACTATCTCATCCTCTGTCATCCCCTTCTCCTGCCTTCAATCTTTCCTAGCATCAGGGTCTTTTTAAATGAGTCAGTTCTTCAAATCAAGTGGCCAAAGTATTGGAGTTTCAGCTTCAGCATCAGTCCTTCCAATGAATATTCAGGGCTGATTTCCTTTAGGATGGACTGATTGGACCTCCTTGCAGTCCAAGGGACTCTCAAGAGTCTTCTCCAACACCACAGTTCAAAAGCATCAATTCTTTGGCTCTCAGCTTTCTTTATATTCCAATTCTCACATCCATACATGACTACTGGAAAAACCATAGCTTTGACAAGACAGACCTTTGTCAGCAAAATAATGTCTCTGCTTTTTAATAAGCTGCTTAGGTTGGTCATAGCTTTTCTTCCAAGAGGCAAGCATGTTTTAATTTTATGGCTGCAGTTACCATCTGCAATGATTTTGGAGCCCCTCAAAATGAAGTCTCTCATTGTTTCCATTGTTTCCCCACCTATTTGCCATGAAATGATGAGACCGGAGGCAATTACCTTAGTTTTTTGAATGTTGAGTTTGAAGACAACTTTTTCACTTCTCCTCTTTATTTTCATCAAGAGGCTCTTTAGTTCTTTGCTTTCTGCCATAAGGGTGGTTGTCATCTGCATATCTGAGGTTATTGATATTTCTCCCAGAAATCTTGATTCTAGATTGTGCTTCATCCAGCCTGGCATTTTGCCAGATGTACTCTGTATAAAAGTTAAATAAGCAGGCTGATAATATACAGCCTTGACATACTCCTTTCCCGAATTGTAACCATCCCAGTTCTGGTTTGCTCCATTCACTCCATGTCCAGTTCTAACAGTTGTTTCTTGATCTGCATACAGATTTCTCAAGAGGCAAGTAAGGTGGTCTGGTGCTCCATCTCTTGAAGAATTTTCCACAGTCTATTGTGATCCACATAGTCAATGAAGCAGAAGTAGATATTTCTCTACAACTCTTGTGCTTTTTCGATGATCCAGCAGTTATTGGCAATTTGATCTCTGGTCTCTCTGCCTTTTCTAAATCCAGCTTGAATATCTAGAAGTTGTCAGTTCATATACTGTTGAACCCTGGCTTGGAGAATTTTAAGCATTACATTGCTAGCATGTGAAATGAGTGTAATTCTGTGGTATTTGAACATTCTTTGCTTTTGTGTCTTTGGAAACAGAGAAACTTTATTTTTTTGGTCTCCAAATTCACTGTAGATTGTGACTGCAGCCATGAAATTAAAAGACAATTGCTCCTTGCAAGAAAACCTATGACCAACCTTGTAGGCAGCATATCAAAAAGCAGAGACATTACATTACCTTGCCAACAAAGGTCCATCTAGTCATAGCTGCGGTTTTTCCAGTAGTCATGTATGGATGTGAGAATTGGAATATAAAGAAAACTGAGTGTTGAAGAATTGATGCTTCAGAACTGTGGTGTTGGAGAAGACTCTTGAGAGTCCCTTGGACTGCAAGGAGATCCAATCAGTCCATCCTAAAGGAGATCAGCCCTGGGTGTTCATTGGAAGAACTGATGTTGAAACTAAAACTCCAATACTTTGGCCACCTGATGCAAAGAGCTGACTCATTTGAAAAGACCCTGATGATAGGAAAGATTGAAGGCAGGAGGAGGAGGGGATGACAGAGATGAGATGATTGGGTGGTATCACCAACTCTATGGACATGAGTTTGAGTAAACTCCAGGAGTTGGTGACAGACAGAGAAGCCATGGTGTCACAAAGAGTCAAACACAACTGAGCGACTGAACTGAACTTGAGCATTCTTTGGCATTGCCTTTCTTTGGGACTGGGATGAAAAGTGACCTTTTCCAGTCTTGTGGCCACTGTTGAGTTTTCCAAATTTGCTGGCATATTGAGGGCAGCACTTTCACAGCATCATCTTTTAGGACTTGAAATAGCTTAGCTGGAATTCCATTACCTCCACTAGCTTTGTTCATAGTGATGCTTCCTAAGGCCCTTTTGACTTCAGACTCCGGGATATCTGGCTCTAGGTAAGTGATCACACCTTCGTGGTCTGGGTCACTAAAATCTTTTTTGTATAGTTCTTCTGTGTATTCTTGCCATCTTTTCAAACATCTTCTGCTTCTGTTAGGTCCATATTGTTTCTGTTCTTTATTGTGCCCATCTTTGCATGAAATATTCCTTTCAGTTCAGTTGTTCAGTCGTTCAACTCTTTGCGATCCCATGAATTGCAGCTCACCAGGCCTCCCTGTCCATCACCAACTCCTGGAGTCCACTCAAACTCATGTCCATCGAGTTGGTGATGGCAGGCCATCGAACCATCTCATCCTCTGTCGTCCCCTTTTCTTCCTGCCCCCAATCCCTCCCAGGATCAGAGTCTTTTCCAATGAGTCAACTCTTTGCATGAGGTGGCCAAAGTATTGGAAATTTAGCTTTAGCATCAGTCCTTCCAAAAAACACCCAGGACTGATCTCCTTTAGAATGGACTGGTTGGATCTCCTTGCAGTCCAAGGGACTCTCAAGAGTCTTCTCCAACACCACTGTTCAAAAGTATCAATTCTTCGGTGCTCAGCTTTCTTCACAGTCCAACTCTCACATCCATACATGACCACTGGAAAAACCATAGCCTTGACTAGACAGCCCTTTGTTGGCAAAGTGATGTCTCTGCTTTTGAATATGCTATCTAGGTTGGTCATAACTTTCCTTCCAAGGAGTAAGCGTCTTTTAATTTTACGGCTGCAATCACCATCTGCAGTGATTTTGGAGCCCCCAAAATAAAGTCTGACACTGTTTCCACTGTTTCCCCATCTATTTCCCATGAACTGATGGGACCAGATGCCATGATCTTCGTTTTCTGAATGTTGAGCTTTAAGCCAACATTTTCACTCTCCACTTTCACTTTCATCAAGAGGCTTTTTAGTTCCTCTTCACTTTCTGCCATAAGGGTGGTGTCATCTGCATATCTGAGGTTATTGATATTTCTCTCGGCAATCTTGATTACAGCTTGTGCTTCTTCCAGCCCAGTGTTTCTCATGATGTATTCTGCATATAAGTTAAATAAGCAGGGTGACAATATACAGTCTTGACATACTCCTTTTCCTATTTGGAACAAGTCTGTTGTTCCATGTCCAGTTCTTGTTGTCCAGGTCATGTTGCTTCCTGACCTGCATACAGGTTTCTCAAGAGGCAGGTCAGGTGGTCTGGTATTCCCATCTCTTTCAGAATTTTCCATAGTTTATTGTGATCCACACAGTCAAAGGCTTTGGCATAGTCAATAAAGCAGTAATAAATGTTTTTCTGGAGTACTCTTGCTTTTTTCATGATCCAGCAGATGTTGGCAATTTGATCTCTGGTTCCTCTGCCTTTTCTAAAACCAGCTTGAACATCTGGAAATTCACAGTCTTTCCCATTCTATTGGTTTCCTCTGTTTCTTTGCATTGATCACTGAGGAAGGCTTTCTTTTCTCTCCTTGCTATTTGAAACTCTGCATTCAGATGAGTATCTTTCCTTTTCTCCTTTGCCTTTAGCTTCTCTTCTTTTCTCGGCTATTTGTAAGGTCTTCTCAGACAACCATTTTGCCTTTTTGCATTTCTTTTTCTCAGGGATGGTCTTGATCACTGCCTCCTATTCAGTGTCATGAACCTCTGTCCTTAGTTCTTCAGGCACTCTATCTAATCTACTCCCTTGAGTCTATTTGTCACTACCACTATATAATTGTAAAGGATTTGATTTATGTCATACCTGAATGATCTAGTGGTACTCTCTATTTTCTTCAATTTAAGTCTGAATTTGGCAATAAGGAGTTCATGATCTGAGCCACAGTTAGCTCCTGGTTTTGTTTTTGCTCACTGTATAGAGCTTCTCCATCTTTGGCTGCAAAAAATATAATCAATCTGATTTTGGTATTGACCATCTGGTGATGTCCATGTGTCCAGTCTTCTCTTGTGTTGTCAGGAGAGGGTGTTTGCTATGACCAGTGCATTCTCTTGGCAAAACTCTATTACCCTTTTCCCTGTTGCATCTTGTACTCCTAGGACAAATTTTCCCATTACTCCAAGTAGCTGTTTCCTTTCTGCTTTTGCATTCCAGTCCCCTCTGATAAAAAGGACATCTTTTTTGGATGTTAGTTCTAGAAGGTCTTGTAGGTCTTCATAGAACCATTCAACTTCAGCTTCATCATTACTGGTTGAGGCATAGACTTGGATTACTGTAATATTGAATGGTTTGCCTTGGAAATGAACAGAGATCTTTCTGTCATTTATGAGACTGCACCCAATACTGCATTTTGGACTCTTTTGTTGACTATGATGGCTACTCCATTTCTTCTAAGGGATTCTTGCCCACAGTAGTAGATATAATGGTCATTTGAATTAAATTTGTCCACTCTGGTCCATTTGAATTCACTGATTACTAAAATGTCTATGTTCACTCTTGCCATCTCACTCTTCACACTTCTCATCTTAATGAGCAGCTTTTCTTGGATTGGAATACCACCTTCCTGGGGAACAGTACTTTTATTTCTATCTGATCCTATCGGCCTTTTCTTTAGTTCTGTTGAATGCTTCTATATTTCTGTATTTACAACACTTACTTATCTGATTTCAATGCATGTTGCTCTGTGATGTTCATTTAGACCTATTCTTTTTCATGCCTCTCCTTTTTTCCTCTCTGCATCACCATTCCTCAAGCTTTGGTTTGTTTTCTTTTCTTTCATATTAGTTTCCTAGATCAAGAACTCTTGTTTGGGAATGAAGTGCATATCCATCCCTGGAACTTTTCAGCTTTTTCCTCAGCCTGAGTCCTGTTACTCTTGTTCTCTCAGTCAGCCTGAACTCACTGGTTCTAATTTTAGTGATGTAGGACCCAACCTCTCAAGTCAAACTCTGCCCTTACAAAATGTGTTCTTTCCCACATATCTGTGTTTTTTATTTTTTTTTCTCTTTTAGTCTTTACAAATATGACTGAGTAATTGGACTTGATATGCCCTTCCATGTCATATAATTGGCTTGAAATATTTTCTATGCACCTGTGCATTTTGTTTCTCCTCTCCACATTTAAAATGCTTCAATAAAATATACCCCGTTGTTTACCTCTAGCAGCCTGATATATCAGCCCCAACCTCTCTACTTAGGGCAAGAGAGACCTGACAGATACCTCACATGTGGCCAGGGGAGCACACCTGTCTGGATCACCAATAATCATGGCTTGCGCTGTACGACACCTTGAACTTTTACTAAATACTCTTATTTTTATTTTTCATTTTCACCTCTTTCTTAGTTGAAACTTATGACATTTCTTGTGCCTTTTTAGTCACTGATTTTTGTCTTTTCTAGCAGTCATTTCATTTCTGAATAGCATTCATATAGTTTTTATCACTGTAATTCTGTATAATCAAACCAGCAATTTTGAGAAAATTTTTTTTTTATTCCGAACTATATTTCTTTCAAAACATACTCCATTTCTCCACCTCTAAAACTTCTATTTAATCTTTGGAAGCGAATTACTGCCAACATGTCTTTCAGAGTTATCCCCAGTAATTTTATAATCATAGTTCTCCCAATGTGATTACTAGGTAAATGCTCTGACTTTAATTCTTCTCTTGACAAGGCACCATCCTCCTTCAGATAATTATTAAGTTCCTCCTCTGCTGTCTGTCTCTCCCTCAGAGACTGCTTCTGTTCACCTCTCCTCACCCTCAATGCAGGCATTTCTCTCATACAGTGCTTGAGAATCAATAGCTCACAGTTTAATATTGGGAAGCTTTTTGAACATCCCTTCTTTTCTTTCCTTTACTGTGCCCCTCAATTTCTCATTTACTCAGAGTTAAGGATTCACTTCCTGTGGTAGGTAGACTTTTAGCATGGCCTTGGAGATTCCCACACAGCTGATGTACTTGCCTTGTTCAGTCTTCAATGTGGTAGATCTATGATGCTGATGGAGTGGCATTCAATGCTATGGGTAGACAATATGTGAAAGGGACTATGTAAATGTGATTAAGGTCTAATCAAAAGGTTAGCTGGGTGTACCTGACCCAGACAGGTAAAACCTTAAAAGGAAGAAAAGTCTGGGTAGTGTCCTACTGGTTTTGAAGACACAAGCTCCCATACTGTGGACAGGACCATAAAATGGAAAACGCTGGGTAGCCTCTGGAAGATGAGAGTACCCCCAGCCAATAGTCAATAAGAAAACTGGTGTCAGTCCTGCAAGAGCAATGTACTTCATTCTGCCAACCACCATTGGAGCTAGATGTGAACCCAGTCTAGCTCACACCTTGATTTCAGTTTTGTGAGACTCTGAGCAGAAAATCCAGCCATATCATGGCCAGATTTCTGACCTAAACAAAAGACTAAGAGAGTGATAGCTTGTCATATACAACGATGGGCAGGGGGGAAGGTGTATTATTTTTCTCTATTTACTGACCATCTCTCCTTGCGACTGGAATTCCTACTTATCCTAAGTACAGTTTCTTAGAGACAAAATACCTCAGATCCTACCAGTGTTTGACCTCTCCTTTGGGCCTGTTTTTTTTTCTCCACTCTGATCCTTACTTTATGATTTTACTTAATCTATTCCTCTTTGCTTCCAGTAATGTGTTCTGCTTGTTTGTGATTTTGAAGGTAATAGACTTAATCTAATCCATTTATTTGCTTCCTCATAAGTAACATCCTTGGCCCACTGCTCATTAGTAGTCAGGGTTAAATTCAACAAGAAGCCTGCTGTAATGACATACTTTCTGATGTTTCAGTGAAACAGGTCCATTTATTCACTCATTCACCAACTTTTTCATTCAACAGTTAGAATGTCAAACTAAGACACAGACTTTGGTTCTAGAAACCTCACATTATCAAATCAAATAATATATTAAATAGAACTTTAAAAGTTATACAAATTTAAGCTATTACTCTTGGGAATAAGATATAAATACACACACATAAAGAACAAATAGTTTTAGGTAAAATTTGTAGGGAAAATTGGGTTTTCTTGGTGGCTCAGATGGTAAAGAATCTGCCTGCAATGCAGGAAACTTGGGTATGAAGCTGGGTTGGGAAAATTCCCTGGAAAAGGGAATGGCTTCCTGTCCAGTATTCTTTCCTGGAGAATTCCATGGACAGAGGAGCCAGCAAGCTACAGTCCATGGGTTCACAAAGAGCTGGATACGGCTGAATGAGTAACACTTTCACTTCATTTCAGTTTAGTTCAGTTGCTCAGTTGTGTCCTGCTGTTTGTGACCCCATGGACTGCAGCATGCCAGGCTTCCCTGTCCATCACCAACTCCCAGAGCTTGCTCAAACTCAAGTCCATCATTAAGTTGGTGATGCTATCCTACCATCTCATCCTGTCATCTCCTCCTCTCCCTGCCTTCAATCTTTCCCAGCATCAGGGTCTTTTCCAATGAGTCAGTTCTTCGCATCAGGTGGCCAAAGTGTCAAAGCTTCAGCTTCAGCATCATTCCTTCCAAAGAATATTCAGGACTGCTTTCTTTTAGGATTGACTGGTTGGATCTCCTTGCAGTCCAAGGGACTCTCAAGAGTCCAACACCACAGTTCAAAAGCATCAATTCTTCAGCACTCAGCTTTCTTTATTTCTCTAAAGGGAAAATTAGCAAATAAGTTTAAGAAAAATGTTAAGGAAGAATATGAATCAGTATATATTTTATCCCATAACATATCAGTTAGTGGCATGCTTTTCTTTGAAGCAGTCATTCACTGTCATATTTTAAGTAACTATTATGTGTAAAACAGCATATCAGGTATTCAAGAATGATAGCAAGGAGGAGCCAGGATTGAAGGAACACAATCTTGTCCTCTAACATTTCTGCATAGTACTCTCCTTGTGTTCAAAATAACTATATTGCCTGTTCTCTTGTGGAATTCTACAGATCTCCTGAAGATATACTTTATATGTAAAGAGGAGTCCAGGCACAGAGCATGAGCTGAAAAGTAGCATGGTGGCAGCAGTCATTGTGCATTTTCTGTCAGCAACACGATTTGACCTGCAGCATCCTATGTAGGCAGAGGGTGTGTAAATTATCATAGCCTGAGGATATGCAGTTAAGCATGAAGTTAGAAGAATGGCTGTCAGTGAATTGGGGTAAGAAACACTGCAGTCTGAACAGAAAACAAATACATTTCATATGAAGAGTGTGAATTTTCCATGGAAATGAGAAGACAGAATTCCTAAGAGAACTTATTTGCCTTGTCTATTTATTTCTGCCCTCTAGGAAGATGATAATGGGAAATATTTTAATAACATTGTAGGCTTTCACAAAGGCAGTGCTATTTTTGAATGATAATATTTTAGAGTCATAAACATAATCCACATCTCACTTTCAGGATGTGTGCATCATCCTGAAATCAGTCTGACCATGATGTTTAAATGTCTTTGAGCTGAGGGTGTGCAGCAGGAAGGCAGTAGAGCGAGGTCCAGATGTTTGTGCCCTATGATGCAAACTGACTTCCCTGACATCTGTAAGAGCCTGTGAAATCACTAGATAAGAAAAGGTCATTTTGTGCAGCACAGGTATCCTAGGTAACAGTTTTTATCTAAATCTTTATTCCTTAATTGTTCCACATTGCTAATTCCTTCTTCCCCTTCCAACCTAGTATCTTACCAATGAAACTGTGGCATGAACCATTCCTTCTAGGCAATCCTGAAGTCCAAAAATATATATTAAATATTGCTACAATAAAAATTCATAATAAATCTTTGAAAACTACAAGTTTATGAATCATTCGATATAACCAAATTTCAGTATCCAAAAAACATTTAACCACCTTCTGAAACTGGATGTAATTAGGATCTTCCTCATTGAAATCTAAGGCACTGTTGTAAAACTGAACAGTTGTCCTTTTTTAAAAGTAGATCTTAGTCTTTTCATACAGTGAAGCTGGTTATTAACTTCTCATGAGTAAACAGACTAAAAATCTTCACAGAGATGCAATCAAAATGGGAACTGAAAAGCTCCAATGTTATTAAACTAACTGCAACCTTAAAAGCAGAACATTACACAGAATAACTTCATAGATAAAGCTAATGATTGAACTGGTAAGGACACTCCTGGTCAATTTTGATTTATATAGAATCAATTTTTAGTGTGTATGTTCTTTAGTTTTGTTCGACTTGGTTTTAAAAGTAACCTTAGGTTTCATGTTGTACTCAATAATTTAAAATATCCTCATGTATAATCATGTATATACACACATGTCCACATTCACATAATCACAGTGGACATAAGTCTCTGAGTATATATTCCTCAGGAAATTTCATCCTTCTTCCTACTCAACTGATAGATAACTGGATAACTTCCAAATGTTGTACTCCAGACCAAACTTTTGTTGAAGCTCCAAACTTGCATCCCATTAAATATTTGTGGCTAGGTGCCCACAAATATCTGAAAACACATGAAGCCCCAAAACAAGCCTATGACGCCTTCGATTCTACCTGCCTTTTACCCTCCTTTGGTCAGTAAATGGTACCATCAACCTCAGTGATCTCCAGGGGATCTTCCTGACCCAGGGATTGAACCTGGGTCTCCTGCATTGTAGGCAGATTCTTTACCAGCTGAGTCATCCTCAGACAGTTCTCAAGATAGAAAGTTAAGAGTATCTAGAAACGTTAACTATCCAAATGTCCATGCTTATCAATCACCAGATTCTGACGTTTTCCCCTCTGAGTTCTTCTCAAATGCATCTTCTCGTCTTCATCTTTATTTGGAATTCCTTAATTTCAAGTTCTCCCCATGTCTTGACAGACTATTTCCATAGATTCCCTATAAACTTTTCTTCTTTTTGGTCAGGATTCATTCACATATTCTCCATGAATCATCCTGTCATTAAAAGAAGACCTTAAATGTCCATAAAAGCTTAATGAATCTTTAATATCTGCACAATAAAATTTAGATTAATTAGAATGGCATATATAATTCTTTATTCATAATTTCTCTGTAATTCTATGTTCAACTTCAGCTCCAGCTCCCGTCACTTCCTACACAGTATGGAATGTAGTAAGGAACCATGAATAAGGAGCCATAGTCAATAAAAAACAACAAAATCTAAAAAGAACAAACTAAAAATAATTAGCAAAATAGTAGATGCAAACCCAACTATATGAAATTGCTTTAAATAAAAATGCAAAAAAAGTTCCAATTATAAAGCAAAGAATGTAAGTCTGGATGAAGAAGGAAGACTCAATTATAAGTCCTCTATAAGATATCTATGAAATATAAAGATGCAGAACATTTCAAAGGAAGGAAAAGAAAATGATATGTCAGATATCTAGAAAACAATTTGCATAGCAAGGTGACAATAATATACATCAGTATTAGTATCTCCACACTCATATTACATGAAATAAATCTCAATACAAAGTATTTCTGAAGGTAAAGGTAGACATTTCATGATAAAAGAGCAATTAGGGAGACATAATCATCTTAGAAAGCATCACTGTGAACAAAGCTAGTGGAGGTGATGGAATTTCAGTTGAGCTATTTCAAATCCTGAAAGATAATGCTGTGAAAGTGCTGCACTCAATATGCCAGCAAATTTGGAAAACTCAGCAGTGGCCACAGGACTGGAAAAGGTCAGTTTTCATTCCAATCCCAAAGAAAGGCAATGCCAAAGAATGCTCAAACTACCGCACAATTGCACTCATCTCACACGCTAGTAAAGTAAAGCTCAAAATTCTCCAAGCCAGGCTTCAGCAATATGTGAACCATGAACTTCCAGATGTTCAAGCTGGTTTTAGAAAAGGCAAAGGAACCAGAGATCAAATTGCCAACATCCTCTGGATCATGGAAAAAGCAAGAGACTTCTAGAAAAACATCTATTTCTGCTTTATTGACTATGCCAAAGCCTTTGACTGTGTGGATCACAAGAAACTGTGGAAAATTCTGAAAGAGATGGGAATATAGGACCACCTGACTTGCCTCTTGAGAAACCTATATGGAGGTCAGGAAGTAACAGTTAGAACTGGACATGGAACAACAGACTGGTTCCAAATAGGAAAAGGAGTACGTCAAGGCTGTATTTCATCACCCTGCTTATTTAACTTCTATGCAGAGTACATCATGAGAAACGCTGGGCTGGAAGAAGCACAAGCTGGAATCAAGATTGCCGAGAGAAATATCAATAACCTCAGATATGCAGATGATACCACCCTTATGGCAGAAAGTGAAGAGGAACTAAAAAGCCTCTTGATGAAAGTGAAAGTGGAGAGTGAAAAAGTTGGCTTAAAGCTCAACATTCAGAAAATGAAGATCATGGCATCTGGTCCCATCACTTCATGGGAAATAGAAGGGGAAACAGTGGAAACAGTGTCAGACTTCATTTTGGGGGGCTCCAAAATCACTGCAGATGGTGACTGCAGCCATGAAAGTAAAAGACGCTTAGTCCTTGGAAGGAAAGTTATGACCAACCTAGATAGCATATTCAAAAGCAGAGACATTACTTTGCCAACTAAGGTCCATCTAGTCAAGGCTGTGGTTTTTCCAGTGGTCATGTGTGGATGTGAGAGTTGGACTGTGAAGAAGGCTGAGCGCCAAAGAATTGATGCTTTTGAACTGTGGTGTTGGAGAAGACTCTTGAGAGTCCCTTGGACTGCAAGAAGATCCAACCAGTCCATTCTGAAGGAGATCAGCCCTGGGATTTCTTTGGAAGGAATGATGCTAAAGCTGAAACTCTAGTACTTTGGCCACCTCATGCGAAGAGTTGACTCATTGGAAAAGACTCTGATGCTGGGAGGGATTGGGGGCAGAAGGAGAAGGGGACGACAGAGGATGAGATGGCTGGATGGCATCACTGACTCGATGGACGTGAGTCTGAGTGAACTCCTGGAACTGGTGATGGACAGGGAGGCCTGGCATGCTGTGATTCATGGGGTCACAAAGAGTCGGACATAGCTGAGTGACTGAACTGAACTGGACTGAACTGAATCATTTTACATGTGAATGCATGGAATTAATAGGTGAGCTCCAAAACACATTAAGTGAAAATAGACAAAACTAGAGAGAAAAAAAGACAAATTCATAGTGATAATTGCGTAATACTCTTGTTGTTAATGATTAAAAAATTGGACCCAAAATAGTAAGAAGATAGAAGATCTAAGTAATACTATCAGCTAATTTGATATAATTGACATTTGCAGACAACTTCACCAAAAATAGGAGTGAAACTTTCTTTAATGTATCCGTGACATATTTTGTAAGAAGTCTCAACATCTCTCAAAAGGATAAAATCTTACAGTATGTTCTCTAACCATGGTATAATTAAATAGATATCAATTATAGTCACTCTTTGTTGTTGTTCAGTCACAAAGTTGTGTCCAGCTCTTTGCAACCCCATGGACTGCAGCACGTCAGGCCTCCCTGTCCTTCACTATCTCCAGAGTTTGCTCAAATTCATGTCTGTTAAGTCAATGATACTATCTAGCCATCTCATCCTCTGCCACCCACTTCTCCTTTTGCCTTCAATCTTTCCCAGCATCATTCTTTTCCAATGTGTAGGCTCTTTGCATCAGGTGGTCAAAGTATATAAAGACTCTAAAATGACCAATTATTGAAAATTAACACTTTTTTAATAGTCCAATGTAGGAGGATTCTAACATTAAGTAAATGTATAATGGATGTAATAATAAAAATAAAAGAAGGGAGAATTCTCTTACCTAAAGATAAATGCTTAGCCTCATTACACTTTGATAGTCTGCCATACTAAAATAAAGAGTTGGGGAGCACACACACACACACCTACACACATCTGTGTGTGTGTGCATGTGTGTGTAGTTTATCTGCCTACTGTCACACATATAAATGGTTAGTAATTTTGTTGGAAAAATTCTCAGTCGCTAAAGTCCATAAAAGCATTTTAGTGTAATCATGCACAGAAGTTCTTAAAGTAGTTAAGATGGTCCCAACTATACTTATGGACTATCTTAAGATAGACTATAATGGACTCTAGTCTTGAAGAGTCTTTAAAATGGACTGACTCTGTTCTGGCTCCAGAGCTGTGTTTGTAAGAAACCTACGGAGAAAACTCTTCGAGTTTTCACAGCATGTTATAATCATTAGCAAGTTATTTTGTGTGACCCCCACAGTGAGAGAAGTAAATACTGCTAACCCTTCTTTAACAAATGAGGAAAGTAAGGCACAAGAGAGGTCGTTTCATTTCTAATCCACTGTATAAATTAAAAGTTTTTTTTTCAATCCCTCATCCCCAAGCATATTAAGAAGAGACATAGACTCTTGCTCTTACACTAGTGTTATTTGTTCCAAATCACTAGTGTGTAAACACAGAAGAGAGGTTCATAACATGAAGGACATCGGTTCATCAGTGGGAATGAACTCACTAATGGGATTTTAATATGTTTTATCTGTAGAGATCAATACAAATTCTAGTTTGCTATTTCAGCATAAAATGTCATATAACCAAACTGCTCAGTACACATAATGGCTCTGCTGCTGCTGCTGCTGCTAAGTCACTTCAGTCGTGTCCGACTCTGTGCAACCCCATAGACAGCAGCCCACCAGGCTCCTCCATCCCCGGGATTCTCCAGGCAAGAACACTGGAGTGGGCTGCCATTTCCTTCTCCAATGCATGAAAGGGAAAAGTGAAAGTGAAGTCGCTCAGTCGTGCCCAACTCTTAGTAACCCCATGGACTGCAGTCTACCAGGCTCCTCCGTCCATGGGATTTTCCAGGCAAGAGTACTGGGGTGGGGTGCCATTGCCTTCCCCCCATAATGGCTCTAGTAGTGGCAAAACAGTGCATCATCTAAGAAAACAAAGGTCTCCCCATTAAAATACCCCAACAATTCCCAGTTAGACTTTGTAAATAAGTACCAGCTTCTCATTATAACTTCATAAAAAATAACACTTTCCTTCATTTCCTTATTCTTGTAACAAAGCAGCAATCATAGAAATTAAGTTGGCAGGGAGTATATCCAGACAAGAACTTGATATTGCTCTGATAACTCATATATACCAACATCAAAATATGTTGTGCATTTTACACACATTATCTCACTTACTACTTATAACCATCTAGGTCAAAGTACAGCAGATATTATTCTCCCTGTATACAAACAAGGAAACCAAGACACAAAGTAGCTTCTGCTGCTTTCCTGACAAAGAAGCAGATGATAGTGGAGTGGGAACCAGACTCTGAAGTCAAGTGGTGTCTCTAACACACTACTGCATCTCATGGTATCTGGACTGCTCTTTCCAGAGTCAACAATTCTTAGTAAAACTTGTCTTGGTAACAACAGGCTATGATCACTGTAATATGAGTAGGATACATTAGCTTTAAAAGCAAAACTTTCAACAAAAACTATTGCCATATTAAAGAAATGTCTTATATATAAATAAGTGTCAAATTCAAAGTTTTAGGTCACTTAATACCCTCTAGGGGTGCTTCATACCATAATGGCCTGTTTCTAAAGGTATAATTTGTGTGCTTAGGAAGAGATTTTTTTTTCTTCTGAATTCTAGATTTCCAGGAAGATGATATAATGATATAAAAATTCTCTTTAAAGCATTCTTATGATTTTATATTCTAAGATATATTTCTATGTTTCAATTTTAGCAAAATGAGTCATTCTTAATAATATTCTGAAGCAAAATATTATCAGTTTATTTATTGCACTTATTTAAAATACATTTTAGTTATATTCTATTATCATAAACTCTTAGTAACATTAGAGGAGTTGATGATTCCACAACTCTAACATACATCTGAACCAGCTCTTCTTCATCAGACAAAGTGATTTTGAGTAATGAATGGGATCTGTTCTTCAAAGGTACTCAATTTTGAGATATTTTTCATGACTGGGATATAAAGCAATTAAAAGCATGCTATTTAGTAACTGGTATATATTAAACCTGCCTCTTACTTGAAGTCTCCTTGAGTGTGTTCCACATAAAAATATATAACCAAAATATTCTTAAATGTAAGAGGGAAAAGAAAATATTCTAATAATGAGGAAAACAGATGGCTTCTTACCTTAGCTAAAAGGTTAATAAATAAAAGCTCATAAGAACAGGTTAGCAAAGAATGTGTTGCCTATGGGTTCCACAATGTCTCATCAAGTAAAGAATCCACCCTGCAATACAAGAGACACAGGAGGTTTATCCACCTCACTACAACTGACTCAAGCACATTCCTTTATATAGCTTAGTAATTTTCCATTGTATATATGTACCACAACTTCCTTATCTATTCATCTGCTGATGGATGTGTAGGTGGCTTCCATCTCCTCGCTATTGTAATGGAGCTGCAATGAACAATGAGGTGGGTGAATCTAGAGCCTATTGTACTGAGTGAAGTAAGTCAGAAAGAGAAAGACAAATAGCATATATTAATGCATATATATGGAATCTAGAAAAATGGTTCTGATGATCCTACATGCAGGGCAGCAAAGGAGACACAGACATAAAGAACAGAATTTTGGGCTCAGAGGGAGAAGGAGAGGGTGGGATTATTTGAGAGAATAGCATTGAAACATATATATATATATATACACCATATATAAAATAAATCATCAGTGAGAGTTTATGTTTGATGCAGCTGGTGCTTTGTGACAACTGGGAGGGAAAGGGTGAGCAGGGAGGTAGGAGGCAGGTTTAAGAAGGAGGGGACATATGTATAACGGTGGCCGATTCATATTGACGTACGGCAAAAAACATCACAATATTGTAAACTAATTATTGAATATACTGATCATTGTGCTAGAATTTTACATAAAACATCTCATGTAATCCTCACACAAAATCTGTGAGACAGACAATGTTACTGAGATCCATGTTATATGTGAGAAAATATAATGGAGTTTGTTTTAGTTTGCTAGGACTGCCACAACAATGCACCATAGACTGTATGGCCTAGATGACAAAAATATATTGTTTCACAGTTCTGGAGGCTAGAAGTCCATAATCAGGGTGCCAGAATTGGTATTCCTCACTCATTTTTTTGGCAGCTGATAACAGGTGATTTTTTTTTTTTTTCTGATAGTAAAAAACATGATTTTTCTGTAGAAAAATCCTCGGTGGCCGTACCAAAAAATGGAAGGCATGCTTTGGCCTTTGATTATAATCTTCATGGACAAAACTTTCACACTAATAATCAGAACCAAGCCAATAGCCTAACCCAATGACAAAAGCCCTGTTAAATTAGTTTATTAGAGATTGTTACTTTTCTATCTGTTCCCTCCTACCCTCCCACACTTCTTTATTTTCCTTTCTTTTCTCTTAAACATTTTTCATTGTCTCCTTTCTAGTTTTGTAAATACACTGGGGAAATCAGCATATGGCCAGTGATATAAGGAGATTTACACAAATTATTCATTCTACCATGAGACAAATGTAGTGATTTTTGACACAATTTTGTACCTTTTATTCTGCTTTAAGAAAAGTCCAGTCGTGTTCATTGGGAGAAGGCCCATAATGTGTTAGCACCCTTCTATTCTTTTAAGAAGAAAAAGTGGTAGCGGTGATGTGGTAGGAGCTGAGAGGGTCAGGCTTGACCAGATTTTCTGTGTGATCTCCATAAGATTAGTTTCAGGAAACTGATGTCACTAGTATAACACTTGCATAGGGCTTGACAGGACAAGGGTCCAAAGATACTGTCAAGTCTTAGGTCCTGGAGGACCACGAATGGCAGGTGGAAGAGTTTGGATTCTATATAAGATGGAAACAAGAACAGGTTTAGGATGGGGAAAATAATATCAAATTTCAATTTCAGAAAACTCCTTTTGGTAAGAATATGAAAATACATTGTAGGGATAGTAACCTATTTAAGAAAAAAAAATTAGGTAATGAGAAATAATGACCTAATAAGACAACAGTGGTAAGAAGAAACAGAAAACTGTGGAACTGGGAATTAAGCATTCTTCCAGCTTCTGCAGCACATTACATAATACCAGCTAATAAATGCCCTTGAATACATGCAGTAGAACGTCTAGCATTTGGATAAAGTTACTGGTGGGGAAAATGTGGTCAAGAGTTTCAAATATGGCTCTCTTTAACTTCTTTTGTTTTAACAAGATTTAGGTTTCAGCATCTTTTTTAGGAAGTTGTATGGATGTTTCCCACAAATAATATTTGCTGAAGTACAGATGAGCAATTTTCTTTTTGTTCTTACTTTAACTCAGTTATATAAAGAATTTGACAACTCAGGCTGGAAATATTAAGACCAAAACTCTAGCATGAGATTACACAGTCTGTCTCCTTTGGCTCATCCTAAATCATACATGTAACTGCGTAAAATTTAACCACTGATGCCTGATCTGAAACTGGTATTCTTAAAGAAGACATCTTCCAGCTCTGCCAACTAGACCATAAGTTTTAGTTTCTTCTGGAACCAGGATAATAGACTGTGCCTTTATCCTCAGCAGTGTGCTTCTTCGCTTTATTTTTGATTCCTTTTCTTTATTTTAAAATCCTATATTGATCTAATAGGAGGAAGTGCAGTCTTGTTATTGACTACCTAAATAGACCTTCCTGCTTGTTTAATTCCTGTTTCACTGTAAAGGAAAGCTTCATTCAGTACTGTCTCCAACATCACAGCAATGATAATGTGACCACTGTACACTGCTTTATGTTTTCATTATTTTCTCTGCACATAAATAAGGTGTCAAGAGTTTTAATACTTCACAAACAACATTCTGTAAATTATAGTAATATACTATACTTCTCTGATCTTTTCAATATTGTGTGATTTGGTTGGCTGGCCTCTCTATTTATAGCCCTGCTGAGTAGAAGGGAAGGAATGAATATCCTGCTGCTAATGAAAATATCATATATTGAAGGAGTCAAATGATGATACTGACTTGGTCCAGATGACTATATGTCACAAGATATACAGCATTACACATTGTAATTCTGATAAATCATTCTCCTGACAAAAGGTATAATGAGATTAGAAAATTGCCAAAATGAATTCATTTACAGACAGGGTTTGTACCCAGGCTAAGAACAGTGTGAATATTTAAACAAAACCTCATTAGAGACTGATGTTTAAAGTCACATTCCTCTTATTTCTCTAATGATACTTAAGATGGCATGTTTGGTACTTATATTAGGGAAGAATGGTTAAGAATGCTGGTAGAGAATTTTCTTTTATAGCCTGAAAATACAGTGATAAAATTACATTTTGTCTTACATTCATTTGAAATTTTTGGCATAGTTTTGCCTTTTGGGAATAACGAATGCATTCTTTAGGCTTCATACTAAATGTTTTTAATGATAGAGATAACATAACAAAATATGCAGAGAGAATTAATCATATTGTTGTCATTTTGGGCTCTATGCATGTTCCAACTTATGTTATATTGCCTGTTGAAAAAATATTTAAGGCATTTCTAACTTTCATGAGCTGTTCAGTAAACAAATCAGTATTGTTATTCAACTTATTTTGGACTATGCCTTTACCTTGCAGGAAAGAGGAGGAATACATAAGCCAATTTTATCACAACAGAGGGCTCTCTTCTATGTCAATTTGTGTAACTACTTTGTTACTATTCAACAGTAACTTTTGCCCTAAGAACATGTGTAAGAGAAGATGAGCTCTCTTTCAGTCCTTGTTAATTTGCCATGATATATTACTGCATATGAGAGCAATCCTAATTAATATAATGTCCTGGCTTATTTCACAGGCATCTAAACTCTGCCCCAAAGACATCATCTATAACCCAAGCTCTAAGAAACGTGGCTCTGCACACCCCACTACTGTTTCAGTAGTTTTTCCCCCTTTTTTCTTTTCTGTGCATTGTAAATGAAGAGCTTTCACTTCAGGGAGACCTGCTACCTCCCCTTCTGAGGAGCAGTGGAGATCTGCTCTGCTATTCAAGTTCATTTTCAATTAGTGTCTTGGATTTACTCATTAGGACAGTTTATAGGGAGCCATTATATGTTAAAAGATTTTAGACAGGTTCGGTATGATTTATAACATAAGGTGGAATTAGACAGGTTTAGTTTGATTAAACAGTACATGTGTTGGGGTGGTGGTAGAAAGATTTATGAAGTGAAATCAAGTCAGAGAGAGAAAATGCAATGACTATGTGTAGCATGAAAGAGGATATATGTAGTTGGAGACAGTTAATCATATCTGCGACTCTATCTACCTGAATTCCTAATATTTGCTCAGGAATTTCCCAAAGCTTGTCTCATTTTATCTTCAACATGATTCTGCAAGATAATCCTGTTCTTTGCATTCACAGAAAAGGAAACTGAGGTTCTAAGAAGTTAAACGACTTAGTTAAGGATGGGAGTTTAAATTATAATACCATCCTGCAGCTAGAATTATTCTGCAAAAGACAAGAGAAATGGACAGAGATCCCCTATGTCCAAATTTTCTTTCAACTAAGAGATATTAAGGAACTCTGTCTTAAGTATGGGATTGTTGTATGCCCTAAAAGTGAGCCTACTAGGTAAATAGTGTTAGGCACAGGGAACCAAGAGAAGGAACCTGCCCCCTCCTCCGCCATAAAGGCTCACCTCCCATGCCCCCAAAGAGAGTGGAGCCTCCCACAGCTCCTGAGTGGCCTGGTGCTTCTTCCTTGTATCCAAACGTGCCCCCATATCTGGAAGCACCCCCTCCACAAAAGCCAGCTCGAATATGTCCCTTAGTTGAAACTGGAGGAGAATTCTGACCAACCCAGGTCCATAAGCTCTTCTCCCTCTTCGAATTAAGACAGATCAAACCAGACCTGGGAAGCTATACAGATGACCTAGGACTTCCCTGGTGGCGCAGACAGTAATGCGTCTGTCTGCAATGTGGGAGACCTGGGTTCGATCCCTGGGTTGGGAAGATTCCCTGGAGAAGGAAATAGCAACCCACTCCAGTACTCTTGCCTAGAAAATCCCATGGACAGAGGAGCCTGGTGTCCATGGGGTCGCAAAGAGTTGGACACGACTGAACGACTTCACTCTCACTAAGGACAGATAGCTAGGCTGAGACAGAGCCATGAATCAAACCCAGATTATTGTTGTTTTCTTTCTGTTCCTAAATTCCATGTTCTTGTATTTCTCCATAATGTTCTTGAAAGTCATTAGTCTATTTCTCTCAGACTGTTCACACATGGCAATATCTCAGGTCTCACCTGAAATACTAAAGACATTTCAATCTGCCCCAGTACAGAGAACAGTAAGAATTCCTACTTAAAGCATAGGTCATCCACAGCTAAATGGGTAATAAATCAGTCAAGGTCTATCTTTTCAGCACCTAATATCCAGTTGTCTCTTCCTTTAACCAGGCATCACAGGTAGAACCCAGCTGACAAATCCTTATTAATGTTCATATGTATTATTTATCCTTTGCCTTGCTCTGGAAAAGATTTCATTTGGCTTCCCTACTGAAATGCTATCAGATAAAGGTTTGTTTAATTATCCCTCGTAGAAAGACTAATATTTGCATTTTGATCCTTACTAGTTACCTGTTTAAAATAACATGGCAGCATAGATTTGCAAAAACTGTGAGAAAGAAGAGACTGATATTATTAGTCACCAAAGCATTCCTGACAATATCTAGGCAGCTAATTACCTTGCCTAGCCTTATAACCAGTCTTGCACACTTAACAATTACAATGAATTTTCATTTATCATCAAGTGCAGGTCCCAGATTAGAAGGACAACTAGACTAATCCAGTTATCTCTGCTGCCAACCTGGTTCTCTGTTGTTAGTTATGAAAAGAAACCCACATTTCCTTCAAGAGAATTTACTGACTGTTGAAATGATACCCAAGGAAGATGCTCATGTTCCTAAAAGGTCTTGTCAAATCAGCTTTGGATATTCAACTCAAAAGCATTTTTTAAAAGAAGACAAATGCGATAACTACCATATTTGCTTCAAGTATCCAGCCTCTATAATTGAGGAAGTAAACATGATTATGCTTTGTGTATTTTATTTCTCTAATGTCACTGATTCCCACAAACACAAGATTATCCAGATTTTGGGGTTTCTCAAGAATTTCACAGAATTAAATATTGTTTAAGGTAAGCAGATTATTAACCAAGGATGATAAAGTAGGTTTAGTGTTATATGAGCAAATTATACTCTGCTGCAACAATATTTGACATGCATGTTAAGTTGAATCAAGTTATAGTAAATAACAGCAAAGCATAGCAAAATCATTGCCTTTATTATCTTTACATTAACACATGGAATAATTATTTTATAAATGATCATTTGTAACATCTTAGTGTCATGTGTTAGTGCTATTTTAATTCTACATGGGGAAAGTGGCCTAAAAGGATATATTTCATGTCTTAAGTATAAGTTTGTGTGGAGAGAAAAGAGTGACAAGACTGAAAGAATGCTTGTTCTAAAGGCAGAGTCCTGGGATGCTGGGGAGATTGCCGAAACACTGTGGTGTCCACTGGTTCGTACTTGGTTAAAGCATTAAAGAAAATATACCAGATTCAAATTCCATACTCTCCACTGGTGTTTCTCTGGGAGGATGTTCATCAGCTTTGTTGTTGTTCACTTGCTCATATCCAACTCTTTATGACCCCATGGACTGCAGCATGCCAGGCTTCCCTGTCATTCACTATCTCCCGGAGTTTGATCAAATTCATGTCCATTGAGTCGGTGATACTATCTAACCATCTCATCCTCTCTACACTCTTCTCCTTTTGCCTTCAGTCTTTCCCCAAATCAGGTCTTTTCCAATGAGTCAGCTCTTTGCATAAGGTGGTCAAAGTATTGGAGCTTCAGCTTCAGCATCAGTGCTTCCAGTGAGTATTCAATATTGATTAGCTGGGAGCCCCAAATACTGAATTATTCAATAGAACCTCTGGCAGTTCTTACTTCTGTGGTGAGCTTGTAGAGTATTGTATCTCCCTTTGTCTACCTATGGGCTTCCTTGATTATTGGCTCTGTTTAAAAAAACAGCCCTGTACATTTGACTGGTGCTAGAACTTGGAGGGATTACATATAGCATGAGTGTTTTGTTTTGTCTTAGTTTGATTTAGGACACAGTGGTGCCCACTAGCCATGTTAAAGATAAGTATCTGTCAGCAGTTTTATAGTAACTGATTCCTGTCAGGATCTATAACATCACTACAGAAAAAATCTCTCTGGGCTGAAATTTGACGTGTAAAATCTCAGTCTTTTAAAGGGAGAAAGGAAGACTAAAGGGGAAAAAAATGTGTTCAGGAGTTTAACGTGAACTCTTTATGTGCGAGATGATGCCAACCACACACTTTACCAAAGCCACTCAAGGTAAATTTATGGTCATGACCTTTTATTTTAAATTAGGGAATTCCTAAGAGAGGAACTCCAGATTCTGGTGAACATATCTGATGTGCAAGAAATAACTATTATGGATAAGGAAAGTTTAAGAAGTGGAATTTGAATTATTTTATCAACTTCACTATTTTATCCCAGATTGTCCCTTCTCAGGGCCAATAGCTGACAAATTTATAGATCAGTCAATAGTATATTTGTGTTAAATAGTTTGCTGCATGCTTAATTACCTAAATTTTACTCTTTTCCTTAAGAAGTTTATATTCTATCTAGAGTGATAAATTACAAAATATAGAGAAAAATATCCCAAAGTTGATAATATGCTATAAGTCATATTTCCCCCCTAGTTCTGACTTTACAGTTTTCTCTTGAGATCTCAAAATTTTACTCCATTTCTTTTCTGATTTCTTCTCGAACTACCTTGCTCACTTCCCTGATCCAGGGACTCAAAGGCTGAAAAGTCTTAGCAAGGAAAAACAGGACCGTTTTCAGTAAATAAGATTATTAATAACAAGCCTCCAAAGGAGTGTCTAACCTATGATACATTCTCCTTAAATGATACATACTTATGTTTGTATTATTATTCTATCATTTTTTATTACTATGAACAAAAAGAAAAAATTCCAGGACAAAATTTTAAAGAATAAAGACAAAGAAAGGAGTGAGGCTAATGATGGGGAGGCATATGCACTAGTTTATGGAGGAAGGGGCGGGGCTTTCACAACAAAGTTGGATGCCAACCCCTTTTCATCCATTTTTGGTCCTTAATGTCCTATCATGGCTGCTGGTGGTGGTGGTGTTAGTCGCTCAGTCCTGTCCAGCTCTTTGTGGCCCATGGACTGTAGCACGCCAGGCTTCCCTGCCCTTCACTATCTCCTGAAGATAGCTCAAACTCATGTCCATCAAGTCGGTGATGCCATTCAAACATGTCATTCTCTGTCATCCCCTTCTTCTCCTGCCTTCATCTGTCCCAGGATCAGGGTCTTTTCTAATGAGTCAGCTCTTTGAATCTGGTGGCCAAAGTACTTCAGCTTCAGCTTCAGCATCAGTCCTTCCAATGAATATTCAGGACTGATTTCCTTTAGGATTGACTGGTTTGATATCCTTGCAGTCCAAGGGATTCTCAAGAGTCTTCTCCAACACTGCAGTTCAAAAGCATCAATTCTTTGGTGCTCAGCATTCTTTATGGTCCAACTCTCACATCCATACATGACTACTGGAAAAACCATAGCTTTGACGAGACAGACCTTTGTCAGCAAAGTAATATTTCTGCTTTTCAATACGCTGACTAGGTTGATCATAGGTTTTCTTCCAAGGAGCAAGCATCTTTTAATTTCATGGCTGCAGTCACCATCTGCAGTGATTTTGGAGTCCAAAAATAAAGTCTGTCACTGTTTCCATTGTTTCCCCACCTATTTGCCATGAAGTGATGAGATCAGATGCCATGATCTTAGTTTTCTGATTGTTGAGCTTTAAGCCAGCTTTTTCACTCTCCTCTTTCATCAAGAGGTTCTTCAATTCCTCTTTGCTTTCTGCCATAAGGGTGGTGTCATCTGCATATCTGAGGTTATTGATATTTCTCCCAGCAATCTTGATTCCAGCTTGTGCTTCATCCAGCCCAGCATTTTGCATGATGTACTCTGCATATAAATTAAATAAGCAGGGTGATAATATAGAGCCTAGATACTCCTTTACCAGTTTGGAACCAGTCAGTTGTTTCATGTTGGGTTCTAACTGTTGCTTCTTGACCTGCATACAGGTTTCTCAGGTAGCAGGTAAGGTGGTCTGGTGTCCCCATCTCTTGAAAAATTTTCCAGTTTGTTGTGACCCACATAAAGGCTTTAGCATAGCCAATGAAGCACAAGTAGATGTTTTTTCTGGAATTCTCTTTTTCTTTGATCCAACAGATGTTGGCAATTTGATCTCTGGTTCCTCTGCCTTTTCTAAATCAGCTTGAACATCTGCAAGTTCTCATTTCACATACTGTTGAAGCCTAGCTTGGAGAATTTTGAGCATTACTTTGCTAGCATATGAAATGAGTGCAATTGTGTGGTACAATTCACTGGCATTGTCTTTCTTTGGGATTGGAATGAAAACTGACCTTTTCCAGTCCTGTGGCCACTGCTGAGCTTTCCAAAATGCTGTTGGTAGGCATGCCATTTAATATGCTAATGCAATAAAACCAGCATGAAATAAGATACTGGAGGTCAGATTCTTCGCCATCTTTCCATCTGGTTCCACCTGTTTGTTTGCTTGCTTGCTTCTAATTTTTAATTTGTTTGTGTTTATAGCTTCCTATCTGTGTTGTTGCTGTTGTCGTTCAGTCTCTAAGCCATCTCTGATGCTTTGTGACCCCATGGACTATGACATGCCAGGCCTCTCTGTCTTTCACCATCTCCCAGAATTTCTCATGTCATGTCCATTGAGTTATTGATTCTTATGTCTGGACCCTTCCACTTAAAGATTTGTGTTAACTCTTGCTAAAAGTGTGGGGGTTGACAGGTTTTGAGCAAGGACACTTCTGCTAAAAGTAGAGATTGATGGGTTTTGAACACATATGAACACAGATCTGAAGTAGCTCTGGCAATAGAAGAGGCCTTTTTTAAAAAAAAAAAATACAGCACACAATTATGAATGCAGAATTTAGTTTAGCATCTTAGGAGACCCCTAAGTGGGCTCAATCTGAAGAGGGCTCAATGTAAGAGGCTCAACCTAAAGCTTAATCTTCATTAACTTCATGGTAAATATGCCAGTGTCCCTGAGAATTAAGGGGGCAATTAGCAGAACCCACATATTTCTCTCCTAGAACACTGTTGGCTTCTCATTGGTAAAGAACCTGCCTGCAACGCAAGAGATGCTGGTGCTATCCCTGGGTCTAGAAAGTCCCCTGGAATAGGAAATGGCAACCCACTCCAGTATTCCTGCCTGGGAAATCCCATGGACAGAGATCGCAAAGAGGCGGACATGTCTTAACCACTGAACAACAACAACAGAACAGTGTAGCGAACAAAAATATAGTTTACTTTGAAATAATTATAAGCTTACAAAAAAAGTTCCAAAAATAGTATATATGGCTACTTCCTGAATGTTCTTCATCCAACTTCCTCTGTTAGTACTGATATTTCACAAACCATGATATAATTACCCAAATTATGTTAACATTAGTACAATAATATTAACTCAAATATCGACTTGACTTCATTATTTTCACCAGTTCTTTTTCACTCACGTCCTTTACCTCTTCCAGGAGCCAATCCAGGATAGCACAGTACATTTCATTGTGGTGTCCTGTCTCTCCCAATCTATGATAGTTCCATAGCCTTTCCTTTTCTTTCATGACCTTGACACTTTCGAAGAGAACTAGGTAATTATTTTATCAAATCTTTCTTGAGTTGGGTTTTTCTAATATTTCCTAATTATTAGATGGAGGACTTGCATCATGTAAGTGATATGCCCTTCTCAATGCATCATATCAAGAAGTACATACTGTTGATTTGTCTTATTACTGGTGATATTAACACTGATCTCTTAATTAAGATACTATCTACTAAGTTTCTCCATGGTAAACAAACTATTTTTACCCTTTAATATTAATAAAACCTGCAATTATTCCATTTTCTTCAAACTTTTGCCCACTAATTTTAGCTTCTATCTGTGGATTATTTTATTAGAAGAGCTCTGGAGTTCTAATGATGGTTTCTCTTTCCCTCTTATCTTCTGCATTTATTAATTAGAATTCTTCTATGGGACATCAGTATTTAATAGAGGCAGGATCCACCATTTATTTATTTGTTCAATTACTTATTGCACTGTGCATGCTCAGTCATGTCACACTCTCTGCAACCTTGTGGACTGTAGCCTGCCATGAGATTTCCCAGGCAAGAACACTGGAATGGGTTTCATTTCCTACTCCAGGGGATCTTCCAGATCCAGGGATCGAACCTGCGTCTCTTGGCTTGGCAGGCAGATTTCTTTACCACTGAGCCACTGGGGAAGCCCTATTGCACTGTGGACTCATGGTTATTTTATTCTATGGGTTATAATTTAATATTATTTATTTTGTTGTTCAAATTATTGGAGCTTTGGTCATTAAGAACTCTTTCAGTTTGGCTCCTCTGTCAGAAGCAAATTTTAAATCATATATCTTGTGTTTCTCCAGCCTCTTGAAAACACTGACTCCACAATCAAATTTCTTAAACTTTGTGTCCCCCCTCTATTGAATGATCTTACATAAATGGCTACTCTCACACCTAAGACCTGCCCCAATGTTTTTATCCCTAGTATTTTCCTGTATGCTTCCTGTAGTCCTGCTTTGTAAATGATTTTTCATCACAAAAGCCCAAGGATAGTCTCTGATAGGAGCTTTGGAAGGTGTGAGGAATAGAGGCGACTAAGCTGACCAAGCACGCGGAAGGCAATGGCACCCCACCCCAGTACTTTTGCCTGGAAAATCCCATGGACGGAGGAGCCTGGTAGGCTCCAGTCCATGGGGTCGCTAAGAGTCGGACACGACTGAGCGACTTCACTTTCACTTTTTTCACTTTCATGCATTGGAGAAGGAAATGGCAACCCACTCCAGTATTCTTGCCTGGAGAATCCCAGGGATGGGGGAGCCTGGTGAGCTTCCGTCTGTGGGGTCGCACAGAGTCGGACACGACTGAAGCAACGCAGCAGCAGCAGCAGCAGCAAGCTGACCAAGCACTCTCTTTTCTGCCAGACAAAGGAGAAAGAATATTTGTTATCCAGCCCATATGCACATACCAGAACTCCTAATAAGTTCTTAACATGCTTTATTTTCTGTATTTCTCATCACTTGCCTTATTGCCTATTTTATAAATGAAGAAATAATTTAAGTGACCTGTCCAAACTAGCACTGCTAGTAAGTACTCTACGTGATGACTTGTCTCCTAGAGTTGGGCCAAGGCTACTTTAGCTCATGTGGGTTATAAAGAATAACTATCCTGGAAACAGAAATGAGAGAAGGAAAATTACAGACGAACAGCTTCATAAAAATAAACAGGGAATGATTATAAAGAGATTGCTCCAATATCCCTAATTTCAACATGAAAACACTTATTTTTGTAGTAATAGGTTTAGTGAGGATACATTTTTAGTGAACAAAAAGATTCCAAAAAGTCAAGAAAACAAATTCTTAAAATTATCACTACAGGGAAAATTACATGTCCTTTCAGTTCTAAGCAGGACTGAAAATGTGGCAGACTTTGATTAAGATCAATTTTGATGTTTTGTCAGGGAGAGGCAGATAGCTCAGGACTTTTTGGGCTGAGGATACCTAATGCTTCTTTGCAATGATGGTGAAAATTAAGCCCTTGATTTTTGAGATCCCTTATTCCAAATTTTACGAAATGACAGATCACCTAGCAATCCATTTCTTTCAAAAGATATAATTACAATTGTCCTATCCTTAATTACTTCAGATACTCATGATTTATTTGAATATGTTGTGAACATACAGTGATTTGTGCTTATTTATCATAATGTGTTTTGAGGCAAGCCTAAAAATATACATATATTATATATGTTTACAGTTTATAGAGTGAAATATTCAAATGCTCCTTTCAAAGCTCATCCTATGCAAGTTGCTTGTAAAGAGTGGATGATGTTAACACATTTCCAAAGGCTGTCAATCTGGGAAGGCTGAAAATGGTAAAGTTTCTTTTGTTGTTCAGTTGTCAGACTCTTTGAGATCCCATTAACTGCAGCATAATAGGCTTCTTTGTCATTCACTATCTCCTGGAGTTTGCTCAAACTCATATACATTGAGTCAGTGATGCCATCGAACTTGTTCATCCTCTGTCACCCCCTTCTCTTGGTTTCAATCTTTAGCAGCATCAGGGTCTTTTCTGATGAGTCGACCCTTTGCATCAGTCACCAAAGTATTGGAGCTTCAGCTTCAGCATCAGTCCATTCAATGATTATTCAGGGTTGATTACCTTTCATACTGACTGATTTGATCTTGTGGTACAAGGGACTCTCAAGAGTCTTCTCCAGCACCATAGTTCAAAAGTGTCAATTCTTTGGCATTCAGCCTTCTTTATGGTCCAACTCTCACATCTGTAAATGACTGCTGGGAAAACCATAGCTTTGACTATATAGACCTTTCTCAGCAAAGTGATGTCTCTGCTTTTTAATACACTGTCTAGTTTAGTCATAGCTATTCTTCCAAGGATCAAGTGTCTTAATTTCGTGACTACAGTCATTGTCCACATTGATTTTGAAGCCCAAGAAAATGAAATCTGACACTGTTTCCACATTTTCCCTATCTGTTTGCCATGAAGTGATGAGACCAGATGCCATAATCTTTGTTTTTTGAATGTTGAGTTTTAAGCCAGCTTTTACACTCTCCTCTTTCACCTTCATCAAGAGACTCTTTAGTTTCTCTTCACTTTCTGCCATTAAAGTAGTATCATCTGCATATCTGAGGTTATTGATATTTCTTCTTGCAGTCTTGCTTCCAGCTTGTGCTTCAGCCAGCCAGAATTTTGTATGATGTACTCTATATATAAGTTAAATAAGTAGGGTGACACTATACAGCCTTGATGTACTCCCTTTCCAATTTGAAACCAGTTCATTGTTCCATGTCTAGTTGTAATTGTTGCTTCTTGACCTGCATACAGGTTTCTCAGGAGGCAGGTAATGTGGTCTGATACTCCTATCTCATTAAGAATATTCCAGGTTTTTTTTTGATCCACACAGTTAAAAGTTTTAGCATAGTCAATGAAGCAGCAGTAGCTTTTTTTTGTTTGTTTGTTTAATTTCCTTGCTTTTTGTATGATACACAGTATGTTGGCAATTTGAGCTCTGGTTCCTTTGCCTTTTCTAAGTTCAGCTTGTATATATGGAAGTTCTATGTCCACATACTTGTTGAAGCCTAGCTTGAAGAATTTTAAGCATAATCTTGCTCACATGTGAAATGAGTGCAATTGTATGGTAATTTGAATATTCTTTGGCATTGCCTTTCTTTGGGAATGGAATGAAAACTGACCTTTTCCAGTCCTGTGGCCATGCTGAGTTTTCCAAATTTGCTGGCATATTGAGTACAGCACATGAACAGCATCCTCTTTTAGGATTTGAAATAGCTCAGCTGCAATCCCATCACCTCTACCAGCTTTGTTCATAGAAATGCTTTCTAAGATCCATTTGACTTCACACTCTAGGATGTCTGGCTCTAGGTAGTGACCACACCATCATATTACCTTGGGTCATTAAGGGCTTTTTTTTTTTCTATAGATCTTCCATGTATTTTTGCCACCTCTTCTTAATCTCTTCTGCTTCTGTTATTTCCTTGCCATTTTTGTCCTTTATTATGCCTATCCTTGCATGAAATTTTCCCTTGGTATCTCCAGTTTTCTTGAAGAGATCTCTAGTCTTTCCCATTCTATTGTTTTCCTCTGTTTTTTTGCATTGTTTACTTAAGAAGACTTTCTTATCCTGCTTGCTATTCTCTGTTATTCTGCATTTATTTGGTTATATCTTTCCCTTTCTCCTTTGCCTTTCATGTCTCTTCTTTTCTCAGCTATTTGTAATGCCTACTCAGATAACCATTTTGCCTTCTTGCATTTCTTTTTCTTGGGAATGGTTTAAGAACCTTCGTCCACAGTCCTTTAAGCACTCTGTCTACCAGATCTAGTACGTTGAATCTATTTGTCACCTCCACTATATAGTCATAAGGGATTTGATTTAGGTCATATCTGAATGAACTAGTGGTTTTAGGGAAAACCATTTTCTTCAATTTGAGCCTGGAGTTTGCAGTAAGGAGCTGATGGTTGGAGTCAGTCAGCTCCAGGTCTTGTTTCTCTAGGGAATTTTCACAGCGCAGGGAAAAGTAGTACAGAAATGAAGAAGAAATGTGATGTGCTATGATGCTATCTTACATAAAATTCACAGGAGAAATATTTGAGCTGCAGTGTACCACATCTTAAGGTATGTCTATGTGTGAAGCCTGTATGTATGGGAATTCTGTTATAGATTCTGAAATGAAGAGAAATAATCTGTCTTATTTTGCTCCCTAGAATTGCTGCCTCTCCACAGAATTATCGTTTCCAAAGTCTACAGCCAGATTTCAGAAGAGTGTGACTTAATTGGATTAGATCTTTGAGGGATCTATATAAGAAAAGCATTTAATGTATCTTAAAGAATAACATGAACACTAGGACATTTTGAAAGGACTGTGTCAAAGTGAAGAGTGTAAGATTTTCAGGCAGGAGGAACAACTTAAAGTGGGAAAGCATGAACCCTATATAAGGAGTAGAGTGCATATAATGAGATTTAAGTTCAGAAAGCAGTACCTAATGAGAACACCAAACTAAGGAATTCACATTTTATTCTATAAGCAGAAAATGTCATCAAGATTTTTTTTTTTTTTAAATAGTGGAATAGTGGAAGGACAAGATCAGAAGTATACTATAAAAATGTGAATGTGACCCCAAGATACACTAGAGAGAGAAGATATAAGGAGGAAGAACAATTAGAAAGTTAGTCTAGGTAAGTGATAATAAATATTTTGAACATTAGTTAGAGACTGGAATGGGCAAGCTGGAAGGGGACAGTGCCACTGAGTTAAAAGCTGCAGGAATAAATTATATATAATTTATATACTGCAGAGTTAGTAAATTTTTTTTAATTTAAAGAAGCTAGTAAGTTATTTTTTTTCATACTGATAGGAAAAAGTGAATCTATCAAGCTATCAAAGAATCTAAAAGCTTTTCATATAATTTTTACAAATAATTTAAAATGTATATTTAACAACCACATTTTAAAAATGGATGAAAATCAGTTGTTCATTAAGAGGCCAGTAGGATTGACTTGAATGTATAATCCATATTGATATTTTTATTCTGAATCTCTAATATGTGTTATCTATTTTTATAGTAATTTTTATAGTATTTTTCTATTTTTATAGTATTCATTTGCCAATTTAGTGTGTAGTGAGATGTAAAGTTTTACTGAAATTTTAATTTTATCATTAACAACTTTTATATTTGTTTATCATATACCTACAATTATATTCTAAGATTATTTTTTCAGGAGAGGAAAGAACAGCATATAAAGTCTATACTTTTAATTTCCCCATGGCACCTGAGAGAGCTGGTTAACTATAGCAGATGAGCATTAATATATGCTTATTTTAACAGATTGCACCAACAATTAAATTGATATCAAAGAGTAAGAATTCTTTTTCAGTGTAGTAGGTATAACAGCAGCAATTATAATGAATTTATTTTCTTTATTGTACTAAACTTTATGAGTATTCATGTTTGGGAAAATTCATTTTTATTTCAAATGAAATCTTAATTCTCTCTTTGAAACAATTCATGACAGAAACTTGAAGTGTTATATTTTCATTTTTATATCTAATTATATGGGTCAGGAGTGATCACTCACGACAGATCAAACAGGTTAACATTTTAAAACCCCTTACAGTAAAAGTGAGTTCTCTAAGATTTATGCAGGAGGAATGTTAGCTATCAGGATCAAACTCCCTAAAGTTAAGAAGGTAAAAATATGTCAAAGCATATGAATGCAAGTACATTCCTACTAAACTCTTTTGCTATAGATTGACATTCTTTACAAATACATTTTTGCTTCAGTTCAGTTCAGTCTCTCAGTTGTGTCCGACTCTTTGCATGATTCGCAGCACACCAAGCCTTCCTGTTCATCACCAACTCCCAGAGTTCACTCAGACCACGTCCATCGAGTCAGTGATGCCATCCAGCCATCTCATCCTCTGGCGTCCCCTTCTCCTCCTGCCCCCAATCCCTCCCAGCATCAGAGTCTTTTCCAATGAGTCAGCTCTTCCTGTGAGGTGACCAAAGTACTGGAGTTTCAGCTTTACCATCATTCCTTCAAAGGAACACCCAGGGCTGATCTCCTTTAGAATGGACTGGTTGGATCTCCTTGCAGTCCAAGGGACTCTCAAGAGTCTTCTCCAACACCACAGTTCAAAAGCATCAATTCTTGGGCGCTCAGCTTTCTTCACAGTCCAACTCTCACATCCATACATGACCACTGGAAAAACCATAGCCTTGACTAAATGGACCTTTGTTGGCAAAGTAATGTCGCTGCTTTTCAATATGCTATCTAGGTTGGTTATAACTTTCCTTCCAAGGAGTAAGTGTCTTTTAATTTCATGGCTGCAGTCCCCATCTGCAGTGGTTTTGGAGCCCAGAAAAATAAAGTCAGCCACTGTTTCCCCATCTATTTCCCATGTAGTGATGGGACCAGATGCCATGATCTTAGTTTTCTGAATGTTGAGCTTTAAGCCAACTTTTTCACTCTCCTCTTTCATTTGCATCAAGAGGCTTTTGAGTTCCTCTTCACTTTCTGCCATAAGGGTGGTGTCATCTGCATATCTGAGGTTATTGAATATTTCTCCCAACAATCTTGATTCCAGCTTGTGCTTCTTCCAGCCCAGCGTTTCTCATGATGCACTCTGCATGTCAATTAAATAAGCAGGGTGACAATATACAGCCTTGACGCACTCCTTTTCCTATTTGGAACCAGTCTGTTGTTCCATGTCCAGTTCTAGCTGTTGCTTCCTGACCTGCATATAGGTTTCCCAAGAGGCAGGTCAGGTGGTCTGGTATTCCCATCTCTTGAAGAATCTTCATGTTTATATATACACCTTCCTACCTCACTGTGAATCTGGAAATGCAGAATAACTAGATCTCATGTTTTAGATGGGAGAACTTTATCAAACCGCTTGATTTGAAGTTCAGTTCAGCTCAGTCGTGTCTGACTCTGCAACCCCATGGACAGCAGCACGCCTTTCTATCACCAACTCCCGAAGTTTACTCAGACTCATGTTCATTGAGTCAGTGAAGCCATCCAACCACTTCATCCTCTGTCATCCCCTACTCCTCCCGCTTTCAGTCTTTCCCAGCATCAGGGTCTTTTCAAATGAGTCAGTTCTTCGCATCAGGTGGCCAAAGTAGCTGATTTGAAGTAGCTACATGATAATCCTCCCTGGGTACAAGCAATGGTCTCAAAATAATTAATCCATGCTGCTGCTGCTAAGTCGCTTCAGTTGTGTCCGACTCTGTGTGACCCCATAGACGGAAGCTCACCAGGCTCCCCTGTCCCTGGGATTCTCCAGGCAAGAACACTGGAGTGGGTTGCCATTTCCTTCTCCAATGTATGAAAGTGAAAAGTGAAAGTGAAGTCACTCAGTCGTGTCCAACTCTCAGCGACCCCATGGACTGAGATTCTCCGTCCATGGGATTCTCCAGGCAAAAGTACTGGGGTGGGGTGCCATTGCCTTCCCCGAATTTATCCATAAAAACACATATATATCTATTCCTTATGAAAAGTGAATTCAATGTCACTGTTCCCTCTTCCCCATAAAAAACAGACATTGATTAGCACCAACCCAAACACCTGCCCCCCAAATTAGTTTGCAGTTGGCAGTCATTACTTTGACCTCCAAGACATTGCAAGGAGCACTTTTGGCTTCTGTTTACATATTAAACAAACTGAATAAATATTAAGCACAGCATAAGAAAAACTATTCCCTTACAGACCTGGAACAAAAGAAGCCTATGTTCCAGAGATTTACTAAGAAAAATATTTGTACTGTACGAGGTACTGTTGGATTTACATATATAAGTCACGGTTACTCTTCTTAAAGGGCTTCCAAAGAAGCAGAGATAAAGCATGTATGCAAACCACTGTGATACAAAGCAGAACCTGCTGACATCACTTCATGAGATTAGAAGTGATCATAAATGCTACAACAGTTCAAAGAAGGAAGGCATCAATTCCAATTGGGCTTATCACATAAGAGTCCTTAGGAAAAGTAGGAGTTGAGCTGGGCAGCAAAACCTGGTAGGATTTAGAAAGCTAAATATCAGGAGATTGGGAACTCCAGGTGTGAGAATAACAAGACTAAGTCACAAATATGAAAGAATCTAATTGAATTTGTGGTACTGAAGGAGCTAGGCCTACTTTTGTTGTTTTCTAAGCAGTCACAGATTTAGATTTTAAATAATGCTTTTGGTCCTCAGCTACACCTGGTGACACACCCCATCATTCAGTTCTCATTTTCTGATTCTTGCCTCCATCCTTGGCTTGCCTTACCAGCCTGATTTGCTGTTTAGTCCCCTCCTTTGACTTTGGCTCCTATTACTGATGACTTTTCAACTTATAATGCTTATCACTGAACTATTTCTCCCTCTCCTCACTGGCCTATTGCCTTTTGGCAAACTCATAAGCATAATGAAATGGCATACATTTCATTCACTTTTGTTGTTCGGTCACTAATTCATGTCAGACTCTTTGTGACCCCATGAACCACAGGCTTCTCTGTCCATCACTATCTCACGGAGTTTGCTCAAACTCATGTCCATTGAATCAGTAACGCCATCCAACCATTTCATCCTCTGTCACCCCCTTCTCCTCTTGCCTTCAATTTTTCCTGGCATCAAGGTCTTTTCTAATGAGTCAACTCTTCACATCAGGTGGCCAAAGTACTGGAGCTTCAGCTTCAGGATCAGTCCTTCCAATGAATAATCAGGGTTGATTTCCTTTAGGATTCACTGGTTTGATCTTGCTTTCCAAGGGACTCTCAAGAGTCTTCTCCAGCACCACATTTCAAAAGTGTCAATTCTTCAGCACTCAGCCCTCTTTATGGTTCAACTCTCACATCCATACATGACTATAGGAAAAACCATAGCTTTCACAAGACAGACCTGTGTCAGCAAAGTGATGTCTCTGCTTTTTAAAATGCTGTCTAGGTTTGTCATAGCTATTCTTCCAAGCAGCAAGTGTCTTTTAATTTTGTGGATGCAGTCACCATCCACAGTGATTTTAGAGCCCAAGAAAATGAAATCTGACACTGTTTCCACATTTTCCCCATCTATTTGCCATCAAGTCATAGGACTGGATGCCATGATCTTCATTTTTTGAATGTTGAGTTTTAAGCCAGCTCTTTCACTTTCCTCTTTCACCTTCATCAAGAAGTTCTTTAGATCCTCTTCACTTTCAGCCATTAAAGTGGTATCATCTGCCTATCTGAAGTTGTTGATATTTCTCATGGTATGCTAAATTAAGTCCCTTGTTGGGAAGACATAATTTTGTATAGCTGGGTTGTGAGAAACAAGACTTAAATATTAAGAAAAAACAGAGGAAATCAAATCATATGGGTTTTAGTCAATAGGTCATAATTAATCCAATTTTCCCCATGCTTTCCTATAATCTATACTGTATTTCACTTATTTTTGCTTTAAATTGACTGATTTTTAAAATTTTGTATTCATTTCCACATTGTTGTTCAATCACTCAATTGTGTCCAACTCTTTGCAATCCCATGGACTGCAGCACGTCAGGCCTCCCTGTCCTTCACCATCTCTCAGAACTTGTTCAAACTCATGTCCATTGAGTCAATGATGTCATTCAATCATCTTGTCCTCTGTCATCCCCTTCTCCTTCTGCCTTCAATCCTTTCCACTGAGTCAACTCTCTGCATCAGGTGGCCAAAGAATTGGAGCTTCAGCAACAGTCCTTTCAGTGAATAACCAGGGTTGATTTCCTTTACGATTGATTGGTTTGAACTTCTTGCTGTCAAGGGACTCTCAAGAGTCTTCTCTAGCACCATAGTTTGAAGGCATACTTTCTTTGGCACTCAGCCTTTTTTATTGTCCAGCTCTCACATCTATACATAAATCTAGGCACACTACTGGAAAAAACCATAGCTTTGACTATATGGACCTTTGTTGGCAAAGTAACGTCTCTGCTTTATAATATGCAGTCTAGGTTAGTCCTTGTTTTACTTCCAAGAACAACCATCTTTTAATTTCATGGCTGCAGTCACCATCCAAAGTGATTTTGAAACCTAAGAAAATAAAGTCTGTCACTGTTTCCAGTGTTTCCCCATCTATTTGCCATGAAGTGATGGGACCAGATGCCATGATCTATGTTTTTTGAATGTTGAGTTTTAAGCCAGCTTTTTTCACATAATCATTGAATTAAGACAATTTCTATTTCCATGATTATAAATATGTTGCTATTTAAAATATTTTCCCATTTTAAACCAATGTTATATGTTTTATTTTTTGGTAAATATAGTTATAATTAATGGGCAGCTACCAAAGCTATAGCTAGATAATTTTAACAAGATTAACCTTATAGTGGTATACAGGGTGATTGGAGATAGGCAAATAGAAGATTAAGGTAAACATATAGTTATGAGTTACTAAAGACCTGTATTAGAGTTTTCACTGAAAGAATAAAAGGAAATGTGATAGGGAATCAGTAGGTCTTAGTGATAACCTGAAGTGGTTGGCAAGTTTAAATGGTTAATATGATACCAAATTTTGAGTCTTAACGCCTTGAAAATGATGGCACAATCAATAAAAATGGGATTATTTGAAGGAAGCACTGATCTGTGAGAAAAAAATGACTAGTTTAGTTTTGGAGTTATTAAACTCAGGATCTGGTAGACAGGATGTTGGAAGTTAAGGACTAGAGTTCCAAACTGATGCTGACCTCAGGGTCAGTTGCTTAGTGATGATGGTTGTAACTATGGGAACAGCTGAGGGCTCTGAGGGGGAGTATGTAGAAAGAAAATAGCAGATGATTGAAGAGAGAACCTTGATGGGAACCCTCTATTTATGGTGTGGAAGGAAGAACAAGAGGCAGCAATAGTGACAGAGAAACAATGATCCATCATGTAAAGGAAGAATCAGTGTAGTGTGTTCCTGTGCTTATTAAGGAAGTATAGCATCTAAAGATGGAGTTGCAGCTAAAAATGTTAGTTTTGAGCATCTGAGAATCTTCTGAATGCTTTTGAACAAATTGGGCAAGAGGAAGGGAAAGAAAGTGATCTTGTCAGAATGCCAAGACTTGATCAAACACACAAACTAGAAGAGTTGGAAACGGGCAGTTGGTGATAAGGATATCTGAGAGCAAGTAGCCTGATAAAGGAACTATGGTTCAAACAGAGACTAATGAAGAGTAGGACAGGGAAAAGTTTGACTTCAGTCAGGGAGGACACAGGATAATGGAACTGTAATCAAGGTCAGATACAGTCATGAGACAGTATAGAGGTACAGACAGGATAGAGATACAGTAACCAATATTATACAAAATTGAGGGTTGGTCAGAGGAACACGGCTAAGTTCAGTTCAGTTCAGTAGTTCAGCCATGTCCAACTCTTTGTGAGTCCATGGACTGCAGCATGTAAGGCTTCGCTGTACATCACCAACTCCAGGAACTTGCTTAAAAGCATGTCCATTGAGTTGCGGATGCTATCCAACCATCTCATCCTCAGTCATCCCCTTCTCCTCCTGTCTTCAATCTTCCCAGCATCAGGGTCTTTTCCAATGAGTCAGCTCTTCACATTGGGTGGCCAAACTGTTGGAGTTTCAGCTTCAGCATCAGTCTTCCAGTGAATATTCAGGACTGATTTCCTTTATTGACTGGTCTGATCTCATTGCAGTCCAAGGAGCTCTCAAGAGTCTTCTCTAATACCACAGTTCAAAAGCATCAATTCTTCAGCACTCAGCTTTCTTTACCTGTCCAACTCTCACATCCACACAAGACTACTGGAAAAACCGTAACTTTGACTGGATGGACCATTGTTGACAAAGTAATGTCTCTGCTTTTTAATACATGGTCTAGGTTCAGATCAGATCAGTTGCTCAGTCGTGTCCGACTCTTTGCGACCCCATGAATCGCAGCACGCCAGGCCTCCCTGTCCATCACCAACTCCCGGAGTTCACTCAGACTCACGTCCATGAAATCAGTGATGCCATCCAGCCATCTCATCCTCTGGCGTCCCCTTTTCCTCTTGCCCTGAATCCCTCCCAGCATCAGAGTCTTCTCCAATGAGTCAACTCTTTGCAGGAGGTGGACAAAGTACTGGAGTTTCAGCTTTAGCATCACTCCTTCCAAAGAAATCCCAGGGCTGATCTCCTTTAGAATGGACTGGTTGGATCTCCAAGGGACTCTCAAGAGTCTTCTCCAACACCACAGTTCAAAAGCATCAATTCTTTGGCGCTCAGCCTTCTTCACAATCCAACTCTCACATCCATACATAACCACAGGGAAAACCATAGCCTTGACTAGACAAACCTTTGTTGGCAAAGTAAAATCTCTGCTTTTCAATATGCTATCTAGGTTGGTCATAACGTTCCTTCCAAGGAGTAAGCGTCTTTTAATTTCATGGCTGCAGTCACCATCTGCAGTGATTTTGGAGCCCAGAAAAAGAAAGTCTGACACTGTTTCCACTATTTCCCCATCTATTTCCCATGTAGTGATGGGACCGGAAGCCATGATCTTCCTTTTCTGAATGTTGAGCTTTAAGCCAACTTTTTCACTCTCCACTTTCACTTTCATCAAGAGGCTTTTTAGTTCCTCTTCACTTTCTGCCATAAAGGTGATGTCATCTGCATATCTGAGGTTATTGATATTTCTCCCAGCAATCTTGATTCCCACTTGTGTTTTTTCCAGTCCAGTGTTTCTCATGATGTACTCTACATAGAAGTTAAATAAATAGGGTGACAATATACAGTCTTGACGAACTCCTTTTCCTATTTGGAACCAGTCTGTTGTTCCATGTCCAATTCTAACTGTTGCTTCCTGACTTGCATACAGATTTCTCAAGAGGCAGATCAGGTGGTCTGGTATTCCCATCTCTTTCAGAATTTTCCACAGTTTGCTGTGATCCACACAGTCAAAGGCTTTGGCATAGTCAATAAAGCAGAAATAGATGTTTTTCTAGAAGTCTCTTGCTTTTTCAATGATCCAGCAGATGTTGGCAATTTGATCTCTGGTTCCTCTGCCTTTTCTAAAACCAGCTTGAACATCTGGAATTTCACGGTTCACATATTGCTGAAGCCTGGCTTGGAGAATTTCAAGCATTACTTTACTAGTGTGTGAGATGAGTGCAATTGTGTGGTAGATTGAGAATTCTTTGGCATTGCCTTTCTTTGAGACTGGAATGAAAACTGACCTTTTCCAGCCCTGTGGCCACTGCTGAGTTTTCCAAATTTGCTGGCATATTGAGTGCATCACTTTCATAGCATCATCTTTCAGAATTTGAAATAGCTCAACTGGAATTCCATCACCTCCACTAGCTTTGTTTGTAGTGATGCTTCCTAAGGCCCACTTGACTTCACATTCCAGGATGTCTGGCTCTAAGTCAGTGACCACACCATCGTGATTATCTGGGTCATGAAGATCTTTTTCATACAGTTCTTCTGTGTATTCTTGCCACCTCTTCTTAATATCTTCTGCTTCTGTTAGGTCCATACCATTTCTGTCCTTTATTGAGCCCATCTTTGCATGAAATGTTCCTTTGGTATCTCTGATTTTCTTGAAGAGATCCTTAGTCTTTCCCATTCTGTTGTTTTCCTCTGTTTCTTTGCATTGATCGCTGAAGAAGGCTTTCTTATCTCTTCTTGCTATTCTTTGGAACTCTGCATTCAGATGTTTATATCTTTCCTTTTCTCCTTTGCTTTTTGCTTCTCTTCTTTTCACAGCTATTTGTAAGGCATCCCTAGACAGCCATTTTGCTTTTTTGCATTTCTTTTCCATGGGGTGGTCTTGATCCCTGTCTCCTGTACAATGTCACGAACCTCATTCCATAGCTCATCAGGCACTCTATCTATCAGATCTAGGCCCTTGAATCTATTTCTCACTTCCACTGTATAATCATAAGGGATTTGATTTAGGTCATACCTGAATGGTCTAGTGGTTTTCCCTACTTTCTTCAATTTAAGTCTGAATTTGGCAATAAGCAGTTCATGGTCTGAGCCACAGTCAGCTCCTGGTCTTGTTTTTGCTGACTGTATAGAGCTTCTCCATCTTTGGCTGCAAAGAATATAAGCAATCTGATTTCGGTGTTACTTAAGCGAAACCCAAGTAAGACGGTAGGTGTGGCATAAGGGCATCAGAGGGCAAACACACTGAAACCATACTCATAGAAATCTAGTCAATCTAATCACACTAGGACCACAGCCTTGTCTAACTCAATGAAACTAAGCCATGCCATGTGGGGCCATCCAAGATAGGCGGGTCATGGTGGAGAGGTCTGACAGAATGTGGTCCACTGGAGAAGGGAATGACAAACCACTTCAGTAGTCTTGCCTTGAGAACCCCATGAACAGTATGAAAAGGCAAAATGATAGGATACTGAAAGAGAAACTCCCAGGTCAGTAGGTGCCCAATATGCTACTGGAGATCAGTGGAGAAATAACTCCAGAAAGAATGAAGGGATGGAGCCAAAGCAAAAAGAATACCCAGCTGTGGATGTGACTGGTGATACAAGCAAGGTCTGATGCTGTAAAGAGTAATATTACATAGGAACCTGGAATGTCAGGTCCATGAATCAAGGCAAATTGGAAGTGGTCAAACAAGAGATGGCAAGAGTGAATGTCGACATTCTAGGAATCAGCAAACTGAAATGGACTGGAATGGGTGAATTTAACTCAGAGGACCATTATATCTACTACTGCGGGCAGGAATCCCTCAGAAGAAATGGAGTGGCCATCATGGTCAACAAAAGAGTCTGAAATGCAGTATTTGGATGCAATCTCAAAAACAACAGAATGATCTGTTCGTTTCCAAGGCAAACCATTCAATATCACAGTAATCCAAGTCTATGCCCCAACCGCTGAAGAAGCTAAAGTTGAACGGTTCTATGAAGACCTCCAAGACCTTTTAGAACTAACACCCCAAAAAGATGTCCTTTTCATTATAGGGGACTGGAATGCAAAAGTAGGAAGTCAAGAAACACCTGGAGTAACAGGCAAATCTGGCCTTGGAATACGGAATGAAGCAAGGCAAAGACTAATAGAGTTTTGCCAAGAAAATGCACTGGTCATAACAAACACCCTCTTCCAACAGCACAAGAGAAGACTCTATACATGGACATCACCAGATGGTCAACACCGAAATCAGATTGATTATATTCTTTGCAGCCAAAGATGGAGAAAGATGGTCTAGGTTTGTCATAGCTTTTCTTCCAAGGAGCAAGGATCTTTTAATTTCATGGCTGCAGTCATGATCTTCAGTGACTTTGGAGCCCCCCAAATAAAAAAAGTCTTTCACTGGTTCCATTGTCTCCCCATCTATTTGCCATGAAGTGATGGGACCAGATGCCTTGATTTAGTTTTCTGAATATTGAGTTCTAAGCCAACATTTTCACTCTCATCTTTCACTTTCATCAAGAGGCGCTTTAGTTCTTCACTTTCTGCCAGAAAGGTTGTGTTATCTGTGTATCTGAGGTTATTGATATTTCTCCTGGCAATCTTGATTTCAGCTTGTGCTTCATCCACCCTGGCATTTTGCATATTGTACTCTGCCTATAAGTTAAATAAGCCAGGTGACAATATACAGCCTTGACGTATTCCTTTCCCAATTTGCAACCAGTCTGTTGTTCCACGTCCAGTTCTAACTGTTGCTTTTTGACATGCATACAGGTTTCCCAGGAAGCAGGTAAGGTGGTCTGGTATTCCCATCTATTGAAGCATTTTCCACAGTTTGTTGTGGCCCACACAGTCAAAGGCTTTGGTGTAGTCAATAAAGCAGAAATAGATGTTTTTCTGGTATTCTCTTGCTTTTTCAATGATCCAGCAGATGTAGGCAATTTGGTCTTTGGTTCCTCTGCCCTTTCTAAATCCAGTGTGAACATCATGGAAGTTCACCATTCATGTACTGTTGAAGCCTATCTTGGAGAATTTTGAGCATTACTTTGCTAGCATGTGAGATGAGTGCAATTGTGTAGTAGTTTCAACATTCTTTGGCATTGCCTTTCTTTGGGACTTGTATGAAAACTGACATTTTCCAGTCCTATGCCACTGTTGAATTTTCCAAATTTGCTGGCATATTGAGTGCAGCACTTTCACAGCATCATCTTTTAGGTTTTGAAATAACTCAACTGGAATTCCATCACCTTCACTAGCTTTGTTCATAGTGATGCTTCCTCAGGTCCACTTGACTTCACATTCCAGGATGTCTGGCTCTAGGTGAGTGATCACACTATTGTGGTTTCCTGGGTCATGATCTTTTTTGTATAGTTCTTCTGTGTATTCTTGCCACCTCTTCTTCATATCTTCTGCTTCTGTTAGGTCCATACTGTTTCTGTCCTTTATTGAGCCCATCTTTGCATGAAATGTTCCCTTGGTATCTCTAATTTTCTTGAAGAGATCTCTAGTCTTCCCCATTCTATTGTTTTCCTCTATTTCTTTACATTCATCATTGAGGAAGGTTTTCTTATCTCTCCTTGTTATTCTTTGGAACTGTGCATTCCCTGGTCTTAATCTGAAATGAGGTCTATGTATCAGCAAGTTTGACTTTACACTGGCCACTTGGGATCCTGAAAGAGGACTTTTTTTTCCCACCTACTAAAGAGATTTCCCAGTTCCTAGAATGGGATTTAGATGACATCTAAGAATCACATGACATTATATTGGGAGGGAGGGATGCTGCATAAACTGGAGACTCAGCATGGGTATCCTCATTACAGCTTAGTATAGTTAGTATCAAAACCAGAAATAGAGATTGCATTTTGAAATTCTTTTTGCACTAATCACATGAGAACAGTGAGATCAAGGAAAATAAGAAAGATCATTCATAATGGTGATAGTTGCTGTAGGTGCTCTCAGAAGAGTAGATTCATGAGAACCCAGACAGGACCCTACACAGAAGTTCAGAGGAATGAGGGTGAAAGAGTCCCCCCTTGGGGTGACTAAACATGCTAATGCCTTAGCAGATAATGAATAATCATCTACAGAATGTTCTTAAAACCCCCACAAAAAGGTGTTCTGAGTTTTTGATTTGTTTTTGTAATATTAGTACTATATATTTAATGCTCAGATCAGCACTGATAGAGCCCTGATAGAATCATTTCCAGAAAAAACACTAACTTGAATATATCCTCACCTTCCAGGGACTGTTTGGATCTGAGTGGCCAATTCATGGTATTTTTCTGAGAGGTTGAATAGCAATTGCCCTGTCACCACTATTCTATTACTAGTGTCAGTGTGTATTTTATTAATCAAGGGACCAGAAGATAAACTGCCAAAAGTTAAGCTCTGTTTCTCTGGACTTTGTTGTTTAGTGAAAGTTCTTTTCCTTCCAGGAAGAGGCTTGCCCTCCTAACCACTAGAACTAGGGCTGAGTCCTAATGTTTTGTATTCTTGCCTTGAGATAATTGTAGAACAAGGGGGAAATAGGCTGCCTCTGTGGAGTCACTGAGTCTTATGTAAGGCAATAGAATAAAGGACCACGCGGTGGGTTTTTGTACTACTCTCCAATAACGAAAAACAGTTAGAACTGGACATGGAATAACAGACAGGCTCAAAATTGGGAAAGGAGTACATCAAGGTTGTATATCATCACCCTGCCTAAATAACTCATATGCAGAGTACATCATGCAAAATGCTGGGCTGGATGAAGCACAAGCTGGAATCAAGATTGCTGGGAGAAGTATCAGTAACCTCAGATATGCAGATGACTCCACCCTTATGACAGAAAGTGAAGAGGAACTGAAAAGCCTCTGGATAAGGTGAGAGAGGAGAGTGAAAAAGCTGGCTTAAAACTCAGCATTCAAAAAAACAAAGATCATAGCATCTGGCCCCATCCCTTCATGGGAAATAGATGGGGAAACAGTGGAAACAGTAACAGACTTTATTTTCTTGCACTCCAAAATCACTGTGGGCAGTAACTGCAACCATGAAATTAAAAGACAATTGCTCCTTGAAAGAAAAGCTATGACCAACCAAGACAGCGTATTATAAAGCAGAGACATTACTTTGCTGACAAAGTTCTGTATAGTCAAAGCTATGATTTTTCCAATAGTCACCTATGGATGTGAGAGTTGGACCATAAAGAATGCTGAGCACCAAAGAATTGATGCTTTTGAATTGTGGTGTTGGAGAAGACTCTTGAGAGTCCCTTGGACTGTAAGGAGATCCAACCAGTCCATTCTAAAGGAGATCAGTCCTGGGTGTTCATTGAAAGGACTGATGCTAAAGCTGAAGCTCCAGTACTTTGGCCACCTGATGCGAAGAGCTGATTCATTAGAAAAGACCTTGAAGGCAGGAGGAGAAGGGAATGACAGAGGATGAGACAGTTGAATGGTGTCATTGACTCAACATGAGTTTGAGGAAGCTCTGGAAGATGGTGAAGGACAGGGAAGCCTGACAGGCTGTGGTCCATGGGGTCACAAACGGTTGAATACAACTGAGCAACTGAACAACAACTAAGAATGAACTGTGTAATGAAAAGGTCATCAAGTCCTCCAATATCTAGTTTGTCCTTAGTGGCCCCAGAGCCCATATGTGGAGGCCAGGCTAAATCTCCTGCTTCTAGAACACCAGCATCTCTATCCTAATCTCTAAAAAACCTGTTATTGGTAAGAGGAGTTGGTGTAAAAATTACAATTTCCTGACATCTCTAATTCTTGCTCCCCCACAATTTCCCACCAACTGAGTTACTTAAAAATGGTGTAAGGTGACTTTGGACCAGTTTTATGTAGAACAAGAAATACAGGGACAAACTCATATATGTTTTCTAATATAACTGGGAACAAAGAATGATAGGCAATAAAATACTTCTCCAGTCAGTTTGGTCCTTGTGAGTGTATAGGCACTAGACTATTTACATCACTTAAAATATAATGAATTTTGAACATGAAAACAAAGCACTTTTTAATTCTCCCATCACTGGGATATTGGTTCTGCCTTGGTGTTAGGAGTCAGTTAAAGACACACAGCAACAAGAATATTTTATAGTGTCAAAGCCATGTTGAATTTATTTCTTTTAATTGTATTCTATACTCCTCTTTTATAAGCATGCCCATATAAAATGGTACATAATATTTAATGAACACAGGCCTATAAGATCTTCTGGTTTTAAATTCTAAGTTTGCACATGAATGAAGTTCAATAAAATTATTTTATTGGTGTAAAAGCATGCACCCACAGATGCTTCCCCATTTCTTTGCAGTTTAATTTTTTTAAACACAGAATCAGCTGTGGAAATGGAAACCGAGTAATTAGTGTTGCCTGTCTCACAAGCAAAGTCTACTTGCCAAATTTACAGCTAAAAATGCTGCTCCAATCAATTCTAACTGTGTCTTCACATCATGTTTTTCATCCCTATCTCATTCTTTTGTTAATTAAATAAGATTTGTTATTTTCTGGCTCTGCCATTCAAAGAGCTCACAGAACTTGGCTAGTTCAAAATTCAAAGGCTTTGTACTATTTTTATATTGAAAAAGAATCAATTTATTTAAGTAAGAGATTATGTGCAGAGAGCTATAGTCTAATCAGAGGCCTGAGGGCTTTGAAATATTAAGTTATATTTCTGTTTCAAGTTATTCTTCTTATCAGTCTTTTTTCCCCACATTGAATTGTGATCTGAGTAGAGACTGCCTTTAGAAATGGCTTAAATGACAGGAGATGATCACCAAGAAATAGAAAGGTTGATAAACAGCATTTGTGCAGATGGGGCAACTAAAAAGTAAAAGTACATTAATGCACTTTAATAATACATATTCAATTATGACTCACCTGGACCATTGTCAGTAAATGACAAGAGCAACCTGTGTGCTTGCCCTTTTAACAGGCAGCTCACCTGCCCTCTTTAACTGCTCTGTTCAAACAATACCAAGTGGTCATGTGTCAAAGCTTGTTTTTAAGTCCCTTTCCTCTTCCTCATTCATTTTGGCATGCAGGCTACACAATCTTGTCTGACTGACCTTCCTCTTTTATTTTGTTCTAAGAGCTCTTGCCTGAACTTGAATTTTGATTTATTAATTTATTTATTTCATCCACTGAAGCCCATGTTTAGTGCTGTGAACCAAGATTGCCTTTTAAAATAGAATAGCAACTGAAGACAGAGAAGTAACATAGCTATAAATGCTTCTTGAAACTGGAAGATGTAGTCTTTTGACTATTTTTTGTGAGAAAAAAAAAATTTCCTGTATCATTTGCATTTTGCTAAAAGCATTTTGCTTAAATGCCTGAAAGTATCTAGGGTGAAACAAGTACTAACATCTTCTCAGAAACACTAGTAATGTAAAACTAGCAACAAAATGAATTCTCCTTTAGCTGTTTGGTCTGTCAGATCAGCTGAGCATACTCAGTGTAGTGTACAAAGGTGCAGCCATCTTGCTTCAACTGACAGGAGTGTGTTCAGCAAAGACAACTGGTACATGAGCTTAGAGGTGGATGTGACCGTGTGTAGTCTGGCAGCCAGATCACGCCTTCACTCTAAGTGCTGGGTAGTGATGAACTGCATCACATCAGTGATGCCTAAGCAGGACTAATGCAGAGGAATTAACAGCTAGAGAATTTTTTGTCCATTTCTTGATTTTCTGCAAGCTTACTACTTGGTCTAATGGGAGGGATTGGGGGCAGGAGGAGAAGGGGACGCCAGAGGATGAGATGGCTGGATGGCATCACTGACTTCATGGACGTGAGTCTGAGTGACCTCCGGGAGTTGGTGATGGACAGGGAGGCCTGGCGTGCTGCGATTCATGGGGTCGCAAAGAGTCGGACCCAACTGAGCAACTGAATTGAACTGTCCTGTTTTTGATAGAGGAAGGATGAAAAGTATACCTTTCTGTAACAATAATGGTAGGGAATGGAGACATAGTATCTGCTTCTACCTTGGTCCTTGAGAAAAACACTTTGTGTCCATTCCCCTTATCATTCAGAACCAGTCTTCCTGACTCATCCATTCCTTTATTCTTCATTACTTCCTCCCTATATTTGTTGATTGTTTTTGCTCTTTTCTTTTGTGGTGTATCTGCTCCTTGGCCCTAAAACCAGATTTGGTGTCCCCAGGTTTACACTTGAACTCTGCTGAATGAAGTTTATTCTTGCCTTTGGCTTCAATCAATTCAACGTTCCTGCCCTCAAACCTAGCCCTTCTTTAAAACTGCTTAGCTGGATTTCCATCTGAGACATTCTAGCCTTCCCTTAATGTAGCGGTCAGCAAACTATATAGCCTTTGGACCAAGAGTGGGCCACAGCCAGTTATTGTAAAGAAAGATTTTATTGGAACACAGCTATGCCTATCTATTTACATATTGTCTATGGATAATTTTACACTCTAATGGCAGAACTGAATAGTGGCAACAGAGACCATATGGGCTATAAAACTTCTTTACAAAAAAAAAAAGCACACTAGCTCCTGCTCTAGAGACTTTGAACAGGAAGGCAAAGAGCTGAATTTTCCCCCACTTAATTCAGACAACTGTATCATGTCTCCTCATATATTGGAGGCCATTCCTAAGCCAGAAATGAACTCCAATTTTTCTTAAAATAATAGTTAGATAAAGTATCTAGTTCTTTAGGTCATAACTGTATTCCCCCTGTGTGGTACTTACATATATTGAAACTGCTGCTTTTTTTTTAAGAAAAATATTAGTCATTATTTTTATCATCAAGTATAAGAATTTCCCAGGAAAATGGTTTCCTAAATCACTTGGGATGCTTTTTGATATTCTTGTTCCTGGCTTCTCCCCAGTAACCAACCACTGCCTCCCCAACCTCTACCCTGCCTCCCACCAAAGGATCTGGAAGGTCTTGAGGGACTGAGTCGTTGGGTTATTTTTGTTGTTGTTTTTTCTATTTTTTAACTGAAGTACAGATTAAATAGTTTTGTGTTAATTACTGCTGTACAGCAAAGTGAACATTCTTTTTCACATTCTTTTCCATTATGGTTTATCACAGGATATTGAATGTAGTTCCCTGTGCTATACAGTAAGACGCTATTGTTTAACTATTGTATATATATCAGTTTGCATGTACTGTACTGTATATATACTGTGTATATATACAATATATACTGGTATATATACAATAGATACAGCATCTCAGATCAGATCAGATCAGTCGCTCAGTCGTGTCCGACTCTTTGCGACCCCATGAACCGCAGCACGCCAGGCCTCCCTGTCCATCACCAACTCCCGGAGTTCACTCAAACTCACATCCATCGAGTCAGTGATGCCATCCAGCCACCCCATCCTCTGTCGTCCCCTTCTCCTCCTGCCCCCAATCCCTCCCAGCATCAGAGTCTTCTCCAATGAGTCAACTCTTCGCAGGAGGTGGACAAAATACTGGAGTTTCAGCTTCAGCATCATTCCTTCCAAAGAAATCCCAGGGCTGATCTCCTTCAGAATGGACCGGTTGAGAGTCCAAGGGACTCTCAAGAGTCTTCTCCAACACCACAGTTCAAAAGCATCAATTCTTTGGCGCTCAGCCTTCTTCACAGTCCAGCTCTCACATCCATACATGACCACAGGAAAGATCATACCCTTGACTAGGCGAACCTTTGTTGGCAAAATGATGTCTCTGCTTTTGAATATGTTATCTAGGTTGGTCATAACTTTCCTTCCAAGGAGTAAGCGTCTTTTAATTTCATGGCTGCAGTCACCATCTGCAGTGATTTTGGAGCCCAGAAAAACAAAGTCTGACACTGTTTCCACTGTTTCTCCATCTATTTCCCATGTAGTGATGGGACCAGGTGCCATGATCTTCGTTTTCTGAATGTTGAGCTTTAAGCCAGCCTTTTCACTCTCCACTTTCACTTTCATCAAGAGGCTCTTTAGTTCCTCTTCACTTTCTGCCATAAGGGTGGTGTCATCTGCATATCTGAGGTTATTGATATTTCTCCCAGCAATCTTGATTCCAGCTTGTGTTTCTTCCAGTCCAGCATTTCTCATGATGTACTCTGCATATAAGTTAAATAAACATGGTGACAATATGCAGCCTTGACGTACTCCTTTTACTATTTGGAACCAGTCTGTTGTTCCATGACCAGTTCTAACTGTTGCTTCCTGACCTGCATACAGATTTCTCAAGAGGCAGATCAGGTGGTCTGGTATTCCCATCTCTTTCAGAATTTTCCACAGTTTATTGTGATCTATACAGCATCTACTAATCCCAAATTCCCATTCCAACCCTCTCCCACCCCCATCCACTTGACTACCATCTACTCTCTGCCCCTGGTATCCTTTCTGCATAGATAGTTTCATTTCTGTCATATTTCGGACTCCACGTATAAGCGATATCACAGGGTCTTTGTTTTTCTCTTTCTGACTTACTTTGCTTAGTGTGATCATCTCTAGTTGGGTCCATGTTGATGCAAATGGCATTATTTCATTCTTTTTTTTCAAAGGATGAGTAGTATTCTGTTCTATATATGTGCCATTTATGCTTTGTCTATTCATCTCTTGATGGGCATTTAGGTTGTTTCCATGCCTTAGCTATTGTGAAAACTGCTGCTGTGTGAACATAGGTTGTTGTTCTTTGGTCACTCAGTTGTGTTCAACTCTTTATGACCCTGTGGACTGCGGCCTGCAAATCACCTCTGTCTATAGGATTCCCAGGAAAGAACACTGGAGTGGGTTTTCATTTCCTTCTCTAGGGGATCTTCCCCACCCAGGGATTGAACCTGTGTCTCCTGCATTGGCAGGTGAATGCCAATGAGTTCTTTACCACTGAGCTCCTTACCATGGCTCTTTACCACTGAGCCATGAACATAGGGTGCATGTATCTCTACTTGTAGTTTTGTCTAGATATATGCCCGAGAGTTGGACTGCTGGATTATATAGCAATTCCATTTTTAGTTTTCCGAGAAATCTACAGAAAAGTACCTGTACCAACTTACATTCCCGCCAACAGTGTAGGAGGGTTCTCTTTTCTCCACACTCTCTCCACATTTGTTATTTGTAGACTTTAATGATGGCCATTCTAACTGGCATGAGGTAGTTATGGTAGACACTGCCATTCTAACTAATGGTAGAACTGGCCATTCTAACCGGCACTGTAGTTTTGATTTGCATTTCTCTAATAATTAGCAATGTTAAGGGTCTTTTCACGTGTCTATTGGAAATCTGTATCTCTTCTTTGGAGAAGTGTCTCTTTAGGTTTTCTATTTTTTTCGTTGGGTTGTTTGTTTTATTGTTATTGAGTTGTATGAGTTGTTTATGCATTTTAGAAATTAAGCTTTTTTTGGTCACATAGTGTACAAATATTTTCTCCCATTCTGTAGGCAGGCTTTTCATTTTCTGTATGGTTTCCTTTGCTGTGCAAAGGTTTGCAAGTTTGATTAGGTACCATTTCTTTATTTTTGTTTTTATTTCTATTGACTTAGGAAACTGACCTAAGAAAACACTGGTGCAATTGATGTCAGAGAATGTTTTGCATATGTTCTCCTCTAGGATTTTAGTGGTATCTTATCTTATGTTTAAGTCTTTAAGCCATTTTCAGTTTATTTCTCTGTATGGTGAGAGGGTATGTTCTAACTTCATTGACTTATATGTAGTCGTCCGGCTTTCTCAACACTGCTTGCTGAAGAAACTTTTCCTACTGTATATTCTTGCCTTGCTCCTTTGTCAAAGATTAATTGACCATAGGTATGTAGGTTTATTTCAGTTCTCTATTCTGTTTCATTGATCCATATATCTGTTTTTGTGCCAATGCCACACTACTTTGATTACTATTCAGTTGCTCAGTCGTGTCCGACTCTTTGCGACCCCATGAACCGCAGCACGCTAGGCCTCCCTGTCCATCACCAACGCCTGGAGTTCACCCAAACTCATGTCCATTGAGTTGGTAATACCGTCCAACCATCTCATCCTCTGTCATCCCATTCTCCTCCTGCCCTTAATCTTTCCCAACATTCGGGTCTTTTCAAATGACTCAGCTCTTTGCATCAGGTGGCCAAAGTATTTGAGTTTCAGCTTCCAACATCAGTCCTTCCAATGAACACCCAAGACTGATCTCCTTTAGGATGGACTGGTTGGATCTCCTTGCAGTCCAAGGGACTCTCAAGACTCTTCTCCAATACCATAGTTCAAAAGCATCAATTCTTCTGCGCTCAGTTTTATTTATAGTCCAACTCTCACATCCATACATGACTACTGGAAAAATCATAGCCTTGCCTAGACAGACCTTTGTTGACAAAGTGATGTCTCGGTTTTTTAGTATGCTGTCTAGATTGGTCATAACTTTCCTTCCAAGGAATAAGCGTCTGTTAATTTCATGGCTGCAATCACCATCTGCAGTGATTTTGGAGCCACAAAAAATAAAGTCAGCCACTGTTTCCACTGTTTCCCCATCTATTTCCCATGAAGTGATGGGACCAGATGCCATGATCTTCATTTTCTGAATGTTGAGCTTTAAGCCAACTTTTTCACTCTCCTCTTTCACTTTCATCAAGAGGCTCTTTAGTTCTTCTTCATTTTCTGCCATAAGCGTGGTGTCATCTGAATATCTGAGGTTATTGATATTTCTCCCGACAATCTTGATTCCAACTTGTGCTTCTTCCAGCCCAGTTTTGATTACTGTTGGTTTGCAGTATTGTCTGAGGTATGGGATGGTTATGTTTCCTGCTTTGTCCTTTTTCTTCAGGATTGCTTTGACAACTCTTAGTCTTTTATGGTTCCATATGAAATTTAGGATTATTCTAGTTCTGTGAAAAGGTCATAGATGATTGATAGGGATCTCATTAAATCTGTAGATTGTTTTGGGCAGTATGGCCATTTAACAGTATCAGTTCTCCCAATCCAAGACCATGGGATATTTTTCATTTCTTTGAATCATCTTTATTTTCCTTTATTAATGTTTTACAGTTCTCAGTGTATAAGTTTTTCATGTTCTTAGTTAGGTTTCAGGGAAGGCAATGGCACCCCACCCCAGTACTTTTGCCTGGAAAATCCCATGGACAGAGGATCCTGGTAGGCTCCAGTCCATCGGGTCGCTAAGAGTCGGACACGACTGAGCGACTTCACTTTCACTTTTCACTCTCATGCATTGGAGAAGGAAATGGTAACCCACTCCAGTATTCTTGCCTGGAGAATCCCAGGGACGGGGGAGCCTGGTGAGCTTCCGCCTGTGGGGTCGCACAGAGTCGGACACGACTGAAGCGACTTAGCAGCAGTTAGGTTTATCCTTAAGTATTTTATTATGGGCATTGCAATTTTAAAAGATACTTTTTTTTTAAAAGATACTTTTTTTACATTCCCTTTATTATATTTCATTATTGGTGTAAAGAAATGCAACTGATTATATACATTAATCTTGTATCCTGCTACTCTATTGAATTCATTTATCAGTTCTAGTAGTTTTGTGTGGAGTCTTTAGGGTTTTCTCTATACCGTATTAATATCAGCTACATATAAGACAATTTACTTCTTTCTTCCCAAATGGATACCTTTTATTTTTTTTTCTGGTCTAATTGCTTGGCTAGGTCTTCCAATAGTATGTTGAAGAGAAGTGGAATCCATATTCCAGATTTTAACAGGAATGCTTTACACTTTTCACCATTGAGTATTTTATTGGCTGTGTGCTTGTCGTATATACTTTTTACTAGTTTGAGATAGGGGAAGGCAGTGGCACCCCACCCCAGTGCTCTTGCCTGGAAAATCCCATGGACAGAGGGGCCTGGTGGGCTGCAGTCCATGGGGTCGCTGGGAGTCGGACACGACTGAGCAACTTCCCTTTCACTTTTCGCTTTCATGCATTGGAGAGGGAAATGGCAGCCCACTCCAGTGTTCTTGCCTGGAGAATCTCAGGGACGGAGGAGCCTGGTGGGCTGCCGTCTATGGGATCGCACAGAGTCGGACACGACTAAAGCGACTTAGCAGCAGCAGCAGTTTGAGATATGTTCCCTCTATACCCACTTTGGTAAGAGTTTTTATCATGAAAGAATGTTGACTTTTGTTAAATGCTTTTTCTGCATCTATTGAGATGATCATGTGGTTTTGGTCTCTTGTGTATGTGGTATATCATATTGCTTTGCATATGCTAAATGCATTGGAGAAGGAAATGGCAACCCACTCCAGTGTTCTTGCCTGGAGAATCTCAGGGACGGGGAGCCTGGCGGGCTGCCGTCTCTGGGGTTGCAAAGAGTCGGACACGACTGAAGCGACTTAGCAGCAGCAGCAGCAGCAGCAAACCATCCTTGTGAACTTGGGATGAATCCCACTTCGTTGTGGTGTATTACTTTTTTTAATGTGTTCTTGGATTTGGTTTGCTAATATTTTGAGAATTTTGACATCTGTATTCATTAATAATATTGGCCTGCAATTTTCTTTTTTGGTGATATCTTTGGTTTTGGTATCAGGGTGATAGTGGTTTCATAGACTGTCTTTGGTGGTGTTCCTTCCTCTTCAACTTTTTGGAAGAGCTTGAGAAAGATTGGCATAAACTTTTTTGTGTGTTTGATAGAATTCTCCTATAAGGCATCATTCCTGGACTTTTGTTTGTAGGGATTTTTTAAAACTAGAGATTCTATTTCAGTTCCAGTGATCAGTATGTTCGTTATCTATTTCTTCTTCATTCAGTTTTGTTGGGCACTAAGTATAATTTTAGAAATGTCCATTTCTTCTAGGTTGTCGAATTTGTTGGCATATACTTGTTCACCATATTCTCTTATGGTTTTTTGCATTTCTGCAATATCAGTTGTTATGTCTCCTTTTTTAAATTTCTTCATTTTGTTTATTTGTGTTCTCTCTCTTTTCTTCTTGGTGGGCCTGATCAGAGATTTGTCAGTCTCCTTCATCCTTTCAAAGAACCAGCTCTTGGTTTTATTGACTTTTCTATTATTATTTTAATCTCTATTTTGTTTATTTCCTCTCTGATCTTTATTATTTCCTCCCTTCTTCTGACTTTAGATTTTGTTTTTTGCTTTTTATAATTGTTCTAAATGGTAGTTTAGGCTGTTTATTTGAGAGTTTTCTTATATTTGAGTAAGGCCTGTATCACTATGAACTTCCCTCTAATAACTGATTCCGCATCCCATAGATTTTGTAGAGTTGTGTTTTCATTGTCATTTATCTCAAGGTATGTTTAAATTTCCCCTATGATTTCATCATTGCCTTTTTTTTTTAGTAGTAGTATTTTGTTTAGTCTCCATGTAATCACTTTTTGTCATTTCTTTTTGTGTGGTTGAGTTCTAGTCACATCCAACTGTGGTCAGAAAAGATGCTTGAGATAATTTTTATAGCTTGAATGTGTTGAGCATGGTTGTGTGCCCTTGTATGTAGTCAATCCTAGAGAATGTTCCATGTGCACTTGAAAAGAATGTATTCTGGGGTTTTTTCAGATGTAATATCCTGAAAATATCAATTATGTGTATTTGTTCTGTTGTATCATTTAGTATCTCTGTTGCCTTATTGATTCTCTGTCTGGAAGATCTGTCCATTAATGTGAATGTGAGTGGGGTGTTAAAATTTCCTATTGTGGTCCTGTCAATTTCTTCCTTTATGTGTCAGTATTTCTTTTATGTATTTGGGTGCTCCTATATTAGGTGAATATATGTTGACAAGTATAAAATACTCTTCTTGTATTGATCTGTTTATTATTATATAGTGTCCTTCTTTATCTTTTTGATGGACTTTTATTGTGACTTCTGCTTTCCTATAATTTCTGTTTGCATGAATGATCTTTATCTATTTCCTCACTTTCAATCTATGTGTGTCCTTTGCCCTAAAGTGAGTCTCTTTTAAACAGCACATTGCAGGCTCCTATTTCTTTAATCCAATCTGCCACTCTGTGTCTTTTGATTAGAGCATTTAATCCAATGACATTTAGGGTAATTATTGATAGATATGAATTTATTGATGTTTTAAACCTTGTTTCTCCATTGACTTTATATTTCTTCTTTGTTCCTTTTTGTTTTTCCTTTTTCGGTTTGATGATTTTTCTTTTGTATTATGTTTTATTTCTCTTGCTTTTTTTTTTTTTTTTTTTTTGCTTTCTTGAAACTGTTGTACCCTGTTTTTCAAGTATGTTGCTGCTGCTGCTGCTAAGTCGCTTCAGTGTGTCCAACTCTGTGCAACCCCATAGACAGTAGCCCACCAGGCTCTCCTGTCCCTGGGATTCTCCAGGCAAAAACACTGGAGTGGGTTGCCATTTCCTTCTCCAATGCATGAAAGGGAAAATTGAAAGTGAAGTCACTCAGTGGCTCTGTTCTTGGGATTTTCCAGGCAAAAGTACTGGAGTGGGGTGCCATCGCCTTCTCCATCAAGTATGTTAACCCCTTCCTATATCTACTTGCCTTAGACTGGTAGTCCTATAGGTTCAAACACAACCTAAGAAAAAATGTTGAAATTTTCTTACTCTCCTCCTCCACATTTTATGATTTTGATGATGTCTCCTTTTTTACATCTTCATGTTCATCCTTTTGCTGTTCATTGTGGTTATCATTACTTTCATATAAAATTTTAAAAAATTCTGTACTGGCTTAAGTGATTTATTTTCCAATTGTGATTTTCTCTTTCCTTTAGATTCTTTCTTCTTCTCTATTTAGAGATCTCTCAATATTTCTTTTAGGATAGGTTTTGTATTGCTGTATTCTTTTAATTTTTGCTTGCCTGAGAATTTTGCTATCTCTGCTTCTATTCTAAATGATAATCTTGCAGGGTAGAGTATCCTAGGTTGCAGATTTTTCCTTTTTAGGACTTTGGATATATCTTGCCACTTCCTTCTGGCCTGTAACATTGCTATAGAGAAATCAGTGATAGCCTTACTGGGGTGGGAGTGGGGGGTGGGGGGAGGTTCCCTTTTAATTAACCCTTTTTTTCTTGATGCCTTTAGAATCTTCTCTTTAACTTTTGACATTTTTATTATGTATTGGTGACATGTTATAATATGTTTATCTTATTTGGGACCCTCTGTGCTTTCTCTACCTGAATATGTTTCCTTCTTCAGGTTTGGGAAGTTTTCAGCCATCAGATCAGAACAGATCAGTCGCTCAGTCGTGTCCGACTCTTTGCAACCCCATGAATCGCAGCATGCCAGGCCTCCCGGTCCATCACCAACTCCCGGAGGTCACTCAGACTCACATCCATCGAGTCAGTGATGCCATCCAGCCATCTCATCCTCTGTCGTCCCCTTCTCCTCCTGCCCCCAATCCCTCCCAGCATCAGAGTCTTCTCCAATGAGTCAACTCTTCACAGGAGGTGGACAAAATACTGGAGTTTCAGCTTTAGCATCATTCCTTCCAAAGAAATCCCAGGGCTGATCTCCTTCAGAATGGACTGGTTGGATCTCCTTGCAGTCCAAGGGACTCTCAAGAGTCTTCTCCAACACCACAGTTCAAAAGCATCAATTCTTTGGCGCTCAGCCTTCTTCACAGTCCAGCTCTCACATCCATACATGACCACAGGAAAGACCATAGCCTTGACTAGGCGAACCTTTGTTGGCAAAGTAATGTCCCTGCTTTTGAATATGCTATCTAGGTTGGCCATAACTTTCCTTCCAAGGAGTAAGCGTCTTTTAATTTCATGGCTGCAGTCACCATCTGCAGTGATTTGGGAGCCCAGAAAAATAAAGTCTGACACTGTTTCCACTGTTTCCCCATCTATTTCCCATGTAGTGATGGAACCAGATGCCATGATCTTCGTTTTCTGAATGTTGAGCTTTAAGCCAGCCTTTTCACTCTCCACTTTCACTTTCATCAAGAGGCTTTTTAGTTCATAATTTCTTCAAATACATTTTCACTCTCCTTTTCTCTTTCTCCCCCTCTGTAATTCCTATTACATGTAGGTTGGTGCATTTTATATAATCCCACATGTCTCTTATATTGCTTTAATTACTGTTTCATTTGGCTTTCTGTCTGCTCTCCTGATTGGGTGATTTCCATCATTCTAACTTCCAGGTCACATATTTGTTCTTCATCATTCATTGACTTTAGCTCAGCTTTTGTCTCTGTAAATGAGTTTTCTAGTTTTTCTTGGTTCCTTTTTATAGTTTCAAGTTCCTTTTTCATTACTCTGTATTTCTGCCAATAGCCTTTCCTAATTTTGTCAGCATTTTAGTATCTCCTTTTTTAAATCAGTAACTATTAGAGTGAAGACGTCTGCTTTATTATTTGTTCTTTCAGGGGAATGTTCTTTGTCTTTTAACTAGGAGTGGTTCCCCTGCTTCTTCATTTTACTTATATTTCTCTTACTCTGTGAGTTTAGTAGAAACAATTATCTACTGTGGTCTTGAAGGGCTATTTGTATGTAGGGACATTCTTGTGTATCTTGTGTGGGTTTAATATATTCAATGCAAAGGCTGTTTTTAGAATGGATGCCTGTCACCTCTTTCCTTAGCATGTGCTGGTTGTTCTCCTCTTGATAGGGGGTGTTCAGATGTTGCCTGGTCTTGGGGTTCTCTGCAGTGGCAGGCTGCTCAGATGTGCCCCCAGGGCATGCAATGGGAAGAGAAGCAGCTCACAACCACTCCTGAGTTTAGGCACAAGGAAGTGGGAGCCTAGGACCACTCCTGGGGTCTGAGCTGGTGGTGGTTGAGGCTTGTGACTGCCTCTGGAGGCCATGCAGACAATGTCTTCCCTTCATAAGTATATGCACAGTGAAAAAGGGTACAATCTGGGTTCTATCCCTCCCCTCATGCACCTCCCAAACAATAGCAACTGACTTCTAAGGTGGACCAGGCTACCTCCACATAAACCCCCAGCATGGTCACACTGGATTCCACCCACCCCAGTTTGTCTCTACACAGTCAACCTCAGTGCTCTCTCCAGGTTGATCTCTGAAGCCAACTTCCAGCACCCAGCTCCCTCCAGCAGTGGCATACGTGTGTCACGTTGGGGAGTACAGAATGATAGCACTCACTCTCTGTGTAGTTCTTCCTCTGCTTTGGCTGCTGCAAACTGGCTGGTATTAGTATATTCTCCTCTGAAGCTCTGGAGCTTCCTTTCTGTCTCAGTCAATCTCCCCATTGGTGAGGGAGCTTTCCAGGGTGCAGGAACTTTTCCTCTTTCACAGCTCCCTCCAAGAGGCCCAAGTCCCCATCCGATTCCTTTTCTTCTTCTTCTCTACCTGGTTACATGGAGACTTTCTTGCCCTTTCAGCAGTCTAAGGTCTTCTGCCAGCATTCAGTAGATATTCTGTGAGACTCATTCGACATGTAGACATATTTTTGTTGGGTTTGTGGGAGAGGGTGAGTTTTACCTCCTGCTACTCTTGCCATCTTGAATGTTTCTCTTGTGCTACTGACTTATTTTTGCTCAATCCTCAAGAAAGTATTCATCAAGTTAATAACTAGGATAATCTTTCTACTTAACTGACTTATAGCAAGTTTGACTGCAAATGCATTCTTTTATCAGGAACTTTCATAGAAAACTCATATTTCTACATCTTAATATTTAGGACAGAAGATAACCAGGGCCTGTTTCCCAAATGACAACAATTGACTGGAGCTGAATAGCTCTGCCTACTTGAGCCAGGCCTGTGTACTCCAGCTGCCTGGTTCATCAATACTCATGCCATGTATACATATCCACCTATCATTCTGGCCCCTGCAGCATTCCTGTGGGCATATGAGTTGGGGAATCACCTCTGCTCTGGTTTTTCACCACTTGCTGAACATGTACAGAGCTATAGGTACCAGGACTCTTGTTCTGAATGAATATTTTAGAGCACTCCTAGGTCTTATATCTATTTTAGTTTATTAATGCCAAATTTTGGCCTCATGGGATATAAAATAAGTTTGATGTATAGCTTCCAATCAAACCAAAACATTATGAAGAAGTTGCTTAACAAAACCAGAGTCCTTGAAATATTACTCTTGGCTGTAAAAGTTTTTAGTTCTAATGATCCAAAAATGAAATAGGAAGCATTACAGCCAAACCATCAAAAATGTGTTTTATTAGCTGGACAGAGTACAAAATAGGAAACTGTGAACATGAGTATGGCTGTAGAAATTTTAGAAAGCCAAGAAAGAGAGAGCAGATGTGTTGCCTGAGGTACCCCAAAATAAAGGACTCTTATTGTTCATGAACCGTGAACTTCCAGATGTTCAAGCTGGTTTTAGAAAAGGCAGAGGAACCAGAGATCAAATTGCCAACATCTGCTGGATCATCGAAAAAGCAAAGGAGTTCCAGAAAAACATCATTTTCTGCTTTACTGACTATGCCAAAGCCTTTGACTGTGTGGATCACAATAAACTGTGGAAAATTCTGAAAGAGATGGGAATACCAGGCCAACTGACCTGCCTCTTGAGAAACCTATATGCAGGTCAGGAAGCAACAGTTAGAACTAGACAAGGAACAACAGACTGGTTCCAAATAGGAAAAGGAGTACATCAAGGCTGCATATTGTCACCCTGCTTATTTAACTTGTATGCAGAGTACATACTGAGAAATGCTGGGCTGGAAGAAGCACAAGCTGGAATCAAGATTGCCAGGAGAAATATCAATAACTTCAGATATGCAGATGATACCACACTTATGGCAGAAAGTGAAGAGGAACTAAAAAGCCTCTTGATGAAAGTGAAAGTGGAGAGTGAAAAAGTTGGCTTAAAGCTCAACATTCACAAAACGGAGATCATGGCATCTGGTCCCATCAGTTCATGGGAAATAGATGGGGAAACAGTGGAAACAGTGTCAGACTTTATTTTGGGGGCTCCAAAATCACTGCAGATGGTGATTGCAGCCATGAAATTAAAAGACACTTACTCCTTGGAAGGAAAGTTATGACCAACCTAGATAGCATATTGAAAAGCAGAGACATTACTTTGCCAACAAAGGTTCATCTAGTCAAGGCTATGGTTTTTCCAACGGTCATGTATGGATGTGAGAGTTGGACTGTGAAGAAGGCTGAGCGCTGAAGAATTGATGCTTTTGAACTGTGGTGTTAGAGAAGACTCTTGAGAGTCCCTGGGACTGCAAGGTGATCCAACCAGTCCATTCTGAAGGAGATCAGCCCTGGGATTTCTTTGGAAGGAATGATGCTAAAGCTGAAACTCCAGTACTTTGGCCACCTCATATGAAGAGTTGATTCATTGGAAAAGACTCTGATGCTGGGAGGGATTGGGGGCAGGAGAAGGGGATGACAGAGGATGAGATGGCTGGATGGCATCACTGACTCAATGGACGTGAGTCTGGGTGAACTCCGGGAGTTGGTGATGGACATGGAGGCCTGGCATGCTGCAATTTATAGGGTCACAAAGAGTGGAACATGACTGAGCCACTGAACTGAACTGAACTGATTGTTCATCTGAGTAAGAAAGATATTATCCAGGGAATCTCTCTAGAATTTTTCTGTTCCTTGCTTAGTGAAAACAGCTAAGTGTTCCAAAATGGGCACTGACTTCTTCACTTGGTTGCCTTTTATTATTTCTTTCTTGCCAGCTCTTTCATGGTTTAAGAAGCAAGCTAAGGAGGTTTTAGGAATTTGAAGAGAAATGGTGTGAAATAACAATTTCAAAGAATGAGCACTTGGGGATTGCTGGGCAGAGTTGAAGGCCAATGTGTAATTAGTGTTTATGATTGTAAAGGTTAGACCAATTAGCAATTTTTAGCACCTTGAATGCAGATGGCAAGCACCAACTAAGTTGATAATAGATTTTTAAAGATTTAGAAATTCATTTGTAAGACCATCTCCTTTAATTACTATTTCCATGTGAAGTTGTTTGGGAAGATCCCCTGAAGAAGGAAATGGCAATCCACTCCAGTACTATTGCCTTGAAAATCCCATGGACAGAGGAGCCTAGTAGGCTACAGTCCATGGGGTTGCAAAGAGTTGGACATGACTGAGTGACAGGGCAATGTGAAGTTGTTTATTACCTGAATATTTAGTTTCTTGAGAAGTCAGCACCATGTTTGTAGGGAGGTAGAAAATCCAGGCTCCTCCGTCCATGGGATTTTCTAGGCAAGAGTACTGGAGTGGGTTGCCATTTCCTTCTCCAAGAAAATAAGACTAAGCCCAGATGCAAGTGGCTGTGATTATGTTCACAGAGGGATTTCTTTTAAACCTGGGGATGACTCTTCCATTTCAGAAAGTGAGTTCTAGTCATGGACTTTTGCATATTCTATCACCATATGCACAGTGTATGTATCATTGGTTTGAAAATAATAGAAAATAATATCTATCCATTTTGACCATTTTTCATGGAAGTGACCAGAAATAATTAAACTGAGGTGACAAAAAATTCAAAGATGAAGAGTGTAGTTCTTCCATGCTGTGGCTAGTCATAGGCTTTCCAAACAGAGGGGTAAAGAAAATAAGTTAAAGAGTAGACAATACGTTATTTTTACCTGCTTGTTCATATGCATTTTTTCATTAAAAATTAATTTTTTATTGGAGTACAGTTGCTTTACAATGTTGTGTCAGTTTCTACTGTAGAGAAAAACAAGTGATGGTGTGATCACTGACCTAGAGCCAGACATCCTGGAATGTAAAGTCAAGTGGGCCTTAGAAAGCATCACTACGAACAAAGCTAGTGGAGGTAATGGAATTCCAGTGGAGCTATTCCAAATCCTGAAGGATGATGCTGTGAAAGTGCTGCACTCAATATGCCAGCAAATTTGGAAAACTCAGCAGTGGCCACAGGCTTGGAAAAGGTCAGTTTTCATCCCAATCCCAAAGAAAGGCAATGCCAAAGAATGCTCAAACTACTGCACAATTGCACTCATCTTGCACGCTAGTAAAGTAATGCTCAAAATTCTCCAAGCCAGGCTTCAGCAATATGTGAACCGTGAACTTCCTGATGTTCAAGCTGGTTTTAGAAAAGGCAGAGGAACCAGAGATCAAATTGCCAACATCTGCTGGATCATGGAAAAAGCAAGAGAGTTCCAGAAAATCATATATTTCTGCTTTATTGACTATGCCAAAGCCTTTGACTGTGTAGATCACAATAAACTGTGGAAAATTCTGAAAGAGATGGGAATACCAGACCGCCTGATCTGCCTCTTGAGAAATCTGTATGCAGGTCAGGAAGCAACAGTTAGAACTGGTCATGGAACAACAGACTGGTTCCAAATAGGAAAAGGAGTACGTCAAGGCTGTATGTTGTCACCATGTTTATTTAACCTATATGCAGAGTACATCATGAGAAATGATGGACTGGAAGAAACAGAAGTTGGAATCAAGATTGTTAGGAGAAATATCAATAACCTCAGATATGCAGATGACACCACTCTTATGGCAGAAAGTGAAGAGGGGCTAAAAAGCCTCTTGATGAAAGTGAAAGTGGAGAGTGAAAAGGTTGGCTTAAAGCTCAACATTCAGAAAACGAAGATCATGGCATCTGGTCCCATCACTACATGGGAAATAGATGGAGAAACAGTGGAAACAGTGTCAGACTTTATTTTTCTGGGCTCCCAAATCACTGCAGATGGTGACTGCAGCCATGAAATTAAAAGACGCTTACTCCTTGGAAGGAAAGTTATGACCAACCTAGATAGCATATTCAAAAGCAGAGACATCACTTTGCCAACAAAGGTTCGCCTAGTCAAGGCTATGGTCTTTCCTGTGGTCATGTATGAATGTGAGAGCTGGACTGTGAAGAAGGCTGAGCGCCAAAGAATTGATGCTTTTGAAGTGTGGTGTTGGAGAAGACTCTTGAGAGTCCCTTGGACTGCAAGGAGATCCAACCAGTCCATTCTGAAGGAGATCAGCCCTGGAATTTCTTTGGAAGGAATGATGCTAAGGCTGAAACTCCAGTATTTTGGCCACCTCATGCGAAGAGTTGACTCATTGGAGAAGACTCTGATGCTGGGAGGGATTGGGGGCAGGAGGAGAAGGGGACGACAGAGGATGAGATGGCTGGATGGCATCACTGACTCGATGGATGTGAGTCTGAGTGACCTCCGGGAGTTGGTGATGGAAAGGCAGGCCTGGCGTGCTGCAGTTCATGGGGTCGCAAAGAGTCGGACACGACTGAGCGACTGATCTGATCTGATATATATATATATATCCCCTCCCTTTTGAACTTCCTTCCCATTCAGGTGCCTACAGTGCATTAAATAGAGTTCCTTGTGCTATACAGTGGGTTCTCATTAGTTTTCTATTTTATACATAGTATCAATAGTGTATATATGTAAACCCCCACTTTCCCCCAACCCCTTTTTCCACCTTAGTGTCCATATATTTGTTCTCAATGTCCATATCTCTATTTCTACTTTGTAGATAAGATCATCTATACCATTTCTCTAGATTTTACATATATGCTTTAATATACAATATTTGTTTTCCTCTTTCTGACTTTCTTAACTCTGTATGACATTCTCTAGGTCCATCTATGTCTCTGCAAATAGCACAATTTCATGCTTTTTTATGGCTAAGTAATATTTCTGTGTGTGTGTATGTGTATGTGTGTGTACACACCACATCTTTATCTATTTCTCGGTTGATGGGCATTTAGGTTGCTTCCATGTCCTGGTTACTAAAAATAATGTTGCTTTGAGCACTGGGGTACATGTATCTTTTTAAATTATTTTTTCTCTGGATATATACCCAACAGTGGGATTGCTGGACCATATGGTAGCTCTGTTTTTAGTTTTTAAAGGAACTGTCATACTGTTTTCCATAGTGGCTGTATCAATTTACTTTTCCACCAACCGTGTATGAAGGTTTCCTCTGTTTCCCCACCCTCTCCAGTATTTATTTTTTGTAGCATATGTGCATTATACTGCCACTTAAGAATGTTTCTTCAGTTTTTTGTCCCATAACAATGTCAACAAACCTTGGTATCTCCAGAGGAAATTTTGAGTCAAGGAGGCACTGAGCATGAGAAAGAGTGTTTCATCTTCAATGCTGCTTGATTAGTTTATTGAAACTAAGAGTTGTTCTCCTACTACCTTAATCCAAAGAGACACATGTAACCTCCATATAGTTAAAGGCAAAGGAGAACTATGGAGGAGCCTTAGTTAATATTCCCTGTACAGGTAGGTCAGATTGTCTGGGGTTAAGAGATTATCCTATGTGTTGAATATTAATGAATTATTAAAATAAGATTGGGTTGGCCAAAAAGTTCATTTGGATTTTCCATAACATTTCACAGAAAAATTTGAATGAATTTTTTTGGCCAACCTAATATCTGTATAACCACTATACAGACATTTTGGTATGGTTTCTCTCTGTAAATAAAAATGGCAAATAGTGTGTCTTTCTAAGTTTCTCCAGACTTTAATCCCACAGGAGAGGGTCATTAAGCAGGAGGAGGTATAGTGGGTCCCTTCCTTAATTTAAGGTGTATTACTCTGCTTAGGCTGAGATAACAAAATACCATAGACTGTGTGGCTTAAACAACAGAAATTTATTTTCTGGCAGTTCCGGAGGCTACAAGTCTAAGATCAAGGTCTGTTAGGGTTATGCTTCTGGTGAATGCTCTCTTTCTCTTGCAATGGCTTCTCACATGACCTTTCTGTGCATATACTCAGGAAGAGCAAGTTGGAGCCCTCTAGTGTCTCTTCGTACAAGGACACTAATCCTATGGATGAGGGCCCCACTCTTTTTGTTATGACATCATTTAAGCTTGACTACTTACTTACTGGCCCTAACTCCAGATGCAGTCACATTGTGAGTTCGGGCTTCAAAATAAAAATTTAGGGGTGGATACTTAACTGTATGGCATAGTATGTTTTTTTAACCAAATTCTTTGCATTTTTCATATTTCTGTGAGTTGTCTTTCTCCCTTTGAAGTCTCAGACCCCTAGCTCCTTCTCCTTAACTCAGGATGGCATATAAGCCTCAATTGTCAGGACCATCAAAAAGCCTCATATTTTTGAAAATCTTGTACACTTGGAATTAATTTTTCTCCTGTTAATCTGTTTTATGTCAATTTAATTATTAGGCCAATCAAAGAACCTAGAAGGGAAGAATGGAAAAGTTTTCTGCCCTACAGTGTATATCATTGCATATGTGTTTAGTTGAAATGGCAACCCTATTCTTGCCTAGAGAATCCTGTGGACAGGGGAGCCTGGTGGGCTGCTGTCAATAGGGTCACAAGGAGTCGGACACGACTGAAGCAACTAGGCATGCATGCATGCATGCATTGGAGAAGGAAATGGCAACCCACTCCAGTATTCTTGCTTGGAGAATCCCAGGGACAGAGGAGCCTGGTGGGCTGCCATCTATGGGGTCACACAGAGTCAGACACAACTGAAGCGACTTAGCAGCAGCAGCAGCAGTGTGTAGTTGAGTTAATTTCACTAAAATTTTGTTTTGAGTTTTGTATTTATGCCCATGAGGTATATTGCTCTTTAGTTTCCTTTGATTTTGGTGCTAAGATAATCTGTCTCACAGAATGAACTGAAATCTATTCTCTGCTCTTCAGTTTTCTGAAAACGTTTGTGTGCTAACAGTATCTTTTCCTTAAAAATTTGGCAGAAACCAGTTATGAAGCCATGTGTTCTTAGAGTTACTTAAAAGAAGTTTTTAAATTATAAATTCAATTATTTTAGTAGAATATACAGGGATATCCAGTTTATCTGTTTCTTCTTGAGAGCTTTGGTAGTTTATATGCAAGGAATTTTTCCATTTTATCTAAACTTTTGAATTAACTGGTTTAAAACCATTCACAAAATTTCCTTTCTATTTTAGTAACTGTAGAATTTGTAGTGATTCCCTCTCTCAGTCCTGATATTGTTAATTTGTGTTTTCCTCCTGTTTTCCTTGTTAATATGGCTGAAGCTTTAGCAATTTAATTGCTCTTCTCAAAGAATCAAGTTTTGGTTCCATTCATTTTCTTTTTTGTTCTTTCTGTTTATTTCTGATGATTTTAATTATCCCTTTCTCTGCTGACTTTGGCAGTACTATACTCTTTAGTTTTATTTTCTCTAGATGGAAACTAAAGTAATATTAATTAATTGTCACTCTGTCCTTCCAAATTTTCAGGACAAAACTTTAAATCCTCCTTGGAACTTTTTAAAAAAATATTTTATTCCTTTTATCTAACACACTAGGAAAATTCTGTGGTCTACATGTCTAACAAAATCCAGGACTTTTTACTCATTTCCAACGCTATAGTCCTGGTCCAATTCACTGTTTTTCTTGCCTGGTTTATTTCAACAGTTTCTAATTTATCTCCCTTCTTCTACCCTTGTCCCTATATAATGTATTCTCAATATACAGCCAGAATGATTCTTTAAAAAATAAAAAAGTAGTTCAGATCATGTCACACACCTGAAGACCTTCCAATGGCTTCTTACCTTCCTTAAGCCAAAGTCCTCACTATGACCTACAAAGCCCTAGATGATGTGGAGCTCTGTTAGCTCTCTAACTTGATTACTTACAAGACCCCTACCTTGTTTTTATTTTTTAAATTTAGTTTTATTTTTCCAGCTTTATTGAGATATAATTGACATATAGAATTGTGTAAATTTAAGGTGTACATGTTGACTTGACACAATTATTGGTTTGGCCATAACGTTCCTTCAAGTTTTCCATAAGATGATACAGAAAAAATTGAATGAACTTTTTAGTCAACCCAATAAGTATTGCAAAATGATTATGACCATAGCATTAGGATTCCTATCTCTTAATGGGCCTTACACAGGCTAATCTTTTCACTAATCTTTAAACATGGCAGATATATTTCCTCTGCATATGTCCTTTGCACTATTTCCTCTGACTAGAAAAATCTTTCCCCAAATATGTATGTGGCAATACTTATTTCTTTCAGATCTTTGTACAGTTGACCCTTTTCAACTATATTTTAAAATATGTATTGCCCTCCCTTACATATGATTTCTCACCCTTGAAAATCCTTCTTAACCATGCCTCATTCTGTTTTGTTCCATATAACTTCCTGCCTTCTATATACAACTTTTCTCATGTTCATTTTTTTTTTAAATTTCCCCTCTAGAATGTTAGTCCCATGTATGTAGGTTCTTTTTTCTATCTTCTATATTTTTAATATATTATTAATACTAGTGCCCTAAATAAGTCGAGTTCAAAACAAATACTTGTTAATAAATTAATTAAAACTGTTAAATGTCTGTGTAGCACTCGACATGGTGAATGAAGCTCTTCTCCCACTTGAGTTGCACTGCTGACACCCAGCATTCTTCCTCTGTGAACCACCTTTGGGACTCTGGCCCTGCTTTGTCCACATGGAAGAAACATCTGCTGCTGCTGCTGCTGCTGCCGCCGCTAAGTCACTTGGGTCGTGTCTGACTCTGTGCGACCCCATAGACGGCAGCCCACCAGGCTCCCCTGTCCCTGGGATTCTCCAAGCAAGAACACTGGAGTGGGTTGCCATTTCCTTCTCCAATGCATGAAAGTGAAAAGTGAAAGGGAAGTCGTTCAGTCATGTCCAACTCCTAGCGACCCCATGGACTGCAGCCCACCAGGCTCCTCCATCCATGGGGTTTTCCAGGCAAGAGTACTGGAGTGGGGTGCCATTGCCTTCTCCCAGAAAAATGGTATAGATGATCTTATCTGCAAAGTAGAAATAGAGATATGGACATTGAGAACAAATATATGGACACTAAGGTGGAAAGGGGAGGTGGGGGAAAGGGGGAGTTGGTTGACATATATACACTATTGATACTATGTATAAAATAGAAAACTAATGAGAACCCACTGTATAGCACAAGTAACTCTATTTAATGCACTGTAGGCACCTGAAACTGATACAACATTGTAAAGCAACTGTACTCCAATAAAAAATTAATTTTTAATGAAAAAATGCATATGAACAAGCAGGTAAACATAACGTATTGTCTACTCTTTAACTTATTTTCTTTACCCCTCTGGAGATCCCATGACTGGCCACAGCATGGAAGAACTACACCCTTCACTTCATCTTTGAATTTTTTGTCACCTCAGTTTTATTATTTCTGGTCACTTCCATGAAAAATGGTCAAAATGGATAGATATTGTTTTGTATTATTTTCAGACCAAGTGATACATACACTGTGCATATGGTGATAGAATATGCAAAAGTCCATGACTAGAACTCACTTTCTGAAATGGAAGAGTCATTGCCAGGTTTAAAAGAAATCCCTCTGTGAACATAATCACAGCAACTTGCATCTGGGCTTAGTCTTATTTTCTTGGAGAAGGAAATGGCAACCCACTCCAGTATTCTTGCCTAGAAAATCCCATGGACAGAGGAGCCTGGATTTTCTACCTCCCTACAAACATTATGGTGCTGACTTCTCAAGAAACTAAATATTCAGGTAATAACTTCACATAGCCCTGTCGCTCAGTCGTGTCCGACTCTTTGCAACCCCATGGACTGTAGCCTACCAGGCTCCTCTGTCCATGGGATTTTCCAGGCAATAGTACTGGAGTGGATTGCCATTTCCTTCTCCAGGAGATTTTCCCAACCCAGGGATCGAACCCGGGTCTCCCGCATTGTAGACAGACACTTTACTGTCTGAGCCACCAGGGAAGATGCTACCTTATTCTGAATAAGGTGTTACAACATTTTTTATAACTGACTTCTTCACCCATAGCATCTGAGAATACACATGAATAGCTGTTAAATGGAGCAAACAAGCACTAAGCTGCATTAATAAGAATGTTTTCTTCATTAAAGAAAAAGGTTGCAGAATTACTCTTGTCCTTACTTTCCAGAACCAAATCTACTTAGTGTTCACTAAGTATTAAGGAAAATTATTTGTCTACAATTAAAGTAAGAAGGCTTTTCTCTTTGTTCATGCTTCAAATATCTCTGTTTGTTCTTCAAAAGGAACCAGAGCCTTGAACACTCAGAATACATAAAATATTTCTGTGTAACCTTCTTTGATTAGAACTGTTCAGTCAATATAAAAAGGCAGTTGAGAAATATTTAACTAAAACTACCAAAATATTCAGCCATATATTTAAAAATTCTATTAATTCAACTCATTAATCTCCATTAAAATTCTAGTGCTTTAAATTAATTTACCCAAGGCTATAATACATTAAGCAAATGTCTAATGGTATTCGCTTCTATAACAATTCAACAATGCATGTTTGGTTTACTTCTCAATCCCTCTCTCTCTCTTTGTCTATGTCGCTCTGTTTTTCTATTGGCCATTAACTGTGTGACCTTGGGCAGGTTATTTAATCTCTTTGTTCCTCAGCTTCCTCAGCTTTATAGTGGAAAATATAATAGTAAAACTGCTATGAGGATTTTACTCTATTTTAGGATCTACATTGATCGAACTCTCAACTTCAATCTCTAAATTACTTACAGTGGGGTAGATTATCTCTACCCAGACCTTGGAAGCCAATGACCAAGGGAGGCCGAGAGAGACTAAGATAGAAAGCAGCATCCACATTTCCTCTGGAAAATCCTACAGGAATCTTACTATTTTCAGATCTCTTATAATGTTTCACTCATGACCAAAGTCTTCAGTGGCTCACCATTTCCTGTAAATACAATTTACAGCCTGATATTTAAAGGATGTTATTAATATTGTCTCCACATATCTTTCAGCCCTGCTCACCATCACTGTGGTAAGTGATGCTTCATCAATGTGCTTCATCCCAATGGACTATTTAGTGTATTTTTAATTTTTCCAACTTTACATCAGTTTTCTGGAATGTTCTTCTTGAGCCTCATTGGTAAAATCATACTCATATTTCAAAACATATCGTAGAGTCTCTCTTCATAGGGGCAGAAAGACTTTTTCAAGTATTTGCACATATCCAAACTCATTTCTGATCCTCCACGACCCGGTAGACACAAATGAATGGTTTATGAGCTCTTTAGCAACTGAACTTCATAGCAGTTAACTTGTCTCTATAATGGTGACTATTTGTGCTTACATCTTTGCCAATATAATCATTTATCAAATTGACAACATCCATTGAATTATAGAAAAAGCAAGAGAATTCCAGAAAAATATCTACTTCTACTTCATTGACTACACTAAAGCCTTTGACTATGTGGATCACAACAAACTGTGGAAAATTCTCAAAGAGATGAGAATACCAGACCACCTTACCTGCGTCCTGAGAAATCTGTATGCAGGTCAAGAAACATCAGTTAGAACTGGACATGGAACAATGAACTGGCTCCAAATTGGGAAAGGAGTATATCAGGGTTGTATATTGCTACCCTGCTTATTTAACTTATATGCAGAGTACATCATGCAAAATGCTGGGCTGAGGGAAACACAAACTGGAATCAAGATTGCCAGGAGAAATAGGTCACTTCAGGGACTCTTGAGTCCCCTGGACTGCAAGGAAATCAAACTAGTAAATCCTAAAGGAAACCAATCCTGAATATTCATTGGAAGGACTGATGCTGAAGCTGAAGCTCCAATACTTTGGTCATCTGATGTGAAGAGCTGACTCATTAGAAAAGACTCTGATACTGGGAAAGATTGAGGGCAGGAGGAGAAGGGGATGACAGAGGATTAGATGGTAGGATGGCATCAGCAACTCAATGGACATGAGTTTGAGCAAGCTCCAGGAGATGGTGAAGGACAGGGAAGCCTGGCTTGCTGCAGTCCATGAGGTCACAAAGAGTCATATTCTTGTCTTCTCTATTCAGTTTAAAATTATTTGAAACAGAAATAATGATAACTGTTACCTTGGAAATGCCTACCACAGTTCCCTGTTATAGTAAGACCATAATACTTATTAGGAAATTAAGATGAATTGAGCAGTCCTTCTCCTCACATTCAGAGTCTTACACTGCACACATCCACCTTTCATCAATAATCTACCAACTCTGTAAATTGAAAACTTAGTTTGAATCCTCCTGTCCTTCCTCTCTGCTCAAGAATTTAGCATCAAGGGCCTATCTGCAGTATAAATTGCCAGAAGGCGAGAAAGACTTTGATTACAGTTGTCGCTTTTTCTCTTTATTGGCCTCTACAGGATTTGTTTCTTTTTTAAGGCATTCTCCCAGTAGTCACATTCCCAGCTAATGTTTACACTTATAATTATTCATGTCATTAGCAAATTTATTTCACCTCTCATTAGAATACACTAAAATGTTATACTAAAATAGGACAACAAAACCAATAATACATCACATACAATCTACTCAGACAATCTGATAAGAGCAGAGGGGATTTAACTTCAAAGGGAAAAAGACAGCTGAAGTTAAGACAATTCTACCAGGTTATCATGTTGCCTTTAGTAATTTATTTGAAGAGAATGAGTGCTGGCTCTGTAACTGATGCTATGGAAAATGAAATGAGAATTAATCATGGAAGGATGTCACAATGCTGGAGAAAGGAGAAACTAAGAGGTAACTGACATTTTTTCAAAGGGGCCTCAGATTAACTATGCCCACAGGGAGTTTGTGGAATTGTAACCAGGACTTAACAGTAATAATAACATATTTTTGAAAAGAATATTTTATCATCCTTGCTATCTGCAATTCATAAGTTGTATGCTTCTGGACTCTAAAGACTATGGCCCTTCAAGGGAGAAATAACTCTGTTATTTTTTTTTAGATGTTTATGAAGTCTTTCAGCAGTGTAAAGAGGTGACTTGATTTATTCATCAGTTCTAGATACATTTAAAGAGAATCTTCTCTATGCCTGGCTCTCTTTTAGGGGCTGGGGCATACAATAATAAATAAAATAGATAAACAAAACAGATAAAACTCCTTCCTTGCATGAATTTCCTTCCTAATGATAGGAGACAGATAAGAAAACAATATAAATAAAATATGCAACATGTTAGATAATAATGGATACTGTGCAAGAAAAAAAGAGTAAGGATAGATTTCACAGAGAGTATGACAGTTAAGCAGATACCCGAGGAAGGGCTCAGGAGAAACATCACTGTATAACTAGAAGAAGAGAATTTCAGGCAGAAACAGTGCAGAGGATTTGAGGAATGAATGCAATTGGTTTGTACAAGGGAAAGCATGGAACTGCTTTTTATACTATTCTAACTGGAATGGGATGAGTGGAGAGGAAGGGTAGTAGAGATGAGGCCAGATCACAGAATGTCTTGTAGGTCATTGCTAGGACGTTAGCTTTTGTCTGACTGGCATGGAAAGTAAAGAAAAGTTTCAGTAGAGGAGTGACACAATATGATTTATATATTAACAGAATCACCATCTGTTTTGTTGAAAATAGACAGCAGGAGGGCAAGGAAAGAAACAACAGGACTGATTAGAAGGTTACTGTAGTGATCCAGGCAACAGAGACAGAGGCTTGCACGAGCTTTGTAGTGGTGGGAGGGCTGAGAAGTGGTTGGAATGAGTATCTGTTGATGGATCTGACAGGCGGATATAAAAAAGAATTCAAGGGTGGTTTCAGATGTTCAGTTTGGCAATTAGCAGTGTCGGTAAACAGAGCTTGTATTTTCTAGGACAAGGAACACAGGTAGATGTGAGAGTAAAATAGGTTTGAGAGGAAAGAACTGCATAAGGTAGCAATGTTTGGGGTTTGTACAGAAGACTGCAAATAGCTTAGCTTCCATAAAGTATGATGGGTGTGAATGGAGACAGTGGTAAATACGGTTGGACAGGTAGCCTGGGACTATATTGCATAGGCAGTGGGGTCATGCTGGTACTGGACGAGGTTCTTGGGAGTCCTTTATAGTTTCCTAAAAGCAGGGCTGCTTTTATTCAATATCAGAGTTGCACAGGTGGCTTATCTCCTGAAACCTCCAAAGTCACACTTCAGGCTCCAGCTGAATGAATGCCCCCTGTTCAAAGACCCTATGGGGTCTGTCTGCACTGCATTACTGCCCTGTGGGCTACTCTTCTGTGAAGCCTGGGGGTTCGAGGGTAGCTTCCCAGCTCTCTCTTCCCTCTTGTTGCTCAGAGAAAAGAAGAAATATCCCACATTTCAATGTTAATCACTGCAGTGAGACAACTAACAGCAGAACCAAAACAGAACAAAACACAGATAAAGTCAAAGACATCTTACAAAGCTCTTCTGGGTATACTCTCTGCCTTTTAGTTTTGACTTCCTTCTGAGATAACAGGAAGTGATTTGCTGAGACAGTTCACTTTACTTAATGTCCCCCAGTCTCCATATCAACTTGAGATGTTTGGGGATAACTCCATGATGTACTGCCATTTATATTGACAATAAGAATAACAATCCAACTTAATAAACTGTTTTCCCAAGTAAGAAAGATGTGTGACAAGACATAGAAGCAAGTACCACATACACTTGGCTAACTGGTGAAGTAAGATTTCAGGGTCAGAAGCCCCTCCCAGAGTTAAACCAGATGCTTAGATAATGTGGATAGGATTCAGATGCAACCCTCTTATTGTTCTAGGCCACTGCATTGACTAGACTCACAGAGTGTTCCTTTAAACACAATGACAGCTAAAGTTTAACCACAAGTGAGTAGAAATCCACGAGTTCTAAAAAACACATTCAAGTAGATAGAATAGTATAAAAACTCATCCAAGTGGGCAGAACAGTATGAAGCTTGTTGCATTCAAAAGTACTTAAATATACCAAAACTTAAAGTCAAGGCAATGAATGGTAATAGTCTTAGAACTGAAGCACCACTATTGTTGAGGGGAAAAAAATTGTTTACTTTTACTTTTTATTCTGAGTCTGTCTCTGCTATTGACTTAATGTGTGATCCTAGTCCAGGCAGCTCACCTCCCTCTGTCTCATCGTCTTTTGAGCAAGAATAATAGCATCAAGTTTCCTTTTAAGTCATGTTAGGAGGAATAGATGCTTATTATAAAGAACACTTATTTTGTGAAGCACTGTTTACATGAACATGTTCATGAATATTTTTGAAGAAACACTCTGAATTATAAGCATTTGGCTTTGGCCTTGAAGGAATCTCTTGGGTTGCCATTAGTTCAGAAGCTGAATCTGACTTAAGCACATCACCTAGGCTTTTATTGTTTGTTCACTTTTGATGTTTTAGCTGTGGCAAATACTCATGCAGTGAAATCATCTTCAAATAATCATATGGTGAATAATCATGCTTGCTGATAAAAAAAGTACAGGACCAAATCTTGAGAGGATCTGGGTTTCACTCAGTTACAAACCGTTGCTTTACAGACCCCTAGAAAAGGAGAGATCCAGTGTGATCTCCCCAGTTTTCTCAATAGAGAAGTCTGCACTTCCTCCTATTATCATCCTATGCCTTTCCTGAAATAATAACGGCTAAATGAAACAGTAATACCTAAGTTTAATGAGCACTTACAATGCACCAGGAAGATCCTCTGGAGGAGGGCATGGAACTCACTCCACTATTCTCGCCTGGAGAATTCCATGGACAGAGGAACCTGGTAGACTATAGTCCATGGGGCTGCAAAGAGCTGGACAGTATCAAGGGACTAGCGCTTTCACTTTCACTTACTATACCCCAGTGCTTTGATGTATTATATTGAAAAATAACTATTATTTTTCCTATTTTAGAGCTGAGGAAACTGAGACACAAAGAGATTAAGTAACCTGCCAGAGGTCACAGAGCTAGCAAAGGACAGAGATAAAGAGGGACAGAGAGATGAAAGAGAATACAAAATTGCTTAGTACACAGAAGATGGTTAATGAGAGCTTGCCCCTTTCTCTCTCTCCTACCCTCATCCCTTTCAATGCACATATGAACTTATTTAGTAGTTCAGTCGCTCAGTCGTGTCCGACTCTTTGCGACCCCATGAATCGCAGCATGCCAGGCCTCCCTGTCCATCACCAACTCCCGGAGTTCACTCAAACTCATGTCCATCAAGTCGGTGATGCCATCCAGCCATCTCATCCTCTGTTATCCCCTTCTCCTCCTGCCCCCAATCCCTCCCAGCATCAGGGTCTTTTCCAATGAGTCAACTCTTCGCATGAGGTGGCCAAAGTATTGGAGTTTCAGCTTTAGCATCAGTCCTTCCAATGAACACCCAGGACTGATCTCCTTTAGGATGGATTGGTTGGATCTTCTTGCAGTCCAGGGGACTCTCAAGAGTCTTCTCCAACACCACAGTTCAAAAGCATCAATTCTTTGGCGATCAGCTTTCTTCACAGTCCAACTCTCACATCTATACATGACGACTGGAAAAACCATAGCCTTGACTAGATGGACCTTTGTTGGCAAAATAATGTCTCTGCTTTTGAATATGCTATCTAGGTTGGTCATAACTTTCCTTCCAAGGAGTAAGCATCTTTTAATTTCATGGCTGCAATCACCATCTGCAGTGATTTTGGAGCCCCCCAAAATAAAGTCTGCCACTGTTTCCACTGTTTCCCCATCTATTTGCCATGAAGTGATGGGACAAGATGCCATGATCTTAGTTTTCTGAATGTTACTACTTATTAATTCATCCATCTATTCATCTATTTATTTTTGGCCCAGCATCTTCTGAGCTCGACCATATGACCAGAATTGTGCTCAGCCCATAAGAGGTTTTATATCACTGGATTTTCTTCACAACAATTCTTTAAGAATCTTACATCTGTATCCATTTTATGGATGCAGAAATTTGGCTTAATGATGTTAAGTCAGTTTTTCAAGATTGTAAAGCTAGAAAGTTGTGGCCTCTCCCTGTTATCATTTTATATTTGTGGAGGGCAATTAGCACTCTTATTTCTTTCCCAAGGCACTGTCAAATTTGTTAATAGTGGACTAAAATTACAAAGATTGCAAATTCCTCATGGGATAGAATAATGTCATGCATGATTCTATGCACCCATAGTATATCATGTGTGCTTAGGGTAGATGCATAATAAATTCTTACTAATTGAGTTTATAGAGTTAATATTATCTTTATTACATAATTGAGGACATCATTTTATAAACTGTTTAAATAATTTCCTTAACATCTACAAGGTTAATATAACGTACCACTCAAACCATGACATTTCTAGAAGTGAAAGGCTGTCCCTATGCATGAGGGAACACTAGCCTACCCTGGGGCTGTGTGGACTGACCCAGATCACTGTTACCCTATTAACATTACACAACTGATTGCTTGTCTGATGTTAACTGGAGTTTTCAGAGCCTCAACATTTTGTACAGGAAAAAATAATGGAAAATGTTATTTCAACACCTTACCATTCCTTTCTCAACAGCACAAAATCTCTTATTTTTCTCCTGGCAGAATCACGGGTGGAGAGTGTTAAGCTCTTCTTAGAAACTTCTCAAATCTTTGTAACTTAACACCTAGTAACAACTGATGCAGACATACCAGCCAAGTAATTTCTACAGGTTTAAGTGAAAGAGTGAATGGAAATCTGCAGCTTATCCAAGGTTTCTAAAACATCAAGCATTTGATAAATGGATCTTGCCTTTATACAAACCATTTCAATTGCTAAGCCTTCATTTTTATATTTTGTACATATGCCCCCATGTACCATATGTGTGTGTGTGTGTAGGGAATATAATCCTGAGTGTGCATATGTAGTGGCTACAAATCAAGATTGAATCATTTCTAAACTGTAATATTTTTTCAGTTCTTCTTTAAAACATAGACATATTGAATAACAGGCAAAGGTCACCCAGCACATACAGGATCACTTTTCACTTTGAAAACATTAAAAAAGCAAGAGATTGTGCAAAAATGTCCTGAGTATTAGTTATGTCAAAATGACCTTCTAACTTGTAGAAAACAGATCTAATTGGGAGCTTAACAGCAACTAATGACTGGTAAAGGTTCCATCCAATGACAAATGTTCCTGTTATTCTTGCTTTAGAAACTCCTGCAGGCACAGCTTATGAAGGAACTAAGACCCTGACTAGATAAGCACTAGCTTCCCTGGTGGTTCAGCTGGTAAAGAATCCACCTGCAATGCAGGAGACCTCAGTTCGATTCCTAGGTCAGGAAGATCCCCTTGAGAAGGCTTAGGCTACCCACTCCAGAATTCTTGGGCTTCCCTTGTGGCTCGGATGGTAAAGAATCCACCTGTAATATGGGAGACCTGGGTTTGATCCCTGAGTTGGGAAGATTCCCTGGAGAAGGAAATGGCTGCCAACTCCAGTATTCTGGCCTGGAGAATTCCATGGATTTTATAGTCCATGGGGACACAAAGAGTCGGACACACTAAAAGCTCAGTCAGGTAAGCACTAAGAGCTCAACCCTTGTATGATGAAACCATTATTTTCATGTAGCTGCAGGAAAATACAGTAAATCTAAAAAATTTGGGAAGGTGATGCATGAAGGTTGACACAGAAAACATCTAGAGAATTTAAGCTACATAATTTGAGATGAATGGTGTCCACTGGATATCTGAAAAGACTGCAGAGCTCAGAATGAGGCATCTACCTGGTGTGAGCAAGAATAGTACCTGTTTGTACTTTGATAGCTGAGTTGCATTTAGGGAAAGATTTATAAAGTTCTTCTGTGTGTGCTCAATTAGAATTTTTGAACAGGTTTCTTAAAGGTTTCAATGCCATTGAACCCCCGAACACACACACATATACACATGAACACTCCTGCACATGTGTGCTCACAGACACATGCACACAGGTGCACCTTGCATGTCTTTGGTAATGTTTCCCCCATTAAAAAAGGTCTTAGTGATAATTTCAGAGACAGAAAGGAAAATATTTTAATGTGGGATCTTTGTTTATGGCTGATTTAAATGTTATCCATGCTTTTCTGTCTTGATAGAATAATAGGTTAGCAATGGGAAAGGCTTATGAAGCTTAATAGTCGTGTAATACAAAGTTTCCACCTTGGCATTTCCTTCATGAAATTTCTTAGAAAATGAGCTAAAAATAATATACCCTATTTTGAAGAACTGATCAGTGAATGCCACTCTTGGAGAGAGTTTTCCAAAAGCATTTATGTGTGGTACTACTGCATAGGAGTGGCCTAATTCAAATGCTTAATACCTGAGGTGAAACTTGCCCTCTGTAGTCAGAACTGGTTTCAGGTGTTTTCACTCTAAATCTTCAGAAAAATCCTTTCCAAAAATCTCATTTGAAAAGAATATTGCTTATTACACCATCAAAATACAGAAGGTCCTTTATCAAACAGCTGAATCAGAGACTCATCTTATCTAAGATCTTTTATTCTCAAGCTCAGACTAAAATAGATATAGCCACCTGACTGTAGGATGAGAAAATTAGCTTTCATGGTTCATTGTTGGTATTTTGAACGCTCCATTCCTTACTACCAGGCCAACACCCTCCCCAATAAAAATAACAACACCAACAAAAACTACCTGCTATGTAAACAACTTGCTCTATTTAAACAAAAGATGGTCAAGTCTATGAACTCTTATCCATTGAATGTCCACCCTATGGATGACTAAATCAACAATAAGCAGACTAAACCAGTGATTAAGGAGTAAGCAGTTCAGAGATACCAAAAAAAAAAAAAAAAACAAGAAAATTTTTGGAAACATTGATATTCTAGATTTCAAACGAAATTATCACAGGAAATTTCAAAAGCATTTAAAATTTTCTTGGGTTTATTTTACAGTTTAGTATTTTAAGTATCAAAGACTTTGCTCCATAAATTTCTCAGGATTTAGAGGCACTTAATTTCTTAGTATGATCCTATTACACCTCACAATGAACTCTGTAGGTCCTTTTTGCAATTACATAGAAATATCAAATTTAACACAAATATCTACTCTGAGCTCAGTATCTTCTGCTTCAATCCATCACCTCATGAGTCTGACTCCCATTTCTGTTATCTCCTGCCTTCTTGACTGACCCCATACACATCATACTTCCTTCACAAGCTTTATTACACTACATATACTTAAGTGAATATGATTTTTCTCTGCAAGATTCCCATTTAACATCATATTTTAAAATTCCAAAAGTTATCCCCTAGTTAAAACAACCTAACTGATCAGATAAAACACAACTTGGCTGCATCCACTCTGGCTGTGATATGGTCAGAGCTATTTCAAGCCCATACTAATTATGAATAACTAAACAAACAGTTTAAGTGACAGGTATTATAATATTTGCATAAACAGTGTGGTATGGGAGCCCAGAGAAAGGAGCATTTATCAGTAAGCACTCTTGATGTAGGAGAGAAACTGACTCCAGCTTGATTTACAGGGAAAACTATAATGAGAGTAAGAAAAGGAAAAGGGACTGGAGAACTAGGCTTGAAAACTGGATAGGAATTGGGAAGCAAAGACCATGATGTGGAGCAAAATCTAACCTGCTGGCTGTTGCATTCCTTCTGATCAATCCGTGAATTTGCTCCTTTGCATCATTCACTCAAAATTCAAAGTGCTGACAGCAGAGTACTTGAGTACTGGGAGCTTTATCAATTTTAGATCACATACTTGTCCTGGAGTTTCAGGGCATCAGGGACAAGAAGAATTTGGCCTGCTAATTTCAAGATTTAATACAGGGAGCCAACAGTGACAACTGTGAACTGCGAATCCCTCTCCCCCAAATACTGTGCACACTGCCGAATTCCCCGAAGGGAGAGAATGCTACTAATAGAAAGGGTGGTGGGTTGGACAGTGACCAACTAAAGAATTAACAAATGTCTGTTTCAGTTCAGTTCAGTCATTCAGTCATGTCCAACTCTTTGCGACCTCATGGACTGCAACATGCCAGGATTCCCTGTCCATCACCAACTCCTGGAGTTTACCCAAACTCATGTCCATCCAGTTGGTGATGCCATCCAGCCATCTCGTCCTCTGTCGTCCCCTTCTCCTCCTGCCTCCAATCTCTCTCAGCATTAGGGTCTTTTCCAATGAGTCAACTCTTTGCATGAGGTGGCCAAAGTATTGGAGTTTCAGCTTCAACATCAGTCCTTCCAATGAACACCCAGGACTGATCTTTAGGATGGACTGGTTGGATCTCCTTGAAGTGCATAGGACTCTCAAGAGTCTTCTCCTACACCACAGTTCAAAAGCACCAATTCTCTGGCACTCAGCTTTCTTTACAGTCCAACTCTCACATCCATATGTGACTACTGGAAAAGCGGTCAATTCAGTTCAGTCGCTCAGTCGTGTTTGACTCTTCGCGACCCCATGAATCGCAGCACAACAGGCCTCCCTGTCCATCACCAACTCCCAGAGTTCACTCAGACTCATATCCATCGAGTCGGTGATGCCATCCAGCCATCTCATCCTCTGTCGTCCCCTTCTCCTCCTGCCCCCTATCCCTCCCAGCATCAGAGTCTTTTCCAATGAGTCAACTCTTCGCATGAGGTGGCCAAAGTACTGGAGTTTCAGCTTCAGCATCATTCCCTCCAAAGAAATCCCAGGGCTGAGGCCAAGGGCGGTGGCCGGGAGGACCAACCCCATGCCCGAGGCCATGGGCGGCGGCCAGGTAGACCAACCCCATGTCCAAGGAGCAGTGGCTGCACGGGCGCAGGATGGCCTAGAGGAGCTATCCCAAGTTGAAGGTCAGGAAGGGTGGCAGTGAGGCGATACTCCCCTTGTCCAAGGTAAGGAAAAGCCATAGCTTTGACTATGTCTGCTTACTGAATCTAACTCAGTGTCCTTGGTTAGAGAAAAAGACCTAAAAGGAATCTGTTCCTGAAGAAGTATCATTTAAACTGAAAGGCAAGTTAGAATTTCTAAACTGAAGGAAATTAAGAATGAAGAATTTATTTTTTAATTGAAGTATTATTGATTCACAATGTTGTATTTCTGGTATACAGCAAAGTCATTCAGTTTATACATACACACATATATGCACATATATGTACATGTATGTGTATATATAAACACACACATACTTTTTCATGTTCTTTTCCATTATGGTTTATTACAAGATATTGAATATAGTGCTCTGTGCTATAGAGTAGGTCCTTGTTGTTTATTTATTTTATATATAATAGTTTGTATCTCCTAATCCCAAACTCCTAATTTATCCCTCCCTTCTGCTTTTCCTCTTTGGTAACCATAAATTTGTTTTCTGGGTCTGTAAGTCTGTTTCTATTTTATAAATAAGTTCATTTGTGTTATATTTTAGATTCCATACAGAAGTGATATCATATGGTATTCTCTTTCTCTGACTTTCTTCACTTAGTATGATAACATCTAGGTCCACCATGTTGCTGCAAGTGGCATTATTGAAAATGAATATTTTAAGTGGAAAACACACTATATGTGCAGAGACAGAGAAAGCCCAGTGTTTTCAAAAATAGGAATATATTTGCTATGATGAGATTTTAGCCTGTAGGTGGAACAGTTAAAGGACATGAAATTGGAGAAATAAAAAGTTAGATCACAGAGATAAAATTTTAAATGTATTATTTTGGCAATGTGAAGTCCACAAAGTATTTCAAACAAGGGCTTGCCAAGATTAGATTTGTGTTATAGAACGATTACTTAGGCTGCAGTGAAGAGAATGGAGTTTAGTGAGTCTCTCAAATTTAAACTTGTTTCTTCAGGCTATGGGACAGATGTTAAAAACGACAACTTCATGATCCTTTTACAGTTTATATTACCTCCACATTCTTTGTTTCACTTACCAACTCACTTTTCTGATATGCAAACCTCTTGATATTATCATTCAAAAGAACTTAGTATCAAATATCTGGTTTTGAGTATTACATTTGTTTTCTACTGTTGCTATATGCAGTCACAGGCTTAGTGGCTTAAAACAATACAGATTTATTATCTTATGGCTCTGTAGGTTAGAGACTTGACAGGGATCTTACTGGGCTAAAATCAAAGTATAGGCTGAGGGTCTTACTGTGTTTCTTCCTGAGACTCGAGTGGAAAATCAATTGTTTCCTTGCTTTTTCTAGCACATAGAGACTGTCCACATCCTGTAGCTCATGGTCTCCACCATATTCACATCCAGCAATCTCTGGTTGAGTTCTCACACTGCATCATTCTGACTCGGCTTCTGCATTTGTACTTCTTCCTCTGACTCTCTTTTCCACTTTTAAGGACCCTTCTGATTACATTGGGTCTACCTGATCATCTAGGATAATCTATTTTAACATTAGCTAATTTGCTACTTTAATTGCATCTGCAACCTTAATTCCCTTTTGTCATCTAAAATGACATATTCCCTGGTTCTGGGGATTAGCAGGTGGCTATCTTGGTGGGGCCACCACTACCATTTGCTGAATAGCCTCACAACCTTAGTCTTAGAATTGCCATGGTAGAGTCAAAGGACTCTGACTCTGCTTTCCCCAGGGTGGAGCATTCAGGCTGTGGTATGTCCAGGATGCTGGGTGTAAATTCTTCAACTCCCAGGTTTCCCTCTTTCCATATCACAGTTACTGACAATCCCCATTCCAGCTCTCTTGAGGAGGCACAGAATTCAAACATAAAGTCTTTCATAAATTACAAATGATCTACTGATTACCCTTAAAAAATAGCAGCGTCCTTTCCTAAGCATTCTCATTCAAGTCTCACACCAAAGCTTCACCCTAGCTTTTATTCTCCCTTGTCTTTTGCTATTTTTTTCAGATGATAAAACTAACGTTCAGAGCAGCTCAGGGTGCAGCTAATAAAGTTGGCACTACTACTCCAGCCCAGGTCTCCAGTCTTCACAGTGGAGCATCTGCCATGTTCTCACCATAACAGCTTGTCTATGGGATGTGTCCCTGAGCTCACACATTAACATCGATCCCGCACATAATTCCTACCTTTTGTGAAGGATTTTTTTTTTTTTTTTTTTTTTTTTTTTTTTTGGGGAAAAAAAAAAAAAAAAGGAAAGGAGCAATAAGGGTGGGAGGGAAATGGGAAGAAAGAAGGGGAGTGATGGTAGGGAGGAGTATATGTAATTTCTTTCTTCTTTTTTTTTTTTTTTTTTATTTTTGCAGGGGAAAATGGACAAAGGAAAGGATCAATGAGGGTGGGAGGGAAATGGGAAGAAAGAAGGGGAGTGATGGTGGGGAGGAGTATATGTAATTTCTTAACCAATGGCTTTCTGTTTTTAATCACAAAGAACACTTAAAAAAATCATGGTGAGTTCATCTTATATTAGGAGGTTTGTTCTCGAAATGAAAAGTCCAGAAAACAAAAAGTCCAGTTTGGGTGTCCTCATCTTTAGGCACATCTTGGTATTTTGTATTGGTAAATCTATCTTTACCACAATATATTATTTAGGACAGGATCACATTTGTCACCTCTTCCTCCCTACTACCCAAAGTGGTACCAAACCCACAAAATAGTCAATAAACCTCTACAGAGTGAGCAAATAAGTCTTTTTTTTTTTTTTTTAAACTCTCCTGAGTGAACTGAATTTTTGAGGCTCATAAGTAAATATGTTTTCCTCTTTACTTTGTCTATTACAGCCAGATTATATGAGTGGGGTGTTAAAGTCTCCCACTATTATTGTATTGCTCTAGAGAATGTCCTTTAGTTTTTGTTGGAGAAATGGTTTAGTGGTGCAAAATTCTCTCAACTTTTGCTTATCTGTGAAGCTTTTGATTTCTCCTTCATATTTGAATGAGATCCTTGCTGGATACAATAATCTAGGCTGTAAGTTATTTTCCTTCATCACTTTAATTACGTCTTGCCATTCCCTCCTGGCTTGGAGAGTTTCTATTGAAAGATCAGCTGTTATCCTTATGGGAATTCCCTTGTGAGTTATTTGATGTTTTTCCCTTGCTGCTTTTAATATTTGTTCTTTATATTTAATCTTTGTTAATTTGACTAATATGTGTCTTGGGGTGTTTCGCCTTGGGTTTATCCTGTTAGGGACTCTCTGGATTTCTTGAACTTGAGTGGTTATTTCCTTCTCCATTTTAGGGAAGTTTTCAACTATTATCTCCTCAAGTATTTCCTCATGATCTTTCTTTTTATCTTCTTCTTCTGGAACTCCTATGATTCGAATGTTGTAGCGTTTGATGTTATCCTGGAGGTTTCTGAAATTGTCCTCATTTCTTTTGATACGTTTTTCTTTTTTCTCGTCTGATTCATTTATTTCTAGGATTCTATCTTCTAGTTCACTAATCCTGTCTTCTGCCTCTGTTATTCTACTATTTGTTGCCTCCAGGGTGTTTTGGATCTCATTTATTGCATTATTCATTATGTGTTGACTCTTTTTTATTTCTTCTAGGCCCTTGTTAAACCTTTCTTGCATCTTCTCAATCCTTGTCTCCAGACTCTTTAACTGTGATTCTATTTTGATTTCGAGATTTTGAATTAATTTCGCTATCATTATTCGGAATTCTTTATCAGGTAGATTCCCTATCTCTTCCTCTTTGGTTTGGTTTGGTGGAGATCTATCCTGTTCCTTTAGCTGCTGGGTATTCTTTTGTCTCTTCATTTTGTTAAAATTGCCAAATTTAGAGTGTCCTTACTATATTCTGGTAGTTTGTTGAATTCTCTTTATTGAGGTGGTTTACAGGTCTTTTCAATATCTGATCTCTGCCTTGTTACAGAGGGGCGGAGATGAACACCCAAATCTAAACCGGCCAGGTTCAGGCACTCAGATAATCCTCAGAAGCACAGACTTGGTTGAGTCTGCGTTTTATGCCCTTCCCAGATCCGAGTAGCGCAGGTGATGAAATGTTCAGCGAGCGCAGGTGCTGCGACTTATCGCCTCTCCGCCGCTCAGTTTTCTGGGTATACAGACAGTGCACTTTCTCAGGCAGATGTTGACCATCCAGAGCCCCAAGAAGCGTGAGTCAGCACAGAGACCTACTCACAGTTCCGTTAGACAGTGTCCCTCTAGGGCTATAATTGCCCGCCTCTGGCCCTGGCTGCCTGTCACGGGAGTGGGACGGCCTGCAGCCGGCCAACTCTGTGCAGCCCTTTGTTCCGTAGGTAGTCCTGGTGGTGTCTTAAGTTAGGGCTGGCTTTTGATGTAGTAGATAACCGACAGTCTGGTTATTTCGCTCAGATAGCGCCCGAGATAGCCAGGCCAAATCCTTTCTCAAAGCAATGCAGGCCTCGCCGCTCCTCCTAGCCCAGCCCCCACTTGCCAATAGCAAATGCTGGTGTCCGCGCCAGTTCTCCGCAAAGGAGTTGTTGCAGGGGGCTTTTTTTTTTTTTTTTGAAAATAATGTGTTTTTTTTTTTTTCCTGTTTTCTCCTCTCCCCCTTTAGTTGTTTTTTTTTTTTTTTTTTTTTTTCTTTTTATTTTTTTTTTTTTTTTTTTTTGGGAAAAAAGTATTCCTCCCTCCTTCTTCCCCCCCCGCCATCTTAGCTCCTCCCGGTTTACTAACTCTCGTTATTTCCTATCCACATGTTCCAGACCCTATCTGAGATTCTCCCACCATTGGTAATTCTCTCCGTACTGCGAGAGCCCCCACTGCCCTGTCCCCTCGCCACCACCCCCTGCCTCATGCCTGCTTTTGCAGCTGAACTGGCTTATTCTGGCTCTAGCCGTGCTCTTTTCCTCTCTGGATGGGAGGGAGGAAGGGAAAGATGAAGGGAGGGGAAGCAGTCCCTCTCAGAGATGTGGAAAGCTTTAGTGCCCTTCTCTCATAGATACCTGCTGTTTTGCTTTTGTTAGAAATCACCACCAGCCTGGCGATATCAACCTGCAATCTACAGTCACAATCAGATCAGACTCTTATTTCCTGGGATTCTGAGAGGGACTGAGGCTTCAGAAAGTTATAAATATAACACTTTACACACTGAACTGGATACCCAGGGAGAAACCCCCTGCAATTAGCAACAGGACCTTGTGCTGATTAGATACAAAGCTTTCAAAGAGTTCAGAGCCTGTGTTGTCAGGGCTTTACACGTATCCCCTACCCATCCTGAAAGGGCTCTAATAGCACAGAAGACATCAGGTACAAGTAAGTCTTTTTTAATGATCCCACCTGAAAATGATATTTGTAAAGTATTTTAAAGTTTTCTGATTCGTTTAACTCCTGTGATTTTATTCATTGCTCTCAGCATTCTGTGAAGTAGGCAAGACAATTGCAGGTATCCCTTTCACAGATGGAGATGCTGCTGCTGCTGTTCAGCCACTAAGCTGTGTCTGACTCTTTGTGACCCCATGAACTGCAGCGCACCATGCTTCCTTGTCCTTCACCATCTCCCAGAGCTTGCTCAGAATCATGTCCATTGAATCGGTGATGCCATCCAACCATCTCATCCTCTCTCGCCCCCTTCTCCTCTTGCCTTCAATCTTTCCCACCATAAAGGTCTTTTCCAACAGGTCGAATCTTCACATCAAGTGGCCAAATTATTGGAGCTTCAGCTTCAGCATCAGTCCTTCCAATGAATATTCAGGGTTGATTTCCTTTAGGATTGACTGGTTTGATCTCCTTGCAGTACAAGAGCTCCAGAGTCTTCTGCACAGCGGTTTGAAAGTATGAATTCTTTGGCACTCAGCCTTCTTTATGGTTCAACTCTCAAATCTGTACATGACTACTGGAAATGCTGAGGCCTGTCTTCACAGGGCTAGTAAGTGGTGTAATCAAGAGGAGAACTGAGGATCCAGGTTCCAATTCAATTCTCATGTCCTATGCCTTTTTGTTTTCAATTCTAGCTACTCACTTTTTTTTTTTTTTTTTTTTTTACTGCCTATTCCATCTCAGTGAAAGGTGGCTTGAGGGAACAAAAATGACAATAGATGCCAAAGCAGAGAGCTGTCTTTTAAAATACAGCTTTCAATGACAACATTGTTACCTAAAGTATATTTGCATTAGCCTGGGGCACTGTTCTCAGTAAAATTTTTCCCTTTCCAATTATGGGTATAATCAATAAATATATACTGTCAGCCAACTTTGTAACAGCTCTGTGCTAAGTGCTGGAAGAGATTGCAAAAGAGACAGGGTCAGAGATAAGGTTACTGTTGTCATAGGACTTACACTGAGTGGAGAGAAAAAGTAGGATCCATGGAATGCTAGAGAAGCATTAATTTTTTAAAGAAACGCACACAGGGTAAGTGCACAAAGAATGAAATGAGTAGAAATGGGGTGTGAACTGTGCATAAAGAATTTAAGGAAGGGGAACAGGGGATACAGCTTTGTTTTAGTTTGTTTTGTTATTTGTATTAAGTTGGGGGACACCCTCAGTAAAGATCTGAATGAGGAAACAGGTCTGCTAACAGCCATTGTGAGGTTCTGACAGCTTTCTGATTTTGACAGGCCTTATCCTTAGAGCCATTTTTTTTTGCCCCTGGATAGATGATGGGGCCTCAAGCTGCTACTGCTGCTGCTAAGTTGCTTCAGGCATGTCCGAGCCTGTGCAACTTCATAGATGGCAGCCCACCAGGCTCCTCTGTCCCTGGGATTCTCCAGGCAAGAACACTGGAGTGGGTTGCCACTTCCTTCTCCAATGCATGCATGCATGCATGCTAAGTCGCTTCAGTCATGTCCAAACTCTATGCGACCCTATGGACAGCAGCCCACCAGGCTCCTCTGTTCACAGGATTCTCTAGGCAAGAATACTGGAGAGGTTTGCCATTCCCTTCTCCTACATCCTTGCAAAACTCAATAGGCAGAGTCTGAAACCCTTCAGTTTTAACTGTGAGTCCATATGACCACAATCATCTGTGAATGCTTTCCAGGATGCTCCCCATGTCCCTGTCCTCATCCTCACACATTTTTGAAGGTAATAAGGCTGCCGTTACATAACATAATGGCCAGTACTTTCCTAGAGTAGAAGCAGGTGTTTTAAATATAAGCTTTGGTATATACATCTCATATAAAAATTCCTGGTACACTCAAACTATGGTAAAGGCTTATAATATGTGTCTCTATCAGTATCACTTCTTCCAGACAGATAGGGAGATTATTGATCATGGCTCCCCCTTGAAACAAGGGAGCGATGTTCTGGCCATGGGTTAGGCAGAAGTAACATGAGTGACATATGTCACTTTTAGATAAGAGCATTTAACTCTGACATAAGAGCCTCACAACTGGCGAAATCCATCTGACTCCCAAAATGAGGAGGACGTGGAGCTGAACTCCCTCCTTAGGTGTGATTGACAGATACTGTGAATGAGAAATTAACCTTTGTTGCTTAAATCACTAAAAATGTTGGCGTTGATATATTCTGCAGCATAATCTAGCCAATTCTGAATACCTTATTTAAAATTTTTTGAAAGAATGGGTGGAATAAATTCAGTCTACTGTCACCCAGTGTCTGATTCTCAGCAGTCCCTCTCTATTTTCCTTAAAGACTTCAAAGTTCTGTCTGTTCATGATGGCTTTGTATTATTTCTGGGCCCCTATCCAGCTTGGTAGGCATTTTTCTGAAATGTTTCTTGTGGCAGAGAATAATTTTGTCAAAGAAGTTGGACTAAGCCCCGGGAAGCCCTGTGGTAAAGCAGAGGATCTAGATTGCAGACTTCTGTGTATTGCCCATTGACTGCACGTTTTTCCATGTTTCTGGATCAGAGGGCCTGATCTTTCCTTCTGCCTGCTTTTAGGAAGTACTAAGTACCTTCTCTAGTGGCTCAGTGGTAAACAATCCAGCTGCCAATATAGGAGATGCAGGTTCGATCCCTGGGTCGGGAAGATCCTCTGGAGGGGGAAATGGCAACCCACTCCCAGTATTGTTACCTGGAAAATTCCATGGGCAGAGGAGCCTGGTGGGCTACAGTCCATGGAATGGCAAAGAGTCAGACACTCCTGAGTGATTGAACACACAGGTACCCTCTACCCCGAAGTATAAAACCTTGCTTTGCCAGAATAGTCCTAGGAGGAAATTAACCAAGGTACAAATCCATCTTGGCTAAATGGGTCAATACATATAGGCTGGAGAATGGAAAACTTTAAATTTGCAATGTTCTTTCTTCCTACTTCTTCAAGGTATACTTTCTTTCCCTCTCCCTGAAAGTTCTAGTTGCCCCTGCCTGTTAGATACCATCTTCATTATTAGAGTACACTTTGTTGCCATAGCAATTCATTTCTACTCCCCCATTTTATTGCACTTATAGCTGCTACAGGCAAAAGACAAGGGGCAGGGGGAGCACAAGTTTTCTTTCAAGTGCCAGGCTTCTTCTCCTCTGAGAAACTTTCAACTCCACCAAAAAGGGAGCTCATAGTCAGGAATAGCAGAGGGGGTGCAGGGCAGCAGAAGACAAGCTGTAGCTCTCTAGTCTGGGACTGGAACAGGACTTTTGGCCCTGGTAGGATTACATCGGGTCACACAGAGTTGGACACAACTGAAGCAACTTAGCAGCAGCAGCAGCAGCAGGATTACATCATTCTTGTATTCACTCTTTCTTTTTAGGCTTAAGCATTTATACTTTAAAAGAAAACAAAAAAGTAAGCAGGCCCTCCATCAGTGATAAAGATCAAAGAAGAAGCAGAAGTTGGAAAGTTCTACCGAAGTGTGTTTCTAAGGTCCCAAATACTGTGTCTCAATTAAGGTGACCCTAAACCCCCAAATTCCTATAGTGATGATAATAACTTGCATGTGCATAGCACCTTTGCTCTTTTGATGTATTTTTATATGTACTTCTTTTTTTCCCCCAATCTTATTTCTTTTTACTTGAAGGAAAATTGCTTCACAATATTGTTTTGGCCTCCATCATACATCAATATGAGTCAGCCATAGGTTTACACCTTCCCACCTCCTACCCTTCTCACCCATCTAGGGTGTTACAGAGGCCCCATCTGAGTTCCCTGAGTCATACAGCAAATTCCCATTAGTTATCTATTTACATATGGTAATTATATATGATAATAACCTCTATGTGCATAGAACCTTTGCTCTTTTAGTACTGCTCTTTTATGTAGTGCTTACTTATATATTTTTTTTTTTTTTTGGTGTTAAATAGTACCCTCTTAATGAAGACTTCTCCATGAACTATATTTCATACTGATGTCTTAATTCATCCATTTTGTTGCTTTTTCAACAAATACCTTCATGTCTCCTACTACCTGTATTGAAGAGACAGCATCTTAAAGTATCTAATCCTGCCACTATTTTACTTTATGAGCATCAGTCTTAGGCCAGCAGACAGGTCTTGCTGTTTAGAATGGGTTCTCAGACAGCTTCTGTGGCTCACACGGGGACCACTACAGTGTGAGGCACTCTGAAACTTCACAGGGTGATGGAGATTCAGACTTTTGTCCAGAACTATGAATATGGATTTGACACTTAGAATTTTGAAATTATCTGTCACAGGCCAGTGACTTAGGCTATTTGTATAGTAAAAAGTGCAATGAAGGTTTCCTTTTTCAGCGTGATATTAAACATCATCAAATTTTATAAATACTTCTTAAATATTTTTGTCAGAGGAAAGATCTGCGACTTTCAACTGTAATTTTTAAATGTTCAATATGTATAGACAAGCTGCTGTATTTTATATAAATGAATATATTCATAGAACAAACTTTAAATTTCAGAAAACAACACAGATTGTAGGAGTTTAAATTCCTGTTCATATTCCAGTGGCAATGAGTAATGTGTCCATTTTAAGAATAGTGGCAAATGATTGAGGAGGAGTGCATTTCTACCCTTGCTGGAGGCTGCTATTTTGTGGAGAAGCATTTGTGGTCTGGTGACTCAAGAAGAGAGATAGGTAGCTACCCATATATTCTAAATTCTGCTTCCACCGCTCCATCTGTCCCAGACTCATGCTGAGACCTTGTCTGGGTAACACTACCCTCTACTGGGTGGAACCAGAACAACAACTCAATCCCTTTAATCCAGTGCAACGTGTTGCAGTCTTTAAACTCTAAGAGAGACCCTTAGGGATTGTTTGTACAGATGAGAAGACTGACATTCAGAAGGCAGAAATGTCAGGACTGTGACTCTTAACAGTTTACACAGAGGCCAAAGAACTCTGCTTTCCTTACTCTTTAGATGGCTAATTTCCCCCTAATTTCAGAGTAGGGTAGAGGCTCTGAACACATCATGCAGTAAAAATACAAATGTATTACTTGCAGCTATAGGAATATTTGTTAATAACCAATGTCCCCTGCTGCATGAATTACCTGTGCTATTTAAACCTAGCACAGATAAATTTTTTTTAGATAAGCTTATCATAGACCGTTGCATTATTTGTAAAACTACTTGAATACACTGCTTTCTTTTTTATCTTTTGTAAATGTTTCACCGTTTGCTGCTTCAACAAGATTGTGTCTTCAGATGGAACTTTCTCTTATGGGCCTATGGGGCTTTGATAATGGCACATTTTAAGAGCAGGATTTCTCTAATTGTAATACCAATTAAGGCACCCTTACCTTAATTGGAATCCTTACTCCTTCTCCTACATTTTCATGAGACATTATGTGTTCAGCTCAAGCATAAAATGGACCACGTGAACAGATGGAGGAGGCAGCCATCCATATGGGAAAGAGGGACCTGGATAAGCCAAAGTATTGGGTGACTTAAATTACAGTAACACCTGATCTCTCAGTAATCCAAATGTTGATCAATCACACTTATTTAGCACACAGTTAACCTAGAAGCAGGCGATAACAGCAGCAGAAACTGGTGTTGCCTAGACCTTCCCATAAGAGGAGCCCAAGTGCTCTCACTTAATGTCTGTATTTTCTTATTTCACATAAATTCTTTAAAATAGGCCCAAAGTACATGAAGACAGCAAAGTCTGGGGTCAGGGCAGGAGTGGTGGTGGAATGAGCTGTTACAGGCATGTACACACACACGAGTACAGAGTAACAGGGATGCTATGACAGAAAGCTGGAGACAAAGCAAGAGAGTTATCTAAAAAAGTATTGTGACCTCAAGTTCACTAACAGCCCTTTGCAAAGAGATCAAAATTCACACCTACCTCAGGAGAGTCTGAGTTAATTTTATAATAATGACCTGCATGTGTGCTAAGTCACTTCAGCTGTGTCCAACTGTTTGTGACACCATGGACTAAAGCCCTCCAGGCTCCTCTGTCCATGGGATCCTCTAGGCAAGAATACTGGAGTGGGTTGCCATGCCCTCCTCCAGGGGATCTTCCTACCCGAGGGTTTGAACCCACATCTCTTATGTCTCCTACATTGGCAGGTGGGTTCTTTACTACTGAGTCGCTTCAGTCATGTCTGACTCTGTGTGACCCCATGGACTGCAGCCTACCAGGCTCCACCATCCCTGGGATTCTCCAGGCAAGAACACTGGAGTGGGTTGCCATTTCCTTCTCCAATGCATGAAAGTGAAAAGAGAAAGTGAAGTCGCTCAGTCATGTCTGACTCTTAGTGACCCCATGGACTGCAGCCTACCAGGCTCCTCCGTCCGTGGGATTTTCCAGACAAGAGTACTGGAGTGGGGTGCCATTGCCTTCTCCGCTTTGCTACTAAAGTCACCTAGAAAGCACAATGAGTGAGTGAAAGTCACTCAATTGTGTCTGACTCTTTGCAACCCCATGGACTATACAGTCCATGGAAATCTCCAGGCCAGAACGCTAGAGTAGGTAGCCTTTCCCTTCCCCAGGGGATCTTCCCAACCCAAGGATCGAACCCAGATATCCCGCATTGCAGGCAGATTCTTTACCAGCTGAGCCACAAGGGAAGTCCAAGAACACTGGAGTGGGTATCCTATCCGTTCTCCAGTGGATCTTCCTGACCCAGGAATCAAACCGGGGTCTCCTGAATTGCAAGCAGATTCTTTACCAACTGAGCTATCAGGGAAGCCCAAGACCTAGAATGGTTTAAAAAAAAAAAAAAAAAAAGTGCGTTCTATTAATATTTAATTCCACTTAAAGTTTTTTTAAAAAAAAGCTCCATGGTCATTTATTTAGATTTCTATTCAAAAGTAGTTAGAATGACTATCCAGAATAAGCCGTAAGATTACTTGAATGAGAACCTACTATATAGCACAGGGAACTCAAGTCTCAAAAAGACAGTATATATGTACACATATAGCTGATTCATTCTGCTATACAGCAGAAACTAATACAACATTGTAAATCAACTATACTCTAAATAAATATTTTTTAAACGTTTGAGAACTAGATGTATTTTATTGGCTCTTTGGAATTCCCATACTAAAATAAAAAGTTGCTCTATTTAAGTCATTTAACAAAAATATATGAAATGCCTCATCTACTTGTTGCCAGGCAAATGTTTTAGTCATGAAAGGTGTTCTATGTATCCAAATCATAAATTCTAGGCCTCATTGAGGACAAATGGAAGAAGGCATTCAATAAGCAAAATACATAAATGTTTACAGAATGTAACGCTTCCCAAGTGGCTCAGTGGGTAAAGAATCAGCCTGCAATGCAGGAGACACAGGATGATGCAGATTCTATCCCTGGGTCAGGAATATCCCTGAGAAGGGCATGACAACCCACTCCAGTATTTTTGCCTGGAAAATCCCATGGAGAGAGGAGTCTGGCAGTTACAGTCAATAGGGTCATATAGAGACAGACAAGACTGAAGCTACTGAGTACATATGCCTGTATAGAATTTGAGATGCAAGCAACAATTTGAGGAAATATGAAATAAAAAATGACTGTCAGTGAGGCTGGTGAGAAGCTGCAATTCTAAATAAGCTAGTGAGGAGAGGTTTCCCTGAGAAGTGGTTTGGGGAGCAAAAACCCAGAGAGGGTGAGGAAGCAAGCTATGCACTTGTCCACAGGAAGACTCTGGTTATCTTATACATTGACACTGATTAACTGTAATTCTTCCGTAATGTCAATTGCAAACTCCATGCTCTGACCACTCTCTCTCATTATTTTCAGTTCTTCCTTCTACTCTCTGACTTCAGCAGTCCTTGGATCTGATATTGATCTAAACCCCTTTTCACTGGTCTCATGTCCTTCAGTTCAGTTCAGTCGCTCAGTTGTGTCCGACTCTTTGTGACGCCATGAATTGCAGCATGCCAGGCCTCCCTGTCCATCACCAACTCCCGGAGTTCACTCAAACTCATGTCCATTGAGTCGGTGATGCCATCCAGCCAGCTCATCCTCTGTCGTCCCCTTCTCCTCCTGCCCCTAGTCCCTCCAAGCATCAGGGTCTTTTCCAATGAGTCAACTCTTCACATGAGGTGGCCAAAGTACTGGAGTTTCAGCTTTAGCATCATTCCTTCCAAAGAAATCCCAGGGCTGATCTCCTTCAGAATGGACTGGTTGGATCTCCTTGCAGTCCAGGGGCCTCTCAAAAGTCTTCTCCAACATCAAAGTTCAAAAGCATCAATTCTTCGGCGTTCAGCTTTCTTCACAGTCCAACTCTCACATCCATACATGACCACTGGAAGAACCATAGCCTTGACTAGATGGACCTTTGTTGGCAAAGTAATGTCTCTGCTTTTTAACATGCTATCTAGGTTGGTTATAACTTTCCTTCCAAGGAGTAAGCATCTTTTAATTTCATGGCTACAATCACCATCTACAGTGATTTTGGAGCCCCCCAAAATAAAGTTTGCCACTGTTTCCCCATCTATTTCCCATGAAGTGATGGGACCCAATGCCATGATTTCGTTTTCTGAATGTTGAGCTTTAAGCCAACTTTTTCACTCTCCTCTTTCACTTTCATCAAGAGGCTTTTGAGTTCCTCTTCACTTTTTGCCGTAAGGGTGGTGTTATCTGCATATCTGAGGTTATTGATATTTCTCCTGGCAATCTTGATTCCAGCTTGTGCTTCTTCCAGCCCAGCGTTTCTCATGATGTACTCTGCATAGAAGTTAAATAAGCAGGGTGACAATATACAGCTTTGACATACTTCTTTTCCTATTTGGAACCAGTCTGTTGTTCCATGTCCAGTTCTAACTGTTGCTTCCTGACCTGCATATAGGTTTCTCATGTCCTTGCTGCTGCTGCTAAGTTGCTTCAATCGTGTCCAACTCTGTGCGATCCCATAGATGGCAGCCCACCAGGCTCCCCTGTCCTCCCCTTTAAATTTCATGCTCAACCATTATTACCACTACCTAGCATTTCCCTAAATTATCTTGCCCCATCTTGCTTCACTGTATTTATTTATTACAGTAAAACCTCAGCCCTGTGGAAATCCAGGGTCCCAGGTGGCACTAGTAGCAAGGAACCCACCTGCCAATGCTGGATGGAGAAGGAAATGGCAACCCACTCCAGTGTTCTTGCCTGGAGAATCCTGTGGACAGAGGAGCCTGGTGGCTGCCAACCATAGGGTTGCACAGAGTCGGACACAACTGAAGCAACTTAGCAGCAGCCAATGCTGGAGACATAAGAGACACAGGTTTGATTCCTGGTTTGGGAAGATTCCCCTGGAGGAGGGAAAGGCAACCCACTCCAGTATTCTTGCCTAGAGAATCCCATGGACAGAGGAATCCCATGGACTGCTGGGCTACCAGTCCATAGAGTTGCAAAGAGTTGGAAACTACTGAGGTGACTCAGCACGCACACATGTGGAAATCCAAACTGGCTTCTACTCTGTCACTATAACCTATCTCTTTACATTGAAGACTGCTAATCTCAACTAGGGGCTTCCCAGGTGGCTCAGTGGTAAAGAATCCGCCTGCCCAGCAGGAGATGCAGATTTGATCCTTAGGTTGGGAAGATCCCATGGATTAGGAAATGGAAACCCGCTTCAGCATTCTTGCCTGGGAAATCCCATGGACAGAGGAGTGGGGTGGGCTATAGTCCCATGGGGTCACAGGAGAGTTGGACATGACTTAGTGACTAAACAACAATGACAAAAATTTGAATTAGGTGCTGCCCAGAAATCATACCACAGAATTCTAGTCCACTTGGTCATCTACAATCCCAGATGTATATTCCACTCTTTCCTGATTCATTTTAACTCCAGTTCACTCTCAGTTCTATGACCTTGTTTCCTATTTCACAAAGAGAAAAGCAGTCCATTGGAAGAAAGCTTTCACAAGTTCCCACCACCATACCCACCCAGCTACCAGTGTCAGAGCTGCCTTCTGCCCTGTTGCAATAGATGCAGTGTCTGTGCTGCTAGGGCCACCTCCTTGGGGCACCCCATCTGATCCTACTTTGTCTGTCCAAGGACACTCCAGCAACCTTGTCCTTCATCATCAATTGTTTCCTTTTTACTGAACCCTTCTCATTAGCTTACAAACAAGCCTGCTCTGGAGTCTGTGTTTTTCTGATACCAATTCATCTATTTGCTTTTTTATAGCAACATCTCTCAAGAGTTTCCTATCCTTAATATATCTGATTCCTCTTCCACTCATTCATTTGTTTTTTTGAACTGACTCCAATCAGGCTTTCTATGTTTCTAGCTCCCCTATATTTTCTCAAGCTCACTAACAAGCTCTACTTTGCTATATCTAGTGATTACTTTTCATCAAGATCGACCCATCTGTATCATTTGATTTAGTTTTCTTTACCTATTAGAGCTTCCCTGATAGCTCAGTTGGTAAAGAATCCGTCTGCAATGCAGGAGACCCCAGTTCAATTCCTAGGTCAGGAAGATCCACTGAAGAAGGGATAGGCTACTCACTCCAGTATTCTTGGGCTTCCGTTGTGGCTAAGATGGTAAAGAATCTGCCTACAACGCAAGAGACCAGGGTTGGATCCCTGGGTTGGGAAGATCCCTTGGGAAAGGGAAAGGCTATCCACTCCAGAATTCTGACCTGGAGATTTCCATGGACTGTGTAGTTTCCAGGACTGAGCGACTTTCACTTTCACCTATTAAGGCTTCTTTATTGCCTGTCACCAAGTAGGTCCTAAAGGGATTTTGATAGGAATACACTAGAGTCTGGAACCCTGAATCTGTAGGGAACATTATAATAAAAATCAGATTTGTATAGTACTTTCAATTCAGTTCAGTTGCTCAGTTGTGTCCGACTCTTTGCAACCCCACGAATCACATTCCACAAATATCGTATATAGCATCTATTTTAACATTTACAATAATCGCAGGAGAAAGGCATTTTCAGATGACAACTTAAGAAGGAATATGTGACAAAGACAGGATTACATACATTTATGTAGTTTCTCAGAGGCAGAAGCAAGCCTGTGTTGGATAGTGGACATTGGACAGTGGGGGTCGAGCAGAGATGGGTAATTCAGCATGCTGAAGAGGAAATCCTGCCAAGGAAAATAAAGAACATCAAAATAAATAAGTAAAGCAAGATGGAAGAGGCTAATTTTGTACTGTTTGTCATTTTACACCCAAATGGTTTTAAAGCATGAGACATGATACTAGAAAAGTTTAATAGGCAAAAATCCTTGAAGTTGGTTTTAGGAATAAAATAAAAAGCCATTGGGTTCTATCCTCATGAGAATAGATAAATTCTAATTTCTCTATTGAGAATGAGAAATCATTCTAATGAGAAATGATTAATGAGAAATCAACATGAGTGTTGAGAATGTTAATTTTTGTTGTCTCTGCTTGTAAAAATCTATTGATGATAAAATAAAAAGTGTAAAGATTGTTATTGGCTGAATGTTTGTGCTCCCTCCAGGTTCACATTTGAAATCTTAATCCCCACCCCCTGCCATGTGATCTTATTAGAAGATGGACTCTGTGGGAAGTGATAAGGTCATAATAAGTATGGGAGCCTCCTAGGAGGGAATTGGTGTCCCCAGAGAGCTTTCTCACCCCTTTCCACCATAGGAGGATGCAAAGAGCAAAGATCCAGAAGGGGAACCAGCCATACTGAAACTCTGATTTTGGACTTCAACCCTTCACAACTGTGAGAAATAAATTTCTGTTGTATACAAGTCACCCAGTCCGTGGTCCTTTGTTATAGCAACCTGAACTGACAAAGACAAGAACATTACAATTTACTGCCCATCTTAGTTCAGACTATGATTTTAAAAATAACATAGAATGAATGGCTTAAATAACAAGAATTTATTTCTCATAGTCAGGAGGCTGGGGATTCTAAGATCAAGGAGAGGCTGGCATATTCAGTGTCTCTTGAGAGCCTGCTTTCTAGTTCACAGACAACTGTCTTCTATTTGGTGGTCCTCGTGTGGCCCCTGTGATCTCTTTTATAAGGGCACTAATCACACTGAAGAGGGGTCCACCCTATCGACCTTATTATATCACAAAGCCCAATATCCTAACACCATCACATTGGGAATTAAGTTTTCACCATATGAACCCTGGGAGAACACAAATATAGCAATGCCCAGTATTTTTCACCCTGAGTCTCTAATATTGAAAAGAAATCTGAAACTCTCTAGAGTTCTTCTCAGAGACTAACCTGAGAAGGTTGCCACCACCAGTCTTTCTAGAGTTAATCTTAGGACACAAGCAGATCTATGCAATACATAAGAGACTAAAAAGAAGTTTGCATGTTAACCAACTCTAGCCCCGTTCATCTGACTGTCACACACATGTACTCATGTATACACACATATTCATACAGAAGCGATCCACTGTTCTATGGAAACAGCTGCAGTTCAAGCTGGTAAAACATTCCAGTGAGCACCTTCTATACAGATTAAACCTTTGTTTTTCTATGCTCTGAAACTGATAAAGGAGAACACTTAGATGAACTAAATAATAAAGAGATCCCATTATTGTCATTTAATTCTGCACATATAGGGATAAAAAGGCCTTCCTCCCATAAAATTGTAATGCTGATTACCTTTCTCTGGTCTCTTTAAATCCAATCACTTAGCTCAATTCATCAGCATTTAAATACAAGGAGGATGGTTTCATAAATCAAGACAACACAATTCAGTGCCTTGACACACTGCATTTGCTATCAGTTATGTTAGTCATAATCTCAAGTATTAGAGAAGGATTGGTATATTAACCTAAATACTGCTCAAGGGACTGTGCTGCGTTCACAAATTTGTTATTATATTTTAAGTTTTTATGTTGCTCATTGTACTTCATTAAGCTGAGAAAGAGAATCAGAGGTGTGGATACTGTACGTGCTCTCGCCTCTGCATATTGCCCATTAGTTTATTGTAATTAATTTCTATTTATTTATCGGAGTATAGATGGTTTACAGTGTTGTGTTAGTTCCAGGACAGCAAAATGACTCAGTTGTACATATACATATATCCGTTTTTAGATTTTTTTTCTCATATAGGTCTTACAAAGTATTATGTAGAGTTCCCTATGCTATACAGTAAGTCCTTAATATCTATTTATATATAGTAGTATGTATATGTCAATCCCAATCTCCCAATTTATCCCTCCCCCCACTCCCAGGCCCTGGTAACTGTGTTTCTTACATTCATGACTCTACTTTTGTTTTGTAAATGAGTTCATTTGCGCCCTTTTTAAGATTCCACATATAAGCAATATTCTGGTTCCATCACTACATGGGAAATAGATGGAGAAACAGTGGAAACAGTGTCAGACTTTATTTTTCTGGGCTCCAAAATCACTGCAGATGGTGACTGCAGCCATGAAATGAAAAGACGCTTACTCCTTGGAAGGAAAGTTATGACCAACCTAGATAGCATATTCAAAAGCAGAGACATCACTTTGCCAACAAAGGTTTGCCTAGTCAAGGCTATGGTCTTTCCGGGTCATGTATGGATGTGAGAGCTGGACTGTGAAGAAGGCTGAGCGCCGAAGAATTGATGCTTTTGAACTGTGGTGTTGGAGAAGACTCTCGAGAGTCCCTTGGACTACAAGGAGATCCAACCAGTCCATTCTGAAGGAGATCAGCCCTGGGATTTCTTTGGAAGGAATGATGCTAAAGCTGAAACTCTAGTACTTTGGCCACCTCATGCGAAGAGTTGACTCATTGGAGAAGACTCTGATGCTGGGAGGGATTGGGGGCAGGAGGAGAAGGGGACGACAGAGGATGAGATGGCTGGATGGCATCACTGACTCGATGAATACGAGTATGAGTGACCTCCGGGAGTTGATAATGGACAGGGAGGCCTGGCGTGCTGCAGTTCATGGGGTCGCAAAGAGTCGGACACGACTGAGCAACTGATCTGATCTTATCTGATGATTTATCTTTGTCTGACTTACTTCACTCAGTATGACACTCTCTAGGTCCATCCATATTGCTGCAAATGACATTATTTTGTTATTTTTTATGACTTTGTAGTATTTCATTGCATACATGTACATCTTCTTTATCCATTCCTCCATCAATGGACATTTATGTTGCTTCCATGTCCTGGCTCTTGTAAATAGAGCTGCAATAAACATTGTGATGCATGTATCTTTTTGAATTATGGTTTTCTTGGAATATATACCTAGGAGCAGGATTGCTGGATCATATGGTAGTTCTATTTTTAGTTTTTTAAGGTACCTCCATACTGTTCTTCATTGTGACTATACCAATTTATATTCCCGCTAACAATGTAGGAGGGTTTCCTTTTCTCCGCATCCTCTCCAGCATTTATTGTTCATAAAATTTTTTTTATGGTGGCCATTCTGACCAGTGTGAGGTGATATCTCATTCAAACTTTGATTTGCATTTCTCTAATAATAAGTGATGTTGAGCATCTATTCATGTGCTTTTTGGACATCTGTATGTCTTCTTTGGAGAAATGTACATTTAGATCTTTGCACATTTTTGATTGGCTTTTTAAAATATATATACACTTAGCTTCATTAGCTATTTGTATATTTTGGAGATTAATCCTTTTTGATTGCCCACTATTTAAAATCCTATTTTACCAATCCTTATATGATCTCTGATCTTGATATATCCTAGGTCTGTTTTGCTTTGTTTTCAGAGACTTATTTAAATAGAGTTATACCATCTATCACATGTAATGGTGTGACTGAGAAAATTCATGAGTGTCTTAAGCAAGTTATTTCTCTGAGTCTGTCTCTCCATATATAAAGTCATAACAACACTCACCTCCATGGATTATTATGAGAACTAGATAGCCATTGAACTTTTTTCTCTCTTTCCCTCACCTGAGGTTACCCTAGAAGTGTCCATGTAAGAATCAAGAATGTGTTTTAGTTATAAATCCATTTTTCCTTATGTTCTCTTTCCTTTTTTTTTTTTACAGAGATCATTTTCATGAAAAATAAAATATCATGAAAAATGACAAATCATCTACAGTTACATCACTCATAACATATACTTATTCCATCACTCAACAAATATTTATTAAGGATCCATTATGTGCTAGGAATGGTTCTAAATTTTGAAATTAGAGCACTAAATGAAACACACAAAAATCCTTGCCCTTAGGAATAGCTTTCATTTTACCTCTCCTTTGCATTTCTCCTCTACATATACAAATGTGATATGTGGATGCAGTAACTTGTAGTCATGTTTTTTACTCTGCTTCTTTCATTTATTATGAGATCTTTAAAATATTCCATGTCACTAAAGTCTGTAATTTTCATGTCAAAACAATATTGCTTGGAGTTGATACACAATAATTTATTTGCCCAGTCCTCTAATGTTGGAAATTTAGCCCCAGCACCCATCCCCAAGTGCAATGAGCATCCATGTAAATTTACTGTTTCTACTGATTTGCTTTATATAAATACATCATGGTGGGATTACTGTGTCAAAGTATAAGAACAATATTATATCATTTAGATAAAAGTAAGAAATAAAGTCCAACTCATTCTTTGGTGGATTCTTTTTACGTAATTTGAAGATAGTATACAACTTAGTACTCGAAAGTATGAAACATACATGGAGTACTATAGGAATTCAAACTACATTTAGTTAAGATAGGAAGAAACAGGGAGACAGATTTTAGCTATATCTCTCTTAAAATCAAAAAAGATGAGATTTCCAAAGTGGAAGGTGTGTGGCCCAGTGTGGCAGAAGAACCAGCAGGGACAGAGTGGGTTGAGGTTATGCAAAGGTCACAAGTGAAGACTGTATAAATTTGAACATGATCTAATAAACAGTGGAGAATCATTGTCATTATTTCAGCAGTAGAATGGCTCAAAGAAAGAAGTGTTATATAATCTGTAAAAGCAATACTGTCTTGCTCTAGGGAAGCTGAGGAACCTGGATACTACATTTCATTTTACTGAGCTTTTACATTTATTATTAAACCCCAAAGCTTCCTCTCACTGTTCTTCAGGGCATGAGGAATGTAAAAACCCTAAGGCAGGATCAAGCCCAATGGGGAATATCCTAAATGGGATGTGCTCAGTCAGCACAGCATGCCTGACCCTCCAATGAGGAATACACAGAATCAATCCCTAGAGAGGGAGGGACAGTTCTGTATGGTAGAAAAGTTCTTCCAGCTCGTGAACTATCCAAAAAAAAAAAAAATTCTTTCCATTCCAAGTAATTAGGCTTCTATTCATTAAGTGAGGCAGCATTAATAATTGGTTAACATTTCAGCCCAAAAGTCAGAGTATAGATAAGGGGATTTTGCTTTTTTGGAGTATCTTTTCCTGGTCTTCAAATCAAAGGTTATTAAAATTGAAAGACTGGGCAATCCCTGAAGAATGGAACCCAGATCCCTTCAGAGGACTAGGGTATGGTAATGATTAGATACTGTTCAGGCTGATTGTTTCCAATTATTTGGAGTGGGGGAGGGGGGAAGACTCCACTTAGGCAGAAAATATTCTGAGGACAGAGCTTCACTGTAAATGTGCTTTGCTTCCCTGGTGGCTCAGACGGTAAAGTGTCTGCCTGCAATGCGGGAGACTCAGGTTCGATTCCTGGGTTGGGAAGATCCCCTGGAGAAGGAAATGGCAATCCACTCCAGCACTCTTGCTTGGAAAATCCCATGGACGGAGGAGCCTGATAGGCTACAGTCCATGGGGTCACAAAGAGTCGGACACGACTGAGCGACTTCTTTTTCTTTCACTTTCTCCTAACTGTGGAACAGTGCCTGGGTTGGTACCTGCCACATAGTACCTGTTCAACAAGGTTTGACTAATAAATGAATGAATCATATATACTAGGTGCCCATTAAATATTTGGTAATTATCTATTTGTTCAGTTTACAAGTTTTCTGTACCTGAAACTTTTTAACTAAAACTTAGTAAGGGAGAAAACTTTTCCCTCCATTACAGTGAGAGGAGCTTGAGAGAAGAAGAGGAAAGGAAAGGAAAAGAAAGCGTAGATTTCACCATAGGAGAATGTGTCAGATGGGCCTGTATTACTCTTAGGTATTGAAAGGTCTCTTGTCAGTTGTAAGACCATTTTCCAAAGCTATAAACTACCATAGGGAGATGTGAAGATGTCACTGTTTCGTTTAATGTTCCATTATCAAAGGCTAGTGCAGTAACTAGTACATACAACACATTCATGCATATTTGGTGAATAAATGATTGAAAGAAGGGAATATGGTTCTTTCTCCAGGGATTTCATAGTGAGGGTAGGAGACAGAACCCCACAGGAGAATTATGGAAACTTAGAAAACTTCCACAGCCTAGGACGCCGTTACTGGTCAACTCTCATGAATGCTTAATCAGTCATTAATCCATCTACAGAGCCATTTTCCATACTTCAGTCTCCATAAGGATACCTTGAAAAACTGTGGGGCTAATTTCTAACTCTCTATCTATCTCTATTCAGGTATTGGCAGAGTGGGGGAGATTTGAAAACAAAAAACAAATAGAAGATCATATATGACTGTCTAGTTGGAGAATTAATACATATAACCATAAAATAATGAGAGACTAAGAATATAAATGCAAAAATTCCCCTACTGAAATCTTTTCTTCTTAGATAATTACCTTGAAAAACATGACCAGGGCTTGGGAATAAGCATCAAATTGGTGGGACATAAAGCTAGTTATAGCCTTAGAAGCTCTCGTTTTGCAAAATTATCTTGCAAGTATAGCATATCCTAGGTACCCAAACCAGATGGCATAAGATTTGCTACCTTAAATATGCAGCCCACATGTCCACTGAATTGTGTAAGGGGCTAACTGGGAACATTAGATAACAACCCAAGCAACATAAACAACCCTGAAGTCATAGAAAACCAAAAGAAAATATATAGCTTTCTAAAGATTTTAAATGTTTAAAGCCCCTTAAGAAATACAACATATGCAAAATAAATACAAGAAATGTTGAATTGGCATTGGATTAACATACTATAATGCAGCAGTAGCAAATGAATCCCTTGGTATCTGAATAATTAAGAGCCAGGATAGGATTTATAATCTAGGGCAACTAATACACAGAGCTGTAAATGCTGGTCTAGCATTAAGAATTCAGCACAACTGTATTGATGTCTTACTGTGGAGGCCTATGTATTTTTCTGCTTTATTTTAGGATAGGAGAGTACATGGATAGGTGAATCTGAGATCTATATTTATAATTCCACTTCTATTTGATATCGTATTTTGCATTAGAACAATATCAGACATTTAAAAAGGTAATCGCATTTCTCATTCTTAGCATTTAACACTTTTAAAAGCAGCTTGTAAGATATCACTCCAGGTTCATCATATCTTCCCTCACCAGTTACTGAATTCATTCATTCATTCCACAAACATCTGTTGAGTACCTACTAAGTGTAAAATGCTGTGCTAGGCTTTGGATCTGTGAAATGACGGAGAGATACTCCATCCCGATAGAAGTTTATGGTCTTTGGAAAGTCATTGAGTTATGAATAGTGATGCAGGAAAATGTTAGCTTGTTTCAGATCAGATCAGATCAGATCAGTCGCTCAGTCGTGTCCGACTCTTTGCGACCCCATGAACTGCAGCACGCCAGGCCTCCCTGTCCATCACCAACTCCCGGAGTTCACCCAGACTCATATCCATCGAGTCAGTGATTCCATCCAGCCAACTCATCCTCTGTCGTCCCCTTCTCCTCCTGCCTCCAATCCCTCCCAGCATCAGAGTTTTCTCCAGTGGGTCAACTCTTCGCATGAGGTGGCCAAAGTACTGGAGTTTCAGCTTTAGCATCATTCCTTCCAAAGAAATCTCAGGGCTGATCTCCTTCAGAATGGACTGGTTGGATCTCCTTGCACACCAAGGGACTCTCAAGAGTCTTCTCCAACACCACAGTTCAAAAGCATCAATTCTTCGGCACTCAGCCCTCTTCACAGTCCAGCTCTCACATCCATACATGACCACAGGAAAGACCATAGCCTTGACTAGGCAAACCTTTGTTGGCAAAGTGATGTCTCTGCTTTTGAATATGCTATCTAGGTTGGTCATAACTTTCCTTCCAAAGAGTAAGCGTCTTTTAATTTCATGGCTGCAGTCACCATCTGCAGTGATTGTTTAGGTCATGGCAAATCCTTTGGTGTGGATACAGCATGAAGGAAGTGTAGAAAATTAAACTGGAAAAATAATTACACATTTTCCTGTTAATAGAAGATCAATGGAGAAATAAGTGATTTTGCACTGAGGTGTGTGAGAAATGACCAGGTTACAGTTTTAAATGATAACCTTGAAAACCATAGGACAGCTTGGAAGAGGAAGGGACTGAAGACAGAAAATTAGGGAAAATTCTGAAATTTTCCAAGGATACTGAGTGTTTAGGACTAAGGCTGCAAAAGAGGCAAAAGAGAAAAGTATTTGAGAGGCATTGTGGAGAAGGCAATGGCACCCCACTCCAGTACTCTTGCCTGGAAAATCCCATGGACAGAGGAGCCTGGTGGGCTGCAGTCCAAGGGGTCACGAACAGTCAGACATGACTGAGCGACTTCCCTTTCACTTTCCACTTTGATGCATTGGAGAAGAAAATGGCAACCCACTCCAGTGTTCTTGCCTGGAGAATCCCAGGGACGGGGAAGTCTGGTGGGCTGCTGTCTGTGGGGTCGCACAGAGTTGGACCCGACTGAAGTGACTTAGCAGCAGCAGCAGTTGAGGCAGAATTGATAATTGTATTTATGTACTGTGGAATTAGTAAATTGGATTAGGGATTATGACTAAAGATATGAGTTGATAATATTATAAATAAAAACATAAAGTGTGTGTGGGGGAAACCAGGGCTGAACTTAGAGAATGCCCTGAGTTAAGAGACCAAGAAAAGAAAAAAAAGCCACTGAAGAACCATGATTGATATTGTGCTTTTGTACAAGTAAACAGTGAAAGCAAGTACAGGAGATTAAGTTCAAGAATTGCTTATTATTTAAAACTGGAAGAGATCTTCCAAAGCATCTAGTCTAATTCTGTAGCTTTGAAGATTAGAAAGACAACCTGCCCAATGTATTTGCCTGTTTAGTGGCAGAGCTGAGACTTGAATTCAATGTTTTGACTCCGCAGCCAGTTTTCTTTCCATTGTATTTACATCTTTCTGATTACTTATGTGTTAATATCAGCTTTCTATCAGATCTTTCTCTTGTGCCATATTTATATCTCCTGGAAGTCAACTTCTAATTTAATACCAGCTTTTCTTAATATATTCTAGACAGCCTTGAACTGAGATTTGGGAAATCTTACTTCAAGATTCCCTTGTGGCTCAGCTGGTAAAGAATCCACCTGCAATGCAAGAGACGTGGGTTTGATCCCTAGGTTGGGAAGATCCCCTGGAGAAGGGAAAGGCTACCCACTCCAGTATTCTGGCCTAGAGAATTCCATGGACTCTATGGTCCATGGGGTCGCAAAGAGTTGGACACTACTGAGAGACTTTCACTTCACTTCACTTCAAGATATGTCACACTGGACATTTTCCTGAATGTCTCTGTAGCTTAGTTCCGTAGCTTTTAAGTTAATGATTGGTCTAAATGACTTTTTACTATCAATTCTTATCTCTGGGATTCTAGCTATTCAGTGGTATACTGATTAGCAACCCATCACAAGGTGTGTTCCAGCCTATGTGGAGACAGACCACTAAGTAATGGTCCACTGGAAAATGAAAAGCAACTCCAGGCCTCTTACAACTCTGGAGGACTATTGATGTGGACCTTAGAAATACTGATCGACTCCAGCTGGGGAGTGGACTTCCCTTGTGGCTCAGCTGGTAAAGAATCCACCTGCGATGTGGGAGGCCTGGGTTCAATCCCTGGGTTGGAAAGATCCCCTGGAGAAGAGAAAGGATACCCACTCCAGTATTCTGGCCTGGAGAATTCCATGGACTGTATAATCCATGGAGTCTCTGACTGAGCGACTTTCACAGCTGGGGAGCAGTCTGTATAGCTTTTGCTGCGGTAGTCATTTCTTTTCACATGATCCTGACATTAGACATAAGTTACTCTGCCATGGCTGCTAGTTTCCGATTTTTATGACTTTGGGGGTAAACAACTGACTAAGTTAGACTTTCTGCATGTTCTCAAAGATATGTGATAAAGCTCAGAGCTGCAACACTGCACCAATTTCTTAATCATAACATGTTATTTAAAAAGAGCTTGCATTTTGCAGAGATATCACACAATGCTGATCTTCCTTGAAAGAGAAAGAATCTGATCCACCTATATCTGACTGATTTGTCAAAGAATGCAGAAAGTTTCCTTTGCCTACCTTCTCAATCCACCTAGGTCATCTCTAAGTGTCCCTTCCAGTTGATGACATACCAGAGAAAAACAGAGTTTTAAAAAATCCCTAGAATAGCTGTTGTAGTAAAGAAGACTTTTAATGATATTTTGACATTTTCTGGAATGAATGCTTTGGTAATACAAATTGAGAAAGTGCTCAGGAAAGGATATGGCTAGTTTTAGCTCTCTGTATGTGAACCACCAGAAACTTTTTTCCAGTAATATAATTACACATAATATAAAGAAAATAATACATTTAATACATTTTAAAATATAACACATTTTTTCCTGTATGGTATTCTCCAACTTTTGAGGTCCTAAGCTGAATATATAAACCTGTGCCTAGGGAGTATCTGTTCCATTAAAAATGGTTGCAATGGGCTAAATAAATGAACACTGACATTTAAAAATATATGTATAGAATTGGATTACAGAGTGAAAAGGAGATTCCACCCCCATCCCTGGAGATTTTTTAAAGTAGAATAAGTACTCATCTTTCTAGAATTATTTAGTCATCTTCTCACCTGAAGGCTGGCAGAACTGTTTGACCTTCAACAATTTATTATGACCTTTGAAGTTTATGATTGCTTATTACTCCACTGTTATTTATGTAAAGTAGGTTTCAAATGTCCCTTAAAAACACATTCCTTTAGGTGTAAATGTTTGTGTTTGAGGCCTTGGAGTAGACAGGGACATACAGAGTCTTCTACAGTATGATAGAGTCAGGGCAATGCTGCTGAAGCATCAGGGCACAGTGGTGCCATTAGGGAGAACCAATGCCCTAGCAGTTCGCTCTCCTTATGCCCAATTTGATCAATGATAATGAGCATCTGCTAGTCTCCAGTGTATGGGAACCTATTTGTAGTGATTACAGCCAGGAAGAACTTAGTGTTTGTTGCAGGGAGAGTTTCCATATGTACATCATGAGTACTCACCCATGAATGTGCACATATACACACACAGACATTAAACCCTAAATAATAATAAATCGATCAGTTGCAGGGTCCAGTTGTTTATAGCTAAGTCTAGTAGAGATGTCTGTTGATGTAGTGGCTTCCTATCTGAGAAGGCCTTATCCTTTCCTCTCAGACAGTGCTGCTCCATCCAATTCTAGATGCAGCCCTTGGCAGACAGTGCCTAATGCAAGCTGATGTTCTCTGGCTCAGTCTCCTGCTGCCCAGGTGCTGTGTTCCCTGCTTGGCTGCCAGAGTACCCCGAGGTGTGTTTAACTCTCTGCACTGTTGACCACAGTTGTTCCCTGGCATCCACATCTCTCCATCTCTTGCTGCAACATGTAAGGGAAAGCCATGACTTAATCGCCAAACAGTTTCCATCATGGCAGACAGTTCTTGACATGAGCCAGTTGCCTTGAGAGCAAGGTGATTATCTTGGCTGGAATTTAATAGCTACAGGTGTTAACACCTGCTGCACAGTTAATGGCTGTCTCCGTGACTGCTGTTTACTCATTCTTGAAACAGATCATTTAATGCTTGAGTCAATGGAAACAAGGTCTTTGGCCTTAATTTGCCTTCAATAATAGGCTAACAAAAACAAGCCCAACAGAATGAACACATGACCCCCTTGGCTTGCCCTTTCAGAGAAGAGGTGTACATGAAAATTTGAGACTAACCTTAAAAAAACTCATATTTCAAAAACTGGAACACAGTTTAAATTGTCAAAGGTGAAGCATGACTAGCCTTTTAAAGTCTGGTATTCTGAAATAGAATAGCCATGGCCTTTCATTTCTCATCGTGGCTGCTGCCATTGTTTGGTTTTACTTGTGATTAAATTGATATGAAAGTTTCTAATAAGTATTTTGGCATGGAATGCCATGGATCTTTATAAATACTGGTTGAATGAATGAAATCTAGTTTTTGCTCACCAGATTGAACATTATTGCAAGACCCAACTCTTCTTGGTCTATGTATTTTAGAGCCTAGCTCAGGGGTCCCATTTTCTGAGAAGGCTTCCCCTTTAATGTTGCTTATGGTATATTTCCATAGTACTTTCTTATTTCCTTTGTTACTACTTAACCTGTGGTCCATAGACCATCAGCATCCACATTAGCTGGGATAAGTACAAATGCAGGCTCTTGGTACCATCTCCAACCTATTGGACCAGGATCTATATTTTTAAAAAACCCAGAAATGTATATCGGCATTACCTTTTCAGAAACAATGATATAACATGTTTCCATTTCGTGGTGCAATTAATTGTATATGTGTCTGGCTTCTCCAGGGAATGAAAACTCCCTGAAATCAGGTCTTTTTCATTTGAAATTAGCAGTCTGGTTGCCTAGTCCTCACTTCTGTACTCTTGCAACTCCCTTTGTCCTGAGAAGTGGACTGGATCTTACCCAAATTCAAACTGCCCTGTAGTATATTTATCCCTCACAGTTTAGAAGTCTGGATTTTTTGTCGTATTACTAAAATCAAGTTTCCACTTCCTTTCTCAATTTGGTAACTGGATATCTGCCTTTTTACTCCTGGACTTAATTCTCTCCTGAAAATGTGCCTAGTGCCCTGGTCCTCCTGAAAAGGAGGCACTGCTTTATGCTTTGATTATAAACTGCTGGAGGGCAGAAGCTGGCTCATTCCATTCTCTTTTCACAATATGAATATAGCACAGAACAGTACCAAAGTCCCTTGGTCCGTGACTTTTCATTAGCTATATTTTCAGTTAGATGCAACTGCTTTAGAAACTGTGTTTCTTCTAGGTCTCTAGCATTCAGTAAATAATTGTTTCAATGCATGAAATTTGTCCCATCAACTTGAAAGAATGAATACCTCTCCCAAGCAAATCTAATTTAACCAGGTATGTGTAACTCACCAACAGATGTAGTGCCTTATGTTGCTATTGCATTTAGAGTCATTATGGCAGAACCTGGAAACTCCTAGTCCTGTACAAACTGGTGTTTGAAGCTCTTTGGTGGTATGCTTTCTCATTACTTTGGAAAGGACTTTTCTTTGCTATCCTTCCTGGCCCTATCTTTACTCTGTTGACAAATGGAAATGTTAGAAAGACTAAGGGTGGAAGAAGCATTACCAACTTTTGCTTGTTACCAGTAACATATTATAGTTTTAATGATTTCTATCTGCTTAAAGCATGTGCTAGCACTCGACACTGGATCAAGTGCAAAAAATGGTCTTTTCTGTTTTAACACAAGCAATCTGTGTCTATAGTTTGGACCAGTGGAAGAACAGGGGTGAAAGTGAAAGTTGATGTATACATATACCTACAGAAAGAGAGTCAAAGAAGCTGGAGCAAGCTGGAGGGAGAAATCAAGCATGATAATAAGAACATGCAAGTAAACAGGTAGATGGGAAATGCACCAGCCTTTGTGGAAACATTGGTGTGAATCTTGGCTGTTACCTGCTAGCTGCAGATACCAGGGCATTTCAAAAAAAATCCCCTGCATTAAAAACAATTTTACCTAATATATGGAAACCTCAAGTTTGCCATCCATAAAATGGATACCACATTCCTAATTCTATTCATAGTCACCACGTACTTATGTAGACTGAACTCTGTGCAGGGAACCTGCTTACAGGTGACTGTGGCCCTATACTTGTCAGGATACACAGCACAAACCTTTCTCTGCTTGGAGGAAAAGATAGTTTTTCCTCATGATCACAAAAGTAACATGTAGGCTAGCTCATATGGTGAGCCCATAGGCTACCTCATATGGTGGCCTTACTCATACGATTTCTTACAAGTATTAAAAAAGATGGTATATAAAATTATGAAAGAATTCTTGGCATTCACTAAATATTTTGCCAGTTTTCCAGTCCTTGTTTTGCCTTTCTTTGATTAAAAATTCTATTCTCCAGATCTGATGTTCTCACCCAAGAACCAACACTGCCTACTATTCGTGGGCTCACATCCTTCCAGCTCTGCCCCCAGGGTGTTCATCTCTCTCCTTAGTTTCAGTGCAAAAAAAATCTCTGGAAGGGCATCTGACAGACTTGTCCAGGGTCACTGGTCCAGAATGGTGGCACATTCCGATATTTGGTCCTCACTGTAACCATGTGAGGAGCAGGGAGGGGTACAGGAGAGCATTTTGTCATACCCTCCTCCCCTAGAAAGATGAGTGGTATGAGGAGGGGAGAAAAATCAATCTTTAACCACAATTCTTATAAATTGTGAGCACTTACTTGTAGTATGCTGAGACTTTGATAATGCTGATGAAATACAGAGGTAAAATTTGTTGGAAAATATAGAATACACATGATTTCAGAACCACTATATCCAGATGAGTCAGCCAATACAAGATAAGAATTCTAGCACTGCTTTTGATGGAAATAATTTCTCTTGTCTGGGTCATTTTCTTACCTGAGAAATGAGGAGACTCAGAAGGGGCCATTGTTGACTGGTCAAGAAGGACAAGTAGGTATCATCTAAGATAGAGACCAGACTTCCATTCTCCACTCCTCTGACCCTCATGTTGACTTGTTCTGGTGCATGTTTATTTTTTTTTCTCCAATGTTTTACTGTTTTTTTGAATTCATATTGTGTTAAATGAAAAATGCTGACTTACATTGTTGCAAGTACATATCAGAAAACAGAAGTTACCTGGAAAACATTTGAGGTAACTGCTAATTGCATTCATTTGCTAATTAGCACTTTCTTTGTCACTGACTATAATGCCAAGATCGGATTTTCCACTGGGAAATAGAAATAAAACAAAACAAAAATTAAGAAAGTAGAATGTTAGTTGCTAGGAGGATGTCAAGAACAAAGATAAATGAAAAGTGTGGATATCACTAATTTTTGATAATTTTTGAAGGAGGGGAGACCGGTGAGGAAACAAGCATACCTATGTCCAAAATCACAGAAGTTCTCATTAAACACTGCTGGTTCTATTTGACTGCAGAGCCACGTGAAACTGATGGTGCCTTAGGAATCAATTTATATCTGAAAAAAGGTGGTGTAGTGGGTAGAGGAATGGGCTAAGCAAGGACTGTGATTACTCTGGAGGTTCTCATCATAAGGACAGAAGAAAACCAAGTTTTGTAACCAATGGACTGAATATGGTTGGGCTAAAATGGAAAGCATATGTTTAACATTTATCAGACATAATAAGGTATTGTCCAGAGCTCTACTGGATTGGCCTTGAAATTTAATGTCACAAGCAGACACAGTTCCTTGAAATGCACTACAATAATCACACCAGTTAGAGGTCGGTAAATCCAGATGGGGTAAACATGCTCTCTTTCTTTCCATTGCCATGCAATCAGTAAGGAGAGATCAAACATACAATGTATCTGGCTTTTTGCTTTTGTAGGAAGGAGTGACACCTACAACAGATGTATAGAGATCCTACTTTTGTTATCTAACGCGTTGCGGGTTTTGCTTGTTTAGTGTTTCAGTCATCCAATTTCTTTTACTTCATTTTTTCTCTTCCTGAGTTATCACTACAGAACAAGCGCATAGTTTGCTGATTTCCTTCATTTCCTGTCATGATTGCTAAGCAGACCATCCAGTGGTTTGGTGCACTGGTGACACAGAGTTGGGATGAGGGGTGACCTGCACTCCTGTGGTCTCACATTCCAGAAAGTTAAAGAGTCACTATGGGATTGTGCAGTGTGCCCTGTAAGAATGTATTAGAGCAAATATATTTGAAGGTTATTGGAAAAAAAAGAGAGAGGGGGGCAGGGAAGAGAAAAAGGAGGAAGGAACCAATCAGCCTATTGAGGTAAATTGTAGCATCAGGACTGAAGAATAAGAACCTGATAATGGGAATTAAGGCCACAAGGGTGGAACCCTAGTGGGATCTAAGATGAACACGCCTCTCCAGAGCAACATACCTGCACTGACATGGCATGATGCACAACTTAGAAATCTCAGACACTAGAATTCTAGCATCTTAGAATTCTTAGACACTAGAATTAGTCTGCTTTTACTCAGGAACCGGCCTCGTGCATGAGGCTTATTCTGGGAAAGGCTATTCTGAAGCTGCCAAACTGACCTTCTGTAGTCTTAGCTGTGTCACTAGAAACAGATGGCCTTCCCAAGTGGCGTTAATGGTGAAGAATCCGCCTGCCAATGCAGGAGATGTAAGAGACACAGGTTTGGTCCTTGGGGCTGGAAGATCCCCTACAGGGGGTCATGGAAACCCACTCCAGTATTCTTACCTGGAGAATCCCATAGACAGAGGAGCCTGCACGGCTACAGTACATAAGGTCACAGAGAGTCAGACATGACTGAAGCGGCTTAGCACTGAGAAACAGAAAGACCGTGTGGAGCACGGTCCCTGTGCTGGCCTGGCCATTTATCACCCCTTCCCCATGTGGGTACCCTTAGCAGTAGGCCTTATTTTTTCTAAAAATATTTTTCTTTGCACCAGGCCTTAGCTGTGACATACAACATCTTTTATCTTCATTGCAGCATGCGGGTTCTAGTTCACTGTCTAGTTGTAGCATATGGGATCTACAAATGACCCAGGTCTCCTGTATTGGGAATGTGGAATTTTAGCCACTGGACCACAAGGAAAGTCAACAATAGGCCTTCTTGTCCTATCAAAGCAGAATACACATAGTGCTGAACAATGGAAAATATATCATTTCTATTCACGGAACCAGTTATATCGTATTGAAAGGTAAATAAGGCCAATAAGTGAACATAGACTTGAAATTATATTTTTAAGCTTTACATTCATAGGCAATTTCTATTTCTCTTTCCAACCCTATTTACTTACTTCCTTGCACAAATCCCTAACTTTAGCCAAACTGGCATGTCTAGTTTGTATTTTCCAACCTCATACTTGGTGCGTGTCATACTACCCAGGTTCATTTCTCCACGTCCTCCACCCACAATGTTCATTCTGATGGTCTTTCTGCAGCTGCTGCTGCTTAGTCTCTAAGTCATGTCTGACTCTTTGCTCCCGCATGGACTGTAGCCCGCCAGGCTCCTCTGTGCATGGGATTTCCCAGACAAGAATACTGCAGTGGGTTGCCATTTCCCTTCTCCAGGGGATCTTCCTGACTCAGGGATCAAACCTGTGTCTTCTGCTTGGCAGGCGGATTCTTTACCACTGAGCTGTTCTATAATGTGGAGGAAAAATAGTTGTGAAAGTTTAGATTCACTCTTGATAGTGAAATTCTATAGTTGAAAATCCAAAAGGGGTGACATTATTAAATTTTGCTATCCCCTGGTAGTTTAATTTTTTTGTGGCAGGGGGAGGGGTGTTCTTTATTGAGTTTTGAACATTCCCTGGCAGAAAGAATTTGTTAACTGGACACTCATCAAGGCTTCAAAATATGTAACTTTGTTGTCGTCAATAACAGGAACAAATGACTCATGAACGTTAATCATAGGCATTAGGGAGAATTAAAATATGTATCTGCAATCAGGGGTTCAGATTCAAGGTGAAGCAAGCAAGAGATCTTACTGATAATAACAGGAGTCTCCTTTTTCTATATGCTAGGAAAACACATTTCTCTGGCATTCTGAGATGATTGACAATTTTCAATAGTATCCTGAAATGATCCAGATGTACATCTCCCGGGGAACTGTCTGATCAAATGGTTCCATCATGAGATTATTTCTCAGGAAGATCACCAGATATCACCTCCCACAGGTACCAGCAGGCCTAATTCAAATTTGTATCAGGAAAAGCAGCCAAACCACTTGGTAGGTCTGAAGGACAAAGGGGAGACTTCCCTGCAGGCAAAAACATTTCTCCAAGTCCATCAAAGCTTTTACACTAGAATTAGAATTTTTGAGTACTACAGAGTCCCACAAGATACACATTAAATATGCCCAGAAATACTAATGCCACAAACCACCATTAGTGAAAATTTCAGAGAAATCTTTGTGTTTCTCAACTGTTATGTTTTTCTCTTTCTTTGACAGCTTTATTATTGTGGTATACCTTACATATAATAATCTTCACATATCAAAATGTGCAATTTGGTAAGTTTTTTTTTTTTTTTTTAAGAAACAACTACAATCAAGATAGTGAACAGCTCTGTTGTTCCCTGAAGTTTCTAATATATCTGAAGTTCCTGTGTCCTATCCTTCCCTGTCGCCTTTCTGCTAGGTATCTATTGCTCTGCTTTCTTTAGTGATAGATTTAGTTTACATTGTCACATTGTCTGTAGAGTTTTATATAATTGGAATCATAAATTATGTAATATTTCATGTCTGGCTTCTTTTACTCGATATAATTAGAAAGATTCATCCATGTTGAATGTATTACTATTTCACGTTTTTTGTTTATTGGCCATACAAATATCATTGAACATGTAGTTTCCAGATTCTGGCTATTGGAAATAAATTGGATATGAACGTTTGTGTTCAGATTTTTAAGTGGGCATATGATTTATTTTCTCCTGAGCAAATACCAAGGAGTAGAATGCCTCCATTTGGTAGGTGTGCAAGAAACTGCCAAATTATTTTCTACAATGTTTCTACCATTTTACAAAAACTCCATTATTTGAGGGTTTCAGTTCCTCCCTATTCTCACCAACACTTGGTATAAACAGACTATTTAATTTTTAAGCATTCAGCAAGCATGTAGTGGGAAGGCACGGTGTTTGCATTTTCCTAATGACTTACGATATTGAGAATCTTTCTGTGCTTGTTGGCCATCCGTATGTCTTCTTTGGTGAACAATCTGTTCAAATAGTTTGCCCATTTTTTAACTGGTTTTTAAAATTATTATTGGTTTTGAGATTTTTAAACATCCTACATTGAAGTCCCCTTTCAGTTATGTTTTTCAAATATTATTAAATCTGTCTGTATGGAACATGGTTGGCAAAGGGTTCCCAATACAAACTCAATAGCTGAAAACTTTTGCTAAAAGCTAATCTTTCTTTTGCAAGTAGCTAAGGATAAAGAGAATTTTAAACCTATTAGTATTGAGTGAACTAGTCTTATTTCTAAGCCTCAGAGTAAAGCTTTTTTCCTATAGTGTAATGATTATGAGCAGTTTTGCTGCTGAACTGAAAATCACTCAGCTACATCCTAGCTGTGTGATCTTAGATATAATTTTTAACGTCTGTATGAGTGTTTTATAAAATGTGCTAATAGTAATAGCTGCCTCATGGTGATAGTGTAGGGGTTACATGTATGTGTGTAAATAAGGCATACAGGGAATGCTTAATACCTGGTCTCTGCCATTTAATAAACTCATTCTTCTTCTTCACCCATTTCTCCCTAAATCCTATCTCTTACAAGACCTCATTTAGCATGGCCACCCTCCCAGGCTAATGTCTTACCCTTGGATGAATGCACTTCAGAGGCCATAGGCTGGCAGAAGGAAGAAAATATGTTCTTGAGGCTTGAGTTTCAAAGAAACCATGTGAAGTTGGTAGAAATCTCCAGCCAGATAGTGCCGAGAGAAGCTTCTCATAAAGACCAGGGTATTTGGGCATAGAAGAAGGAAGGGTACGTCATAGTTATAGTTCATCTTCCATCAAGACAGTTTATTTAAATTCATCAGTTTGCTCCCATAGCTGGATTCTGACACTACATTTAGTTTAAGGATCTCTGAAATAAAAGTATGCCATTCAAAGTTGAAAAAGAGGATATTCATAGGGGACTTAACTTTTATCTTCATAAGATTAAAACAGAAATGCTCCCCAAATAACTGCTGACTGATTCTTTTTCTCAAGAGAAAAATCTAAATTGGCCAACTGATGGTTGATGGAAGCCAGACTTTCAGGAACTTCACTTTCAGAGAATGTGATGATTCACCTTGGTTTGAGCCCAAATAATAATGATTCTGAAATACTTCCCCACCCCTCAAACCAACCTTACCCCCCTACACACAAACACACAAAAGGCATAAGCGTGAGAAGGGGATAATGGATTTGAGGTGAGCTAGGCTGGGTACCATTGGAGAAGGCAATGACACCGCACTCCAGTACTCTTGCCTGGAAAATCCCATGGATGGAGGAGCCTGGTAGGCTGCAGTCCACGGGGTTGCTAGGAGTCGGACACAACTGAGCGACTTCACTTTCACTTTTCACTTTCATGCATTGGAGAAGGAAATGGCAACCCACTCCAGTGTTCTTGACTGGAGAATCCCAGGAATGGGGGAGCCTGGTGGGCTGCCATCTATGGGGTCGCAACAGAGCTGGACATGACTGAAGCGACTTAGCAGCAACAGCAGGCTGAGTACCATATAGATGGATATGAGAAAATACGAGTTTTACTTTTGGGAAAGCAGCAGGAAACACTTCTAATAGTCAAATGAGCTTTGTGCTGGCATCAGGAAATATTTAAAAGTATGTCATCCCTATAGACTGTGTGTTGGGTGAGGACTGAAGACCATGGCCATTTTCTCAGCATTTTCTTTCCAGTGCCTACTATAGTGTTTATTATATAACAGAAGCTCAATTAATATATAAAATGTGTATTTTCAAATGGTTCAACTTCATCCTTCCCTTTCCACAATGCAAAATTAAGCTAAGTTTTCTTTCTCTTCCAAAACCTTAACAGTTTAGACGAGGTATGATTTGAGGGAAAGCTTCATTTGTTCTGAAACAAATACAACTTCCTTTCCTCTCCTGGACTTAAACATTGCCGGGGCTAATGAGTCTGCCTTCAGGAACCCACCTGTTCACATATATCACCAGGGCTGTAACTGTGTACTTAGAGACCTATTAATAAGCATGCTCTAGACCAGGAAGAGAACAATTAAGCTTTAAGACTCTTCTTGACTGTTCTTTACTCTTTTGATTCCACTTCTTTTCTCCTCGAAGGCCAGTTACTGAGAGTAACAGAGGCTCACATTCAGAAATGGTGACTAATTGGGAAGGTGCCGAGACAGGAATAGCTGTCATTGGCAGATTTTAAAAGAGACTTTGAAATAAAACTCTTTTTTTTTTTTTGGCAAGACAAGAAAAATTTGAACATAAAGTTTTCTCTGTCCTTTGACTTCCTCTCTCCACACACTATTTTTTATGTGTCTGCATTATGTATTGACCAAACCTCACCCATCAGCAAAAATACCTGTTTAACAATAAAGAACAACATTCTCCTAGCATCAATAATTCCTTAAAGGGTAATATTGCTTCTTGACTTGTAAAGGGCTGCTGAGATCTGGAGAATGTAAATTGTCAATAATATGCCATTAATGTGTAGACCTCTGTCTCAAATAACTTACATAACTCTGCCTTGACTTCTAACAGGTAGAACAGTTCTCAGTTTTCTGAGATGCTCATCCTGTGTTATAACCCTCAAATTTGGCTCAAAAATTTTTTTTCTGTTTCTTTCTTAGATTGACTGATTAATTTTCATTGACATATGCTTGGTATAGCTGGCAGGGTATCTGACACTCTGGCCAGAAGACACCTGGAGTCTGCCTGAAACTGGTGCTTGGTACCAGCATGGGCCCAGTGAGCCCCACCAGCTTTTTGGTACTCCTCAGATGTTCCTGTGAGTTATTCTGATATTCAAATCTCAATTTAGGGTGATGATCCTAAAAATTTTATTTGAGCTGGTTTTCCCTTAAGAGTCTTAAGGGACACTGCTACATTTACTAGGCAGGACCTAAGGGATCTGGGCAAGAAGCCCAGGGAAACACAGGTGGCTAAACTTATGTTAAATTTGTCTTAAATAAAAGAAAAAAAATAACTAGATATATGATCTGAACAAAACTTTTACTAGTGAAATGAAAGACTGATTTACTTAGGTCCAAAGAATAAAGCAAGGAGATCCAATCAGTCCATCCTAAAGGAAATCAGTCCTGAATATTCATTGGAAGGACTGATGCTGAAGCTGAAACTCCAATACTTTGGCTACCTGATGTGAAGAGCTGACTTATTTGAAAAGACCCTGATGCTGGGAAAGATTGAAGGCAGGAGGAGAAGGGGAAGACAGAGGATGAGATGGTTGGATGGCATCACTGACTCAATGGACATGAGTTTGAGTGGACTCCGGGAGTTGGTGATGGACAGGGAGGCCTGGTGTGCTGCAGTCCATGAGGTCACAAAGAGTGACCTGACTGAGTGACTGAACTGAACTGAAAGAATAAAGGGACATTTTGCTCCTTCTGGACACAAGGTATTTCTCAGGCATAACCTTATGGAATAAGGTTACTCCATAACCTTATAAAAGTCCCTAAGAATTAATCCTGATGCCAAGCAGTGGTCCTATATGGGGAAGACCCATTATGACCATTAAGTAAGTAATGCTCGGATGGGGAGGTACAATAGAAGCTGATATTCGGGATCTCTGAGTAATGTGATGGTTTAGGCTGTCATAGGGAGAAACCTTGGTGAAACTCTTGGAGGACATAAACAGAACCTTGTGTGCACCAGGACCAAGGAGAAAGGAGCAGTGACCCCACAAGAGACTGATCCAGACTTGCCCATGAGTGTCCAGGAGTCTCTGGCAGAGGCGTGGGTCGGCAGTGGCCTGCTGCAGGGTTGGGGGCACTGAGTGTAGCAGTGAGTGCATGAGATCTTTTGAAGGAGGTTGCCATTATCTCCATTACCTCCACCATAGTTTGAAAGTGAAAAGTGAAGTCATTCAGTCATGTCCAACTCTTTGCACCCTCATGGACTGTAGCTTACCAGGATCCACCATCCATGGGAATTTTCCAGGCAAGATTTCTGGAGCGGGTTGCCATTTCCTTCTCCAGGGGATCTTCCCAACCCAGGGATCAAATCTGGGTCTCCCACATTATAGGCAGATGCTTTACCATCTGAGCCACCACGGAAGTTTGGCCCCAGGTAAATAACAGGAAGAGAACACAGCCCCATCCATCAACAAAAATTGGACTAAAGATTTACTGAGCATGGCCCAGTTTACTGATTTACTGAACAAGACCCAGTTTCTCCATCAGTCAGTCTCTCCCATAAGCCTCTTATCCTTCTCCATCAGGGGCCAGACAGACTGAAAACCACAATCACCAAAAACTAAGCAATCTGATTACATGAACCACAGTCTTGTCTAACTCAGTGAAACTATGAGCCATTCTGGATAAGGCCACCTAAAATGGACGGATCATGGTAGAGAGTTCTGACAAAACATGGTCCACTAGAGAAGGGAATGGCAAACCACTTCAATATTCTTGCCTTGAGAAGAGTATGAAAAGGCAAAAATATAGGACACTTAAAGATGAAACTGCCCAATATACTACTGGAGACCACTGGAGAAATAACACCAGAAATAATGGAGAGACGGAGTCAAAGCAAAATCAAGACCCAGTTGTGGGTGTGACTGGTGATGGAAGCAAGATCTGGTCCTGTAAAGAGCAATATTGCATAGGCCTTGGAATGTTAGGTCCATGAATCAGGACAAATTGGAAGTGGTCAAACAGGAGATGGCAAGAGTGATCGTCGACCTTCTAGGAATCAGCAAACTGAAATGGACTGGAATGGGTGAATTTAACTCAGCTACTACTGCGGGCAGGAATCCCTTAGAAGAAATGGAGTAACCATCATGGTCAATAAAAGAGACCAAAATGCAATACTTGGATGTAATCTCAAAAATGAAAGAATGATTTCATTTCCAAGACAAACCATTCAATATCACAGTAATCTAATCTATGCCCTGACCAGTAATGCTCAAGAAGCTGAAGTTGAACAGTTATATGAAGACCTACAAGACCTTCTAGAACAAAAACCGAAAAAAGATGTCTTTTTCATTATAGGGGACTGGAATGGAAAAGTAGAAAGTCAAAAAATACCTGAAGCAACAGGCAAATTTGGCCTTGGAGTACAGAGTGAAGCAGGGCAAAGGCTAATAGAGTTTTGCCAAAAGAATACGCTGGTCTTAGCAAACACCTCCTTCCAACAACACAAGAGGAGAATCTACATATGGACATCACCAGATGGTCAATACCAAAATCAGACTAATTATATTCTTTGCAGCCAAAGATGGAGAAGCTCTATACAGTCAGCAAAAACAAGGCCAGGAACTGACTGTGGCTCAGATCATGAACTCCTTATTACCAAATTCAGACTGAAATTGAAGAAAGTAGGGAAAACCACTAGACCATTCTGGTATGATGTAAATCAAATCCCTTATGATTATACAGTGGAAGTGACAAATGGATTCAAAGAATTAGATCTGATAGAGTGCCTGAAGAACTATGGACGGATGTTCATGACATTGTCCAGGAGGCAGTGATCACAGACCATCCCTGAGAAAAAGAAAAGCAAAAAAGGCAAAATCGTTGTCTGAGGAGGCCTTACAAATATCTATGAAAAGAAAAGAAGCAAAGGGCAAAGGAGAAAACAAAAGATATACCCATCTGAATGCAGAGTTCCAAAGAATAGTAAGGAGAGATAAGAAAGCCTTCCTCAGTGATCAGTGCAAAGAAATAGAGTAAAACAATAGAATGGGGAAAACTAGAGATCTCTTCAAGAAAACTGGAGATACCAAGGGAAATTTTCATGTACAGATGGACACAATAAAGGACAGAAATGATATGGCCCTAACAGAAGCAGAAGATATTAAGAAGTGGTGGCAAGAATACACAGAAGAACTATGCAAAAAAGATCTCCACGACCCAGATAATCATGATGGTGTGATCACTCACCTAGAGCCTGACATCCTGGAATGTAAAGTCAAGTGGGCCTTAGGAAGCATCAATATGAACAAAGCTAGTGGAGGTGATGGAATTCCAGTTGAGCTATTTCAAATCCTAAAAGATGATGCTGTGAAAGTGCTGGACTCAGTATGCTAGCAAATTTGGAAAACTCAGCAGTGGTTACAGGACTGGAAAAGGTCAGTTTTCATTCCAACCCCAAAGAAAGGCAATGCCAAAGAATGCTCAAACTACCACACAATTGCACTCATCTCACATGCTCAAAGCAAAGCTTTGCTTAAGTGAATGGGTACTATTTCACAGTAACTTGTCATTCTACTTGATCAAGTGTTCTACAATGTTTTGATATTTTTGATAAACTTCCCAAAGATCAAATTCTACATTAAGTTCATTTGACCTCTAGCTAATTTTTATTTTTTTAAAAAGATTTTAACACCTCAATTTGTTCTTCCTCTCGAGAGGTAAACTCTTAGCTCAGCAGATCAATCAGTGCCAGTGTCTTTTCGCCCCAGAACGCAGGCCTCCCTTCCATCACCACTTAGACTCACATCATCATTCCTCCACCATCTCATCTCTTCGTCCCTTCTCCCCCTCCCCCCCCCCCCCCCCGCCAAAATATTTGTTTTCTTTCCATCTCAGAAAGAGCAGAATTAACTTCTCATTCTCAGGCCTTATTCTCCAACACCAAGAGTATACTCGCCCCCTCCGTTAAATTACATGACCACAGGAAAGAATTATCAACTTTTTGGCTAATTTTAATCAAAAAAGAAAGAGAAAAACTTTCTTAGATTGACTATGCCATAGTGTGGTCACAATAGTAATATACAAAATTCTGGGGAGAAATTGTACGACAGATGCGAAGGAGCAAGGCTGCACACCATGCAAGAGAGACGCAGGCCGGGAGAATATCAACCTCAGATCTAGTATATCATGGTAAATGGCATCAGTCTAATATTTAAATTACTTTCATAATAAAAAATTATGTATTTCTTAATGTAGCCCACCCAGTTATCAGTAAATTTTAGTATTACTTCAAATTATTGTTTCTTTTCAGTCACATTATAATCAGTCTTTAACCTTGACTTTTTAAGTCTTTTGTCATTTACCAAGTTATCATTGTACTCTGATGCTTTTTGCAAAATGCTTCGTCTTCAAGAAGATTCATAGAGACAGTCCTAAGATGGCAGAGGAATAGGATGGGGAGACCACTTTCTCCCCCACAAACTGATCAAAAGAACATTTGAATACTGAGCAAATTCCACAAAACAACTTCTGAATGCTCCAGAGGACATCAGGCACCCAGAAAGGCAGCCTACTGTTTCAAAAGGAGGTAGGAAAAAATATAAAAGATAAAAAGAGAGACAAAAGAGGTAGGAACTGAGATCCATTCTTGGAAGGGAGTCTTAAAAAAGAGAGAAGTTTCCAAACACTAGGAAACACTCTCACTGGTGGGTCTGTGGTGAGCCTTGGAACCTCAGAGGGCAACATAACCGGGAGGAAAAATAATAAACCCACAGATTACATGCCTAACAGCAACTCCCAGGGGAAAAGCAGCACAGACGATCACATCCGCCACTAGCAAGCCGGATCTGGACAGGGAGGCGCAGGCTGCATTGCTTAGGGTAAGGACCAGGCCTGCCCCGAGGGCAATCTGAGGGAACTAATTTGAGATAGCAACCCAGATTGTGGGATAGCTATCCTGCTAACCTAAAAAAGGGGAAGGCAAGGCACCCCACCCCAGTACTTTGCCTGGAAAATCCCATGGATGGAGGAAGCCCTAGTCCATGGGGACCTAAGTTTTTTATACGGAAGGCGAGGCCCCCCAGGCTCAGAACAAAGGACTGAGCAGAGCTAGTCGGCTGTGGGACCAGCTCATCCCCTGCCAAAGACAGGCAGGCGGAGGCAGCCAGAGGTTGAAGGGGGTAATCACGGCCCCAGAGTAGCATCTGCTACCAAACTGCAAGCAGGCTTCATTGCTAACCAGGACTTCTTGGGATTCTGGATGGTCAACATCCGCTGGGAGGGTTGCAGCCAGAGATCAGCTCCCCAGAAGAGACACACAGCACACCTGAGAAGGCACGCCCATTGTACACCCAGAAAACCGAGCCGCTGGGACGGCGGAGGCGATTAGACGCGGCCTCCAACTGAGGGCGACTGCACTAGCCCTGGTCACCTGAGCTGCTGGGACCTGAAGGACACAAAATGCAGGCCCAACCAAGTCTGCGCCTTTGTGGAGTACCCGAGAACCCGAGCAGCTTAGACCAGGGAAATGCATCCAACTCAGGGCCTGCCTCAGACAGTTCCCAGCAAAGTAACCTAGAGCCTAGGGAAAGCACATATGCTGTGAGCAGGGGCAAACCCAGTGTGGCGGAGACTCTGCCAGCACTCCCCTAACACGCCAGGGATATTTGTTTGCAGTGTTGCTCCCTCCCCACAGCAGACTGAGCAAGTCTAAAGAAGTAACCACCAGCGCCCCCTTGTGTCAGTGCGGAAATTAGACACGGAAGAGACCAGCAAACAGAAGCTAAAATAAACAGGGGGAACCGCTTTGGAAGTGACAGGTGCAATAGATTAAAACCCTGTAGTTAGCACCAACTACTATGTAGGAAGGAGCCTATAGATTTTGAGAAGTATAAGCTGAATCAAGGAATGATCTGAAAATGAACTGACTCCACACTGTCCACAACAGCTCCAGAGAAAGCCCTAGACATATTTTTTACTATTATCATTTTTTTAATTTTTAAAAATTTAAGTCCTCTATTACTCCTTTAATTTTCAGTTTTATAACCTACGATTACTTTGCAAAAAAAGATCCTATTTTTAAAGCAAACTTTATATATATATATATATATATAATGTATGTATGTATGTATGTATACACACATTTTCTGGAACTCTCTTGCTTTTTCCATGATCCAGCAAATGTTGGCAATTTGATCTCTGGTTCCTCTGCCTTTTCTAAAACCAGCTGAACATCAGGAAGTTCACGGTTCACATATTGCTGAAGCCTGGCTTGGAGAATTTTGAGCATTACTTTACTAGCGTGTGAGATGAGTGCAATTGTGCGGTAGTTTGAGCACTCTTTGGCATTGCCTTTCTTTGGAATTGGGATGAAAACTGACCTTTTCCAATCTTGTGGCCACTGCTGAGTTTTCCAAATTTGCTGGCATATTGAGTGTAGCACTTTCACAGCATCATCTTTCAGGATTTGGAATAGCTCCACTGGAATTCCATCACCTCCACTAGCTTTGTTTGTAGTAATGCTTTCTAAGGCCCACTTGACTTCACATTCCAGGATGTCTGGCTCTAGGTGAGTGATCACACCATCATGATTATCTGGGTCGTGAAGCTCTTTTTTGTACAGTTCTTCTGTGTACACCACCCTTATGGCAGAAAGTGAAGAGGAACTAAAAAGCCTCTTGATGAAAGTGAAAGTGGAGAGTGAAAAGGTTGGCTTAAAGCTCGACATTCAGAAAACGAAGATCATGGCATCTGGTCCCATCACTACATGGGAAATAGATGGAGAAACAGTGGAAACAGTGTCAGACTTTGTTTTTCTGGGCTCCAAAATCACTGTAGATGGTGACTGCAGCCATGAAATTAAAAGACGTTTACTCCTTGGAAGGAAAGTTATGACCAACCTAGATAGCATATTCAAAAGCAGAGACATCACTTTGCCAACAAGGGTTCGCCTAGTCAAGGCTATGGTCTTTCCTGTGGTCATGTATGGATGTGAGAGCTGGACTGAGAAGAAGGCTGAGTGCCAAAGAATTGATGCTTTTGAACTGTGGTGTTGGAGAAGACTCTTGAGAGTCCCTTGGTGTGCAAGGAGATCCAACCAGTCCATTCTGAAGGAGATCAACCCTGGGATTTCTTTGGAAGGAATGATGCTAAAGCTGAAACTCCAGTATTTTGGCCACCTCATGCGAAGAGTTGACTCATTGGAGAAGACTCTGATGCTGGGAGGGATTGGGGGCAAGAGGAGAAGGGGTCGACAGAGGATGAGATGGCTGGATGGCATCACTGACTCCATGAATGTGAGTCCGAGTGACCTCCGCGGGAGTTGGTGATGGACAGGGAGACCTGGCGTGCTGCGGTTCATGGGGTCACAAAGAGTCGGACATGACTGAGCGACTGATCTGATCTCTGATATACACATTTTATAATTTTTGTGACTCTTTTAATATTGCATTTTTGAGACTCTAACCTCTACTCTAGATTTTTAATCTTTCTTTTTGGTATTTCTTATCAATTTTGTACCTTTAAGAACCCAATCTTCAGTACCCATTTTTACTTAGGAGTGAGATTACTGGCTTGATTGCTCTCTCCCCCCTTTGGACTCTCCTTTTTCTCCACCAGGTTGCCTCTATTGCCTCCCTCCCCCTTCTCTTCTCTACTCAACTCTGTGAATCTCTTTGTGTGCTCCAGGCTGTGGAGAGCACTTAGGGAACTGATTACTGGCTGGATCTTTCTCTCTCCTTTTGATTGCCCCCTTTATCCTCCTGGCCACCTCTGTTTCCTTCCTCCCTCTTCTCTTCTCTGTGTAACTCTGTGAACATCTCTGAGGGATCCAGACTGTGGAGAGCACATAGGGAAGTGATTACTGGCCTAGCTTGCTCTCTCCTGTTTTGATTCCCCTTCTTCTCTTTCTGGTCACCACTATCAGCCTCCTCCCTCTTCTCCATGTAACTCTGTGTACCTCTCCGGGGTTCCCTCACTGTGAAGAAACTTTTCATCATTAACCTAGATGTTTTATCATCGGTGCTGTACAGATGGAGAAGTCTTGAGGCTACTGTAAGAATAAGACTGAAAACCAGAGGAGGAGGCTTAAGTCCAAATCCTGAGAACACCAGAGAACTCCTGACTCCAGGCAACATTAATCAATAGGAGCTCATCAAATGCCTCCATACCTACAATGAAACCAAGCACCACCCAAGGGCCAACAAGTTCCAGAGCAAGACATACCATGCAAAATCTCCAGCAACACAGGAACATAGGCCTGAGCTTCAATATATAGGCTGCCTAAAGTCACACCAAACCCACTGATATCTCAAACTGATTACTGGACACTTCGTTGCACTCCAGAGAACAAATCCAGCTCCACCCACCAGAACACCGACACAAGCTGCCCTAACCAGGAAATCTTTACAAGCCACCCATCCAACCCCACCCACAGTGAGGAACCTCCACAATAAACAGGAAACACGGACTACCAGAATACGGAAAGGCCATCCCAAACACAGCAATATAAACAAGATGAAAAGGCAGAGAAATACCCAGCAGGTAGAGGAACAGGATTAATGCCCATCAAACCAAACAAAAGAGGAAGAGATAGGGTATCTACCTGATAAAGAATTCTGAATAATTGTAGTGAAAATGACCCAAAATCTAGAAAACAAAATGGAGTTATAGATAAATAGCTTGGAGACAAGGATCGAGAGGACACAAGAAATGTTTAACAAGGACCTAGAAGAAATAAAAAAGAGTCAATATATAATGAATAATGCAATAAATGATATAAAAAACACTCTGGAGGGAACCAACAGGAGAATAATGGAGGCAGAAGATAGGATTAGTGAGGTAGAAGGTAGAATGGTAGAATAAATGAAACAGGAAAAAAGAAAGAAAAGAATTAAAAGAATTTAAGACAAACTCAGAGACCTCTGGGACAATATTAATGCCCCAACATTCAAATCATAGGAGTCCCAGAAGAAGAAGACAAAATGAAAGACCATGAGAAAATACTTGAGGAGATAATAGTTGAAAACTTCCCTAAAATGGGGAAGGAAATAATCACTCAAGTCCAAGAAACCCAGAGAGTCTCAAACACATATTAAACCCAAGACACATATTAATCAAATTAACAAAGATCAAACACAAAGAAGACATATTAAAACCAGCAAGGGAAAAACAACAAATAACATACAAGGGGATTCCCATAAGGATTACAGCTGATCTTTCAACAGAAACTCTTCAGGCCAGGAGGGAATGGCAAGACATACTTAAAGTGATGAAAGAAAAAGTCCTACAGCCCAGATCATTGTACCCAGCAAGTATCTCATTCAAATATGAAGGAGAAATCAAAAGCTTTACAGACAGACAAAAGCTGAGAGAATTCAGCACCACCAAACCAGCTCTCCAACAAATGCTAAAGGATCTTCTCTAGACAGGAAACACAGAAAGGGTGTATAAACTTGAACCCAAAACAACAAAGTAAATGGCAACGGGATCATACTTATCAATAATTACCTTAAATGTAAATGGGTTGAATGCCCCAACCAAAAGACAAAGACTGGCTGAATGGATACAAAAACAAGACTCCTATATATGTTGTCTACAAGAGACCCACCTCAAAACAGGGGACACATACACTGAAAGTGAATGGCTGGAAAAAGATTTTCCATGCAAATAGAGACCAAGAAAAGCAGGAGTAGCAATACTCATATCAGATAAAAATAGACTTTAAAACAAAGGCTGTGAAAAGAGACAAAGAAGGTCACTACATAATGATCAAAGGATCAATTCAAGAAGGAGATATAATAATTATAAATATATATGCACTCAACATAGGAGCACCGCAATATGTCAGACAAATGCTAACATGTATGAAAGGGGAAATTGAAAATAACACAAGAATAGTGGGAGACTTGAATACCCCATTCACACCTATGAATAGATCAACTAAACAGAAAATTAACAAACACAAACTTTAAATGATACAATAGACCAGTTAGACCTAATTGATATCTATAGGACATTTCACCCCCAAACAATGAATTTCACCTTTTTTCAAGTGCACATGGAACCTTCTCCAGGATAGATCATATCCTGGGCCATAAATCTAGCCTTGGTAAATTCAGAAAAATTGAAATCATTCCAAGCATCTTTTCTGACCACAATGCAGTAAAATTAGATGCCAATTACTGGAGAAAAACTATTAAGAATTCCAACATATGGAGGCAGAACAACACACTGCTGAAAACCAACAAATCACAGAAGAAATTTAAAAAAAAAATATGCATAGAAACGAAAGAAAATGAAAACACAACAACCCAAAACCTGTGGGACACTTTAGAAGCACTGCTAAAGGGAAGGTTCATAGCAATACAGGCTTACCTCAAGAAACAAATCAAATAAATAATCTAACTCTATACCTAGAACAACTAGAAAAGGAAGAAATGAAGAACCCCAGGGTTAGTAGAAGGAAAGAAATCTTAAATATTGGGGCAGAAATAAATGCAAAAGAAACCAAAGAGACGATAGCAAAAATCAACAAAGTCAAAAGCTGGCTCTTTGAGAAGATAAATAAAATTGACAAAGCATTAGCCAGACTCATCAAGAAACAAAGGGAGAGAAATCAAATCAACAAAATTAGAAATGAAAATGGAGAGATCACAACAGACATAGAAATACAACATAGAAATACAAAGGATCATGAGACTACTATCAGCAATTATATGCCAATAAAATGCACAACTTGGAAGAAATGGGCAAACTCTTAGAAAAGTACAACTTTCCAAAATTGAACCAGGAAGATATAGAAAATCTTACCAGACACATCACAAGCACAGAAATCGAAACTCTAATCAGAAATCTTCCAGCAAACAAATGCCCAGGACCCAACAGCTTCACAGCTGAATTCTACCAAAAATTTAGAGAAAAGCTAACACCTATCCTACTCAAGCTCTTCCAGAAAATCGCAGAGGAAGGTAAACTTCCAAACTCCTTCTCTGAGGCCACCATCACCCTAATACCAAAATCTGACAAAGATGCCACAAAAAAAGAAAACTACAGGTAAATATCACTGATAAAAATAGATGCAAAAATCCTTAACAAAATTATAGCAAACAGAATCCAACAACATATCAAAAAGATCATACATCATGACCAAGTGGGCTTTATTCCAGGGATGCAGGGATTCTTCAATATCTGCAAATCAATCAATGTAATACACCATATTAACAAATCGGAAAAAAAAACCCACATATGATTATCTCAATAGATTCAGAGAAAGCCTTTGACAAAATTCAACATCCATTTATGATAAAAACTCTCCAGAAAGCAGGAATAGAAGGAACATACAACATAATAAAAGCTATATATGACAAACCCACAGCAAACAATATTCTCAATGGTGAAAAATTGAAAGCATTTCCCCTAAAGTCAGGAACAAGACAAGGGTCCCCACTCTCACCACTACTATTCAACATAGTTTTGGAAGTTTTGGCCACAGCAATCAGAGCAGTAAAAGAAATAAAAGGAATCCAGATTGGAAAAGAAGTAAAACTCTCACTGTTTGCAGATGACATGATCCTCTACATAGAAAACCCTAAAGACTCCACCAGAAAATTACTAGAGCTAATCAATGAATATAGTAAAGTTGCATGATATAAAATCAACACACAGAAATCCCTTGCATTCCTATACACTAACAATGAGAAAACAGAAAAAGAAATTAAGGAAACAATTCCATTCACCATTGCAACAAAAGAATAAAATACTTACGAATATATCTACCTAAAGAAACAAAAGACCTATATATAGAAAAATATAAAATACTGGTAAAATAAGTCAAAGAGACACAAATAGATGGAGAAATATACTGTGTTCATGGATTAGAAGAACCAATATAGTGAAAATGAATATACTACCCAAAGCAATCTATAGATGCAATGCAACCCCTATCAAGCTACCAACCATATTTTTCAGAGAACTAGAACAAATAATTTCACAATTTGGACGGAAGTACAAAAAACCTAGACTAGCCAAAGCAATCTTGAGAAAAAAAAATGGAACTGGAGGAATCAACCTGCCTGACTTCAGGCTCTACTACAAAGCCACAGTCATCAAGACAGTATGGTACTGGCACAAAGACAGAAATATAGATCAATGGAACAAAATAGAAAGCCCAGAGATAAATCCACGCACATATAGTCACCTTATCTTTGACAAAGGTGGCAAGAATATACAATGGAGAAAAGACAACATCTCTAACAAGTGGTTCTGGGAAAAATGGTCAACCACTTGTAAAAGAATAAAACTAGAACACTTTCTAACACCATAGACAAAAATAAACTCAAAATGGATTAAAGATCTAAATATAAGACCAGAAACTATAAAACTCCTAGAGGAAAACATAGGCAAAACACTCCCCGACATAAACCACAGCAGGATCCTCTATGACCCACCTCCCAGAATATTGGAAGTAAAAGCAAAAATAAACAAATGGGACCTAATTAAAATTAAAAGCTTCTGCACAACAAAGGAAACTATAAGCCAGGTGAAAAGACAGCCTTCAGAATGGGAGAAAATAATAGCAAATGAAGCAATGGACAAAGAATTAATCTCAAAAATATACAAGCAACTCCTGCAGCTCAATTTCAGAAAAATAAGCGACCCAATCAAAATATGGGCCAAAGAACTAAAGCAGCCTACCAGGCTCCTCTGTCCATGGGATTTTCCAGGCAAGAGTACTGGAGTGGGATGCCAAGTTAGTGGGGATGCAAACTAGTATAGCCACTATGGAGAACGGTATGGAGATTCCTTAAAAAACTGGAAATAGAACTGCCATATGACCTAGCGATCCCGCTGCTGGGCATACACACCGAGGAAACCAGAATTGAAAGAGACATGTGTATCCCGATGTTCATTGCAGCACTGTTTATAATAGCCAGGACATGGAAGCAACCTAGATGTCCATCAGTGGATGAATGGATAAGAAAGCTGTGGTACATATACACAATGGAGTATTACTCAGCCATTAAAAAGAATATATTTGAATCAGTTGTAATGAGGTGGATGAAACTGGAGCCTATTATACAGAGTGAAGTAAGCCAGAAAGAAAAACACCAATACAGTATATTAATGCATATATATGGAATTTAGAAAGATGGTAATGATAACCCTGTATGCGAGATAGCAAAAGAGACACAGATGTATAGAACAGTCTTTTGGACTCTGTGGGAGAGGGCGAGGGTGGGATGATTTGGGAGAATGGTATTGAAACATGTAAATTATCATATGTGAAACGAATTGCCAGTCCAGGTTTGATGCATGATATAGGGTGTTCGGGGTTGGTGCACTGGGATGACCCAGAGGGATGGGATGGGGAGGGAGGTGGGAGATGGATTCTGGATGGGGAACACATGTACACCCATGGCAGATTCATGTCAATGTATGGCAAAACCAATACAATATTGTAAAGTAATTAGCCTCCAATTTAAATAAATAAATTTATATTTTCAAAAAAGAAGATTCATAACATGGACATTTTGCCAAGAATGTACAGGTGTCTGATAATTTTCAGATCAGACCACTGAACTGGCTAAGAAATTAAAGAGTTCTAATGGAAACCTTGATGGCTTCACAAAACTGTTAATAGACTATCAAGGATTAGTCACAGAGAACTGATCAAATGTATGTGTATGTTTGGAGTTTTTGTCTAAAATATTATTGGCTTTTAATCTGTGTTTTCTGGATTGAAGGAAACCTTAAATTACACCTCTGTAAGTAAAACTGAACCATTTATCTTTTCTCTCTACCTGATCCCTCTAGAATTTGGAAACTCATGTTCCTAGCAGTTTTCTCAGGTATAGATCACCTCCTAACAGATGTAGGAATCTCAAGGTATTTGGAGGGGGGCTCAAAAAAAAAAAAAAAAAGAATTCACCCAAATCCATCACCCAAATCCATAGATATCATAGGCACAATCAATGATATATTCTTGGTATGTTTTACCTGGCCTAGAGGTTTTAATATTTGAGATTCTTTCCAAAAGTTCCAGCACAGCTAATTTAAAGTTTCCATTAATCAGATTTATTTTGCAAACAAATTAGTCTTAATTTGGCTATATTTGGTAGAAAGGCAGGTGATTTTAGAGAGAAAAAATTATGTTTCAGCGAATAGTAAGTTTAGTTTTATTAATTGAGGTCTGTATTTACTGACTAAGATGCACTTCCCAGATAACTTTTTGTAAAAGTTCAGTCATTAAAAGGACACTCTAAGTATGTTCCTGAGGTTTATCGTAGTAATCTAATCTTGGTTGAAGATCAGATGTGCCAAGACCTGCAACCAAGAGATAATGTATTCTGGAAAAGGCATCAGATAAAGAAAACTGAGAGGGAACATAGCCTCTCCTGAATGAACCACAATTCCTATTTCTGATTTCAACTAAGACCAGCACTTTCAGAGCTGAAGAAGAAGACAACTATATCTAAAGTAGACAGCTGACCCAAGATGTCTTAGCAGGCCTGCATACTGATTACTTTGACAATTTCTCACATTTTTGCTTATAAGCTAAATGGATTTCTTGGGCTCAATCATATGAAAGTTTCAAACATCAATCTAATTGTTGGGTTTGTGGCCAATCACCTATATCCAGTTGCCTTGGTGGATTTATCCTCTCTAAGACTCTAACTGGATAGTCCTTAGACATTTTATTTTAAAAGAAAAATCCTTTAACATTATTCATGCTAATGTTACCACCAATATCACTAAAAGTGATCCTGACCAATTAATGATGCCTGTTTTGAACCTGGCCATAAATACTCCTTTTCATTAGATGTTGAATATTGCATAGCTCCTAACCAGATCCAATGGATTTATGGAACAAGTCTGTGACCCTAGCTCTCCCCAGATTGACTAGGAAGATATATAATTGATTTCTCTTGGGCTCAAGGTCACCTTAGGGTAATCTGTAATATGAGCACTCCTATCAGTTTTCCAATGGTATGACAATTTGGCCACAAAATTTGTTAACTCATGACCAATGAAGTGTCAAATTTCTGCTCTGAACAATCCACTTTCCAGTTTAGAAGAAATACTAGGAAAATGGTTTGGTTCAGAAGAATTTGGCTTAATCTTTAATGATGATGATGTTGCTCCTACTATCAATTTAATTTGTTTGTAGAACATACATATACATACATACATATATACATATTTTTATATATATTTGAATTTCACAGTTTCACCTGCCTGCACTAAGATAATGAATGTCTAAACAACCTGAAACTAAAGATCACATCTATAATTCACTGTAGAATAATGGGCATACCCAATGCACATGCAAGGAGAACTGGCTTTAAAGTCCCTTATTGGACAAACTAGAACTGGCTGTCAATCCTTGCTGAACATTCTGCTAGTATAGCCTCCTCCACCCCCCACCCCCAAAAAAGAGATAACCAGGCAATTGAGACCTAGCATTGAGGGACATGATGGACCCCAGCGCAGATAAGCAGCCACCCTGGCTTCAAGGGCCAAATATTCAATCACTTAATGCTTTCTACTGAATGATTAATGATCAACAAGGGGAAACTGTGAAATAAAAAAATATTTAAAAATCTGTCTTTGCTTTTTGGCCTCCTCCCTCCTCACTACTATGCTTTGTGTATCTGCACTGTGCATTGACCAAACCTCCCCCATCAGCAAACATACCTGCTCAACCAGAAAGAGCAACCTTCTCCTAGCACCAGCAAGACAATTCCTTAAAACACAGCTTTCCTTCTTTACTTTGTGAGGGACTTCTTAGATCTGAAATATGTAAACTGTTAATAATACGTCACTTAACGTACAGCCCTCTGTCTCAAAAAGCTTATATAACTATTTGACTTCTAACAGGCCAAACAATTCTCAGAGCTTTCTGAGATGCTTTTCCTGGGCTGAAATCCTCAAATTTGACTCAAATAAAGTTTTCCACTTAGTAAATCAACTTATTTTTTGTCGACCGGATCTATACCTTCCAGATAGTTGTATCTATTTCTATGACCATAGGCTTAGCTGGTCTGACCTTGTTGTGTGTGTGAGCATGGTGGATGACCTAAATGTTTTCATTTATACCATGACAGTAACAGAAAGAAAGTAAAAAGGGAACTAACATATATCCAGTACCTCCTATGTGCAAAGCACAATCTTAGGCACTTTAAACATATTTTAAAAAGATTAATCTACTCTATGGCTTTTTTTAAATTAACAAACATTTTGTGTGTAAAGAAATTGAGACTTAAAAAAATTAAGTAAGGAGTCCAGGATCATAGGGCAAATCAACTGGTAGACCCAGAATTCACATTCAGGCCTATGTGAATCTTTTGTCTCTATGATACTGTCACTATTTATTAGATAACATCTACTAAATGGCAGGACAGAGTACAAGGCACTCATAACTGTCAATTTTAAATACATCTCAACTTATTTATAAATTGATTAGCTCTATTTTTTCTAATTCAAGTGCCATTTTTAAGACACTATGGGTAACAGTTTGAAAAATTGTACCTTTTTTAAAAATATATCATAAGTATTAACTTTATGACTTTTTATCCTAGAATTTATAAAAATCATTTTTCTTAAACTCTGATATATTTATACCAAATTCTTCACCATGAAGGGTGGTAAAATTTATGAATTTCAGGGCACATTTTGACATACTTTATTTGTACAAATATGCTGTGGATATAGACAGACAGATAGTTGTACACATCCAATTAAAATGATATGCTTAGCCCTTCCTGCATAAATTTAATGTAATTTTATATGTAACATGCATCTTCAAAGTCTCCCTGAAATTCACTTGTGCATTTAAAATTTACATATGGTGGACTTGATAGAAGCAAGTCATAAGTAATATTTTGAAGCAAGTTTGCCAACAGAACAATTATGTTACTATGGAAAATGATTATATTTTATGTATTATAACAAAAATGTAATTGTCATAAACATAAAGCAGAGCTGTCCTCTAACCAACAGATTTTCTTCTTAGTATGTGAGAAGGAAATTTAACTTTCTTCAGAATGGTATTTGTGGATATTTTTCTCATACTTATAAATGAACATTTTAAAGTACAAAAACTATAATGGACTACTGTGCTCTCCCAATTCATAAGTTGAAGTCCTAGTCCCTGGTGTGACTATATTTGGAGATAAGGCCTACAAGAAAGTAATTAGGAGCATAAGGGTGGGGTCCTGACACAATAGGATTATTGTCCTTATGAGAAGAGTCAAGAAAGGACTGTCTTTCTGTCTCCATGTGAGGTCTTAGTAAGAACTACCATATATAAGCCTATGAAAGAGTTCTCACCAGAACCCAACTATGCTGGTACTCTGATCTCAGACTTCCAGCCTCCAAATCTATGAGAAAATAAATTTCTGTTGTTTAAGTCTGTGGTATTTTGTTATGATAGCCTGAGCAGACCAAGACAATGACTTTAAAAACACCTATCTCCAAAACTTTTATACAAACAGCAGTCCAATTTAGTTTATGTTGAAGAAGAAATCATAGAAACAACAGATACATGGGTAAACTGATAGATCTATATCAATGAATCTATCAATAGACACATGATATTTAACTAATGGCTCAGATGAGAGCTTCAGTGACTTTAGAAATTTTGGAATGTCACGATATCAAATGTAAATGTATCTCAAGTTATTGATCAAGATACAAGCTCAAAAGTTAATCTCAAATATTTGATGGAGAATGCACCAAAAGCCCACTTTCTCCATTGAGGTCATGATGTCCAATGGAAATAATGTTTTGATGAAGGTGAAAGAGGAGAGTGAAAAAGTTGGCTTAAAACTCAACATTCAGAAAACGAAGATCATGGCATTTGGTCCCATCACTTCATGGGAAATAGATGGGGAAACAGTGGAAACAGTGTCAGACTTTAATTTGGGGTCCCAAAATTACTGCAGATGGTGATTGCAGCCAGTAAATTAAAATATGCTTACTTCTTATAAGGAAAGTTATGACCAACCTAGATAGCATATTAAAAAGCAGAGACATGACCCACCTTCCAGAATATTGGAAGTAAAAGCAAAAATAAACAAATGGGACCTAATTAAACTTAAAAGCTTCTGCACAACAAAGGAAACCATAAGCCAGGCGAAAAGACAGCCTTCAGAATGGGAGAAAATAATAGCAAATGAAGCAATGGACAAAGAATTAATCTCAAAAATATACAAGCAACTTCTACAGCTCAATTCCAGAAAAATAAGCGACCCAATCAAAATATGGGCCAAAGAACTAAACAAACATTTCTCCAAAGAAGACATACAGATGGCTAACAAACACATGAAAAGATGCTCAACATCACTCTTTATCAGAGAAATGCAAATCAAAACCACAGTGAGGTACCATATCACGCCAGTCAGAATGGCTGCTATCCAAAAGTCTACAAGCAAGAAATGCTGGAGAGGGTGTGGAGAAAAGGGAACCCTTTTACACTGCTGGTGGGGATGCAAACTAGTTCAGCCACTATGGAGAACAGTGTGGAGATTCCTTAAAAAACTGGAGATAAAACTGCCATATAACCCAGCAATCCCACTGCTGGGCATACACACTGAGAAAACCAGAATTGAAAGAGACACGTGTACCCCGATGTTCATTGCAGCACTGTTTATAATAGCCAGGACATGGAAGAAACCTAGATGTCCATCAGCAGATGAATGGATAAGAAAGCTGTGGTATATATACACAATGGAATATTACTCAGCCAGTGAAAAGAATACATTTGAATCAGTTGTAATGAGGTGGATGAAACTGGAGCCTATTATACAGAGTGAAGTAAGCCAGAAAGAAAAACACCAGTACAGTATACTAATGCATATATATGGAATTTAGAAAGATGGTAACAATAACCCTGTGTGTGAGATAGCAAAAGAGACACAGATGTATAGAACAGTCTTTTGGACTCTGTGGGAGAGGGCAAGGGTGAGATGATTTAGGAGAATGGCATTGAAACATGTATAATATCATATATGAAATGAATTGCCAGTCCAGGTTCTATGCATGATACAGGATGCTTGGGGCTGTTGCACTGGGATGACCCAGAGGGATGGTACGGGGGAGGGAGGTGGGAGGGGGGTTCAGGATGGGAAACACGTGTATACCCATGGTAGATTCATGTTGATGGCAAAATCAATACAATATTGTAAAGTAATTAGCCTCCAATTAAAATAAATAAATTTATATTAAAAAATAAAGTAAATGAAAAAATAAACAGCAGAGACATTACTTTGTCAACAAAGGTCTGTCTGGTTAAGGTTATGGTTTTTCCAGTGGTCATGTATGGATGTGAGAGTTGGACTGTGAAGAAAGCTGAGCACTGAATAATTGATGCTTTTGAACTGTGGTATTGGAGAAGACTCTTGAGAGTCCCTTGGACTGCAAGGAGATCCAACCAGTCCATCCTAAAGGAGATCAGTCCTGGGTGTTCATTGGAAGGACTGATGCTGAAGCTGAAACTCCAGTACTTTGGCCACCTCATGCGAAGAGTTAACTCATTGGAAAAGACTCTGATGCTGGGAGGGATTGGGGGCAGGAGGAGAAGGGGACGACAGAGGATGAGATGGCTGGATGACATCACCAACTCAATGGACATGAGTTTGGGTAAACTCTGGGAGTTGATGATGGACAGGGAGGCCTGTCATGCTGCAATTCATGGGGTCGCAAAGAGTCAGACGTGACTGAATGACTGAACTGAACTGAATGACCTACTGAATTGACAGAGGCCCTGAAGTACAGCCATGGACTTTTCAAAAGGGGTTACTTAACTGCTAGTGGTGCCTAACCTGAAAGTCGTTATTGTTTTTAGAATTTGTAAACATATGAAAAAATAAAAAAGTACTTACCTAATTTTTGTGCTACAGAGTGAAAGGATAGAAACCACATGAAATGGTGTGCAGGACTGACAATATTGTTGAAACCCAGTTGAGTATACTGCAGATAAGAGAGTCTTTGTAATCAACTTCCCAGCTCTTATTAAAAAAAATACCAATTTTATGTCAATATATATGATGGGTCCCCAAAATGCAAGTGCAAATGTTGGACAAAGAGAAAAGTTAATAATCATCAGTCTTGGTGTGAAACTTTTTAACCAGCAATCTATATTAAATTGTTCCTTTATAAAGCTTCTTAAATGATATAACAGCGTGCAGCACCCCCAAGGATGGGAGAAGATTTTACAACTCTAAGTGGGTTGATATATTCAGGTAATTATCAAATATTGGTGACTGTGCATTTGATGTATAATATATGACAATGTGAGAGTATTATTTTTTATTTAGGCAGTTCTGAGAACAACTCATAAACAGCTTATCCCAAGTCTCTCCTTTATTATCATCCATCATGCTTAGCTACTTTGATTTCACATTAGCTACATCTTAATGCCAGGGACTGCATGGATAATTCTGCATTGATGTTGCTAATTTCTACAGTGTAACCACAATGTTTGACATGATGTAGTCAGGCATATTTTCTGTGTTCCCTCATAAAAGCTTAGTGGATATAGGTTTGTTTTTGTTTTTTCCTTAATGTGGTTAGTTTTAATCCATCAAAGGTAAGACAAGATAGGTGAGGTCTAAAAGTCTTTAAATTGAGGGACAGAGTCTCCTAAAGAAACAAAACAAAACACTCAAGTTAGAAAAATAAGGCAACATTCTCATTCATCAACAAATATTAAGAGCCTATATGTGCCAGCAACTGAGCTTTCTGTATTCAGTTCAATCTATAAGAACTGCACACCTGATCCACTACAGACAGTTAGTAAATATTATCTAAAATAAAAGTGCTCAAAATTTCACATGTTGCTTTGAAAACTATGAAATGCTTAATAAATGTTGGATATACTTATTTTGAAAATTATTAACATAAAAAGTTTGTATGAAGTTTGTCATCAGATCAGATCAGATCAGATCAGTCGCTAAGTCGTGTCCGACTCTTTGCGACCCCATGAACTGCAGCACGCCAGGCCTCCCTATCCATCACCAGCTCTCGGAGGTCACTCAGACTCACATTTATCGAGTCAGTGATGCCATCCAGCCATCTCATCCTCTGTCATCCCCTTCTCCTCCTGCCCTCAATCCCTCCCAGCATCAGAGTCTTCTCCAATGAGTCAACTCTTCGCATGAGGTGACCAAAATACTGGAGTTTCAGCTTTAGCATCATTCCTTCCAAAGAAATCCCAAGGCTGATCTCCTTCAGAATGGACCGGTTGGATCTCCTTGCAGTCCAAGGGACTCTCATATATAAAATACAAATACAACAATTTCCAATAAATACAGAGAGTTGTGATGAATCATGTTTCTATCTAATTAAAGGTTAACAGGTACTTCCTCTATATCATTATAATAATCTTATATAAATATGTATAGCATATATATATAACATATATATAAAATGCAAGTATAACAGTTTCCAATAAATACAGAGAGCTGTGATGAATCATGTTTCTATCTAGTTAAAGGTTAACAGGTACTTCCTCTATATCATTATAATAATCTTATATAGTACCCGATAGTATGCTAAGTATTATCAATAATAACTGTATGACTCTTCTTTCTCTAAATTAATATAGTAAAATAAGTGTGTTTTTGCATGAAGGAATTCATAATATGAGTAGCTGCTGCTGCTGCTAAGTTGCTTCAGTTGTGTCTGACTCTGTGCAACCCCATAGATGGCAGCCCACCAGGCTCCCCCGTCCCTGGGATTCTTCAGGCAAGAACACGAGTGGGTTGCCATTTCCTTCTCCAGTGCATGAAAGTGAAAAGCGAAATCTCAGTCATATGAAAACTGTTCATTGTATTAAAGTGTGTGTCCTGAAAGCCAACATTTCTGTAGAAATTGAGAAAAGGAATCATTCAATATGGGTAGGAGTAACTGAGAAATCTTTATTAAGGCATTAGAAGTCAGGATTGAATGAACAGAGAGTGAGGACAGTGTGAAAAGTGGAAGTGAAAGTCACTCAGTTGTTTCCAACTCTGCTAACCCATGGACTACACGGTCCTTGGAATTCTCCAGGCCAGAATACTGGAGTGGGAAACCTTCACCTTCTCCAGGGGATCTTACCAACCCAGGGATCGGACCCAGGTCTCCTGCATTGCAGGAGGATTCTTTACCAGCTGAGCCACAAGGGAAGTCGAGGACAGAGTAGTTCAAAGAAACCAGTAAGACTTTGAAAGGTCAGTGTAAAAGTGTTATGACTGATGGTTTGAAAGAAGAAGAAAGGACCAAACCAAGTTCTCATAAGATTTAATAAGGACAGGGTGCTGCTGCTGCTGCTAAGTTGCTTCAGTCGTGTCTGACTCTGTGCAACCCCACAGACAGCAGCCCACCAGGATCCTCCATCCCTGGGATTCTCCAGGCAAGAACACTGGAGTGGGTTGCAATTTCCTTCTTCAAGGACAGGGTATTAAGAGGTAAAAACCATTATATGTAAAATATGGTACAAGGATATATTGTACAGGATAGGAATATAGCCAATATTTTATAACAACATGGAACAACAGACTGGTTCCAAATAGGAAAAGGAGTATATCAAGGCTGTATATTGTCACCATGTTTATTTAACTTATATGCAGAGTACATCATGAGAAATGCTGGACTGGAAGAAACACAAGCTGGAATCAAGATTGATGGGAGAAATATCAATAACCTCAGATATGCAGATGACACCACCCTTATGGCAGAAAGTGAAGAGGAACTAAAAATCCTCTTGATGAAAGTGAAAGTGGAGAGTGAAAAGGTTGGCTTAAAGCTCAACATTCAGAAAACGAAGATCATGGCATCTGGTCCCATCACTACATGGGAAATAGATGGAGAAACAGTGGAAACAGTGTCAGACTTTGTTTTTCTGGGCTCCAAAATCACTGCAGATGGTGACTGCAGCCATGAAATTAAAAGACGCTTACTCCTTGGAAGGAAAGTTATGACCAACCTAGATAGCATATTCAAAAGCAGAGACATCACTTTGCCAACAAAGGTTCGCCTAGTCAAGGCCACGGTCTTTCCTGTGGTCATGTATGGATGTGAGAGTTGGACTGTGAAGAAGGCTGAGCGCCAAAGAATTGATGCTTTTGAACTGTGGTGTTGGAGAAGACTCTTGAGAGTCCCTTGGACTGCAAGGAGATCCAACCGGTCCATTCTGAAGGAGATCAGCCCTGGGATTTCTTTGGAAGGAATGATGCTAAAGCTGAAACTCCAGTATTTTGGCCACCTCATGCAAAGAGTTGACTCATTGGAGAAGACTCTGATGCTGGAAGGGATTGAGGGCAGGAGGAGAAGGGGATGACAGAGGATGAGATGGCTGGATGGCATCACTGACTCGATGAATGTGAGTCTGAGTGACCTCCGAGAGCTGGTGATGGATAGGGAGGCCTGGCGTGCTGCAGTTCATGGGGTCGCAGAGTCGGACACGACTGAGCAACAGATCTGATCTGATACATGGAGTATAACATTGTACTTGTTAAAAAGTGGTGAGATTGGACATCCTTGTCTTGTTCCTGATCTTAGAGGAAAAGCTTTGAAACTTTCACCATTGAGTATGATGTTGATATGGATTTGTCACATATGGCCTTTATTTTGTAGAGGCTTTTGTCATTTACAGACATCTATTGCTTTACCCTGATGCTTGTATAAAAGTGCTTCATCTTCAGTGAGATTCATAATTATTGACTTGTCTAAGTCATTTCTAAGTACCTCAGACTGAATGGACTAATGAGGAAGATTGTATAATTTTATGCTTTTTTCCCTTAAACCATTGTTTACTTTTTAATGTTTTAATTTGGTAAAAGTATACCTTTGTGAACAAAGATGAAATAATTACATTTTCCTCCCTACATGATCCCTCCAGAATTTAGAAACTGCTAGTGTATATTCTTACTCTTGTATCAATATTGTTATTTGCATAAGTTCAATTGGGTTACATTACCCAGGCTTTGACAGGCATGTCAGAATTGAGAGTGGTGTGCATAGACTCAGATATGACCTGACAGCTTTGAGGAAGCAAGGCTGACTTTATGGAGCCCACAAAGCCCATTGTAAAACAGGGTTTCTAGCAGCCAACCAGAGGAATAAGGAAGGACATCTCCTGGCAGATGCAGGAACCTTACAATATTTGTGGGACCTTGAGGTGAAAAATTGTTTAGTAGGAACAAGAATACACTTTTGTAATGATCAGATTCTAGTACTATTAACTGAGTTTTTGTTATATATATGTAAACTGGACCAAATCCTGAATTCTAGTTTCCTCTGATAACTGACTATAACTCTCCAAAGTAACATCTCCGATTTTCTCCTACCTTTTTGACTTGGAATTACTGAGAACAAATTGCCCTTCCCCCACCACCAAACCCTGCAGATTGAATAGGAAAAACTTGATGTAATCTTTAGAGAGTTAAATCACCATAACAGTTCAATTACACAGTCTTTGTAATTGCCTAATGTTGTGTGGGCCACTCAGAAAGCTTATCTGAACACCCATGGATCATGTCCATGGGGTTTCCCCGGCAAGAAAGAAGACTGGAGTGGTTTGCCATTTCCTTCAACGGGGATCTTCCTGACCCAGGAACTGAACCTGCGTCTCCTGAACTGCAGGCAGATTCTTTAGCACTGAGCCCCCTGAGAAGCCCATTGAGATCATCAGAAACATTCAAACTGCAAAAGGTGCTTCAACCCCAGCATCTATATATCTTTTCATGTCTGCTGACTGACTGTAGGACTCAGTCTGTGTTTCAGTTTGCTTCAACCAGTAACCTTTGCTTTTCTTTAGTTTTCATAGAAATACTTATTATATATCTGACTGCCCATACCAAGGAGAAGGTCAAGGTAAGGCAACCTTAGAAGGGTGTTTCCCAAGGCTGAGACCAAAGTCTGTGGTGATACTTGGAAGAAAGCTTGAAATTTCAATTGAGATCACTGGCCTTACCAACCTGGTATTTTAACAACTAACAAAGCCTGGATGATCTCCATTAAACATAACAACTCTAAAATAGCCTTTAAGAGGATTACATCATTTCAAATTCCAAGATCTAAATAGAAAAATAATTTATACATCTCAGACTAGTGGCTTTTTTAGCTAAAACTTAGACTCTGTCATCTAATTTGTGGCTAATCTAGTGCCTGGCATATAGAAGTATATTGAATACATTTATTACCTTCCAGAGAGAAATACTTAGAAGCATTCAGCTCTTGTTTTTGTTGACTTACCTGTGAGGAGTTTTTCCCTTTCTCCTCTACTTCCATAACTTTATCTTTTCCTCACACTTGCATACAGATTTAGATATGGCATGAAAGAACTGACTTCAGCCATAAGAAATACAGAAGCAGAGTACAAAACAACACACAGAAAATATGAATGTTATATGGATTAGAAATTATGTATGATTCCAAAATTAATGGTTATGTCTGTTCAGAGATATGATGACACAAGCAAGACTGCAGCAGAAAGTAGAGACAGGGTGCATGGAATCATACCAATTAATCAGAATGCCTCTGGAATAGGATCTGCCAAGTTATTTACTTTCTAGGTTAATAGTAATTAAATTTGTAGATTTTTAAAAGAATTCATGTTATTTATTTAATCCTCACAACTCCTCAGGAAGGCAAGCCCAGTGCTATTATTCCAAGAACACAAATGACAAAACTAAGGCCTAAGAGAAGCTGGAGAGAAGGGGCATATGGAGGTGCCTGAGGGATCCCTGGGAGCACTCTACAGCCAGGGAGAAAAGGAGTCTGGGCCACTCCAGAAACTCAAGAAGGAGGGATTAGCAGAGGAGAAATAACCACGTTGCAAGGCTGCAATTTGTGACGATAGCACAGAGTGTCTTCAGATCAAGCCCTGAGACTTTGGAGACCCTGGACTACCAGAGAATTACCCTAGGGAGTATCAAACAGTGAGAACTCACACAAAGGAAGCCACTTGAATACACAGCCTGGCACGTAACACCACCAGTAGCACTCTGCAGGATGCCTCATCTAAACAAACAAAACAAAAATACAAACCCAATCATCAGCATACAGGATTACCACCTCACACAGCCATGCTCATCAGGGGAAAAATAAACAAACAAATTCAGCACAAATCTCACTATACAAAATTACACAAACCACTGGACCAACCTTTGGAGGGCAGAAACCAAAAGGAAGAAAGAATTCAACCTTGAAGCCTGGGAAAGGGAGAACTCAAATACAGTAAGTTAAAAGAAAACAATGAAAAGGCAGAGAAATACGACCCAAATGAAGGAACAAACTAGAAACACAGAAGTCCAAACAAATGAAGAGGAAATAGGCAAACTATTGGAAAAACAATTCAGAATAATGATAGTAAAGATGATCAAAAACCTTGAAAACAATGGAAAAAATACAAGAATCAATTAACAAAGTACTAGAAGAATTAACGAATAAACATACAAAGACAAATAGCACAATTACTGAAATTAAAAATACTCTAGAAGGAATCAATAGCAGAATATCTGAAGCAGAAGAATGAAGCAGTGAGCTGGAAGATAAAATGGTGGAGATAACTTCTGAAGAGCAGAATAAAGTAAAAAGAATGAAAGGAATTGAGGTTAGTCTCAGAGACCTCTGGGACAATATCAAATGCACCAACATTCAAATTATAGGGGTCACAGGAGAATCAGAGAAAAAGAAAGGGTATGAGAAAATTTTTGAAGTGATTAGAGTGAAAATTTCCCCAACATGGAAAAAGAAATAGTCATTCAAGTCCAAGAGGCACAAAGAGTCCCATACAGGATAAACTCAAGCAGAAACACGCCAAGACACATAAAAATCAAACTAACAAAGACTAAACACAAAGAAAGAATATTAAAAGCAGCAAGGCAGAAGCAACAAGTAACATACAAGGGAAACCCCACATGCTTAACAGCTAATCTTTCAGCAGAAACTCTGCAGGCCAGAAGGGAATGGCAGGATGTATCTAAAGTACTGAAAGGGAAAAATCTACAACTAAGATTACTGTACCCAGCAAGATCTCATTCAAAATTTATGGAGAAATCAAAAGCTTTTCAGACAAGCAAAAGTGAAGAGAATTCAGTACCACTAAACCAGCTTTACAACAAATTTTAAAGGGACTTATATAGTCAAGAAATGTAAGAGAAGAAAAAAATCTACAAAATCAGCCCCAAACAATTTATAAAATGGTGATAGGAACATATACATCAATAATTACTTTAAATGTAAACAGATTAAATGCTCCAACCAAAAGACACAGACTGGCTCAATGGATACAAAAACAAGCCCATATATATGCTGTCTACCAGAAACCCACTTCAGACCTGAAGACAAATATAGACTGAGAGGATGGAAAAATTTATTCCCTGCAAATGGGAAGCAAAAGAAAGCTGGAGTAGCAATCCTCATATCAGACAAAATAGACCTCAAAATAAAGAATATTACAAGAGATAAGGAAGGAAACTACATAATGATCAAAGGATCAGTCACAAAAGGAAGACATAACAATGGTTAAGTATCAATGAAACCAACACAGGAACACCTCAATATGTAAGACAGACACTAACGGACATAAAAGGAGACATTGACAGTAACACAAAGATAGTAGGAGACTTTAACACCCCACTCACACCAATGGACAGAGCATCAAAACAGAAAATTAATAAGGAAACACATGTTTTAAATGTTACATTAGATGAGATGGATCTCACTGATATCTTCAGGACATTCCATCCAAATGCAGAAGAATACACCTTCTTCTCAAGTGCACATGGAACATTCTCCAGGATAGACCACATCTTGGGTCACAGATCAAACCTCAGTAAATTTAAGAAAACTGAAATCATATCAAGCATCTTTTCTGACCACAACGCTATGAGACTAGACATAAGTTACAAGAAAAAAACTGTAAAAAAAAAAAAAAAACACAAATGCATGGAGATTAAACAACAGGTTATTGAAGAAATAAAAAGGGAAATCAAAAAAATTTCTAGAAACAAATGACAATGAAAACACAACTCAAAACCTATGGGATGCAGTGAAAGTGGTTCTAAGAGGGAAGCTTATAGCAATACAATCCTACCTCAAGAAACAAGAAAAACAACCTAACTTTATACCTAAAACAACTGGAAAAAGAAGAACCAAAATAACTCAAAAATTAATAGAAGGAAAGAAATCATAAAGCTCCGAGCAGAAATAAATGAAAAAGAAATGAAAGAAAAGTAGTCAAGATTAATAAAACTACATGCTGGTTCTTTGAGAAGAAAAACAAAATTGACAAACCTTTGACTAGACTCATCAAGAAAAAAAGAAGAGTCAAATCAACAAAAGTAGAAATGAAAAAGGAGAGGTTACAACAGACAGTTGTAATAATCCTTGTAACAGAAATACAAGGATTATAGGAGACTATTCAGTTCAGTTCAGTTGCTCAGTTGGGTCTGACTGTTTGCAACTTCATGGACTGCAGTATGCCATGCTTCCCTGTCCATCACCAACTCCTGGAGCTTACTCAAACTCATGTCCATTGAGTTAGTAATGCCATCCAACTATCTCATCCTCTGTCATCCCCTTCTCCTCCCACCTTCAATGTTTCCCATCATCAGGATCTTTTCAAATGAGTCAGTTCTTCACATCAGGTGGCCAAACTTTTGGAGCTTCAGCTTCAACAACAGCCCCTCCAATAAATATTCAGGACTCATTTCCCGAGTTTAAAAGCATCAATTCTTCGGCTCTCCACTTTCTTTATAGTCCAACTCTCACATCCATACATGACTACTGAAAAAACCATAGCTTTGACTAGATGGACTTTTGTTAGCAAAGTATTGTCTATGCTTTTTAATATGTTGTCTAGGTTGGTCATAGCTTTTCTTCCAAGGAGCAAGTGTCTTTTAATTTCATGGCTGCGGTCACCATCTGCAGTGATTTTGGAGCCCCCCAAAATAAAGTCTGTCACTGTTTCTACTTTTTCCCCATCTATTTGTCATGAAGTGGTGGGACCAGAAGCCATGATCTTAGTTTTCTGAATGTTTAGTTCTAATAAAATACATAATAAGAGACTATTATGAACAACTATATAGCAATAAAATGGATAACCTGGAAGAACGGATAAATTCTTAGAAAAGTTCAATCTTCCAAGACTGAACCAGAAAGAAATAGAAATTATGAACAACCCAATTACAAGCACTGAAATTGAAGCTGTGATCAAAAATCTCCCAAAAAACAAAAGCCCAGGACCAGATGGCTTCACAGCAGAATTCTATCAAACATTTAGAGAAGAGCTAATGCCTATCCTTCTAAAATTCTCAAAAAATTGCGGCAGAAGGAACACTTTCAAATTTATTCTACAGGGCCACCATCACTCTGATACCAAAACCAGACAAAGACAACACACAAAAAAAGAAAACTACAGGCCAATATCACTGATGAACATAGATGCAAAAATCCTCAACAATATTTTAGCAAACAGAATTCAGCAACACATCGAAAAGCTCATATACCATGATCAAGTCGGGTTTATTCCAAGTTGGTGCGAGGATTCTTCAATATACGCAAATCAATCAAAGTGGTACACCATATTAACAAACTGAAAGATAAAAAACCATATGATAATCTTAATAGATGCAGAAAAAGCCTTTGACAAAATTCAGCACCCATTTTTGATTAAAACTCTTGAAAAAATGGGCATATAAGGAACCTACCTCAACATGGTAAAGGCCATATATGATAAGCCTACAGCAAACATTATTCTCAATTGTGGAAAACTGAAAGCATTCCCACTAAGATCGGGAAGAAAACAATGGGGTCCACTTTCACCACTAGTATTTAACATAGTTCTGGAAATCCTTGCAATAGCAATCAGAGCAGAAAAAGAAATAAAAGGAATCCAGATTGGAAAAGAAGTAAAACTCTCACTGTTTCCAGATTACAAGATACATAGAAAACCTAAAAAAAAATCACCAGAAGATTACTAATCAATAAATTTAGTAAAGTTGCAAGATACAAAATGAATACACAGAAATCCTTTGCATTTCTATACACTAACAATGAAAAATCAGAAAGAGAAATTAAGGAAAAAAATCCCATTCACCACTGTAACAAAAGAATAAAATACCTAGAAATAAACCTATCTAAAGAGGCAAAGACTTGTACACGGAAAAGTGTAAGACACTAGCTTATGAAGAATAGACTAGTGGTTACTAGTTTTTTTTTGGGGGGGGGGCATGGGGAAGGGGTAAATACAGGTGGATGAATTGAAGGTACAAATTATGGTATAACATAGGCTCAAGTATATATTATACAGCAATGGGTATATAACCAATATTTTGTAATAACTCTAAATGGAAAGTAACCTTTTAAAATTGGATAAAATTTAACAAAAATACTAAATAGCTTGTGTATTTTCATATGTTTTACCCTTTCTTTTAAAAGTATGGTTTTAAAAAGTCTAGATATTTGAGACTAAAAAAAAAAAAAAAGGTCCATTATCTATAGTGCTCTATAATTAAGATGAATAGAGAAGATATTTTAGATTAAATCCTGAATATTTCTTGGGTTTTATAGAAGCATTATAGGCTGGGCTCTTTAGGTACTAAGCATAACAACAGTCTGAACTTGGAACAATCAGAGAAAATTTGAATGAAGTAAGTTGTTGGCAGATTATACTTAATAACCTACTATTTAAATGCTTAAAACTGTTGGACTCAGTCCTCACCATGGCCAGTATCCCCTGCCATTCCTTTGTGAGTTTTTGCTGCTTGTCCAGATGTCATTTTTAAACACTTAATCAAATACATATTCCCAAAACCAAGGTACTTGAACCATATGGTTGATGGTTTATCCAGAACTACTAATTTATTTACTTCATTTTTTTAATATGTGTTTGGTGGAGGCAGCTTTTATACTGATGATGGACCAAAAAGGAGAGACAGATGGTAAAAGCCAGATGAAACACAAAGGTTAAAATATTCATGACCATGATTCCTCCTGATATTGAACACAAATGCAGACAGTATCTCCTGCTAGATAGTCTGAAGTTGGAGACTTTTCACTATTCCTTCTAAAATTATATTTATTAGGTCATCTCCACATTTTCCTATTTATGATCCTTGCACTCACATCAGACCAGTTTCCTCAATGTCTGATAATCATTCTTTACATGCATGCATGCTAAGTCACTTCAGTCGTGTCCAACTCTGTGCAACCCCACGGACAGCAGCCCTCCAGGCTCCTCTGTCCACAGGATTCTCCAGGCAAGAGTACTGGAGTGGGTTGCCATTTCCTTCTCCAATTCTTTGCATAGCCCTGCTTTTATCTTTTGTTCATGCTGCCAACTTTGCTTGTGATGCCATTCTTAATGTGATGCCATTCCAAATCTAATCATCTTCCAGTACCAAGTTCAGGCTATGGGTCAACTGAATCCTTCCCTGACTATTCTGACCTGTGACCAAACTTTCTTTCTTGTAGATACTACAGTGTTCATTGTCTATATACACCATTTAGTAATTATACCATCTCTTTTCTAAAGTCAACTTTTTTTAATCCCCAGGTTTTCTCTTTGTAAAAAATTGCATTCTTTTGTGTTTCTACACCTTCCAGTACACACTATATGCCTAGTTCATCTTACACACAGCTAGATTTCTATAAACATCTGTTGATTGATGGAAATATATTAGTAGTATTTATTTCTAATGAAAACAAATTCATGTTTAAGGGAATGTATTTTTTTTTTTATAAATAAAGCACCATAATGTGAATATTGTTAACAATGGCCCTAGGGGCTACAGTTTTGTATTGCATTATTTTTCTGTTTAAAAATTAATAATCTTGTACCACAGCTGCTGCCTTTTAAAATTTACTGGCATTGATTGGGGTCCACTCTGGGTTATGATGGATAGCTTTGATTTGGGGCTTGGTGTTACAGTAGCAACTGATAGTAGAAACAAAGTGAAGATTTGTCAATAGGTCAAAACACTGAGAACATTAATAATATATTACTGTTGTAATTTTCATCTTCAGAACAAAATGAGAACATTAACAAAGACCATAGGGACTTCAGAAACCCATATGCATTCATTTAACAGGAAGACATTTTTTGAGACATAGACTTGTATTGCAAGAATTTAGAATCAGTGGTCTTGAATATGTGGCTCCTAAGTATATGTAGTATATATACTAAAGTATATTTGTTATACTTACTCAATATAAATTGCAGGGGAGTTTGTCAGACATCTATTTACCTGCTTTGTGTGGCAGGCCTTTTCCCTAGTCCTATTTTTCAGGCACTCCAAGCCTCCATGCCCTCTGGGGCCAGTCCCCTCCCCTTACAGATGTCAGAGTTTCTTCTTTTCTCCATACCTAACCACACACTTAGTGCAGCCCACTGGGGCAGGCTATCTCACACCCCTGACCTCCACCTCCTTTGTGCCCTCTTCTTTCTGGGGCAGACTCATGTGTTCTAGGACAGCCTTGGGAGCAGACCCTTATGGGCGATCCACAGGCAGAGGTGGGACTAAAACCACAGTTGAGACCCAAGGGAAAATACAACTAAGGAAGAAAAGCTGAAATCTCTTCTTACAGCTAAGCAAACCATGGATTGACACCTCCATGATCAGCTTTGTAAACTCAGTGCCTGCAGAACATCTGAAGGGACAAGTACTCCTGTAGTCAAGATAGGTCTAGCTTTAGCAGCTATAGATTTATGGACATGAACAGACAGCAGTTGGACCAGGCCAGAGTCTGAGCTGCCCCCACACTGCCCACAGTGGGTCCAGATCCATGACTTACTATAATCATGGGACCTGGCTTCAGTGGATGTATGCTGGTGGACTGCTAAAAACAATGCCTGAGACACATCAGGGTCAATTGCTGGCATACCCATGGTTAAGGTGGGACTGAGAGAAGTGCCAAGAACAGTGTGATCTAGGAGTTTAAACAACAGGTGAGGAGTGACACAACAGAGCGCAGCCACAGGTGAATAGCTCCAGAAGAGGAATACTCAGTGGTTTCTGTCCCATTGGTAGTACTCCAATCCCACCTACCTTGCACTCCAGATCAGAAACACAGCTAAGAAACAGATCTGGGGACCTCTATTCCAACAACTAGGGAGCAGACTCCACCCCTGACTTGGCAGTGATACCATCAGAGCAAAAGGGGTGCCCTCCTCAGTATTCAGTGCTGGCTCTGGTTACCACAACACCTGTCATACCTCCTATCAGGAGGATAATGGCCAGCATACACTGAGGAAAGAGGTGGCAACCATTCATAATAAAAACATCCCTGTGTGTGTGCTCATTTGCTCAGCTGTGTCTGACTCTTTATGACTCCATGGATTGTAGCCTGCCAGGCTCCTCTGTCCATGGAATTTTCCAAGCAAGAATACTAGAACAGGTTGCCATTTCCTTCTTCAAGAGATCTTCCCCATCTAGGGATCAAACCCATATCTCTTGTGCCTCCTACATTGCAGTCAGATTCTTTACCATCTGAGCCACCAGGGAAGCCTAAACACAGCCCTCTTAGCCAAAAAAAAAAAAAAAAAAAAAGGAAAGAAAGAAAATTAAACCCACACAGGCTACAAAGAGATGCTTCCACATAAAAATAACCCTCCAAGACAGTCTGGGAGTCTGGCATCAGAAGTAAAAGCCCCAGAGCACTTAGCCTGGAAACCCAGCAGGGTTTGAGTATAGGAGCTCCACAGGGATGGGGGAAACAGAAACACCACTCTTAAGAGGGTGCACACAATGTCTCACATGCACTAGGACCCAGAACAAAGCAGTACCTCTATAGAAGCCTGGGAAAGACCCATCTAGAGGGCTTGAGGGGTCTCCTGAGGAGACAAAGGTCTATTCTAGCTGACTGTGGAGGCAAAGACACTGCTAACCAGAGGTCCCAGGGAATGCTGATCAGAGTAAGCTCTTCCATAGGTCCCCATTTCAGCACCAAGACCCAGTCCACCAAACAACCTGCACACTCCAGTGCTAGAAAGCCTCAGGTCAGACAATCAACAACTTAGAAACACAGCCTCATCTATCAGAAGACAGACTACCTGAATTCAAATGGAGCGCACAGCCACCTCCAAACATACCCCTTGACATGGCTCTGCCCACCAGAGGGACAAGACAGTTCCACCCGCCAGAGAGTAGGTACCTGACCCTCTTACCAGGAAAACTACATAAGTCCCAGGATCAACCTCACCCACAAGAAATCAGACACCAGAAGCAACAGGAACTATGATCCTCCAGCCTGCAGAAAGGGGACAAAATACAGAAAGTTAGACAGACACAGAAAGTTAGACAAAATAAGATGACAGAGAAATATATTGCAGACAAAGGAACAAGATAAAAACCCACAAGAACAACTGACTAAAGAAGAGATAGGCAATCTACCAAAAAGAATTCAGAGTAATGATACTAAAGATGACTGAAAATCTCAGAATGAGAACACAGGCAACAGAGATCACACAAGAAATGATTAATAAAGACATGATTTAAAAAATAAACAGATAACAAAAATCCTGAAATAAAAATACACGAGTAAAGACAGTCTGAGAGAGCTCTAGGATAACATTAAACACACCAATATTTGATTATAGGGGTCCAAGAAGAAGAAAAAGAGGAAGGACCTGATAAAATATTTGAAGACATTTTAGTTGAAAATTTCCCTAACACAGGAAAGGAAACAGTCACCCAAGTCCAAGAAGTGCAGAGTCACATACAGGATAAACCCAAGGGGGAACACACCAAGACATATAATAATCAAATTGACAAAAATTAAATACAAAGAAAAAATATTAAAAGAAACAAGGAGAAAACAACAAATAACATAAAAGGGGATCCCCATAAGGCTATTAGCTGATTTTTCGCCAGAAACTCTGCAGGCTAGATGAGAGAAGCATGGTATACTCAAAGTCCTGAAAGACAAAAACCCAAAGGTTCTCATTCAGATCCAACAGAGAAGTCAAAAGCTTTATAGACAAGCAAAACAAAGAGAAGCTGGCACCACCAAACCTGTCTTACAACAAATGCAAAAGAAATTTTCCAGGCAGGGAGAAATAAAAGAGGCCACAATTAGAAATAAGAAAATCAAAAACTGGAAAGATCACTAGTAAAAGCAAAAAAAGTAATAGTAAGAAATCACTAACACACAATTATGATATCTAAAACAGCAACTGTGAGGAGAGTACAAATGCAGAAAATGGGAATTGCATTAGAAATTAAGAGACCAGCAACTTAAAACAACCTTGGATGTATGTATGCGTGTGTGTGTGTGTGTGTGTGTTTAAGAGAGAGAGAGAATGCTAGATCAAAACATCATGGGAAATTTAAACAAGCAAACAAAAAAATACAATAGAAACACACACAAAAGAAAAACCAACCCAAACACAAAACTAAAGATGGTCATCAAACCACAAGAGAAGAGAAAAAAAAAAAAAAAAGGAAGGGGATCAGATCAGATCAGTCGCTCAGTCGTGTCCAACTCTTTGTGACCCCATGAACTGCAGCACGCCAGGCCTCCCTATCCATCACCAGCTCCCGGAGGTCACTCAGACTCACATTCATCGAGTCAGTGATGCCATCCAGCCATCTCATCCTCTGTCGTCCCCTTCTCCTCCTGCCCTCAATCCCTCCCAGCATCAGAGTCTTCTCCAATGAGTCAACTCTTCGCATGAGGTGGCCAAAATACTGGAGTTTAAGCTTGAGCATCACTCCTTCCAAAGAAATCCCAGGGCTGATCTCCTTCAGAATGGAGCGGTTGGATCTCCTTGCAGTCCAAGGGACTCCCAAGAGTCTTCTCCAACACCACAGTTCAAAAGCATCAATTCTTCAGTGCTCAGCCTTCTTCACAGTCCAGCTCTCACATCCATACATGACCACAGGAAAGACGATAGCCTTGACTAGGTGAACCTTTGTTGGCAAAGTAATATCTCTGCTTTTGAATATGCTGTCTAGGTTGGTCATAACTTTCCTTCCAAGGAGTAAGCGTCTTTTAATTTCATGGCTGCAGTCACCATCTGCAGTGATTTTGGAGCCCAGAAAAATAAAGTCTGACACTGTTTCCACTGTTTCCCCATCTATTTCCCATGTAGTGATGGGACCAGATGCCATGATCTTCGTTTTCTGAATGTTGAGCTTTAAGCCAACCTTTTCACTCTCCACATTCACTTTCATCAAGAGGCTTTTGAGTTCCTCTTCACTTTCTGCCATAAGGGTGGTGTCATCTGCATATCTGAGGTTATTTATACTTCTCCCGGCAATCTTGATTCCAGCTTGCACTTCTTCCAGTCCAGCGTTTCTCATGATGTACTCTGCATAGAAGTTAAATAAACAGGGTGACAATATACAGCCTTGACGTACTCCTTTTCTAATTGGAACCAGTCTGTTGTTCCATGTCCAGTTCTAACTGTTGCTTCCTGATCTGCATACAAATTTCTCAAGAGGCAGATCAGGTGATCTGGTATTCCCATCTCTTTCAGAATTTTCCACAGTTTCTTGTGATCTACACAGTCAAAGGCTTTGGCATAGTCAATAAAGCAGAAATAGATGTTTTTCTGGAACTCTCTTGCTTTTTCCATGATCCAGCGGATGTTGGCAATTTGATCTCTGGTTCCTCTGCCTTTTCTAAAACCAGCTGGAACATCAGGAAGTTCACGGTTCACATATTGCTGAAGCCTGGCTTGGAGAATTTTGAGCATTACTTTACTAGCGTGTGAGATGAGTGCAATTGTGCGGTAGTTTGAGCACTCTTTGGCATTGCCTTTCTTTGGGATTGGGATGAAAACTGACCTTTTCCAATCTTGTGGCCACTGCTGAGTTTTGCAAATTTGCTTGCATATTGAGTGTAGCACTTTCACAGCATCATCTTTCAGGATTTGGAATAGCTCAACTGGAATTCCATCACCTCCACTAGCTTTGTTCATATTGATGCTTTCTAAGGCCCACTTGACTTCACATTCCAGGATGTCTGGCTCTAGGTCAGTGACCACACCATCATGATTATCTGGGTCGTGAAGATCTTTTTTGTACAGTTCTTCTGTGTATTCTTGCCCCCTCTTCTTAATATCTTCTGCTTCTGTTAGGTCCATACCATTTCTGTCCTTTATTGAGCCCATCTTTGCATGAAATGTTCCTTTGGTATCTATGATTTTCTTGAAGAGATCCCTAGTCTTTCCCATTCCGTTGTTTTCCTCTATTTCTTTGCAGGTCAGGAAGGGCGGCGGTGAGGAGAGACCCCTTGTCCAAGGTAAGGTGCGATGGCTGTGCTTTGCTGGAGCAGCTGGGATGAGATACCCCACGCCCAAGGTAAGAGAAACCCAAGTAAGACGGTAGGTCTTGCAAGAGGGCATCAGAGGGCAGACACACTGAAACCATACTCACAGAAAACTAGTCAATCTAATCACACCAGGACCACAGCCTTGTCTAACTCAATGAAATTAAGCCATGCCCGTGGGGCAACCCAGGATGGGCGGGTCATAGTGGAGATATCTGACAGGGTGTGGTCCGCTGGAGAAGGAATGGCAAACCACTTCAGTATTCTTGCCTTGAGAACCCCATGAATAGTATGAAAAGGCAAAATGATAGGATACTGAAAGAGAAACTCCCCAGGTCAGTAGGGGCCCAATATTGCTACTGGAGATCAGTGGAGAAATAACTCCAGAAAGAATGAAGGGATGGAGCCAAAGCAAAAGAATACCCAGCTGTGGATGTGTCTGGTGATAGAAGCAAAGTCCGATGCTGTAAAGAGCAATATTGCATAGGAACCTGGAATGTCAGGTCCATGAATCAAGGCAAATTGGAAGTGGTCAAACAAGAGACGGCAAGAGTGAATGTTGACATTCTAGGAATCAGCGAACTGAAATGGACTGGAATGGGTGAATTTAACTCAGAGGACCATTATATCTACTACTGTAGGCAGGAATCCCTCAGAAGAAATGGAGTGGCCATCATGGTCAACAAAAGAGTCCGAAATGCAGTACTTGGATGCAGTCTCAAAAACGACAGAATGATCTCTGTTCGTTTCCAAGGCAAACCATTCAATGTCACAGTAATCCAAGTCTATGCCCCAACCAGTAATGCTGAAGAAGCTGAAGTTGAACGGTTCTATGAAGACCTACAAGACCTTTTAGAAATAACACCCAAAAAAGATGTCCTTTTCATTATAGGGGACTGGAATGCAAAAGTAGGAAGTCAGGAAACACCTGGAGTAACAGGCAAATTTGGCCTTGGAATACGGAATGAAGCAGGGCAAAGACTAACAGAGTTTTGCCAAGAAAATGCACTGATCATAGCAAATACCCTCTTCCAACAACACAAGAGAAGACTCTATACATGGACATCACCAGATGGTCAACACCGAAATCAGATCGATTATATTCTTTGCAGCCAAAGATGGAGAAGCTCTATACAATCAGCAAAAACAAGACCAGGAGCTGACTGTGGCTCAGATCATGAACTCCTTATTGCCAAATTCAGACTTAAATTGAAGAAAGTAGGGAAAACCACTAGACCATTCGGGTATGACCTAAATTAAATCCCTTATGATTATACAGTGGAAGTGAAAAATAGATTTAAGGGCCTAGATCTGATAGATAGAGTGCCTGATGAACTATGGAATGAGGTTCGTGACATTGTACAGGAGACAGGGATCAAGACCATCCCCATGGAAAAGAAATGCAAAAAAGCAAAATGGCTGTCTGGGGAGGCCTTACAAATAGCTGTGAAAAGAAGAGAAGAGAAAAGCAAAGGAGAAAAGGAAAGATATAAACATCTGAATGCAGAGTTCCAAAGAGTAGCAAGAAAAGATAAGAAAGCCTTCTTCAGCGATCAATGCAAAGAGAAAATGGCAATAGGAATATACATTATCTAAAATGTAACTGGATTAAATGCTCCAACAAAAAGATATAGACTGGCTGCTGTTGAGTAGCTTCAGTCGTGTCCGACTCTGTGCGACTCCATAGAGGGCAGCCCACTAGCCTCCCCTGTCCCTGGGATTCTCCAGGCAAGAATACTGGAGTGGGTTGCCAGTTCCTTCTCCAATGCATGAAAGTGAAAAGTGAAAGTGAATTCGCTCAGTCATGTCCAACTCTTAGCGACCCCCTGGACTGCAGCCTACCAGGCTCCTTCATCCATGGGATTTTCCAGGCAAGAGTACTGGAGTGGGTTGCCATTGCCTTCTCCGATAGAGTGGCTGCTGCTGCTGCTGCTGCTAAGTTGCCTCAGTCGTGTCCGACTCTGTGCGACCCCATAGATGGCAGCCCACCAGGCTCCCCCATCCCTGGGATTCTCCATGCAAGAACACTGGAGTGGGTTGACATTTCCTTCTCCAATGAATGAAAGTGAAAATTGAAATTGAAGTCAGTCGGTCATGTCCGACTCTTAGCAACCCCATGGACTGCAGCCTACGAGGTTCCTCCATCCATGGGATTTTCCAGGCAGGAGTACTGGAGTAGGGTGCTATTGCCTTCTCCAGATAGACTGGCTAAATGGATACAAAAACAAGACCTGCATATGTCTACAAGAGACCCTTCTAAGACCTAGGACACATACAGACTGAAAGTGAGGGATGGAAAAAGATATTCTATGCAAATGAAAATCAAAAGAAAGCTGGAGTAGCAAGACTCACAATAGACAAAATAGAACTTAAAGACTATTACAAGACACAAAAAGTAATGATTATTAGAAAGATAGTAACAATAACCCTGTATACGAGACAGCAAAAGAGACACTGATGTATAGAACAGTCTTTGGATGCTGGGAGAGGGAGAGGGTGGGATGAAAAAATAAATAAATAAATAAATGAAATGAAATGAGCTGCACATTTGTAAAAAAAAAAAAAAAAAAAAAGACTTAAATAAAAGACATGTAAAAAAAAAAGAATATATTTACTAACCTAGAAAATGTCCTTTACGTAGTGTTGTATGGTGGAAGCATATAGTACATGTAGTATATGCTAACTTTGTAAAATGTTTGCATGTATACATAAGAAGAAATGCTATATACCAAAGGCAATCATAGTTCTCTCTGGGTGATAGAATAATGGATTTTTAAAATTTTTTTCTTACATATTCCTGAATTTTTCTATTCCTTTGCAGTAAACCTGACTATAACCCCAATTCTAATATTTTTTAAAGATCCCATTATAAAAAAAAAGAAGTAACGATCAAGGAACAAATCTAAGAAGAAGACATAACAATAATAAGTACATATGCACCCAGCATAAGAGCACCACAATATATTCAGTTCAGTTCAGTTACTAAGTCATGTCCGACTCTTTGCGACCCCATGAATCGCAGCACACCAGGCCTCCCTGTCCATCACCAACTTCTGGAGTTCACCCAAACTCATGTCCATTGAGTCAGTGATGCCATCCAGCCATCTCATCCTTTGTCGTCCCCTTCTCCTCCTGCCCCCAATCCCTCCCAGCATCAGAGTCTTTTCCAATGAGTCAACTCTTTGCATGAAGTGGCCAAAGTACTGGAGTTTCAGCTTCAACATCAGTCCTTCCAATGAACACCCAGGACTGATCTCCTTTAGGATGGACTGGTTGGAACTCCTTGCAGTCCAAGGGACTCTCAAGAGTCTTCTCCAACACCACAGTTCAAAAGCATCAATTCTTCAGTGCTCAGCTTTCTTTAGAGTCCAACTCTCACATCCATACATGACCACTGGGAAAACTATAGCCTTGACTAGACGGACCTTCGTTGGCAAAGTAATGTGTCTGCTTTTGAATATGCTGTCTAGGTTGGTCATAACTTTCCTTCCAATGAGTAAGCGTCTTTTAATTTCATGGCTGTAATCATCATCTACAATATATTAGGCAAATGCTAATAGCCACAAAAGAGGAAATTGACAGTAACACAATAATAAGTGAAAGTGGCTCAGTCGTGTCTGACGTTTTGCAACCTCATGGACTGTACAGTCCTTAGAATTCTCCTGGCCAGAATACTGGAGTGGGTAGCTGTTCCCTTCTGTAGGGGATCTTCCCAACCCAAGGATTGAACCCAGGTCTCTCACATTGCAGGCAGATTCTTTACCAGCTGAGCCACCAGGGAAGCAACACTATGATAGTGGGGGACTTTAACACCCCACTTATATCAATGGACAAATCATCCAGACAAAAAGCTAATAAGAAAACACAAGCTTTATATGACACCTAAACTAGCTAGACTTAACTGATATTTATATGACATTCCATCAAAAAGCAGCAGAATATACTTTCTTCTCAAGTGCACATGGAATATTCTCTAAGATAGATCACATATGGGTCACAAACCAAGCCTTGGTAATTTAAGAAAACTAAAATCATAACAAGCATCTTTTATAGCCACAATCCTATGAGATTAGAAATCAACTATAGGGGAAAAAAACAAAAAAATGCAAACTCACAGAGGTTAAACAATGAATGGATCACTGATGGAGTCAAAGAGGAAATCAAAAATTACAAACAAAATCACAATGATACAAAACTTAGGTGATGTGGCAAAAGCAGTTCTAAGAGGAAAGTTTATGGCAGTAATACAATCTTAGCTCAGGAAAGAAGAAAAATCACAAATAAACAACCTAACTTGTAAAGCAACTAGAGAAAGAAAAACAAACAAAACCCAAAGTTAGTGGAAGGAAAGAAATTATAAAGACCAGAGCAGAAATAAAGGAAATAGAAACCAAGAAAACAATAGCAAAGATCAATGAAACTAAAAGCTGGTTCTTTGAGAAGATAGATACAATTGATAAACCTTTGAGAAACCTTTAGCCAGACTCATCAAAAAAAAAAAGGGGGGGGGGCGGGGGAGAGGATTCAAATCAGTAACATTAGAAATGAAAAGGGAGAAGTTACAACACATACCACAGAAATACAAAGAATTTTAAGAGACTACTACATACACCAATAAAATGGACAACCTAGAAGAAATGGACAAATTCTTAAAATGGTACAATTTTCTCAGACTGAACCAGGAAGAAATAGAAATTATGAACAGACAAATCACAAGTATTAAAACTGAAACTCCCAACCAAACAAAGGTCCAGGACCTAGTGGTTTCACAGGTGAATTCTATCAAACATTTAGAGAAGAGTTGACATCTATCCTTCTGAAACTCTTCCAAAATATTGCAGAGGAAGAAACACCCCCAAACACTTTCTATGTGGCCATGAGTACCCTGATACCAAAACCAGACAAAGATAATAGCACAAAAAAAGAAAAAGGCATTATCACTGATGAACTTAGATTCAAAAATCCTCAACAAAATACTAGCAATTTAAATTCAAGAATACATTAAACAGATTATAAGCCATGATCAAATGGGATTTATCCCAGAAATACAAGGATTCTTCAATATACATAAATCAATGTGATACACTGCATTAATAATTTGAAGAATAAAAACCATGTTATCATCTCAACACACGCAGAGAAGCTTTTGACAAAATTCAACACCCATTTATGATAAAAAAAGCTCTCCAGAAAGTTGGCTTAGAGAGAACATACCTCAACATAACAAAGGCCAAATGCAATAAACCCACAGAAAGCATCATTCTCAATAGTGAAAACCTGAAAGCATTCCCTCTAAGATCAGGAACAAGGATGTCCATTCTCATCAGTTTTATTCAACACAGTTTGGAAGTTCTAGTCACAGGAATCAGAGAAGAAAAAGAAGTAAAAAGAATTCAAGTTGGAAAATAAGTGTCACTGTTTAAAGATGACATCATATTCTACACAGAAAACCCTGAAGAGGCTACCAGAAAACCACTGCTGCTGCTAAGTCGCTTCAGTCGTGTCCGACCCTGTGCGACCCCATAGAGGGCAGCCCACCAGGCTCCCCTGTCGCTGGTTTTCTCCAGGCAAGAACACTGGAGTGGGTTGCCATTTCCTCCTCCAATGCACGAAAGTGAAAAGTGAAAGTGAAGTTGCTCAGTCGTGTCCTCCTCTTAGTGACCTCATGGACTGCAGCCTACCAGGCTCCTCCATCCATGGGATTTTCCAGGCAAGAGTACTGGAGTGGGTTGCCATGTAAAACAAGGTGTGAAATTGTCAGAATAAGTAGTGTACATGACAGACACATGAGACAAGAGTATGGCATTTGAGATGACTTGATGGGGTGCAAATGCTATAGATATTGGATTATTTATTTCCATGATTTATATTCTTTAGAGAAGGCCCATATCTTCCCCTTGGACTTGGCAGAACATTTCCACCATGGAGATGCAAACTGTTGGAAATTCTTTATTTCAATAAGTTCTCTGGTTCTGTCTTGGTCACTGCTGCAGCAAAATTTGTAGATACCTTTTCAGAGGCTGTCTAGCCCCACTTCAAGTAGGATGAAACAGTCATTCACTCAGTAAGCTAAAGAATCAGAAACATTTCTGGTAAGACTGTTAATACATACTACTCTACATCTTTTACTATTATATTGAGATGTTTTCCTCTGCATCACTATACAGCAATCATTCAAACATGCTATTTTCCTCCACACACTATAGAAAGGTACCATAATTAAGCACTATACCTTATTTTCTCTGGAAAATAATCTATTGAAGAATAAAGAATTAAAACCTGTGAATATCTAATTTTTTAATGTTTGTTAAAACAATTAATGGGTATAAAATCATTATACAAACACAGATAAAAAAAGTGAGTGAATATGTTACTGAATGTTTGTATGTTTGTTTATAAATAAGCCTATAATCAGTTAGCATTCATTCATGGTTTGCACTGCAGATAGTCTAGCATTTATTTCTTGTTTTGAGACTACCACAAATAAACCTTTACTCTTATAATTCTCTCGAGCACAAAATGCATTATTTGTCTTCAACTGTACCAACTTGATGCAAGTAATATGTCAAAAAATATACATGAACAATAACAAAAATACCTATGTATATATTTTAAAAAATTATCTGTGGTACATGATTAAATTCTATGTAGACTGACTGAAATCTTAACAAGGCCATGAGTCAGAACCTTCTTAATTTTCTAGAGTAGCTTTGACGGAAAGCCAGTGAAGCCAATTCAATCCAGACTGAGAAGGATGCAGTGGAAATCGCAGAGGGAACAGTCTGGTATTGATGTAGAACCTTATCATTGATTTATGATACTCCAGCATTATTGTCTTCTAAAATTTATTATTTTCTGATATAATTTTCTTAAATTATAATTTTCTACATTTTCTCCAGGGCATTTATATTAAATTAAATTGCTATTTAAAATATGTTAAACTCAATGACAATAGCAAGTCTCAAGAGTTAGATATTCAACAAAAGGAGTGACTGGCATCCTTATGCCACAAGAAATAGAGTGATCAAGCTGGCCTCTATATAATCATTACTTCTTGCACCTGTCCTTACACGCCTTAAAAAAATTTTAGTTAGAAATATAATATATGCATCCACAGAAAAGGAATGAAACACATATACAGAAGAGACTCAAAAGAAAAGTCAAAATCTCCCTTTTTTGACCTCTGTTCCTCCTTCTTTCTCCACTTCTGAGAAAGAAGATTTTTTTTTTTTTTTGCTCTTAATTCTTGACTGATCACCCCTAGGTATTCTATTGATTCTCATCCATAAAATATGATGAATTATACACACTCTACCACCCTCTCCCCACTTCTTTCTCCAACTTACGTTAAATTCTTCGCATGTTAACACTTGTTAACATTATTACTGAACACATGTTAATATGTTCAATAATATTCTTAACCCTCTATTTCTGTATCTGCTACCTTTCTTCTCTATCAGTTGGATTTCCACACTGTAAGATGAGAAAAGTTAGCATACCCACATCTCTATACCCTCCTTTCATTACCTCCTGACTCTGTAGCTATGTCATCATTTAATATTGCCCAAGTTTTATAATATACATTCTTCTCTGGAAATATGTCTTCTTTGTATCTTTAGTTATAATCTATACCTTGAATACGATTTATTAGAATGCATTATATGATTGTGTAGGAGTGATTAATCATACAACCAAGTAGTATGAGGGTTGGTATCTGAAGGAAAAGTAATATAATCTCATGTCACTAAATCTGTGCCACTTGAAGAATGTCCAAGCATCAAGATCCAGTGATTTCTCAACTCAATGCTCCAAAAAACTTGCTCAAAAGTGTTGAATATTATAGTTTGTTTTTGCAAAACCATAATTTTACCACATTGTACTTTTTGCAAAGTTTTTAATTGCCTATCTTTCCTATTTTTGGTAGAAGAGATATTAAGACCCTCTACTTTTCCAGTAATTAGAATTCACTTTATTCTTGAAGATCTTCTTCATTCTCATGTAAATCAATGCTTTCTGGCTTTCCAGAAAAACTCTAATTCTGGATGCCCACTGAACCCCTAAGTTACTTCTGTTTGTTAAATCCCATGTCTTTCTTGGATTCGTCTTTAATTTTGTTGCATTGATTTTTCTTTTTGTTTTTAAAAAATAGTACATAGATAACTTTTTTTTAGATTTTGCAGATTTTAAAATATGTTTTTGTCTTAAATTTCTTGATAGTTTGCTTGGGCATGAAGTAATTTCTCGCTGCTAAGTCATTTTTGCTCAGAATTCCATAGCAGCATTAAGTATCGCAACAAGAACACTGATTTAATATTCTGATTTCAGATTCTTATCCTTAGCATGGTCAATGCAAGCCTTTTAATATCATCTCACTTTGATACCCATAACAATCTATCCAGGTGTGAGCCTTCTTTCTCTCTACATACACTTGTGACTAAGAGGACTATGTTCTGGAGCTGAGTGTACCCCTCAATTGTGGAACCTCCTGAAAGTTAAAAATTGAATATTTCACTTTATTCAGTTATAAAAATAATGAGCATTTGACTCTTAGATTAGTAATAAATATATCATAGCACTGTTGCAAAAACTAAAACAACCCATTTAAAGAACTCCAGACACATTAGCCATTATTTCATTTTCCTAAGCACTTAGCAGACCCTTTCAATTTGAACATGTTCTTGGACTTACCGTAGCTCATTTTTTCCCCTCTGATAATTCCTTCCCATCTATTTCCATAGCTTTCCCTTCCTGGACCTCTTATTAGTACATATTGTTCTAATAGGATGGATTTTTCCATACTTTTTTTTTTTTCAAGCTTTGTGTATTTGTTTTTTATTTTGGTATATTTCCCTAATCATGATTAGTAGAACAGTTATTTTACGGGCTTTGTATTTAAGCAAGTATATTTTTCATTTTTAAGAATACTTTCTTATGATCTGATAAGACACAAGATGACAGCCTGCTTTTATTTATTTAGATGCAATTTGCTTAAAATTTAATTTAACTTAAATTGGTGGATAATAATTGGAATTTTTAAAATGTACTTTTCTCTTCCATTAATTAAATGTTTTCATTCCTCTGGTTAGTTGTTCCACTTGTTCATCTTGGTCCTTTGTCTTATTTGTGTTGTTGGTTTTATTTTTATCAAATGTCAGGGGTTCATTGGTTGTGTGTTAATATTTATGGATAATGAACTATATTGATTATAAACATAAATGGTTCTGGTTTTCTCTCCATTTGGTGAGTACATTTCCTCCCATATTCTTTTCCCATAAATAGAAGGACTTACTATGGGCTCCATGTAAGACACTTAGGTTTACGGAGGTGCATGTTTCTATTTGGAATGATCAGTGGAGGTGTGGAAAGAAGTATACTATCCCCCATATTGACATAGTGAAAAGTTTATTTTGGAAATGGAGGATTTGCATATTTCCCATTTGATCTCCATGTCTTTCCTTTTTCTCCTTCATCTTGCCACATTTTTGCCTGGAGTTGCTACCAATTCTGCTTTTATTTTCTTTCATGGTCTCCATCCAACTAGGATTTTTAGCTTTTCCCAAATTTATCTGGTTTCAACCTGGACATCAAGCATCCTGCTGAGATGTCCACGTGCAAGTAATTGTGACAGGGCCACCATAACTGTTTGAATTCCAGTGCTATTTGAAACCCTGATTCAGAAAAAAAGCAAGCCTCTTAAAGATGTTACTCAGGGCTTCCTTGGTAGCTCAGACAGTAAAGAATCTGCCTGCAATGTGGGAGGCCTGGGTTTGATCCCTGGGTTGTGAAGATCCTCTTTGAGGAGGGCATGGCAACCCACTCCAGGATTCCTGCCTGGCGAATTCCCATGGACAGAGGATCCTGGCGGGCTACAGTCCATGGGCTTGAAAAGAGTTGGACACAACTGAGCAACTAAGCACAGCACAACACAAGATGTTATTCAGTCTACTTTCTGCTGGCTTCAGGGCAAAAGAACAGGTTTGTGGCACAGGTTGGATAAAGATCAATGCTTTATGGTGTTCTTCCTTTGACCAACCCAAAGCAAGTCCGCATACTACCCTTCTGTCCATCTGTTTCCAAACCCTGCTATTTTTATGACCCTGGAAGACTTTCTGGTATATGGGGCTTTTCCTGAGGACTTCCATTAGAGCAGCCTCTTCAAATAAGGGGTGTCTCCAGATTGTTTTCTCTTCTTTGCAGCTGCAGACTCAGTTGCAACAATGGTGATCCATGGAGTTCAGGAATTTGCCCCTGAATTTGTTTTTCACTCATGCACATGCTGCTGCAGTTTGCAGGACTGGGCTTTTGCTTTGGGTTACCTTGACCCTGAAACACATTCATGGCTGCTTGTCAGCTTCCTGTGGACAACTCTCCTGATGAAAGTCCCTGCCCATCTGGTTTCTGGCCAACATGTTCTGCCAACCCCTTCTCATTACCATTCTTTGTCAATATCCTTTCAGCATCCTGGGCCCTTCCAGAGCCAAAACCACATCTGGTGCCTAGACATTGTAGAAGGAATGTAAATATTGGACCCCACTGCTTATTTCAGTCAATCCCGAAATCAGATTGATGATATTTTTTTAAAGCCGAAGAAGGAGAAGCTTTATACAGTCATCAAAGACAAGACCTGGAGCTGACCGTGGCTCAGATCAGGACTTTCTTATTGCAAAAGTCAGGCTCAAATTGGAGTAAGTAGGGAAAACCACTAGGCCATTCAGGTATGACCTAAATCAAATCCTTTATGACTACACAGTGGAGGTGGTAAACAGATTCAAGGGATTAGATCTGATAGAGTGCCTGAAGAACTATGGATAGAGGTTTGTAATATTGTACAGGAGGCAGTGATGAAAACCATCCAAAAGAAAACGAAATCCAGGAGGGCAAAGTGGTTGTCTGAGGAGGCCTTAAAAATAGCTGAGAAAAGAATAGAAGTGAAAGGCAAAGGAGAAAAGGGAAAGACATACTCATTGAATGCAGAGTTCCAGAGAATAGCAAGGAGAGATAAAGGCTTCTTAGGTAATTCAACGTAAAGGAATAGAGGAAAATAATAGAAGACTAGAGACCTCTTCGAGAAAATTGGAGATAGCAAGGGAACATTGCATACAAAGATGGGCACAATAAAGGACAGAAATGTCAAGGACCTAACAGCAGCAGCAGATTTTAAGAAAAGGTGGCAAGAATACACAGAATAACTGTACAAAAAGATCTTAATGATCCAGATAACCCAATGGTGTGGTCACTCACCTAGAGCTAGACATCCTGGAATGTGAAGACAAGTGGGCTTTTGGAAGCATTACAAACAAAGCTAGTGGAGGTGCTGACTTCAGCTCAGCTATTTCAAATCCTAAAAGGTGATGTTGTTAAAGTGCTGAACTTAATATGCCAGCAAATTTAGTAAACTCAGAAGTGGCTACACAACTGGAAAAGGTCAGTTTTCACCCCAATCCCAAAGAAGGGCAATTGCAAAGAATGTTCAAATTATTGCACAGTTGTACTTACTTCACATGCTAGCAAGGTAATGTTCAAAATACTTCAAGCTAGGCTTCAACAGTACATGAACTGAGAACTTCCAGATGTGCAAGGTGGATTTAGAAAAGGCAGAGGAACCAGGAATCAAATTACCAACATCCTCTGGATCATTAAAAAAGCAAGGGGATTCGAAAACAGAACATCTACTTCTGCTTCACTGACTAAAACTTTTGACTGTGTGGATCAAAACAAACTGGAAAACTCTTAAAGAGATGGGAATACCAGACCACCTTACCTGTCTCCTGAGAAACCTGTATGCATGACAAGAAGCAACAGAACCAGACATGGAACAACAAACTGGTTCAAAATTGGGAAAGTAAAAAAAAAAAAAAAAATTGGGAAAGTAATATGTCAAGGCTGTATATTGTCACCCTGCTTATTTAACTTATATAGAGAGTACATCACATGAAAAGCCATACTAGATGACTTACAAGCTGGAATCAAGATTGCTGGGAGAAACATCATCAACCTCAGATATGCAAATGATATCACTTTAATGGCAGAAAGCAACTCAAGAGCCTCTTGATGAAGGTGAAAGAGGACAGCGAAAAACCTGGTTAAAATTCAACATTCAAAAAACAAAGATCATGGCATCTGATCCCATCACTTCATGGCAAATAGATGGAGAAACAACAGAAATAGTGACAGATTTTATTTTCTTGGGCTCCAAAATCACTATGGATGGTGACTGCAGCCACAAAATTGAAAGATACTTGCTCTTTTAAAGGAAAGCTATGACCAACCTAGACAGTGTATTAAAAAAGAGACACAGATGTATAGAACTGTCTTTTGGACTCTGGGAGAGGGAGTGGATGGGACGATTTGAGAGAGTGGCATTGAAATATGTATAATATCATATATGAAACGAGTCACCAGTCCAGGTTCGATGCACAATACTGGATGCTTGGGGCTGGTGCACTGGGATGACCCAGAGGGATGGTATGGGGAGGGAAGAGGGGGGAGGGTTCAGGTTGGGGAACACATATATACCTGTGGCAGATTCATTATGATATATGGCAAAACCAATATAATATTGTAAAGTTAAATAAAATTAAATTAAATTAAAAAAAAAAAAAAGCAGAGATAGCACTTTGTTAGCAAAAGTCCACATAGTCAAAACTATGGTTTTTCTAGTATTCATGTACAGATGTAAGACCTGGACCTTAAAGAAAGGTAAGTGCCTAAGAATTGATGCTTTTGAACTGTGGTGTTGGAGAAGACTCTTGAGAGTCCCTTGGACAGCAAGGAGATCAAACCAGTCAATCCTAAAGGAAATCAACCCTGAATACTCACTGGACAGACTGATGCTGAAGCTGAAGCTCCAATACTTTGACCACCTCATGTGAATAACTGACTCACTGGAAGACCATGATGCAGGGAAAGATTGAAGGGAGGAGGAGAAGGGCATGACAGAGGATGAGATGGCTGAACGGCATCACTGACTCGATGGACATGAGTTTGAGCAAACTCAGGGAGATAGTGAAGGACAGGGAAGCCTAGTCTGCTGCAGTTCATGGAGCAGCAAAGAGTCAGACACAACTTAGTGACTGAACAACTGCTTATTGAGTACTTTTTTTTTTTTTTATTTTGCTTAACTTTACAATATTGTATTACTTTTACTATACATCGAGATGGATCCGCCACCAGAATACACGTGTTCCCCATCCTGAACCCTCCTCTCTCCCCCCTTCCCACACCATCCCTCCAGGTCATCCCAGTGCTCCAGTCCCAGGTATCTGTTATAGGGCATCGTCCCTGGACTGACTCGTTTCAGATATGATATTATACATATTTCAATGCTATTCTCCCCAATCATCCCACCCTCTCCCGGTCCCAGAGTCCAAAAGTCTGTTCTATACACCAGTGTCTCTTTTGCTGTCTCATAAGCAGGGTGATTGTTACCATCTTTCTAAATTCCATATATATGCGTTAGTATACTGTATTTGTGTTTTTCTTTCTGGCTTACTTCACTCTGTATAATAGGCTCCAGTTCCATCCACCTCATTAGAACTGATTCAAATGCATTCTTTTTAATGGCTGAGTAATACTCCATCATGTATATGTACCACAGTTTGCTTATCCATTCATCTGTGGATGGACATCTAGGTTGCTTCCACGTCCTGGCTATTGTAAACAGTGCTGCTATGAACATTGGGGTACACGTGTCTCTTTCAATTCTGGATTTCTCACTTTTTTTATACCATATATTGTCCTAAAAATATTCAATGGTAAGGAAATTTAGTTTTTCTCCTTTGGGTTCAGAAATTTCCAAGAATGCTTTAGTCAGTTCTGATCATGAAACAAATTCCTCAAAGGAATGCTTACTCCTGATTTGTGCACCTTTAAAAAGAGAACTGTGTTGTAGAGATCAGATCTTAACCCAGCTAGCCCCTTAACATAGAAAACAGCTGCTATGGAAGGTCAAACACTGAAAATTAGGGCCAGAGGTGACCTTAATAATCAACCAATCTAAACTTCTTATTTCATAAGCCTAGGTCAGAGGTTTTGGGCTGATTTAAGAACTCTTAGGTTCTCAGTTAAAGAGCCAGTGCTGGAACCTGTCTTCTGCTTCATAGCAAAATATAATTAATTATAAATTTACATCAGAGGTACATAATTCTTTCTAACAAAAGTTATAAACTTAAGGATAGCTAACATTCTTTGATCTCTTATTACAGGCCAGACCCTGCATTCAGTATTATACATCCACTGTCTCATTCAATCCTTACAAGAAGCCTGTGAAGTTGCATCATCATTCCCATTTTACAGATAATGACACTGGCAGTTTGTGTGCTATGATAATCACGAGTAGCCACAGGGATGAAAACGTAATTCAGAAAGCAGGCCTAGTTTTTGTGATCCTTCTCTAGGGAGAAGGGAGGACTAAAAAACAATTACACAGCTTGAAACTTATATTTTATTTTCGTTTTTGTTTGTCATGACAACTTGTCAGGCTGTCATTCCATAAGCTGAAAATGAAGCTGAAAAACTACCTTTGGTGAGCACATAAAAAAATTACTTCTTTTCCTGGATTAACTTGGATTAGCCTATTACTTAACACTGCTAAACCAGGGCATCCAGTTTTTATGTTTCTATTCATTTTTCTGCTTATTTTCTTATCTATGTGTCTCTCAGGCTCCTCTTCCAAGACTCTTAGGTCAGAAGAAGGTTGACAGTGAGGAAGATTTCCAATTGTGGATGAACACAGTAATAACCAGGAGCCTAGGAACTAGTGAATGTCAGCCTTCATGTCTCAGGGGTTTGAGGAAGAAAAGGCTAAATGCAGTCATGCCAAAGAAATCAACAGATTGTCTGGACCACCTCCATTGCCATCCACGATTAACCTTCTCTTCATTTGGCTGCTTTTTATCTGGCTTGACTGTGTTTTTCCTTTAAATTGGCAGTCTGAGCATTTTGTGGGGAGAAGACACAGGAGAGGGAATGTGGCTTGAAATATGGTTGTGGGTGTTTTTTAACAAGTTCTCTAAAAAACTTAAAAAAGACCTTTTAAAAAAATCTCTGTGAATTACCTCCTTTTGCTTTAAAAAGCAAATAGAAAGCTCAATGTTCCATACTAGTTCATGAGATACACCCTTTAGGGTACAGAAGAGTGGTTTTGTTTAAGATGCCTAACCAAAACAGAATACTTTATTTCTATAAAAGAAATTTCTCTTACTGTAGTTAAAAGTATGCAAATACATGGAAGATACACATTAAACACATAAAAAACAAAGATAATAATTATTAGCATACATACATACATATATATGTGTGTATATACAGCTGGCAAAGAATCCACCTGCAATGCAGGAGACTCCAGTTTGATTCCTGGGTTGGGAAGATACCCTGGAGAAGGCATTGGCTACCCACTCCAATATTCTTGGGCTTCTCTGGTGGCTCAGACAGTAAAGAATCTGCCTGCAATGTGGGAGACCTGGGTTCGCTCCTTGGGTTGGGAAGAGCCCCTGGAGAAGGAAACTACTACCCACTCCAGTATTCTGGCCTAGAGAATCCCATGGATTCTCAGAGGAGCCTGACAGGCTACAGTCCATGGGATCACAAGGAGTCAGACACAACAGAGTGACTGTCACTTTCACTCTCTCTCTCTCTCTCTCTCTCTCTCTATATATATATATATATATATATGAAATATGTTCCTATGTAAAACAGTTTGAGAGTAAGCCTTTGCTTTTCTACCAAGAACACCAGAAAACTGCCATTTTTGAAAGTTAATTCCAAACATCTTCAAGATGTAAAACATGGGAGAAAAGAAAGAACCGTTAAACAAAAGATGCAGGTGTAGTGAAGAACCCCCGAAATGAAGGAAGACCTACCTATCCTTTTGTTTTGAATTCCAAAATGTTTCTGTGGGATTCTAAACATGGTAGGAAATCACCTGTCATGGACCCACATTCACTTATTCAAATCAAGCAATCATATTATGTCTAGCTGCACCATTCGCCTACATGTTTAATGCCATCTTGGCATTCAAATAAAAGACACTGAGGTTCCCACTGCCTGTGTCCACAATATGGAGGGCTCAAATCTGGAAAGTAGAAAATATGCTATTGCAAAGTCAACATATGGTTCCCCTATAATATAGATCTGCCGAAACATTGCAGAGAGCATATGGCGAGAGAATTTTGTAGACACAGTGCAGAGTCAGGGACAAGAAGCTAGCTGACTTGGGGCTGACTGCCTTTCCATTTTCTGCTACAGAAGGAAGTCAAGAAAGAATTTTGTCTTAAACATACATGCACACTCACTGAAAAATAAAAACAGTGTATCTTTTCAGTTGCAGAATGATATAGTTCTATTTCCTAGAAATGTCACAGAAAAGAAGTATATGAGGTTCCTTTTAAAAGATGGCATTTTAGGCATTTTCTTCTGGTAAATTATTCAACTCAGGTAGTAAACACTCTTTGGGGATACCTTTTCAGTTCAAAAACCATCTGCTCTTCTCCAATAATTGAACTCAGTCATAGTTCAGTTCACCCATGGCCAAATTTAAACTATGTGACCCAGAATCTCTTGGCCAGAGCTGAACACCCTAGCTGAGACAATCAAATTCTCACTCCCAGAAACAGAACTGAGATTGAACAAGAGTCAGTCATTCATTTCACTGGTACCAAACATAGAGACTTGGAATGTGTGGGTGGTCAGGATTTTCTGTAAGAATAAAGGAAAGAGAGGCACACAGAAAGAGAATCACAGAGGTTTCTGGCTTTCCGGGTTCCTGCATAAGACCCAACCAAACTCAGGTGGCCTTTATACTCCATTATATACTGTCTTGCTTTCAGAATTCCTTTCCCTTTTTGCAAAAAGGTGTCTTTTAACTGAAAGACTTTTTTTGGAGGAGAGGCCCGCCCATACCTTGCAGGTTCTCAGTTCCCTGTGCAACGCAAGTGCCCTGTGCAATGCAAGTGCAGAGTCTTAACCACTGGACTGCCAGAGATTCCCTAACTGAAAGAATCTTAATTAACATTCCTAGTATAAAGAGATCCTATGAGAGCATGAATTATAAACACCAAGATGGAGAGGAGAAGAGGGAAAAGTTGGAAGACTTTGTGGATTGCCTTTCACTCTGTTCTCCCCACCCCCATTTATTATATGTATTATATACTATTAATTTCTTCAACTAAATCGTTTCCTTCAAACAGTCTTGCATCAGGAGAAAATATCTTCTTAAATTTCTTCTTATACCTCTCTCCAGTCCCACCCTGCACAGTTCTGGGATTCACAGAAAGTCAATCTATGTCTAATGATTTAAAAAATGCTTTTCCGAATAACTTCCCAGAATTCCAAGTGAGATGATTTCCATTTTTCCCTCCAGCTCTACTTCCTCCACTGCCTTTTTATCCCCCACATGAGGAGTTACGGAACTGCAAAAACCACTTAATAGAAGGTAGATTGCCCATACAGAAAGAATGCCCGCCCTCACAGGGAATATGTCACTGGAATTTATTGCGGAATAGTTGGCCATTCTGCAGAACATCCCTTGCAATCATATGATTTAGTCACCCTTGAAAGAAGACAGCTGCTAAATCATTTTTTATAAAAACAAGAGAAATTGTTTTCAGATTTACAGAGTAAATTTATGAAATGTAACAATCTAATCATCTATAGTTTATTTCTGTAATGAAAAGATAGTCTCCCAAAGCCAGGTTTCTTTGTAAAAGGCAATGTTTCTACCCTTTTCTTTTCTGAAAGAAGGAGTTATACCACAGTTTAAGCAGAGAAATTGTGCCACAGATTCATCTTCTTAGTAGGAGAGAGACCTCAGATAAAATTCAGAAAATTTAGTGAAAGCAGCAGAACAAATAAGATATAATACGAGCAACAATGATTTCAGCTTTCCTTCTAATATAAAAAGACAGCTGAATTGAGGCATTGGGCCACCCACTGCTGGAAGAAAAATGCTTGAATCCTCAGTACCTTTGATTCACTGGTTTGTGGAGGTGAGAACATAGCTTTCACAGCATGTGCTGGAGATGTAAGTTAAATTTCATCTGCTCATCTTTTCCCACCCTTCGCCTACAGAGTACATCTAATTGAAGTCTCTGCTGAGGAAATGTCAGCCTAATGTCTACACTGAAACTGTATTTAGAAGCTTTTGTAGGGCTGCTGGGCCTTATTCATCCCTTTGAGAATGAGATACATTTTACACTTTTTGTTGGGCTTTTTTCTTGTTTGTTTTATATCTCTGATAGCAGTGGATTAGAACAGTGTTCCTTTATAAGATATATAATTTCAGAAACAATGAAAATACTATGATGTGGCTCTTGGGTACTTTCAAACTAAAATTTCTCAGCTATTTATTCACCCTTTCTTCACTCCAATGAATGGTTAAACCTACTTTATCTTTAAAATATACTTTTAAACAAATGATTACATTTCTTTGTCCTACAAGTATATCCTTTGCCTCAGAAAAATATTCTGCCACAAAATATATTGGCTACCAAAGGAAATACATACAATCAGCTCTTCTAGACAAGATCGATGGATGAAATTCAAGACTACATACACCTTTGGTTTTTGCCTTCAGCGTTAACTCTTCCTAACTACCAGGCACTCCTGAGCATTTTATAAGAACATAATTTAGATAGTTGACATCATTTTTGTCTGCCTCTTCAATTACTACTTCTAGGCAACTTCTTTATCTTGGCAGCAACTTATTCTATACACAGAGCCAGCATCTGATATTTCTTTCAAGATGAAAACCCAGACTCTTCACACAGAAAAGAGGATGGCAAGGGTAAGGCACCTTTACACAGGAAGAGGATTCAGCTTTAAATATAAGTCATAGAAATGCAAATCAAAAGTACAATAAGAGATCACATCACACAGTCAACATGACTAATACCAAAAAATCTACAAACAATAAATTCTGGAGAGGGTGTGGAGAGAAGGGAACTCTCCTACACTGTTCGTAGGGATGTAAATTGATATAGCCACTATGGAAAACAGTATGGAGGTTCCTTAAAAAACTGAAAACAGAGCTACCATGTGACCCTGTGGGGCTTCCCTCATAGCTCAGTTGGTAAAGAATCCGCCTACAATGCAGGAGACCCTGGTTCGATTACTGGGTCAGGAAGATCCGCTGGAGAAAGGATAGGCTACCCATTCCAGTGTTCTTGGGCTTCCCTGGTGGCTCAGCTGGTAAAGAATCCGCCTGCAATGTGGGAGACCTGGGTTCGATCCCTGGGTTGGGAAGATCTCCTGGAGAAGGGAAAGACTACCCACTCCAGTATTCTGGCCTAGAGAATCCCATGGACTACAGTCCATGGGGTTGCAAAAAGCTGGACACGACTGAGCAACTTTCACTTTCAAATGACCCTGCAATCCCACTCCTGGGCATATATCTGGAGAATATACGCAGAAAGTATATGGTCTGAAAGTATACTTGTATCCCAGTGTTCACCGCAACACTGTTTACAATAGCCAAGACATGGAAGCAACCTAAATGTCCATAGATAGATGTGGATAAAGAAGATGTGGTACATATGTATACAATGAATATCACTCAGCCATTAAAAAGAATGGCATTCTACCATCATCATACTGAGTGAAGTCAGAGAAAGAGAAATATCATATGATATCACTTACATCGAGAATCTAAAAAGAAATGATATAAATGAATTTATTTACAAAACAGACTCACAGACTTAGAAAATGAACTTAAGGTTACCAGGGAGTTGGGGGAAGGATGGCGGAAAGGGATAGTTAGGCAGTTTGGGAAGGACACATACACACTGCTGTATTTAAAATGGATAACCAACAAGGTCCTACTGTATAGCACAGGGAACTCTGCTCAATGGTATTTGGCAGCCTGGATGAGAAGGGAACTTGGGGGAGAATGGATACATATATATGCATGGCTGCATCACTCTGCTGTGCATCTGAAACTATCACAACATTGTTAATCAGCAATATTCTGATATAAAATAAAAAGTTAAAAAACAAATAAATAAAAGTCATTAAGGTCAGGTAGAGAATGGTAGCTGACATTCCCTGGGGAGCAAGGCTCTAAACCAAATCATTAATGGTTGGACTTGGCCTAATCCATTTCCTTCACATAAATGATACATTGAACCATAAACCAACCTGTAGCACTTGGATTGCAATAAATGTCTCCTGAGAAATAATGTCCTAAAATGAGAAATGCATTAATAGTATAAGGATACACTCAGTGAGGAGCTCCAGGCATTGCTCTTCTCTCCATCACTGCTGCTCCTCTCAGTCTGGGTTTGAATATTTGCAGCAGCTTTCTTGCTGGTCACCTAGTTCAAGGATCCTTTCTGGTCCTCTGCCTTACTGTTGCCAGCATGACTGCTACAAAGCATATCCATCTGATCACATCCATCTCCCCTGATTGGAAACATGGATCGTCCCTTTCTCAAACGCTTTCATAAAACCAGCATAAAGCCCTACAGGTCATAGGAACTCAAAATCCTGTTTCAGTCTTTCCCCAAAGCACAAAATCCTTGACTAATTTTCCTATATGGGTAATAGCAAGATATCCAAAGATCCAGCAGTCCTTCTTCCAAAGCTATTCCTTTTCAATCCCTTGACAGGGGTCCTTATATGTACCTTCAGTGATCAGTCCAATATCATTACACTGAATGCAGTGACTGGATGACAGAGGATCAGTGATTTTCAGGGAAAATAACTTTCCCTAAACCCTTCTGAGTTCTAATCTAGGACCCCTGTAATAAAAGGCAGATTAACTAGAGAAAAACAAATAGAAGGGTTTTAACATATATACCTCATGTATGCATATATGGTGTGGCATCAGCTTCTAGTCTTGTTTCCTGTGGCAAGAGCCAGTTTTTCCTGGTTGATGAAGCTCTCTGGGAGAGGTTTTTTGATAATCAAGTTCCTTTTGCAGGATCTGTCTTTAGGCAGATAGAAGGAGTTCAGTGCCTCCTTGCATTAGCTGTTTTTTAAGTCCTTGAGTCAAAATAACCAATATGCCCAAGGACCATGCTCTGGGGTGACATTTAGCTACCCTTCACTAGCTTGACAGTTTGTGTCCTAAGCAAAAAAATGGACTGAATCCCATTTCCCATAGCAGTTATCTGTCAGGAAACAGTGTGATCATGTGAAAGTTACTCAGTCGTGTCTGACTCTGCGACCCCATGGACTACACAGTCCACGGAATCCTCCAGGCCAGAATACTGGAGGGAGTAGCCTTTCCCTTCTCCAGGGGATCTTCCCAACCCAGGGATCAAACCCAGATCTCTGGCATTGCAGGCATATTCTTTACCAGCTGGGCCACCAGGGAAGCCCCAAAATACTGGAATGGGTAGCCTATCCATTCTCCAGCAGATCTTCCCAACCCAGGAATTGAACCAGGGTTTCCTGCATTGCAGGCAGATTTTTTACCAACTGAGCTATGAGAGAAGCCTTGTCTACATACTACATCTACATATGAGTTCAGTTCAGTTCAGTCACTCAGTCATGTCCAACTCTTTTGCGAAGCCATGGACTGCAGCACACCAGGCCTCCCTGTCCATCACCAACTTCTGGAGTTTACTCAAACTCATACCCATTGAGTCAGTGATGCCATCCAATCATCTCATCCTCTGTCATCCCCTTCTCCTCCCACCTTCAATCTTTCCCAGCATCAAGGTCTTTTCAAATGAGTCAGTTCTTCAAATCAGGTGGCCAAATTATTGGAATTTCAGCTTCAGCATCAGACCTTCCAATGAATATTCAGGACTGACTTCCTTTAGGATGTACCGATTGAATCTCTTTGCTCTCCAAGGAACTCTCAAGAGTCTTCTCCAACACCACAGTTCAAAAGCATCAATTCTTCAGCACTCAGCTTTCTTTATAGTCCAACTCTCACATCCATACATGACTACTGGAAAAACCATAGCTTTGACTAGACAGACCTTTGTTGGCAAAGTATTGTCTCTACTTATTAATATGCTGTCTAGGTTGGTCATAACTTTTCTTCCAAGGAGTAAACATCTTTTAATTTCATGGCAGTGGTCACCATCTGCAGTGATTTTGGAGCCCCCCAAAATAAAGTCTGCCACTGTTTCCACTGTTTCCCCATCTATTTCCAATGAAGTGATGGGACCAGATGCCATGATCTTAGTTTTCTGAATGTTGAGCTTTGAGTCAACTTTTTCATTCTCCTCTTTCACTTTCATCAAGAAGCTCTTTAGTTCTTCTTCACTTTCTGCCATAAAGGTGATATCATCTGCATATCTGAGGTTACTGATATTTCTCCCGGCAATCTTGGTTCTACCTTGTGTTTCATCCAGCCCAGAATTCCTCATGAATGAGGGAAGTGATCATATGTAGTAACAAAGATTATTGGGAGGGATACTTACTCCTCAGTGATACGCTTAATGGAAAGGTGCCAGCAGAGCTAGCTAAAGACATTAGAATTGAACTCTTTTGATCTCCTTGGCCTAATGGGACACCATGAGAAGGATAATCAGTTACTGCTGACAACTGCTGCTGCACCTAAGTGGCTAAGAAATGGTGAATCTTTCTGGCAGAATAGAGGAATTACATTTTTTCTGCAGGAGATTTGGGCTAAATGATGGGTGTGTGTAAGTCGCTCAGTTGTGCCAATTCTTTGCTACCCTATGGACTATATCCTGCCAGGCTCCTCTGTCGATGGAATTCTCCAGGCAAGAATACTGGAGTGGGTTGCCATGCCCTACTCCAGGGATTTTCCTGACCAGGACTCAAACCCGCATCTCCTATGTCTTTTGCATTGCAGCTGGATCCTTTAACCCCCGAGCCATCAGGGAAGTCCTACAAATGATGGGGCACTCCCCCAACAGGTAGTCCTGACATTGTTTGGGTCCAGAAGTCAGTAGTGAAAGTAGGTTCTTTATCTCTTGCAGCTGCCACCAGTTCTGGATCAAGTCCTTTCGTAAGAGTAATGAGGGGACAATTATTTCTCAACAACAAGATCAATCATAGGCCCTCAAGAAAGTACTACAGATCTATAGATGTATTTATTTATCATGCACATTAGTTCTTAGGATGCAAATCAATCCTGTGCATGCTGGGAAGACTCAGTCCAACATCTACCACATCACAGACTATAAACACCAAGCCCAGTGATATGCCTCTCTCAGAGTGAGGCTACCCTTTTCTCCCAGAAAGATGAGATCTGTTTTCTCATCATTTCCCCTTCTAAGTATGGTAAACTTCAGTGATTCCAAAGTTATAGCCAGTCTCCAACTATTCTTTAACATGAAAGGGCAGTATTCATGGCTAAAGAAAGAACAAAACAAACAAAAGTAATAAAAACATAACGACAACAGAAGCAGGACCCTGAACTTGTAAGAGCTTGCCCCAACATGGATCTTAACCTTTAACTCTTATCAATGCTACAGTTGAATTCTACTTTTCAATAATAGCATTATCTGAAATTTCACAAAGCATCCCATTATTGTGAGAGCTGCTCCGGTTACTACCAAGAATGTCCTCTCTCATTCTAAGCTCATCTTGTGACATGTCACTTATTTGGGGGGAGCCTATTAAATAATGCTTTCATCCTTGACTCAAATCCCAGGCTTCCCTGAGGTCTTGGCAGATGTGAACACTCTTTTTTGCTACTTCTGTACTGCCTTTATGAATACACTTTTGTTCTGTTACACCTAATTAGTTACATGTCTGTAAATTCTACAGTGACATGAACTTCACAGGGCAAAGGATGTGTCTAATTCATTTCTCTATGTCTGTTATCGTGACAGTGCTTAGAAAATAATGGATCTTTAATAAATAGGATGTTTATTCAATAAAATAACTCTCATTGATTCAAAATGGTTGAAATAGGATGGGGAAACATACAGAATAACTGATATTCTAATTAACCTAGTAACCTAAGTTACTAATGTTATAACGTAACACTGATTACAATGTTTGTCCAGTTGCATATAATTATCTACCTATAAGAGTTAAAAAATTTGTAATGTTACTTTATATTTAGTTAATATTAAGCACATACTTCAGGATACTATGGATGTTGGGTGAGCACTGTATCTTCCAGGCCATATCTGAGGATGAGGGTAAAATCAAACTCTTAACACTGTTGGCTGAGGCCTTTGCGACACTTATTCATATCAACGCGGTGAGGATTAAGTCTCCTAACAGCTCTGTCTCCATCATCTCCTCCTGTTTCTAGCCCCTCAGCTGCTGATTCCCTATATTCTATGTATTGCTGGTAGGACCATGTCTTCCCCACTCATCACTTTTCCTTGGGAAGGAAAGGACAGCACATACAGCTCCACTCCTCATGCCCCCAACACAATCTCTCTCTTTAGGGAAGAGAAGTATATTGCTTGATGAGTGAGTTTGGCAGAAGGAAGTGGGATTGTGTGGCTCAGCCCCTGCCAAGGCATCTCTGAGGCTGCTTTCTGGTCTGTTCTCTGAAACGCAGCAAGTGGTCTGCTCGGCAGGTGTGTTCTATAGTGGTTCAGCAGAGGCAGGGACTGCTTGCCCAAGCCATGGATTAAAGCCTTAGCGAGGCCCTTTGTGGCTACACTAAAAATCTTGTCCTCCATTCCACGTTTGATTCATAATAAAGGATTTTGTTTGCTTTTTAGATCTCTGTCTGCTTCTTATGTCTGTCTTTCAGTTGGCTTTGAATTCTCGAAAGGGAAAACGATTGTAATTCATTGACCCTTCCCTCTAAAACCTGAGCAAGCAGTCCACAGAGCTTACAGTGAATTTGCTTTCTTTTGTTTCTGTTGCCTGTTTTTTCCAGCCCACTCTAAATCCATGTCACAAGAGAATGATGGACTCTGGGCCCTGCCTCTGGATGGAACCTGGAGCACTCTGCCTTGAGATTAACTTTGTCATCTGGATTCTCTTTCCCTCAAGAGATACTTGCTCGTTTGCAAGGAGAATACTGAAAGCTTTATTTGTAACTTCTCTACACATGTACTAGTCTACCTTAATCCTCTGGTTAGATGCTCAGTATTAAACTTGTGCTCCTACAAGGAAAAAAAAAAAAAACCACCCAGAATCTGTCAAAATTCTTTAACATATTCTAAATATTCAAACCTAATTGATGGAAGAAAGTAACTGATTCATATTATTTTGTGCAAGACGGTTAGACATTATTATTAATGAATGATTGATTATTAATCAACAATTTACAGAGCACAAACATGCTGGAAAAGTACAGAGCACCTTAGAAATAGAAAGGGAGGTAATTGTTCATTGTCCCCTTCACATTTTGGACCCTCTTGGACCAAATAAAGCAGGCATTGGTGAGTCTACTATGCATGTTTCAGTCATGAAAAAATACTTCTTAAGGTTAGAGTCACCCTTTTGTATAAATTTTTGTAAACTGTATGTGTTCATGCATGTTCAGTCACTCAGTCATGTCCAGCTATTTGCAACCCCATGGACTATAGCCTCCAGGCTTTGTCCAGGGAATTCTCTAGGCAAGAATACTAGAGTGAGTAACAATTCCCTTCTCAAGGGGATTGCCCGACTCAGGGATCAAACCCAGGTCTCCTAAATTACAGGCAGATTCTTTAGCATCTGAACCACCAGGGAGCCCACCCATGCCCCCAATAGTCCTTAAAGCATAGACCTCCTTTTCTTTCACGGAAGAGCCCTTCCATAAAATTCAGGGCTAGATTATAGTTTCAGCTATTAATAATATGTACCTCAGTCTTATGTACCTCATCATCTCCCTTTATCTACATGAGTGATTTCCACAGAGCTAGTCTCTCACATCTTTTTACACATAGGCTTCCCAGGTGGTGCAGTGGTAAAGAATCTGTCTGCAATCCAAGAGACCTGGGTTCAATCCCTGGGTCAGGAAGATCCCCTGGAGAAGGGAATGGCAACCCACTCCAGTACTCTTGCCTGGAGAATCCCATGGACAGAGGAGCCTGGCAAGCTACAATCCATGGGGTCACAAAGAGTCAGATATGACTGAGCATGTTCTCTTATTGACCATCTGGTGATGTCCATGTGTAGAGTTGTCTCTTGTGTTGTTGGAAGTAGGTGTTTGCCTTGACCAGTGCATTCTCTTGGCAAAACTCTGTTAGCCTTTGCTCTACTTCATTTTGTACTCCAAGGCCAAACTTGCCTGTTACTCCAGGTGTCTCTTGACTTTCAACTTTTGCATTCCAATCCCCTATGATGAAAAGGACATCTTTTTTTTGAATGTTAGTTCTAGAAGGTCTTATAAGTCTTCATAGAACCGTTTGACTTCAGGTTTGTTGGCCTTAGTGGTTGGACCATAGACTTGGATTACTATGATGTTGAATGGCTTGCCTTGGAAAAGAATGGAGATCATTCTGTCTTTTTTGAGACTGTACCCACGTACTACATTTCTGATTCTTTTGTTGACTGTGAGAGCTAGTCCATTTCTTCTAAGGGATTCTTAACCACAATTGGAGAAGGAGATGGCAACCCACTCCAGTATTCTTGCCTGGAGGATCTCATGGATGGAGAAGCCTGGTAGGCTACAATCCATGGGGTCACAAAGAGTCACACATGACTGAGCAACTTCACTTTACTCACAATAGATATAATGGTCATCTGAATTAAATTCACACATTCCCATCCATTTTAGTACACTGACTCCTAAAATGTTGATACTCACTCTCGCCATCTCCTGCTTGACAACAACCAATTTACCTTGATTCACAGACTTAACATTCCATGTTCCTGTGCAAAGTTGTTCTTTACCGCATCAGACTTTACTTTCACCACGGGCACATCCACTGAAGCTGAGCATCATATCTGCTTTGTCCTAGCCTTTTCATTCTATCTGGAGTTATTTCTCTGCTTTTCTCCAGTATCATACTGGACACCTATTGATCTGAGAGGGGCTCATCTTCCAGTGTCTTATCTTTTTGCCTTTTCATACTGTTCATGAGGTTCTTGAGGCAAGAATACTGAAATGATTTGTCATTCCCTTCTCCAGTGGACCACATTTGGGTGTCCCTGCATGACATGGCTCAAAGCTTCACTGAGTTACACAAAGCTGGGATCCATTCGATCATTTTACTTAGCTTTCCTAGACTGTTTAGTTTTCCTTCTGGGGGTTGTGAGATTATAGTTCTTACTTCTGTCTGCCCTCCAATGGATGAGGAAAAGAGTCTTCTGCAAGCTTCCGTATGGGACGAACTGGCTGTGGGGAAAACTGAGTCTTGCTCTGGTGGGCAAGATGACATACAATGTGTCTTCTTAAGACTTCCTTGTGGGTCAAACAGTAAAGAATCTGCCTGCAATGTAGGAGACCAGGGTTCGATCCCTACGTTGGGAAGTTCCTCTGGAGAAGGGAATGGCAATCCACTCTAGTATTGTTGCTTGGAGAATTCCATGGACAGAATCCTGGTGGGCTAAAGTCCATAGGGTCGCAAAGAGCCGGACACGACTGAGTGACTAACACACACACACACTGGTGGGCAGGGCCATGCTCAGTAAATCTTGAATCCAATTGTCTGCTGATGGGTGGGGCTGTACTTCCTTCCTTTTAGTTGTTTGGCCTGAGGTGACTCCATCCTGGAGTATACAGGCTCTACAGTACGGTTCTCAGTGACCTCCAAAAAGGACTTATTCTGGTATATACCTCCCGGGACTGCTGCTTCTTGCCTTATCTGCTTATGGAGACACCATGATCAGGAAAGTGGTTTTACCAGAGTTGATTGACTGCCATTTCCCAAACACTGAACACTCCACTGAACATTTGGTGGTAGATAGAAACTGTTTGTGTACTTCCTGGGGGAAATATACAGCCCTTTCATTCTTGGCTTCTCTTAGGACTTACAAATGTGTCTCCCTTCAGTTGCCTTGGTGCTTTCTTTGCTCATCTGTCATCACAGGTGGTCCTTACACTTCACCTGTTTCCTCTTCCTCCATTATTTACTGAGACTTTACTTGTGATGATATAAATGCAAGACAGGCTTCAGAGGTCATGGATAACTATATAGGATGAGGGTGATGAGAACCTCTTCGTATGTAATTCCACTTCAGTGAGGATATTTGCAGGAGGACAGTGAGGTAATGGAGTAACTTTTGATCATGCTGTACTACTTCCTAAAGCCGCTGATGGTTGATTATCATTTACTTGATCATGTGGAGGTGTCTAATTGGAGGAAAATATAAGCACTGAGGAAGATTATTCCAGGTATCCTAGGAGTTGATTTCAAGGTTTTCCACTTCAACAAAACATATATCAACATTTTTTTATGTTTGTGAAAACAGCCCTCCACCTCCCAGCTAGTATTCTCCCATGAGAGCAAATTCTAACATAGCATGTCCCTCTTTATTCACTCTGACTGCCCAGCGCCCTTCAGCCCCTGCCATAAGAAAAATTGGCAGTTATAAATTGGCAGCATCTTTCTCTCGTACATTCTGCTGGGAAGCCTTCCTCAGTTTGGCATTGCTTTCTCTCCCCTTTGCTTTGGCTGTGAATCTGAAGAAGCATTCATTATGCAGATTTTCAAACTGTAATCTGCCCCTGCATTCATCATCCATGTTGCCTCTATTGCCTCACCATAATGTCACTTGAGCCCTATTTAGTATATTTACCTGTTTTTAAGTTTTTAAATTTTGGTGGGTTTTAGTAGCAATGGGATTGACAAAGTGTTATGGTTAGGAGTTCTCTATCCAGATCTCGTTTCTTTTCCAGGTCAAGGATTCAGAATCTTTTCTTGAGGAATGATGGAGAAATATTTGAGTAAGTTTGCCTGTGAATGTCCTTGACTGGCCTCTTGCTGCCATAATCAATTTGAACTATCTTTATATATAATTCATTTGCCCTTCCATCTAACAGTGCATTCAACACTGCTTCAATTTCTACTTGTGTGAAGGTCATTTCTTTGGTCTACAATATATCCCTTTCTTAATAGTATTATTTGCTGGCATACATCAATTTGCCTGAAATTGACTCATGTGCTGACAGCTAGGCTAAATGCTTGCTTTGTTTTTGGCTGTGTGTGAAAGCCCAGTCCCAGATTGTCTTTCTGTTTTGAGGTGTGCAAAAGACAGAGCACACTAGGGAAAAAGTAAGTATTCACATGGGAACACTGCGATGGGATTAGTGTACCAGGGTGCCACTTGGAGCCTCTGTCCAGTAGTATGATCTTAATTAACCACTTCACCTTCTTCTAAGTCCAACATTCTCCTGTCTAAAATAAGGATATTGGACTATGTGGTTTCAAATGCTTATTCTCATTCTAGTTTTCTTAACGCATTGTTATTGCTGGTGTGGCAAATAAAAGTTATAAATCAAAACTACCTCTGTAGAATAGTAAACTTCTTTCATATGTTTTCCTATCATACAGATTACATTATCATGTGGTTTAAGCTGTCTCATAAGCATACAAATGAGTGCTGCTTCTAACACTCCAACAAAACCCAACTATTTCAAATCCTAAAAGATGATTCTGTGAAAGTGCTGCACTCAGTATGTCAGCAAATTTGGAAAACTCAGTAGGGGCCACAGAACTGGAAAAGGTCAGTTTTCACTCCAATCCCAAAGAAAGGCAATGCCAAAGAATGCTCAAACTACCACACAATTGCACTTATCTGACATGCTAGCAAAGTAACCCTCAAAATTCTCCAAGCCAGGCTTGAGCAATATGTGAACCATGAATGTCCAGATGTTCAAGCTTGTTTTAGAAAAGGCAGAGGAACCAGAGATCACATTGCCAACATCTGCTGGATCATCGAAAAGGCAAGAGAGTTCCAGAAAAACATCTATTTCTGCTTTATTGATTATGTCAAAGCCTTTGACTGTGTGGATCACAAAAAACTGTGGAAAATTGTGAAAGAGGTGGGAATACCAGACCACCTGACCTGCCTCTTGAGAAATCTGTATGCAGGTCAGGAAGCAACAGTTAGAACTGGCCATGGAACAGACTGGTTCCAAATAGGAAAAGGAGTTCGTCAAGGCTGTATATTGTCACCCTGCTTATTTAACTTATATGCAGAGTACATCATGAGAAATGCTGGGCTGGAGGAAGCACAAGCTGGAATCAAGATTGCTGGGAGAAATATCAATAACCTCAGATATGCAGATGACACTATGCTTATGGCAGAAAGTGAAGAAGAACTAAAAAGTTGGCTTAAAGCTCAACATTCAGAAAACGAAGATGATGGCACCTGGTCCCATCACTTCATGGGAAATAGACGGGGAAACAGTGGCAACAATGGCTGACTTTATTTTTTGTGGCTCCAAAATCACTGCAGATGATGATTGCAGCCATGAAATTAAAAGATGCTTACTCCTTGGAAGGAAAGTTATGACCACCCTAGACAGCATATTAAAAAGCAGAGACATTACTTTGTCAACAAAGGTCCATCTAGTCAAGACTATGGTTTTCCCAGTAGTCAAGTATGGATGTGAGAGTTAGACTATAAAGAAACCTGAGCACTGAAGAATTAATGCTTTTGAACTGTGGTGGTGGTGAAGACTCTTGAGAGTCCCTTGGACTGCAAGGAGATCCAATCAGTCCATCCTAAAGGAGATCAGTCCTGGATGTTCGTTGGACAGACTGATGATGAAGTTGAAACTCCAATACTTTGGCCACCTGATGCAAAGAGCTGACTCATTTGAAGAGACCTTGATGCTGGGAAAGATTGAAGGTGGGATGAGAAGGGGATGACAGAGGATGAGATGGTTGGATGCTATCACCAACTCAACATACATGAGTTTGAGTGAACTCCGGGAGTTGGTGATGGACAGGGAGGCCTGGCATGTTGTGGTTCATGGGGTCACAAAGAGTCAGACACGACTGAGTGACTGAACTGAACTGAACATATTTCAATCTACTACCTCAACACTTTTAGAATATTTTTTATGTGAAGCTTTTTCACATTGAACTTTTATGACCTTGTTTAGGAAAATATCAGATTATCTAACTTAAGCCAAAGGGATGGAGAGAAGAGGAAAAATTCTTAATAAGTTATTCTTTCAAGCAGTTACATTATTTCAGCTATTCTAGCTTTTACGAAAGTTATACAGCTCAGAGCCCCATTGTTCTTCAAGCAGTAATTTTATAAAGGCTTACATTATGTTGGTGGTTATTATATTAAACTCCAAAAATATGAGTTATGCTATGGAAATGTCTAGTATGCGTGACATTATATCCTATGACATTTTCAAAAGTCTCAAAATTTTCCATCATATAGAATTGGTATAATATCAATGGGGGATAATTAGAAGGAGATGAAATCACAAGGCTGGAATAGGAAAAGAAGGGAAAAGTAGAAAGTTCCAACTCTCTCACCATCCCCTGCAAAAAAAAAAAAAAAAAAAACTATCTCAAGGAATCTTGCAAATGATAAAGGAAGTTGAGAAGAATACACCAGAACCTTAGACTTTTACCCTTGCTTCTCTAAAGAAACAGAGTATATGTCTGAAAATATTATGGGACATAGAAAGCAAAGCCATAAAAACAAAAATTCTTTAATATCTGGATCAAGGACTAGACTTGGAAAAGTGTCCCTCAATACATACAACATGTGCAACAAACCAAGACAGATCTGTAGGTTCACAGTTCAAACTGAAGAGAGAGAGAGAACCCAAAAGGCTTCTGGTGAGTAGAGTCAGTAAACGGAAAAAAGATTTGCCATATTAATGGGTTGCTGCTGCTGCTGCTAAGTCGCTTCAGTCGTGTCCGACTCTGCGCGACCCTATAGACGGAAGCTCACCAGGCTCCCCCGTCCCTAGGATTCTCCAGCCAAGAACACTGGAGTGGGTTGCCATTTCCTTCTCCAATGCATGAAAGTGAAAAGTGAAACTGAAGTTGCTCAGTCGTGTCCGACTCTTAGCGACCCCATGGACTGGAGCCCACCAGGATCCTCTGTCCATGGGATTGTCCAGGCAAAAGTACTGGGGTGGGGTGCCATAAATGTCACTGAAAACGGAGTTTTCTAGATATTTGATTTCATTTTAATAAAAATTTTAACAGATTCTCCTTCAACTCCAGTGGTTCTGACTGTATTTTTCCTATAAGGTTTTAAATCCATGGTTGGGGAAAGTGAAAGTGGCTCAGTTGTGTCCAAATCTTTGTGACCCCATGTACTATATACAGTCCATGGAATTCTCCAGGCCAGAATACTAGAGTAAGTAGCCGTTCCGTTCTCCAGGGGATCGTACCAAGCCAAGGATTGAACCCAGGTCTTCCACACTGCAAGCAGATTCTTTACCAGCTGGGCCAACAGGGAAGCCCAAGGGTACTGGAGCGGGTAGCCTTTCCGTTCTCCCTCGGATCTTCCCAACCCAGGAACTGAACTGGGTTTCCTGCATTGCAGGTGGATTCTTTACCAGCTGAGCTACCAGAGGATAGAAACTTTTTGTATGTAAAGTGACTATAATAAATGTGTATGTTTCTTGAGCTTTCTGCTTTGTTGATTGTGTGTCATTTGATCCACTGAAAAGCCCCAATAAATGGGATTATATTTTGCTTTCCTCAACTGAAGAAACCTACAAACACTAAGGTTAAGTGACTTGTCTACAACTTGTCACAAAGTCAAGACGTGGCAGAGATGGGACCAACACCAAAGTCTCCAGCTTCTCAAACTTTCATTAGGTGCCCATGTTCCTTTCCATGGACTGTATATAGTACATGGGGTCACAAAGATTCGGACACAACTGAGCCACTTTCACTTTCCCCGACACTGTAAAGTTAAAAAATAATTTCTCCACCTCAAATTCAGAATAAACAAAACAATTTCATTCCTTAATTTTTCGACGGAATTTCTTAACCATGTCTCTTAAAATTACTCACAAACTGTGGTATGATGGAAACTAAAATGACCTTTTACTTGAAGTACTGAATCAAAATTAGAGCTCCTGTACTGTCGTATGAGATCTTGGCCATGTCATTTAAGATCTCTAAGTTTTAGTCTATCTGTAAAATTACAATCAAAATATCATCCCTATGAGATTAAGTGGAATTAATCCATTCAAAACCATTTTGTAAACTACAGATTATCACTAGTAATTTACTATGGATGCTGAAGTAATTCTTTTTCAGAAAATGTCAGTGACTTCCTGCTGCTTGTGAAATAACATTCACCCTTTTATGCAAGGCACTAAAAGTCCTCTTTGATGCTGGATCATGGAAAAAGCAAGAGTTCCAAAAAAACATTTACTTCTGCTTTATTGACTATGCCAAAGCCTTTCACTGTGTGGATCACAATAAACTGTGGAAAAATCTGAAAGAGATGGGAATACCAGACCACCTGATCTGCCTCTTGAGAAATCTGTATGCAGGTCAGGAAGCAACAGTTAGAACTGGACATGGAACAATAGACTGGTTCTAAACAGGAAAAGGAATACATCAAGGCTGTATATTGTCACCCTGCTTATTTAACTTATATGCAGAGTACATCATGAGAAATGATGGACTGGAAGAAACACAAGCTGGAATCAAGATTGCCGGGAGAAATATCAATAATCTCAGATATGCAGATGATACCACCCTTATGGCAGAAAATGAAGAGGAACTAAAAAGCCTCTTGATTAAAGTGAAAGTGGAGAGTGAAAAAGTTGGCTTAAAGCTCAACACTCAGAAAATGAAGATCATGGCATCCAGTCCCATCACTTCATGGGAAATAGATGGGGAAACAGTGGAAACAGTGTCAGACTTTATTTTGGGGGGCTCCAAAATCACTGCAGATGGTGACTGCAGCCATGAAATTGAAAGATGCTTACTCCTTGGAAGGAAAGTTATGACCAACCTAGATAGCATAGTCAAAAGCAGAGATAATTACTTTGCCAACAAAGGTTCGCCTAGTCAAGGCTATGGTTTTTCCTGTGGTCATGTATGGATGTGAGAGTTGGACTGTGAAGAAGGCTGAGTGCCGAAGAATTGATGCTTTTGAAGTGTGGTGTTGGAGAAGACTCTTGAGAGGCCCTTGGACTGCAAGGAGATCCAACCAGTCCATTCTGAAGGAGATCAGCCCTGGGATTTCTTTGGAAAGAATGATGCTAAAGCTGAAACTCCAGTACTTTGGCCACCTCATGCGAAGAGTTGACTCATTGGAAAAGACTCTGATGATGGGAGGGATTGGGGGCAGGAGCAGAAGGGGACAACAGAGGATGAGATGGCTGGATGGCATCACTGACTCGATGGACGTGAGTCTGAGTGAACTCCGGGAGTTGGTGATGGACAGGGAGGCCTGGCGTGCTGCGATTCATGGGGTTGCAAAGAGTCGGACACAATTGAGCGACTGATCTGATGTGATCTCATCAATCTTTTTTTCTGCTAATAATAATAGCTAACATATATTGGGTTTCCCTGGTGGCTTGGGAGGTAAGAATTTGCCCGCAATGCCAAAAACTTGGGTTCATTCCCTGGGTCAAGAAGATGCCCTAGAGAAGGGAATGGATACCCACTCCAGTATTACCTGTTCCATAATTCCATGGACAGAGAGGAGCTTGGTGAGCTATAGACCATGTGGTCCGCAAAGAATCAGACACTGCTGAGCGACCAACACTACTGGGCAATTACTCTGTGCCAAGGATATACTGAATATTTATTATCTCATGTCAACCTCACAGCAAGCTTGTACTAAAGGCATCATTATTAACTCAGCTTTGAAGCTATTAGTTGGTATTTGGGAGGTTCAAGAAACTTGTCCAACATATGCACAAGGAGGAAGGAAGGGAGTCAATTCTTGATTGATTCCAAAGTAAATGTAACAATCATGTATTGATTGTATTGCTTCTAAAAACATCATTTTTCTTGGACATCACCTGGCCATAAATCACTCTCAATCCTCTGACAACTATCAACAATGCTATGAAAAATCTTGGTATAGAAGCTCACACTCATGCTGGACAATTACAGATGAATGCATAACCTGGGTAGACAGTGGCTAAGAGTGCGTTCTTCAAAATTATATGACCTTGGGTCAAACCAGATCTACCACAGACTAGCACTGTGATCCTTAGAAAGGTATTCTGCTTCTGTTCTTTATCCTTAAAAATGAGATAATAATAAAACTAACCTCAGGGTGCTGCTATGAGAAGTAACTGAGTAAATGTAGGTTAAGCCCTAAGCATGATGTCTGGCACATAGATACTACTATACAAATTTTAGAGGTTTTGTTATCATTGATATCCATCCCATGTCATCCACCACAGATCTGTACGCATGTACTTCACAAAATTATCTGCCTTTCTGCCTCATTCACTAGTTGACTGGACTAATTATTCAAACCTAGGCCAAAACATTGCTTTGTTAATGAATCAGTCTTTGATGTGCCTGCCATGTCCTCATTTTCTTGCACCCACTCAATCAAGCTCTTTTATTACATTCATAGTTCACTCTAATGTCTCCTTAAAGCATTTATCATAATTGTTGTTAAATAATGATTTGGACTATTAGTCTTAAAATTTCTGGCCCTCTCACCAGAATGTACCCATGAGGACACAGGCTATTGTCCACTGCTGTATTTGAAACAGTAAAGTGCTTGATACAAACCTATTGGATGAATGAATAATGAATGAATGAATCTCATATTCCTTTATTTTATCTCTTTAATTTATGTACTGTCTCATGGTTTGAAAATCCAGTTTGTTTTTTCCCCTATGAATTGCTCTGTTTGTATCATGCATATCCAAACTTTCTGGCCAACCCTAATTGACTAAAAATATTTATAGGTATTTCCCGTCCTTATATCTGTGCCAATGACAACTAAATTGCCATTTTCTTCCTCCTTAAATATTAGATTTCTGAAATACAAGTAGATTAACTCAGCTAAGAAAACAAGAAATGAAAATCTTTTCACGTTATGCACACTGCTTTTAAACTGCATTTTGAATGTGTTTCTCAAAATTTGCATAATCATTCATGAATCTCCTTTCATTTGAATACCACAGTAATGACAACTTAAGAGATATTGTTTGCTGTTTCTTCAAAACAGATTTCATTTATCAAAGTAGATCTTTATGTGTACACCCTGTTTCATTCCACATATGAACTCAATTAGTAACATGATCATTTATGCTGATGCCATTTTGGAATTATGACTTGAAATGCACCATAGTAACTTCTGTAATCTTAAAGGGCAGTGCTTTAATTTTTTAATCTGGTTGCACAGAAGAAAAAAATGGAGAAAGAAGAAGCAGGCAACAGAAGATGAGATGGTTAGACATTAGATGAGATGGTTAGATGTCAGATGAGATGGTTTAGATGGTTAGACTCAAAATGCACACGAATTTGAGCAAACTCCAGGAGATAGTGGAGGACAGAGAAGCCTGGTGTGCTGACGTCCACAGAGTCACAAAGACTCAAACACAATTTAGCAATTGAACAACAACAATTATACAGAAAGTATTTTAAAACTTGAAGTCTCACGTCACACTTGATTTATCAATATTTCTGCTATTTATGGCTTAACACATCAAGACTTCAAGGAAATAAGGTTGGTTGAGTGCCACTTCTATCCAAAGGTGAACTATAATCCCTGGATAAAACTCCCTCTTTTCCTATGAGCTGATAACACAAAGAAGTTGTATCTTAATTGTGACCTGATATATTAAGACTTTTAAAATTTATTTTGTACATGTGTTGCCCTGTCCCATGTACACTTGTGGCTGATTCATGTCAATGTATGGCAAAAACCCACAATATTGTAAAGTAATTAGACTCCAATTAAAATAAATTTAAAAAATTTATTTTGTAGTGAATATATTTGATTCTATTCATCATTTAATTTTACCATATTAGTGAGCCCACTGACAAAAGTAAACTCTCCCTTTAGAGTAGTATGAAGTTAGAAACTTGGGAAAAAAAAAAAAAAACAGTTCCAGCTCTACTTCTCACTAGATGAATAAAGCCAAGTGTGTATATGATTTTTTGAATCCTTCTCACTCTGCAAAATGGGGCTAACAATAGTTCATGCCTTGCAGAGATTCTATGAAGATTCAGTGATACAGTGCTTTGAAGAAGTTTATCACAGATCCTGGCACAGAGGATCAATAAACACTCCATAAACATTAATCATGATCATTTATTATTATTATTATTATACTTATGTGTGGATATCTGCATCATTCACATGGACACATTTATTCCCTTTACATGGATAAGTTTATTTTTCTCTAGATAGCACAGACTTTGGTGTCTGCCCGGCAATTGTTTTTTCTACCCTTTTTATGCCTTACACAGTAAATCATCAGTTAATTGAAAGCTGATGTGTTGGTTTACCTTGTCTGCATTGTTCACTTGCCTTCCAGTAAAGTAAACTGAACACATTCTTCTGTGCAACACTGGAGAAACAGAGGTATCCAATGTGATTTTGTGGATGGCTTTTACCTTAAAATTTATCCAAAAAACTAGTATTTTTAAAGCCATGGTTAAAGTCAAACTCTTAGAAAATTAGAGAGAAAAAATAGCTCTGTATAATGTTATACTTAAAGCATTTATGCCAAATAAGACATTCTCAAGTTAATTATCTAATCTAATGTAGTCACAGTTGAATTACTTTGGAAGTAATTAGGGGAACAAAGCATTGATAAGGTGTGTGTGCGTGTTTCCTGAATAATAGCATCTAAAACAGGTTATTTTCTTTGAATTTTAAAATGGAATTTTAAAACTTTCAAAATGGAAGCAAGTATTTTATGTATACTTATGGTATCTTAAACAATTGATCTAGAGGATTCGGCCACAGTCAAATTCATGGTACTGGCAATGTCTTGAAATTGGCACATTCTTTAATTTTTTAATAGACATTGATGGGAGAAGGAGAGATGTATTTTATTCAATTTAAGAATCAAAATAGTGATCTTACTGGTTTCTCTTTTCCACAATACTTTCCCAAACAGATATCCTCAAAGAAAAGTGTGCTAGGTTTCTCTTTTCCACAATACTTTCCCAAACAGATATCCTCAAAGAAAAGTGTGCTAGGAGACACTGCTACATGATGCAAATCTAGTAGCCAAGAGTGGTAAGGGTGAGGCTGAGGAGGTGGGCTTCAGTCATGCGGTGAAGGACACTGGGAACCATGCTAAGAAGACTGAAGGCAATGTGGGTTTGAGCAGGGTAATAATATGATCAAATCTGCATTTTTTGAAATCACTCTGGTGCCTAGGATAAGAGTGGGGAGAAATCAGAAATGGGAGGAATAATTTGGAAGTCAGAATAGAAGCTAGAAATGGCCAGAACTAAAGGTATAATAGTTCTTATGGGGAAAGGATGTAAGAAACTATAGGATCTATTTTTAGTTAACTTGGCAAGATGAGAAAAAGGAAGGAATCCTTCTATGATCTTATATATTTATATCATACAGGATGCTTACATATATTTGGCTGATGCTATGCTATGCCAAGTCACTTCAGTCATGTCCGACTCCGTGTGACCCCATAGACGGCAGCCCCCCCCCCCCCCCCCCTGGCTCCCCCATCCCTGGGATTCTCCAGGCAAGAACACTGGAGTGGGTTGCCATTTCCTTCTCCAATGCATGAAAGTGAAAAGAGAAAGTGAAGTCGCTCAGTCATGTCTGACTCTTAGCGACCCCATGGACTGCAGCCTACCAGGCTCCTCCATCCATGGGATTTTCCAGGCAAGAGTACTGGAGTGGGATATTTGGCTGAAGCTTTATATAATTATAAAGTCTCAGCATAAAAAAGCTAAATAAATAAAAATAGATATCAAAGAACCTGGCCAAATAATAAGGAAAAAGAATTCTGGGAAATCAGGACATTCTACAAAGAGAAAGCCTGGGGGTCAGGGAGAGAATACATACACACACACAAACACACAGACACAGGCACGTGTGCACACACACACACACAGATGATACATGTAGCAAAGGAATATAGAACATTCAAAAGTTTTCTAGCCTTAAGTAATTTAAAGGACAATGAGATAACAATCTAAAAGGTAGCACACTGAGATTCAGGAAAGAGAAAGTGATGACTTTTACTAATGTAATCAGCGGTGAAATGTTTTGTAATTTATTATTATTATACACAAATATAGCTGAGAAGCATAGAAGTCAATCTTCTAAATAGTGGTTGAACAGTTATTGAAAGGAGAAGGCAATGGCACCCCACTCCAGTACTCTTGCCTGGAAAATCCCATGGACGGAGGATCCTGGTAGGCTCCAGTCTGTGGGGTCGCTAAGAGTCAGACACGACTGAGCAACTTCACTTTCACTTTTCACTTTCATGCATTGGAGAAGGAAATGGCAACCCACTCCAGTGTTCTTGCCTGGAGAATCCCAGGGACGGGGGAGCCTGGTGGGCTGCCGTCTATGGGGTTGCACAGAGTCAGACACGACTGAAGTGACTTAGCAGCAGTTATTGAAAAGCAGGAACAGATAAAGAATAAAACAAATAACTTGGTGTCAGGCTCATCAGGTTGATCTGCTTGGGCATTTCTGTAATAGTAGTACTACTAATTGTAACAATACTTTAATTATTTACTAATATTTCAATATACTATAAATTTGATGGCTGGATGGCATCACTGACTTGATGGATGTGAGTCTGGGTGACCTCCGGGAGCTGGTGATGGACAGGGAGGCCTGGCGTGCTGCGGTTCATGGGGTCGCAAAGAGTCGGACACGACTGAGCGACTGATCTGATCTGATCTGATAAATTTGAAAAAGTGTACAGTATTGATGGATTGATCCATTGAGCTACTGCAAACTCTTCTCTTTCTGATTTGACTGGCACTTCTGAGAACATATTTTTCTTCAAGCATCGATGGAAATGAGTTGGGAAATGACTGAACTCTGTTTTCTTTAAGTATGGTAAATAAAACTTTATTTGGGGAATAATAAAGAGAAGTCTACTCTCAGGCTACTTTTTCAAAATAGCCAAATCCTGAAAAAGTATATCAAAGAAAATGCAAGATATGTTACTATATTCTCAGGAAAAAGAATTGATGCTCCATATTTACCCAATCTATAGCAAGCTGATTGGCTTATAAAATGGGTTTTCACTTGATTTAAATGAAAGTGAATACCTCATTTTAATTTATTGCACTTTATCTACCACACATAAATAGCCCCTTAAATTTATTACATAGTATCTACAAAGAACACATCTGTAAAGGACCCACCTAGGCATACTAATGTCAGGAATAATCTCTTCAGGTTGTTCCACTTTTATAACACTTCACAGTGACATACTCAAAGAGTTTCAGTGGTTTGAATATACCACGTGTTTGTACCTCAAAAGTGGTAAGCTGCACAATGCACATATACAACCTAGAGGTTAGAAAAGTGATGCCAAAGGTTAGTCTGAGTTAAGAAAAAAAAAAAAAAAAAAACGGTCAACTAAAAAACAGGGTAAGAAAAATGTGAAAATCTGGGAGTCATGCAAAATAACTCTTTATGTAAAAGTATAAAATTTTTCCAGCATATACAGTGCAGTGAAATTTGCATTAAACTGGCTTGAGCAACACTAAAAATTTAGTCTAGGTCTCACTAGTGACTCAAAACCTGACCTTGTATATGCCGTGTAACTCAGTTTGTTCATCTACCTAAAAAGTACAGATGTTCTTAGAAGCAGAATAAACCGCATAAAATCCTCAGGTATTAAAATGCATTTGGGAGGCCTCTGCAGGTCAAGAGTTTTGAAATTCTACATGTAAGACAAAATCCAAAAGAGAAAAAATCCAGTTTCTTCTGCTGATCTACCACAGAAATCTAAGTATTCATCTCCCAGCTAAATATCCAGATTATCTTTCTACAGCTATCTACAGTTCATTATATGAAGACATTTTCTCATTTTCCTAATAAAATTTATTTTTATCGACTACAGTTTGAATTTCTGTATCCTCTGCAATCTCAATACCAAAGCAATATTATTTCCAACTAGTCATAAACTGAGGAAGGCAAAAAGATGAGCGGGAGATGAACAAAGGGCTTTGCTGTGAAATTTATTATCTTAAATGCCAGTGGTTTAGTTCCCAGATAGCTTGAGTATGATGTGATTTATCATATTCAGTACCATGAGGACTACAGAGATTTTACTAAATTCAGGGAGATAAGGCAGAAAACAACAACTACAATAACCACTAAAACATAAACTCAAATAGTATCAGGGATCTCTGAATGCCAGGGAAAGAAACAGTGTCAGACTTTATTTTGGGGGGCTCCAAAATCACTGCAGATGGTGACTGCAGCCATGAAATTAAAAGACGCTTACTCCTTAGAAGGAAAGTTATGACCAATCTAGATAGCATAGTCAAAAGCAGAGACATTACTTTGCCAACAAAGGTTCGCCTAGTCAAGGCTATGGTTTTTCCTGTGGTCATGTATGGATGTGAGAGCTGGACTGTGAAGAAGGCTGAGCACCAAAAATTGATGCTTTTGAACTGTGGTGTTGGAGAAGACTCTTGAGAGTCCCTTGAACTGCAAGGAGATCCAACCAGTCCATTCTAAAGGAGATCAGTCCTGGGTGTTCTTTGGAAGGACTGATACTAAAGCTGAAACTCCAATAGTTTGGCCACCTCATGCGAAGAGTTGACTCATTGGAAAACACTCTGATGCTGTGATTGGGGGCAGGAGGAGAAGGGGACGACAGAGGATGAGATGGCTGGACGGCATCACTGACTCGATGGATGTGAGTCTGAGTGACCTCTGGGAGTTGGTGATAGACAGGGAGGCCTGGTGTGCTGGGATTCATGGGGTCACAAAGAGTCGGACATGACTGAGTGACTGAACTGAACTGAACTGAACAGTTACTATAAGGAGTAAGGAGTACGTCAAGGCTGTATATTGTCACCATGTTTATTTAACTTATATGCAGAGTACATCATGAGAAATGCTGGACTGGAGGAAACACAAGCTGGAATCAAGATTGCTGGGAGAAATATCAATAACCTCAGATATGCAGATGACACCACCCTTATGGCAGAAAGTGAAGAGGAACTAAAAAGCCTCTTGATGAAAGTGAAAGTGGAGAGTGAAAAGGTTGGCTTAAAGCTCAACATTCAGAAAACGAAGATCATGGCATCTGGTTCCATCACTACATGGGAAATAGATGGGGAAACAGTGGAAATAGTGTCAGACTTTATTTTGGGGGGCTCCAAAATCACTGCAGAAGGTGACTGCAGCTATGAAATTAAAAGACGCTTACTCCTTGGAAGGAAAGTTATGACCAACCTAGATAGCATAGTCAAAAGCAGAGACATTACTTTGCCAACAAAGGTCCATCTAGTCAAGGCTATGGTTTTTCCTGTGATCATGTATGGATGTGAGAGCTGAACTGTGAAGAAGGCTGAGCACCGAAGAATTGATGCTTTTGAACTGTGGTGTTGGAGAAGACTCTTGAGAGTCCCTTGGACTGTAAGGAGATCCAACCAGTCCATTCTGAAGGAGATCAGCCCTGGGATTTCTTTGGAAGGAATGATGTTGAAGCTGAAACTCCAGTACTTTGGTCACCTCATGGGAAGAGCTGACTCATTGGAAAAAACGCTGATGCTGGGAGGGATTGGGGGCAGGAGAGAAGGGGATGACAGAGGATGAGATGGCTGGATGGCATCACTGACTCGATGGACGTGAGTCTCAGTGAACTCTGGGAGTTGGTGATTGACAGGGAGGCCTGGTGTGCTGCGATTATTGGGGTCACAAAGAATTGGACATGACTGAGAGACTGAACTGAACTGAACTTAATCACTGCAGATGGTGACTGCACCTTTGAAATGAAAAGACACTTGCTCCTTTGAAGAAAAGCTATGACCAACCTAGACAGCATATTAAAAAGCAGAGATATTACTTTTCAAACAAAGGTCTATACAGTCAAAACTATGGTTTTTTCCAGTGGTCATGTATGGATGTGAGAGTTGGACTATAAAGAAAGCTGAACACTGAAGAATTGATACTTTTGAACTGTGGTGTTGGAGAAGATTCTTGAGAGTCCCTTGGACTGCAAGGAGATCCAACCAGTCCATCCTAAAGGAAATCAGTCCTGAATATTCATTGGAAGATCTGATGCTGAAACTCCAATACTTAGGCCATCAATGTGAAGAACTGACTCATTTGAAAAGACCCTAATGCTGGGAAAGATTGAAGGTGGAAGTAGAAGGAGACGACAGAGGATGAGATCATTCGATGGCATCACCAACTCGATGGATATGAATTTGAGTAAGCTCTGGGAATTGGTGATGGACATGGAAGCCTGGTGTGCTGCAGTCCATGGGGTCACACAGAGTCAGACATAACTGAATGACTGAACTGACTGATGCTCTCCCTCTTGAAGCTCTCCTGCCCCTGAAAACTCTTAATAGGAAATGCTTGGGATAGACTTGAGCCTACTACATAGGCTATCTCTTCAGAGCCACCTATTCCAATTAGCCTATACTGCTGTATCACTGACAGAACTTTAAAAAATAATAATAAATCAACAAAAAGAATCTATCATAGAGTGATATTCCAAAGCTTCCCAACCAAATCTCCTATAATTATAAGCTCTAGTTGCAGGTCTGCTTTCCAAGGTATCTCAAGCAACTGTGTAATGAAGCATGTGTCTGCATAGCAAAGGTCTACCACCCAGCAGCCTCTCCAGAAATCACAGAAAAGAGAGCTCCACACTTCAGATTGCTTTTTTTAAAAATGCTAGCATTGCTCTTCTAGGTACCATCTGTATCACACAAATTCATAAATATTAGCAATAAGGGGAATCAAAGAATAGAGATATTTATATATTTCTCAATAATTGTCTAGACACTGAAAGTGAATAAAGAGAAAGTACAAGAAAAGAAATAAAAATGAGAAGAGACATGTATTAGATAGAAAATAACCCAAAATACTAGAGGAGGTCAACTAAGTCAAAAGTTGTTTCTTATAAATGACAAAACTGTGGTAAAATTGATTAAGTAAAATAGAGAAGGAAGACATGAATACATATCAGAATTTACTGTTTAAACATAGTAGATATTTGCATGTATTAACAGGTAATAAGAACATGTTATGAAATATGTCATTCCAGTAAGCTTTAAGCCCCAAAATAATGACCATATTGTTAGAGAAATTAACATCAGTACTAATTCAAGAAACAAAAAAAGCTCACAGACCTAAACCATTATAGAAAGATTAGTCAAAAATGTTTACACAAAGGAAAGTTAAGGCATAGATAAGTTCTTCAGAGAGTTCTATCAAATATTTAAGAAAATCAAAATCTCTATATCTCTTCTAGTGAATGAGTAAAGAGGGAACACAAACTACTCATGTCACATAACGAAGCTGGCATTACTTTGGTACCAAACCCAACAAGATCATTTTGTGAGTAAAAAGGACATTTTGATTTCACTTGTGAATACAGATGAAAATAACTCTAAAGATACTTCCAAGATATGCGAGGTATAATAATTTATGGCTCAGCTGAGTTTATCCTAGGAATGAAAATTGATTTAACATTAGGAAACTAACAAATTTATTTTTTCAGAATCTATATAAGTGAAAAATTAAAGGTCTGGGTTGAGAACAGAAGAGTTTTGCTTCACAATAGAGAATCACAGTTTCTCTTCTAAAACCTCAGACCATTCACAGACCTGGAATATGGTGCACCAAAGACAGGTCTGATTTTTGTTGCCTTAAGTATATTCAGTATTTCTTTCTATCCTTCTACTAAGGGACCTGCAACTCCTTACCAAGTTGATTGTATCCAAGGAGGAGGAAAATACACTTCTCTAGGGTGTGATGTTGGTTCTGAACTGAGATAAACCTTGGAAAACAAAAACACTTCTGTGACCTACCAGAGAGTAGGCTTATGGAAGTCAAGAGAAGCAAAATTTTGGCCTAAATTTAATACACAGTTGATCCTGTGAATCTACAGCAGCACTTCATTGTTATTTCCTCAATTCCTAGATGCATCCAAAACATACTCAATGAGGAGAATCCTTACATGGTAGCATTGACCTGAGGGGTAAAGGCTGCTAAGAAAGAACCAATAACATACTCTGGAAGTGGACTTCACTGGTGATCCGGTGGTTAAGAATTCACTTTGCAATTCAGGGGGGGATGCAAATTCAATCCCTGTTCAGGGAATTAGTGTCACACACGCCACGAAGCAACTAAACCCTTGTACCACAACTACTGAGCCCATGTGCTCAGGAGCCAGTGTGCCACAACTAGAGAGTCCAGGTGCCACAAAGAAAGATCCTTCATGACACAAGGAAAATCTCATGTGCTGCAACTAACATCTGAGACAACCAAATAAATTAATAAAGAAAATGCCAGCCATCATTAAAAAAAAATACCCTTAACTGGGATCATAATGTTTTATTTGCATTTTATACAAGTTAATATAAAACCTTGTTTTTTAAAAAATGAGAAAATATCATTATCTAGAGCATAAAAAATGAAAATACTCTGTACTACAGTACATTACCTCACTTACCTCCCCACAGCTAACCATTAATAGTATTCACCAGAACTAGGATCTATGGGATCCACTTTTTTTTTTTTTATGTGTAAAAAACACACAACATGGAATCTATTCTCAACAAATTTTTAAATGCACAGTAAAGCACCTAATTATATGTACACTTCAGTAAAGCAGGTCTCTAGAACATTTTCATTTTGCACAACTAAAGTATTCTTATAATCACTGAACAACAACCCTTCCTTTCCTCCTCCTCCACCCCTGGCAACCATTCTGCCTTCTGCTCTTATGAGTTTGATTACTGTAGATACCTAAGTGGAATCACGGATTATTCATCCTCCCATAACTCATTTATTTCACTTTAGAATAATGTCCTCAAGGTTTATCCATATTATAGTACTTCCTTCTTTTACAAGGCTGAATAATATTCCATTATACATATAAACCAGCTTTTCTTTATCCATCCATTCTCTGATAGACATTTAGGTTGGTTCCACCTTGTGGATATTGTGAATAATGCTGCAATCAACACAAGAGTACAATTATCTTAATTCTTTTGGATAAATACCAACCAGTGGAATTTCCAGACCCTATGGTAGTCCTGTTTTCAATTTTTTGAGGAAACTCCAGATGATTTTCCATAGTGGCTACACCATTTTACATTCTTACCAACAGTACACAAGGCTTCTGATATTACCTTATTCTTGTCAGTACTTGTTATTTTCTGTTTTTTTGATCATGATCAGTAAACAAGCCCAAGATAATATCTTGTAGTTTTGATTTGCATTTTCCTGATGATTAGCAGTATTCAGCATCTTTTTAAACACCTGTTGGACTTTGTTTGTTGTCTTTGGGGAAATGCCTATTCAGGTCCTTTGTCCATTTTTAAATCAAGTTATTTGTTTTCCTGCTATTGAGTTATATGAATTCCTTATTATAGATTAATACACTTAATATATTTATAAACATGTGCATTTATAAATATATTAATATATTTTGGATATTAACATATTATGGGATACATTGGTTACAAATATTTTCTCCTGTTCTATAAGTTCCCTCTGACTCCACTATTTCTTTGCCACACAGAAGTTTCTTACCTTGATGTTGTCCTACTTGTCTATTTTTGCTTTTGCTGTTTGTGTTTTAGATGTCATATACAAGAAATCTTGCCAATATGAATGTTATAGAACCTTTCTCAATGGTTTCTTGTATGAGTTCTATAATTTTAGGTCTTATATACTTAAGTCTTTATCTATGGTGGATTAATTTTTGTGATGGTGTAAGATAAGGGTCCAAGTTCATTCTTTACACATAGATACCAAATTCTCCCAACTCTATCTGTTGGAGATTGACTTTTCCCCATTGCTCAGTGTTATCAAAGAGCATTTGACTGTATTCTGAGTTCTCTAGTCTTTTCCATTCGCTTACTATCTATTTCTGGGGAAGGGGACAGCAATCCACTCCAGTATTCTTGCCTGAAGAATCCCATGGACAGAAGAGCCTTGCAGGCTGCAGTCCATAGGGTTGCACAGAGTCAGACATGACTGAAGTGACTTAGCATGCACATGTGTCTATCTTATGCCAGTTCTGTACTTCCATTACTGACCCATAATGAATTGGTGACTCCTCAATGGGTCTTTTGCTTGGAGTCACAAATGCAAATTGAATGAAACCAGGTTTGGTATAGCAGAGCAGAAACTTTACTCAGGATCAAGGAATTGAGAAGGGAGAGCTTTGCTCTAAAAATACCTTCTCTCCAAAGGGAGGAGAGTAAGAGAATTTTAAAGGGTAGGATGCAGGCTCCTTTGCCCCATAGAATTCTCCAGGCAAAAACAAGACTCCTATATATGTTGTCTACAAGAGACCCACCTCGAAACAAGGGACACATACAGACTAAAAGTGAAGGGCTGGAAAAAGATATTCCATGCAAATAGAGAGCAAAAGAAAGCAGGAGTAGCAATACTCATATCAGATAAAGTAGACTTTAAAACAAAGGCTGTGAAAAGAGACAAAGAAGGATACTACATAATGATCAAAGGATCAATCCAAGAAGATATAACAATTATAAATATATATGCACCCAACATATCAACACCACAATATGTAAGACAAATGTTAACAAGTATGGAAGGGGAAATTAACAATAACACAATAATAGTGGGAGACTTTAATACCCCATTCACACCTATGGGTAGATCAACTAAACAGAAAATTAACAAGGAAACACAAACTTTAAATGATAAAATACACCAGTTAGACCTAATTGATATCTATAGGACATTTCACCCCAAAACAATGAATTTCACCTTTAATCAAGTGTACACAGAACCTTCTCCAGGATAGATCACATCCTGGGCCATAAATCTAGCCTTGGTAAATTCAAAAAAATTGAAATCATTCCAAGCATCTTTTCTGACCACAATGCAATAAAATTAGATCTCAATTACAGGAGAAAAACTATTAAAAATTCCAACATATGAAGGCTGAACAACACACTGCTGAATAACCAATGGGTCACAGAAGAAATCAAAACAGAAATCAAAATATGCATTGAAATAAATGAAAATGAAAACAGAACAATCCCAAACTTATGGGACACTGTAAAAGCAGTGCTAAGGGGAAAGTTCATAGCAATACAGGCATACCTCAGATCAGATCAGATCAGATCAGTCGCTCAGTCGTGTCCGACTCTTTGCGACCCCATGAACCGCAGCACGCCAGGCCTCCCTGTCCATCACCAGCTCCCGGAGGTCACTCAGACTCACATCCATCGAGTCAGTGATGCCATCCAGCCATCACTTTGCTTCTATCACCAGACACATCCACAGCTGGGTATTCTTTTTGCTTTGGCTCCATCCTTTCATTCTTTCTGGAGTTATTTCTCCGCTGATCTCTAGTAGCATATTGGGCCCCTACTGACCTGGCGAGTTTCTCTTTCAGTATCCTATCATTTTGTCTTTTCATACTGTTCATGGGGTTCTCAAGGCAAGAATACTGAAGTGGTTTGCCATTCCCTTCTCCAGCGGACCACACCCTGTCATATCTCTCCACCATGACCCGCCCATCCCAGGTTGCCCCTCGGGCATGGCTTAATCTCATTGAGTTAGACAAGGGTGTGGTCCTTGTGTGATTAGATTGACTAGTTTTCTGTGAGAATGGTTTTAGTGTATGTGCAAGAAACAATAAAAAAGTCAAATAAATAACCTAACTCTATACCTAAAGCAACTAGAAAAGGAAGAAATGAAGAACCCCAGGGTTAGTAGAAGGAAAGAAATCTTAAAAATTAGGGCAGAAATTAATGCAAAAGAAACAAAAGAGATCATAGCAAAAATTAACAAAGCCAAAAGCTGTTTCTTTGAAAGGATAAATAAAATTGTCAAACCATTAGCCAGACTCATCAAGAAACAAAGGGAGAGAAATCAAATCAATAAAATTAGAAATGAAAATGGAGAGATCACAATAGACAACATAGAAATACAAAGGATCATAAGAGACTATTGTCAGCAACTATATACAAATAAAATGGACAACTTGGAAGAAATGGACAAATTCTTAGAAAAGTACAACTTTCCAAACTGAACCAGGAAGAAATAGAAAATTTGACAGACCCATCACAAGCACGGAAATTGAAACTGTAATCAGAAATCTTCCAGCAAACAAAAGCCCATGTCCAAACAGCTTCACAGCTGAATTCTACCTATCCTACTCAAACTCTTCCAGAAAATTGCAGAGGAAGGTAAGCTTCCAAACTCATTCTATGTGGCCACCATCACCCTAATACCAAAACCTGACAAAGATGCCACAAAAAAAGAAAACTACAAGCCAATATCACTGATGAACATCGATGCAAAAATCCTCAAAAAATTCTAGCAAACAGAATCCAACAACATACTAAAAAGATTATACATCATGACCAAGTGGGCTTTATCCCAGGGATGTAAGGATTCTTCAATCAAATGTAATATAAATCAATCAATGTAATATACCACATTAACAAATTGAAAAATAAAAACCATATGATTACCTCAATAGATGCAGAGAAAGCCTTTGACAAAATTCAACATCCATTTATGATAAAAAAAAAAAAATCCTCCAGAAAGCAGGAATAGAAGGAACATACCTCAATATAATAAAAGCTATATATGACAAACCCACAGCAAACATACTCAATGGTGAAAAATTGAAAGCATTTCCCCTAAAGTCAGGAACAAGACAAGGGTGCTCACTCTCACCACTACTATTCAACATAGTTTTGGAAGTTTTGGCCACAGCAATCAGAGCAGAAAAAGAAATAAAAGGAATCCAGATTGGAAAAGAAGGAGTAAAACTCTCACTGTTTGCAGATGACATGATCCTCTACATAGAAAACCCTAAAGACTCCACCAGAAAATTACTAGAGCTAATCAATGAATATAGTAAAGTTATAGGATATAAAATCAACACAGAGAAATCCCTTGCATTCCTATGCACTAACAATGAGAAAACAGAAAGAGATTAAGGAAACAATTTCATTCATCATTGCAATAAAAAGAATAAAATACTTAGGAATATATTTACCTAAAGAAACAAAAGACCTATATATAAAAAACCATATAACACTGGTGAAATAAGTCAAAGAGGACACAAATAGATGGAGAAATATACCGTGTTCATGGATTGGAAGAATCAATATAGTAAAAATGAGTATACTACCCAAAGCAATCTATAGATGCAATGCAATCCCTATCAAGCTACCAACGGTATTTTCAGAGAACTAGAACAAATAATTTCACAATTTGGATGGAAATACAAAAAACCTTGAATAGCTAAAGCAATTTTGAGAAAGAAGAATGGAACGGGAGGAATCAACCTGCCTGACTTCAGGTTCTATTACAAAGCCACAGTCTTCAAGACAGTATGGTACTGGCACAAAGACAGAAATATAGATCAATGGAACAAAACAGGAAGCCCAGAGATAAATCCACACACCTATGGACACCTTATTTTTGACAAAGGAAGCTAGAATGTACAATGGAGAAAAAACAATCTCTTTAACAAGTGGTGCTGGGAAAACTGGTCAACCACTTGTAAAATAATGAAACCAGAACACTTTCTAATACCATACACAAAAATAAACTCAAAATGGATTAAAGATCTAAACGTAAGACCAGAAACTATAAAACTCCTAGACGAAAACATAGGCAAAACACTCTCTGACGTAAACCACAGCAGGATCCTCATTGACTCACCTCCCAGAATATTAGAAATAAGAGCAAAAATAAACAAATGGGACTTAATTAAAATTAAAAGCTTTTGCACAACAAAGGAAACTATAAGCAAGGTGAAAAGACAGCCTTCAGAATGGGAGAAAATAATAGCAAATGAAGCAATGGACAAAGAATTAATCTCAAAAATATACAAGCAACTCCTGCAGCTCAATTCCAGAAAAATAAATGACCTAATAAAAAAGTGGGCCAAAGAACTAAACAGACATTTCTCCAAAGAAGACATACAGATGGCTAACAAACACATGAAAAGATGCTCAACATCACTCATTATCAGAGAAATGCAAGTCAAAACCACAATGAGGAACCATTTCACACCAGTCAGAATGGCTGCTATCCAAAAGCCTACAAGTAATAAATGCTGGACAGGGTGTGGAGAAAAGGGAGCCCTCTTACACTGTTGGTGGGAATGCAAACTAGTACAGCCACTATGGAGAACAGTGTGGAGATTCCTTAAAAAATTGGAAATAGAACTGCCATATGACCCAGTAATCCCACTGCTGGGCATACACACTGAGGAAACCAGAATTGAAAGAGACACGTGTACCCCAATGTTCATTGCAGCACTGTGTATAATAGCCAGGACATGGAAGTAACCTAGATGTCCATCAGCAGGTGAATGGATAAGGAAGCTGTGGTACATATTTACAATGGAATATTACTCAGCCGTTAAAAAGAATACATTTGAATCAGTTCTAATGAGGTGGATTATATGAGCCTATTATACAGAATGAAGTAAGTCAGAAAGAAAAACACCAATACAGTATACTAATGCATATATATGGAATTTAGAAAGATGGTAATGATAACTTTATATGTGAGATAGCAAAAGAGACACAGATGTATAGAACAGTCTTTTGGATCTATGGGAGAGAGCGAGGGCAGGATGATATGGGAGAATGGCATTGAAACATGTAAATTATCACATGTGAAATGAATAACCAGTCCAGGTTCAATGCATGATACAGGGTGCTTGGGGCTAGTGCACGGGATGACCCAGAGGGATGGGATGGGGAGGGAGGTGGGAGGGGGGTTCAGGATGGGGAACACATGTACACCCATGGCGGATTCATGTCAATGTATGGCAAAACCAATACAATATTATAAAGTAAATAAATAAACAAAACTGAAAAAAAAATAATAAAGGGTAGGAGGCAGACACATCATCAGGGACCAGGAAAGGGGCAGAAACTTCCAGGGGCAGCTGGGGCATGGGCAGTCTTTGACACTTCTTTGCAGAGGGCATCAATGCATTGTGCCTAGTGGATTACAAATCCTCCCACTTTGGTGGAGATCTTAGCATGATAATAAAGCAAAGGTAACATCTGGACATCTTAGTACCAAAGAATGTGCTAGTCATTGAACAGTTGCACTGATCTCCCATGCTTGCAAGGTCATGCTTAAAATTTTGCATGCTAGGCTTCAGCATTATGCAACTCAAGAAATTCCAGATGTCCAAGGTGGGTTCAGCAAAAGAAAAGGAACTAGGGATCAAATTGCCATCATTCCCTGGACTATAGAGAAAGCAAGGGAATTTCAGAAGAACATCTACCTCTGTTTCATCACTATGCTAAAGCCTTTGACTATGTGGATCATGACAAACTATGGAAAGGTCTTAGATGCGAATATCAGACTATCTTACCTGTCTCCTGAGAAACCTGTATGTGGGTCAAGAAGCAGCAGTCAGAACCCTGTATAGAACAACTGGTTGGCTCAAGATTGAGAAAGGAGAATGACAGAGCTGTATGCTGTTAGCCTGATTGTTTAATCCATATGCTGAGCACGTCATGAGAAATGTCAGGCTGGATGAGTTACAAGCCAGAATCAAGTGGGTGGGAGAAACATCAACAACCTCAGATATGTGGATGATACCACCTGAACGGCAGAAGGTGAAGAGGAACCAAAAAGCCTCTTGATGAGGGTGAAGGAGGAGAGTGAAAGAACCATTTTAAGACTAAATATTTAAAAAACTAAGATCTTGGTATCTGGCCTCATTCAGTTCAGTTCAATTCAGTTGCTCAATCGTGTCTGACTCTTTGCGACCCCATGAATTGCAGCAAGTCAGGCCTCCTTGTTCATCACCAACTCCCAGAGTTCACTCAGACTCATGTCCATTGAGTCAGTGATGCCATTACTTCATGGAAAATAGAAGGGAAAAAAGTGGAAGTAGTGACAGATTTCCTCTTCTTGGACTCTAAAATCACTGTGGACAGTCACTGCAACCATGAAATCAGAAGATGGTTACTTCTTGACAGGAAAACTATGACAAACCTAGACAGTGTGTTGAAAAGCAGAAATGTTACTCTGCTAACAAAGGTCCATATAGTCAAGGCTATGGTTTTCCCAGTGGTCATGTATGGTTCTGAGAGCTGGACCATACAGAAGACAGAGCACCAAAGAGTTGAGGCCTTGGAGCTGTGCTGCTGGAGAAGACTCCTGAAAGTCCCTTGGACAACAAAGAGATCAAACCTGTCAATCTTAAGGAAGATAAATCCTGAATATTCAGGATTTATCCTGAATGGAAGGACTGATGCTGAAGCTGAAGCTCCAGTATTTTGGTCATCTGATGCAAACAGCTGACTCATTGGAAAAGTCCCTAATGCTCAGAAAGACAGAGGGCTGAAGGAGAAGAAGGTGTCAGAGAATTAGATGGCTGGACAACATCACCAATACAATGAAGATGAACTTGGGCAAACTTTGGGAGATGGTTGAGGGACAGGGAGGCCTGGTGTTCTGCAGTCCATGGGGTTGCAAAAAGTAGGACACGACTAGGTGATGAACAACCACAATAACATCTGGACACCTCCAGTTCTCATCTGTGCAGCGGGTGCATTTTCATGGTCAAGTCAGAGCCAGTTTAGGGTGCTTGACCACTGTATTTTTTGAAAGCACAGCTGCAAAACATCTGCCAAATATTGGGTGCTTTTTTAAACAAACAGAGATAAATTAAGGCAAGGATCCTTCAGCTCTCGTGGGCTGCTTGGATGACATTTTCACTACTATAACTTTGATATCTGTTTTGCAGTCAAGAAGATGAGGCCTCCAGCGTTGTTCTTCTTTTTTTTTTTTTTTTTCAAGATTAATTTGGGCATTCAAGGTCCTTTATGTTTCTCAATTAGTTTTAGAATCAATTTTTCTATATCTGCAAAAATATGCCACTGGGATTTTGATACAGCTTGAGTTGAATCTACAGATTGGTTTGAGCAGTATGGGCACATTTAACAATATTAAAACCTCCAACCCATAATCACAGAATTTATTTCCATGTATCTATGTCTTTCTTAATTTTTTCAGCAATGTTTTAGTTTTTAATGTACAAATCTTTTGTCTCCTTTGTTTATTTCTAAGCATTTATTAATTTTGATGTGATCATAAATGGGATTGTTTTGTTAATTACCTTTCCAAAGTATTCTTGCTAATGTCTTCAGCAAATCTGGGATAGCACCAACCCACCCAACTCTCTATTGTCCTCAGTGGACCCTAGGCAGTGTGAGGATACAGAGTTCAATTAGAACTCTGAGACAGGCATGACAGAAACCAGTCCCTCAGAAGCCCCCTGAGAAGATGGAATGTTGGACTTAGGTGCTAATTCTTTCTCTGTCTGGGGAGAAACAAGGGTTTTCATCTTATTCTATGCTGAGTAGCAGGGTGGACGGGAAATTATGGCTACTAAGTGAGTGCCAGTTGAAACCATCACCTTTATTCTTAGTAGCCTCTAACCTGGCACCCTTTCCTATCTGTGCTTAGATTCAGAAAAAACAGAAGCCAAAGAGTCACTTTAACACATGTTTTCTGATTTCTCATAAAGGGAACTGGTTCATGTACTTGTTGAGTTGGAAGAATTCTCACTGGAGGACAGAATGGCAAACGACTCCAGTATCCTTGCCACAAAAACCCCATGAACAGGATAAAGCGGCAAAAAGATATGACATTGAAAAATGAGCCCCCAGGTTATAAGGTGTCCAATATGCTACAGGGAAAGAGCAGAGGAAAATTAGTAATAGCTTTAGAAACAATGAAGGGGCTGGAGCAAAGTAGAAACAACGCTCAGTTGTGGATATGTCTGGTGGTGAAAGTAAAATCCGATACTGTAAAGAACAACATTGCATAGGAACCTGAAATGTTAGGTCCATGAATCAAGGTAAATTAGATGTGGAAGCTAGAGAAAGCAAGAGTAAACATTGACATCTTAGGAATCAATGAACTAAAATGGATGGGAGTGGGCAAATTTAATTCAGATGACCATTATATCTACTACTGTGGCAAGAATCTCTTAAAATAAATGGAGTAGTCCTCACAGTCAACAAAAGAGTCTGAAATGCAGAACTTGGGTGTAAACTAAAAAATGACAGAATGATCTCTGTTTATTTCCATGGCAAACGATTCAATATCACATTAATCCAAGTCTATGTCCCAACCACTGATGCAGAAGAAACTGAAGCTGACCAGTTCTATGAGAACCTACAAGACCTTCTAGAATTAACACCAAAAAAATGTCCTTTTCCTCACAGGGACTGGAATGCAAAAGTAGGAAGTCAAGAGATACTTGGAGTAACAGGCAAGTTTGGTCTTGGAGTCAAAATGAATCTGGGCAAAGGCTAACAGAGTTTTGCTAAGAGAATGCACGGGTCATAGAAAACACCCTTTTCCAAAACACAAGAGATGACCACACACATGGACATCACCAAATGATCAATACCAAAATCATATTGATTACATTCTTTGCAGCCAAACATGGAGAAGCTCAATACGGTCAGCAAAAATAAGACTGGGAGCTGACTGTGGCTCAGATCATTGGATCCTTATTGCAAAATTCAGGCTTAAAGTAAATAAGGTGAGGGAAATCAGTAGGCCATTCATGTATGACCTAAACCAAATCCCTTATGCTTATAGAGTGGAAGTGACGAACAGACTCAAGGAATTAGATCTGGTAAACAGAGTGCCCGAAGAACTATGGACAGAAGTTCATAACACTGCATAGGAGGCAGTGACCAAAATCATCCCAAAGAAAAAGAAATGCAAGAAGGCAAAGTGGTTATTTGAGGAGGCCTTACAAATAGCTGAGGAAAGAAAAGTGAAAAGCAAGGGAAAAGGGGAAAGATATACCCAACTGAATGCAGAGTTTCAGAAAATAGCCAAGAGAGATAAGAAACCTTCTTCAATGAACAATGCAAAGAAACAGAGAAAAACAACAGAATAGTAAAGACTAGAGATCTCTTCAAGAAAATTGAAGATATCAAAGAAATATTTCATGCAAGGATGGGCATGATAAAGGACAGAAATGGTAAGGATCTAACAGAGGCAGAAGAGATTAAGAAGAGGTGGCAAGAATACATGGAAGAACTGTACACAAAAGGTCTTAATGACTGGGACAACCTCAATGGTGTAGTCATTCACCTAGAGCCAGACATCCTGGAGTGTAAGCCACATGGGTCTTAGGAGGCATTACAATGAACAATGTTAGTGGAGGTGATGGAATTCCAGCTGATCTATTTCTAACCCTAAAGATGATGCTGTTAAAGTACTGCATTCAATATGCCACCAAATTTCAAAAACCCATCAGAGGCCACAGTACTGGAAAAGGTCAGTTTTCATCCCAATCCCAAAGAAAAGCAATGCCAAATAATGTTCAATTATCATGCAATTTCACTCATTTCACATGCTCACAAGAGTATGCTCAAAATCCTTCACCACCATTCACTGGATCATAGAGAAAGCAAAGGAATTCCAGAAAAACATCTACTTCTGCTTCATTGACTACTTGAAAGTCTTTGACTGTGTGGATCACAACATACTGGAAAATTCTTAAAGAGATGGGAATACCAGACCATCTTACCTGTCTCCTGAGATACCTGTATGTGGGTCAAGAAGCAAGAGTTAGAACCTTACATGGAACTCTTTAAGAATTTTCCAGTATGTTGTGATCCATACATTCAATTATACAGAGTGAAGTAAGCCAGAAAGAAAAACACCAATACAGTATACTAATGCATATATATGGAATTTAGAAAAATGGTAACAATAACCCTACATGCAAGACAGCAAAAGAGACACAGATGTATAGAACAGTCTTTTGGACTCTGTGGGAGAAGGTGAGAGTGGGATGATTTGAGAGAATAGCATTGAAACATGTATACTATCATATGTGAAACAGATCGCCAGTCCAGGCTCCATACATGAGACAGGGTGCTCAGGGCTGGTGCACTGGGATGACCCAGAGGGATGGGATGGGGAAGGAAGTGGGGTTCAGGATGGGGAATATATGTACACCCATGGCTGATTCATGTCAATGTATGACAAAACCACTACAATATTATAAAGTAATTAGCCTTCAATTAAAATAAATAAATTTAAAATTAAAAAAAAACAGGGAAAAAAAGAGAAAGGAGTATGACAAGGCTGTATATTTTCACCTTGCTTATTTAATTTGTATGCAGAGTACATCATGCCAAATACCAGGCTGGATGTGTTACACGCTGAAATCAAGATTGCTGAGAGAAATATCAACAATCTCAGATATGCAGATGATACCACTTTAATGGCAGAAAGCAAAGAGGAACTAAAGAGCCTCTTGACAAAGGTGAAAGAAAAGAGTGAAAAAGCTAGCTTAAAACTCAACATTAAAAAGACTAAGATCATGGCATGTGGTCCCATCACTTCACAGCAAAGAAGGTGAAAAAGTGGAACCAGAGACAGATTTTCTCTTCTTGGGCTCCAAAATCACTGTGGATGGTGACTGTAGCTATGATATTAGAATATGCCTGCTTCTTGGAAGGAAAGCTATGACAAATTTAGATGGCATATTAAAAAGTAAAGATATCACTTTGCCAACAAAGGTCTGTATGAGGTCAAAGCTATGTTCTTTCCAGTCATGTACAGATATGAAAATCGGACCATAAACAAGGCTGTGTGCTGAAGAACTAATATTTTCAAACTGTGGTGCTGGAGAAGGCTCTTGAGAGTCCCTGGGACAACAAGGAGATCAAACCAGTCAATCCTATATGAAATCAACTCTGAATATTCATTGGAAGGACTGATCTTAAGGTTCTAATATTTTGTCCACCTGATGCAAACAGGAAAAGACCCTGATGCTAGGAAAGATTGAAGGCAAAAGGAGAAAAGGACAGCAGAGGATGAGATGGCTGGATAGCATCACCCACTCAATGGACATGAGTTTGAGTAAACTCTGGGAGATAGTAAAGTATATGGAGGCCTGCTGTGCTGTAGTCCATGGGGTCACACACAGTCAGACATGACTTAGGGACTGAACAACAAGAAAACCAATTGAGTCAGAGTTTCTGTGGGCAGCACGAGAGTATAGGGTTTCCTGTTCCACCAGTTTTGCTGAAGACATTCCCTGGAAGAAACCATGACAATAATTTAACCCAAACTACTTATAATCCTGGAAATATTTTCATCAAAACTTTACATATATAAATGGTTCTTCAAACATCTTCATCAAATATGTCCATTTCTCCAGTGTAGAAAACTACTAAAGAGTGATCATTATCACAAACTCAAATAGAAAGTGTCTCCAATTGAAGCTGCCTTTCTTTGTGTGAATATACACTTTTTCTCTATACCAATTAGAAAAAAAAAACCTACCTGAAATAATCTGCTCTTGACTGGCAGAAATAGCAGTTTATCTTTCCTGCTTTACCTCAGAGCTATGCCAACTCTCCCACCTCATGTGATCCTGTCTCAAAAGAATCCTTCTTACAATCCAGAAGGACATTATGCTTATCTACTACCTCAGTGAAATGCTGACTGAATCTGGTGAGAAAGAGGTAACAAATCCCTTAGACGGCTTTGTAAAAACTGTATGACAGAATAACACATAAAGGCCATCAAAACTCAGGGATCTGCTGGCTTATTAACATTTCTATGTATCCAGTGATCTAGGATAGAGCTCAGCAAACACATTCTATAGAGAACCAGATGGTAAATATTTCAGGCTTTCTAGTTCATATGGGCTGTGTCACAACTACCAGCTTTGCCACTGTAATATACAGTCAACCATAGACAATAAGTAAATAAATGAGGCTGTGTTCTAATAAAACTTAAAAAAAAAAAAAAACACAGGTGGCAATATGGATTTCATCTCAGTTTGCCAACCCCTAGAATCCCAGGGGCAGGGGAGCCTGGTGAGCTTCCGTCTATGGGGTCGCTCAGAGTCGGACACAACTGAAGCGACTTAGCAGCAGCAGCAGACTATAGTATGTCAAGATAACACTGCAGAGCAGAAGACCTCTCATTATAATTTATAACCATCCTTTCCTTTATTTATGTTTGGTGTGGTTGATCTCTCAAAGATACATGGTGTGTTATATTCCAGAACAAATGCATTTCTAAAAGTTTTTTTTCTTATTTTTTGAAAGATTGAGTTTTTCTTTATTATTTTTTTCTAATAAAAAAATTCCCTCTTAACATAGGCAGGGCACATCATTCTGCCTTTTGTGCTCCTGGCTTTCCCTACTTTGTTTTCTTAACTAAAACAATTCCACCTTAATCTAACTTTGTGTGTCTTATTCATTAGTCTCGTTTCATTGAGGACACACAGTCTAAAACTGTCTTTTGTTTCTTGTAGTAGATCCTTTTCTCCGGTGTGCTTATCCTTTACAACTTCCCTAATTTATTTATTACAAAATCTTCCACCTACTCCATGTTGTTGCTATTTTTCCTTTTCTCTTTACTCCCTATAAAACAAAGTGTGTGTGTGTGTGTGTGTGTGTGTGTGTGTACAGGCTTCCCAGGTGGCACAAGTGGTAAAGAATCCATCTGCCAATGCAGGAGACCTATATACAGTCAAGTTTGCATTGTCCAGACAGCCTTTACCTAGCGTGGTTTTGCTGAAATGTGGTGAGATATTCACCTGTTCCCATTTCCTGTTTCTCAGAGTGTCATGAAGGAAATTAATTCCTGGATAGTTGGAAATAGTTTGAAATTCTTATTTGTCAAAAGTAATTCATAAACACTGTTAAGTTTCACAATTCAGTGTTCCATATACTCTTTGTGAATCAATCACAAACTCACAGCAGGCAACAGTCATATGTAACCTCTAGAAGCTGACGGCTCCAGCATGGATATAAAGAGTAGGATATTGAGAAGATAGAGATGTGGCCTGGCAGTTGAGCTCCGGCTGTCTCAAAAGATAGCTCTGTAAAGTACTGGATTATGGCTACATTTTCTTTTCATCTGAAAAGGACTCAAGGCTCTGATGTAGTAATTAACTATGATTTATGTGAGGAAACTATCTAACATGTTCCTCTAGTCTGACAGTGCTGTATTTCACATGCATGAGTCTCCCAGGAAGCCCTTCTCAATTTGGTTTGTCTGCAGTGTAACTAGGGGGGTCATTTCTATGACAATGACCCTAAGAACAATGAAAATGAACAATGAACAATGTAGCATTGTTCTAAATGAACAATGTTAACTCAAATGTTAACTGCTTGCTATCAGGATATAATTTATATTTGATAGGCCTTGTTGTCAACACTATTTGAATTTTCCAATTATTTTCTGTGTTATTTTATCTTTCCATGGGAACATTCCCCAACTTACACATTTAGAGAAGATTAATTCTAGTTTCCTGATCTCTGTCTTGAGAACACCTGATTTAGTAAAAATGAGATGAAACCTAGAAATCAGTATTTTTAGCAAGTCCACAAAATGCTTGAGATGGGAGGGCAGGGATCTGCACTAGGAAAAAACTATCTTAATTTGATTATATCTTCACACTTCCAGATGTTTCATAACACACAGAGAAATATCTGCCTGTTGACTGTATTTTCCAGGTTGCTTCAAGATCCTGGGTTTTCAGGTAGCACAGCTTGAGTATAGACAGATGTGAGAACCCCCCACCTTGCAGCCATAAAGTGAGTTATGGTAGTCAATTTATCTGTAGCAGGACTGTCAAAAGATTAGAAGTGGTAATTGTTACTCCCTTGGACTGAAATGGTCTTTCTCTGCTGCTGAAAAGCTCTGAGGAAGAGGTAGAACTGTCACCATTTTTTGAAAATAACCAAAAAAATTTTCCCTGTTTGATTTTTAGTGTTGAAACTCCACAGATCATTAGCAACAAAGGGCAAGTACATTAGGGCTGGGTGGTACTTTCCTTCACAAAGTGTGGTTTGAGATACAGGAAAATGGGAGGTAATGATAAGCAATGATCCCGCGATGAAATCTTGTTCTACTGCCATATGGCTATAAAGTACATTGCTCTAGAAAACTAAGTCCCTTTTTGTATTTATTAATATTTTCAATTCATACCCAGAGCAACAAGTTTTACTTTGTTCAGTTCAGCCAGTTCAGTTCAGTCGCTCAGTTGTGTCTGACTCTGCGACCCCATGAATCGCAGCATGTCAGGCCTCCTTATCCATCATCAATTCTCAGAGTTCACTCAAATTCATGTCCATCGAATCAGTGATGTCATCCAGCCATCTCATCCTCTGTCGTCCCCTTCTCCTCCTGCCCCCAATCCCTCTCAGCATCAGGGTCTTTTCCAATGTATCAACTCTTCGCATCAGGTGGCCAAAGTACTGGAGTTTCAGCTTTAGCATCAGTCCTTCCAATGAACACCCAGAGCTGATCTCTTTTAGGATGGACTGGTTGGATCTCCTTGCAGTCCAAGGGACTCTCAAGAGTCTTCTCCAACACCACAGTTCAAAATCATCAATTCTTCGGCACTCAGCTTTCTTCACAGTCCAACTTTCACATCCATACAGGACTACTGGAAAAACAATAGCCTGGACTAGATGGACCTTTGTTGGCAAAGTAATATCTCTGCTTTTCAATATACTATCTAAGTTGGTCATAACTTTCCTTCCAAGGAGTAAGTGATTTTTAATTTTTAGATGTCCCAAATATTTACAGAAGAAGGTGGTATAATAAACAGTAGAAGCCCTTTAGCTTAAGAATTCCTCTTATAAGTGAAAGCCAAGCCTACCATATCTACAAATAAAGAACTAGATACTTGTAACTAGATTTCCAATTAAAACCAAAGCAAACCTGAGATACATAAGAATATTAATGAGAGGAAAGGAGGTCAGGCTATTTTAGTGTATTGGTAAATGAAGTTCTAATTGATGATCAAGAATTAGAAGTAATATCTTTTTTAAAAAAATCTATTTTACAGCTTACATCCTATATGGCATATCTATTCAGTATCTATTGTTTATCTGAAAAGAGCACTTTAAGTTTACTATCCACTTATATGATGGGTTGTAAAACAGATCAATATATCATTGACCATAGATACTTATTAACAGCTTGATACTGGCACAGCAATGCACAATACTACACACAAAAATGTGTCCATCCATCAGCTAAGGTCCCACAGAATTGCCAGGAAATGAGTGATCTCAAAATACCATGTGCCTGCTAAGTTTGGCTTTGCTTAAGGTGGTAAGTCTCATTTTGGGATGCAGGATTTTCCACAGTGCCTTTCAGACCTTCCCTAGGTAAGCCAGCTTGCTACCACTGCTCTCTGTGTGCAGTTTGGTTCTGCCCTGTTTGTAATTGTGCTGTGGCAGGCACTTAATAAAGCACCTCTCCTACTGCCTTTGAGCCAATCAGCTGGCAGTGGTTTAGGTATTCTGTTCTCATCCGTCTCTCCATATATCCTACCCAGAAGAGTTATGCTTCAATATTTTTTGCTTCAGAGTGCATAGACTGGCTGCCCTCCAGGATCTCATTGTCAGTGATCCTGCCTCACCATTTAACTAAATAGCACTTCCCAATAAGGCTTTTCTGGAAACCATTTATGGAGTCCCCAGACACATGGGCTCTTGCCACTCTGTACACAATTGCAGATGCATAGACTTTCAGTTTCATTCAGAGTTCTGGGCAAACTGAGCTAGACATGTCTCTCCCCACTGATGAGAAAACACCATGAGATGCCTGGCTCCTCTGCCTGAACTATTCTATGTTTACTAAACACAAGTTTGTGTCAGACATGTGTTGTTTGGGATACTCACTCAAACACAATTAAGTCTGTGCCTCAAGGGCCACATTATCTTGTAATTAGGGTAAATTACAATAAATGCTATAGTAAAGGTTTGTCTAATATATTTTGGAAATACAGAGGGAGAAGGACCTCTGCCTAACAGATTAGGAAGAAAAGTAAAGCAAAGATGAAACAGGCATTTAGGAGGTAGACTGTATAAAAGGTATTGACAAAATGGCCCATTCCCACAAAGACTGGGAAGTAAATGCTAAGAAAGGATGTGTCTTCCTGATGAAAATTCAGTAGAGATGATCAGTAAAGAAGTATGGTTTAGATCTTCCAGACTATGATTTATCTCAATTCATCCATAGTGGAAGAGCTTAATCCTATAAATTTACCCAATAATGAAAATGTCCGAAGGGAGTAAGTGATTTTCCTATTGTACATAACTAGTTAATAATATTTTCAGGTCTAGAATGTAAATTTCCTGACTGAAATGGTTAATAAAAAAGAAAAGGTCATATCCTAGTGTTAGAATGTTCTGAAATGTATGTTCCCTTCTCAGCCTCTACAGAGACCCTTTTAATACATAACACATAAAAGTCAGGATTTGGAATTACATGATTTCTCACATACCAACACTGGGAATACCAAACTAAGTCTTCCAATTACAGTGAGTGAGAAAAGTAATGACGGTAATTCCTTCTTTAGTCATTAAGACCATTATTTACAACAAATTAAAGCCCATCTCAAAATCTGAATAATACCTATTATGTTTTTTATATAAACAAAGTAAACAGTTATAAATATCATATCAATCGGGAATTGTTTTCACCTTATTTAAGTTCTCTATGGTCTCTGGCACTATTGATTACATGTCTTCGATTTTCTAAATTGTTATTTATGTTGATATTTTGGATTCCATTCTACTACTCTCTCTTCGCTTTATCTTACCTTCTGTTTGTGCCTTCTCACTGATCATTTAGGATTCCTTTTTCTCTTTTCTTTCCTTAAATATTGGTGTTCACCTGGTCTCCATCCTTAGCTTCTCCCCCCGCCCCACTTTTTTTTGAGGAATTTTACCTAAATGTATATCTTCTTGAAGAGCTATTTTTCATTGGATCACTTTGCCAACATTAGAAAATACCCAACTGCCATTTCTATGTGTGTAGAAAGTAGGGAAAAGGTAAAAATTTAGCTCCTGGTGATGAGGGGATGAGTGAATTGGGAGGTATCTAAGATGACTCCCAGTTTCTGACTTGGATAGAAACAAAAGCAGCAGATAATCTGAACAGACCAATCACTAGAAGTTAAACAGAATTTGTAATTAAAAAACAAAACAATTCCCTTCAACAAAAAAGTCTGCGACCAGATGGTGTCACTGAGGAATTCTACCAAACGTACAAAGAAGAACTCGTACTATTCTTCTCAAACTCTTCCAAAAGACTAAAGGGGAGGGAACTTCTAAAGTCATTCTATGAAGGCACCATCACCCTAATACCAAAACCAGACAAACACGTGACCAAAAAAGAAAATTACAGGTTAATATCTTTACTGAAAATAGATGTACAAAATGCCTCAACAAAATATTAGCAAAGAGGATTCAACAACACAAAAATCATACACCATGATTAAGATGGATTCATTCTAGAGTCACAGGCTGGTTCAACATACCCAAATCAATCAATGTGGTACTACATCAACAACAAAAAGACAAAAAGCACATGATCATTTCAATAGATGACGAAAAAGCATTTGATAAAATTCAATATTCACTCATGATTTCAAAAAAAAAAATCTTTCACCAAAATGGGTAAAGAGGGAGCATAATAAAAACTATGGCAAAGCCACAGCCAACATAATATTAATTGGTGAAAAGTTGAAAGATTCCTGCTAAATTTCTCAAATAAGACAAGGTACACACTCTCACTACTTCTATTCAAGATAGTACTGAAAGTCCCAGTCACAGCAATCAAACAAGAAAAAGAAATAAAGGGTAGCTAAATCAAAAGGGATTATATGCCATTATGTGTAGGCGACATGATACTCAATAGAGAAAACCCTAGAGACTCTATACAAAAACTACTAGAACTAAAAAATGAATTCAGCAAGGTAGCAGGATACAAGATTAATATAGAGCCCCTCAGTTCAGTTTCAGTTCAGTCACTCAGTTGTGTCTGACTCTTTGTGACCCCATGAATCACAGCATGCCAGGCCTCCCTGTCCATCTCCAACTCCTGGAGTTCACTCAAACTCATGTCCATCAAGTCAGTGATGCCATCCAGCCATCTCATCCTGTTGTCCCCTTCTTCTTCTGCCCCCAATCCTTCCCAGCATCAGGGTCTTTTCCAATGAGTCAACTCTTCGCATGATGTGGCCAAAGTACTGGAGTTTCAGCTTTAGCATCATTCCTTCCAAAGAAATCCCAGGGCTGATCTCCTTTAGAATGGACTGGTTGGATCTCCTTGCAGTCCAAGGGACTCTCAAGAGTCTTCTCCAACACCACAGTTCAAAATCATCAATTCTTTGGCACTCAGCTTTCTTCAAAGTCCAACTGACATTCATACATGACCACTGGAAAAACCATAGCATTTACTAGACAGACCTTTGTTGGCAAAGTAATGTTTCTGCTTTTGAATGTGCTATCTAGGTTGGCATAACTGTCCTTCCAAGGAGTAAAGACTTAATTTCCAAAATATATAAAGAGCTAATATAACTCAATCTTAAAAAAGCAAACGATCCAATCCGAAAATGAGCAGAAGACTTAAAAAGTAATTTCTCCAAATAAAACATGTAGATGGTCAACAGGCACATGAAAAGATCCTCAACATCATTTCTTATCAGAGAAATGGAAATCAAAAATAAAATGACGAATCACCTTATACCAGTCAGAATGGCCATCATGAAAATATCTACAAACAATAAATGCTGGAAAGAGTGTGGAGAAAGGGAAATGCTCCTATACTGTTGGTGGGAATGTAAATTGGTGCAGCTACTATGGAAAATAGTCCAGATGTTGCTTAAGAAATTAGAAAGAGAATTACCATATGATCCAGCTATCCCACTTGTGGGCATATACTCAGATATGATGAAACTTCCAATTTGAAAAAATATATGCACCCTAATATTCACAGCAGCACTATTTACAATAGCTAGGACATGGAAACAACCTAAATTTTAATTGACAGATGAATGGATAAAGAAGATATGGTATATACACACAATGGAATATTATTCACCTATTAAAAAGAATGAACTAGTGCCACTTGTAGCAACACAGATTGACCCAGAGAGTATCATACGAAGTGAAGTAAATCAGGCAAAGTAAGACAAACATTACATGATATCACTTATATGTGGAATCTTAAAGAAAAGATACAAATGAATTTATTTACAAAATAAACTCCCAGACATAGAAAACAAATGCACTGTTACCAAAGGGGAAAAGGGAAGTGCAGGGATAAATAAGAAGTATAAGCTTAAAAATCAACATCAAAAAAACTAAGATCATGGCATCCAGTCCCATCACTTCATGGCAAATAGAATGGGAAAAGATGGAAGTAGTGACCGATTTCCTCTTCTTGGGCTCTAAAATCACTGTGGACAGTGACTGTAGCCATAAAATCAGAAGATGATTGCTTGGCAGGAAAGTGATGACAAAGCTAGACAGTGTGTTAAAAAGCAGGGATATTACTCTGGTGACAAAGGTCCATATAGTTAAGGCTATGGTCTTCCCAGTGGTCATGTACGGTTGTGAGGGATGGACTGTAAAGAATGCAGAGTGCCAAAGAACTGATACCTATCAACTGTGGTGATGGAGAAGACTACTGAGAGTCCCCTGAACAGCAAGGAGATCAAACCAGATCTACTCATTGGAAGGACTGATGCTAAAGCTGAAGCTCCAGTATTTTAGTCACCTGACATGAACAGCCGACTCATTGGAAAAGTCCTTGATGCTAGGAAAGATTGAGGGCAGAAGGAGAAGAGGGCATCAGAGGATGAGATGGCTAGATGGCATCACCCATGCAATGGACATGAACTTGGGCAAACTTCAGGAGACGGTGAGGGACTGGGAGGCCAGGAGCGCTGCAGTCCATGGGGCTGCAAAGAATTGGACACAACTGGGCAACTGAACAACAACAACGTGGGATTAACAGATACCACTATGTATAGACAAGCAACAAGTATTTAGTGTATAGCACATGAAGCTATATTCAATACTTGGTAATATATGCTGGATCATCGAAAAAGCAAGAGAGTTCCAGAAAAACATCTATTTCTGCTTTATTGACTATGCCAAAGCCTTTGACTGTGTGGATCATAATAAACTGTGGAAAATTCTGAAAGAGATGGGAATATCAGATGACCTGACCTGCCTCTTGAGAAACCTGTATGCGGTCAGGAAGCAACAGTTAGAACTGGACATGGAACAACAGACTGGTTCCAAATAGGAAAAGGAGTATGTCAAGGCTGTATACTGTCACCCTGCTTATTTAACTTATATGCAGAGTACATCATGAGAAATGCTGGGCTCAAGCTGGAATCAAGATTGCTGGGAGAAGTATCAATAACCTCACATATGCAGATGACACCACCATTATGGCAGAAAGTGAAGAAGAACTAAAGAGCCTCTTGATGAAGTGAAAGAAGAGAGTAAAAAGTTGGCTTAAAGCTCAACATTCAGAAAACGAAGATCATGGCATCTTGCCCCATCACTTCATGGCAAATAGATGGGGAAACAGTAGAAACAGTGGCTGACTTTATTTTGGGGGGCTCCAAAATCACTGTAGATGGTGATTGCAGCCATGAATGAAAAGACATTTACGCCTTGGAAGGAAGGTTATTACCAACCTAGATAGCATATTAAAAAGCAGAGATATTACTTTGTCAACAAAGGTCCATCTAGTTAAGGCTATGGTTTTTCCAGTAGTCATGTATGGATGTGAGAGTTGGATTATAAAGAAAGCTGAGTGCCAAAGAATTGATGCTTTTGAACTGTGGCATTGGAGAAGACTCCTGAGAGTCCCTTGGACTTCAAGGAGATCCAACCAGACCATCCTAAAGGAGATTAGTCCTGGGTGTTCATTGGAAGGACTGATGTTGAAGCTGAAACTCCAATACTTTGGCCACCTGATGCAAAGAGCTGACTCATTAGAAAAGACCCTGATGTTGGGAAAGATTGAGGGCAGGAGGAGAAGGGGTTGACAGAGGATGAGATGATTGGATGGCATCACGGACTCAATGGACGTGAGTTTGGGTAAAGTCCGGGAGTTGGTAATGGACAGGGAGACCTGGCATGCAGCAGTTCATGGGATCGCAAAGAATCAGACATGACTGAGCTACTGAACTGAATAACTTATAATGGAACAGAACCTAAAGCTGTAGCCCTGAGACTAACACATCAACTATGCTATGCTATGCTAAGTCACTTCAGTCGTGTCCGACTCTGTGTGACCCCATAGACAGCAGCCCACCAGGCTTCCCCATCCCTAGGATTCTCCAGGCAAGAATACTGGAGTGGGTTGCCATTTCCTTCTCCAATGCAGGAAAGTGAAAAGAGAAAGTGATGTCATTCAGTCATATCCGACTCTTAGCGACCCCATGGACTGCAGCCTACCAGGCTCCTCCGTCTGTGGGATTTTCCAGGCAAGAGTACTGGAGTGGGGTGCCATTGCCTTCTCCAAAACTATAGTTAAACAATTATTTTAAACAGATGCTTACTGTCTACTGGAAAACACACAGTTGTACACTGTAGAGTAAAAGGTGGTATGATGGGTGTCAGAAGAGTGGTATATCCAAGTGTGACATAGAGAAGATAAATAAGGCAAGGTTTGTTTAGATGGGAAAGAGAATGGTTGGGAAAGTATTGTTAAGAAAATCTCCTACAAGAGAGGACACCTTCAACTACCATTGACATATAATTGGGATTTACTGGTTAAAGAAAGAAGCAGGCAAAAGGAACAGCAAGATGAAAAACTCTAAAGCATATGGTTGTATGATGTGTACAGGAACTAAATACTCCAATAATATTAGAGTATAACTTATTATGATGGATACGGCTGCTGTTTCCTTTTTAGAGTCTCTAGATGGTAAGGAGAGGTTATACCATGGAAAAACTGGTGTGCCATGCTGAGAAGTTTGAACTTAACATATAATTATCAGGTAGCTTTGAGAGCACTGTACCAGGGGGAAGTGGCAAAGTCATATGTGCAACTTAGAATGGATCACTCTGGGTAGAATGGGATGAATATGCTAGAATTAGGAGGAAGGAGTAGAACAAAACAGGGAGAGAGAAACCTGTTAAAGGACTTGAAAGTTGCTCAGTCGTATCTGATTCTTTGTGACCCATGGACCATACAGACCATGGAATTCTCCAGGCCAGGATACTGGAGTGGGTAGCTTTTCCCTTCTCCAGGGAATCTTCCCAACCCAGGGACCAAACCCAAGTCTCCCACACTGCAGGTGGATTCTTCACCAGTTGAGCCACAAGGGAAGCCCTAAAGGACATGAGGTTGTATACAAAGAAGAAGAGTGGAAAGGCTGCTTTCCTAAAAATATTTAGGAAGCAAACCAGCAAAAAAAAACCTGGCCACTGAAATTTCTCATTTGAATTTATTTAGCATCTTTAGCTAAGAAACTTCTGTTTTGTTTGGAGAAGTTTTAATTTAATAAAATAAAAGGATACTAAACCTTCACTAGTAAGCACAATCCTGCCCTGGGATAGGATTCATGCCTCAAGATAAATGCATCACAAAAATAATTATGCCATGTTCACAGCACATTGCAGCCATACGGTGAGTTCATGCAGAAATGATACTTCTCTGGGCCCTTAATTAAATGTACTTGACATGATTTTTTTTTTTTTTTTTTTAATGAGGAAACGTGCCTCCCACTACTTGGATCCCAGGAAGTAGTACAGGAAGGTACTCTGGTGCCACATCAGTACGCATTTGCCATTACTATGTACACATTGCCAATTCCATCTGGCAATTTTATGTACAGACTGATTTAATGAGAAGTGTGAATTATTTCTTAAAGTTGAATATGTAATATATTAACTATGAATATGTTAAATATATTAAAATATATTAACTGTGAATATGTTAAATATATATTAAACAAGCATGTATTAATTATTGATCAGGTTAACAGGGAAATAGTAGTAAAGTTTTTATGTCTCATGATATTTCAAGTGTCTTTAATCACAAGGCAAGAAACTTTTATATTTTCTTTCCATGCCTACACTTGATTTCCTAGTGTATAATTTTTAATAAACCTTTACTTTAGAATTTTTAAAATCTACAGAAAAGATACATACACATACAGTACAGAGTTCCCATGTATCCATAATGCATTTTACTGATGTTAATATCTTATACTAACCATGATGTGTTTGCGAAAATGAAGGAATTAACATTGGTGCATTACTACTAAGTAAACTACAGAATTTACTCAGATTTCACGTTTCTCTACTTGTCCTTTTACTGTTCCTGGACACAATTTAGGATACCACATTGCATTTAACCGTTATGTCTCCTCTACTCTCTGGCAGTTTCTCAGTCTTTCCTATTTCTCATGATCTTGGCTATTTTGAGGAGTACTCTCTGATGTTTCTCTCATAATCAGATTGAGACTGTGGTTTGGGGAGGAGGAGCACAGGGATAGAGTGCCCATCTTTGTCATCCTTTCAGGGGATACATGACAACAATGTGACTATCACTGGGTTTATGTTAGCCAGTATGGCTTAAGGTCAGAGAAGACAATGGCAACCCACTCCAGTGTTCTTGCCTGGAGAATCCCAGGGATGGGGAAGCCTGGTGGGCTGCCGTCTATGGGGTCACACAGAGTCAGACATGACTGAAGTGACTTAGCATAGCATAGCATAGCATGGCTTAAAGTGGTGTCTGTCGTGATTCTCCACTATCTTTCCTTTCTATATTCTTCAGAAGAAACACTAAGTGCAGCCCATACCCAAGATATGGGAAGTCATCCTTTAGTTCCTGGAGGAGGAAATACCTATGTAAATTACTTACAATTTTCTTTAAAGGGAGATTTGTCTCTTCTCCTCCACTTATGGCAGAAGGGGTTGACAGAGGATGAGATGCTTAGATGGCATCACCAACTCAGTGAGGTCGCAAAGAGTCAGACATGACAGTGACTGAACAATAACAACAACAACAACACACATACACACAAAGTAAATTTGCTCAGTCATCTCTGACTCTTTGTGACCCCATGGACTTAAGCCTGCCAGGCTCCTCTGTCCATGGGACTCACCAGGCAAGAGTACTGGAGTGGGTTGTCATTTCCTTCTCTGAACAACAACCACCCCCACTTACTTGTTTAAACATTTATATCAGTGTGGACTCATGGACATTTATTTTATACATTGCATCATAATTTAATAGTAATGTTATTTTTTGCTCAGACTGTTTCACCTTTGGCCGTTGGGGACTCTTTCAGACTGGCCCCTGTTCCCTTTGGCATGCCCAGATAATTTTCCTTTTTGAATATTTCATTACTTTCTGACCCTAGAAGGTGCTTCAAACTCATGTTGTAAAATCTCTTCCCCTGCCTTAGAATTAGCCATTTCTCCAAGGAGTAATGGGCTCTTGTGTTAGAAAATGATATTAAATAATCAAATCTGGTTTTTTTTTTCCATTGCTTATCTTGTATTCTAAGAGCAAACCACAAAAGTCACCCTGTCCTGTAATTTTTGTCCAAAGAGCAGTTGTGACTTGGACAGCTTTATAAAAAATACAAATTCCTAGTCCCATTGCTGCAAACTGTGACTCTGTGGTTATGGATATTGGCCTGGTGGTGTCAGTACGGCATGCATTCATGTAATTTGTTATGAAAAGTAGTTTAGGGATTACTGTATACATAATTGTGCTCACTCACTTCAATCATGTCTGACTCTTTGCGAGCCTATGGACTGTAGCCTGCCAGGCTCCTCTGTCCATGGGATTCTCCAGGCAAAAATACTGGAGTAGGTTGCCATTCTCCCTTCCATGGGATCTTCCCAACCCAGGTATCAACCCATGTCTCTTATGTCTCATGCATTGGCAGGTAGGTTCTTTACCACTAGCATCAGTTGGGAAGCCTGAATAATACTTGAGTGGGTTGTCATGCCCTTCTCCAGGTGTACATAATCAGTTCCCTTTGTTTTATAATGGAACCAAATGAGGCCTGGAGAATGAAATACATGCTCAAAGAAACACATCAAAGGAAGTTACATCTTCATACCATCAGTTCAGTGCAGTGCAGTAACTCAGTCGTGTCCAACTCTTTGCAACCCCATGAATCACCAGGCCTCCCTGTCCATCACCAACTCCCGGAGTTCACTCAAACTCATGTCCATTGAGTCGGTGATGCCATCCAACCATCTCATCCTCTGTCGTCCCCTTTTCCTCCTGCCCCCAATCCCCCCCATATTCAGAGTCTTTTCCAATGAGTCAAATCTTCATATGAGGTGGCCAAAGTATTGGAGTTTCAGCTTTAGCATCAGTCCTTCTAATGAACACCCAGGACTGATCTCCTTTAGAATAGACTGGTTGTATCTCCTTGCAGTCCAAGGGACTCTCAAGAGACTTCTCCAACACCACAGATCAAAATCATTAATTCTTCGGCACTCAGTTTTCTTCACAGTCCAACTCTCACATCCATTCATGACCACTGGAAAAACCATAGCCTTGACTAGACAGACCTTTGTTGGCAAAGTAATGTTTCTGCTTTTGAATATGCTATCTAGGTTGGTCATAATGTTCCTTCCAAGGAGTAAGTGTCTTTTCATTTCATGACTGCAATCAACATCTGCAGTGATTTTGGAGCCCCAAAAAACAAAATCTGACACTGTTTCTACCGTTTCTCCATCTATTTCCCATGAACTGATGGGACCAGATGCCATGATCTTCATTTTCTGAACGTTGAGTTTTAAGCCAACATTTTTACTCTCCTCTTTCACTTTCATCATAAGGTTTTTTAGTTCCTCTTTATTTTCTGCCATAAGGGTGGTGTCATCTGCATATCTGAGGTTATTGATATTTGTCCCAGCAATCTTGATTCCAGCTTGTGCTTCTTCCAGCTCAGCATTTCTCATGATGTACTCTGCATATAAGTTAAATAAGCAGGGTGACAATATACAGCCTAATGTACTCCTTTTCCTATTTGGAACCAGTCTGTTGTTCCATGTCCAATTCTAACTGTTGCTTCCTGACCTGCATATAGGTTTCTCAAGAGGCAGGTCAGGTGGTCTGGTAGTCCCATCTCTTTCAGAATTTTCCACAGTTTATTGTAATCCACACAATCAAAGGCTTTGGCATAGACAAGAAAGCAGAAATAGATGTTTTTCTGGAACTCTCTTGCTTTTTCCACGATCCAGTGGATATTGGCAATTTTGATCTCTGGTTCCTCTGCCTTTTCTAAAACCAGCTTGAACATCTGGAAGTTCACGGTTCACATATTGCTGAAGCCTGGCTTGAAGAATTTTGAGCATTACTTTACTAGCGTGTGAGATGAGTGCAATTGTGCAGTAGTTTGAGCATTCTTTGGCATTGCCTTTCTTTGGGATTGGAATGAAAAATGACCTTTTCCAGGCCTGTAGCCACTGCTGAGTTTTCCAAATTTGCTGGCATACTGAGTGCAGCACTTTCACAGCATCATCTTTCAGGATTTGAAAGAGCTCAACTGGAATTCCATCACCTCCACTTGCTTTGTTCATAGTGATGATTTATGATTTATAACACCCACTTGACTTCACATTCCAGGATGTCTGGCTCTAGGTCAGTGATCACCTCATTATGATGATCTGGGTCATGAAGCTCTTTTTTGTACAGTTCTTCTGTGTATTCTTGCCACCTCTTCTTAATATCTTCTGCTTCTGATAGGTCCATACCATTTCAGTCCTTTATCAAGCCCATCTTTGCATGAAATGTTTCCTTGGTATCTCTGATTTTCTTGAAGAGATCTCTAGTCTTTCCCATTTTGTTGTTTCCCTCCATTTCTTTGGATTGATCACTGAGGAAGGCTTTCTTATCTCTCCTTACTATTCTTTGGGACTCTGAATTCAGATGCGTATATCTTTCCTTTTCTCCTTTGCTTTTCACTTCTCTTCTTTTCACAGCTATTTGTAAGGGCTCCTCAGACATCCATTTTGCTTTTTTGCATCTCATTTCTATGGGAGAGGAGCAACAGCATGTCCAAGGAGTGACAGCTGCGTGGGCACAGGAGAGGTGAGAGGAGCTACTCCACATTTCAAGGTCAGGAGAGGCGGCCATGAGGAGATACCCCTCATCCAAGGTAAGAGAAACCCAAGTAAGATGGTAGGTGTTGCGAGAGGGCATCAGAGGGCAGACAGACTGAAACCATAATCACAGAAAACTAGCCAATCTGATCACATGGACCACAGCCTTCTCTAACTCAATGAAACTAAGCCATGCCCTGTGGGGCCATCTAAGACAGGAGGGTCATGGTAGAGAGGTCTGACAGAATGTGGTCCACTGGAGAAGAGAATGGCAAACTACCTCAGTATTCTTGCCTTAAGAACCCCATGAACAGTATGAAAAGACAAAATAATAGGATACTGAAAGGGGAACTCCCGGGTTGGTAGGTGCCCAATATGCTACTGGAGATCAGTGGAGAAATAACTCCAGAAAGAATGAAGGGATGGAGCCAAAGCAAAAACAATACCCAGTTGTGGGTGTGACTGGTGATAGAAGCAAGGCCCGAGGCTGTAAAGAGCAATATTGCATAGGAACCTGGAATGTTAGGTCCATGAATCAAGGCAAATTGGAAGTGGTCAAACAAGAGATGGCAATAGTGAACGTCTACATTCTAGGAATCAGTGAACTAAAATGGACTGGAATGGGTGAATTTAACTCAGATGACCATTGTATCTACTACTGTGGGCAGGAATCCTTTAGAAGAAATGGAGTAGCCATCATGGTCAACAAAAGAGTCCAAAATGCAGTACTTGGATGCAATCTCATAATCGACAGAATGATCTGTTTGTTTCCAAGGCAAACCATTCAATATCATGGTAATCCAAGCCTATGCCCCAACCAGTAACGCTGAAGAAGCTGAGTTGAAAGGTTCCATGAAGACCTCCAAGACCTTTTAGAACTAACACCCCAAAAAGATGTCCTTTTCTTTATGGAGGACTGGAATGCAAAAGTGGGAAGTCAAGAAACACCTGGAGTAACAGGCAAATTTGGCCTTGGAGTATGGAATGAAACAGGGTAAAGGTTAATAGAGTTTTGCCAAGAGAACACACTGGTCATAGCAAACACCCTCTTCCAACAACACAAGAGAAGACTCTACACATGGACATCACCAGATGGTCAACACCAAAATCAGATTGATTATATTCTTTGTAGCCAAAGATGGAGAAGCTCTTACAGTCAGCAAAAACAAGACTAGAAGCTGACTGTGGCTCAGATCATGAACTCCTTATTGCCAAATTCAGACTTAAATTAAAGAAAGTGGGGAAAACCACTAGACCATTCAGGTATGACCTAATTCAAATCCCTTATGATTATACAGTGGAAGTGAGAAATAGATTTAAGGGACTGGATCTGATAGACAGAGTGCCTGATGAACTATGGATGGAGGTTCACGACATTGTACAGGAGACAGGGATCAAGACCATCCTCATGGAAAAGAAATGCAAAAAAGCAAAATGGCTTCATACCATACATCAGGTATTTTCCATGCTTATGTCCTTAGTGTGTTTTTACTCATACTTTTTAAATAAGTGAGTCTCAGCTCTGGTTTTTCCTGGAAGAGCTTTAAAAATCCCTATCCAGAACCTACTCTCAGAAATTCTGATTTAAATGACCCTGAGTGGTACTTAGAAACTAGGTTTTTCTACTTAGAAACTAGGTTTTTCTTAAAACCTTACAGATGATGTAATGACCAGCCAGTGTTTAGCATTATTACTTTGAATGAAACAACTCAATTCTATGAGAGCTCAGGTATTACAGATTGCATTTTCTTTATTGTGGCATTTCTGAGTAATATTTTATTTGTATTGAATAATTTGATATCACAGGTTCATCAATTTAATTTGACAAACATATCAAGCATTTACTTTGTGTTTAGTGTGGTGACAGACTCTCTGGGGAGGAAGAGATTGAGAACATGAATCAGTTATAGTTTCTTGCATCCAAGAGTTTAAACTATGATGCAAATGGGGAGTTTGTATGAATACAAATAAGTAGAATAACAAGTAGGTGAATGCCAAGAAGAACCTAAACTGCCGGGTAGGAAAATGGGGGTTCAAGGAGTAAGAAAATGGTATCTTCCTTCTGAGACTATTACCCTTTACGGATGGACTTTGCCAAAGCTATAACTTTTCAAGGAAGCGAGAAGTCACATTATTTTGTGTGAAAAGTCATTAGCATTGTGCTTTTGCTAACATGGTTATCACCCGGGTCTTGATTAAGCTCCCTCAAGCAGGATGCTAAGCAAACAATGTTAAGAATGAATCCAGCTGTAAGAAAACTTACATTATTTTTAGGAATCTTAACTGAAAATTGCTTTGTACCATCACTAGGCAATGCTTTTATTACTGTTTTTACTGCTGGCAAATTAGATTACGTATTGTAGGAATTATGCATAACTGCACTCTTTTTAATATTTGCTACTGTAATCATTTCTGTAATTATGATACGGAAGCTACTGCTGCAAGCTGTTCCAGTGGATGGCTATTTCACTGAGCCCTAATGATGATATCTGCTGAAAATTCTATCTGCAAAGACCCTGCCAGCAAGTGCCTCCCTGGTGATATGAAGCAGATAAGCCTTATCAGATGCTGTTAATGAGCTTGATTTATGATACTGGTGGTTCAGTCTGACACGCTATTTGGGGTTTCAGACATTTCCATTCCAGCCTTTGGTATGTCCTCCCTCACCCCTTGGGAAGAGAAAGAAACTTGTCAGAATTTGAAACCAACAGGCAGTGGAACATCACACTGTTCACAGACCACATTTTCTTTTAAAAACTATCTCCTAGGTGCAATGCCAAGTCATGGAATCCATGTCAAGAACAAGGTACATAAAACTGTTAATTGAATAATAAAAACTAATTATTAGTCAAGAAATGCCTTCTACATTAGCTCTGTAAGTTGCCTAAAACATCACGATTAATGGATCTATTACCTGTTTCCACAAAGTGGGGTGATGTCCCAACAGCTGCTGCTTGCTTGGTTTAGTCTGGAGCTCATTATCAGTTTTTATTCTTCCTGATTCATACTGTGGCCAGAAAATGTGTATGTAAACAGTGTATAAGCACATCCCAAGGGAAAAAAAAAATGAACCCAAACTAGAGTGACACATTAATGAAGAACATAGTAGCCCACAGTAGTGTGATCTGTGGGAGAATTTCCTTTTCCCCGAAACTGTCCTCCAAACACCCGCCTGAATACCATGGTGTCTGGAATTCTGGCCTATGAGCTATGGAAACAATTCTGTTTTCTCCAAGCACCTGTTGGAAAGTTCAAATATTACGGGAGAACGACACAGTAAGTTCTCACAGGTTTATGTAATTCTTTTGCCCTGAACTAAATGTCAACTTGGCCAAAGTGTAATGGACCACCTTCAAGCTGTACTGAACTCTTCCATGGTGAAGTGTCATAGTGAGAGGCTAGAGACTGTTCACAGGTGTTCAGGACTTGAATTGGTATTAGACCATTAAATGTGTACATTTTTCTTACAGCTCCAAGTTTTCATTATTGTACACAGCAAGAAACAGTTAGTCACTCAGTCAGGTCTGACTCTCTGTGACTCCATGGACTGTAGCCTACCAGGGCTCCCCAGTCCATGTTATTGTCCAGGCAAGAATACTGGAGTGAGTTGCCATTCCCTTCTCCAGGGGATCTTCCCAAGACAGGGGCTGAATCTGCATCTCCTGCATTGCAGGCAGATTCTTTACGGAGCCACAGGAAAGCACTTCAAGCTTTGAAATTCAACTCTTACTGCATGAAAGGATAGAGTAGGCTCATACAGAGGAGAAGACACTAGGAGAGGAGAAAAGAGAGATCTCTGAAGAAACACCTCACCACTGTCATAAAGGAGATGCTCATACGACTTTTATTTGCTGAGCAGTCATTCATCTGGGGTCATTAGAGCATGACTGACTATAGAATCTTCTGAGTTCAAAGAACGTTTTCCATATCACTTGTATAATAAGTTTGGTGGGGGCTGTACCACTTGTCTCTGCCAACACTTAAAAGTCCTTTAGATGAGACAGAAACAGCATAGGCACAAGGCAGTCACCTCCTGACAAGTCCTGCTGAAGTTTGATAAACTTTTTAAACTCTTGTCCATACTTCTTGCTACTTTTTCTCTCACCCCTCTTTCATTTGAATTAAGCTTCTGGTGTTTTCTGTTTTCTTCACCTAATTTCTGTTTTTCTTTCCTCTTCTATGTTCTCCGTATCTCTTTGTATACAGCTCTCTGGTTAATAAGTAGATCATGGTACCAAAATGAAAAGGTATGACATATTTTTTCTTAGTAACAAGTCTAAGGTTTAACTAAAGAGATAATTATGGAAAAATATTTTTTAAATTAGATGCAATTTCCACCATTCTCCCACTAGAACACCTTACTTTCTTTTTATGTTTCTCCACACATATACTCCTTCATTCACCTTTGGAAAATGCAGATGAGAGTATTGACCCAACTAAAAACAGAAATCATTGGAGGAATTCATTTGAACATTAACCTTCTAATGGTCACTTGTGGGCACCCAATTTATTAAGACTAGCAGTATTCTTCTAGCCCTCTTTATTTTGTATCACTGGAAAGTTTTGCTTTCTAACCACACTAAAAATTAAAAATATTTCATGAGTTAGATCACTTTAACAATGACATCATTCAAACAGTGTCACCTAGGTAATGGAATAATTGCCATAGCAACAAAGCCTTTATCTTTCAGTAGCTATAAAATTTTGACAGATGGGAGAGACTGATGGAAGATTTAAAGCAGGACATAAATATAACACATCTTAGTGGCCAAAGATATAGGGATATTTTACAAATTGCTATCTTTTTATACATATTAAATTGAATGTGAAGTATATATATTGCTATTTATTTCCAAGTTAATTTCACTCTTGACCGAAACAATATTCTGTTCATTGAAAAACTGAGATCAGATTATTAAATTGAGTGATATTAATAGAAGAATGTTTAAAAAATTACAAAATTTTTACAGTAGTAAAAGAAAGACTGCTACAGAATAATTGTTCTTATTAAACTAACTAAGTATCTGTAGTTTTTGCAGCTCTAACTGTCCCTGATAGGAAATTCTGTTAAACTATATTCTCCTTCATTTCTGACTTTACAACTTTAGTTTGACTTAAATGTTAAGCATGTTTGTGTCTGTGCATTTGTGGGCTTGTGTGTCTCTATGTTTGCCTTTCCTTCATAGTTAAAGAAGGTGAACTCAGAGCATTTTTACATAACACATTGTCATCATGTAGATAGTTCAAATCTGTCACCTAATTAAAGCAGAGATAAAACAAAAAGACACGTAGATATTTCTTGTTCCTCCACCAAAAATAAAACAAAACATGGATAATCAACTTAACTTCTCATTCTTGGTGTACTTATCTCTGCAGAATTTTTTACTAAAAGTGGGTATAAGTTATCTTTTACTGGACCATCCAGGCTTTAAAAAACACCTGCTTTGATGGCCAAAGATCTTCAGGGCTTTAGGGCAGATTTGAAGAAAAAGAGAAGGTTTATTTAATAATAATGTATTCCTTGGCATTTCCAGGAACTGAGAAGTTGAATAATAAAAGCATTTAGACTATTAAAATAATCATTTATTAATAAATAATATGTATGTCTATTAATAAATAATATGTATGTTTCCTCTCTCCATGGGATTCTCCAGGCAAGAATACTGGAGTGGGTTGCCATTTCCTTCTCCAGGGGATCTTCCTGACCCAGGAATCAAACCCATGTCTCTTGTATCTCCTGAATTGACAGATAGGTTCTTTACCAACTGTGCTACCTAGGAAGACTTAATATATATACATAAATAAATAATGTATAAATAATGTGTATATACATTTTCTTATGTTTATCTACTAAAAAACAAATTTTTACAATATCCCACCAAGGCCTTGAAAAAAAAATCAGCATTAGTATGTAATAATTTGATAATATTTGTAAATAGCACTCATTCCTTTTAAGATTTTTTTTGTCTTTTCCAGCTTACTGAAATCTATGTAATGACTTGAAAAGTTGATTATAAGATTCGCCATGATTTAAACCTAAGCAGAGAGACAAGTCTATATTACACACTTATTCTTAAACACAAAATAATGACACAAGATCTATTCCACTGGTCACAGCCCAAATCTACAAAGTGCCTTTATTTTTGGCCATTACAACTGATAGCAGATCCCATTCAAATCCTTAATAATGGAATTGTTCTGTGGAATAATGTGATTGTTTACATGTGTATGTGTGTGTGTATGTTTTTGTCAGATTTTTCTTTAGTTCTCTGGCAATCTTTACAAATTGTATTATAACTTCTTTGTCTGTTCAGGCAAATAAATTAAGGTTCATTTCACTCAGAAGCCAAAGCTCTCCCAAAAGAAGCCATGAGCAGATTGTAAAAACTGGTCAGACCTCAAGAGGTTACCAGTGAAATTAAAGAATGTTTCACTCCATGTTGACCTTGATGCAGGGCTATCAGAAGGACAAAGCATGAGCTTTAAAGTAATAGGAACATATTTTAATATTTGAACCACAACTTGCAGCTATAAGTCCCTGCTCTTTCAGCCAACAGTTTCTCATTAGAAAAATTAGAAAAATACCTACTTCTTGGGCTGTTTGAATATTACTTCATTTAAATGAATATTGAGAAGTACCTAGGAGAGTGCCTGGCACACAGTGGATATTCAGTAAATATTGACTCCTTTCACTTTTATCTTTATAATTTTACAATCCCTTGGTTCTAGCTATAATTAGTGTTAGAACTGAGGTGGCTTAAAGGAGGAAATGATCAATTTAAACTCAGTCTGAAATACACATCTCCAGGGCAGAGGGAAACAATGGAAGGCTAATGAACTAATATATGCTGGCAGCCCATGAGATGTGCAAATGAAATTCTCCCCAAGATCATTTCGTAGGTCAGTAGTGAAGAATTAGTTTCTTCTTGGTTTCAAGCAACCTTTCCTAAAGAAATTATGGAAGATTAAAAAAGATTCTTAGTTGCTGTGGATCAAGCTTTGGCAGAGCCATTACAAGTTCTGCTGCTTGGTTCACAAAAATTTATTGTGCCTGTAGATACTTAAAACACATTCAGTCAGTTCAGTTGCTCAGTCATGTCCGACTCTTTGCAACCCCATGGACTGCAGCACACCAGGCTTCCCTGTCCATCACCAACCCCCACAGGTTTCTCAAATTCATGTCAATCGAGTTGATGACGCCATCCAACAATCTCATCCCCTGTCATCCCCTTCTCCTACTGCCTTCAATCTTATGCAGCATCAGGGTCTTTGCCAATGAGTCCGTTCTTCACATTAGGTAGCCAAAGTATTGGAGTTTCAGCTTCAGAATCAGTCCTTCCAATGAGTATTCAGGACTGATTTCCTTTAGGATGGACTGGTTGGATCTCCTTGTAGTCCAAGGGACTTTCAAGAGTCTTCTCCAACACCACAGTTCAAAAACATCAGTTCTTTGGTGTTCAGCTTTCTTTATGGTCCAACTCTCACATCCATACAGAACTACTGGAAAAACCATAGCTTTCACTAGATGAACCTTTGTTGGCAAAGTAACATCTCTGCTTTTTAATATGCTGTCTAGGTTGGTCATAGCTTTTCTTCCAAAGAGCAAATATCTTTTAATTTCATGGCTGCAGTCACCATCTGCAGTGATTTTGGAGCCCAAGGAAATGAAGTCTGTTACTGTTTCCATTGTTTTCCCATCTATTTGCCATGAAATGATGAGACCAGATGCCATGATCTTAGTTTTCTGAATGTTGAATTTTAAGCCAACTTTTTCACTGTCTTCTTTCACTTTCATGAAGAGGCTCTTTAGTTCTTCTTTGCTTTCTGCCATAAGGGTGGTGTCATCTGCATATCTGAGGTTATTGATATTTCTCCCAGCAATCTTGATTACAGCTTCTGTTGGAATCAGTAGAATCAAGATGGCAGAGTAGAAGGATGTGCACTCATCTTCTCCTGTGAAAACTCCAAAATTACAACTCACTGCTGAACAACCATCAACAGGAGAATGTTGGATCCAACAACAACAAAAAAGAGATAGCCCACGTCCAAAGGCAAAGGAGAAGCCCCAGCAAGACAGTAGGAGGGGCAAAACTGGGTTTAGACTCAAACCCCATACCCACCAGAGATGCTCAGAGGGCTCAAACAAAACCTTGTATGCACCAGGAGACCCCACAGAGACTGAGCCAGACCTGCCTTTGAGTGTTTGAGTGTCTTGTGCAAAGGTACAGGTCAAAAGTGGCCTGCTGCAAGGGCAGGGGCTGTGGGTGCAGCAGACCTGGGTGTGGCATAAGCCCTTTTGGAGGAGGTCACCATTAACTCCACCGCAGAGCTGGCAGAAATTACAAAAGACTGGGGAAACAGACCCTTGGAGGGCACAAACAAAACCTTGTGCAAACCAGGATCCAGGAGAAAGGAGCAGTGACCCCACAAGAGACTGACCAAGACTTGTCCTGAAGGTCCAGGAGTCTCCGGCTGAGGCATGGGTCAGCGGTGGCCTGCTGCAGGGTCTGGGGCACTGAGTGTGGCATTGTATGCACCGAACCTTTTGAAGTAGGTCATTATCTTCATTACCTCCACAATAGTTTGGCCTCAGATCAAATAGCAGATCAAATAACAGAAAATTGAATTAAAGATTTACTGAGCATGGCCCCACCCATCAGGACAAGACTCAATTTCCCCTCAGTCAGTTTCTCATATTAGGAAGCTTCCATAAGCTTCTTATCCTTATCCATCAGAGGGTAGAAAAAATGAAAACTATAATCACAGAAAACTAATCAAACTGACTACATGGACCACAGCCTGGTCTAACTCAATGAAACCATGAGCCATGCTGTGTAGGGCCACCCAAGATAGATGGGTCATTGTGGAGAGTTCTGACTAAACGTTGTCCACTGGAGAAGGAAATAGCAAAACACTTTAGTATTCTTGCCTTGAGAATACCATGAACAGTATAAAAAGGGAAAAAGATAGGACACTGAAAGATGAACTTGTCAGGTCAGTAGGTGCCCAATATGCTACTGGAGAACAGTGGAGAAATAACCCCAGAAAGAATGAAGAGACAGAGCCAAAGGAAAAAACAACACTCAGTTGTGGACTTGACTGGTGATGGAAGTAAAGTCCAACGCTGTGAAGAACAATATTGCACAGGAACCTGGACTGTTAGGTCCATGAATAAAGGAAAATTCAGTTCAATTCAGTTCAGTCGCTCAGTCATGTCCGACTCTTTGTGACCCCATGAATCACAGGCCTCCCTGTCCATCACCAACTCCCAGAGTTCACTCAGACTCATGTCCATTGAGTCGGTGATGCCATCCAGCCATCTCATCCTCTGTCGTCCCCTTCTCCTCCTTCCCCCAGTCCCTCCCAGCATCAGAGTCTTTTCCAATGAGTTAACTCTTCACATGAGGTGGCCAAAGTACTGGAGTTTCAGCTTTAGCATCAGTCCTTCCAATGAACACCCAGGACTGATCTCCTTTAGAATGGACTGGTTGGATCTCCTTGCAGTCCAAGGGACTCTCAAGAGTCTTCTCCAACACCACAGTTCAAAAGCATCAATTGGAAGTAGTCAAATAGGAATGGCAGGAGTGAACATTGACATTTTAGGAATCAGTGAACTAAAATGTACTGGAATGAGTGAATTTAATTCAGATGACTATTGTATCTACTATTGTGGGCAAGAATCCCTTAGAAGAAATGGAATAGCCCTCACAGTCAACAAAAGAGTCTGAAATGCAGTACTTGGACACAATCTGACAAATGACAGAATGGTTTCTGTTTGTTTCCAAGGCAAACAATTCAATATCACAGTGATGCAACTCAGTGCCCCAACCAGTAATGCTTAAGGAGCTGAAATTGAAAGCTTCTATGAAGACCTATGAGACCTTCTAGAACTAACACCCAAGAAAGATGTCCTTTTCATCATAGGGGACTGAAATGCAAAAGTAGGAAGTCAAGAGATACCTGGAGTAACAGGCGAATTTGGCCTCAGAGTACAAAATGAAGCAGGGCAAAGGCTAACAGTTTTCCCTAGTGAACGCACTGGTCAGAGCAAACACCCTCTTCCAACAACACAAGAGAAGACTCTATACATGGTCATCACCAGATAGTCAATATCAAAATCAAATTGATTATATTCTTTGTAGCCAGAGATGGAGAAGCTCAATTCAGTCAGCAAAAACAAGACAAGGAGCTGACTGTGGCTCAGAACATGAGCTCCTTATTGCCAAATTCAGACTTAAATTGAAGAAAGTAGGGAAAACCACTAGACTATTCAGGTATGGCCTAAATCAAATCCCTTACAATTATACAGTGGAAGCGACAAATAGTTTCAAGGGATTAGATCTGATAGAGTGCCTGAAGAACTATGGACAGAGTTTGTGACATTGTACAGGAGGCAGTGATCAAAGACCATCCTCAAGAAAAAGAAATGAAAGAAGGCAAAATGGTTGTCTGAGGAGACCCTACAAATAGCTGAGAAAAGAGAAGCTAAAGGCAAAGGAGAAAAGGAAAGATATACCCATTTAAATGCAGAGTTCCAAAGAATAGCAAGGAGATAAAAAAAAACCTTCCTTGGTGATCAATGCAAAGAAATAGAGGAAAACAATAGAATGGGAAAGACTAGCAATCTCTTCAAGAAAATAGAGAGATACCAAGGGAACATTTAATGCAAAAATGGGCACAATAAAGAACAGGAAAGGTATGGACTTAACAGAAGCAGAAGATACTAAGAAGAGGTAGGTAGCAACAATACATAAAGAACTATACAAAAAAGATACGCATGACCCAGATAACCAGGATAATGTACTCATTCACGTAGTGCCAAACATCCTGGAATGTGAAGTCAAGTGGGCCTTAGGAAGCAGCACTACAAACAAAGCTAGTGCAGGTGATGGAATTCCAGTTGAGCTATTTCAAATCCTAAAAGATGATGCTGTGAAAGTGCTGCACTCAATATACCAGCAAATTTGGAAAACTCAGCAGTGGCCACAGGACTGGAAAAAGTCCGTTTTCATTCCAATCCCAAAGAAAGGCAGTCCAAAGAATGCTCAAACTACCGCACAATTGCACTCATTTCGCATGACAGCAAGGTAATGCTCCAAATTCTCCAAGCCAGGCTTCAACAGTATGTGAACCATGAACTTCCAGATGGTTCATCTGGAACTATTCACCCTGAGGATAAGCTGTATTTAATGTATTTAATGTAGTTCATCTGGAACTATTCACCCTGAGGAAAGCTGTATTTAATAAAGGCAGAGGAACTAGAGATCAAATGGCCAACATCTGTTGGATCACTGAAAAAGCAAGAGAGTTTCAGAGAAATATCTACTTCTGCTTTACTGAGTACGCCAAAGCCTTTGATGGTGTGGATCACAACAAACTGTAGAAAATTCTTAAAAGAGATGGGAATACCAGACCACCTTACCTGCCTAAGAAATCTGTGTACAGGTCAAGAAGCAACAGCTAGAACTGGACATGAAACAACAGACTGGTTCTAAAACACATTAGGTTTAAAATACAGTCAAACAACTCTAGGCAACTGAGAACATGTAAGTAGCATGAACTGTGTGTGAAGGATTGACCAATCCTTTAAGGGAATGAAGTCACGATCAGGAGTAATATATTTTTCTCAAAAGTGTAGAAAAGTTAATGTGCATTAATTTTTCTTCAAAATATAAATGGCTACTCAAGTCCACCTTGGATAATATTATTTTGATAAATTTTTAAAGGGAATAAAATCTGTAACATAAGATTGAATGACTAGCTTGTTTGTAAATGGGTTACGTTTCTGTCTGGGATGGTTAGTTTAGGACAGAAATTGTAAGGTGATACTAGTGTGACAACACCAGCATGACAGCACCAGATGCATCTGAATTAAGTCCTCTGAGTAAAAAATTGGTTAAGGGTCAGTTTAAAGAGACATTAATGTTTTGCATTTCCTCCCAAACAGACACAGCAAGATGGAAATGCTTCTACTGTGTCAGAAAGAATTTGCTCTTTGCAGACAGTAATTTGGAGAGGCCAGATCATGGAGCATCAGAGAAAAATGAGCCCCAGAAAGCAGTCATGCTGAGCTCATGGAGATTCTGAGCTCCAGAAAGTCTCCATATGACACAAAACTAAAGTGGGATTCTCTCTACCCTCAACCTGACATAAAGGAAGTAACACAGGTGAGATACACAAGTATTAAAAGTCTAATCAAGTTTAAACAACAAAAACAGAACCAAAATAATAAACCTCAGGATCATGTGGAAAAAACACAGGACTCTGCCCAGAATCTAAGCCATAGGCAATGTTTTCTTCCTGTTATGAATAATTTATTTAAAAAGTAAAGGAGAAGGTAATGTGATCCTAAAACAAGATTCTATTTCAGTTTTGTCTGAGACCTTGCATCCCTAGAGCAAGCCCTCTATCTAATAGCCAGGTGCTGGACCACCTAAGCAAGACTTGGAAAGGAAGTGATTAGAAAACGAGTTTGTCCTCCTTGACTCAACTTTCACCCTGAGGATATGTAAGAGAGATTTGAAATGCCAAGAAGGAGTTGTATTTTCAGAGAAAATTTCTCTCTGTAGTATTTCTCCTGTGGGAAATGGAAAGGGCCTGCTTAACAATTACCTTAAGAAGTCTGAAAGGAGCTCCAGGAAAACTCCTTAAAGAATGCTGGACTGCGTTTGCTGGACTTTTTAGGATGCTCACACTAGTGCCAGAATCATGTCAGTGCCTGAATAGCAAAACAGCAAACTGCATTAGAGAGTAGATCCATGTCCTTAGATGGTGAGTCAAAGGGGAATATTATCAGGACCAGAGGAGGACCTCACAGTAGGTACAGGCCTGGGGTCCTACTTCAGACTGATGAGATCTACAAGGAGGTTTTGGATTGCAGGAAATGCAGGGTTTGCTAGAGGACGTAAAAGTAACTGCTAGAAAACAAGACATATCAGCATTATTGTCTATGTAAGGGCAGGTTCCAAGTGAGGGGGCACCCAAAATGTGCCCCATAAAATTGCTTATGATTATACCCTACTGAATCTACTCTTTCAAAATAATTGTGTCATTTATAACGAGTGGCGAGATGACCTCCAGGTCTCTTTCATCTACAGGTGGGCCTGTAATCAGTCCCCTATCAGAGCAAGACTGGAGGACTATTATCTCAAGAAATATAATTACTACAGATCAGATCAGATCAGTCGCTCAGTCGTGTCCGACTCTTTGCGACCCCATGAACCACAGCACGCCAGGCCTCCCTATCCATCACCAGCTCTCAGAGGTCACCCAGACTCACATTCATCAAGTCAGTGATGCCATCCAGCCATCTCATCCTCTGTCATCCCCTTCTCCTCCTGCCCTCAATCCCTCCCAGCATCAGAGTCTTCTCCAATGAGTCAACTCTTCGCATGAGGTGGCCAAAGTACTGGAGTTTCAGCTTTAGCATCATTCCTTCCAAAGAAATCCCAGGGCTGATCTCCTTCAGAATGGACTGGTTGGATCTCCTTGCAGTCTAAGGGACTCTCAAGAGTCTTCTCCAACACCACAGTTCAAAAGCATCAATTCTTCGGCGCTCAGCCTTCTTCACAGTCCAGCTCTCACATCCATACATGACCACAGGAGAGACCATAGCCTTGACTAGGCGAACCTTTGTTGGCAAAGTGATGTCTCTGCTTTTGAATATCCTATCTAGGTTGGTCATAACTTTCCTTCCAAGGAGTAAGCGTCTTTTAATTTCATGGCTGCAGTCACCATCTGCAGTGATTTTGGAGCCCCCCAAAAGAAAGTCTGACACTGTTTCCACTGTTTCTCCATCTATTTCCCATGTAGTGATGGGACCAGATGCCATGATCTTCGTTTTCTGAATGTTGAGCTTTAAGCCAACCTTTTCACTCTCCACTTTCACTTTCATCAAGAGGCTTCTTAGTTCCTCTTCACTTTCTGCCATAAGGGTGGTGTCATCTGCATATCTGAGGTTATTGATATTTCTCCCAGCAATCTTGATTCCAGCTTGTGTTTCTTCCAGTCCAGCATTTCTCATGATGTACTCTGCATATAAGTTAAATAAACATGGTGACAATATACAGCCTTGACGTACTCCTTTTCCTATTTGGAACCAGTCTGTTGTTCCATGACCAGTTCTAACTGCTGCTTCCTGACCTGCATACAGATTTCTCAAGAGGCAGGTCAGGTGGTCTGGTATTCCCATCTCTCTCAGAATTTCCACAGTTTATTGTGATCCACACAGTCAAAGGCTTTGGCATAGTCAATAAAGCAGAAATAGATGTTTTTCTGGAACTCTCTTGCTTTTTCCATGATCCAGCGGATGTTGGCAATTTGATCTCTGGTTCCTCTGCCTTTTCTAAATCCAGCTTGAACATCAGGAAGTTCACAGTTCACATATTGCTGAAGCCTGGCTTGGAGAATTTTGAGCATTACTTTACTAGCGTGTGAGATGAGTGCAATTGTGCGGTAGTTTGAGCACTCTTTGGCATTGCCTTTCTTTGGGATTGGGATGAAAACTGACCTTTTCCAATCTTGTGGCCACTGCTGAGTTTTCCAAATTTGCTGGCATATTGAGTGTAGCACTTTCACAGCATCATCTTTCAGGATTTGGAATAGCTCCACTGGAATTCCATCACCTCCACTAGCTTTGTTCGTAGTGATGCTTTCTAAGGGCCACTTGACTTCACATTCCAGGATGTCTGGCTCTAGGTCAGTGATCACACCATCATGATTATCTGGGTCATGAAGATCTTTTTTGTACAGTTCTTCTGTGTATTCTTGCCACCTCTTCTTAATATCTTCTGCTTCCGTTAGGTCCATACCATTTCTGTCCTTTATCCAGCCCATTTTTGCATGAAGTGTTCCTTTGGTATCTCTGATTTTCTTGAAGAGATCCCTAGTCTTTCCCATTCTGTTGTTTTCCTCTATTTCTTTGCATTGATCGCTGAAGAAGGCTTTCTTATCTCTTCTTGCTATTCTTTGGAACTCTGCATTACTACAGAGATACTGCTTATTGATTCAGACATTTTGGATCTCTCAGTGATATTCCAGAGCCTGCAGAAGGCTCAGTTTAGTTCAGTCGCTCAGTCCTGTCCAGCTCTTTGTGACCCCATGGACTGCAGCACACCAGTCTTCCCTGTCCATCACCAACTCCCAGAGATTACTCAAACTCTTGCCCATTGAGTGGTGATGCCATCCAACCATCTCATCCTCTGTTGTGCCCTTTTCCTCCTGCCTTCAATCTTTCCCAGCATCAGGGTCTTTTCAAATGAGTCAGTTCTTTGCATCAGGTGGCCAAATTATTGGAGTTTCAGCTTCAGAATCAGTCCTTCCAATGAATATTCAGGGTTGATTTCCTTTAGGATGGACTGGTTGGATCTCCTTGTAGTCCAAGGGACTATCAAGAGTCTCTCCAAAACCACAGTTCAAAAGCATCAAATCTTCAGCACTCAGTTTTCTTTATAGTCCAACTCTCACATCCATACACGACTACTGGAAAGACCATAGCTTTGACTAGATGGGCCTTTGTTGGCAAAGTAATGTCTCTGCTTTTTAATATGCTGTCTAGGTTAGTCATAGCTTTTCTTCCAAGGAGCAAGCATGTTTTGATTTCATGGCTGCAGTCACCATCTACAGTGATTTTGGAACCCCAAAATATAAAGTCACTCACTGTTTCCATTGTTTCCCCACCTATTTGCCATGAAATGATGGGACTGGTTGCCATAATCTTAGTTTTCTGAATGTTGAGTTTTAAGCCAACTTTTTCACTCTCCTCTTTCACTTTCATCAAAAGGCTCTTTAGTTCTTCTTTGCTTTCTGCCATAAGGGTGATGTCATCAGCATATTTGATGTTAGGCTCACTCTCTGCTAGATTTCTCTGGTTAAAATCCTTGTTATGCACACCTTTTCCAATCTAAGTTTCAGTGCTTTGGTCTCATTCTTAGATATGAAGGGCAGGCAAGAATTATAGGCCATTTAAGGAAATCATTAGCATAAAGGACAGAGGAAAAACAAGCAATGTGACAGGAAATTTTTAAAAAGAAGTACAGTTTATATCATCAGAGATAAGAAGTTATACATAAAACAAAAGCAGGACAATGGACAAGTAGAGAAAAAGAAATAGCATATGTGAATATATGATGGGAACAATTTAACAGGTTGAGCACATTTTCAAGAAATTAGAACAAATATATGAAGAGATGAATAGCTAAAAGAGGGAGAGAAATATCAAAATTAGAGGTTTATTCCTCTAAGAGAGGAATAAGCTAGAGATTGGATTGAGTCAGAGATTCAATTGGATAGAGAAAAATAATATTTTCTGAAAAAGAGACGGAATAGAGAAAATTATAAGCTTAATAAATGGAAATATTTATTAGAATAAAGGAGCTTGGGTTTCTAGATTCAGAGGGTTCTCTAAGGGTCTAGAATCATTGTAACCACAGAACCAGCTCAAAACTGACCTTATCCTCTTTCTAATAAAATATTGAGTTGTCTTTCAGAGACAACAGTACAAAACCACAAGTCATATAACCAAAGCCAAGTACAGAGGAGAAAATTTTGACCTCAAACAACACCTAAAACCAAAGTATGGCCAAATTCCAACTGAAATCTGCCTGCCAGTGCTTCCAACACCAACCCTTCTTCCCTAACTCATAAAAGTTTGATCCAACCTTTGATCACGGAGAAAGACTTGAGCCATTTCATTTCCCCTGTGCTCTTGCTGATCAACCTTGCATAACAGTGTTTATTTTCTTAAAATCTAATACCATGGCATTGGCAAACACATGCTTCCAACAGCAAGCCCTTTGCTGGGTAGTGTCATGAATATAAATAAATAAATAGCACAAATATAATTCCCACTGAGAAACATCTTGAGTTTTAAAATTCTCATAAAGACTAAAATATTCTAGGTGGTAGAAAACACATTATAGAGGAAAAGAATTAAGATTTCCTGTGCCTTCAGAAATATCAGTGGTCACATCTGAAACTAGAATAGAACAAAGCCTTCAAAAACTTGAGTAAAAATTATTTCTTACTCAGAATTCTACATTTAATTAATCTGTAAACCAAAGTATAAGATACAATAAAGATGTTTTTCTCATTTGTGAGGTTAACATTTTATCTCCCTCACATCCTAGAAGTGATGTTCAAGAAATTAAAGTGAAAAAATAAAAGAATAAACCAAGAAGAAAAAAAATATAGGAACCTAATATACAGGGTCCCTAATGCACAACACTGGGAAAGGAAGATAACCCAGGATGTCAGCTGTACACTTGATCTAAAACCCAATCAAACGAGATAGGAACATGAGGATGGAAGACTCTAGAAGACATGATCTTCCCCCCAAAAAAGGGGTTTACTTGATGTTTGGCCATTATTAATAAATAAATTAAATAAATTCTAATTAATTAAACACATAAAACTTAAATAAATTTTACTTCCCTGAAGTTGATATAAGTTTGAGAGGATAGGAGAGGTGATATGAGTAAATAACTCTGGGAAGTTTGTGTAGATTAACTTAAAAAGTTAAAAATTGATAACTGAAGAAGTATCAATATATGCTTATTATTTATTTCAGAGATGGCTCTTGGGTTCCTAGAAGAGACATTCCTAAGTTGTAGAGGATTTACATCTCAAAGGGGCAAAAAATTTATAGTTGCAACTTTCTAAATAACTGTTCTAAGAGAAGGGAGGTCAGGGACCAACTATAAATAATAAATATTTCTAAATTATAGTCAAACTAAGGCTGTCTTGGTCACTGGAAATAGAAAGAGGAGACCTCCTTAATTATTTCTGAGGCTAACATGACTTTGAAACTAAAGCAGAAGAGAATAGTACTAACTAAAAATGAAAATTACATGCCAATATCACTCATGAATATTTATGCAAAACTGCTAAACAAAATATTAGCTACTATATATAGGAATGGGCTTCCCTTGTGGCTCAGCTGGTAAAGAATCCACCTGCAATGTGCAAGATGTGGTTTCGATCCCTGGGATGGGAAGATCCCCTGGAGAAAGGAACAGCTGCCCACTCCAGTATTCTTGCTTGGAGAATTCCATGGACTGTATAGCCCATGGGGTTACAAACAGCTGAACATGATGGAGTGACTTTCACTTTTATATATAGGAATACATTTTAAACTCTATGGATTTTATCCTGGAAATGAAAAGTTGAATTTAGATTTAAATATCTATTAATGTAATTTGCTATATAAATAGATTAAAGGAGAAGATACACATGATCATCTCAATAGTTGCCAACAAAACCTCTGAACAGAATTCAACACTAATTCACAAATAAAAAGAAAACAATAAGTTAGGAGAATACTGAGAAAAGTTTTCTTTTCATAATAAAGGGTATTTATAAATCCTAGTTATAACATAAACCTTGGAAGAATCAGCATTCCTCTTAATAGCAAGCATAAAATAAAGACACTTGCAATTATTACTTCTACTTCATAATGTGCTAGGTGTTCTTATCATCATATTCAAAGAAAGTGAAAGAAAAGAACACAACAATACAATTAAGAGGACTGTGGTCTAAAAAAAAAAGTAGAAACAAAAATTCCATTATTTGCAGATATCATGATTGCCTACACAGATAACCCCAAGAGAATGTACAGGCAAATGATTAGAATTAATGAGAAGTCACCAGGTATATAAGGTCTATATAAATAAATAAATGGTATTTCTATATACCAACAATAACAGTAAACGTAATTTGAAAAACATATATCACTGGTAGCTGCATCAAAAATAAAAAGTTATAAAAGTAGACATTGAAATATGTATAATATCATATATGAAGCCAGTGGCCAGTCCAGGTTTGATGCATGATACCGGATGCTTGGGGCTGGTGTACTGGGATGACCCAGAGGGATGGTATGGGGAGGGAGGAGGGAGGAGGGTTCAGGATGGGGAACACATGTATACCTGTAGCAGATTCATTTTGATATATGGCAAAACCAATACAATATTGTAAAGTTAAATAAAATAAAATAATTTTAAAAAAGAGTAAGTAGAAATAAAAATGCTCATGATTTTTAAGGAGAAAATTATAAAACTTTATTGAAACATGTTAGAAATGACTTACATAAAAAAGAAATATTATGTTCATTAACAATTTCAGTATCATAGACAGAGAAATTCTCATTAAAATACTCTATACATTCAATAAAAACCCAAAGAAATCCTGATGGGAATTTTAATGAGATTGGACAAGCTGATTATAAAATTAATATAGAAAAACAAAAAGTCAAGAATAATAAGATATTACTGAAGAATAGAATAAGATGACTTATTTTATAATAAATCTTATTTTAAACCTATTTTGGAGTTTCCCTGGTGGCTCAGTTGTAAAGAATCCATCTGTCAATGCAGGAGACTTCAGATTCCATCCCTGGGTCAGGAAGATTCCCTGGACAAGGAAATGGCAGTCCACTCCAGTATTCTTGCCTGGGAAATCCCAAGGAGAAGAGTCTGGCAGTTGACAGTCCATGGGGTCACTAGAGTAGGACATGACTTAGCAACTACACTTCAACAACACTGGGCAGAAGTGGCCAAACTATAGTACCTGTGCCATACTCAGGAGCTGATCAGAAGGAGCCCTGGGAGAGTGTGGCTTTGATCTGAACATGGCACTGAATCTGAACGTGTAGCAACTGGAGGTTGCTGTTGATGTGGGTTGTTGTGGAGATGCCCACATCCACAGAATACATTCCTGTGACAGGAGATTTGAGTGGTACATTTCTATGTTCACATAAAATATAATCCACTGAATTAAAAGGAGTTCAAGAACCTATACTGATATAATTATATAAATAGACAAATGGAGTAAGAAAAACTTTTTTTTTAATAGAACACCAATTGATAAATATAGGAAAAAATTCACAGTGGACATCAGCATAGTAAAAATTGATGATTCAGGCAAAAATCATCAACAGGTGCTAAAACTACTAAGTAATATTTAGATGAGGGGAGAGCATATACAAACAGATTCAAAGTTCAGTTCAGTTCAGTTGGTCAGTTGTATCCAACTCTTTGCAACCCCATGGACTGCAGCACACCAGGCTTCCCTGTCCATCACCAACTCCCACAGGTTTCTCAAATTCATGTCAATCAAGTTCATGATGCCATCAAACAATCTCATCCCCTGTCATCCCCTTCTCCTACTGCCTTCAATCTTACCCAGCATCAGGGTCTTTTCCACTGAGTCAGTTCTTCACATCAGGTGGCCAAAGTATTAGAGTTTCAGCTTCAGAATCAGTCCTTCCAATGAATATTCAGGACTGATTTCCTTTAGGATGGACTGGTTGGATCTTCTTGTAGTCCAAGGGACTCTCAAGAGTCTTCTCCCACACCACAGTTCAAAAACATCAGTTCTTTGGTGTTCAGCTTTCTTTATGGTCCAACTCTCACATCCATACATGACTACTGGAAAAACCATTGCTTTGACTAGGCAAACCTTTGTTGGCAAAGTAACGTCTCTGCTTTTTAATATGCTGTCTAGGTTTGTTACAGCTTTTCTTCCAAGGAGCAAGCGTCTTTTAATTTCATGGCTGCAGTCACCTTCTGCAGTGATTTTGGAGCCCAAGAAAATGAAGTCTGTCACTGTTTCCACTGTTTCCCCATCTACTTGCCATTAAATGATGAGATTAGATGCCATGATCTTTGTTTTCTGAATGTTGAGATTTAAGCCAACTTTTTCACTCTCCTCTTTCACTTTCATCAAGAGGCTCTTTAGTTCTTTGCCTTCTGCCCAAAAGGGTGGTGTCATCTGCGTATCTGAGTTTATTGATATTTCTCCAGGCAATCTTGATTCCAGCTTGTGCTTCATCGAGCCTGGCATTTTGCATGATGTACTCTGTATATAAGTTAAGTAAGCAGGGTGACAATATACAGCTTTGACATACTCCTTTTCCTATTTGGAACCAGTCTGTTGTTCCATGTCCCATTCTAACTGTTGCTTCTTGACCTGCATACAGATTTCTCAGCAGGCAGGTAAGGCGGTCTGCTATTACCAACTCTTTAAGAATTCTCCACAGTTTGCAGTGATCCACATGGTCAAAGGCTTTAGCACAGTCAATGAACAACAGATCCAACAGATGTTGGCAATTTGATCTCTGATTCCTCTGCCTTTTATAAATCAGATTCAAATATCTTTCCACAAAATACTAATTATGAAGAAAATAAATAGGAATTTTTCAGCAGAGTCACCTGGCAGATACTATCTTAACCAAGTAATCCAGGTTAACATCATGAGTTATGGGATAAAATGACCTCTACCCCATGAAATAATGCACTGAGAAGGAAACAACATCACTTCTGTTATTCCTGACCACAAAATTTATTAGCCTAAAATTGGTTACATAGAAACATCAGACAAACTCAGACATACTATAAAATAATTGGCCTTTGCTGTGAAAGTGCTGCACTCAATATGCCAGCAAATTTGGAAAACTCAGCAGTGGCCACAAGATTGGAAAAGGTCAGTTTTCATCCCAATCCCAAAGAAAGGCAACACCAAAGAGTGCTCAAACTACCGCACAATTGCACTCATCTCACACGCTAGTAAAGTAATGCTCAAAATTCTCCAAGCCAGGCTTCAGCAATATGTGAACCATGAACTTCCTGATGTTCAAGCTGGACTTAGAAAAGGCAGAGGAACCAGAGATCAAATTGCCAACATCCGCTGGATCATCGAAAAAGCAAGAGAGTTCCAGAAAAACATTTATTTCTGCTTTATTGACTATGCCAAAGCCTTTGACTGTGTAGATCACAATAAACTATGGAAAATTCTGAGAGAGATGGGAATACCAGACCACCTGATCTGCCTCTTGAGAAATCTGTATGCAGGTCAGGAAGCAGCAGTTAGAACTGGTCATGGAACAACAGACTGGTTCCAAATAGGAAAAGGAGTACGTCAAGGCTGCATATTGTCACCATGTTTATTTAACTTATATGCAGAGTACATCATGAGAAATGCTGGACTGGAGGAAACACAAGCTGGAATCAAGATTGCTGGGAGAAATATCAATAACCTCAGATATGCAGATGACACCACCCTTATGGCAGAAAGTGAAGAGGAACTAAAAAGCCTCTTGATGAAAGTGAAAGTGGAGAGTGAAAAGGTTGGCTTAAAGCTCAACATTCAGAAAACGAAGATCATGGCATCTGGTCCCATCACTACATGGGAAATAGATGGAGAAACAGTGGAAACAGTGTCAGACTTTATTTTGGGGGCTCCAAAATCACTGCAGATGGTGACTGCAGCCATGAAATTAAAAGATGCTTACTCCTTGGAAGGAAAGTTATGACCAACCTAGATAGCATATTCAAAAGCAGAGACATCACTTTGCCAACGAAGGTTCGCCTAGTCAAGGCTATGGTCTTTCCTGTGGTCATGTATGGATGTGAGAGCTGGACTGTGAAGAAGGCTGAGCGCCGAAGAGTTGATGCTTTTGAACTGTGGTGTTGGAGAAGACTCTTGAGAGTCCCTTGGACTGCAAGGAGATCCAACCAGTCCATTCTGAAGGAGATCAGCCCTGGGATTTCTTTGGAAGGAATGATGCTAAAGCTGAAACTCCAGTATTTTGGCCACCTCATGCGAAGAGTTGACTCATTGGAGAAGACTCTGATGCTGGGAGGGATTGAGGGCAGGAGGAGAAGGGGATGACAGAGGATGAGATGGCTGGATGGCATCACTGACTCGATGAATGTGAGTCTGAGTGACCTCTGAGAGCTGGTGATGGATAGGGAGGCCTGGCGTGCTGCAGTTCATGGGGTCGCAGAGAGTCAGACACGACTGAGTGACTGATCTGATCTGATCTGACTCTTCAAAAATATAAAAATCATAAAAGGGGAAAAAAACTGAGAAAATGTGCCAGATTATGTGAATGAAATAGACATAACAGCTAAATGCAATAAGTGATCCTGAATTGGATATTAGACAGAAACTTGGAGGGGCGGGTAAGGACTACAAAAGCCTACACAGACTACAAAAGCCGTTGTGGGAAAAAGTGGTGAAATTCAAAGCTTGCCAATTACACAATAGCTTGTATTCATGTCCATTCCCTAATTTTGATAGTTTTTTTCTGTGGTTAGAACAGAACCTGTCCTTGTTCTTAAAAATCACACACTGAAGTATTTAGGAATTGTACCATAATCTCAAATAGCTCAGAAAAGAAATCATATACATATATTACATAAGTTCAGTATAAGTTACTCCTTATTAGTGTTGGTGCTATTTACCACTTATATTAGATGAAACAATTCATTCCAAAGGACAATATTAACAATAAGAAATAATGACACACAATAAAGAGGGAAAAGATAAGTAATAGCCTCCCTCCCCCCGCAAAAAAAACTCAGTGAATTTTCACTAAAGACTACTCTGGGTACGTTGTCTAAACTAAAAGCTTAGAAATGATTTGCTAGACATCCTGGACAGGACTAAGGTTCCTGGCCACATGCAAAAGAAAAATTCATGTGGAGCTGAGTGCCAGGCGAGAAACCCAGCACAGTGAGTATAGGCTTCAGGAAACTCTTTGTTGGCCTGTATCCCTGACAGAAGAGAAGCATTTCAAAGGCTGGCTGAGACCAGAACAGCAGACTATGGCTGCCTTGTTCAGTTACATGTAAGTACAAGCCAAAGAGGATAATCCATGTGTCCTAGGCTAATTTCATACAAAACGGTAACTCCTAGCAGGTGCTCCTGCGCTTCCATGTTGACTCAGTGGTAAAGAATCCACCTGCCAACACAGGAGGTGCAGGTTCAATCCCTGGGTCAGGAAGATCCCCTGGAGGAGGAAATGGCAACCCACTCCAGTATTTTGGCCCCGGGACACCCCATGGACAGAGGGCCCTGGAAGGCTACAGTCCATGGGGTCACAGAGTCAAACACGACTGAGTTACTAAAACAACAACAAATCAAATACTCCTGGTAATGAACCAGCCAAGGACACTCAAGCATATGGTGGAGTTGGGGTGCAGGGGCGATGACTTGTACCAAATACCACTTGTAAGTCAATGTGAAAAGTAATGCTAACCCTCCAAAATTTGGTGGTTTCTAAGTCACAGGAGCATTTTGGCTAATTGACTGACTAAATCCTCCACATTTGTGATATATTTTAGCTATGTGTAGACACAACCTCTTCACAGTGTTATGCTTTTATTTGCTTTCAATGTATGTTAAAGCAGCAACAGGCACTGGGTCTAGTTTTACCTACAACCACAGGGTGTTAGATCTCAAGAGCCACCTGGCAAAGATTTGAGAAACCATAGCTCAGTAGCTGACAAATTGAACAAAATCTAAGTGGCTTACATAAAAATGTACAGATGGTTTCTCATTGATGCAGCTTATAAAATGTGCCTAGCTGTTGTTTAAAATATACATTTAAGAAACAAAACCTTAGGATTGCAAATTACCATAATTTTGATAGCCCATGTAGTAATTCTTAAACAGCACATATATTAATAGCTCAAGATCCTTGTTACTTCTCATTCTATTCAAAGTACCAGAAACATTTTTTCTCCTTGTAATAATAGAGATTTTTTAATATGTGAGAGTATTTTATGTGAACACTTGAAAAATTAACTTTCAATACACCTTTCAGCTCCCTCTGGATCACTTTTTCATAGGAAACAGTTTTTTTTATGCAATGTATACCAATAAATAGATTAATTTCTCCTTGTTGAAATAAATTTATTTCTATGCTTCTATCTTGCTAGTATAGTAATTTCATGTGAATAAAGAGCAAATCCCAAATGTACTCCCACCTTCGCAGGAAATGCTGAATAAATTAGAGGCACTGACATATGAACAAAACTCTGTGGTACAGCACATTATACTTAGATAATAATCAATCAAAGTTAAATTTAGAACCCAGAAATAAACTCATGCATCTATGGTCAATTAATTTATGACAAAGGAGCCAAGAATGTAAAATGGGGAAAGAATACTCTCTTCAAAAAGTGTTGTGAAGACTGGAGAGCCATGAGCCAAAGAAAGGAACTGGATTCCTAACTTGGAATGTACACAAAATCACCTCAAAATGAGTTCAAGAGTTGAATGTACATCCTGAAAATATAAAACTCCTAGAAGAAAATATAGAAGATAAGCTCCTCAACCTCAGTTTTGAGCAATAATTTTTTTGATTTGACACTAAAAGCAAAAGTAACAAAAGTAAAAATAAACAAGTTGAACTGCATCAAACTATGACACTTCTGCACAGAAAATAAAACCACTGACAAAATGAAAAGGCAACCTATGGATTGGGAGAAAATATTTCCCATTACCTATGTGTTAAGAAATTAATATCCGAAATATAGAAAGAACTCAATACAACTCAATAACAATAGAACCAAACGATCTGATTAAAAATGGGTAGAGTGTCTAGACACGAGCGACTTCACTTTTCACTTTCATGCATTGGAGAAGGAAATGGCAACCCACTCCAGTGTTCTTGACTGGAGAATCCCAGGGACAAGGGAGTCTGGTGGGCTGCCATCTATGGGGTCGCACAGAGTCGGACACGACTAAAGCAACTTAGCACCAGCAATAGCAGCAGAGTGTCTAGATAGGCATTTTTCCAAAGACATACAAATGTCCAACAGGTGCATTAAAAGGTGCTCAACATTCCTAATCAGCAGAAAATAAAAATCAAAACTTCTATGAAACATCATCTCACACTTTATGGAATGCCTGTTAACAAAGAGATGAAGACAAGTGTTGGTAACATTGAAGAGAAAAGGGAATTCTCGTGTGCGATTGGTAAGAATGTAAGTTGGTATAGCCATTATGGAAAACGATATGGAGGTTCCTAAAAAATTTAATAAAAGAACTACATGTATCAGCAATCCCACTTTTAGGTACATGTCCAAAGGAAATACAAAAGATATCAAAGTGATATCTGCACTCAAAGAGAAGTACTGCAGCATTTTCCATAATAGTCAAGATGCAGAAACAGCCTAAGTGTCTATCAGTGCATAAATGGATAAAGATGTTTTATATATATGATATAGTACTCACCCAAGAGAAAAAGTTATTCCTGCTATTTGTGACAGCATGAATGGACATTAAGGGCATTATGCTAACTGAAATAAGAGAGAGAGAAAGACAAATACCACATGATATCACTTATATGTAGAATCTTATTAAAAAGCCCAACAGAAACTAGAATGGTGATTACAAAGGGCTGGAGAATTGAGGGAAAGGGGAAATATTAGCTTATTTTAAGATGGAATAAATTCTGGGGATCTAATATTCAGCATGGTGACTAGTTATCAATATGTATTATATACTTGAAAGGTCCTAAAAGAGCAGATCTCAAATGTTCTTATCACAAAGAAATGGTAATTATGTGAAGAGACAGGTGATAGCTAATGCTATGATGGAAATCATTTTGCAGTATATAAGCATGTTATAAACGTCAAACTTATACAATATTATATGTCAATTATATCTTAACAAAGCCGGAAAAAGAAAAAAAATTGTACTTTGGGTGATATTTTTATAATACAGGGAATAATAGTAGTAACTTTTTTTTTTTTTTTACTTTTTAACAGAAAATTTTTAAAACCAGTAACTTTTTATTTAAAATGATCATGGACGGGTGAACCACAGTAATATGTTACTCAGCAATACACATACATGAAAAAAATTACAGTGCTTTATTATAGATTGAGACAGTTTTCTCTTCCAAACAGATTGAGACAGTTTTCAGTTCCAAACAGATTACAGTCTATTAAATTAAAATTTGGACTTCTTATTGTCAGGATCCCAGTACATGTTAGACCAATTAAAATAACTAATGAGAAAAAGGACCATTTGGGCATTTAGAATTAGGTCTATTATAAGGTTAATTACTTCTCATGTATTAGAAAATTTGAATTGGAAAAATGCAGGCTATTTCATAACATAGACATGTAACATAAAAGAGAAGTAACAAAAGAAAAAAAGAAATAATAATCAGTAGCTCAATGATGAAATTTATATCCTCAAAGAATTTTTGCATTTCCAAGTTATAGATTTCCCTGTCCCCAAGTATTCTAAGTATTTTAGAATGATATATGTTCTTTTCCAGTTACTTTCATAATTATAATCACATTTCATGCTCATTAAAGTGAGTTAGAGTCTTAAGGCAAATTTAAGATTTATGATGAAATGAGAAGACTAGAATGCCGTGGTGGAAAGGAAACTTTGACACCATTACTTAATTATTTCCTAGGCTATTTTTCTACCATTATCCAAATGAATGCAACAGTTGTAGGCAATGTTGGCAAAAGTTAAAACACTGAAATTAACAATCAAACAGGCCATTTTATACTGCTGATGTGCATTTGCTTGAGCTCCTTGGGATCAGGTACAAAGACTTAAATAGAACCATTTCTAGGAAGGAGAAGAGAGGGTTTGATTGTGACAGATGATATTGACCAATTCTCTACAGCTTAAAGTGCATAGCTGTACAGTTTTATTGCAATGTGCTTCCTGCCTCATCATTAGGATGAAGGTAAATTATTGCATCTTTTTTTTTTCAGAAAGCATGATTGGCCCTTGGCCAGTAAGCAAGGATCTTCCTCTTCTCTTTCATTGCCCTTTATCTCTTACTTTTCTTACAACCACCCATTACTTTTCTGACATAACTGGGATCTGATCTTATGTATTAGATGACAAGTTTTTGATGGCAAGAAAAGAATCTTTGCCATTCTGGTACCCACACAGTTGGGGAAGGAAATGGCAACTCACTCTAATATTCTTGCCTGGGAAATCCCACAGACAGAGGAGCCTGGTGGGCTACAGTCCACAGGGTCGCAAAAAAGTTGGACACGACTTAGCAACTAACAACAAGCTACATAGTACCTTGTGAAAAACAGGGCCTTGTGAAAAATGGCCATTAGTTAACAACTGTCCAGTGAAACTCTTTACAGGATGTGACCCCAAATTCTGACTCCATTCTGCCACATAGGCTGCATGGAGGAGGCCACATCAAGCTCTAGTCTGCCAGGGTCTGCACTGTCTCCATTCCCTGAGAGTAGCTCTTTCATAGTCAAATGCCAGGTCTTTGGAAATATCCCACAGATGTTCATATATCTGAGGTAGATAAGTGCCAGGGACTGAAAAAAGAAAATCCAGATAACAAAACTGGAGAAAATGATAGAGAGATGCTTGATTTGAGAAATGTCATAGCCCAAGTAGGAATAAAAAAAAAAAAAAAAAGATGGCAAAAAGACTAATAAAGGGATAAGCTCAGGGTGTCAGTAAATGGCAGGGAGGTTAAAAATCCTCACATGTTATGATAATATGGGGTGTGAGATTACTCTTGAATCTTCAGAAAAGAGGACTGGAGTTCCATGGTTTACTAGGTGCTCTAGGGGAAAAAAAAAAGATGTCGGTATAATTCTTTGGAATAGAATATAACTTATTAAGGGATAAAGCAGTGAAATACCAAGAAAGAAATGGAGTAGACAGCAGGCATATTTCCTGTAACACAGTGAAGGACGGTACAAAGTGTTATTTATAAAATGTTGTGTTTTCACACGGACAGGCATCACCACACATGAAGAAAAAATGGCATTTAATCCTGATAACTCAGCCCCTAAAAATGTAAATTGTAGAACTGCCATTTGGAAGTTCTGGTTCCAAACTAGGTAGTTGTGTTACTTACTGTTACATCTTGGTCTTCAACTAAAGGTCAGACATTCTTCATATACACTGAAGGCACAACAGAAAAGAGGGCCACTAGCTGCTTACATAAGCCCTCTCTCCTTCCCACTGGACTGACAGTAGATCATGCACCTCTAAAGCCTGTTTTACCTACTGTGGTGCCATATTATGTCCCACAATTGGAATGGTCCCTTCTTTCTTAATTTTTCATAACTGCAAATTGTAATTTCTCCTTGCAATCTTTTTGTTGTTTCTGTTCAGTCGCCCAGTCGTGTCTGACTCTTTGTGACCCCGTGGACTGCAGCACACCAGGCCTCCCTGTCCCTCTCTGTCTCCCGGAGTTTGCCCAAGTTCATGGTCACTGCATTGGTGATGCCATCCAGCCATCTCATCCTCTGACACCCTTTTCTCTTTCTGCCTTCAATCTTTCCCAGTATCAGGGACTTTTCCAATGAGTCAGCTGTTCATGTCAGGTGACCAAAATACTAGAGCTTCAGCTTTAGCATCAGTCCTTCCAATGAGTATTCAGGGTTGATTTCTCTTAAGATTGACTGGTATGATCTCCTTGCTGTCCAAGGGACTCTGAGGAGTCTTCTCCAGCACATTTCAAAGGCATTAATTCTTCAGTGTTCTGCCTTCTTTACAGTCCATCTCTCACAACCATACATGACCATTGGGAAGACCATAGCCTTGACTATAAGGACCTTTGTCAGCAGAGTGATGTCTCTGCTTTCAACACACTATGTTTGTCATCACTTTCCTGCCAAGGAGCAATCGTCTTCTGATTTTATGGCTGCACTCACCGTCCACAGTGATTTTAAAGCCCAAGAAGAGGAAATATGTCACTACGTCCACCTTTTCCCCTTCTGTGTGTCATGCAGTAATGGGGGTGGATGCCATGATCTTAATTTTGGGGTTTTTTAAAAAAAATATTCAGTCTTAAACCAGCTATTTCAGTCTCCTCCTTCACCCTCATCAAGAGGCTTTTTAGTTCCTCTTTACTTTCTGCCATTAGAGTGGTATCATCCATATATTTGGGGTTGCTGATGTTTCTCCCGCCTATGGCACCCTACCCCAGTACTCTTGCCTGGAAAATACCATGGATGGAAGAGCCTGGTAGGCTGCAGTCCATGGGGTCGCTAAGAGTTAGACATGACTGAGCGACTTCACTTTCACTTTTCACTTTCATGCATTGGAGAAGGAAATGGCAACCCACTCCAGTGTTCTTGCCTGGAGAATCCCAGGGACGGGGGAGCCTGGTGGGCTTCCGTCTATGGGGCTGCACAGAGTTGGACACGACTGAAGTGACTTAGCAGCAGCAGCAGCATCTTGATTCCAGCTTGTAACTCATCCAGTCCTGTATTTCACGTGATGTGCTCAGCATATAGGTTAAACAAACAGGGTGACAGCAGATGGCAATTTTTTTTATCTTTAAGTAAATTTTTCTTGAATCCATTCCTCATTAAATTTCCCAGGTGGCCACTAGTGGTAAAGAACCCGCCTGCTAATGCAGGAGACATAATAGACATGGGTTCTATCCCTAGGTCAGGAAGATCCCCTGGAGAAGGAAAGGGCAACCCTCTCCAGTGGGATTCTCCAGGCCTAGATAATTCCATTAACAGAGGAGCCTGGTTGGCTACAGTCCATGGGGTCACAAAGAGTCATGACTGAAGCAATTTAGCACACGTTCCTTGTATCATTGCCGTTTATCAATGAAGTTTAACTTTACATTGAAGTAACTGTCACTTTACAGTAGATCTCAAGCTCTTTAAGGTTTAAATTGGCTGTACCTTCTAATTCATATGCACATAGGCATTACAATATCAATAGCCATCCTGCTGAAGAATTGATAAACAAGTCATTTTAAACATTTCATTGCTAAGAGAATACTTATGAGACTTGATTGTCAAGAAATCACTTTCTAGCCATAACTTTTTGCATACATAGTAGTCAGCCAAGATTTGATGGCTGCTTAATAGAGAGACTGGAGACCTTTGGATTTGGAGATGTGATAGGCCAGAGCTTATGCTACCAATAATCTCTGGTAGATTCACTAGGAATAGAAGCAAGCGGGTAATATATAATCTTGTGTCTGCTTCTCTTCAGCACTGATTGAATGGTCACATCATGCACACAGTTAAACTGAACCCTTGAGGAAAAGTGACTGTATGATTTTAAGAAGTCTTTATCTAAACAGAAAATTCAATGTTTGTGTGTATGTTTTTTCCAAACAATGTAGGTATCAGCAAGCGACTCACCTTCTTCTTTCCCACTGGCAAAATAGAGATTTCCGGTAATCAGCTCAATTTGTTAATCTGAGGATGCAACAAAGAAATCTAAAGTAATGGGTTTTTTTGTAATGTGTGTGATAAAGTATTTAATAGAATAGCTGCTATTGTTGTTCTTATCATTGATTTGTAATTTCTGTTATTGTTATTACCACAATTATCATTAACTTGGACTTTCTATAGAGATATCTATAAACTTCTCTAAATACCAAGAATTTGTGGGGCCATATTAAGAAAATTAAACACTGAAAAGAGCTGATTATTGGCCTTTAAGCAGTTTTAACTACAGTCTTAGTACTTATGTTAGATACAAACAAATTCAACTGCTCTAGATATGATAGATATTGCTCTGGTTATATGGAGATAAATGAAGATTAACCAAATGAGAAAAGCAAAAACTTTTTATTCAGAGTTGGCCACAGCCAGGAAGTTAGTCACCATCACTGAAGGCAGGCAGAGGAATGGGAAAGCTTTACAGTGGTAAAATGGAAGCCTTCAGGTACGCCCTGATTGGAGGCTGTTGGTAAGGAGAAGCTGTAGGTACACCACCCTGAAGTTGGGCATCCCATGTGATTGGATAGGGTACATTGCTGGGCTTTCTCTGCTTGGCTCTAAGTCCAAAGTGGGGATAAATATTTAGGAAGTTGTCAAGTCAGAGATACTTGGGTTAACTGTTATAGGGGCTATAGTTTGGCTTCCTGGATTCCTGCCAGCGATAGTAATCTGACCTCCTACAAATTTGATTTATAGCAAGATGGCTTCCAGTTGGTTTCCTGTATAGCCTGTTTCAATCTGTGGGTCAGAGTTCTGCTTTTATATACAGTCTGCTGCTACTGCTAAGTCGCTTCAGTTGTGTCCGACTCTGTGTGACCCCAGAGACGGCAGCCCACCAGGCTCCCCCGTCCCTGGGATTCTCCAGGCAAGAACACTGGAGTGGGTTGCCATTTCCTTCTCCAAGGCATGAAAGTGAAAAGTGAAAGTGAAGTCCTTCAGTCGTGTCCGACTCTGAGCGACCCCATGGACTGCAGCCTACCAGGCTCTTCCATCCATGGGATTTTCCAGGCAAGAGTACTGGAGTGGGGTGCCATTACCTTCTCCGATATATACAGTCTAGTCATTGTCTATTTGCATATTCAGTTTCCCAATTAAAAGCACTGGGTCTGGAGCTGGAATATGCATCTTACTAAATGTGTTGCCTGCCTTGGGCAGTGGGTGAATCTCTGTGTGACTCAGCCCCCTAACTTATCAAATGGAATTAGAATAGTCATTAATTTAAAGGATTTTAAGGTAATTAAGTGAATTAATATATGTAAAGTACTTAAAACAGTGCCTAGCTTATAATAAGTATTAGAATTTTTTCTTATATGTTCCATAGAATAAAAGAAATTCTGTTGGATATGATTCATTGGGTGTTACATTAAATTATAAGAATTACAACATTTTATACCAATGCAAATTCTACTTTTATTTAAGCTACTGTATTATTTATAGGAAATTCACACTAAGGAGCAAAGGTATATCGTTGGAAGCTATATTGATTCTCAATTCTTCACTATTTTTTGCCATGTGATTTTGCAGTATACTTCAGTGCATAAAGTATATTTCACTACCCTATCCATAGTAAACTTGGTCATGCAACTTGCTTTTGTTAAAGAAATATTTGTGGACACTATGTGAGTAGAAGTCTTAAATGTGTGCACAATTTGGCTTGATCTCATGTGTTCCTCTGATTGTCATTAAAAAAAAAAGTATGTTTCAGAAAACTACTGTTCCTTTAGCCTGAGCCCCAGAAAGAGTTCAGTGAGGCAGATCTAAATTCATCTAGAGCCTAGAGCCAAGCCCTGCTGCTGCTGCTGCTAAGTCACTTCAGTCGTCTCCAACTCTATGCGACCCCATAGATGGCAGCCCATCAGGCTCCTCCATCCCTGGGCCCTGAAGAAGAGCACCTTAGCTATTCTTCAGATCTGTGAGTCAGAAAAATAAATCCTTATTGTTATAATTCAATGGGTTTCAGAGAGTAGTTTGCTATGTAGCATTATCACAATAATAACAGGCTACTGGAGAAAAATAATAGGTTAAATCTTTCACTCACAATTTTGTCATTGCTGGATAAAATAAGTTGTTTATTTTTTTTAATGAGGGGAATCTGGAAAAGCTGAGAGAATAGTTACATTTTGGTATGGTAGAAGTGATTGGGAAAGATCAGGAAGCATTGCCAGAGCGGAATTCTGTTTACTGGGGATGGTAGAGGATTGAGACATTTGAGGACATTAGATTTTTAGAAGGAGGAGTTACACTGAGAGCGAGATTCAGCAGAAGCAGACAAGGGGAGGTAGTGACTATTTCACTTCATTGTTCTGAATAGGAAAAATCAAAGAGTTAATTTGCCTCTCCAAGGTGAATACTTCCTAATGGCCAGGAGAAACCTGTACTTAGAAATAAAAATTATTTACAAATAATAATAATCAGTCAGAAAATATACACTTTTGAAAAAAAATCTCAAATAATTTCCTGGGAGGAATTCAACCAACTGAACCATGCTGCCTGTTAGCATTTGATATTTATGAGTACACAAAAGCATGGTCTTTAGAAATACTGTATGTATTTGAACTGCTTTTGCAGTTCCAGCATCAGATTAAAATTTAATTCTATGCAACTCCTGATGATTTTGTTTAGGTGACGGTCTTTGCAGTGAATTAAGTCAACACGGTGTAGCAAAGCCCTTCTTGTGATTTTGTGAGTCACATGTAGGTAAAGCTCCTGAGTGAAACACTGGAATATATGCAAGCAGAAACATTATTTTCCTGGCAATGCAGAACCACTGTCATATGCTCCAAACCAGGCGAGGTGTGCAGTATTATTCATAATTATCTTTAATCAGAAATCTGTGGTTTCAAGTGGTGAGCACATTTACTCAAGTAGGTGGGCTTGGCTGTACTCCCACCAATTGTAATGCAGTATGTTTCTCTTAACCATTATTTATATTTGGTGAAGCAATAAGCTCAGTGGATTTACTGTCAGCATATTGTAGGGCTTAAAATGAAATCTGCATTGTTCTAATTACTCATCAGTTTACTTCAGGAACAAAGGGACATTAATGAAAGTGAGAAAATTGTCAAAGTAAACGAAATATGAATTAGTCACATTTATCAATATTCAAACACCAATAATGGGTTTATAAAATTTTTAAATTTTTGATGATTTTTAAAGGTAGAAAATTATCCCAATTTGTTCTGAATGTGTTTAATAACAATCATAGATGAGTATTTTTAAGTTTATTGTCCTTTTAAAATTTAAGTGAATTCATTGGTCATATTTGTTTTTATTTATAAAGTATCATTTTCACTTGCTTATTGATTTCTAGAAGTTATTTTCCTTTCAGTTCAGTTCAGTTGCTCAATCGTGTCCGATTCTTTGTGACCCCATGAATCACAGCATGCCAGGCCTTCCTGTCCATCACTAACTCCCGGAGTTCACCCAGACTCACGTCCATCAAGTCAGTGATGCCATCCAGCCATCTCATCCTCTGTCGTCCCCTTCTCCTCCTGCCCCCAATCCCTCCCAGCATCAGAGTCTTCTCCAATGAGTCAACTCTTCGCATGAGGTGGCCAAAGTACTGGAGTTTCAGCTTTAGCATCATTCCTTCCAAAGAAATCCCAGGGCTGATCTTCAAAATGGACTGGTTGGATCTCCTCGCAATCCAAGGGACTCTCAAGAGTCTTCTCCAACACCACAGTTCAAAAGCATCAATTCTTCTGCACTCAGCCTTCTTCACAGTCCAACTCTCACATCCATACATGACCACAGGAAAAACCATAGCCTTGAATAGATGGAAACTTTGTTGGCAAAGTAATGTCTCTGCTTTTGAATATGTGATCTAGGTTGGTCATAACTTTCCTTCCAAGGAGTAAGCGTCTTTTAATTTCATGGCTGTAGTCACCATCTGCAGTGATTTTGGAGCCCCCAAAAATAAAGTTTGACACTGTTTCCACTGTTTCCCCATCTATTTCCCATGAAGTGATGGGACCAGATGCCATGATCTTTGTTTTCTGAATGTTGAGCTTTAAGCCAACTTTTTCACTCTCCACTTTCTCTTTCATCAAGAGGCATTTTAGTTCCTCTTCACTTTCTGCCATAAGGGTGGTGTCATCTGCATATCTGAGGTTATTGATATTTCTCCCGGCAATCTTGATTGCAGCTCATGTTTCCTCCAGTCCAGCCTTTCTCATGAGGTACTCTGCATTTAAGTTAAATAAGCAAGGTGAAAATATACAGCCTTGACGTACTCCTTTTCCTCTTTGGAACCAGTCTGCTGTTCCATGTCCAGTTCTAACTGTTTCTTCCTGACCTGCATACAGACTTCTCAAGAGGCAGGTCAGGTGGTCTGGTATTCCCATCTCTTTCAGAATTTTCCAGTTTATTGTGATCTACACAGTCAAAGGCTTTGGCATAGTCAATAAAGCAGAAATAGATGTTTTTCTGGAACTCTCTTGCTTTTTCCATGATCCAGTGGATGTTGGCAATTTGATCTCTGGTTCCTCTGCCTTTTCTAAAACCAGCTTGAACATCAGGAAGTTCACATTTCACATACTGGTGAAGCCTAGCTTGGAGAATTTTGAGCACTACTTTACTAGCGTGTGAGAGGAGTGCAATTGTGCAGTAGTTTGAGCACTCTTTGGCATTGCCTTTCTTTCGGATTGGAATGAAAACTGACCTTTTCCAGTCCTGTGGCCACTGCTGAGTTTTCCAAATAGGAAGGAAGACAGGAAGGAGAAAGGAAAAAAAAAAACAAGAGTACATTTTCCACATACAGTATCTTACCATGAGCTGGTATGTAAAATCATTCCAGTTTGAAAAAATGTTTGGATTGTTTGTTATTTGGAAATGCAGTTCTAGGTGCTGCAGGATAAAGGTAGGAAGAAAAAGTCAGAGAACCAAAGAACCCAGCAAGGAAGGTGAGAATTTGTTATTTCTTGCATTAAAAGGGCTGGGCCTCAGGATGCCTGAGAATTTTATATTTTCTTGAGTAACTGTTTTAATAATTTGGCATATTCCTTTTAAACAGAAAGAACGCACTTTTCTTTGTGATGGACTGTATTATTGTTCAAATTATCCTCTGCCTCTCCCTGGGGTAGTGGAAACTTTTTCCCATTGGGCTTGACCCTGTAACCTGTACATTCCATGTGACCTGCACTCGGAAATGTTTAAGAAGGTGCTAGAAGCCTGGGCCCCACAGTGAGAGTATGGTGTAGTTCAGCCACGCTGACCCATGAAGGACATGGGATCTGAATGAAAAACATGCCTTTTTGGATTTGGGGCATTTTTTTTATAACAACATACTTTAAGCTAGCTAGAATTTATTTCCCATCCAGATTATATGGAGCAATGAATACTGTTGCTTCTTTATGGGTAGGGGGTAATTCTGAAATATAACATTCAATAGGATGGTAGATAAGATTACGAGAGTCCTTAAAGCCAGTTAAAAGAATTTTTAATTTATCTTGTAAGTAATGAAGAGCCTGCAAGTTTTATAAACAAAGACAGTGGATCTTCCATTTGGAACCAGAGTTGATTAGGAATGATAATGGGAGCAGTTGTGAGAGATTATTCATTGCAATAATACCCAGGAACTCTGCGAAGGCTAATTTAGGGTGGTGGCAACAGAAAAAAAAAAAAGCAGCAAGAGCAAGTAGAAAAACAAAAATGGAATATTAGTCATTTTCATTTGGCTTTATGCATTCAATAGAAGTTTTAGCTTAATAAAAATTCTGAAAATTTCCCACATTGGATCTTTCAGACACAATGTCTACCATCTGGGGTGTTTCTTTAAAAACATCTGGATAGTGATTAAATATCATGACTTCCAAGTAAATGTCTAGCATAGTATATACACAACCCTGGTGTAGAATTGCAATAAATTTCAAAACAGAATAAAGTGAACAATTCCCAGGAATACTTAGAATTATTAAATTAAATAACTACAAATCTCATATTTTTCCTTTAAGCCAGATGTGGTGCTATATATGTGTTCATTATGATATCTAATCATAATGTGCTTTGAGAAAAATTGTTGTTTCTTTTCCCTTAGCTTAAACAATAGTCATGCTTTTTTTTTTTTTTTTCCTGCCCTGGTGTTTGATCTTGTTAGAAATTTGTTGAGAACAGAGAGTCAGGCTTTAGAACTTGTATTCTGCTGTGATTCCTAATTTCTTTCCTTCCCTCCTTTGCTTCTCCTCTTTTTCTCTCCCTCTCTTCTACAGCTGTTAGCTGACAACTCACCATGTGTCATACACAACACAGGTATTAGGGATACATCAGTGAACAGAACAAAGTATCAGCTCTCTTGCAGTTTCCACTATGCTGAGGAAGGAAAAAATACATACATAAGTATGTAACATAATGGCAGACAGTCTAAAAAAGAAAAAATAAAGCAAAAAAGTAGGGGTAAAGTAGTATTTTAGAGGTCTTTCCAGGTAGCTCAGTGGTAAAGAATCCATCTGATAATGTAGGAGATGCAAGAGATTGGCACTGATCCCTGGGTTGGGAAGATCTCCTGGAGAAGGGAATGGCAACCCACTCCATTATTCTTGCTTGGAGAATCCCATGGACAGAGGAGCCTGGCAGGCTACAGTCCATGGGGTCGCAAAGAGTCAGACACAACTGAACAAGTCTGCACTACTTTAGAGGGGATACTGAATGAATTTCACTTTGTATATCATTTGAACAGAGACTTAAATGACGTAAGGAAATGTCAAGCAAATGCACGAGGGCAAACTGGCTCAGGCAGAAATAACAGCAGTTCAAAGGCCCTGAGGTCAGAGTGTGCATCACAAGTTTGAAGAATCAAGGAAGCCATTGCACCTGAAGAAAGATGCATAAGTGTGAGACTGGAGAAACAACGGTTGAGATCATAAAACCGCTGATGGCCAACGGGAATTTGCTGTATGACTCAGGGAACTCAAACCTGTGCTCGGTAACAACCTAGAGGGGTGGGATGGGGAGAAAGGCGGGAGAGATGTTCAAGCGGGAGGGGACATGAGTAAACCTACAGCTGATTCATGCTGTTTGGTAGAAACCAACATCATACTGTAAGGCAATTATCCTTCAATTAAAAAGAAATTGAGAGAGAGAGGAAAAAAAAAAAAAAAAACAGCTTGTAGGATGTGGCAAGGGCCTGGATTTTCTTCTAAGTGTGATGAGAAACTGATACACGGTTCTGAGCAGGGGATAACACCTGACATGTTTTAAATGCTAGATGTGTGGCCCTGGAGCCAGATGCCTGTGTATGAATTTCCAGTCCTAGGACATTTGTCAAGTTATTTAATTGCTCCAGGTCTGTTTCTTCACGTGTGCTGCTGCTGCTGCTGCTGCTAAGTCACTTCAGTGTTGTCTGACTCTGTGCGACCCCATAGATGGCAGCCCACCAGGCTCCCCCATCCCTGGATAGAAAGGTGTTAATTATTGTAATTATACAGGGATGTTGTGAAGATTTTACAAAAGGTGATTCAGGTAAAGCTTTCAGCATGATGCCTCATACATACTAAATGCTCAATAGTCTTTACAGTTTTTTAAATTAATACTGTTGCATATCACCACTACTATTATGTAAGCCTATTGAAAGCCTCACAAGAGAAGACAACAACCATGCCAAAGTATGAAGTGATGGAAAGTATGGAGAGGACAGAGAAACTGATGGATTATATAAAACATCATTTAGTTCCTGAAGTAATAATTTCAAAAATGGGCAAGGGCAATAGACAAATTAAAAAATAGTTTTTTGCATCTGGTTTTACATATATTACTCTTGCTTATCTTTTTCCTATAAGCTGTAATAATGCAAAAACCAAGCGGAGTAATATGTGATCTTTGATATAACCTCTATAACACATTTAGTAGTCTTGTCTAATTTACTGCAGAAGTGTTAAAAACAGGAATATGTGTGAAGCAATTAACCAAAAATATGTAATTACTTGCCCTTCCATGACCCTGAAGTTAGAGTACTGAATGCTATTTTAGTTAGATCTGTTTCTCTCACTTTATTTGTTAAAACTTTTTATCAAAATAAATTTTATGATATATAGTCACTGTCAGTGAATTATGAAAATAGAATTTTCTTTATAGTTACAGTTGATAAAGACAGTTTTATTTATTGCATTTTTAGTTCAGATTCTAACATTTATTTTATGTTTAAAACCATAGATCAGCCAAGAGTAATAAATCTAGAGAATGCATACTACCACTGAATAATTTAGTAGGCTGAAAGCCTTACTTCATTTTCCTATGAAGGCCAGTTAGAAAAATTGGAATTCTTTTTTAGCTGTGTTGTACATTATTATGATAGTGTCTGGAGCCAGACTTGGAGGGTAGGTTGTCCATATGAGTTTTATACCAAAGTAAAATGAAAGTAATTTCAAGTCAGCTCATAATGCTTTTAAATATTAGAGTTTGAGGACTTGGATTCAGGGCCGCAGGTGGGCAAAGAAGGGAAAGTGCAACTTAGAGAAGCAGTGATATGAAAGCCTATTAGCTAAAATTAGTTTATAATAGGTTGAAGTTTTCATAACAGAAGTCATCAGGCTGGCCCATCATGTAGCCATTTTAGATGACCATTTGAAACGTAGGAAGAGCATGATCTCAGCCAGAGAATACTACTAAAGAGGAACCAGCCCTAAATGGAAACCACATGAACAGTGCCTAAGTTAGTCAGAGTATGTCAGCATTTGATCAAAGATGTCTTTCATTACAGTATTATTGCAATTATCTTTTAGCATTTATATTATAAGCATACCAAGGGAGGTCTATATTTCCTATTTTCTTTACATTTTGAGATTTATACATTAGGAAAATAGAACTTTCAAGTCTAACAATATATGTGCATATCTAGACTCACTATCTTTGAATATACATTCTTTTACCAAGCCTTTTCCTTCAAGCCAAAAGTAGTTGAAAGGTAGTAGGATTCAAATCTTACTCATTCCAGTATCTGAAAGATCTCTTCTATTGAAATCAGCCCAGTTCTGTTTAATTATAAGTACTAAAGACAAGGACGCTTACTCCTTGGAAGGAAAGTTATGACCAACCTAGATAGCATATTGAAAAGCAGAGACATTACTTTGCCAACAAAGGTCCGTCTAGTCAAGGCTATGGTTTTGCCAGTGGTCATGTATGGATGTAAGAGTTGGACTGTGAAGAAGGCTGAGCGGGGAAGAATTGATGTTTTTGAACTGTGGTGTTGGAGAAGACTCTTGAGAGTCCCTTGTAGTCCAAGGAGATCCAACCAGTCCATTCTGAGAGATCAGCCCTGGGATTTCTTTGGAAGGAATGATGCTAAAGCTGAAACTCCAGTACTTTGGCCACCTCATGCAAAGAGCTGACTAATTGGAAAAGACTCTGATGCTGGGAGGGATTGGCAGCAGGAGGAGAAGGGGACGACAGAGGATGAGATGGCTGGATGGCATCACTGACTCGATGGACGTGAGTCTGAGTGAACTCCGGGAGTTGGTGATGGACAGGGAGACCTGGCGTGCTGTGATTCATGGGGTCGCAAAGAGTCGGACACAACTGAGCAACTGAACTGAACTGAACTGAAACTCAAAGACAAGGAATTGAAAGCCAACATTTGCTAGACTAATAGCATAACTACCTATATATCTATTGAGAGAGAAATATGTATATTTGATACATATTTACCAATATATACAGTAAACAGAAAAGTATTTTCATATTTTTTAAAACTCAAATATTTTTCTTACAGCTTTATTGAGATATAACTAATGAATAAAATTATAAGATATTGTAAGTGTACCTTGTGATGATTTATGTATAAGTTGTGAAAGGATTTCTCTCATCTTGCTATTTGGAAACATTAGTCAGAAATTTACACTTATGTAACAAGATTATTTACAACAGAAATGACTTAGATTAGGAATTTTGTTTCAAAATCAGAATGATACCACTGAGAAGTAGCAAAAAAAAATCCCAAATTGGACAGGAAGGACATCTTTCCATTTTAAGAAAAAACTGCTTTCTTCCTTTTGAATTTTCAATAAGTTGAACTTTCAATAAATCGAAGAGTTGTGCTTATATAATTTCAATGTATCATGCTGCTGCTGCTGCTCAGTCGCTTCAGTCGTGTCTGACTCTGTGCGACCCCATAGACAGAAGCCCACCAGGCTCCCCCGTCCCTGGGATTCTCCAGGCAAGAACACTGGAGTGGGTTGCCATTTCCTTCTCCAATGCATGAAAGTGAAAAGTGAAAGTGAAGTCGCTCAGTCGTGTCCGACTCTTAGCGACCCCATGGACTGGAGCCCACCAGGCTCCTCCATCCATGGGATTTTCCAGGCAAGAGTACTGGGGTGGGGTGCCATTGCCTTCCCCAACAGGCATATGAAAAGATGCTCAACATCATTAATTATCAAGGAAATGTAAACCAAAACCATTATGATGTATTACCTCCCACCAGTAAGATAAGCTATTATCAGAAAGTCTACAAATAACAAATGTTAGTGAAAACACAAAGAAATGGGAACCCTTGTCCCTGTTGCTGAGAATATAAGATGGTGCAGCCACTATGGAAAATAGTGTGCAGATTCCTCAAAAACCTAAAAATTGAACTACCATATGACCCAGAAATTCCACTCCTGGATATATATCCAGAGGAAAAAAAAAAGCGAAAACACAAATTTGAAAAGATACACACACACCAATGTTCACAGCAGCATTATTTACAACTGCCAAGACACGGAAACAAGTGTCCATCAGCACATGAATGGATGAAGAAGTTGTGGAATACATACACAATGGGATACTACTCAGCCATAAAAAAGATAGATTTTTGCAATTTGTCGCAACATGGATGAACCAGGAGGATATTATGCTAAGTTAAATAAGTCAGACAAAGATAAATATTGTATGATATCACTTATATGAAGAATCTAAAAAATTCAACAATCTATTAAATATAACATAAGAGAAACTGACTCACAGAAAGAACAAACTAGTGGTTACTAGTGGTGAGGGTGAAGAGGGATTGGCAATACAAGGTTGAGGAAGGAGGGTACAAACTATTGGGTGTAGGATAGATTCAAGGACAAATAGTACAACATGGGGAATAGAGCCAATATTGTGCAATAACTGTAAATGGAAAGTAAGCTTTAAAAATCATGTAAAAATTTAAAAGATACAAGAGTCATTAGAATGGAAGTCTAGAGAAATACAATGCACTTTGTATTTTCAGAGGGGGATAAAAATTACTCTGTCTATCAGGATGCACATAGGTTTCTCAAGAGGCAGGTCAGGTGGTCTGGTATTCCCATCTCTTTCAGAATTTTCCACAGTTTATTGTGATCTACACAGTCAAAGGCTTTGGCATAGTCAATAAAGCAGAAACAGATGTTTTTCTGGAACTCTCTTGCTTTTTCCATGATCCAGAGGATGTTGGCAATTTGATCTCTGGTTCCTCTGCCTTTTCTAAAACCAGCTTGAACATCAGGAAGTTCATGGTTCACATATTGCTGAAGCCTGGCTTGGAGAATTTTGAACAGTACTTTACTAGCATGTAAGATGAGTGCAATTATGCGGTAGTTTGAGCATTCTTTGGCATTGCCTTTCTTTGGGATTGGAATGAAAACTGACCTTTTCCAGTCCTGTGGCCACTGCTGAGTTTTCCAAATTTGCTGGCATATTGAGTGCAGCACTGTGTGCAGCACTTTCACAGCATCATCTTTCAGGATTTGGAATAGCTCAACTGGAATTCCATCACCTCCACTAGCTTTGTTCACAGTGATGCTTTCTAAGGCCCACTTGACTTCACATTCCAGGATGTCTGGCTCTAGGTGAGTGATCACACCATCATGATTATCTTGGTCGTGAAGATCTTTTTTGTACAGTTCTTCTGTGTATTCTTGTCACCTCTTCTTAATATCTTCTGTTTCTGTTAGGTCCATACCATTTCTGTCCTTTATAGAGCCCATCTTTGCATGAAATGTTCCCTTGGTATCTCTAATTTTCTTGAAGAGATCTCTAGTCTTTCCCATTCTGTTGTTTTCCTCTATTTCTTTGCATTGATCTCTGAAGAAGGCTTTCTTATCTCTTCTTGCTATTCTTTGGAACTCTGCATTCAGATGCTTATATCTTTCCTTTTCTCCTTTGCTTTTCACTTCTCTTTTCACAGCTATTTGTAAGGCCTCCCCAGACAGCCATTTTGCTTTTTTTTCATTTCTTTTCCATGGGGATGGTCTTGATCCTTGTCTCCTGTATAATGAATGTCACAAACCTCAGTCCATAGTTCATCAGGCACTCTATCTATCAGATCTAGTCCCTTAAATCTATTTCTCATTTCTACTATATAATTTTAAGGGATTTGATTTAGGTCATACCTGAATGGTCTAGTGGTTTTCCCTACTTCCTTCAATTTAAGTCTGAATTTGATAATAAGGAGTTCATGATCTGAGCCACAGTCAGCTCCCAGTCTTGTTTTTGCTGATTGTATAGAGCTTCTCCATCTTTGGCTGCAAAGAATATAATCAATCTGTTTTGGTGTTGACTATCTGGTGACGTCCATGTGTAGAGTCTTTTCTTGTGTTGTTGGAAGAGGGTGTTTGCTATGACCAGTGCGTTCTCTTGGCAAAACTCTATTAGCTTTTGCCCCGCTTCATTCCGTATTCCAAAGCCAAATTTGCCTGTTATTCCACGTGTTTCCTGACTTCCTACTTTTGCATTCCAGTCCTCAATAATGAAAAGCACATCTTTTTGGGGTGTTAGTTCTAAAAGGTCTTGCTTGGACTGCAAGGAGATCCAACCAGTCCATTCTAAAGGACATCAGCCCTGGGTCTTCTTTGGAAGGAATGATGCTAAAGCTGAATCTCCAGTACTTTGGCCACCTCACGCAAAGAGTTGACTTATTGGAAAAGACTCTGATGCTGAGAGGGATTGGGGGCAAGAGGAAAAGGGGATGACAGAGGATGAGATGGCTGGATGACATCACTGACTTAATGGACGTGAATTTGAGTGAACTCCAGGAGTTGGTGATGGACAGGGAGGCCTGGCGTGCTGCCATTCATGGGGTTGCAAAGAGTCGGACATGACTGAGCGACTGAACTGAACTGAACTGATCAGGATGCAATGATATTGCAAAAACTTACATTGAATAAATGCTGAAATGAAGATACCATAATACAATAAGTGGGGCCAAGACCAACAGGTTTTTCAAAAATCGTATACTAGCAAATCTACTGAGTCTATTATGTCCTGTGAGAGGCACAGGAGGCTTACTGTAATAAGTATTTATCATTATATCTGCACTTTAAAAATTTTTGAGAATCCTTCTCAAGCAACAACAAAATAAATCTGTGTGTCACTTTTGTTGGGTGAACTTTGCTAGTTTTCCACTTGAGACTGTGCCATTGAGTTGCAAGTATGTTTGTGAGATAATTCACAATAATTGATTTAGGAAGATAGATGCCCAACACCAAATCTATTAAACCTGTAATTGCCTCTGCATGCAGCAAAAGATATTATCTAACACGCAAGATGAGGTTCATTTGAAATTAACCCACTATTTTATCATTAGTAGATGTCTCATCTTAGGCCACAGGCTTTCCATATTAAAGCACTAAAACCATTCCTGAAAGCACAGTATAAAATTTTAAAAGCACATCTATACACCAAACCAAAGATAAAATTAAAAAACCACAAAAGTTATTTGAGCTTCAGTGTACTAACTTTATTATGTTTCCTTCTCCATCTTCTTCCCCAACTGAACTTCTATAAGCCAATTTTTTTTAAACTTTTTGTTGATGTTTTCAATAGTTGATGTCAATCCAATGAGATTTTAAAAAAACACTTATATTAATAGTTATGCTTTTTTTCTATAGCAATGCTGTTAAATGAACCTGCTAAATACTTTAATTCAAAGGAAGGCATATTCAACTATTATACTTCCATCATGAATTGAATGCTGAGAATAATGGAGTAAGTACAAACTATCAGTCATCAACCTCATTTTATGGCCAATTTGTTGGGGCAGAGGCCAGAAAATCCATTGCTTGAATGCCTTCTTTGAATTGGCCTACAACTTAAGAAATATACAGAGTATTTCAAGTGTTACAATCAACAATAAGAAATAGATACAGGGACCTCACTGGTAGTCCAGTGGCTAAAGAATTAGCACTTCCATGCGGGGAATCTGGGTTCAATCCCTGGTCAGGGAACTAGAACCCATATACCGCCTACATTCCACATGCCACAACTAAAGATCCTGCAGGCTGCAACTAAGACCTGGTGCAGCCAAATAAATGGATACAGAATTAGAATAAAATAGAAAATAAATATATTAGAATAAAATAGAAAATAAACATTTGCTTACAAATGTTTCTCTATAATGTAGAAAATAATCTCTCACTTCATGACTTTTTACCTCATAACAAAATGTCTCCTTGTGAAAATCTCACACTGATATCTTAAAGAAATTGATAGTCAATCCTATCAGTATCTTTGGATATGAGTTTACTTGGTTAGAAAACTAACCTCTGGAACACTGCCTTCTGATATTTAACAATTATTTTCAGTACTGGGACAACTCTTCTTTGAAGTCCTACACCTTTATGTGAGTGTAGAAACATACAGTCTTATCTTGAATTGTTCACAGTTATAAAATTGAGCAAAAAACCTATTAAACTATTAATAGAGGTGGAACCAACTTAAGAAAATCTACTTTATGCAATGATAAACTTACATTTTTCAAATAAGCTATTTAAAATCCTAAAAGATGCTGCTATAAAAGTGCTATACTCAAAATGCCAGCAAATTTGGAAAACTCAGCAACAGCCACAGGACTGGAAAAGGTCAGTTTTCATTCCAGTTTTAAAGAAGGGCAATGCTAAAGAATGTTCAAACTACTGTGCCATTACACTCTTTTCACATGCTAATAAGGTTTTCCTCAAAATCCTTCAAGCTAGGCTTCAGCAGTACATGAACAGAGAACTTTCAGATATACAAGCTGGGTTTACAAAAGGCAGAGGATCAGATCAGATCAGATCAGATCAGTCGCTCAGTCGTGTCCGACTCTTTGCGACCCCATGAACCACAGCACGCCAGGCCTCCCTGTCCATCACCAGCTCCCGGAGGTCACTCAGACTCACACTCATCAAGTCAGTGATGCCATCCAGCCATCTCATCCTCTGTCATCCCCTTCTCCTCCTGCCCTCAATCCCTCCCAGCATCAGAGTCTTCTCCAATGAGTCAACTCTTCGCATGAGGTGGCCAAAATACTGGAGTTTCAGCTTTAGCATCATTCCTTCCAAAGAAATTCCAGGATTGATCTCCTTCAGAATGGACTGGTTGGATCTTCTTGCAGTCCAAGGGACTCTCAAGAGTCTTCTCCAACACCACACTTCAAAAGCATCAATCCTTTGGCGCTCAGCCTTCTTCACAGTCCAGCTCTCACATCCATACATGACCACAGGAAAGACCATAGCCTTGACTATGTGAACCTTTGTTGGTAAAGTGATGTCTCTGCTTTTGAATATGCTATCTAGGTTGGTCATAATTTTCCTTCCAAGGAGTAAGCGTCTTTTAATTTCATGGCTGCAGTCACCATCTGCAGTGATTTTGGAGCCCAGAACCAGGGATCAAATTGTCAACATTTGTTGGATAATAGAGAAAACAAGAGAATTCCAGAAAAACATCTACTTTTGCTTCATTTACTATGCAAAACCTTTGACTCTGTGAATCAACAAACTGTGGAAAATTCTTAAACACTTGGGAATACCAGACCATCTTAACTTTCTCCTGAGAAACCTGTATGCGGGTCAAGATGCAACAGTTAGAATCTTATGTGGAAAAACTGATGGTTCAAAACTGGGAAAGGAATAGGACAAGGCTGTATATTGTCACCCTGCTTATTTAACTTCTATGCAGAGTACATCATAGAAAATGCTGGGCTGGATGACTCATACACTGGAATCAAGACTGCTGTGAGAAATACAAACAACCTGAGACATCCAGATAATAACCACTCTAATGGCAGAAAGCAAAGGGGAACTAAAAAGCCTCTTGATGAGGGTGAAAGAGGAGATTGAAAAAGTTGGCTTTAAAACTCAACACTCAAAAAATGAAGATCATGGCATCTGGTCCCACCACTTTATGGCAAATAGAAGGGAGAAAAGTGGAAATAGTAACAGATTTTCTCTTCTTGGGCTCAAAATCACTGTGGACGTTGACTGCAGCCATGAAATTAAAAGACCGTTGCTCCTTGCAAGAAAAGCTATGACAAACCTAGAAAGCATATTAAAAAGCAGAGCTATCACTTTGCCAACAAAAGTCCTTATAGTCAAAACTATGATTTTTTCCATTAGTCATGTATGGATGCGAAGAATTGGATGATAGAGAAGGCTGAGTGCTGAAGAATTGATGCTTTCGAATTGTGGTGCTGGAGAAGACCCTTGACAGCAAGGAGATCAAACCAGTCATATCCAAAAGAAATCAATCGTGAATAAACATCGGAAAGACTGATGCTAAAGCTGAAGCTCTGATACTTTGGCCACTTGATGCAAAAAGCCGACTCACTGGAAAAGACCCTGATGGTGGGAAAGATTGTAGGCAAATGGAGAAAAGGTTGGCAGAGGGGATGAGAACTAGATAGCATCAATGGACTAGATAGAATCAATGGACATGAATTTGAGCAAACTGAAGGAGATAATGAAAGACAGGGAAGCCTGGAATGCTGTAGTCCATGGGGTCGCAAAGAGTTGGACATGACTTAGTGACTGAACAATAACAAAACTTACGTTAAATGTGTGTGAGAAAGGTTAGGTATTTATCATGTGATATACTTTCATTAAGGGCTTCCCTGGTGGCTCAGAGGTTAAAGTGTCTGCCTGGAATGTGGGAGACCCAGGTTCGATCCCTGGGTCAGGAAGATCCCCTGGAGAAGGAAATGGCAACCCACTCCAGTACTCTTGCCTGGAAAATCCCATGGAGGGAGGAGCCTGGTAGGCTACAGTCCATGGGGTCGCAAAGAGTGGGACACAACTGAGCGACTTCACTTATACTTTCATTAAAAGGTGATTTTTAAAAAATGTGTTTAAAGGATGTCTCAATATGCAAAAATTTCAAAACTAATGAAAAAAGATGATATGCAATATCTACCCATTTTAGTTCAGTTCAGTCGCTCAGTCATGTCCGACCCACTCTTTGCAACCCTATGGACTGCAGCATGCCAGGCTTCCCTTTCCTTCACCAACTCCCAGAGCTTGCTCAAACTCATGTCCATCGAGTCAGTAATGCCATCCAACCATCTCATCCTCTGTTGTTGCCTTCTCCTCCTGCCTTCAATCTTCCCCAGCATTAAGGTTTTTCCAATGAGCCAGTTCTTTGCATCAAGTGATAAACATATCTATAAACACATTTGCTTTTCAAATCCAGGACTTTAATTACTAATTAAATGCATGGTCAGGAAGTACTAAAGTTATGCAACTTAAATTACAATGAAAGTTTTTAAACATATATAATAATAGAATAGTGCAATTAACCCCAATACAACTATAACTCAGATTCAACAGTTAAGAAGATTTTGCCATATGTGCTTCATTTGTCTTTTTCTTTTGTTCTATGCTAAAGTACTTTAAAGAAAATTCCAAGCTTCATACATTTTACCCACACATTCTTCAACAGGCATCTATGAGGCTACTTTCTTACATAAATATAATGCTATTATCAACATAAAAATGGTAATTTCTTGACATCAATATGCAATTTATGCCCATATTTCTATAGCATTTTTAAGAAAACAGTATCTTTTTTATAGCTGTTGCTTAGTCTCTAAGTTGTTGTCAGAGTTGGATTGTTCCAGTTGGGATGAAAACAATCTTCGCACTTCACTTTTGAGTGTCATGTCTCTCAAGACTTTTTAACCAAAAGCTGATGCCTCCCTCCTTTTTTTTTCTTTCATGTTATTAACTTTTCACAGAAGCAGAATCAGTTCTCCTATTGAGTGTCAATGATTTAGATTTTTCTGTTAACTTTCTTTCGGTGTGGTTTATTTCCCTATTCCTTGTGTTTCCTATAAGTAGAAATAAGTAAGTGAGTCTTAACTAGATTCAAGTTTACTTTTGTGGAGGGGCAAGGGCAGAGTCAAGAAATCTTCAAAAATTGTGCTATGTACTTCATGTTGTCTCATATAAAGAGAGAAGCAGTATTGGTTTGTCCCATTTTCAGTAATGTTAAGATTGATTAGAAGATTCAGGTGGTGCTCGACTGATCTCACCATTATAAAGTTCACTATCAATTTTTCTTCATATTTTTTCTTCCATTAATGATGACTAATGATTTCATGAGAGGTTGAAAATGGTGTTTTCTAGCTCTACTATTCTTTCCACACATATCCTTATTATTCTTTGTATATACACATATTTGGAGTCCCTCTTTAGCTCAAGATCCTGGGTTACTAAGACATATTAATACAATTTATAAAGGAAAGACAGCATAAATAAATATATAAGATATTTAAACCTTTCCTTGTTAATTTCTGATTAAGGGGTTGATCTCCTAGGTGCTTCCAATTGTATCCTTGGTTGTCGTGTTTTCTATTTTGTCTTCTCCATCTCCTTTTGTAACATTACGAACACGTGGATTTTTATATATTCCATCTTTTACAATCAATTGCATTCATTATTCTTTTTCGTGTGCAAATTGTCTCAAATTTGGCCAAGAGATTTCCTCTATGTTTGTTCCTGTATCCCTCTGACAGAATCCATTCATCTTTGATAGTTTTCTTGCTTTCTGTTACAACTAGATACTCGAAGGTCATCTTGTATATTTTTTACATTAGATATGGAATCATTCATTACTCCAAGCAGCTTTGGCTTCTTACGGTATTTAAAGACCATAATCTGGGCACTAGATGTGCTCACTGCTATTGGAAGTAGTCATTACTTTAATGAATTACTAAGAAATAGGCATTGATGAGGAAAAAAATCAAGAGTTCATACTTACATTTCCATTTCAAATATAATACTATAGTACTTTCATTCAACACTTGGATTTTACAATTGTAACTTTTTTCTCTTGAGCTGAATTTGGTTTTTTTAACAGAAAAATTACTTATTTTCATTAATCTATAACACAGATTCAAAATAATAATAATATGATCACCCTCACTTAGACCAATTAAAATCCAAGTTTTTTTATAGTGCTATTTGTCCATAGAGTATTTTCCAATAACCCCATATACTGAAAATAATGTATTCTAAATTTGCTTTTAAAAAGTTGTATCTCTGTGGGCTTTATTACAATTAATTTTTTTCATTTAGTTTTTAATTTTTAATTTGTTTCCTAGTTTTTATTTTAGATATTTAAAACACTTATGAAGCCAACACTATATAACAGGTTTTATTTTTTTTTAAAGTCTTTATGTGTCCCCTCCACCCCACTTCTTGCTATTCTCTACAGTGAAAATGAAGTTGCTCAGTCATGTCCGACTCTTCACGACCCCATGGACCACACCCCACCAGGCCTTCCGTTCTAAGTAACCATTTTTATCAATTTTTAGTATATGCTTTTTAGTTATTTTTTTTATAAAATGATGCTTATCTGTATTTATATATAACTTTCTTCTTTCACCAAAGGGAGCATATTTCACATATACTATTCTATGTCTTGCTGCTTTTTTTTTTTTTTTTAAAGAAAATCTTGAGTCTTTTATTTAACATTTATTTATTTGGCAGTGCTGGATCTCAGTGGGGGCTTGCAGGATCTAGGTGGCATGTGGGATCTAGTTCCCTGACCAGGGATCAAACTCAGGTCCCCTGCATGGGAAGCACGGAGTCTAAGCCACTGGACCACAGGAAGTATCTGCCTTGCTTCTATTTAATTAACACTATTTACTGGCTATCATTCCATATCTATACTGAGAAATCTTCATTCTTATATAACGTTGCATAGTATTTCAGTGTGTTGAGATGCAATAATTTGCTCTGTCATTATCTATTTCTTGCACATTTGAGTTGTTTCCAATCTCCCACTATGTGTATAATGCCAAAATAACACACTTAAACACAAGTCTCTTCACACATTTCCCATTGTAACTTGGTGTAGATTCTTAGAAATGGGATAGCTATGCCAAAATGCAAAGGCATAAATTATCTAAATATTGCCAAACTGCCCTCAATAAAAGTTGAGGTTTTATATTCAAAGAACGTTTTGACAGTGTAATGCACTTTTCTTGATAAGCAATAAATTGAAAGACATGTAGGGACTTAATGAAGTTTCCTTCTGTGGAACTTTTGTTTACTTGTGTTGAAGTGATATTAAAATTGTACCATATTCATACAGCCTGGGTTTTCTACTAACTGGTTTTTTGTTTGGTCTAGTCAGTTCAGTGGCTCAGTCATGTCCGACTCTTTGCAACCCCATGGACTGCAGCACGCCAGGCCTCCCTGTCCATCACCAACTGCCAGAGTCTACCCAAACCCAGGTCCATTGAGTCAGTGATGCTATCCAATCATCTTATCCTCTGTCATCCCTTTCTCCTCCTGCCCTCAATCTTTCCCAGCATCAGGGTCTTATCAAATGAGTCAGCTCTTCACATCAGGTGGCCAAAGTATTGCAGTTTCATCTTCAACATCAGTCCGTTCAATGAATATTCAGGACTGATTTCCTTTAGGATTGACTGGTTTAATCTCCTTGCAGTCCAAGGGACTCTCAAGAGTCTTCTCCAACACCACAGTTCAAAAGCATCAGTTCTTGGGCACTTGGATTTCTTTATAGTCACACTCTCACATCTGTACATGACTACTGGAAAAACCACAGCCTTGACTGTATGGACCTTTGTTGGCAAAGTAATGTCTCTGCTTTTGAATGTCTAGGTTGATCATAGGTTTTCTTCCAAGGAGCGAGCATCTTTTTTTTTTTTTTTTTAATTTTATTTTACTTAACTTTACAGTATTGTATTGGTTTTGCCATACATCAAAATGAATCCACCACAGGTATACATGTGTTCCCCATCCTGAACCCTCCTCCCTCCTCCCTCCCCATACCATCCCTCTGGGTCGTCCCAGTGCACCAGCCCCAGGAATCCAGTATCAGGCATCGAACCTGGACTGGCGACTCGTTTCAAACATGATATTATACATATTTCAATGCCATTCTCCCAAATCATCCCACCCTCTCCCTCTCCCTCTCCCTCTCCCAGAGTCCAAAAGACTGTTCTATACATCAGTGTCTCCTCTGCTGTCTCGTATACAGGGTTATTGTTACCATCTTTCTAAATTCCATCTTTTAATTTCATGGCTTCAGTCATCACCTGCAGTGATTCTGGAACTCAAAAATAAAATAAAATAAAATAAAGTCTCTCACTGTGTCCATTATTTCCCCATCTATTTGCCATGAAGTGATGGGACTGGATGCCATGATCCTAGTTTTCTGAATGTTGAGTTTTAAGCCAACTTTTTCACTCTCCTCTTTCACTTTCAAGAGGCTCTTTACTTCCTCTTCACTTTCTGCCATAAGGGTGGTATCATCTGCATATCTGAGATTATTGATATTTCTCCCAGAAATCTTGATTCCAGCTTGTGCTTCATCCAGCCCAGCATTTCGCATGATGTATTCTGCATATAAATTAATAGTCAGATCTTAATTCTGAAGTAATTTTCCAGAGACTTGGTTTGTTTGAATGGTATTTGGCTGTTTAAAACGCTGATGTCCAACAATTAGTCTTATCTATTTAGTGATCAATTCAAGCCTCTATCTTCCAGCTCCCACTCAGATGACTGGTTGAGCAAAAGCTCTTACTATTACTTCAAAAGGTTTTACTGTGGGTCGTATATGATGGATGGTTTTACCCTCTCTATTGTTTCTAAGGGGCTTCCTCAGTGGCTCAGCAGTAAAGAATCTGCCTGCAGTGCAGAAGCCACATGAGACACAGGTTCAATGCGTAGATCAGGCAGATCCCCTGGAGGAGGGCATGGCAACCCCCTCTAGTATTCTTGCCAGGAGAATGTCCATGGATGGAGAAACTTCAAAGGTTTTATCAGATTCCTATTCATTGAAATAAAACTATTATTTCATCACTCTGGTAAGAAACAAAGATTTTATGAATGTCCCAAAGCAAAAATATTAATTTCTCTCCTAGCTTCCTATTAATTCTTTCAGTCTCCCCAGCATATCTCACTGCAAAAAACACATTCTGAGTCTGACATATCAGAAGCAGGGATAGATCATTTGAGGGATACATTTCTTGAAAAGTTTTGGAAGGGAAAATACTTTTATAGAAACAAGAGGAAGACCCCTAGTCAGTTAATCTGATCTCATTCTGCATCAAAGGGCTTTATTTTTGCTTTGTTTTCTAATATCTCTTTCTGTTGTAACTATTACAAAGAAGGAGAAATAGGAAGCAATTAACGATTGCACTCTCTCTATAAAACCCTTATCTTGTAGCAAGAATGTTTCTTGAGCTTATTTTCAGATAAGACAAAAACCTTAAATCTGTTTTAAGCTCACAACTTCATTAATGACAGGCAGTAAACCTGAACAGAGAAGAATACACATGAAGATGTTGATAAAACTGCCAGGAATATAGGATGAGTTTTGACCACATCTTTAATCAAAGATCTTTTTTTGGGTGTTAGTTCTAAAAGGTCTTGTAGGTCTCCATAGAACCGTTCAACTTCAGCTTCTTCAGTGTTACTGGTTGGGGCATAGACTTGGATTACTGTGATATTGAATGGTTTGCCTTGGAAATGAACAGAGATCATTCTGTTGTTTTTGAGATTGCATCCAAGTACTGCATTTCGGACTCTTTTGTTGACCATGATGGCTACTCCATTTCTTCTAAGGGATTCCTGCCCACAGTAGTAGATATAATGGTCATCTGAGTTAAATTCACCCATTCCAGTCCATTTTAGTTCACTGAGTCTTACAATGTCGATGTTCACTCTTGCCATCTCCTGTTTGACCACTTCCAATTTGCCTTGATTCATGGACCTGACATTCCAGGTTCCTATGCAGTATTGCTCTTTACAGCATCGGACCTTTGCTTCTATCACCAGTCACATCCGCAACTGGATATTGTTTTTGCTTTGGCTCCATCCCTTCATTCTTTCTGGAGTTATTTCTCCACTAATCTCCAGTAGCATATTGGGCACATACCAACCTGGGGAGTTCCTCTTTCAGTATCCTATCATTTCGCCTTTTCATACTGTTCATGGGGTTCTCAAGGCAAGAATACTGAAGTGGTTTGCTATTCCCTTCTCCAGTGGACCACATTCTGTCAGATCTCTCCACCACAACCCGCCTGTCTTGGGTGGCCCCACATGGCACAGCTTAGTTTCATTAAGTTAGACAAGGCTGTGGTCCATGTGATTAGATTGACTAGTTTTCCAACCCCAAAGAAAGGCAATGCCAAGGAATGCTCAAACTACTGCACAATTGCACTCATCTCACATGCTAGTAAAGTAATGATCAAAATTCTCCAAGCCAGGCTTCAGCAATACGTGAACTGTGAACTTCCAGATATTCAAGCTAGTTTTAGAAAAAGCAGAGGAACCAGAGATCAAATTGCCAGCATCCGCTGGATCATCGAAAAACAAAAGAGTTCCAGAAAAACATCTATTTCTGCTTTGTTGACTATGCCAAAGCCTTTGACTGTGTGGATCACAATAAACTGTGGAAAATTCTGAAAGAGATGGGAATACCAGACCACCTGACCTGCCTCTTGAGAAACTTATATGCAGGTCAGGAAGCAACAGTTAGAACTGGACATGGAACAACAGACTGGTTCCAAATAGGAAAAGGAGTACATCAAGGCTGTATATGCTCACCTTGCTTATTTAACTTATATGCAGAGTACATAATGAGAAATGCTGGACTGGAAGAAGCACAAGCTGGAATCAAGATGGCCAGAAGAAATATCAATAACCTCAGATATGCAGATGACCCCACCCTTATGGCAGAAAGTGAAGAGAAACTAAAAAGCCTCTTGATGAAAGTGAAAGAGGAGAGTGAAAAAGTTCCCTTAAAGCTCAACATTCAGAAAACTAAGATCATGTCATCTGGTCCCATCACTTCATTGGAAATAGATGGGGAAACAGTGGAAACAGTGTCAGACTTTATCGTTTTGGGCTCCAAAATCACTGCAGATGGTGATTACAGCCATGAAATTAAAAGACACTTACTCCTTGGAAGGAAAGTTATGACCAACCTAGATAGCATATTCAAAAGCAGAGACATTACTTTGCCAACAAAGGTCCATCTGGTCAAGGCTATGGTTTTTCCAGTGGTTATGTATGGATGTGAGAGCTGGACTGTGAAGAAAGCTGAGTGCTGAAGAATTGATGCTTTTGAACTGTGGTGTTGGAGAAGACTCTTGAGAGTCCCTTGGACTGCAAGGAGATCCAACCAGTCCATTCTGAAGGAGATCAGTCCTGGGTGTTCATTGGAAGGACTGACGCTGAAGCTGAAACTCCAATACTTTGGCCACCTCATGTGAAGAGTTGACTCATTGGAAAAGATTCTGATGCTGGGAGGGATTGGGGGCAGGAGGAAAAGGGGATGACAGAGGATGAGATGGCTGGATGGCATCACTGACTCGATGGATGTGAGTTTGAGTGAACTCCGGGAGTTGGTGATGGACAGGGAGGCCCGTCGTGCTGCAATTCATGGGGTCGCAAAGAGTCGGACATGACTGAGCGACTGAACTGAGCTGAACTTAATCAAAGTTGGGCTTCCCTGATAGCTCAGTTGGTAAAGAATCTGACTGCAATGCAGGAGACGCAGGTTTGATTGCTGGGCCGGGAAGGTCGCCTGGAGAAGGGATAGGCTACTCACTCTAGTATTCTTGGGCCTCCCTTGTAGCTCACCTGGTAAAGAATCTGCTTGGCAATGCAGGAGACCTGGGTTCAATCCCTAGATTGGGTAGATCCCCTGGAGAAGGGAATGGCTACCCATACCAGTATTCTGGCCTGGAAAATTCCATGGACTGTATAATCCATGGGGTCACAGAGTCTGACACTACTGAGCGACTTTCACTTTCACTTTCCTCAAAGATAAAAATCAATAAGTTTGTCACATCTTTCAAAATTATCTTTGCCATAAATTTGATATTAAAGGATTAGTCCTAGGAAGAAGAAGAATTAAAGCATGAAGAATAATAATGTGTATCTTTATTAACTATGTTATTCAAGAAGGCTAGAGCATATTTATTTCTTATCCACATGTAGTTGTGTTTTATATAATATTTCCTTTTAAAAAATTGATCTTGTGCCCTTTTGAAGAGTGACTGAAAGATTCACTGATATAAGTCTCTGTTAAGCAACAGGGCAGAGTTTACATTGCATTAAATAAAGTAAAACTACTAAGACTATCAGGGGAAAAAACTAACCACCAGTGATTAATATAAAACATAACATTATTTAACAACACATGATATTATGTAAAAAAGGCAATTTGATAGCATGAAAACTACTTATACTTAAACACTAGGAAGGAGTTAACTTTTGAAAAGATTCACCAGTAATTTATAGGAGTGTGACCTTCTGTAGCCCAGCCGGGTTTATTTTACACTTTGTGTGTAGAATCTATTTAGGTATTCCTTGCACATATTAATGCTTTGGTAAATTTTTTCTATTAATAATGAATGTATATTATTTCACTGTTTAAATTAATCAGACCATTAAATGTGCCTTAAATAAACACTAAAAGCTCCAAGCAGTTATGCCACATCTGCCATTTTCCTTTTTGATCATTGAACAACTGTACACGTATCAAAACTATCTTCCCCAAAAGCAACTTCCTAAGGATTTGGATGTTCTCTCCTTCCCCTGGAGAATCTCATGGGCAGAGAAGCTTGGTGGGTTACATCCACAGGGTTGCAAAGACAAAGGACTGAGTGACTAACACTTTCATTTTCCACTTCCCCTACTCCTGACTGCATTAGTCAGTTGACCTTGGCTATAGCACCGTTGGCAGACAACAAAACGATCGATCAGCTATTCGTATGTTAGTTTAAAGCATCCCGCAACAAGAGAGATCTGTCACCAAATTAAACTACCAAAAGTGTTCACTACTTTCATGAATAATTAGTGCACTATTGGTGCAAACTTGATCTCTGGGATGAGTTTTGAGACAAGTCTTTAAATCATAAATACATCCTGTGCTTTATTCGGTCACAAGTTGAGTTCAGTTCAGTTGCTCAGCCATGTCTGATTCTTTGAGACCCCATGGACAGCAGCATGCCAGGCTTGGCTGTCCATCACCAACTCCCAGAGCTTACTCAAACTCTTGTCCATTGAGTCAGTGATGCCATCCAACCATCTCAGTCTCTGTTGCCCCTTTCTCCTCCTGCCTTCAATCTTTCCCAGCACGAGGGCCTTTCCCAATGAGTCAGTTCTTCGCATCAGGTGGCCCAAGTATTGGAGCTTCAGCTTCAACACTAGTCTTTCCAAGGAATTTTCAAGACTGATTTCCTTTAGGATTGACTGGTTTGATCTCCTTGAAGTCCACAGGACTCTCAAGAGTCTTCTCCAACAAAAGTCTTCTTTTTTTCAGTCACAAAAGTTTATGTAAATATTAGTCAATCCACTTCCAAGAAACCTGTCTCCAAACTGTTTTACAAGCAAGATTACCAGGATTCAGCTCCTGTGTGTGAGGACTGTCAGCTGTTAGGGTCACCTTTATCCTATTTCACTTATATATTTGCATTTGTCATACAAGGAAGCCAGACCCAAAGTGAGAGAGTGTGGAAATTATTTTGTGAACTGTAAAGCAGTATGTAAAAGTTAGTTAATATGTAACTAAGAATATTTTCTAATTATTTAACTTAAAAAATAATTTCTAAATATTGAGCTTTATTCTGGTACACAGTGATGTTACTTGGAAAACTGGAATCTTTTACAGGTTAGCTTCTAATCTCTGATAGGTACAACAGAGTGGCTTTGAGTCTACAGCTAATTTGTCTCCACTGCAGAGAAGTCTACTGTGATACTCTGAATATTAGTAGATTTTTTTCACTGTGGGTATTAATGAATTATGTCTAGCCCTATGAAAACTTTAGGAATTGTGTCATCACAATTCCTCTGGAGCAGTTGTTCCCCAGCTTTGGGCAATTCCTCACAAACATGTTCTATCAGGGCACCAGGGCACACTCAAGAGGATCTCTGCTCTCTCGAGGGTCCTTCCCCAGTCCTCTGCCCTGTGAATTCTAGCTGCTTTGTTCTCCCTGAATATGCAACCATTTTCTAAACCCAAGAAGACCACGAAGCTCTGTTCAGATTTCTTCTTCCTGCTTTTGCAACCTGGCAACTCTCTGCATGCAATAAAACCTAAGTGATTTCCCTTTCAGAAATCACTCTCCTGTGCAGAAGCTTCCTAGGCTTCCACAAGTCCATTTTAAAAATATAGCTTTTAAACCACTAGGAGTTTTGTGGTAAAGTATGGGTAGAATGAGTTTTTTATATGTTTTTGTGATTAGTTACTTTTAAATATTTTTTTAATAATTCACTTTTGTTCAAAATATCACTTTTATCATTTATTTACTACAAGTACTTTTATATCTTTCAAGACTGACAATATTGATTTATTAATGAGTTTGTGTATTCTATTCTGACATTTATAGGTAGTACTTATGATTATAGAACTATAAGAGTTTTTTCCTGAACCTTGTTATTTTGGTAAAATTTCCAAAATAACTTTTATATTTATTCTGTTCATGAATTCTAGGTAGCCATTTTCTTTTATTGATTAACCAATATTATATATTTGGCATCAGATAAATATAAGCTTTCAAAAGTAAGTTTTGGAGTTTTCATTCTTTTTTTTTCAAGTATTTATTCTTTTTCATGTTTTTCCCCATTTAGGTTATTAAAGAATATTTTTATTTATTTATCTTTTTTGATGGTTCTAGGTTGCTATGCATGGGCTTTTCTCTACTTGTGGTGAGCAGGGACTACCCTCTACTTAAGGTGAGCAGGCTTCTCAGTGCAGTGGCTTCTCTTGTTGTAGAACATGGGTCCTTGGATGCTCAGGATTTAGTAGATGCGGTGTGTTGGTTCAGTAGAGGTGACACATGGCCTTAGGTGTCCCGTGACATGTGGGATCTTCCTGGACCAGAGATTGAATTGCTCTCCCCTGCATTGCAAGGCAGATTCCTAACCACTGGACCACCAGGGAAACCCTGGAGTTTTCATTCATTTTCTGTTCACTTGATTGAGTTTATTAAGATTTATACTTGTTTTGTAGATTTAATGAACTAGTCTGCAAAATTATCTGGGATCATCATGTTGAGGAAATGGAAAAGATAAGAACATAAGCTATTCTGTTATTTTATTTCTTAGAATATCTGTAGTATCTTGCAAGGTTATGATTACTGTTTCTTTTACCTCTTCTTGAGTTAATTTTTGGCAATTTGTATTTTTACAGAAATTAACTTATTCACATTTTAAATGCATAATTATAGAATTGATAAAATATTTCTCATATATTTAAAAGGTAAGATGTAATATCCCCCCTTTAATTTAGTGTCTTTCTAAATTAAATCTTTTTCTGTGTTGTGTGTGTGTGTGTGTGTGTGTGTGTGTGTGTGGAACTAGGTAGTAGGTAATCTATTTTTATTAGTTTTCACACTGCTTTTTGAGTTGAATTTTTAAAACAATCTTTTTTTTCTGTTTTTGACAACATTTATTACTCCTTTAATTGCATTGGAATATGAGTATTAATCACTTTACTCACCACTGGATTTGAGCATCTTTTTCTTTTTCCCTTTCTGCAAACTATCTTTGTTTCCCTGCTCTCTTCCTCTCTTTTTATGTTATTCTTGCTTTTAAATATACTTTTCTATGCCATGAATAAGTAAATGGTACCAGATCTGTCCTTCTATCACAAACTGGGTAAAGCAAACAAAACAACTGTTTTCAGACACTGGACAGCAGAACTAAGTTCTGGGAGGAAAAGTAAGTAAGTGGGGTGAGTTCTGTGATGGCCCCAGTTTACTGCATTCGAGGGAATTTCCAGATCACACCAGACACAGTTGAGGAGAGAAAAGTCACAACTTGGGCAAGCTGAGGCAGCTGAGATCTCAGGGGCAGAAAGAAGGGAGCCACACAGAAAAAGAGCTCCACAATAATCCTCTGGGTTCAGTAAATAGACAAGTTGGTCCTTCATTAATTTGAGTATTTTCCCCAAAGAATAACTCTTGCTTTTCTCAGTAGAACTAATTTGTTTTCTTAGTAATTTTTAAAATTTTTCTTTATCAATTAGTTTCTCTATCTTCCTTAGATTTATTATTTTATTCTGTTTTAAATATCCTGGAGAAAATATTACATCATTTATTTTCTGAGCTAATACAAATATGTGGATTGATGCACACAGACCGAAGTTCTTGCTCAGCATCACACCATACTAATAATTTCAATGCTATGAGTGAAACCCAGCAGGAACCTGCAGGGCCCTCTCAGGTACAAAAGCCCCTCTTCCATGTCCTTTTCCTGGTTTGAGAAAAGCTGAAGTCTCCCATGCCTCCACTGAGTCATAAAAGAGCAGATTTAAGCAGTTAAAAATTAGGATATTAGAGTCACAGAATTGTTAGTCCTTCCCTAAAGGACAAATTCAGACTTAAATCGAAGAAAGTAGGGAAAACCACTAGACTATTCAGATATGACCTAAATCAAATCCCTTATGATTATACAGTGGAAGTGAGAAATAGATTTAAGGGCCTAGATCTGATAGATAGAGTGCCTGATGAACTATGGAATGAGGTTCGTGACATTGTACAGGAGACAGGGATCAAGACTATCCTCATGGAAAAGAAATGCAAAAAAGCAAAATGGCTGTCTGGGGAGGCCTTACAAAGAGCTGTGAAAAGAAGAGAAGCAAAAAGCAAAGGAGAAAAGGAAAGATATAAGCATCTGAATGCAGAGTTCCAAAGAATAGCAAGAAGAGATAAGAAAGCCTTCCTCAGTGATCAATGCAAAGAAATAAAGGAAAACAACAGAATGAGAAAGACTAGAGGTCTCTTCAAGAAAATTAGAGATACTAAGGGAACATTTCATGCAAAGATGGGCTCGATAAAGGACAGAAATGGTATGGACCTAACAGAAGTAGAAGATATTAAGAAGAAATGGCAAGAATACACAGAAGAACTGTACAAAAAATATCTTCATGACCAAGATAATCATGATGGTGGGACCACTGACCTAGAGCCAGACATCCTGGAATGTGAAGTCAGGTGGGCCTTAGAAAGCATCACTACGAACAAAGCTAGTGGAGGTGATGGAATTCCAGTGGAGCTATTCCAAATCCTGAAAGACGATTCTGTGAAAGTGCTGCACTCAATATACAAGCAAATTTGGAAAACTCAGCAGTGGCCACAGGACTGGAAAAGGTCAGTTTTCATTCCAATCCCAAAGAAAGGCAATGCCAAAGAATGCTCAAACTACCGCACAATTGCACTCATCTCACATGCTAGTAAAGTAATGCTCAAAATTTTCCAAGCCAGGCTTCAGCAATATGTGAACTGTGAACTTCCTGATGTTCAAGCTGGTTTTAGAAAAGGCAGAGGAACCAGAGATCAAATTGCCAACATCTGCTGGATCATGGAAAAAGCAAGAGAGTTCCAGAAAAACATCTATTTCTGCTTTATTGACTATGCCAAAGCCTTTGACTGTATGGATCATAATAAACTGTGGAAAATTCTGAAAGAGATGGGAATACCAGACCACCTGATCTGCCTCTTGAGAAATCTGTATGCAGGTCAGGAAGCAACAGTTAGAACTGGACATGGAACAACAGACTGGTTCCAAATAAGAAAAGGAGTTCGTCAAGGCTGTATATTGTCACCCTGTTTATTTAATTTATATGCAGAGTACATCATGAGAAACACTGGGCTAGAAGAAGCACAAGCTGGAATCAAGATTGCTGGGAGAAATATCAATAACCTCAGATATGCAGATGACACCACCCTTATGGCAGAAAGTGAAGAGGAACTAAAAAGCCTCTTGATGAAAGTGAAAGAGGAGAGTGAAAAAGTTGGCTTAAAGCTCAACATTTAGAAAACGGAGATCATGGCATCCGGTCCCATCACTTCATGACAAATAGATGGGGAAACAGTGGAAACAGCATCAGACTTTATTTTTCTGGGCTCCAAAATCACTGCAGATGGTGACTGCAGCCATGAAATTAAAAGACGCTTACTCCTTGGAAGGAAAGTTATGACCAACCTAGATAGCATATTCAAAAGCAGAGACATTACTTTGCCAACAAAGTTTCCGTCTAGTCAAGGCTATGGTTTTGCCAGTGGTCATGTATGAATGTGAGAGTTGGACTGTGAAGAAGGCTGAGCGCCAAAGAATTGATGTTTTTGAACTGTGGTGTTGGAGAAGACTCTTGAGAGTCCCTTGGACTGCAAGGAGATCCCACCAGTCCATTCTGAAGGAGATCAGCCCTGGCATTTCTTTGGAAGGAATGATGCTAAAGCTGAAACTCCAGTACTTTGGCCACCTCATGTGAAGAGTTGACCCATTGGAAAAGACTGTGATGCTGGAAGGGATTGAGGGCAGGAGGAGAAGGGGACGACAGAGGATGAGATGGCTGATGGCATCACTGACTCGATGGACGTGAGTTTGAGTGAACTCCCGGAATTGGTGATGGACAGGGAGACCTAGTGTGCTGGGATTCATGGGGTCGCAAAGAGTCAGACAGGACTGAGCAACTGAACTGAACTGAAAGGACGTAGATAACTACGTTACTGAGTTGTTTTATAGATAAGATACTGCAACTGCCACAAGAGGGAAAGAGATAGCTGTGTGATGACCAGTCTGCAGTCATGCCATAAGCTGCTCCATCTTGAGCAGTACTGAACCTATGGCTTACACAGTCCTAAGAAGTGGCCTCAGGAGAATGGGATTAACACTATAGGTCATAATAATCTGTATGTTTGTGGACATCAAATAAGTGTGCCTTGTTCTTCCTGTACATGTAAACAGGCCATTTATATTCTCAACAAAGAGATGCTGCAGACCCTTGATAACATCTTCCACTCAAAGACTTTGTCACCCTTTGTCAGCCTAAAGCAGCTGCAGAAGACTCACCTTGATCCCTGATTCCATAGAAATGGAATGATGTCTGGCAGGTGGTATTTGTAAGCAGCCCCAGAAAGCTCACAGAGAATAAACTTCACCAAGCTATATTTTACCTTAACCATCACACCAGGTGCCCCCAGACTTCACTTATCTTCAGCCCAAGCACACCTCTCAAATCTTTTGATCACACAATGCCTATTCTAACTTGTTAATTCTTTTCTGAAAGAAGCAGGAATAAAGAATAAGTAATTAACAGATGACTACATCTTTTCCCCAGCCTTCCCTTCGGTAATCCTGCCAGGAAACTATATGTACAAGATAGCATCTAGAGCAAGATCACAAGAAGACAGCAAGTTTGCATTCAGCAGAAAACTGTGAAGAATCTGACGTAATCTTAATGACTAACTGAAATTATTTCCCTTTTAAAAACTTTATCACTGACCAGATTCTTGGGAACAGATTTTACCGCTGAGCAGAATCTGGGACACTAATCAATCCACCTTCTCCCCAGGGTGCAACCTCTCCTTTTCCAACCAGCACTTGTCTCTCAAGTATTTTGAGCTTTTGAGCCTCAAAACCTGAGTGTGATAACACAAAGACTCCAAAGAGCTCAGAAAGAAGATAATCTGTGACATTAAGGGTGTTTTCTCAGATGTTTCCTTCCCATACCAAACTCATTTTCCAGTCCAGAATAATTGATGATGTTCACATAGCAGGAGGAAAATTTAAATTAGGTAAAATCTCTATTTTATAAACCAAGAATTGTATAGCTTATATGCCATTTTCCAGTGAGCCATGGCTCGTATTTCTATAGATTTTTATTTTATTTACTCTAACTCTTGAGTCAGTGATATTCTCCTAAGAGAAATCTATAGATAAAATCTTCCTTTTGGCAAGTAGTCATTTAACCAGAAGTCTAGTTGACACTGAGATTAACCAGATCATCTGCTTTTTTTCCCCATCTTCTGGGAATGTTCCTGCACTAAAAGAAGTGCATAAGTCACAAGCCAGTTGCTTTAGTTCTTTCTCTCCACTCCCTATCCCATTTAGCAATGAAATAATTCAGCAATATTGATTTTTCTCAAAGATACAATAACATATGGCCATGATATATGCTCATATTATAATTAAAATTATAGTAATAATTATAATTTATCACTATTCTATTTCCTAAATATTGTGTTAAATAATAGTTTAGATTATTTCTTTGAATTAGAGTTGTTAAAATGTACTTTTTATTTCCAATGTAAATTCTTCATATTGTTACTTGAGAATATAGACTATATATATATATATATATATATATATATATTTTAGACTATACATGTCAGCAATCTTTGTAAATAATTTGTGACTATTCTTCTAAAGAGGTATTCTCTGTAGGATAAAGAATTTAATATATATGTGATATTAACTACTAGAATAAGATTCAGATTCTCTACCTTTATGTTATCAGATTTGACTTCAGCTACACACCGCAATCTCACGGGAAGCTATTATAAACCAACAGTGCCTGGAAAACACTTTAAACCAATTGGAACCAAATCTGTGTATCTGGGTCCAGATATGTGCACATTTAGAGCTCCCAGACTGATGCAGGTACACTGAGATACAATCACAGTTCCACAGCCTTTTTTGTGTTATCTTTTATTTTTGTCCTAAAAACAGAAGAAAGCATGTTAAAATGGCACACTAATTTTACATTAGTCATTTTTTCTTGTCTTTCTTCCTTAAATATTTCACAGTTATATGACTTAATAGTTATGTTTATCACAGATAAATCATTCATGTAGATCGTTAATTGATTAATACTTTATTTTTAATCATGCATCTTAAGAAAAATCAAAGCTTCTATGCTTTTAACTGCATGTGTATATTTTATATTTCTTCATGTTTAAACTTCCTGAATTATGCTTCTTTATGTGTACTTCCTATAAATAATATTTAGCTTGAATTAACTTTTTTAATCCTATCTGCTCATTTTTTCTCTTCATTTTTTCAATTCATACTGATTATTCTATCAGATATGATTTTTTTTAACTACTTCAACTATTTTGCTTATTGTTTTTTACTCTTATGTTGCCTTATTGTTTCAGAGTTTTATATTCTTGGAGTTTGTATTCTACATTTATTTCACACTCTAGGGTGGGATACAGTCGATGAGTCATAACGAGTCCAACATAACTGAGTGACTGAGCACACAAGGATTTGGGAAGATAAATTCTAATAGAAAAGGGTAGTTATTAAGTTTTAAAACATACATATCATTTTTAGTAATGGCAGGCCATGTGATTTAGACCAAATGCCTACAGAAAACACCTAGAAAAGCTGGACCAAATTTTAAAAAATAAAATGAAGAATCAGCACCACTACTAAGGCAATGAGACCTCTTATGCCCCTGGAGCACCTACTGATCCTAGAAGATGTGGCTGAAAGACAGAAGAAGAGGATTGTTTCATTAGATGCGAGGCTCTAAGAGGACAAAAGCTGAAGTGCAGTCGTCACCTAGAAGGGAAGTGCTGACAAGCTATACGTCTGGCATAAATATAAAGAAACAGGCTGGTTCTCTTGGGAACTGGGGATCAGTGTTATTTAAATAATAGTAATGGATTGTGGAATTTTAACTCTCTCTACATTTTAAATTCCACAAAAGATGATGATGATTTTATATATTTAAAGTTCTTTTAGAATTATCCAAATTTACCCTTATTGCTTTGTATTCATTCTTATACCTTCAAGTTTGCACCAAGGATCATTTTTCTTCTGCCAGGGAGACCTGGCGTGCTGCAATTCATTGGGTCGCAAAGAGTCGGACACAACTGGGCAACTGAACTGAAATGAACTGAATTACTCAGCAGTGGTATTTCTATTTTCTGGCTTCCATACGGGCCATCATTCTGTCATTACTTTCAATAATTTAAACTTCTGTTGGCATCCTGAAGACTATTCCCAGCCTCATACTGTGAGATACACTTCTTGAAGTGCTAATTCTGCCATCTAAAACTAATATTGTAAATATTTATATTATACATTTGAATCATCATGTTCCATTAAATTTTAAAAGAAATCTATTACTATATAGTGGTTTACAAAAAAATGTAACAGTTACCTACCCCAGCCCTATACACCTCAGTCTTAATGCTGCTCCCAAAGAATACCCATTTTAATAGTTTCTGCTTCAGTTCTTTTTATGATTATATGTTTCCTCTGTGTATTCAAATAATACAATAAAACTCTTGCTTCATAGTTAGAAGCTCTTGATTTCATTCTTTGTACGAGGGGGCTATCAAAGCACTTGCTCTGTCTTTGCCCACCTCCCCTGTGCCTTCCACCTTCTAAATTCTGTATCCTGTATTATCATATAATCAATACCATTAATATTTATATTCTCCTTCATAACAGTAATTAAACCTTCTGTGCTTTGTCCACACATGGATGATAAGTTGAAAGGCATCAAGTTAGCATCACTTTGGGAGGTTCACTGCAGAACCAATGAAAGTAATGTAACCACATTTCCCTTCTTATAGGCTTTAAGTACCTCTCAATTTCTTCTACATGGTACCTTTATTATATCTTTAAGCTATTCCAATATCTGAAGCATTCTACTCAACTGTGCATGAGATAGATACTTCTGTTACTGCTTTCTCTCTCTCTAAAACTTTAAGGATTATTTTCTAGTCTGTACTAGTTGTTCTCTAGGACCCCAGCTATCTGCCACTTTAGGACAGTTCCACTCTGCTCTTAAAGTTAACACACTATTTCATGGTTCCTGAAACTTTCTTATTTTATTTTTTTACTGAGGGAAATCTTCAAGAACTTTCTTAACATAGAGAATATGGAAAGTAAATTTCCTGAGTTATTTTGTGTTAGAAACATCTTTATTCTTCCTTCCTTCTTGACTGAGAGTTTGGCTATATATCAAATGGCAACATAAACATAGATAAGAAGTATTTCAAGTGACTTTAAAACACAGAATTTGCTCTATATATTCCTGAGGGACAAATTGAATTCTATGTTTACATTATTAGTAATATTTATCTACTAAATTGTATTATGTGGTTTATGTTATAGTGATATTGTAATTTTTAAATCGACTTTATGCATAGGAAAATCCAAATTAGAAATCAAATTACTACTTTTATGAGCCAAAAGTTTAGTATAAAAGAAATAGATATAATGATAAAGTAAAAAAAAATCAGTAAAAATACTGTAATGTTACATATGAGTATGGACTCTTGATTATTTTGTCATTTTAAAACTGTATTTTCTAGTGCGTCCACTGAACATGCCTATAATAAATGACAACACATTAGCAATGAGTAATCTGATACCCAGAGATCCTTGAAGGACTGCTGCTGCTGCTGCTTAGTCACTTCAGTCGTGTCCGACTCCGCGTGACCCCATAGATGTCAGCCCACCAGGCTCTCCTGCCCCTGGGATTCTCCAGGCAAGAATACTGGAGTGGGTTGCCATTTCCTTCTCCAATGCATGAAAGCGAAAAAGTGAAAGTGAAGTCGCTCAGTCGTGTCCGACTCTTAGCGACCCCATGGACTGCAGCCCACCAGGCTCCTCCATCCATGGGATTTTCCACGCAAAAGTACTGGAGTGGGATGCCATTGCCTTCTCCGCCTTGAAGGACTAGCTGATTCCAAATCTAGAGCTGGAAATATATAGAATTAGGCTGAGATATCCTGTTCCAGAGGCTTCACAGATGGCTCAGAGGTAAAGAATCTTCCACCAATGCAGAAGATGCAGGAGACACCAGGGGTTCAATCCCTAGGTCAGGAAGATCCCCTGGAGGAGGGCATGGCAACACACTCCAATATTCTTGCCTTGGAGAATCCCATGGACAGAGGAGCCTGGTGGGCTACAGTCCATGGGATCTTACAGAGTGGGACACAGCTGAAGCAACTGAGCACAAGCAGGCCCATCCTATGCCAGAAAGCAAGAACGTTCTCAAGAATAATGGGTTAATACAAAAAAAAAAAAAAAGAAAAACAAAAAGAGACAAATTCAGAGGCCCCCTTTGGTCAAAGGAAAAGCAGTTTGTTGCTGATGTTGTTTTACGCTACACCACTTTATTTCATTTTTTGGCTGCCATGTGGGTTCTTATTTCCCCGACCAGGGATCAAACTCATGCCCCTTTGCACTACAGGAGCAGAGTCCTAACTACTGGATCACAGGGAAGTCCCAGGAAAGCAACTTGAGTGAATATAGCCAATTAGAACATACTGACTATATTAAATCCTATGAATTCAACAAAATGCCTTATTGAACATCATTGGAAATAACTAAGGCAATAACTCTGAAAACTGGCCCTTTAAGAAGGAGGACATTAGCTTGCCTTTCCTGTGTTCAATATATTTCAAGATAATCAGATATCTCTAGCTGATGGAAAAAAGTCCTTCACTGAAGAATTCCAGCTAGAAATGTAGAAGCATTGAAAGAATAGACAGTCTTTTTTTTCCCCACAACTCCTAATGAAATAAATAATGGATTTGGGCAATGATTATAAATTAATGAAAACAGTAGATTAAAAGTTATGAGATGTTTCGTACTAATTGGGTTGGATTGCCAGGACTTGTATCCACTGATGAGTCTTAGCATCACAGAAGATGAAACAAGCAGTCATTGTGATCCTGAAATGTGACATAACGTGACACACAGCTTTACCTATAAAGTGCTGTTGCAGCCAGTCAGAATGGCTGCTATCCAAAAGTCAACAAGCAATAAATGCTGGAGAGGGTGCAGAGAGAAGGGAACCCTCTTACACTGTTGGTGGGAACGCAAACTAGTACAGCCACTATGGAGAACAGTATGGAGATTCCTCAAAAAACTGGGAATAGAACTGCCTTATGATCCAGCAATCCCACTGCTGGGCATACACACTGAGAAAACCAGAATTGAAAGAGACACGTGTACCCCAATGCTCATAGCAGCACTGTTTACAATAGCCAGAACATGGAAGCAACCTAGATGTCCATCCACAGATGAATGGATAAGCAAGCTGTGGTACATATACACAATGGAGTATTACTCAGCCATTAAAAAGAATACATTTGAATCAGTTCTAAGGACGTGGATGGAACTGGAGCCTATTATACAGAGTGAAGTAAGCCAGAAAGAAAAACACAAATACAGTATACTAACGCATATATATGGAATTTAGAAAGATGGTAAAAATAACCCTATTTACCAGACAGCAAAAGAGACACTGATGTATAGAACAGACTTTTGGACTCTGGGACCGGGAGAGGGTGGGATGATTGGGGAGAATAGCATTGAATATGCTATTATTATATTTTTTTAGATATTGAATATGATATTATATAGATTATTATGCTATATTATGCTAATATAGGTATGTATAATATCATACCTGAAATGAGTCGTCAGTCCAGGTACGATGCCCGATAACAAATGCCTGGGGCTGGAGCACTGGGACGACCTGGAGGGATGGTGTGGGGAGGGGAGAGGGAGGAGGGTTCAGGATGGGGAACACGTGTATACTGGCGGTGGATCAATCTTGATGTATAGTAAAAGCAATACAATATTGTAAAGTTAAGCAAAATAAAAAAAAAAATAAACAGATACAAAAGGTAAAAAAAAAAAAAAAAAAGTGCTGTTGCAAAAGAAACAAAAAACCCTGAAACTAAACCTCATCCAGATTCATAGCTAACTTCATTTATAAGAGATAAATAGAAGTTAGTTAAATGACACTGAAAAAAGAGTGAATAAACAAACTCAGAACGTGGAATATTCTTTAGGATCACGAACCTGCTTTTGTACAACTTCAGAACATGAGGGGAAGAAAGGGAGAAGAGGGAGGGCTGCAGAGACAATCAATCAAAAAAGTCAAGAGAGGCGGCACAGAAGCAATGAGTAGAACAACTATAATAAAACATTTTTGAGATAGCCATGGAAATTTGATTATAGATTGAATATTAAGTGACACTTAAAAACAACTGTTTATTTTGTCAGATGTGATAATGACAGTTTGGTTTTGAAGAAAACATTTACATTTAAAACAATAATATATATACTGATAGAGGTACAAGTGAAATGACCTGTCACCATTGATTTGCTTTCAGACGCCTCAGAAATGGAAAAAAAAGTAAAGAAGAGATAGACAAAGCAAATATAAGATCTTGATAGGTATGTAAAAATTCAACGTGCTCCCTTTAAAAAGGTTTATACAAATTTTTTATAGTAAATATTTTAAAAATAGACACTCTCTTGATGTGATTTTTTCCTACACTTTCTAATACTGAAGTTTAATATTCAGTTTTATCTTGTACTGTGTCTAAGCTTTAGTATCTAATATTTAACTGCATTTGGCTTGTGTGTGTGTGTGTGTGTGTGTGTGTGTGTGTAGAAGGGCATGAGTAATGTAAGGGGAAAATCAAAATTCATCAATTTGATTCAATTCAACCAATATTTATTAGGCATCTAATCTCTGCCAGATATTTGGCATATGAAGATGGATATGATACAGTAGAAATAATATCAGTCTTCACCCAATAAATAGAAGTGAATGATTAACTTCTGTCAGGAACAAGTGAGAAATAGCTTCATATAGAATTTATAATTTGAGCTGGAGCTTTAAGAATAAGAGCTTGTCAGAAGGTGAGTGGAAAATTCCTCACAGAGGCAACAAAAGGTAAAGACACAGATAAGTGGAATAAAACCTTAAGGTTTAGGCAACTACTACGGACTTTGCTGTAAGAAAAATGCAAGAAAGGAAAGAGATAAAATAGTGGTGGAGGCAATGAATATTCTCATATTTAGAAACTGGTCCACACTTTGTAAGAAAGGAAGTAATTAGAAGGACTAAAACAGGGAATGATTATTCTTTAACAGTAGGAGAGGCAGGGAGAAAAAGTAGATGACTGAAATAACTTAGGCATGAACTAACCTGGGCAAATCGGTGATGGCAATAAGAATGAAGAAAATAGTATGGACTTAATAGGTATTTAATAACAGATTAGATTTCCTAAAGGAAATCATTCCTGAATATTCATTGGGAGGACTGATCCTGAAGCTGAAACTCCATTACTTTGGCCACCTGATGCAAAGAACTGACTCATTGGAAAAGACTCCAATGCTGGGAAAGATTGAAGGCAGGAGAAGGGGGACGACAGAGAATGAGATGGTTGGATGGCATCACCAACTCAATGGACATGAATTTGAGTAAACTCCAGGAGTTGGTGATGGACAGCGGGGCTTGGCGTGCTGCAGTCCATGGGGTTGCAAAGAGCTGTACATGACTGAGAGACTGAACTGACTGACTGAGCTGAGCAGATTAGAGGAGAAATGGAAAATAATTTTACAACCACAATTCGGAGTTATCTTTACATTATGTTCCCTGGGAGCACACTGGACTTGATTTTTGCATGGAAGTTGATTCTTTATCATCTTCTGCCATCTAAAGAGGCTAGCAGGTTTCTATACGAGAAACAACATGCAAACCGTGAAATGGCATATTTTACGGCAAGATTGAAAAATTTAAGCATAAAATTTTTTCTATGCCCTTTGGCCTCCTCTCTCCCCCATACTGTGCCTTGTGTATGTATCTGTAGTAGACATCCACCAAACCTCCCGCATCGGTAAAAATATGTTCAACCATAAAGAGCAACATAAGGAACAACATTCTCTTAGCATCAATATGAATTCCTTAAAAGATAGTTCTCTCTTGATCTTGTAATTGGCCATAATGACACTTAGATCTGGATTGTGTAAGCTGTCAATGATAAACTGTTTAATGTACAGTCATCTATTTCAAAAAACTGATATAACTGTGCCTTGATTTCTAAGAGTGGAACAGTTCTCAGAGCTTTCTAAGATACTCTTCCTGGGTTACAATCCTCAAATATGACTCAAATTTTTCCATTTCTTTCTTAGGCAAACTGATTAATTGTCATCTACAAAACTGACCACCTGAACAGAATAGAAAGACTGAAATGAGACCCACAAAAATTCAGTCACTTTTTTTGTGTGTGAAAGAATTCCACTATAGCACATTGGTGAGATTGTTTTTATCAATCATCAATGCTTGGTCAATAGGATATCCATATGTTTTAATCAGAACACACACACACACAAAAGCACCAGCCATACATAAAGGAAAAACTGATAAACTGGACCTCGTTAAAACTGAACTTTCGTTAATCAAAAAATGCAAGAGAGTGAAAACATAAGTAAAAAGTAGAAAACATTTCTAACACAAATAATAGAAGGTGAGCTCATTCAGAATATAGAAAGAGTGATAAAGCAATGACAACAGACCACCAAATTAAAATATGGCTAAAAGATTTGGACAGCTAATTTCACCCAAAAAAAGTTAAGGATATACCAGGGTTCAAAAGCATATGCAAAAGTGTTTTTGCAAATGAGCAGAACCCTATGGCGTCATCCTGGGATAGACCCTTCCCCCTCTTCAGGACCTCTGCTTTAGTTTCTCCCTGAAGTATTTAGATAACAGTATCTGAAACACATTTCCTGAAATGTTTTACAGATGCTAAAAGCCCCACCAAATGGAAGAAGGTAACTACTTGACCGCCATGAGGCAACCTACTGGAGCCTGAGGATTGATCATGTTAATCCCTGTGACTCGGCCCTGTTACTTTACCATCAACCAATCAGACAACTGTGCCTCCAATTGATCAGACAGCCTACAACTCCCCTTCCTCATTGTTCTTTTAAAATTGCTTGGCTGAAAGCTATGGGGAAATTCAGTTGTTTTGAGCACCTGCTCCTGGAACTCCCTGCTTGGCCCCTCTGCAATAAACACTGCAGGGTCCTTCATGGCAAGCAGGTGTCAGTAGATTGGCTTTACTATGCCCGAGGTGGTGAGGGGGTCGTCGGGGCGAGGGGCGGACTCAAGTGTGATTCATTAACATTTTAATACATTAATGGCAAGAGATCTTAAGATACCCTTTAGCTTTGGGAAGGCAGTGATTAGAAGACACAACTGGGGTTTTTAATAAACTGAAAGTTGTATGTTTCCTAATCTGTGTGCTGGTCTGTTTACTTCATAAATATTTATTAAGATGTATACACATAACTTGTACACTACTCTTTATGTACACTTACCTCATTAAAAGTTTATTTATAAGTAACTGGAGTTATTTTAGCTCAAAAATCAATGGATTATTTGAGAAAAACTGAATCTACCCAAGAAATGAGCTAAACACAGTTTACTAACCAACTCACTAATCAACTGCATCTTGACTTGGATGAACATATAATTACTAGTGCAAGCATATTTGTCCACACACTGAATTGTAGACTATATGTAATAAATATTATCCATCTTTCAAAATCCATTTCAAGATAGTACTTTTTCTATGAAGCCTTCTCAGTTCTTTGAATCACTTAAATCACTCTATTTCCACCAGCAATCATAATTGAATCAATAGTTGCAAAACAATATAGGCTGTCTTATAGTATTCCTTAGATGTTTTTCACATAAGCTAGCTTTATCTCCCAGACTACACATTCTTGAGTGAGGGAAAAATCTTTTGCATGCAACACAATTATGTATTGGTGCATACACCAAAATACTTCGCTAACCACTGTGTAAGATACTTTAAACCCAAAGTTATTGACAATATGATTTATACTTAGCAAAATAATATCAAATGCTACCTAAGCAAAGAGACATAAAAACACTCACAGCACTCTCACATGCAAACCTGCAAATCCACAGTTCTTCCTGTTTTTGACAGAGAAGTCACTGTCGTGGTTGCCTCTCCCTATAGAAGCTACAATCAAGTAGCTGTTCCACTTACCTGTAGCCAGGTCAAGGATCCAAAATGCAAGTTTGGCTCATCCGAAGTAATGCAAAGAAGCAAGGACAGAGGTGAAGCCTTTTCAGCAGAGGCAGTGAGAACATTTCCAGAGGCCATAAGGCAGTCAGCGGGAAGAGATCCATTCTTCTACACAGACTAACCTACCTTCTTTTTTTCTGCACCACAGTCCATTAGACTATGCCCACCACTGTGCTTGTGTAACAGAAATTAAGGCAGATGCCACATATGCAAAACTGCAGAACCACCCAGAACCCAACAGGCCAAGGAAGCAGCCTGACCAGAAGGTAGCGCCTACGCAGATGAAACCAAAAGTGTGGGAAGGTTTGCCTGTGCTTTATTACCACACTAAGACCTCCCCCTAATTAGTGCCCTGGCAGAGAAGCCCAAAGTGCACGCTCCAACTATTCTAGAAATTGCCGCCCCTTTCCCGGAATTCTGATGGCTGCACCTATCTCTTACCTCTTAAGTTTCTGGCCTCCCTTCCCTCGGGGAGAAGGAGTCTTTAGAGCATAAGCCCTTCTTTGTTTATTCCTTGATCAACAGTGAGGTTTCTGCTCTGCTCTCGCAGATCTGGTCTCGTTTAATTTTCACAAGCAGCACCTGCAATGAAAGGACCCAATTGAGTTCTGTTTGATCTGAGAGGGTTGGTAACCATGACAGTGAAGAAGGGTCCTAAGTATGATTTGTACCACATAGTACTTGAATTCAGATCTTTTATTGCTCAAGCTTCCTAGGGAATTTGAGATTAAACTGGTATCCTTTCAAACATTCCTCAAATCTTTTTTTTTTTTTTTGGCTGTAAATAAAAACTCTTAGAGATATTTGTATATGTGTATATATTATATGTGCATGCTTGTATCCATGCACTCACATATATACACACACATACCCAAAAACACATTCAAATACAAATGTGTGTATTTATGTGTGTGAGTATACTGGGTCAATGCCACATAGTTTAGATTTTTAGCTACTAAAAAGTAGAGGCTATGAATGGATTTTACTCCTTAGCCATTTATACAAAGCAGTTCTTGTTCTGCTGTTTTCTAAATAGATTTCATTGGCTTTTTGTCTCCTTGTTTTAATAAAATTAAACAGTTTTATTTTTTATTATTAAAATTAATAATTTTTAAGTTTAAAGTGGCTGATTGTAGAAATTGATTCATTTTCAGAATGCCTCTTTGCCATACCAAGAATGTATGCTGCTGCTGCTGCTACTAAGTCGCTTCAGTCATGTCCGACTCTGTGCGACCCCATAGATGGCAGCCCACCAGGCTCTGCCATCCCTGGGATTCTCCAGGCAAGAACACTGGAGTGGGTTGCCATATCCTTCTCCAATACAGGAAAGTGAAAAGTGAAAGTGAAGTCGTTCAGTTGGGTCGGACTCTAGTGACCCCATGGACTGCAGCCTACCAGGCTCCTTCACCCATGGGATTTTCCAAGCAAGAGTACTGGAATGGGGTGCCATCGCCTTCTCCAACCAAGAATGTATACTTAACTATAATTTTTTTTAACAATTTAAAATTTTTCTTAAGATTTTACTTATGTCCCTACACAGTGTATTGTGTGAGAAAAAATATCTAACTAGCTTTCTCCTAACTTATCAGATAATTGCTTGCCATTAGTTATTGAATAATTTTTCTAATTGATTTGAATTGCCATCTTTATAAAGTATTAAATTTATATTGGTATCTAGACTTCTTTATGGATATTTCCAATTTTATTAGTCCATAAGTTTATTCTTATGCCAATTTGTCTCCATTTTATTATTGCAGTTTTATAATCTGATTTGTTTCTGGTTGAGCAGATGGTATCTTATTGTCATAGAAGTCCTTTTGTATCTGATTTATATCCATTTCCTCATTCTAGTATTTTTAAAAATTCATCTCCTTTTTTCAATTATCTTTGTAAAAGGTTTATCTATAATATTGTTCTTCATAAAGAACCAGTTCTTCAATTTATTCACCAGTTTTACAGTTTTTCTAATTCATGGTTTATTTGAATATATTTTTATTTTAAAAACTAATATCTATTTCAACCAATTCTATTTACTCTCAGCTCTCTGTATGGTTCTGTTAGGTAGTTGCTGCTGCTGCTGCTAAGTCACCTCAGTCGTGTCCGACTCTGTGTGACCCCACAGACGGCAGCCCACCAGGCTCCCCCATCCCTGGGATTCTCCAGGCAAGAACACTGGAGTGGGTTGCCATTTCCTTCTCCAATGCATGAAAGTGAAAAGGGAAAGTGAAGTCGCTCAGTCCTGTCCAACTCTTAGCGACCGCATGGACTGCAGCCTACCAGGCTCCTCCGTCCATGGGATTTTCCAGGCAAGAGTACTGGAGTGGGGTGCCATTGCCTTCTCCTGTTAGGTAGTTAGAACAGGAAAAAGGAGTCTGCAATGGCGGTGGCTAAAAGACAAGGAAGGGAAAAGCCCGCAACAATAGAACAAAACAAAGTCCGAGGACCTCAGTGAGGACCTCAGTAGAGCAAACAGCACTCCTGGCTAGCCCAATTTACATAGGGCAGGCCCAGGGGGAGAAAAAAAAAAAAAAACACATATAAAAAGAGGAGCCAAGGGCTGGGGGTCTCTCGCTCTCTTTCTTGTGTTCTCTCTCTCTTCTCTCCATGTCCTCACATCTTGAGGATGTATTTTCCATTATTTTCTAAATAAAACTGAGCTGTAAAACGGAGCTGTAACACTGATCTGTCCAAGAGCTGTGACACAGTCTGTCCGAGAGCTTTAACACTGGTCTGTCGCTTCAAAGTTTTGTTGTGATGAGATAGAACCGAAGAAATTACACACTCCCCCAACATCTATGGTGCCATGACTCTGATTTAACCTCGCTGAAACAACCTTGGCACGGCCCGCTCAAGGAGAAGGCCAAGCACAGGAGGAGACCAGTTTGGTGAAAGCTCCCGTGGTGGGAGCTGAACACCAAGAAAACCCAGTGCAGGGGAAGTAACAAGATGCCCAGCATGCTGGAAACTGGGACAGCGTAAAAACGAACTCAGCAGAAAGCTCACGCAGCTCAGTCTCAGATTCCAGAAGACCTTCGGTTAATGTAGGAGGTCCTTGCTTCTATGGCTGGAGGGACATATGCCTAACAAAATCTTAATTCCTTTACAAGCTCTCATTTCTTGTTTCCTCGAATCCCCTGCAAACAGGCGAGTGGCAGTGGGTGAAATTGAGGGACTCTGGAAAGGCTACTCCTCGATATGTCCCAAAGGCACAATCTGCTGAGCCCCAGTAGCTGTTACCCAAGCTGGGGGGTTCTTCTGTCCTTAATCTACTTTGTGCCAAGGATCAGGCCAATGAAAACTGTGAGCACAAGTCAGGTATTTAGCAGACTTTCCAGCAGGCTATGAAGGGGATTGCTTGGCACGCATTTCCCACTGCTTTTTCCTCCCGTCCTTCAGCTCCTCTCTCCCGAGACTTGAGCCCAGCCAAAACCCATGATGCCTGGCTTCAGGACCTAATGAAGCTCAGGCTCTGATGTCTCATTGCAAAAATTCAGTTAGAGACACAGCAATAGGCAAGAGGTTGATTTGTCAGGATTCAGAGAGAAACACACTCTGCAGGGTATGGGCCATTGCAGAGGGCAAGTGCTTAGGCCATGGAATGTGGTCTGGCTAGGTTTTTTGAGTGGGGTGAATTCATATGCTAATGAGTGGGAGGATCAGCCCCCAGGATTGGGGAACCACCTACTCCTCCATCTTTTGACAGTGGCTTGGAGCTGTCCTGTCACCTCTGGGTGTGTCATTTAGCTTGCAGATTGAGGATTAAGATTTACTTGAATTTGATTTGTCATCTTGGACCCAACTGATTTTAATCCGTTTATGTTATGCCCTTGTGCTATGTCATTGTTTCAAAAATTGTGCCCTGCCCCCTTCCCTCCTGTTTCATGCTCTTTTCCTGAGCCCCATCTGGGCCCACAATATTGCCTCTACAATCTTCTGGAGGGACAATCAGAAAATAACTGGCCCTTGGGAGGGAAGTACTGTATAATATCCAGTCCCTCTAGATACTCAGGCCTTCATCTTCCATGTTTCCTACATGTGCAATAACAGCATTTCTCAGTGGACCCACTAGGGGAGGCGACAGGCACACAATGCCTGCTAGAAGTCCATCTGTTTGGCATTGCTTCAAAGACAATTGGGCTTTCAGGGATAATGTTTGCCACTTTGGGAGTCAGCCCTACAGACCATTTGGGCCCAAATCCTTACCACTCTTCTCCTAAAGTTACAAACATACCCCTGGATCAAATCTCCACTCCACTTTTATGGAACATCTGGTCTGTTGCCTCTTACCAATTTGTTCTTAAGCCAATTACTAACTCCTACAACCAGGACCCTGCCCCCTTGCAGGCAACATTGCTCCACCCAGCTTATTATTAAAATACTTTAATGCCCCAACAAGGCTAGATAACCCACTCCTTTGTCATTACTTCTGTTATTACATAAAGTGGGTCTATGACAATGAAATGTTTACCATTTTAGACACCCTAACCTGCTCTTATGCAGGACTAGGGGAGAAAATCAGTGACTTAGAATCTCTTAAAGCAGTAAAAGGATAAGGCTTATGACTGTTTTACCAGGTTCCCAGTCTCAGGGCACAGACTTGGATTGTTTTACATCATGATATCTATTCCCATCTGCGGTGAACAAACTGGCAATGAGTTAAAATTACAACCCTTTAATCCTACCCAGCACTGGTCATGCTGGAGACCTTGGCAATGCCCAACTCCAGTCTGGGGGTCCCAGGAGGTTATCACACCTTGACCTGCCCAGGGACCCAATTCTTGGGAGGCTCACATGCCTCGACCTGCCTGGGGATTCAATCTCCAGGAGGGTGTCACATTTCAGCTGGCCTGGGGATCTGCACCCTGACCCAGGGACACCTGGCTCTCAGTTGCAACAGTACTGGGTAGGATAGGCTTCAGAAAGACTCACCCCTAAGGAAGTCCACCCATGGAAATAGAAGGAAGCCTATTAGTTGTGGGACTGTGCCCAGTCTCAGCAATAACTCAGGAGCCCAATGAGAACACCATTGCCTTTCTGGAAAGGCTAAAAGAGGCCCTCCAAAAGTTTACCAATCTGGACTTAGATTGCTACAAGGGACAGGTGATTTTAAAGGGCAAATTCCTGTCCCAATGTGCCTCAGACATCCAGATAAAGTTACAACAGCTACAGCAGCAGGACCCTGCTGCCTCTTTAGATGAGATGGTCCAGACAGCCACCAATACCCTTTATAACAGAGAACAGGAGAGGGAGGCTGAGGCCCAGGAGACAGAGAGAAGGAAAGAGACAAGGCATGCCCAGATGCTGGACACCCTCCAGGGAAGCCCTATGGCAAACCCCAAGTCCTTGAAGGACAAGGCATGAGGCAAATGCCTAATCTGTAGACAGATGGGGCATTGGGCCAAAGAGTGTCCAAACCATGACAAGTCTCCTAAAATGGCTTGCTACAAATGCCATCAACTGGGACACTGGGCAGCACTCTGCCCTGGGGACCCAATAGCCTCAAGGTCAAGTGCCAAGCCTTCCCTCAGGATGGTTCAACAGGGCTGAAATGGCCTGCTCCAGCCAGCCCGCCTGTCACAGTTAACCATCATGGGGCTGGAGCCAAAGGTGCAACTGGATGTGGCAGGTAGTTCTGAGAATTTCTTGGTTGACACAGGGAATACCTACTGTGTCCTGACCTCCTACTCCAGAGCCTTCTCCTCCCAAACCTGTACCATTTGGGGGGCTACAGGAAAAACAATTATTAAAAGATTCACCTGAGCACTTCTTTGTTGCTGGGATGGACAAATATTTTCCCACCAGTTTCTGGTGGTCCCTGAGTGCCCTACTCCCTTGTTGGGAAGAGATAGACTCACTAAACTGGGAACCACCTTTGTGATGGGAAGCTTTCCAGCTCCTAGAGCCCTACAGCTTCTGGTTACTACTGAAGAACCCATTACACCTTCTCCAATAGAGAGGGACCAAGAATTATGGGAGGACAAAATTAACCCCCAGGTGTGGGACTAGAGGATTCCTGGATGAGCCCACCAAGCTGAACTGGTCATCATTGTCCTTCAAGATCCAACTCGGTTTCCTAACCAGAAAAAATATCCCCTCAGAAGAGAGCCTCAGGAGGGACTACAGCCTCTAATGAATACATTTCTTGCTTGTGGGCTATTGGTCCCCACCAATTTGCCATGTAACACCCCGATCCTCTCAGTAAAGGAAAAGGATGGAAACTGGAGAATGGTTCGAGATCTTGGGATCATAAATGAAGCTGCAGTCCCCCTCCATCCCACAGTATCCAATCCTTATGTAATCTTGGGAGAAATCCCATCCAGTGCCAAGTGGTTTACAGTCTTGGATCTCAAAGATGCATTTTTTTGCATACCACTGGCTAAAGAATCCCAATATCTTTTTGCCTTTGAGTGAGAGGCTCCAGGAGAAAAACACCAACAGATGACTTGGACACTATTACCTGGGGTTCAGAGATAGCCCCCACGTGTTTGGACAGGCTCTTAGCCAGGATTTCCTAGATCTGGACCTGGAACCTAATGGGAAAATATTACAATGCATGCTGCTGCTAAGTCGCTTCAGTCGTGTCCAACTCTGTGTGACCCCATAGATGGCAGCCCACCAGGCTCCGCCGTCCCCAGGATTCTCCAGGCAAGAGTACTGGAGTGGGTTGCCATTTCCTTCTCCAATGCATGAAAGTGAAAAGCGAAAGTGAAGTTGCTCAGTCCTGTCCGACTCTGAGCGACCCCCTGGACTGTGGCCTACCAGGCTCCTCCATCCATGGGATTTTCCAGGCAAGAGTACTGGAGTGGGGTGCCATTGCCTTCGATGAACTACTAATCTGCTCTCCAGATGAGAAAAATTGAACAATCTCCAGATTGCCCAACAATATGCAATTCAGCCTCTAAATTTTTTGGCAGAGAGGCGATATAAAGTCTCCAATGGTAAGGCATAGATGGTCGAGACAAAGGTCACTTACCTGGGAGTTCAGATTACTCACAGGTCCAGGAGGCTGTCCTCTGATCATGTATGAGAAATCCTCCGGTTGCCCTCCCCCATGACTCAAAAACAATTGCAAGCTTTCCTGGGGATAACTGGGTATTGTAGAATCTGGATATCCAACTATGGTCTAACTGCTCAGCCCTTATATGAAAACTTAAAGGGACGGGATGATTCAATCCCAGTGATGTGGGGAACTCCTCAAAAGAAGGCAGAGGCTACACTAAAACAAGCCTTAACTCAAGCACCTGCCTTGAGGTTGCCAGACTCAGAAAAAGCATTCCAATTTTATGTCCATGAAAGAGAAGGAATAGCATTGGGAGTGTTAACTCATGGGATCTGAGACCAAGCCTGTAGCTTACTTATCCAAGAGGCTCAACCCAAGAGGCTCTGCCTGAGGCTGGCCTCCCTCCCTTCAAAATCTGGCAGCTCTTGCAACCCTGATAGAAGATGCTTTAAAACTCTCTTTTGGGGGCAAACTAAATATTTTTACCAGCCATCAAGTGGAACAATTCCTAAATGAGAGCGGTCATTTATGGATGTCTGATCAAAGAATCCTCAGATTATCAAGTAGTGCTGATGTAAAATCCAGGCCTCATTATATCCTCTTGTGAGGTTCTTAACCCAGCCACCCTCTTGCCTACCCCTGAGGGCTCTCTCCCCTTTCACTCATGCCTAGAAACCTTGGACAACTGGACAAAACCCCAAAAGGGATTGTCCAAAGATCCTATGACAGATCCTGAGGAAATCTGGTACACTGATGGAAGCAGCTTTGTCTTGGATGGAAAAAGAAGAGCCAGATATGCTCAATTTTGAGACCATAGAGGCTAAACCTTTGCCACCAGGTATTTCAGCCCAATTAGCTGAGCTCATAGCCCTGACTTGAGCTTTAGAGCTGGGAAAGGAGAAAAAGTAGCCATTTACACTGACTCCAAGTATGCTTTTCTGGTGCTACATGCACATGCTGCTATTTGGAAAGAAAGAGGCCACTTGTCCACCCAAGGGTCCCCAATCAAATATGATGATCAAATCCTTAGGCTCTTGGAGGCAGTCCATCTGCCCACTGAGGTTTCAGTCTCACCCTGTAAAGGACACCAAAAAGGGAGCACAGAAGTGGCACAAGGGAACCAAGCAGCTGATCAGGCTGCTAAGAGAGCAGCATTACAGAACAATGACCTAATGGGGGTTGCCACCTTTGTTCCACAGACTAATTTGCCAGAAACTCCTTCATATACTGAAGGTGAGACTCTTAAAGATAAGAGTGAGGGCTTTCAAGAAGATCATACGGGGTGGTTTCAAAAGGAGGGACTCCTTTTTCTGCCTGGGAACCTCCAATGGAAGTTGGTTAACTCCTTACATGCCACCACTCATTTGGGGGAAAAGGCCCTCCAAAGATTACTAGAAAGGTCCTTCAGAGGAACAGGCCTCCAAACGACTATAAGGCAAGTGGTCTCCTCTTGTCCCACATGCCAATTAAACAACCCCCAAGGAGCTCGAAGACCCCAGCTGGCCCAGCCTGTCCAACGAAGTGGGACCTACCCAAGAGAGGACTGGCAGATGAACTTCACCCAGATGCCAGTTTCTCAAGGGTATAAATACCTGTAAGTCATGATAGATACATTCACAGGATGGATTAAAGGCTTTCCCACCCAGACTGAGAAGCCTGAGGAGGTGGTTAAAAAAAAAAAAAAAAAAAAAAAAAACTGCTCCATGAAATCATTCTGAGATTTGGTCTGCTTAGGTCATTACAAAGTGACAATGGGACATCATTTACTTCTAAGTTCACCCAAGGGATCTCTAAAGCATTGGGCATTATTTATTATCTCTACTGTGCCTGGAGGCCTCAGTCTTCAGTAAAAGTAGAAAGAGCCAACCAATTCTTAAAATCAGCAATACAAAAGATAACCCAGGAGACCTTTCTGGGATGGAAAGAGGCTTTATCAAGAGCTCTCCTCCACACCCATATTGTCCGAAAGGATCAGGTTGGTCTTAGTCCTTATGAGATGCTATATGGGAGACCTTTTGTTTATGTCAATGACCTCTTCCTAGATCCAGAGTTCAGACCCTCCAGTCTTATACCATGGCCATTGGGCAATTCCAACAGGATATACACTTGTAAGGTGTAAACCAGGACCCAAAAAATTCTAAGGAGTCACCACTATATGCTCCAGGGACTCAAGTCCTATTTAAAGTCTTGAAAGATGGGTCCCCAAAGGCTCAACTCCAAACCACATGGAAGAGCCCCTACCCTGTAATACTTTCTACCTCCACAGCAGTCAAGGTACCAGGACATGACTCCTGGATTCACTACTTATGAGTCAAGCCATAAAAGAAAATGGAAGAGGACACTCAGTATACCTGTGAGCCCCTGGGAGATCTCAGATATCTATTCAGAACGACAAATGAGTGCTATTTTAATGAACACCCCCAAAATCTAGCTTCTGGGGATAAGATATTTCAGGACACCTTTAAAGAGCCAACATAGCTTGGCAGGGGTTGTACTGCAAAACAGACAGGAGATAGGTCTTCTGATCCCTGAATAAGGAAGGACTTGAGCCATCCTGGCGGTGGGAATTTGGAGCTGGCTAATGCCCCTACTGGAATGGGTGAATTTAACTCAGAGGACCATTTTATCTACTACTGCGGGCAGGAATCCCTCAGAAGAAATGGAGTGGCCATCATGGTCAACAAAAGAGTCCGAAATGCAGTACTTGGATGCAATCTCAAAAACGACAGAATGATCTCTGTTCGTTTCCAAGTCAAACCATTCAATGTCACAGTAATCCAAGTCTATGCCCCAACAAGTAATTCTGAAGAAGCTGAAGTTGAACGGTTCTATGAAGACCTACAAGACCTTTTAGAACTAACACCCAAAAAAGATGTGCTTTTCATTATAGGGGACTGGAATGCAAAAGTAGGAAGTCAAGAAACACCTGGAGTAACAGGTAAATTTGGCCTTGGGATACGGAATGAAGCAGGGCAAAGACTAACAGAGTTTTGCCAAGAAAATGCACTGGTCATAGCAAATACCCTCTTCCAACAACACAAGAGAAGACTCTATACATGGACATCACCAGATGGTCAACACCGAAATCAGATCGATTATATTCTTTGCAGCCAAAGATGGAGAAGCTCTATACAATCAGCAAAAACAAGACCAGGAGCTGACTGTGGCTCAGACCATGAACTCCTTATTGCCAAATTCAGACTGAAATTGAAGAAAGTAGGGAAAACCACTAGACCATTCAGGTATGACCTAAATCAAATCCCTTATGGTTATACAGTGGAAGTGAGAAATAGATTTAAGGGCCTAGATCTGATAGATAGACTGCCTGATGAATTATGGAATGAGGTTCGTGACATTGTACAGGAGACAGGGATCAAGACCAGCCCCATGGAAAAGAAATGCAAAAGAGCAAAATGGCTGTCTGGGGAGGCCTTACAAATAGCTGTGAAAAGAAGAGAAGCGAAAAGCAAAGGAGAAAAGGAAAGATATAAACATCTGAATGCAGAGTTCCAAAGAATAGCAAGAAGAGATAAGAAAGCCTTCTTCAACGATCAATGCAAAGAAATATAGGAAAACAACAGAATGGGAAAGACTAGGGATCTCTTCAAGAAAATCAGAGATACCAAAGGAACATTTCATGCAAAGATGGGCTCGATAAAGGACAGAAATGGTGTGGACCTAACAGAAGCAGAAGATATTAAGAAGAGGTGGCAAGAATACACAGAAGAACTATACAAAAAAGAGCTTCATGACCCAGATAATCATGATGGTGTGATCACTGACCTAGAGCCAGACATCCTGGAATGTGAAGTCAAGTGGGCGTTAGAAAGCATCACTACGATCAAAGCTAGTGGAGGTGATGGAATTCCAGTGGAGCTATTCCAAATCCTGAAAGATGATGCTGTGAAAGTGCTGCACTCAATATGCCAGCAAATTTGGAAAACTCAGCAGTGGCCACAAGATTGGAAAAGGTCAGTTTTCATCCCAATCCCAAAGAAAGGCAGTGCCAAAGAATGCTCAAACTACCGCACAATTGTACTCATCTCACACGCTAGTAAAGTAATACTCAAAATTCTCCAAGCCAGGCTTCAGCAATATGTGAACCGTGAACTTCCTGATGTTCAAGCTGGTTTTAGAAAAGGCAGAGGAACCAGAAATCAAATTGCCAACATCCTCTGGATCATGGAAAAAGCAAGAGAGTTCCAGAAAAACATCTATTTCTGCTTTATTGACTATGCCAAAGCCTTTGACTGTGTAGATCACAATAAACTATGGAAAATTCTGAAAGAGATGGGAACACCAGACCACCTGACCTGCCTCTTTAGAAATCTGTATGCAGGTCAGGAAGCAACAGTTAGAACTGGTCATGGAACAACAGACTGGTTCCAAATAGGAAAAGGAGTACGTCAAGGCTGTACATTGTCACCATGTTTATTTAACTTATATGCAGAGTACATCATGAGAAATGCTGGACTGGAAGAAACACAAGTTGGAATCAAGATTGCTGGGAGAAATATCAATAACCTCAGATATGCGGATGACACCACCCTTATGGCAGAAAGTGAAGAGGAACTCAAAAACCTCTTGATGAAAGTGAAAGTGGAGAGTGAAAAGGTTGGCTTAAAGCTCAACATTCAGAAAACGAAGATCATGGCATCTGGTCCCATCACTACATGGGAAATAGATGGGGAAACAGTGGAAACAGTGTCAGACTTTATTTTTCTGGGCTCCAAAATCACTGCAGATGGTGACTGCAGCCATGAAATTAAAAGACGCTTACTCCTTGGAAGGAAAGTTATGACCAACCTAGATAGCATATTCAAAAGCAGAGACATCACTTTGCCAACAAAGGTTCACCTAGTCAAGGCTATGGTCTTTCCTGTGGTCATGTATGGATGTGAGAGTTGGGACTGTGAAGAAGGCTGAGCACCGAAGAATTGATGCTTTTGAACTGTGGTGTTGGAGAAGACTCTTGAGAGTCCCTTGGAGTGCAAGGAGATCCAACCAGTCCATTCTGAAGGAGATCAGCCCTGGGATTTCTTTGGAAGGAATGATGCTAAAGCTGAAACTCCAGTATTTTGGCCACCTCATGCGAAGAGTTGACTCATTGGAGAAGACTCTGATGCTGGGAGGGATTGGGGGCAAGAGGAGAAGGGGACGAAAGAGGATGAGATGGCTGGATGGCATCACTGACTCAATGAATGTGAGTCTGAGTGACCTCTGGGAGTTGGTGATGGACAGGGAGGCCTGGCGTGCTGCGGTTCATGGGGTCACAAAGAGTCGGACACGACTGAGTGACTGATCTGATCTGATCTGAATGCCCCTACTAGTCCTTGTTATGCCATATTGATGCTGCTTATGATTGCTCCATGTATTATCAATTGTCTAACCTGTTTTATCTCTGCCCAGGTCAAGAAGCTACAACATGCAATACCAGCTCAAGAAAGATATATAAAACTAAAGTGGACCATGGAAAATATCAATCACCCTTAGATGGACACCACTAAGAGGACTCTGAGACCTGAGACTAGCAAGAGGGGGAGGCCCAATGCCCCCCGCTGTCCCAGTTCAGTGGGAAGTAGCCAGAAAGAGCTATTCCCAAAGAATTGGGCCCCCCATCCCAAGAGATGGGCCTCCCATCTCTTGAAGGGGGAATGCTAGGTAGAATAGGAAAAAGGAGTCCAGAATGGCAGTGGCTAAAAGACAAGGAAGGGAAAAGCCCACAAAAATAGAACAAAGGAAGGGCCAGAGTGAGGACCTCAGGTACAACAAACAGCACTCCTGGCTAGCCTGATTTACATAGGGCAGGCCCAGGGGGAAGGAAAAAAAAAAACAAAAAGAGGAGCCACAGGGGTGGGGTCTCTCTCTTGTACTCTCTCACTCTTGTCTCTCTCTCTCTCTCTTCTCTTCATGTCTTTTGGGTCGGCATGCCCTCATGCCTCGAGGATGTATTTTCCTTTATTTTCTAAATAAAACTGAGCTGTAACACTGATCTGTCTGAGAGCTGTGACATAGTCTATCCAAGGGCTTTAACACTGGTCCGTCGCTTCACATTTTTGTTGTGATGAGACAGAACCATGGAAATTACACACTCCCCCAACAGTTCTAATTTGCTGAACCTCTACTGTTATTTTCTGACTCTTTACTTTATGCTAATTCTATCTTATAAATTGTCTTCTTCAAAATTCAACTAGTCAAATTCCACAGTCCTTCATCGTCCATTTTTCATGTCATAGTGATGCCATCCTTCTCTTAGGCTGAATCCATTTAGAACAATCATTTGCTCTTAAACCTATAATATTATTTCTTAATCTGGACTTTTTATATGTATCTAGCTCGTACTCTCACAGTAAACTGAATTTACTGGAAATAAGGACCAAATTCCAAAACTTACCAAAGTGGGCGACAAAGAATTTTTAAAATGAACCATTGACAAGCATGTATCAAACTTATACTTTATTTAGTTATCTATTCCAGAAATTCTATTTGAATAGAATACTCAGATAGAGGGTTGACATAGGTTTAACAATGTGGGACCTGTCATGATGCTGCATTCATTGAGAAATTTCCAGATCAGTTGAAAGACAAGATTTATTTATTTCTGGATTTCAAGAGAACCTTGCCATGGCATGCTTATTACTGACTGAGAAATAGATGTAAAACTTAATTCTTTTGTAATTCTGCTTTATGTCAGTCTTATAGTTAATAAAACAAGTAACTTTTTTCTTTTTTTCTAAAACATCTAATGTTAATTTCCTCCTATTTCCAATGAGAAATTAAAGTATTTGATGGATTCAGTTAGTTGTTACCACTCTATGTAAGAATCGTGTATTTTCAATATGTGTGTAATTTATCTGTAATCCACAGAAAGTCAAAGCATAAAACAAATAACTTGGTGTACAAAAGCGTCAGTTAACTACAATGCCATTAAGTCAGACAGAGTTGTAGGTGTTTAAAACACAAAGTTAACAGTTAACTGGTCTGTAATGTCTGCATGGAAATGCTTTGAGAATAATTAAAGAAGGCCCTTCAGTCATGCAAACATGGGTAATGACGCTACATCTGAATTACAAGGCTTTTGTCTTCGTATACTGATTTTGTATTCATGAATGAAGTATCTTCATTGTTTGCTTCTTCTTCATGGGATGTTAAACATTCAGAACAATTTATGAAGCCATAAACCTGCAAGATTTCTTTTCCAGCTTAACCTAAATCAAGATAATCTTTATTTTTATTTGTCTAGTCCACACCACTAAAACGGGTTTATCATTGACTGAAGTGACCATAGTTATTCCCTCTGGGGTACCGTTATAATGATCCTTTTTATTTTATATCCTACTTTACTGTTTTGCTAAAATCAATATTTGAGGCTTCATTAAATTGACAACTAAATCTGAAATGCATTTGCTATCATTCAAAATGCAACTGACTATTTGGTGCTTTTATTTCTAAAATAAGTAAATATGTCAGGGATAATATGAATGTATATGTTTAGTTTGAAATTTTCTACTCAGCAGGTTCCTTTTATACTTCTGTAGATAAGTCTTTAATATGAACATAAATTAGAAAATATTTCTTGACTTAGCTTGCTATGATCATTTTTGCCAAAAGTAAAAAACAAATAAAATTGGAAAATGGTCAATACTGATGGTATATAAATTATATTTCTTACAGAGTCATGCACACCTCCTGAATCTGTTCACAGCTTCCCTGCCATCCGTGTGAATGTGAACAAGGAATCTTAAGAATACAAGGTGAGAATTTGTCTTCTTTGTCACCACACAGCTTGGTTCTGTTATTTTCCACATTAATAGGATTTTGTGACTGAGTGACCTTGTTAATACAGCAATATGTTTTCTGCCATATCATCAGTAACAATCTCTGCAGGAAAAATTAGCATTGAAAAAAATCATGGTTGATTTCACTCCATTTTTTTTTCTCTTGCTTTAGCAAAAGCAAACAACTTCCATTATATACTAACACAACAACCAAAATAGAAAAAGAAATCTACTTTGAATGGTGAAAATACATGCTAAAACAGAAGGCCAAAACTGTGCTGTCCCATAGCCCAATAATATGGAGATATCTGGATCTTTGGCAATATTTTTTTAATGGTAATAATACGGGAGTAATATTTTCTGCCAGACATAGAAAAGTAGAATTAGAAGTCCTCTAAAAAATCTCTAAAAATTACTAAGAATGAGTTGTATTAAAATGGCTAAAAGTCATATTGTTTCCTCTTCAAATCTCTGAAGCCTTGTACATTTTCATTTTCTGTTAATTCTACACTATCACGTCAGTCAATTCTGGATCCATGTTTTTGTGTAAAAGAGGTTGTCTTTTAACCAAACAGAGTGCTAAAGCAGAAAATAACACATTTTACTAAAGGGAGACCAAGAATTCCAGTAATTTGACCTCATGGGCAGCTAGGAACATTTGCTTTTGAAAGGTAACAAAAGAAATAATCTTTACTGGGAATATGCAACATGTATTTCACTTGCTAATCTCTCATTGTCCGATTCCTGATCAGTTCTCACAGCCAGATCCCTATGCTCTCTGGAAACTTTCAAGGAAATACATTTTCCTCTCACTTCAACTCTTTTAGGTAATTCATTACTTTTCAGGATCCTTCCATTCCAAAGGTTCTTTATCTTCACTAGTGTCCTTAAAGCAGCCTTATCTGTAATTCCCACTGTTCACACAGCCTCATACTTTGGGCTACCCTTTCTTCCCCACCCTGACTTTGATGACTCTCATCTGATTTTTCCATTTAAGCTTCCACAGTTTCCTTTGTCCTCATAATAACTGCTCCAGAATGCCAGAAGGTGAACAGTACCTCATAGGAACAGCTAGGTCTGAATTTATTTGCCAAAAGCAGAATGATGGACCAGTTATCAGTTTGATAAAAGCTTTCACAATTTGATTCCTAAGACTTGGGCTCAATTTACTTTTCTTTTGTTCCTTTGAGCTTGACCTCAAGTGTCTCAATCTAATGACCACGAGGCTAACTTAGACCACTTCTGCTTATGATACCAGACCATGGGACGCATGCTGCATAAGCATGTTAGGGCTGCCATAACAAAAATGCCACAAGCTGGATGGTTTAAACAATAGAAATGTATTCCCTCACAGTTCTGGAGGATAGAAATCTAAAGCTTAGTGCCATATTCCAGGCCTTTGTCCTTGGCTTGTCCACCTTCTCTCTGCATCAGTTCACATCATCACTTTTCTGTGTCTGTCTTTGTGTCTTTATGGACTTAATTGTGTTCCCTCAACCACCAGTTCATATGCTGAAGTTCTAACTCACATTGTGACTGTATTTGGAGAAAGGCCCTAAAAGTAAGTAATCAAAGTTAGATGATATCATAGGGGTGAGAATCCGATAGGACTGAAAAGACAAGGAATAGAGAAATATCTGTTTTTCCCTGCATGAACACAGAAGAAAAGCCACAGGAGGACACAATGAGTAATGGCTGTCTCCAAGCCTGCAAAGGAGGGGTCACCAGATAGCTGACTGATGGCCTACTACTGATGGCCCCTTGGTCTTGAACTTCTAGATTACAGAATTGTGAGGAAATAAATTTCTGTAGTTTAGACCACTCAGTCTCTAGTATTTTCTTTCAGCAGTCCAAGAAGACTAGTAGACTGCCCAGATTTTTATAAGGAAATTGGTTATACTAGATCAGGTAGGGTTCACTCTAATGACCTCATTTGAACTGTAAGGAGCTTGTCACCAAATAATGGTGCTATCTCAAGTAATGAGGGTTAGGCGCCTAACATATCTCTTTGGGGGGTGGGGTGGGGTTACAATTCAACTCATAATAGACACAGACTCTGAAGCTTGCCTCTCACTCATGAAGGATCCCTCAAATTGAGAGTCTGACTTTTTAAATCACTATGTAAGACTACTAAAAAGATACAATAATTGACCTTGATTATATTAAAAGATACCAGCAAAAGCCTAATGAGTAGAATTATTTGAAAAATTGTATTAGTTGTACTAGTACATGACACAGTTCTGATTTTATGGATACTTTCCACAGCCAGGTGATAAATACCACCTTAACATTCAACATAGAAGCTGATGAGTGAGCATTAGTGGAATCAGTGAGTGAATTTCACAGGTAGGAGGAAAGTCCCACTCCATGGACAGGAGATGAACTCAAAGCTGACCTCACGCTGACAATGTGGTACGTGGTAGTTTCTGCTAAAAGAACCTTTGGGTTTTCTCCTCTATATAAACCCAAAATGAAGGACAGTGGCTCTCATCTTTTCCATTCAAATAGCCCTGACTTTTGCCAGTTCATTATGATATACATAACTTCTATTGAGGCACACTGAGTCCACAAATTACTTCTTAAGCACATAGGACATGAATTCTCACAGGAAACTTACATAGAGCATGGATTCTCAATATCACTCCCAATGGAGTAAACATAAGTGGGAGGGAAAAAGAAAAAAGAAAATTATTCCTTTTAAGTTTAAAAAACAGATGTATATATAGTAAAAAAAAAAAAAAAAAGCAGATACTCAGTATATCTTTGGTACTAAAATTTTGTAGGGAGAGGACAGAGATAGGGAAAAAAATGCCTTAAAAGGCAAAAAAAAAAAAATTTCAGGAGGTAATAACTTTTTAAAAATGGTTACTAAACATTGACATGTAGAATTGGCATATCCCCTAGCTATGGCTCTTAGAAACCTCAAACTCTAATCCTCAAATACCTGCCCCCTCCCTTTACCTTTCCCCCTTGACATAGCCTGTGTCCTGTTCTGCTCCCTTCTTCCTCATTTTTTTTTTACTTTATTAAAGATGAGCATTATAAGGTAATTCAGCATTGGATAATTTTATTTTATTTTTTTTAATTAAATTTTATTTTGCTTAACTTTACAATATTGTATTGCTTTTGCCATACATCAAGATGGATCCGCCACAAGTATACATGTGTTCCCCATCCTGAACCCTCCTACCTCCTCCCTCCCCATACCATCCCTCTGGGTCGTCCCAGTGCACCAGCCCCAGGCATCTGTTATCAGGCATTGTACCTGGACTGGCGATTCATTTCAGATATGATATTATACATATTTCAATGCTATTCTCCCAAATTATCCCACCCTCTCCCGTTCCCAGAGTCCAAAAGTCTGTTCTATACATAAATGGGAATCCCCTTAGTGTTTTCAAATATTTGTTTACCAATAATTGATAATAGATGGCAAGATATACTAGAGGACAGGAAAACATATCTGTCCGAAGTTCTAGGACATACCTTCAATGGAAGATGAGTTTAAGAAGAAAATGATATAGTAGTATTTCAATATTAGGAAAATGAAAAAGTGTTTTTATTCAAAGATATTTTATGTGACTTGTATATGTTAATTTCCTGAGCTCATAGTGTTTTAATGTTTACATTATGATAGGGGCTTCCCAGCTCAGTGGCTGCCAATGCAGGAGACACAGGAAATGCAGGTTTGATCCCTGGGTTGGGAAAATCCCTTGGAGGAGGAAATGGCAACCCACTCCAGTATTCTTGCCTGGAAAATTCCCTAGACAGAGGAGCCCGGTGGACTACTACAGTTCAAGGGGTCATAAAGAGTCGGACATGACTGAGTGATTGAGCATGAGCATGAAACATTATCATACATAGTAAAACAATATTGTAAATACTATTTTAATTACCTCAGTGAAGGTGTTGATATATTTGTGGAAAAGCAAATCAATATAGATAGTGCAATGCTATTGAAAGCCTTCTTTAAGAATATTAGAAAATCCCACAAACAAATGCGCTTCACAACTGCCATTCATGCCAACCAAAGAAGTGAAATAAATCCAATTCCAAGCAGGCAGTCACAATGTTTATGGATTTCAATAAAAGTGCCCACAATCGAGTAAGGTCATGTCCTTTATTTAACTGTTTCTTTTTTCCTGAAAAGAAACAAAGAATGGCTCAATGACTTTTTAAATATTGTATTTGCTTAGGTTTTTTGCTAGTTTTTTTTTTTTTTCTGCCTTAAAGAATTAGTTTCTGACTTCTTACAAATAAGATTTAAGAAGCAACCCATTTAGTCTAAATCTTAATTAATCCTAATAAGAGGGAACTGTAGCTTTTTAAAAGTCTAAATGGGTCATCCTGAGCAGCTTTGCCAGCCATCATTTGGTCCAGGAGTGAGCAGCAGGTAAGGTTGTTTAAAGCTCAGATGCTGTAGAGAGTGCATCTGTCTTCCTAGGCAGCTCTAATCCTGCCTGGTCCACTGACTCTATCTTTACGAGTTCTTTGATTGGTAATTGAGAGAATAAATCTTTGAAGGACTTACATGACTATGTGTATATTAAGAGTTCAGTAATAAAATACCTACCAAAGTATTTTATACAGTCTCCTTTCAAGTCTTGGACATTTAATTAATTTTGCTAGATCAAGATATGGCATCAGGATTCAATTATAGAGGTTTTGTTTTTGTTTTTCTGATGTTAGCAAATTCAAATTTTTAATTTTCTGTTCCAAACTAGGAGTTATCTGTATTAGGGTCAGGACTGGGTTGGGGAGGAGCCACATCACAGACTTAAATATAAGTCATATCTACCAAGTGGAAAGCCACAGGGAGAATTCAAAGGAATTTGTCTGCAAAGCATAAGGTCTGTTAGGGAAAGGTTAATAATATTGGGATTGTTTAACCTAGAGAAAAAGCAAGATGAATTATTGATTTCTTGAAGATATTGCTTTAATTAAAACACTCTCTTGTTTAGAATCATAAACAACTCCTAGAAGAGGAACTAAGAGGAGCTCCGTCTTACGTGAAGAAGCAGGATTTGAACAGACACTCAGATCCTACTAAACCAGGCTATGAATATCTCCGAATTTATTTTTCATGTTTTCCTTACAGGATCCCCCTACCTTCCAAGAGATAGTCTTAGTCAGTAATCCCCATTATCCTCAAGGGGATCCATATGATATCAAGATTAATACAACAATATTAAAAATAACAACCATCATTAATTGAGCATCCACTCCAGCACTTGTTCTAAGTACTTCACACTTTGCAATTATTAATTCTCATTTTCAATATAGTACTACAGAGTAATTATAGTGATGCTCAATTTATATTTTAGGAAACCAAGGCTCAGGAGAAGTTAGACACATTGCCTAAAATCACAAGCTATAAGTGGCAGAAATAAAAATCAAAATTAGATTGAACTCCAAAGTCTGTGTTTTGTTCATTCCTCTCTACTTCCCACCAAAGTGACTGAATGCTGAAAAAATGTGTTATATACAAAGATTTATAATAATAATGAATGGGATTTTATTCAAAGGTAAAACTATATATGAATTATCAAATAAAACTATGGGAAATGTAAATGATGGAATAAAATAAATGCATATTAACATAGACAATGACCAGTGCATTTTCTTGGCAAAACTCTATTAGTCTTTGCCCTGCTTCATTCCGTATTCCAAGGCCAAATTTGCCTGTTACTCCAGGTGTTTCTTGACTTCCTACTTTTGCATTCCAGTCCCCTATAATGAAAAGGACATCTTTTTTGGGTGTTAGTTCTAAAAGGTCTTGTAGGTCTTCATAGAACCTTTCAACTTCAGCTTCTTCGGCGTTACTGGTTGGGGCATAGATTTGGATTACTGTGACATTGAATGGTTTGCCTTGGAAACGAACAGAAATCATTCTGTCATTTTTGAGATTGCATCCAAGTACTGCATTTCGGACTCTCTTGTTGACCATGATGGCCACTCCATTTCTTCTGAGGGATTCCTGCCCACAGTAGTAGATATAATGGTCATCCGAGTTAAATTCACCCATTCCAGTCCATTTTAGTTTGCTAATTCCTAGAATGTCGACATTCACTCTTGCCATCTCTTGTTTGACCACTTCCAATTTGCCTTGATTCATGGACCTGACATTCCAGGTTCCTATGCAATATTGCTCTTTACAGCATCGGACTTTGCTTCTATCACCAGACACACCCTCGGACCATGAACTCCTTCTTGCCAAATTCAGATTGAAATTGAAGAAAGTAGGGAAAACCACTAGACCATTTAGGTATGACCTAAATCAAATCCCTAATGATTATACAGTGGAAGTGAGAAATAGATTTAAGGGCCTAGATCTGATAGATAGAGTGCCTGATGAACTATGGAATGAGGTTCATGACATTGTACAGGAGATAGGGATCAAGACTATCCCCATGGAAAAGAAATGCAAAAAAGCAAAATGGCTGTCTGGGGAGGCCTTACAAATAGCTGTGAAAAGAAGAGAAGCGAAAAGCAAAGGAGAAAAGGAAAGATATAAACATCTAAATGCAGAGTTCCAAAGAATAGCAAGAAGAGATAAGAAAGCCTTCTTCAGTGATCAATGCAAAGAAATAGAGGAAAACAACACAATGGGAAAGACTAGGGATCTCTTCAAGAAAATCAGAGATACCAAAGGAACATTTCGTGCAAAGATGGGCACGATAAAGGACAGAGATGGTATGGACCTAACAGAAGCAGAAGATATTAAGAAGAGGTGGCAAGAATACACAGAAGAACTGTATAAAAAAGAGCTTCAAGACCTAGATAATCATGATGATGTGATCACTGACCTAGAGCCAGACATCTTGGAATGTGAAGTCAAATGGGCCTTAGAAAGCATCACTACGAACAAAGCTAGTGGAGGTGATGGAATTCCAGTGGAGCTATTCCAAGTCCTGAATGATGATGCTGTGAAAGTGCTACACTCAATATGCCAGCAAATTTGGAAAACTCAGCAGTGGCCACAAGATTGGAAAAGGTCAGTTTTCATCCCAATCCCAAAGAAAGGCAATGCCAAAGAATGCTCAAACTACCGAACAATTGCACTCATCTCACACGCTAGTAAAGTAATGCTCAAAATTCTCCAAGCCAGGCTTCAGCAATATGTGAACCGTGAACTTCCTGATGTTCAAGCTGGTTTTAGAAAAGGCAGAGGAACCAGAGATCAAATTGCCAACATCCGCTGGATCATGGAAAAAGCAAGAGAGTTCCAGAAAAACATCTATTTCTGCTTTATTGACTATGCCAAAGCCTTTGACTGTGTGGATCACAATAAACTATGGAAAATTCTGAAAGAGATGGGAATACCAGACCACCTGATCTGCCTCTTAAGAAATCTGTATGCAGGTCAGGAAGCAACAGTTAGAACTGGTCATGGAACAACAGACTGGTTCCAAATAGGAAAAGGAGTATGTCAAGGCTGCATATTGTCACCATGTTTATTTAACTTATATGCAGAGTACATCATGAGAAATGCTGGACTGGAAGAAACACAAGTTGGAATCAAGATTGCCGGGAGAAATATCAATAACCTCAGATATGCAGATGACACGACTCTTATGGCAGAAAGTGAAGAGGGGCTAAAAAGCCTTTTGATGAAAGTGAAAGTGGAGAGTGAAAAGGTTGGCTTAAAGCTCAACATTCAGAAAACGAAGATCATGGCATCTGGTCCCATCACTGCATGGGAAATAGATGGGGAAACAGTGGAAACAGTGTCAGACTTTGTTTTTCTGGGCTCCAAAATCACTGCAGATGGTGACTGCAGCCATGAAATTAAAAGACGCTTGCTCCTTGGAAGGAAAGTTATGACCAACCTAGATAGCATATTCAAAAGCAGACACATTACTTTACCAACAAAGGTTCGCCTAGTCAAGGCTATGGTCTTTCCTGTGGTCATGTATGGATGTGAGAGCTGGACTGTGAAGAAGGCTGAGCGCCGAAGAATTGATGCTTTTGAACTGTGGTGTTGGAGAAGACTCTTGAGAGTCCCTTGGACTGCAAGAAGATCCAACCAGTCCATTCTGAAGGAGATCAATCCTGGGATTTCTTTGGAAGGAATGATGCTAAAGCTGAAACTCCAGTATTTTGGCCACCTCATGCGAAGAGTTGACTCATTGGAGAAGACTCTGATGCTGGGAGGGATTGAGGGCAGGAGGAGAAGGGGACGACAGAGGATGAGATGGCTGGATAGCATCACTGACTCAATGGATGCGAGTCTGGGTGACCTCCGGGAGCTGGTGATGGACAGGGAGGCCTGGCGTGCTGCGGTTCATGGGGTCGCAAAGAGTCGGACACGACTGAGCGACTGATCTGATCTGATCTGATCTGAACATAGACAATGCTTATTAGTGCATTAAATTGAAAGATCAACATGATAAAATGTGGTTGAAACCATGCTTTAAAAATGCCCAGAATAAGTCTGGAATTAACTACCCTAAAACATCAATAATGGGTGGGAAGGGATAGCATGATTAGAGGTAAATGTGGTTGTTCTTCCTATCTTAAATATATTGAAATTTTCTTTAATATTATTCTTATAATTATTTAATAAATATTCTTAGGTAGCATATGATCTCTGATATTAGGAATAACTAAAATTGAATTTTGCCTTAAAAATCATTCTTTTATGGAACTCTGTCCATGATGCCTTTCCTCACCTCCATGACTTCTCTTTCCTGTTCAGTTTCTGTTCAGCTATTCTGCTTCAGTGCCTATTAAGGGTCTCATACTCTCCAAGATCCTTTCCCTAGCTCCCTCTTCCCAATGTATTTTTTGGCCTGGACCATACTTTTGGCCTTTCTATAGCTTGGAGGTTTTCCTTTCCTGTTTATTCCAAGAATGTTTTATTTCCTAAGGTATAATTTAGAGTCCTATGAACCTCAACAAATGGGCCAATGGAAGTCTTAACACTCCTAGGAGAGCAACCAGATTATCTCTATCTTGACTGAGCCAAAAGCAAGAGAATCAGATGTAGCATTCACATGGGGAAGGAGACTTAACATTTGTTCCTAAAAAATATTTACTGCCATTAAAAGCTGTTATATGCTGGAGTACACGACCAAGTGGAATCTGGATTTATTACACTAGAGAGTGTTAATAATAACTTGGCTTGATGGACACTGTCTTTGGTAAAGTCATAATGACACTGAAACAGTATCTGAAAAGTCATTTTCCATTTCAAGAATTATTTGGTATTCCACTGTTAGACAAAAAGTTTTGTTTTTCCTCCTCTGCAATAAAAATGCAATTGACAATAATTTCTAAGCCACAATATTTTGCTAAATTAATATGAGTCTATATAAAGAGACACCCCCAGGAGATGATTTTGCTTTTCATAGGTACCTTTGAGGATCAACAGAAGATTATCTGAAATTTTAAGAACATGAGACCTTTTAAAATTGTGTAGCTCTAAAATGTTATTTCCTTTTATTTGTTTCTCTTTGAGAAAACAGAATCTTAGCTTTTCAGTCCCATCCATATATCAAAAGATGCTAGAAACCTGATACTCTGTTTTATCAATCTCAGTGTCTGCTAGAAACTGAAATTGTGCTTGTTAATAGAGCAAATACTGAGTAAATATCACTGAATGTATGAATTAATAAATGTTTATCTTCCATTGGCCTTTGCAGGCTAATCTTGAGCCTCAGCATAAACTGGAAGTATAGAAGTTTTCTCCTCTAGGAATAGAAAATGTGGGCAGGGTCACACTTTTTCTTGCAAGATCTATAAGGTAATTTAATTGTTCTTTCTCTGTGACAACCTGCAGAAACTAGCATATATGTCCACATACTGATTGGCCAATTTCATGAACTGACAATCTCTTGAGATCTAAGATTCTTAAAAATGAAAGCCAGTTCCATTCCCTTAACCTGACTGAGAACAAGGAAAGATAATTTATTAAAATATCTGCAGGGAAGATTGACAAATGTATAAAAAGTCTGTTACTCAAAATGACTTAATTTAAATACACTAGCAATTCACGGGAATCAAATACTCAGAGTCTGAATTGTGAGGCAAAGTGCCAACTGGATTGAGAGAACTTCTTACAATATGAGTTCACTTTCAGTACTTTGTAATTCTCAGAGAAAGACTACCTTCTCAACTTCAGGAAAAAAAAAATCCAAACAAAAATGAAAACAACCAATTAATAAGTTTCAAATTTCTAGAGAGATAAGATCAGAGGTAGACAGAAAGTGATCTTACAATTTACCATCCAAATTTGGATATTTTTGTTCCAAAAATTCAAGATAGATTGAATGGGAAGCAGGTATAAATAGGGATTTTCCTAGGAAAAACCTGTGTGTGGTCACCACATCAGATACCACTATTGGTTCCTCTTGTGACCTGAGGAAATTTATTGTCATCTCTATATTTCACTTCACCAAGAGAAATTCATTTATATCTTCAGCAAACACTTGAATACCTACTCTGTCCAGCATCATGCCTATTGTGTCAAGGTGAAAATGAAAACACTTTAAATTCAGAATATTAATTTCAGAAAGATTACCATCAGCTAATTGAGTAAATAAGAGCACATCTCATAGAGTAGAACCTTGTCATTCCTAGATTCAATATTCAGATTTCAACAGTTACTATTGTTCAAAGTTTGTAACAGTTTCAGTTCAGTTCAGTTGCTCAGTCGTGTCCGACTCTGCGACCCCATGAATCGCAGCATGCCAGGCCTCCCTGTCCATCACCAACTCCCGGAGTTCACTCAGATTCACATCCATTGAGTCGGTGATGCCATCCAGCCATCTTATCCTCTTTCGTCCCCTTCTCCTCCTTACCTCCCAGCATCAGAGTCTTTTCCAATGAGTAAACTCTTCGCATGAGGTTTTAACAGAGTTTAAACTCAGGGTATAACAGAGTTTATTGCAGAGGCATGGATTTGAATTATGATGCATAAGAGTTGGGGATCTGTATGGAGAGTAAGGTTGGAAGGGGACTATTTTACCTAGGAAGTTAGCCAAGCAGACTGCTCATCAAGTCAGCATCTGCAATTCAGTAGGGATTTGCTTTGCACACTATTTCTTACCTGATAAACAACTCATAGGGGAAATAGCAAAACATGTTGGTTTTTGTGAATTCAGAGTTTTAGAGTCCCATGACAATTTATTTCAAAATATCAAGAATCCATGTGTGTATAATTTATTTGCCTTCCTTCCCCTACCCTCCGTAAACCTCTTTTTTGGCTCATTCAATAAAGCATATTGATTCATTTATTTATTCCAAATATTAAGGTATTTTCATGATCAAACATCTCCTATTAAATGTAACAACTTAATGAATACAAGTGCATCATAAAATTCCTAATCCTGACTGCACACTTAAGCAATTAGGTTCTTAGAAGCAGACCTATTAGGAGGAGACAGATGGATAAAGTAGAAAATGGATTAGGAGAACAAAAAGAATTCTGGCCCACGGTAAAGTGAAAATAAGGAATACTGAGAATTCATGGATATAATTATTTCAGATTGAGAAATGAAACATGCCATACACTTTTAGCCCCTGGGTTTATTGTTGTTAATAAGATCAATATTCTCTTATCACATGAGAACTATGAAATACTTCTGCCAGGTCATGTAGCATCCCTCAAGTATTGTATACACCTTTGCCTTCTACATTTCTCGTATACAACACCCTACCCAAATTTTTGCCTACTCACTTAATGAAAAAACACATTATGTGCCATGAACTATATTTATTTACTCCAACAAACTATATTTGTCGACTCCTTCACAGAAACCACCAGAGAAACTTGTTCATCAGGCAAAGCTGAATTTATTAAATGTTCCTGGAACAAGGAGGCAACCCACATTGATGGTCTTAGTGTCTCAAAAGAGAAGTTAGAGAAAGGTATTTATAGGGTTTGGAGACTGGATTCAAATGATATAAGGTGAGTCTTTCAAGATGGGATGCTGTTAAAACTGGACAAAATGCATAACCATAATTTAAAACTGGTGGATATAAAAATTTAAATTTCTTGGTGAAAAAAGAATTGTTTGATAAGTGAACTGTTTGCCCCAGAGAGAAGAATGTTGGCAAAGAAGAGAACTATTTGCCCAGATGAACAAACTTGTTGTCTGAATAAATAAGTTTGCCAGAATTACAACAGCATTTATTCATTTGTTTATAGTGTTATCTTTAAAATTAAGTCATATTGACATAGGTGGCCTTGCTTCTTAGTTTGGTGGTTATAAAGTTGAATAAGATGTATTCCTGAACTCAAGGAACTTACTGTCTATCCTGGGTAACAAGATGTATAAGTGAATAATTTCTGTTGGAGGAGGAGGAGCAGACATAGCAAATGACAGAGACAAAAGGAAACAATCATTGAAGGGATATGGAAAGTAAGAGGGGAGAAATCTAGAATTTTTCCCTTCTTACTTGGGTATTTTGGCAAATATTAGCAAAACTTAAGGACAGAAGTGTGTGCTCAGCCGCTTAGTCATGTTTGACTCTTTGCAGCCCTATGGACTGTAGTCTGCCAGGCTCTGCTGCCCATGGAGTTTTCCAGGCAAGAATACTGGAGTGGGTTGCCACCTCATACTCCAAGGGATCACCTCAACCCAGGGACTGAACCCCAGTATCTTGTGTCTCCTGCTTTGCCAGGTGGATTCTTTACCACTGGGAAGACCAGAGGGTGAAATAGCCTTCCATTCAGAACCATTCATTTTATCTTTTAATATTCACAACCACTTTGAGATGTGAGCACCAAGCTAGGTCCCCCAGACATCCAGAAGATTCGATTTGATTTTCCTGTAATAAATCTAGTGGTGGAGTCTAAATTGGTTTTTGTCAAAATCTGATAGTTCTGGTTTCTGCTATTAGCCAACATAAATCCACCATAAAATTAAGAGGAATTTCTCATTCCTCTGAATTCTACTCTCACTGGAATCTCAAAATTCTCCTGGACAGCAAATCCTTGGCTCTTACATAATCAGAACCCTGATGTTAATGAAATATTCCTGCATGAGAGTTTATAGTTTGGGAGAAAGAAGTGGTTTTCTTTGTTGCTCCAATCCAGTAAGGCCATTTCCAAGTTTAATTAGCTTTACTCACTGACACTGGGACCAGTGTCTCTGTAGCCCTCATTAAAGAATTATCAGTAAAATAAAAGGCTCTCCTGCATCCTTTTATTGAGGCAACTTCATACCCTATTTTCCAAACAGTAGGTCAGAGGAAATCTCTTGTTTTCTCCTTAAATTTGTGAATGGCAGGTAATTGGATAGTTTGTTCATGTCTTGACTGAGATCTCCCTGGAAAGCCTACTTTGTTCTTTGAAACACTTACTTTCTCCCAGGGTTTCACCTTGGTAAGTTCCCACCTGCCTCTCAGTAATCTCTTGTTAAGTTATGAAGCCTTAATCTCTTGTTAAGTTATGAAGGCCTACTGACTTTTCAGAAGTAGCAGGCTGAACACAGAAACCATCACTTTCCAAAATATTGTCCCTAAACATCTTCCAAGTGCTTTTATTTTATTAAAGAGGCAGAGCAGTGTGATTAGTGAAGCACATGGACTTATAATCAAAATGATCGTCCCAACCCTGCCTCAGCTGCCTGGGTGACTTTGGAGAGTTTCCCTAGTTTCTTGGGGTCATGGCCACCTCATTCATAAAATAGAGATAATCATGTAAATAAAGGTCACGAGAGAATGCAATGAGATGAGAAAATTGTATTCATTCAGCCAGTGGCAATCAGTATCATTATTGTTATATCATTGTGTCCTTTTCCCCTAGCTTATGATGTTTACTGGTCATTTATTTTTTCCTTATATGTACCTACATATAATCTTTCACAAATTCTCCAAATTCCGGTTCCTGGTACTGATAACTACCCAGTCTGTGATATCAGAAGTGTATCAAAAGTGTTGTCTGAGTCCTGGGCTTTGTTTTTCTTGACAATTTGCAGAGAACTTCCACAAGCATCATCTCATTTTATCTTCAAACTATGCAGTTACCCAAGAAACACAAGTGTTATAAATGATGAAACCACAATGGAGAGAGGACTTAGGCAGGCATCTCCTCAAGATCTGTTGACATCTGTTTGCGTGCTCTCCCCCATATCTCATGGACCATCACAATGTCACTCTTGTCTCATATTTTTTTTCATAAACTTATATCTTTTTCATTATGTGTTAAGTGAGGGGGCTTCACTAGAGGATCATTCAGTGTTTATGCCACTTGTAAGCATCTATGAACTTAAACAATAGGTTCAATTGAGCTGAGAACATGTGGACAATTGACAAAGGATATCGTCTTAAAGGCAGACCAGATGAAAGAAAAGTCAGGACCAGATGTAGCTAAATGTCAAGAACCTTCAAGAATACTTTTCCAGGCTGCTGACCTGACTCTCTGAAACTACCCTTTATAATCAGTGACACCAAAGGAATTCTGTCTTAGCTCCTGTTGAGAGGCACCACTCTGACTCAGCTTTTAGTATTGCTGCCTTATTACTGCCTTCTCTTATCCGACACAAGTCAGATAACATTGACTTCACTTCCAATTCCAGTGATCTGTTTAATCCCCACACTGTCTACTCTGTAGACACTTTCTTAACTCTGGACTGTCTCCCTATTCTGACCTGCTCTCTGAACTCCACGAAACAGAAAAACCCTAAAACCTACTCACTAACTTCTGGGAACTATAAGAGTTGCCCTCTCAGTTTTACTAGCAGTTGGAAACCTCACCTAATCCGACTCTGAATTTGAATTTTATTTACTAGGACTTCCTGGTGTGAATTCAACTGTGTATACCCAGAGTCTTAGCGTAGAAATATTCTGAGCAATCACTTCTTGGGTAGGATGATGACTGTCACCAATTTTGAAAAGCTGCAGAGATATGAACTTCCCACTTCAGGAAATACAATGCTTCTCTATATTAAATCTTTAGATTTACTGCATCCTCTGATTAGAAAGAATGTCATGTGTAAAAGAGTGTAAAAGACAATTCCTTTGTTAGAAGTGGGTGAGGAGCCCAACCATAAACAATGAAAACAGTAAACAAAAGACTGATCATTATCTCTTTACAGGGAGCCAAAAACCATGAGTCAGAGAATATAATCATAAAATTTTTTTTAAATTTCTAGAAGCTTTGTAACTTTCCTGGTAATGCTATTTTTGCTATTACCATCTGTTTCCCCATAGTGATTAGCACTAAGCTCCTTAAAATAAAATGGACCTGTGTGCTTATCTTCAGGACATTAAGAAAGAAGAAAGCAAAAATATAGTTTCATATTCTGCAGGCAGGCTTGCAAGAGAAAGACCTCAAAAGGTACAGGGGTGTTCAGATCAGATCAGATCAGTCGCTCAGTCTTGTCTGACTCTTTGCAACCCCATGAATCGCAGCACGCCAGGCCTCCCTGTCCATCACCAACTCCCAGAGGTCACTCAGACTCACATCCATTGAGTCAGTGATGCCATCCAGCCATCTCATGCTCTGTCGTCCCCTTCTCCTCCTGCCCCCAATCCCTCCCAGCATCAGAGTCTTTTCCAATGAGTCAACTCTTCACATGAGGTGGCCAAAATACTGGAGTTTCAGCTTTAGCATCATTCCTTCCAAAGAAATTCCAAGGCTGAGCTCCTTCAGAATGGACTGGTTGGATCTCCTTGAAATCCGAGGGACTCTCAAGAGTCTTCTCTATCACCACAGTTCAAAAGCATCAATTCTTCGGCGCTCAGCCTTCTTCACAGTCCAGCTCTCACATCCATACATGACCACAGGAAAGACCATAGCCTTGACTAGGTGAACCTTTGTTGGCAAAGTAATGTCTCTGCTTTTGAATATGCTATTTAGGTTGGTCATAACTTTCCTTCCAAGGAGTAAGCATCTTTTAATTTCATGGCTGCAGTCACCATCTGCAGTGATTTTGGAGCCCAGAAAAACAAAGTCTGACACTGTTTCCACTGTTTCCCCATCTATTTCCCATGTAGTGATGAGACCAGATGCCATGATCTTCGTTTTCTGAATGTTGAGCTTTAAGCCAACCTTTTCACTCTCCACTTTCACTTTCATCAAGAGGCTTTTTAGCTCCTCTTCACTTTCTGCCATAAGGGTGGTGTCATCCGCATATCTGAGGTTATTGATATTTCTCCCAGCAATCTTGATTCCAGCTTGTGTTTCTTCCAGTCCAGCATTTCTCATGATGTACTCTGCATATAAGTTAAATAAAGAGGGTGACAATATACAGCCTTGACGTACTCCTTTTCCTATTTGGAACCAGTCTGTTGATCCATGTCCAGTTCTAACTGTTGCTTCCTGACCTGCATACAGATTTCTCAAGAGGCAGGTCAGGTGGTCTGGTGTTCCCATCTCTTTCAGAATTTTCCACAGTTTATTGTGATCTACACAGTCAAAGGCTTTGGCATAGTCAATAAAGCAGAAATAGATGTTTTTCTGAAACTCTCTTCCTTTTTCCATGATCCAGAGGATGTTGGCAATTTGATCTCTGGTTCCTCTGCCTTTTCTAAAACCAGCTTGAACATCAGGAAGTTCAGGGTTCACATATTGCTGAAGCCTGGCTTGGAGAATTTTGAGCATTACTTTACTAGCATGTGAGATGAGTGCAATTGTGCGGTAGTTTGAGCACTCTTTGGCATTGCCTTTCTTTGGGATTGGGATGAAAACTGACCTTTTCCAATCTTGTGGCCACTGCTGAGTTTTCCAAATTTGCTGGCATATTGAGTGTAGCACTTTCACAGCATCATCTTTCAGGATTTGGAATAGCTCCACTGGAATTCCATCACCTCCACTAGCTTTGTTCGTAGTAATGCTTTCTAAGGCCCATTTGACTTCACATTCCAGGATGTCTGGCTCTAGGTCAGTGATCACGCCATCATGATTATCTGGGTCATGAGGATTTTTTTTGTATAGTTCTTCTGTGTATTCTTGCCACCTCTTCTTAATATCTTCTGCTTCTGTTAGGTCCATACCATTTCTGTCTTTTATCGAGCCCATCTTTGCATGAAATGTTCCTTTGGTATCTCTGATTTTCTTGAATAGATCCGTAGTCTTTCCCATTGTGTTGTTTTCCTGTATTTCTTTGCATTGATCGCTGAAGAAGGCTTTCTTATCTCTTCTTGCTATTCTTTGGAACTCTGCATTCAGATGTTTATATCTTTCCTTTTCTCCTTTGCTTTTCACTTTTCTTCTTTTCACAGCTATTTGCAAGGCCTCCCCAGACAGCCATTTTGCTTTTTTGCATTTCTTTTCCATGGGGATGGTCTTGATTCCTGTCTCCTATACAATGTCATGAACCTCATTCCATAGTTCATCAGGCACTCTATCTATCAGATCTAGGCCCTTAAATCTATTTCTCACTTCCACTGTATAATCATAAGGGATTTGATTTAGGTCATACCTGAATGGTCTAGTAGTTTTCCCTACTTTCTTCAATTTAAGTCTGAATTTGGCAATAAGGAGTTCATGGTCTGAGCCACAGTCAGCTCCTGGTCTTGTTTTTGCTAATTGTATAGAGCAAAACAGGGGTGTTAGCAATTTCCAAAGGAGATGAAGGTGGGATGAAACCCACTTCCTTGAAACCTTTAAAAAAAAAAAGAGGGGGTGGGGAGATCAATTAGAGCCTAAGATGGGGCTTGAGACTAGACAAAATAAAGTCCTTTATGAGATTTCCCCAAAATTTGTTTCAGAAATGTACTTCAAGGTGGGCAATTAACTATCAGAAATATACTTGAAGATGAGTATTAGAGTCTATCTTTTCTGATATCTCTTGGGATGAGAAGAGAGTAAGTACCTTTTTATTTAGGACAGCTTGAGTGAGAATCTTATTCCTAAAGACATTAATAATTTGTGTGAATATAGTAGATTTGGTGTCAGGAGACTCCGATTCAATTCTGAATCTATCTTTCAAAGGTATCTATGTGGACAGCAGTTTCTATATACTACCTTAATTTATGGACTAGGACTGAACAGCGGTTGCGGTTACAGTGACAGTAGCAGAAGAAGCAGAACCATCTTTATTCACAAACTACTTGATTGTCTGTGTTAAAATCCTATGGAATATATACGTCAAAAGCTACTAAAATATAAGTAAATTTAGAAAGGTTGCAAAATATAAAATCAATACAAAAATCAATTTTAGTTGCTATATGTTAGCCACAAACAACTGGAAATTTAAAATGAAAAATATCATTTACAGTCACACTGAAAAATATGAAACTCTTAGAAATAATTCTGACCAAATAACTATCAAATCTTTACACTGAAAACTACCAAAATATTGCTGGCAAAAATTAAAGACTTTAAGGGAAAATCATGGATTAAAAGACTCACTGTTGTTACTATGTCAGTTTTTCCCAGTTGATCTATAGTTTCAACACAATCTCAGACAAAATCAGGAGAGATTTATTTAACAGAAATCAACAAACTGATTCTAATATTTATATGAAAACACAAAGAATCTATTACAATAAAAATATTTTTGAAAAAGAATGAAGCTAAAGGTCTTACACTATCTGACTTCAAGACTTATAAGACTTTAATAATCAAAAGAGTAAGGTATTGGTACAATATAAACAAATATATTAATAAAACAAAGTAGAGTTGGCAAATATATGCTAAAATATATGCTCAATTTGACAATTGAGTTCAATAGAGCCTTTACCAAAATTGACAGCTGAAACAATTTGACATTCATATGCAAAAGAATGAACTTTGATCCACATTCTCACTACACATATAAATAAGTTAAGAATGGATCATAATCCTTGATGTACAACCTAAAACTTTTAGAAAAACATACGAGAGAATCTCATGAACTTGGGTTAGACAAAAAGTTCTTACATAAAATACCAGAGTGTAAGCAATAAAATAAGCTTTTAAATTTGACTTCATTCTTAAGACATTAAGAGAAACAAAAAGACAAACCACATACAGAGAGAAAACATTTGCAAATCATATATCTGATAAAAGATTTGTGTCCAGAATACAAAAGGAACAATTTTCAAATCTCAACAATGAGAAAAAAAATAATAATTAGGCAAAAAAATTAAACATTTCACCCAAAAAAACATATATATGGTAAATAAGCACATGAAAAAGTACTGAACTTCATACATCATTAGGAAAAGGCAAGTTAAAACCTTAATAAAACAACCTATCAGAATGTCTAAAACTGACTAACCATACCAAATATTGATGAGGTTATAGAGAAACTGGAATGCTCCTACACTACTGATGAGAATGTAAAATAATATGTCCACTTTGGAAGATAATTTTGCAATCTCTTATGAAGTTAAATGTGTTTCTACCATATGTTCCATCTATTCCACTTCCAGGATTTTATCCTAGTGAAATAAAGGCATAAAAAAGGCTTACATACAAATGTTCATAGCAGCTTTATTTATAATAACTAAAGATTGGGAACTAGTCAAATATTCATCAACAGATGAATGGATAAACAAATGTGGCATATCCATAAAAGGGACCACTGCTTAGCAATTAAAATGATCAAATCTTTGATACATGTAAAAATAAAAATATGGATGACTCTCAAAATAATTATTCTGAGAAAACAAAGACAGGCAATAGAAAGTACATTCTTTATTATTCCATTAATATATTTTTATAAAATTCTTAAAACTGTAAACTAATTAGTAGTGACAAAAAGAAGATCTGTTTCCTGGGGATGAGCTGCAAGAGTGGGGAGTTCGTTGGGGGTGATTCAAGGGATGGATTGCCAAGGGGTACAAAGAAGCTATTGGTGTGATGAATATAATCATTATCTATATTTTGATGATGGTTTGAGTCAAATTCACCATATCCTACTCTTGAAATATATATTTATAATTTACTTATGTAACTATTATAATCATAACTCAAAAAAGCTATTTAAGAATATCAGATGACTTGCTCAGACTGAGAGAGTCTATCAAAAGCCCCAGAATCTTACCATGCAGCTGTAATTCATTCTCTTTTTTTTCCCAAGTTATAGTGTTGTAATACTATCATCTTTCTACCCAGATGTTAGAACTTTAAGGAAAATAACTATGCCTTATGTAAAATTTTAACCACAAAAATAACTCAAAAAATCTGGTGAGTTCCCCTTCTTGAGATTTGCTCCAAAACAATAAGGTTGGAGATAGAATTTCTACCTTCAGTAAAACTCAAGATATTTGTAATCCCAAGCCATATTAGGGTCTGGCAAAGTGACAAGTAACCTAACATTAGAGAAATAGTCACATGGTGGCCCAGAACATGGCACCACATTTCCTGGATTCAAAAAAGCAGGGCACTGCTATTTTGTAGCTATGTGATGGGAAAGTTACATTGTGCTCAGTTTCCTCATTTGTAAAGTAGGATAGCAATATTACTTCATAGGATCACTGTGTTATTGAAGTTAAGTTTTGTTTGCTCATGCGAAGAGTTGACTCATTGGAGAAGACTCTGATGCTGGGAGGGATTGGGGGCAAGAGGAGGAGGGGACGACAGAGGATGAGATGGCTGGATGGCATCACTGACTCGATGGACTTGAGTCCGGGTGAACTCCGGGAGTTGGTGTTGGACAGGGAGGCCTGGCGCGCTGTGATTCATGGGGTCGCAAAGAGTTGGACACGACTGAGCGACTGAGCTGATCTGATAGACCTGCACCAGGGGATTCCCTGGTGGCTCAGCAATGTGGGAGACCCGGGTTCGATCCCTGGTTCAGGAAGATCCCTGGGAGAAGGAAATGGCAACCCACTCTAGCACTCTTACCTAGAAAATTCCATGGATGGAGGAACCTGGTGGGCTACAGTCCATGGGGTCCCAAAGAGTTGGACACGACTGAGCGACTTCACTTTCTTTTTTTCTTAGACCTGCACTAGCATCTGCTGCTGCTAAGTTGCTTCAGTCGTGTCCAACTCTGTGCAACCCCATAGACGGCCTCCCACCTGGCTCCCCTGTCCCTGGGATTCTCCAGGGAAGAACACTAGAGTGGGTTGCCGTTTCCTTCTCCAATGCATGAAAGTGAAAGTGAAGTCATGTCCAACTCCTAGCGACCCCATGGACTGCAGCCTATCAGGCTCCTTCGTCCATGGGATTTTCCAGGCAAGAGTACTGGACTGGGGTGCTATTGCATCTAGTAAACAGTATATAAGTTTTTGTTACGTAAATAAAATGTTGTAGAAAGATCTATTCCACATGATAAAAAGCAAGGCTATCCGGGAAGAACAGCTAAGGTGATAAAGAAAAAGAAATGCAGGGAGTCTATCTGAAAGGCCCTGCAATAAGAATCAGACATCTGGTCATTTTTTCTCCTCCCTGACTCTTGCCAGGAAGATGGTTTGGTTTATTTTCTAGAAAAATGGAACCACAGATGCTCTGGAGGCAAATATATTAACCTTAAAATGGGCAAGGATGAGCAGCTGGATTAGGTAGCCATTACCTTTTCCAGGGATTTCTTCCTGACTCAGGGATAGAACCTGGATCTCCTGCACTGCAGGCAGATTCTTTACCATCAGAGCCACTACGGAAGCCCTAACACTTTAAAATGGGCAAGGATGAACAGTTAGATTAAAACAAGCGGATGAATGAAAGCTCACTGAATAATGAATCTGTGCACGTTTCCAGTACTGCTCCAGAAAACTTGCCAGGAAACCAAGCTTATACAAGGTTGGCAAGAAAGAAGGGAATCCCTTCCCCAGAGAAATTGAACTATTCAAGGATAAAATATTTGGACATATCTAGTGATAAACCAGTGGCCATTAAACTTTCTTACAAGTGATGTCCAGCAAAGACAAGTCCATCATCTACACAGAGCTTCCAAACTGTGTTTTGGTATTCCTACTTTAAATAGAAATGGATAGACAAAAATCATCAGACATTTGAGGAAAGCCTTTATTGTAAAGGAGAGACCAAAGCAGACAGATAAAAAGACAAAAAATAGGGATGATTCAGGAAACAGGGCAAGACTTTTAAAATATCACATTCATGTAACAAGAACAGGATACTATCAACAAGGATAATTGGGAATACAGGGTGGTTGGGGAGAGAGCTGTCTGATTTTGAAAGTGTAATTTCTGTTTTAGACAATCTACAGTGGAAGTGTAACCGAGGCCAGGACCTTATGGGGCCTTCCCAGGTCAGATCCCTGCCATGCCCTCTACCTGCCTCCTGTCTGGAGAAGACTTTGGCCTCCCAGGTCTTCCCCAAGTTCCAAAAAATACATTTAATCAGAGAAGTGAGAAAATTCAGAAAGAAAGGAAAACAGTCAAGGAAGAGAAAATAATAGTAGTTTCACCATCAAACAAAGTCAAGGATATTTAGTTCCTTCTCTGGACTTCCCTGGTGGCTCAGACAGTAAAGAATCCACCTATAATGTAGGAGACCTGGGTTGGATCCCTCAGTTGGGAAGATCCCCTGGAGCAGGGCATGGCATCCCACTCCAGAATTATTGCCTGTAGAATTCCATGGACATAGGAGCCTGGAAGGCTACAGTCTATGGGGTCACAAAAAGTTGGACATGACTGAGTGACTAAGCATAACACAAGGGCTATAGATAATATTCTGAGCTGTGTCCTTTGAGCTGTTTTGCAAATACTGAAACCCCCCACCAGGTGGAAGAAGTTGACTGTATGCTGACCATAAACACAGAGATGCCAGAGAGGTTGGAATCAAAAGGTTGATGATTTTGACTCCCCATTACCTGATTACCTCACTACCAACCAATCAAAAGAATGTCCATGAGCTGATTACATACCCCACAACAGACCCCACCCCCATCACCCTATCTTTAAAAACCTTTCCCTGAAAGCCATCAAGAGAGCAGAACGTTTTGAACACCAGCTTACCTGGACTCCTTGTTTGGAGACCTGCAATAAATGCTGCACTCTCCTTCACCACAGCCTAGTACCAGGAGATTGGCTCTACTCTGTGAGGGCAAGTGGACTGAAGTCTGGTTCAGTAACAGAGACAGAGTCTGAGATGGGGATTCTTGTTCTAGTGATAGATTGAGGGAGAGCTTTTGGGAGAGAGGGGAGAAGCAGGATAGGAAAGAACAAGTAACCTACACAAGAATCCAGTCTTAATTGGAGACTTCCTTCAGTCTGATTTAACAGTGAAAAACATAGACTATACACTGCCCTACTAAATTAATCCTATTTGAACAAACATCCAGCCTGTTCACCCTCATGACTATCAGTTATTGTCTGAGTTCTGAGCCCTGAGTAGGAGCATAGCTGCCAGAAGAGGCAGCTCCTGGTTAGCCAGGACAGTTCTCTGGAAAAGGAGATGTTATGAGATATTAGCCCATACTCCCAGCAGCTAGGGGGTGACAGCACTGGCTGGTAAAGAGCATACTCCCTGAATCCAACTTTCTCATTCATTTTCCCCATATAGATAATCTAATTTTATCCTTTCCTAGTAACTCTTAATAGTCTAACTTCCTTCAAACACACTATGCAAATTATGTAGTTTTGAAATGATCTAAGTTATATTGCTTTTTGAAAATTTTAAACAAATAACAGCAAGACTTGCTTTCTATAAACCTCCAACAAATATATGCCAACTCTTAGGCTAACACCTGGCATCAGCCCACTTTCAGTTTTATTTTTATAGTTTGGATTATATAACTAAGGAAGTTTCATTTAAATCTTCTTCCACTTTCATTGTATTAATAGAAGTTCTAGAAAAAATGGTGAAAGGAGAATTATCAAAGAAATGATATGAGAAAAATTCCCAAAGTGAAAGGCATATAATTCCAGATTAAAAATACCCCCTGAGTGACCAGTGAAATGAATGAAAAAGGACCCACAAAAAGGCACATCATGAAATCTTAGAACACTGGGGATAAAGAAAAGGTTCTGAAGTTTGGGGACAGAAATCTAGGGCTATTTTTTTTTTATAAGCTTTTTGTCACTATTTTACTTTTTTAAACTACAAGTCATAACAGTAATGGCATGATATTCAGGTTCCTGAGAAAGCTTACATTTCACAAAAATGATCACTAAAAATAATAGGAAGAAAATACGGATGGGAAGACAACTAAAAAATTAAGCAAATTTGTCTTTCAAAGCACACAAAAAAACACAAACCCAACAAAATTCTAATAAAACCCATTCATATTTTAAAAGTTAATATGCGGGACTAGGACAGCAGAGTGTGAAATCAGCAAAATGTACAACTAGAAATTATGTACAGAGTATCCATCCAAAATGTAGCAGGCCAGGCCAAGCCATGGCAGAAGTGATGTGGTGATATATCTTAAACTCTTTCATTATGTAATATAAGGTCACAGATTTTAATAAAAAGACAAAACTCATACAGATTTTAGTCCAGTGCCCCAATCTGGTGAGCATATGGTATCGTGAATGTGTAGAAGCAAGTCCACTGACTGACAAGAGGTGATGTCATACACACCCACTTAGAACAGAGGATCCTAATCTCTGTCCTCTTTATAGCTAAAAGCCTTTTCTTTTAAATGAGAGTCTATGTTAATATAGAAATAGTAAGAGGGTAGAAGCCCTCTAAAACCCTCAAAGCCCTGGGTTTGAGGCCAAGCTTTGCCACAAACTAGCTATGTTCTCATTCTCTAGAAAGTGGTCCTCAACCAGTGGTACTTTCACGTCACATCCCAACCCCCCATTCCCCCACCCAACCACACACTTACACAGCCACAACATGCCTAGAGGCATTTTTTAAGGTTACAGGTGGTGGTGAGGGAGTGGGTATAGGAGATGGAGGGGTACTACTGCCACCTAGTGGGAAAAGGACAGGTATTCCAGAGAACAAGGGAGAGTTCAGTTCAGTCACCAGTCCCTTCTGACTCCTTGTGACCCCACGGACTGGAGCACACCAGGCCTCCGGGTCCATTACCAATTGCCAGAGTTTATTAAAATTCATGTCCATTGAGTCAGTGATGCCATCCAACCATTTCATCCTCTGTCGTCCCCTTCACCTCCTGCTCTCAATCCTTGCCAGCATCAGGGTCTTTTCAAATGAGTCAGTTCTTTGCATCAGGTGGCCAAAGTGTTGGGGTTTCAGGATCAGTCCTTCCAATGAATATTCAGGACTGATTTCCTTTAGGATGGCCTGCTTGGATCTCCTTGCAATCCAAGGGACTCACAACAGCCTTCTCCAACACCACAGTTCAAAGCATCAATTCTTCAGCACTCAGCTTTCTTTATAGTCCAACTGTCACATCCATGCATGACTACTGGAAAAACCATAGCTTTGACTAGACAGACCTTTGCTGGCAAAGTAATGTCTCTGCTTTTTAATATGCTGTCTAGGTTGGTCAAAACTTTTCTTCCAAAGAGCAAGTGTCTTTTCATTTCATGGGTGCAGTCACCATCTGCAGTGGTTTTAGAGCCCAAGAAAATAAAGTCTGTCACTGTTTCCACTGTTTCTCCATCTTTTTGCCATGAAGTGATGGGACCTGATGCCATGATCTTAGTTTTCTGAATGTTGAGTTTTAAGCCAACTTTTTACTCTCCTCTTTCACTTTCATCATGAGGCTCTTTAGTTCTTCTTCACTTTCTGCCATAAGAGTAGTGTCATCTACATAACTGAGGTTATTGCTACTTCTCCTAGCAATCTTGATTCCAGTTTGTGCTTCATCCAGCCCAGCATCTCTCATGATGTACTCTGCATATAAGTTAAATAAGCAGGGTGACAAGATACAGCCTTGATGCACTCCTTTTCCTCTTTGGAACCAGTCTGTTGTTCCATGTGAAGTTCTAACTGTTGCTTCCTGACCTGCATACAGATTTCTCAAGAGGCAGATCAGGTGGTCTGCTATTCCCATCTCTTTCAGAATTTTCCAGAGTTTGTTGTCCATACAATCAAAGGCTTCGGCATAGTCAATAAAGCAGAAATAGATATTTTTCTGGAACTCCCTTGCTTTTTTGATGATCAAATGTATGTTGGCCATTTGATCTCTGGTTCCTCTGCCTTTCCTAAAACCAGCTTGAACATCTGGAAGTTCAGGGTTCACATGTACTGTTGAAGCCTGGCTTAGAGAATTTTGAGCATTACTTTACTAGCATGTGAGATGAGTGATATTGTGTGGTAGTTTGAGCATTCTTTGGCATTGCCTTTCTTTGGGATTGGAATGAATACTGACCTTTTCTCGTCCTGTGGCCACTGCTGAGTTCCCCAAATTTGCTGGCATATTGAGTGCAGCACTTTCACAGCATCATCTTTTAGGATTTGAAATAGCTCAACTGGAATTCCATCATCTCCACTAGCTCTGTTCAGAGTGATGCTTCCTAAGGCCCACTCGACTTTGCATTCCAGGATGTCTGGCTCTAGGTTGGTGATCATGCCATCATGGTTATCTGGGTCATGAAGATTTTTTTTGTGTGTAGTTCTTCTGTGTATACTTGCCACCTCTTCTTAATATCTTCTGCTTCTGTTAGGTCCATAAAATTTCTGTCTTTTATCGAGCCCATCTTTGCTTGAAATGTTCCCTTGGTATCTCTAATTTTCTTGAAGAGATCTTTAGACTTTTCCATTCTATTTGTTTTTCTCTATTTCTTTGCATGATCGCAGAGAAAGGCTTTATCTCTCCTTGCTATTCTTTGGAACTCTGCATTCAGATGCTTATATCTTTCCTTTTCTCCTTTGCCTTTCACTTCTCTTCTATTCATAGCTATTTGTAAGGACTCCTCAGACAACCATTTTGCCTTTTTTCATTTCTTTTCCTTGGGGACCGTCTTGATCACTGCCTCCTGTACAATGTCATGGACCTCCAGCCATAGTTCTTCAAGCACTGTGTGTATCACAACAAGGGACAGCCCCCTACACAAAGAATTACACCACCCCCCACCTGTGCACAAAGTGTCAAGACCACAGAAATTGAAAATCCTTGCAGCAGGATAACAAAACACTCTCCTTATTTCCATAACCAGAGTCCTGATCCAGGATAAGGTTTAGAAATCCAGGAATGCTCTTCCTTAAAACTGAAGTCTTCCACAAGTGGGATTTGATACCTGCTAACAGCAAGTTTTTTTCACTTGTTAGACAAGGCTGTGGCCCATTTGATCAGATTGGTTAGTTTCCTGTGATTGTGGTTTTCAGTTTGTCTACCCTCTTGATGGAGAAGGGTAAGAGGCTTATGGAACCTTCCTGATGGGAGAGACTGACTGAGGGAGAGGCTGGGTCTTGTTCTGATGGGCAGGGCTATGTTCAGTAAATCTTTAATCCAATTTTCTGTTGATGGGTGGGGCTATGTTCCCTCCCTGTTATTTACCTGGATCAAACTATGGTGGAGGTAATGAAGATAATGGTGACCTCCTTCAAAAGGTCCCATGCATGCCCTGTTACACTCAGTGCACCCAGCCCTGCAGCAGGCCACCATTTATCCACACCTCTGCTGACTCTTGGACACTTATGGGTAAGTCTGGGTCAGTCTCTTCTGGGGTCACTGCTTCTTTCTCTGGGGTCCTGCTGCATACAAGTTTCTGCTTGTGCCCACCAAGAGTTTGTTTCCCAGTCCTGTGTAAGTTCTAGTGGCTCTATGGTGGCCTTAATGGTGACCTCCTCCAAGAGGGCTTATGCCACACCCAAGTGTGCTGTACCCAAGACAGACGGGTCATGGTGGAGAGTTATGACAAAACGTGGTCTACTGGAGAAGGGAATGGCAAACCACTTCAATATTCTTGCCTTGAGAACCCCATGAACAGTATGAAAAAACAAAAAGATAGGACACTGAAAGATGAACTCTCAAGGTCGGTAGGTACCCAGTATGCTACTAGAGATCAGTGGAGAAATAACTCCAGAAAGAATGAAGAGATGGAGCCAAAGCAAAAACAACACCCATTGTGGATGTGACTGGTGATGAAAGTCCGATACTGTAAAGAGCAATATTGCATAGGAACCTGGAATGTTAGGTCCATGAATCAAGGCAAATTGGAAGTGGTCAAACAGGAAATGGCAAGAGTGAACATCTACATGTTAGAAATCAGAGAACTAAAATGGACTGGAATGAGTGAATTTAACCCAGATGACCATTATATCTACTACTTTGGGTAAGAATCCCTTAGAAGAAATGGAATAGCCATTATAGTCAACAAAAGAGTCTGAAATGCAGTACTTGGATGCAATCTCAAAAAAGACAGGATGATCTCAGTTCATTTCCAAGGCAAACCAGTCAATATCATGGTAATCCAAGTCTATGCCCCAACCAGTAACGCTGAAAAAGCTGAAGAACGGTTCTATGAATACCTACCAGACCTTCTAGAAATAACACCCAAAAAAAATGTCCTTTTCATTATAGGGAACTGGAATGCAAAAGTAGGGAATCAAGAAATACCTGGAATAACCGGCAAATTTGGCCTTGGAGCACAGAATGAAGAGCAAAGGCTAACAGAGTTTTGCCAAGAGAACACACTGGTCACAGCCAACACCCTCTTCCAACAACACAAGAGAAGAATCTATACAGAAGACGTCACCAGATGGTCAATACTGAAATCAGATTGATTATATTCTTTGCACCCAAAGTTGGAGAAGTTCTAATACAGTCAGTGAATACAAGACTGGGAGCTGACTGTGGCTCAGACCATGAACACCTTATTGCCAAATTCAGACTGAAATTGAAGAAAGTAGGGGAAACCACTGGACAATTCAGATATGACCTAAATCAAACCCCTTACAATTATACAGTGGAAGTGACATATAGATTCAAGGGATTAGATCTGATAGACAGAGTGCCTGAAGAACTATGACCGGAGGTCCATGACATTGTACAGGCAGCAGTGATCAAGACCATCCCCAAGGAAAAGAAATGAAAAATGGCTTTTTAAAATGGTTATCTGAGGAGGTCTTACAAATAGCTGTGAATAGAAAAGAAGTGAAAAGCAAAGGAGAAAAGGAAAGATATAAGCATCTGAATGCAGAGTTCCAAAGAACAGCAAGGAGAGATAAGAAAGCCTTCCTCCGCAATCAATGCAAAGAAATAGAGGAAAACAAATAGAATGGGAAAGTCTAGAGATCTCTTCAAGAAAATTAGAGATACCAGGGGAACATTTCATGCAAAGATGGGCACATTAAAGGACAGAAATGGTATGGACCTAACAGAAGCAGAAGATATTAAGAAGAGGTGGCAAGTATACACAGAAGAACTACACACAAAAAAAATCTTCATGACCCAGATAACCATGATGGCATGATCACCAACCTAGAGCCAGACATCCTGGAATGCAAAGTCGAGTGGGCCTTAGGAAGCATCACTCTGAACAAAGCTAGTGGAGATGATGGAATTCCAGTTGAGCTATTTCAAATCCTAAAAGATGATGCTGTGAAAGTGCTGCACTCAATATGCCAGCAAATTTGGGGAACTCAGCAGTGGCCACAGGACGAGAAAAGGTCAGTATTCATTCCAATCCCAAAGAAAGGCAATGCCAAAGAATGCTCAAACTACCACACAATATCACTCATCTCACATGCTAGTAAAGTAATGCTCAAAATTCTCTAAGCCAGGCTTCAACAGTACATGTGAACCCTGAACTTCCAGATGTTCAAGCTGGTTTTAGGAAAGGCAGAGGAACCAGAGATCAAATGGCCAACATACATTTGATCATCAAAAAAGCAAGGGAGTTCCAGAAAAATATCTACTTCTGCTTTATTGACTATGCCAAAGCCTTTGATTGTGTGGATCACAATAAACTCTGGAAAATTCTGAAAGAGATGGGAATAGCAGACCACCTGATCTGCCTCTTGAGAAATCTGTATGCAGGTCAGGAAGCAACAGTTAGAACTTCACATGGAACAACAGACTGGTTCCAAAGAGGAAAAGGAGTGCATCAAGGCTGTATCTTGTCACCCTGCTTATTTAACTTATATGCAGAGTACATCATGAGAAATGCTGGGCTGGATGAAGCACAAACTGGAATCAAGATTGCTAGGAGAAGTAGCAATAACCTCAGTTATGTAGATGACACTACTCTTATGGCAGAAAGTGAAGAAGAACTAAAGAGCCTCATGATGAAAGTGAAAGAGGAGAGTAAAAAGTTGGCTTAAAACTCAACATTCAGAAAACTAAGATCATGGCATCAGGTCCCATCATTTCATGGCAAATAGATGGAGAAACAGTGGAAACAGTGACAGACTTTATTTTCTTGGGCTCTAAAACCACTGCAGATGGTGACTGCACCCATGAAATGAAAAGACACTTGCTCCTTGGAAGAAAAGTTTTGACCAACCTAGACAGCATATTAAAAAGCAGAGACATTACTTTGCCAACAAAGGTCTGTCTAGTCAAAGCTATGGTTTTTCCAGTAGTCATGCATGGATGTGACAGTTGGACTATAAAGAAAGCTTCGTGCTGAAGAATTGATGCTTTTGAACTGTGGTGTTGGAGAAGACTCTTGAGAGTCCCTTAGACTGCAAGGAGATCCAAGCAGGCCATCCTAAAGGAAATCAGTCCTGAATAGTCATTGGAAAGACTGATGCTGAAACTCCAACACTTTGGCTCCTTATGTGAAAAACTGACTCATTTGAAAAGACCTTGATGCTGGGAAGGATTGAAGGCAGTAGGAGAAGGGGACAACAGAGGATGAGTTGGTTGGATGGCATCACCAACTCAATGGACATGAGTTTGAGTAAACTCCAGGAGTTGGCAATGGACAGGGAGGCCTGGTGTGCTGCAGTCCATGGGGTCGCAAAGAGTCAGACCTGATTGAACAACTGAACTGAACTGAACAGCAAGCTTTATTTCCGTGAAAAATTTCCAACAGAAGCCAAGTGATGACACTGCCAGGCTGTGTGGAGGTCATCTCCCCCTTGGAAGTATAAAAGTAAAATACTTGCAGTTCCTTGCAACACTGAACCCTTAGGAAACACTGATGAGTGGAAGCCCTGAAAGGTGAATCGAGTAGCAGGTGATAACATTCTGATACAGCTCAGGGATCCATTAGCACATAAACATTAGAAAACACTGTCCCTAGGTAAAACCATAGATGGACATAGAATTGTGAGATCATTTCCTTTTTCCTAGGGACAGCATGATTTCTACCCCATCTTATATCAACTGTGCATAGTCTCCATTCCAGTACAAAATATCTTTTTCCTCAGGGTTTTTAATTAAATAAATTTAGAAAGTGTAGAAATTGGAGAAAAGGAATAAAACAAAGAGGAGAAGAGATTATCGTTTTTTATATTCTTTTGATTAAGACTGTAAATGCTAACAACAGCCCTCTCCTATAATACACTGAAGCAGAAAGGGACAAAGATAACTTTCATGGTTCATATCAGGGACTTGATCTTACCAATGACTTTGATTTTTTTCATTTTTTTCTTCAATGTGAAAGAACTCTTGTGAAGGGAACAAGACCAAAAAATGGGGAGGAGATGCTAACTGGCAGCATTTAACATTTTAAGCTGAGTAATCTTGTGTCTTGGGGGCAATAGGGCATATTTATCTTTTCTAGGAGTATCACTTTTATGATGTTATCAGTATTAACTCATGTTTATTTCATTATGGATTTAGAAAAAATATATTTTGATACTTTCCAATCTTCTGGCCTGGATCTATGCTTAAGCTTTTAGGTATAGAATAATGGTGTGTGTGTGTGTGTGTGTGTGTGTGTGTGTGTGTGTGTATGTGTATGTGTGTGTGTGTGTGTATGTTGCCTGGCAGTGGTTATCAAGACATGATTTCTCTCACTGAACTTAGTTTTGCCAACAGATACCACCTGCTAGGTTCAGTGACAGTTTTCCCTGATACTTAAATTCAATATTTTGGCCACATGATGCAAAGAACTGACTCATTTGAAAAGACCCTGATGCTGGGAAAGATTGAGGGCTGGAAGAGAAGGGGATGACAGAGGATGAGATGGTTGGATGGCATCACCAACTCAATGGATATGAGTTTGGGTAAACTCTGGGAGTTGATGATGGACAGGGAGGCTTGGCATGCTGTGGTTCATGGGGTCACAAAGAGTCGGACATGACTGAGTGACTGAAATGAACTGAACTGAATGACAATTTCTGTTCATTTAACATTTAATTTTTTTCACTTAACATTTTTAATGAAAAATATTATAGGAGTTAAAAGTGGGAGATAAGTACATTGGTATCATAATTGGATTCAAACCTACCAATTAAACATTGTATGAATTAAAGATTTATGTGTTTTTAATTGTTCCTTCCATAAGTGAAGAGTACAGCTTGTCTGTTAACTATACGATGAATTATTTAACTATGGGATTTGGTTCTGAATTTCATAGATTTTAATTACCTGGAGAGAAAGCAGAGATGACAAAGGAGGAGCTTGAGGAAAATCTGATCAAGAGGTTATGTCTGCACTTCTCCTCAGTGAGAGAAAACATCAAATCACATGGTGGTACTTGTGTGATTATAAAGTAATTAAAGTTGTGATTAGGACTGGCCACAGCATGGACATTAACAAGCCTCTCTAAAAAATAATTCAAGCTTCCTGGTCATAGGTTGCAGGCTGGCATACAGAAATAGGATCCAGCTGTCTACCAATCCAAAACACTTCCTTCGCAATAGTTCAACTTTGATTGAAAATAAGAAAGTAGGTTACCTAGTTTTCACATTGCTAAATAAAAATCCCTCTTTGGAATGCATCCCAATCTTGATTGGCAAAGTGAAGATGAAATAACAAGAGGACATTAACCAGCTTCCTCCCAAGACCTGAGAAGCACAAAGAAAATTTGTAATTATTCATCCATCTAGCCTACCTCCCATTTATTGAGCATCTCTTAAGGTGAAGCACTGAGCCAGGTACTGGTTCACATGGTTGTGAATAAGATGTCCCCTGGGCTGACTGAAGATGGAGGCCACAGGAACATTTAGTTCTACCCTAAGCTAATCCTCGGGGCTTCCCAGGTGACTCAGTCGGTAAAGAATCCACCTGCAATGCAGGAGACCCAGATTCAATTCCTGGATGGGGAAGATCTCCTGGAGAAGTGAATAGCTACCCATGCCAGTATTCTTGCCTGGAGAATTCCATGGACAGAGGAGCCTGGCAGGCTACAGTCCATGGGACTGTGAGAGTGGCAGACACAACTTAGCAACTAAGTCACGACCAAGCTAATCACCTCAAATTCACTTCACTCAAAGGGCATCTTCTTGGGGCTCAGAAATCACTCTGGAAAAAACACTGAAAGAGGATTTGGTTCTTGCAAGTTGTATGCAAGCACCCTTTATTTTTAAAAGCTAGGGACTATTTTTGATGTGGAATTCATTTCTCTGTGCTTGGGAGAGAGACCTTGTAATTCCTCAGACAAGCCCATCAGCTGCAGCTTTATAATGAAACCACAGTGAATCCCATATTCCCTGTCATTAAAGCGTCCTGTGAAATGATTCAGTGGCAGGTCTTGAAAGAGAAGAGGAAAACACTGGCAGAAAGGGAGTGATGATGATATGTGATTTGGTGATCCTCAAATTGTTAAACTAGATAATAAGACTACTTCAGTCCCCTTGATAAACTCAATTCTCTGAGTCCCCTGCTGGCTGCATTCATTATATCAGCTGGGGACATTGCGTTAATGGCACCTGCGAGCCTTAATACTCTGTAGATTAGACACCATGCTGTGCCTATGGGATTGTCCATACCTCACCAGAATAGACTGAACTTTCCGAAATCAGGGGAGATGTCAATTGGGTCTGATGCTGGGGAGGGGCACAGAAACAGCACCAGATGCCCACCTCCCCTCATCAGTTCTCATTTTCGCATCTGCCTCTCAGCACTGGGATGACTGACTAGAGCCAGAGAAAGAAAGTTGAGGCAGCTGCTGAAAGAAAAATCAGGGCTTGCTTAATGAGACTGATAGGCTCCTGCTTCACAAAAGTCACCCCAATAGAATTCAGAACTCAAGTCCCTTTACTGGCCCTTTTATTTCAGTGAATTCATATCATCATCTATCATTTCTATTCTATTGTACCCTTTCTGACCTGATATTTGATATTTCTCTGAACAATTTAACCTCCATACTCTGGTTTTTCTTCTTCCATTTAGTCTTCTTAAATAGGCTTGGTCTCTTCATTTGGTTCTTAATTTTTTCCTATATTTACACACATTTCTTTTGGCCAAGTCATATGGTATATGAGATCTCAGTTCCAGATCATGGATGGAACCCACACCCCTTATACTGAGAGTGCAATGTCTTAACGACTTGACCACCAGGGAAGTCCCAACACACATCTCTTTCTGAATTTTTAAAAATCACTTATCCGTCATATTCCTACCATGGTTCCCTTTATTCCTTTTACTTCACAGAATTTCAAAAAGACTTATTAATGATGGTGTCTAGTTTTGTGCCTGGCATTATATAAAGTCACTCTCTGGAAGTTTCTTCCTTCCTCTCCTGCCCCTACCCTATAATAGCATGTCTTTTCTCTCCATACCAGGAGTTCACAAACTATGGGCTGAGGACACTTTTATTAATGAAGTTTAACTGGCACACAGCCATGCCCACTTACGTTTTGTCTATGGCTGCTTCCATGTTCTGACTGGGTTGCATGCTTGTACCAGGGATTGTACGACCCACCAAAAAAGTTTATGGACCTCTGCTCTAGACAAAGGTTTTCTTAGAGTTTTCTTTCCTTTCTGCATTTCCTGCTCTTCTGAGTCAAGCAAGATCACAAGGTTAGGAAACTTAACCAGGAATGATATCAAACTAAAGATGCCAACTAGTTTCATTTAAATTTACAGAGGGATGCTCCATTCCCAGATAGTGGAGTTCTCACTGCTTCCCAAATATAACAACACATTCCTTCTAGATTTATCATATCCTAAAATTATATGCTGCTTCCTATTCATTTATTAAACCAGACTCAAGTGCCCCATAATTCCATGAGGCCTTTCTGATTGCTTCTGGTTGTTTAGACCATTCCCACCTCCTCCTTTTTAAGACACAGCCTTCTCCCATTTCACCTGTCTCTGCTTCCCTTCTCTTGACTGCCTCACCCCTTAGCCTTCCTGGATCTTGTGATTTATGGTTTAGCAATATAGTTTTTTATTGCTCGAGAATGACTTTGTAGGTTCCTTTTCACTCTGAATAGCTTTTCCCAGCAAAACATACAGTGTGCTTCACCTAAGATGGATTCTGGAAAATAAAAATGTATCTATCTCCTTCCATGAATGAATATCCTATTCTAGTCTTTCCTAGTATCTCTGAGATTTCTATATTGTCCATTGGTTCTGAAATAGCATTTCTAATAGATGAAAAATGAAGAGACAATATAGACTGGGACAATACATTTATTGTTGTTGTTCATTCGCTCAGTTATGTCTAACTCTTTCTGACCCCATAAACTACAGCACACCAGACTTCCCTGTCCTTCACTCTCTCCCAGAGCTTACTCAAACTCATGTCCATTGAGTCGGTGATGCCATCCACCCATCTCATCCTCTGTGGCCCCTCTCTCCTTCTGCCCTCAATCCTTCCCAACATTGGGGTCTTTTCCAGTAAGTCAGCTCTCCACATCAGGTGGCCAAAGTACTGGAGTTTCAGTAGTTATGAGAAATAGCTTAATATAACTGGAAGTTGAGGTAGCATAAGGGAGGAAATAGCAACTGATGGGATTATATTCCAAATGTATCATTTTACAGCCAGTATTGCTAAAAAGTTGAAAAATAAGGGGGAAAAAAAAAAAAAAAAAAACCACTAATATAGGAGCTTTGATAGGCTGTGAGTAACCAAGACCAGGCTAAGTCCTAAATTAGGTAACAGCTCTGTGGAGTACATGGTAAAGTAGGTGTTATGGCCTGCACTGTGTTTCCCCCAAATTCATATGCTAAAGCCTTATGCCTCAGTATCTCAGTATGTGACTGCGTTTGGACATAGGGCTTTTAAAGAGGTGATTGAGTTAAATGAGGCTGTTAGGATGGGCCCTACTTCAATCTGACCAGTGACTTGTAAGAGAAGAAAAACTGGACACATGAAGACACCAGGGGCATCCACATACTGGGGGATGACTATATGGAGCGATAGCAAGAGAGGGACGATCTGCAAACCAAGGAGAGAGGCCTCAGAAGAAACCAAACAGATTCAGAACTGTGAGAACATGCATTTCTGTGCTTTACGCCACCTGGTCTGTGATGTTTCATTACAGCAGCCCCAGCAAGCTAAGGCGGCAGGGAGCCTACGCCAGTCTCCTCCTTGGCCTTATACAAGGTTTTTCTCTTACTCTCCTATAACCTAAGAGTCCCACAGTCACTTGTCACCTCCCATTCCCAGGGAAGTCATTCCCACAGCCTGTGATACACTCCACTCTCCACACTCTTTAGCAATGTAGGCCTATTTGCACATTTTTAAGAGGTTATGATTGCTAAGATGCCACAGTCACCTAATACTACTCATCTGTGGGAGACAGGGAATGGATACTGAGGGAATGTAATAAGCAGCTATTGATTCTTGCACATTTAACTCAGAAACACCCAGCAAAACAAGATCTATCAATTATTTCATTGCCACTTCTGAGTTACCTATTTCTGTGATGCTCCTACATATCCTTAACTCTGTAATACTTGTTGTCCAGAAGACCCATTTGCTGATGAAGACCCAATTGCCACTTTCTTGGAAATCCTAACTGTACCTTTTAATTTATTCCTCTCCAGGTTCATTTGTTCTTCCGCTAACATGTGAAGGTGACTATGGCTTGTTCAACAAGGGCCTCTGATATCAGGCACAAGTGAGGGATAAACATTAATGACATGTAGTCTGCACAGTGGAAAAAGTCAACTTGGCCTTTCAGCTTATAGAAATCAGAACACAATCTTCCCAACTTTTTTGCAATGTTGCAAGAACCTCACAGGTTTCTTCGCACTGTTGGGAGATAACCTCCAAAGAGTACAAGCTCCTTGGAGATAGAGATTAATTTTTTTTCCTTTATGTGTCTCATTGACTTTGTTACTGGAACTTGACATTCCATTAGACATTCATTAGTACTGTTCATGACTGCTCTGGTCAAAAGGAAATCCCCCTTGGAATACCTCATCTAACCTTATGTAGCAATTAACATTATCCAACATGACAGTTAACTAAAGACATTTCCTTGAAAGGAGACTTCTGATGTGGTTTGCAGTTTATGGATATAGGTTTGTTTCAAAAGAAGGCATACCCAACAAAGTGACAGATGGAAGAGATCTGACTGGTTATCCAGGGGACAGCAGAAGGGAAGAAATCAGGCCCAAGTTGGGAGATGTCACTAATAAGGAAGATGGGAAGAAAATCAGCAATATTGTCATCCTGATGAAGGAGTGCTCCGTGTGAATAAATATAACTGGGGTCTCACATGGGTAGAGACAGTCATTGGTTTTCTAGGGTTTGGTCTATATAAGAACATCCTCAGATCTAATTTTTTCTTTTGTCTGACCATAATCTGTTCTACCATCTAAAGTTTTCTTGTTTAAAATAAATGTAATGAATAAATACCTAAGTTTGCATAAAAGTTACAAAAGTTACATTATTCACTTTTTGAAATAAATATTTTCTCCTTACCAGAATTTTCAATAGGTCTCCTGTAAAATATACACTCCTCTATTGCAATCTCAGCTGCATCTCCATGTGATTACAAGATTTTCCAAAACCACAAATGAGACTTAAACTCTAAGTGCATAATATATATAATACCACTTGGAAGGATGTCCATATTTTAAGTGTGTGAACATACATGTACACATACATATTCCAAACAACACATAACTGTATACATTCATACATGTATGCTTACACATGTGCATGAATTCATGCCAACCACATTCCTTTAGGTTTTAATTAAAATGCCAATTCCAAAGATTAATGATCCAGGAGTAGGTACTGAAAAAAGTAAATAAAAGGATCAGTGGCATTTTGACAGGTGACAGTATGACAGGGAGGCATGGCCCAAGTTTTACTGGAATAAATCACCTTCATGCTAGTTTTTATCCTTGACCCTGTTTCACTACCCAATAAGTTTTAGGAGGAATGCTTGCTTAGGAAGAGATCAGATCTAAGGAATAGAGACCTATCACCTCCAAAATCTTCCCTGATCCTATATAAAGCTATGAAAACCAAGGAGCTAATAATTAAACATTTAATGAAGTGGCTCAAAGTCTTAGTTCTCCTTTCTTGTGTGTGTCCTCACTATGGGCATCTGAGCCAAGGGAGTCTGTTAGGAAAAGTCACATCTAGGGGAAAAGAAAAAGGAGATGCATCCTGTAAAAAGCATATTTATGCTGCCAGAGTTGTGACACAGAGTCTGTCGTTGCTGCTGGCTGAGACCCTGCCTCCCATCTCCAGTTCTCTCTCAGAGGGAAGATTTACCCTCTGATAAAACCAGTTACAATTTAGAAACCATCATTTCCTGTGCAGAGCCTTCCAGCCACACTAAATTCATCTGGGTGAAGGAAAGTTAAGTGATTTGGAGCATTTTGTAGATTATATCCCCCCTAATGTATAACCCAGACTAAAAAGATTATTTGGATGAAATGAGAAATGACCTAAAATTCTTTTGCTTGCACCAAACCCCAAACAAACTTGCCAAGTTTACAAATGTTTATCTATTATTTTCCTCCATCTTTCTAGCTTGATGGAAGTACCCAGCTCTAGTTTCTCATCAGTGTTGTAGCAAATAAACCAGCATTTTTAAGAGAAATTGATTAGGGTTTTTCTCTCATTTTGCTGATTAGGGAGCACAGACCGTGCACATGAATTTCAGATAAGCACTAAGACTTTTATTGGCACTGACTAGCAACATCTGAATTTAGCCCTGCTAATTGTAATGAATCTCAAGTTTTGTACTTTCAATATCATGCAACATGACAGTGCACACATTTATTGAATGGAATCATCCTCATTCACTCCTTCCAAATGTGTTGTCTTAGCAACTGTTGACAGATTAATCTTCTTCTTGCTCCTTTGCATGTGCATTGCAAATAATATGATTTTAAAATCTTCTAAGTAGATTTTTTTGATTCTTACCATTACAAAAATTAAACAGATAAAAGCTATAGACTTGTTCTCAATAAACAACCTTCACAATCCTCCAATGAATATATACCAACCCAGGCAAACAGCTGGCATCAGCCTCCTCTAATTTATATTTTTATAATTATCAGCTAGTTAACAGAGGAAGGTTGAGTAAAGACTCAAAACTCAGTGGAAAAAGTAGAAATTCTGGACTGTTCCTCTCATACTTCCAATTGAAGATTTACTTTCATCAAATGTGAAGTATTATTATTAGCATCACCATTATCTAAAGGAAGTGACTCAAAATGTCCTGCACTGCATCCAGCTCTAAAGACAAGGAGATAAATCATGTAATAATTATTATGCTGACTCTCTCAAAAGAGTCCTGCTGCTCCTCCTAAATACTTTTAGATTAAATTAACTTGAATCAAATACTTGAAGAAAATGGATATTGACAATATAATATAAGCTATTATGATCCTCATAGCATCAGTATAGTTCAGTAGATAAATGTGACCAGTGACAACAGGATCATATGAACTCAAGCTGTGCACAAAGCCACAAATGGGCTTACAGAAGACCCATGAAACTGATCCTTGACTTGAGAACTACTTGCTTTCTGAGAGTTTCCCAGTATCAGTTCATACTCTAAGGATTCCTGCTATGCAGTTCCATTTCTCTGCTTTCTTTATTAGTGCAAGAGTCACAACATGACGCAGAATAGCAATGCATTGTTAGGAAAAAATATCATTAATATATGTGATTTTGATAAGAAGAACTTGCTCAGGAAGTCATGGCTATTCACTTTAATGTGACATTGTTTGTGCTGATCAACACATAATGATGCTTAAAGTTGGATTTTAGCTGTCTGTCGAAAGGATGATATTGTACCCATTGTTTATCCCCAGGAAATTCATTCCTCCAAGGGACAAATTCGAATCTGTGGATGGTGCTATAACACTTCAATTTACTTCATTGGGTCAGTTTGCTGCAAAGTCCCTCACAACCCTTAACAAGGTAAGGCAATGTTAAAAAGAATTCTCCATACAGCTGCACCTGGGAAAATCTGTAGAAAGTATTGTTTCTACTAAATATTTTTATTTTCCCTTACTTTTTTCCCCACTGTCATAATACCAATATCAGTCTGGCATTGAGCAGGCTCCCAACTACTTCTTTTCTTAATTGAAGGATAACTGCTTTACAGAATTTTGTTGTTTTCTGTCAAATCTCAGCATGAATCAACTATAGGTATACATATATCCCCTCCCTTTTGAACCTCTCTCCCATCTCCCGCCCCATCCCACCCCTCTATATTGATACAGAGCCCCTGTTTGAGTTTCCTGAGCCATACAGCAAATTCCCGTTGGCTCTCTGTTTTACGTATGGTAATGTAAGTTTCCATGTTATTCTTTCCATACATCTCACCCTCTCGTCCCCTTTTCCCCTGTCCATGAGTCTATTCTCTATGCCTGTTTCTCCATCGCTGACCTATAAATAAATTATTCAGTACCATTTTTCTAGATTCCATATATATGCATTAGAATACAATATTTATCTTTCTCTTTCTGACTCACTTCACTCTGTATAATAGGTTCTAGATTCATCCACCTCATCAGTAATGACTCAAATGCATTCCTTTTTATGGCTGAGTAATATTCCACTGTGTATATGTACCACATTCCTTTATTGATTCATCTGTCGATGGACATCTAGGTGGCTTCCATTTCTAGCTGTTGTAAATAGTGCTGCACTGAACAATGGGATACATGTGTCTATTTCAATTCTGATTTCCTCAGGATATATGCCTAGGAGTGGGATTGCAGGGTTGTATGGTGGTTTTATTCCCAGTTTTTAAGAAATCACCACACTGTCTTCCATAGTGGCTGTATCAATTTACATTCCCACCAACAGTGCAAGAGCGTTTTTTCTCCACACCCTCTCCAGCATTTACTGTTTGTAGACTTTTTGATGGTGGCCATTCTGACTTGTGTGAGGTGATATCTCATGGTAGTTTTGATTTGCATTTCTCTAATAATGAGTGATGTTGAGCATCTTTTCATGTATTTGTTAGCCATTGATATGTCCTCTTTGGAGAAATGTCTTTTTCCCACTATTTGATTGGGTTATTTGTTTTTCTGGCATTGAGTTGTATGAGCTGCTTGTATATTTTGGAAATAAACCCTTTGTCGGTTATTTGTCATTTGCTATTATTTCCTCCCATTCTGAGGGTTATCTTTTCACCTTGCTTATAGTTTCCTTTGCTGTGCAAAAGCTTTTAAGTTTAATCAGGTCCCATTTGTTTACTTTGCTTTTATTTCTATTAATCTAGGAGGTGGGTCATAGAGGATCTTGCTTTGATTCATGTCATTGAATGCTCTGCCTAGTTCTCCTCTAAGAGTTTTATTGTTTCTGGTCTTACATTTAGGTCTTTAATCCATTTTGAGTTTATCTTTGTGTATGGTATTAGGAAGTGTTCTAATTTCATTCTTTTACATGTAGCTGTCCAGTTTTCCCAGCACCATTTACTGAAGAGACTCTTTGCCCCATTGTATATTCTTGCCTCCTTTGTCAAAAATAAGGTAGCCATAGGTGCATGGGTTTATTTCTGGGCTTTTATTCCTTGTTCCATTGGTCTATATTTCTGCCAGTACCATACTGTCTTCATGACTGTAGCTTTGTAGAATAATCTGAAGTCGGGAAGGTTGATTCCTCCAGCTCTATTCTTCTTTCTTTGGACTGCTTTGGCTATTCGGAGTCTTTTGTGTTTCCATATGAATCATGAAATATTTTATTCTAGTTCTGTGAAAAATGCCATTAGTAATTTGACAGGGATCGCACTGAATCTGTAGATTGCATTTGGTAGTATAGTCGTCTTCACAATATTGATTCTTCCTACACAGGAACATGAAATATCTCTCCATTGGTTTATGTCATTGTTGATTTCTTTCATTAGTGTCGTATAATTTTGGGGTACAGTTCTTTTGTCTCCTTAGGTAAGTATATTCCTAGATATTTAATTCTTTTTGTTGCAATGGTGAATGGGATTGATTCCTTCTCTTTTTGATTTTTCATTGTTAGTATAGAGAAATGCGAGTGATTTCTGTGTATTAATTTTTATCCTGCAACTTTGCTAAATTCGCTGATTAGCTCTAGTAATTTTCTGATACTATCTTTAGGGTTTTCTGTGTACAGTATCATGTCATCTACAAGCAGTGAGACCTTTCCTTCTTCTTTTCCAATCTGGATTCCTTTTATTTCTTTTTCTTCTCTGATTGCTGTAGCAAGGACTTCCAGAACTATGTTGAATAATAGTGGTGAAAGTGGACACCCTTGTTTTGTTCATGATCTTAGGAGGAATGCTTTCAGTTTTTCATCATCGAGAATAATGTTTGCTGTAGGCTTATCATATAAGGCCTTTACTATATTGAGATAGGTTCCTTCTATGCCCATTTTTTTTGAAGAGTTTTAATCATAAATGGGTGCTGAATTTTATCAAAGGCCTTTTCTGCATCTATTGAAATGATCTTTCAATTTGTTAATATAGTGTATCACATTGATTTGTGTATATTGAAAAATCCTTACATTCCTGGAATAAACCCAACTTGATCATGGTGTATGATCTTTTTGATGTGTTGTTGAATTCTGTTTGCTAAAATTTCGTTGAGGATTTTTGCATCTATGTTCATCAATGATATTGGCCTGTAGTTTTCTTTTTTTGTGTTGTCTTTGTCTAGTTTTGGTATCAGGTTGATGGTGGCCTCGTAGAGTGAGTTTGGAAGTGTTCCTTCCTCTGCAATTTTTTGAAAGAGTTTTAGAAGGATAGGCATAGCTCTTTTCTAAATGTTTGATAGAATTCTCCTGTGAAGTCATCTGGTCCTGGGCTTTTTTTTTTAATTGGAGGCTAATTACTTTACAATATTGTAGTGGTTTTTGCCATACATTGACATGAATTGGCCATGGGTGTACATGTGTCCCCCAACCTGAACCCCTCTCCCACCTCCCTCCCCATCCCATACCTCAGGGTCATCCCAGTGCACCAGCCCTGAGCAACCTGTCTCATACATTGAACCTGGACTGGAGATCTATTTCACATATGATAATGTACATGTTTCAAAGCTATTCTCTCAAATCATCCCACCCTCGCCTTCCCACACAGAGTTCAAACGTCTGTTCTTTAGATCTGTGTCTCTTTTGCTATCTCGCATAGAGGGTCATTGTTACCATCTTTCTAAATTCCATATATATGCATTAATATACTGTATTGGTGTTTTTCTTTTTGGGGAGATTTTTTATCACAGCTTCAATTTCATTTCTTATAATTGGGTTGTTCATAATTTCTATTTCTTCCTGGTTCACTCTTGGAAGATTGAACTTTTCTAAGAATCCATTTCTTCCAGGTTATCTATTTTATTGCCATATGTTGTTAATAATAGTCTCTTATAATTCTTTGTATTTCTGCATTGTCTGCTATAACTTCTCCTTTTTCATTTCTAATTTTGTTGATTTGATTCTTCTCTCTTTTTTTTCTTGATGAGTCTGGCTAAAGACTTGTCAATTTTCTTTATCTTCTCAAAGAAACAACTTTTAGCTTAATTAATCTTTACTATTGGTTCTTTCATTTATTTTTCATTTATTTCTTCTCAGATCTTTATGATTTCTTTCCTTCTATTAATTTTGGGTTTTTTTGGTGGTTTTGTTTTTTTTTTTTTTTTTTTTGGTTCTTCTTTGTCCAGTTGTTTTATGTGTAAAGTTAGGTTGTCTATTCCATGTTTTTCTTATTTCTTGAGGTAGGATTGCATTGCTATAAACTTTTCTCTTAGAACTGTTTTGCTGCATCCCACAGGTTTTGAGTTGTTGTGTTTTCATTGTTATTTGTTTCTAGAAATTTTCTGATTTCCCTTTTGATCTCTTCAGTAACCTGTTGGTTATTTAGAAACATGTTGTTTAATCTTCATGTGTTTGTGTTTCTTACAAGTTTTTTTTCTTGTAAGTGATATCTAGTCTCATAGTATTGTGGTCAGAGAAGATGCTTGATATGATTTCAATTTTCTTAAATTTACTGAGGTTTGATCTGTGACCCAAGATGTGGTTTATCCTGGAGAATGTTCCATGTGCACTTGAGAAAAGGTGTATTCTTCTGCATTTGGATGTAATGTCCTGAAGATATCAGTGAGATTCATCTCATCTAATGTATCATTTAAGACTTGTGTTTCCTTATTAATTTTCCGTTTTGATGATCTGTGCATTGGTGTGAGTGGAGTGTTAAAGTCTCCTACTATTATTGTGTTACTGTCAGTTTCTCCTTTTATGTCTGTTAGTGACTGTCTTCGGAGAAGGCAATGGCACCCCACTCCAGTACTCTTGCCTGGAAAATCCCATGGACAGAGGAGCCTGGTAGGCTGCAGTTCATGGGGTCGCTAGGAGTCGGACACGACTGAGCGACTTCACTTTCACTTTTCACTTTCATGCATTGGAGAAGGAAATGGCAACCCACTTCAGTGTTCTTGCCTGGAGAATCCCAGGGACGGGGGAGCCTGCTGCGCTGTCATCTCTGGGGTCGCACAGAGTTGGACACGACTGAAGCAACTTAGCAGCAGCAGCAGCAGCAGCAGTGTCTGTCTTATGTATTAAGGTGCTCCTATGTTGGGTGCATAGATATTTACAATTGGTGTGTTTTCCTTTAGAATTTATCCCTTGATCATTATGTAGTGTCTTTCCTTATCTCTTGTAATATTCTATATTTTAAGGTCTGTTTTGTCCAATACGAGGATTGCTACTCCAGCTTTCTTTTGCTTCCCACTTGCATGGAATATATTTTTCCATCCTCTCACTTTCAGTCTATATGTGTCTTTAGGTCTGAAGTGGGTTTCTTGTAGACAGCATATAATGGGTGTTGCTTTGGGGCTTCCCTGGTGGCTCAGAGAGTAAAGCATCTGCCTGCAGTGCAGGAGACCTGGGTTTGATCCCTGGGTTGATAAGATCCCCTGGAGAAGGAAATGGCAATGCACTCCAGTACTCTTGCCTGGAGAATCCCAAGAACGCAGGGGCCTGGTGGGCTACAGTCCATGGGGTCGCAAAGAGTCACACACGACTGAGCAACTTCACTTTCACGTTCACTTTCACTTTCAGTTTGCATCCATTCAGCCAGTCTGTGTCTTTTGGTTGGAGCATTTAATTCATTTACATTTAAAGTAATTATTGATATATCTGTCCCTATGGCCATTTTATTAATTGTTAGGGGTTGATTTTGTAGATCTTTATTCTTCTTTTGTATTTCTTGACTGTATAAGTCCCTTTAACATTTGTTGTAAAGCTGGTTTGATGGTGCTGAATTCTCTTCGTTTTTGCTTGTCTGGAAACCTTTTGATTTCTCCATCAATTTTGAATGAGATCCTTTCCAGGTACAGTAATCTTGGTTGTAGGTCTTTTCCTTTCAATACTTTAAATATATCCTGCCATTCCTTTCTGGCCTGCAGAGTTTCTGCTGAAAGATTAGCTGTTAAATGTATGGGGTTTCCCTTTTATGTTTAGTTGTTGCTTCTCCCTTGCTGCTTTTAATATTCTTTCTTTGTGTTCTTAGTCTTTGTTAGTTTGATTAGTATGTGTCTTGGCGTGTTTCTCCTTGAGTTTATCCTGTATGAGACTCTTTGTGCCTCTTGGACTTAATTGACTATTTCCTTTTTCATGTTGGGGAAATTTTCAACTATAATCTCTTCAAAAATTTTCTCATACCCTTTCTTTTTCTCTGCTTCTTCTGGGACTCCTATAATTTGAATGTTAGTGCATTTGATATTGTCCTAGAGGTCTCTGAGACTATCCTCAGCTCTTTTCATTTGTTTTACTTTATTCTGCTCTTCAGAAGTTATTGCCACCGTTTTATCTTCCAGCTCACTGATTCATTCTTCTGCTTCAGATATTCTGCTATTGATTCCTTCTATTTTTAATTTCAGCAATTGTGTTGTTTGTCTCTGTATATTTATACTTTAATTCTTCAAGGTCTTTGTTAATTGATTCTTGCATTTTCTATATTTTGTTTTCAAGGCTTTTGATCATCTTTACTATCATTATTCTGAATTCTTTTTCAGGTAGTTTGCCTATTTATTCTTCATTTATTTGGACTTCTGTGTTTCTAGTTTGTTCCTTCATTTGTGTAGCATTTCTCTCCCTTTTCTTTTCTTTTCTTTTTTTTTTTTAACTTATGTGTTTGAGGTCTCCTTTTCCCAGGCTTCAAGGTTGAACTCTTTCTTCCTTTTGGTTTCTTCCTTTCTAAGGTTGGTCCAGTGGTTTGTGTAAGCTTCATATAGGTTAAGATTTGTGCTGAGTTATTGTTTGTTGTATGTTTTTCCTCTGATGAGCAAGGCTGAGTGAAGTAGTAATCCTGTCTGCTGATGATTAGGTTTTTATTTTTGTTTTGTTTGTTGTTTAGGCATCCTGCACAGGGTACTACTAATATTTGAGTGATGCTTGGTCTTGTATTCAAGTGGTTTCCTTTGTGTGAGTTCTCACTATTTGATACTCCCTAGGGTTAGTTCTCTAGTAGTCTAGGGTCTTGGAATCAGTGCTCCCACTCCAATGGCTCAGGGCTTGATCTCTGGTCAGGAATGAAGATTCCACAAGTCATTTGTTGTGGCATTAAGTGAGATTAAAATAAATATCCAAAAACAAGAAAACAATGAACCCCAAATGACAGTTACAAAATCAGGCAAATAATAGTTAAAATAATGAAATATACACAGATACATATACACACATGAGCAAAGTGAAAACATTCAAACCAAAATAAAGTACAGTAGATTGACCTGGCAAGCAAAGGAAACCAAAAATTATATCTACCAGAACAAAACCAACAACAGCACAAACTGAAAATAAAACTAGAGTAAGGTGCCAATTGGGGAATAAAGTAAGGAAAATAAAACTAACAAATATGTTGAAAGGAAAAGTAAGAAAGAGAATAGATATGCAAAATTAAATAGAGGTAGATAAAGAAGATTTGTATACATTAAAGATTAACTGCAAATGGAAAAGAACAGAGGAAAAGCAACAAAGGAACAAATGTAGAAAGATAGTAATAGGTTAATAGTAATTAAAAATAGTAATTTAAAAAAAATTAAAATTAAAAAAGAGGAAAAAAGAACAAAAAAGGAAAACTCCATGGAACTGCAAAAGCCTGAGGTACAGGCAGAGGTTTAGAGCAGCAATTAAAAATGTGACTTTAAAAAAAAAAAAAAAGCTCAAAACCTTAGTTAGATTTCATAGTGCCAATAAAATAGACAACTACAACAGAGCAGGGGAAAAGGGGAAAAAAAGAAAAATCCAAATGAATCTACAGAACAAATCAAAACATAAGAATAATAAATGCTTTTCTTGAGTCACTGCTGTCAGAGTCCTTTCCCTCACTGGGAGTCACAGTCCACCTCACCTCCCTAGGATGCCCTCTGACACTATGCTCATCTCTGGACTGGCTGTGGGGGCAGCTCAGAGTCTAATCTGGTCCTATTCCTATGTATTCTTGCCTCCAATGTCTACAGCTATCAGAACTAGTGTGTTTTGTTTTGTGGGAGCTCTCAGTGACCTTTTATATGTTTCATAGACACAGAGTCTCCTAGTTGATCATGTGGATTTAATCTACAGCTTGTACAGCTGGTGGGAAGGTTTTGGGTCTTCTTCCTTAGGCACACTGCCCCTGGGTTTCAATTGTGGTTTTATTTCCACCTCTGCATGTGAATTGTCCACTGGGGTTTGCTTCTGAGGCTGCTCTGGAGGACTTGGTTTTGCCCTTGTGAGGGCCAGGTGTGGAAGTAGTTGCAGCTGCTTGGGTCGTAGGGGTTCTGGCAGCACCAGGTACTCAGGGGAGTTGGCAGCTAGGGAAGCAGGAAATATAGTGCTCTAGGAGGGTATGTCAACCGGTATTGGCCAATACACTCCAGTATTCTTGCGTGGAGAACCGCCCTCCCTGACAGAGAAGCCTGGCAGGCTGAAGTCTACAGGGTCACAAAGAGTTGGACATGACTGAAGCAACCCAGTGCGCATAGACATGACTTTGTTTGCCTGTGGCAGCTCTGCCCCAGTTCGAGTTGAGCATGACAGTGGAGCAGCTGCTTGGCTTGTGGGGACCCTGGCTGCACCAAGTGTGCAGGGACACGGACCGCCTCCACCGCAGGAGTTATGGCCCTATCAGAGCCTTTTATCGGGCCTTTTGCAGCTGGCGATCAGAAGGTCTCTTTGGCCAGTCTTTCTCCATAGCTCCGCCCATTCAGGCACTTAGAGGGCTCCCTTGCCTGGGGTCCTTCTCTGCTGTTTGGCACGTCAGGCACATAGAGGAGCCCCCCTGACTGGGGTCCTACTCTGTAGTTCAGTGTGTCAGGCGTTTGATGGGCCAGCGTCTCTAGCGTTCCGCTGCAGATGCTGGCGTGTGAGGGGAGAGAGGCTATGCTGATGGCTCCACCCTCTGTGTGTGACTCAGCGGTATCATCATCTTGCATAGCTGCCCAGCTCTCCACAGGCATTTCCCACCACAGTCTCCTCCCTGACCTCCCCTCAATCTGTGTCTCTGCAGTCAACAGCAGCCCTCACCCCAGGATCGCTCCACACTCCCAAACCTAGCCGCTTTGCCTTCCAGGGGACCTTTGTCCCTGTCCGGGATATGTATGGCTGCAGCAAGGACTGTCTGATTCTCATTCCATTTAGGCTGCCACAGATTAGCTGTTTTACTCTCAGCCTGAAATGTTTCTCCTCTTACTCAGACAATTGCCCCATGTGAGGATCGGACCCCTGCTTCAGTTTCCCCACCCGCCGAGGCCAGGTCCAGGCCTACCAACACTCCAGTTTTTCCCCCTAGTTCCTTTGTCCTACCAAGTTTTGCATAGTTCTATATATTCTTTTCCTCTGGTCAGGTACTCCTCCTACTTCTTAATAAGAGTTTAGCTTGAGGCAATGGTTTCTAAACTTGTCTCACCTGGAAAGCTTTTTTAAAAAATGAAGATTTCCAACCTCAGAGATTCTGATTCAGTAAGATTCAACTCTGTGAAGTGTCTATTCCTGCCTTCTTATTAGGAGAACTTGGCAATCTGAAAAGTTGTCAAGATTCAGAGAAAGGAACCCCTAATTGTAGAGTCCAGTAGTAAAAAATCATTTTATAGCATTTATGCCAGTATATTCAATATCAGGTCTCACCTGTGACTGGACCAAAGATATCTGGATATTTAAAATTATTCTGAACCCCTTTTCTAGCTTTTTTTTGGTGAATCTTTGAAGTTGAACTTCTTACATAAGGAAGGCCCTATGCCTAGGTATTGAGAGCATTAGCTCTCATTTAAGACTCCCTGTGTTCAAAAATACTGATTTTTTTCCCTCTTGCTACCTCTTTAAACCTCAGTTAAAATGAAACAGTGGTATCTACCCTAAGGACTATTGAGAGAGTTAACCTGACATAACGGGTATACCAGAATGTCTGATACATAGGAAACACTCCATCTATGTAGGCTATTATAACAATTGGACTTTAATGATATTGAAACCTTAAACTTTAGATTTTCCTTTCTGTAAATCTCCACTGCCTCTAATTACCAGAGTATAGAAAAGGTATTTCCCAGGCATCCTAACCTCTTTGAGGGTAGTGTCCATCTTCTATTTGGTACATAGTAAGCTGATCTCTGGAGAAGGCAATGGCACCCCACTCCAGTACTCTTGCCTGGAAAATCCCATGGACGGAGGAGCCTGGTAGACTGCAGTCCATGGGGTTGCTAGGAGTCAGACATGACTGTGTAACTTTCAAGTAGACAACCTGAGCGACTTCACTTTCACTTTTCACTTTCATGCACTGGAGAAGGAAATGGCAAGCCACTCCAGTGTTCTTGCCTGGAGAATTCCAGGGATGGGGGAGCCTGGTGGGCTGCCGTCTCTGGGGTTGCACAGAGTCGGACACAACTGAAGCGACTTAGCAGCAGCAGTAGCAGCAAGCTGATCTTTTGTGGGAAGAAGACAAAATAACATCCTCTTGAGTCATTTTAGTGTGTCCTAGATGAAAAATCCCATCTCTAATGACTTCTGTTATTAAGTTTGACCAACTGATTCAAAGAATTGGCATTTTTCATTTTTTCCCCAGGCTCAGGTTCCTCCTGGCTCTAATTGGTGATGGTAGAGCAACATGAGCTTTTCTGATGACCTCATCCAACTTCTCACTAGCTAGATGCAAGCACTTTCTTCTAACAAATTATCACTGATTATGATGTCCACATGAAAATTATAATATACCACCACAATGATTATATATTTTAGTAAGCCATTCACATTTTGTCACCTTCTAGCTTTGCTGGAAGAGAATTTGCCAGTTTCTCTAGGAAGTTATACCAGTACTGCTCAAAGTATGGCTTCAGACTGTGACTGTCCAGGGACTGCTCAGGGGTCCATGAGCAGATGGGAAGCTTATTCCAGATTATAAATTGAGTGTGACACTAGACACATTGTTTTGTTTAGCTGACTTTTCTTAGCAGAACAACCTTCTTGATGAAGGAGGCAGTTTGTCAATCCACATTTTGGGACAGCTACAGCTACAGCTAAGTTGCTTCAGTTGTGTCCAACTTTGTGTGACCCCATAGACGGCAGCCCCCAGGGTCCTCTGCCCTCGGATTCTCCAGGCAAGAACACTGGAGTGGGCTGCCATTTCCTTCTCCAACATTTTGGTAAACTGGTAACAATTCACAGCCTAGATACTTTGTGTAGCACCATGCTAGAACCTGTGATAGGAGTTCCACAGACAGAGTCAGGCAATAATCTACCTGCATCTGAAGTTGGGGTGGGGAGAGACATTCAACAAGTTAATAAACTAGTAATTATCAGGAATGATAACTGCTAAGAAGAAAGTGAAATAAATGCAGTAGAGAAGATCTGGAGAAAGGGGTCAAAGAAGGCTTCTTATAGGAGATAACATTTGGGCTGAGACTTGAATGATATCAAGGAGCAAGCCATGCAGAGACAGGGAGAAGGAAGGGCATGCCATTGAAGGAAAAAGATAATTCAGAGGTTTAAGCTGACAACAGCCTGACTTAAAATGAACAAGGAAGGAAGCAATATCTGAAGAGTAGATAGCAACTAAAGCATTCAAGTGTTAGTTTCTCAGTCCATACAGACTCTTTCTGACCCCTGAACTATATAGTCCACCAGGCCCATCTGTCCATGGAATTCTCCAGGCAAGAATACCAGAGTAGGTAGCCATTCCTATCTCCAGAAGATCTTCCTAAACTAGGGGTGGAACCCAGGTCTCCTACATTGCAAGCAGATTCTTTACCATCTGAGCTACCAGGGAGGATCAGATTATAAAGAAAGCTGAGCACCAAAGAAGTGATGATTTCAAATTGTGATGCTGAAGAAGGCTCTTGAGAGTCCCTTGGACAGCAAGGAGATCAAACCAGTCAATCCAAAAGGAAACTAACCCTGAATATTCATTGGAAGGACTGATGCTGAAGCTCCAATATTTTGGCTACCTCATGCGAAGAGCCAACTCTTTGAAAAAGACCCTGATGCTGGGAAAGATTGAGGGCAAGAGAACAGGGTAACAGAGGATGAGATGGTTGGATGGCATCACTAACTTGTTGGACATGAATCTGAGCAAACTCCAGTAGATAGTGAAGGACAGGGAAGCCTGGCATGCTGCAGTCCATGAGGTCACAAAGAGTGGGATATGATTTAGCAACTGAACAACAACAAGAACGACGACAAATCATGCAAGACGCTGAAAGTTATGGAAGGAATTTACATTTAATTCTTGTTACGATGGAAAATCATTGGAAAGACTGAAGTGGCAGAGGGCCATGATCTGGTTTATATTTTTGTAGGTTCAGTTTTATCTTCCTAAGAATGCTTCACACTCCTGTTCCTGTGCCTTGGGTCTTGTTTCTTGTACTTCCTTGTTTCACCCTCCTGTCCCTCTTCTTCCTGTATATGTCTCTCCTACCCTTCAAACAAAGCTCAGGTCTATCTTCTGACACTGACTGGTGTTTCATAACCATACTAGACTCCTTTTCTTTCTTCTGATTTCCATTTAACAATTTAAAACTTGTATCTCACATTAAAAAAAAAAATTATGTTAGTCCTCAGGTCAGGCTAATAGCACCTCATTTCCTTACTTACAATACCTACCCAAAGCCTCTAACAGGTGAGAAATGAATTTCTGTTAATTGCCCCTCTCCTTGCTTTTGACACCATTGCCTGAGAAAACCAGGAGGAGGATTCCAAGAACAAATAGGGAATAAAGATTGGTGGAATATTAATAAGTATTCTAGAGAGGGGGAAAATTTTCCTAGTGGGAGAATAAATGAAACCAATTAAGACTATTTAAAATATATAGAAAAAAATGAAAAGTATAATCCCCAGCACTTCACCACCCACCCCACTCATGGATAGGTTAGGTTAGGTTCATTGGAGTTTTGACACTTGAATTTCTCATAATGTCAGCCATCTGGTGTCCAAGGCTTCTGCTGTTTCTACACTTCTCAACAACCCACTGCAATTTTCCCATTATTCTTTTTTATATAAATAGAACAAGAGTGCAATGATGAAATACTTTAGTCCCTTCTCTGATCCAAGTATCTTAATTTCTTATTCTGGACTATAATGTTCTGATTTTCTCCTCATCTGATCTCTTGAGTTGTAGCATAAAATACATTTGGGGCCATCATATTTAGAATGCCTCCTCACATTTATTATCTAAGATTCGCTTTGCATTTCTAAAGCTTCCTTTATCTGTTTTACCATCTTCTTGTAATCTACCTACTGTTCAGTTCTTAATTAAAAAAAGTTACTCTTGTGGGGTTGAATGGCTGCTTTTGAAACCAATCAGTAAGATTCTTTTCAGATTTGTGATGAGTGCTTACTTAGTAGGTGATTCAAGAATTGAGAAGGTTAAAGAGCTACTTTAGTCTCAGAGGAAACTGTTTGGGAGGGAGAAAGAGAGAAGATACTGATGTTGATAAGGTCTTGTGAGTTTTTCTCCTTCATTTATTTTCATTAAAAAAGATAATTGCATGAAAACAAGATTTTTTTTTCTTCCTTGAGGGCACATCTGCTCTTTCTATGACACATGACTTAAAGAGTTTCTTCTTTATCTGTGACATCTGTTATTCCAGAGCAGTCTGGGGTAATGTTTCTTACAATTTTTTTAAAAAAGCCAGATAGATAATAATTCTTCTAAACTAAAAAAGAAAAAAAGATAATCCTAAAATCTTTCTTTAATTGCTTTGGTCAAAGATTTTATTCATTCATGAGGGGATACTTTTCTAAGAAAATGACTACTAGGTTGAATGAAATTAGTTATTGCTTCCACCAAAATAAACTTAAAAGTAGTCAAGACTCAGAGTTCAGAGAGGAGATTGCTTAAGATGACCAGAATATTCGTCTATATAAATACTTGATGGTACACGACATTTCATATGTTGCCTTCTTCCTATTTAATGAATAGAATATTGAAACACTCTAGTTGATATTTTCTATATGTTGAGAACTAAAAATCTCTTTCTCAGTTTTTAGCTTCTTTTTAAAGATAACTGTATTATTTTTTAAAAAAAGAAGAAGAAGAAAGAAAGAAAATGGAACCTGCCTTGCAAAATAGCATCTCCACATAGTCATTAAACAACTGTTCTAGTTTGACCTGTGTGGAGGTCCAAATTCATTTTAGATCTCTTCTGACTGAACTGAAATTGGCTGGAAATAGAAATCTTATTACTTTTCTTTGATCAACTTTTTCTTTCATTTATTTAAGCAAAATAGTGGGCAGAGGGCAGGGAGCTCATTTTCTATGGTCTCCATTGGTTCTAGAATTTGAGGGTGCTAGCTACCATTTCTATTTACATAATTGTAGGTTCAGAAGTTGATTATACAAGAAATTTAGAAGGAAAGAAAACCAAGATTCATTCCTCTTATAGGTGATGGAGTAAGAGAGAAAAGAAAAATTACTGGATCACTCAGGGTCAATTATCACTTAACTATATCATTTATCTGACCCACTGTGTCTCCATTGGAGAGGTCAATTTTAATATACATTTTGGATGTATATTATGGTCTCAGTCTCTTTTATGGGCATCTAGAATTTTGGCAGTTCACTCAACTCAGGGGTTATCATTATCAATATTATTTACTCCAAAAATTTCTGACACTCTACCAGGCACTCTATTTGTATCCCCGCATGGATGTCCTTTAATACTGTATGTGTGAGTGCGTGCTAAGTCGCCTGAGTTGTGTCCAACTCTTTACAACCCTGTGGACTGTAGCCCATCAGGCTCCTCTGTCCATGGGATCTCTAAGCAAAAATACCAAGTGGGTTGCCATGCCCTCCTCCAGGGGATCTTCCCAACCCAGGGACTCTCTTGTCTCCTGCATTGGCAGATGGGTTCTTTACCAAGAGTGCCACCTGGAAATTCCCTTAATACTGTATCAGATCAGATCAGATCAGATCAGTCACTCAGTCGTGTCCGACTCTTTGCGACCCCATGAACCGCAGCACGCCAGGCCTCCCTGTCCATCACCAGCTCCTGGAGGTCACTCAGACTCGCATCCATCGAGTCAGTGATGCCATCCAGCCATCTCATCCTCTGTCGTCCCCTTCTCCTCCTGCCCTCAATCCCTCCCAGCATCAGAGTCTTCTCCAATGAGTCAACTCTTCACATGAGGTGGCCAAAATACCGGAGTTTCAGCTTTAGCATCATTCCTTCCAAAGAAATTCCAGGATTGATCTCCTTCAGAATGGACTGGTTGGATCTCCTTGCAGTCCTAGGGACTCTCAAGAGTCTTCTCCAACACCACAGTTCAAAAGCATCAATTCTTTGGCGCTCAGCCTTCTTCACAGTCCAGCTCTCACATCCATACATGACCACAGGAAAGACCATAGCCTTGACTAGGCGAACCTTTGTTGGTAAAGTGATGTCTCTGCTTTTGAATATGCTATCTAGGTTGGTCATAACTTTCCTTCCAAGGAGCAAGCGTCTTTTAATTTCATGGCTGCAGTCACCATCTGCAGTGATTTTGGAGCCCAGAAAAACAAAGTCTGACACTGTTTCCACTGTTTCCCCATCTATTTCCCATGCAGTGATGGGACCAGATGCCATGATCTTCGTTTTCTGAATGTTGAGCTTTAAGCCAACCTTTTCACTCTCCACTTTCACTTTCATCAAGAGGCTTTTTAGCCCCTCTTCACTTTCTGCCATAAGAGTGGTGTCATCTGCATATCTGAGGTTATTGATATTTCTCCCGGCAATCCTGATTCCAACTTGTGTTTCTTCCAGTCCAGCATTTCTCATGATGTACTCTGCATATAAGTTAAATAAACATGGTGACAATATGCAGCCTTGACGTACTCCTTTTCCTATTTGGAACCAGTCTGTTGTTCCATGACCAGTTCTAACTGTTGCTTCCTGACCTGCATACAGATTTCTTAAGAGGCAGATCAGGTGGTCTGGTATTCCCATCTCTTTCAGAATTTTCCATAGTTTATTGTGATCCACACAGTCAAAGGCTTTGGCATAGTCAATAAAGCAGAAATAGATGTTTTTCTGGAACTCTCTTGCTTTTTCCATGATCCACCGGATGTTGGCAATTTGATCTCTGGTTCCTCTGCCTTTTCTAAAACCAGCTTGAACATCAGGAAGTTCACGGTTCACATATTGCTGAAGCCTGGCTTGGAGAATTTTGAGCATTACTTTACTAGCGTGTGAGATGAGTGCAATTGTGCGGTAGTTTGAGCACTCCTTGGCATTGCCTTTCTTTGGGATTGGGATGAAAACTGACCTTTTCCAATCTTGTGGCCACTGCTGAGTTTTCCAAATTTGCTGGCATATTGAGTGTAGCACTTTCACAGCACCATCATTCAGGACTTGGAATAGCTCCACTGGAATTCCATCACCTCCACTAGCTTTGTTCGTAGTGATGCTTTCTAAGGCCCATTTGACTTCACATTCCAAGATGTCTGGCTCTAGGTCAGTGATCACATCATCATGATTATCTGGGTCTTGAAGCTCTTTTTTTGTACAGTTCTTCTGTGTATTCTTGCCACCTCTTCTTAATATCTTCTGCTTCTGTTAGGTCCATACCATCTCTGTCCTTTATCGTGCCCATCTTTGCATGAAATGTTCCTTTGGTATCTCTGATTTTCTTGAAGAGATCCCTAGTCTTTCCCATTCTGTTGTTTTCCTCTATTTCTTTGCATTGATCACTGAAGAAGGCTTTCTTATCTCTTCTTGCTATTCTTTGGAACTCTGCATTCCGATGTTTATATCTTTCCTTTTCTCCTTTGCTTTTCGCTTCTCTTCTTTTCACAGCTATTTGTAAGGCCTCCCCAGACAGCCATTTTGCTTTTTTGCATTTCTTTTCCATGGGGATGGTCTTGATCCCTGTCTCCTGTACAATGTCACGAACCTCATTCCATAGTTCATCAGGCACTCTATCTATCAGATCTAGGCCCTTAAATCTATTTCTCACTTCCACTGTATAATCATAAGGGATCTGATTTAGGTCATACCTGAATGGTCTAGTAGTTTTCCCTACTTTCTTCAGTTTCAGTCTGAATTTGGCAATAAGGAGTTCATGGTCCAAGCCACAGTCAGCTCCTGGTCTTGTTTTTGCTGATTGTATAGAGCTTCTCCATCTTTGGCTGCAAAGAATATAATCGATCTGATTTCGGTGTTGACCATCTGGTGATGTCCATGTATAGAGTCTTCTCTTGTGTTGTTGGAAGAGGGTATTTGCTATGACCAGTGCATTTTCTTGGCAAAACTCTATTAGTCTTTGCCCTGCTTCATTCCGTATTCCAAGGCCAAATTTGCCTGTTACTCCAGGTGTTTCTTGACTTCCTACTTTTGCATTCCAGTCCCCTATAATGAAAAGGACATCTTTTTTGGGTGTTAGTTCTAAAAGGTCTTGTAGGTCTTCATAGAACCTTTCAACTTCAGCTTCTTCGGCGTTACTGGTTGGGGCATAGACTTGGATTACTGTGACATTGAATGGTTTGCCTTGGAAACGAACAGAGATCATTCTATCGCTTTTGAGATTGCATCCAAGTACTGCATTTCGGACTCTCTTGTTGACCATGATGGCCACTCCATTTCTTCTGAGGGATTCCTGCCCACAGTAGTAGATATAATGGTCATCCGAGTTAAATTCACCCATTCCAGTCCATTTTAGTTCGCTAATTCCTAGAATGTCAACATTCACTCTTGCCATCTCTTGTTTGACCACTTCCAATTTGCCTTGATTCATGGACCTGACATTCCAGGTTCCTATGCAATATTGCTCTTTACAGCATCGGACTTTGCTTCTATCACCAGACACATCCACAGCTGGGTATTCTTTTTGTTTTGACTCCATCCTGTCATTCTTTCTGGAGTTATTTCTCCACTGATCTCCTGTAGCATATTGGGCCCCTACTGACCTGGGGAGTTTCTCTTTCAGTATCCTATCATTTTGCCTTTTCATACTGTTCATGGGGTTCTCAAGGCAAGAATACTTAAGTGGTTTGCCATTCCCTTCTCCAGCGGACCACACCCTGTCATATCTCTCCACCATGACCTGCCCATCCCAGGTTGCCCCTCGGGCATAGCTTAATCTCATTGAGCTAGACAAGGGTGTGGTCCTTGTGTGATTAGATTGACTAGTTATCTGTGAGAATGGTTTTAGTGTATTTGCCCTCTGATGCCCTCTTTCAAGACCTACTGTCTTACTTGGGTTTCTCTTACCTTGGGCGTGGGGTATCTCATCCCGGCTGCTCCTGGCTGCTCCCGGCCAGCGAAGCACAGCCATCGCACCTTACCTTGGACGAGGGGTCTCTCCTCACCGCCGCCCTTCCTGACCTCGGTCGTGGGGTAGCTCTTCTCGGCCGTGCTTAGTGCGCTGGCCCTCACCGCCGTCCTTCCTCGGTCGTGGGGGTAGCTCCTCTCGGCCGCGCTCTTAGTGCGCGACGCAGCCGGCGGGGCGCTCTTAGTGCGCGACGCAGCCGGCGGGGGCGCTCTTAATAGCATTGAAATATGTATAATATCATATCTGAAACGAGTCAGTCCAGGTACGATGCCCGATAACAGATGCCTGGGACTGGAGCACTGGGATGACCTGGAGGGATAGTGTGGGAGGGGGGAGGAAGGAGGGTTCAGGATGGGGAGCACGGGTATTCTGGTGGCGGATCCATCTCGATGTATAGCAAAAGTAATACAATATTGTAAAGTTAAGAAAAATTAAAATAATAATAATAAAAAAAAATAAAAAGGAAGGGAAAGAAAAAAAAAAAAACAAACAAACAAACAAACAAAAAATGGGGGGGGGGGGGGGCTAAAGGCGCCGGTCGCGGGCAGGCGCGGGCGCTCTTAAATGGCGCACCGGTCGTGGGCAGGCGAGGGCGCTCTTAATACTGTATACTTTGTACAAATCATCTGAATCAACTCTTTGTTTGGTAGGGATTAAGAGAAAGGAAATTATTTGGACTGGGTAATTAACACTTTATACAATGATTTACTATATCAAAAGAGTCATGGTACATGTTTTTCAAAATATGTAAATGATTTGGTACATTCTGATAGTCCTTTAGTGTTTCTTACTGTTGGAAACAAATTTTATTTCCTATGAAAAAAATGGAGTTATATGATTTCCTGCTTTTCCCAACTAAATCTTGTTTTATGATAGGTATGATGTAATTTGAAGGTTGTAGGAAGGACTGCCATTTAAAAATCCCCTCCTCTTCTTTGCCCCAAGAGTTCCCATAATATCTCAAGTTTCACTTTTAGAGATTAATTTCTTTTAGTCTGGAAGGCTTTCGTGCTACAAGAGTTCTCTATTAAAATGCAAGTGCCCCTGGGAGAGGAAACATCTTAACCAGTAATGAACAACCTGAGGATTCATGTAGCTTTAAGCTACAGCCAAGATCTAATTCTGCATAAAAAAAGATTAAAAAGTTGCCTCCTTGTTACTGTTTTCAAATATACTCAGATATTAACATTTTAGTGGATAGAAAGAAGTATAATTTTTGCATTTATTTTCTTTTTTAGTCAATAAAATAAGTAACATAGTCAGGATACACATTTTAAGATTAGATCAAGATGAAGCCTGTGTCAAAAAAAGTTCTCTTTATATAGTCAAATCTGATTTTCAAAGTATGAATTTTAGATATCTTTTGATATGGAATCTTTATGCCTTTCTTGGCATTTTACTTACAAAAAAATAAGTTATATATATATAATTTACTGATATATTAGTTCAATTTACCAATAGTTCATTATGAAAAGCTACTCTTCAAAACAACCATTTGTTTTTAAATATAATCTCTCATTCTATGTGGTTGAAGAACATATTTCAAATCTGAATTTGAATGTATAAATATGCTAACCAATTAGAATTATATTCAGTAAATTCAGTCCAACTTAAAGAAAAGACTTGGTTCACAACAGATGGAAAATAAGAAAATCTAAGCTATTGTAAAAGAGTCCTGAGACATAAAAAGCAGATGGACTGGGCCTAATGAAACTGGGTAAACCATTGCATAAAGCACGAATAGATGAAAATCATCATGAAGATAATCACAGACTCGGGGAAATATCAAGCTCAAAGTGAACACATGAAACAAAACAAGACAAAAACCAAAATGGATTCCTGGAGCACTGCATTAGAGCTATTTATTAAGGAACTATATTTAAAGTATCTGTGCTAGTTGGTCTCTCTGTCTCTCTCTCTACACACACACACTGAGAAACGGACTGAAGAAAAATCTTATTCAGGGTAAAATCCAAAATGTAAAGCAATAATCTGTCTGAGGAGGGCTCAGACTTAATCTGCGGGCTTACTTAAAATTCCTATGAGAGTGAGAAAAGAAAAAAGAGGAAGCGACAGGCAGCTCTATTGAAGGAAAAAACATAGTGAATTTCTTTGCTAGTAGAAACATTTCTCATCTGGCAATGGGGAGATCTCAAACGGAAGAAACTCCACGACTGTGCAGCTAAGTAGTAGACTGTTAGATGAAACATGATGTCTTCATACCCAGAATTGAATTGAGTCCTTCCATCTAGGTAGTAGTCAGTGGAAGAAAAGAATGGGATAACTTCAAAGAAACACCATGCCACCTGACTCCATTAACCCAGTTCATGTATGAACATGAACAAACCAATAAGGACTCCCACTCGTTTGAGAAGAACCAACATCATGAAGTAAGAACAAAGTGAACACAGAGAAAGACTAGTCCTGGAAGAAACAGAGATAACTGAGATCTCAAAGACTTTAGAAACAATTCTTTGGAACTTCAGTGTATACAAAAATTTGTCATGCTATGACAGAATGACAGAAAATAAGAAAAAGGGTTTGGCAATTAAGTATATACATATATTTATAGTGGCTCAGTGGTAAAGAATCATCTGCAATGCAGGAGTAACAGGTTCTATCCCTGAGTTGTGACGATCCCCTGGAGAAGGAAATGGCAAACCACTCCCAGTATTCTTGCCTAGAACAAAGGAGCCTGGCGGGCTGTAGTCCATGGGGGTCACAAAAGAGTCAGATATAACTAAACAACAACAACAATGTATTTGTAACTGAACTAAATCACTAGAATGATCACCATTGAAGACAACATGTGTGATCTGGAAGAAAACATGAGTCAAACACAGAAGAGACAAAACATGAGAAAAAATGCAGAGACTAGGAACAGGTATTCAAGATAGTATATAATGTTTCTTATAGGAGGAGTTCCAGATTGAGAGAATAGAGGTTATGATGATAAAGAAATTATGAAAGGATCAATAGACAAAAATATCCTGAAATTGAAGTTAGGGATGAGATTTCAATTTGAAAAGGTCCACTAAACCTTGAGCAAGATAAATAAGAGTGTATATGTATATTTGAACACACATACACACACACAGAGTCCCCAAGAAAATCCTAAAAGCAAGTCATCAGAAAAGACTTTAAAGTCTCACACAGGGCTTAAAGAATGGATGTGATATAGGTAAGTAAAGAATAGAAAGGAGAAGTGGCTGAAGATAGGGGTGAAGAGAGAGAAACAATTGGAAGGAAAACTCAGATGCCAATATTCTCCCATTACCAAATTTTAAAGTTTAAAATATTTAAGGAAATGGTAATCTATGCAAGTCAGTTAAACATTCCAAATGTTTATAATGACTAGTCCTTGCTCACTTGTATTGGGAAAGAAATGAGTTCATTTCCTTTTTATTTTCTGACCTTATCACACACTCAGCAAACTTCTATTTTTGGATGGACAAACCCAGTTTTGACAAAACATGAAAGGCCACTTTGTGGATTGGAGTTCTAATGTTGGCCCGGTATATTCATCTTGTTTTGAATCATAGTATAATGAATAATTCTGGTGGTAATGACTGAACCTCCGTATTTATAGAAAACTGACATTTCTTGAACATGAAACTGTTCCTGTTTCTATGTAAATGAAGTTCTGCATTTAGGTGCAGTGGCTTCTGTTCATTTTACTTGCTCTGTCTTATTTAAATCAAGATTATATCATTGATTTTCACCCTACACTACCCCCACCCTCCACACTGCTGTACACTTTCTGTAGGGTCTTTGCTCAAAGAATATTTTTATTCCCTTATGTCTCTTACCCAACATGCTTATTTTATACTCACTGTATTATAAAATTATAAATAGCTTATAATCAAATAAATGGTATATCAAACTAAAATAAAGTGAGAAGTATGTATGGATTTTACCTTTCTCCTCTCCTACTCATATAAAACACATGCATTTGGAACATTTCCCTGCTTGACATGGTAGGACAGCCTCTTGCTGGTATTAACACATTGCACAGACTCCATTTCATGTTCTGTCCAAACACGTTCTTCCGCATACCACTAGCTCAGACCTCGTTCCCAAATTCCAGTGTTTCTTCTTTCAAGCTCCTGGCTAGCTAGCCAGACTTTTCATTAATACAACGGCTCATGAACTCTTATATACTCTAACCTTAAGCCATTTTTCTTTTATACAGTTTGAGACTCTGGTTTTCCACTCTACCCTCTGAGATTATTTCCCCTCTTTAAAGGCCTGTGTAACTGCCATTCCTTTTTGGCTTGCAGTCATATACCAAGATGACACATTTGAAGGAAGCTCTCATATGATCACAGGTGTGAGCTGAAAAAGAAGCTTTGAGGACCACTGGGAATGACACAGGAGGCTGAATTACCAGTTTGCTTGTGCCCAATCATGACAAAAGTGCATCATCCCAGGTATATCAAATGTCACTCTTTCTCATGATAGGAATGGGCCTGCCTCACCATATGACTTGCTGGACCCACTCACAGTGCAAAGTTATGTTTAGTGCCTCATAACTTGTCTTTTACTCATATCAGATGTTCCAAACACACATTAGCAACTAGACATATTACTGATGTGGCAAGCCCCTCAGTCTTCATAGGGTTTACCTTCTATCTTTTGGAGCTCCGATGTCTTCCACCAAAGCCTCCAGTGTGATAGCTACTTCTTGTTCATCTGGCTCAGTCACCACAGTTAAGTGCTATTCGTCATTCATCAAAAGCTATACATTTCCCAACCTACGTTCTGACCATGGAGTAACGAACAGACTTGTGTTGGTTGAGCTTTGAACATCCTCTGGGGCTCAGCCACTGTGACTACTAAATCCTAGAAGTGGTACTCCACTTTCTCTTCTCTCCCACTTCAGAAGATGAGAGCATCTTCATAGGCTACTGAGAAGTCCCTCTGACTTTCAAAAATGGCTTTCAATTTCTGAGTAACAAACCATAGTTTTCTGTTTTCACTTTTGCAGCACCGGTGGTGCTTAGCAATAGTTACCCCTTCCCATCATCCATATAGATGCTGTTTTCTCTGAAATTCTCAAGCACCTAATGAATCACACTAGCCATTGCATCCTTCCCATCCATACAACATCCCAATTCACAATCGGTGAGAATTTGAACAATTGTACTTCCATCTGGTGCCAGGAGCGCTCTGTGGTTTCCTTACTACTAGTAATGGGGTCTTCCTTGCCCACTGGGCAGTGAGTTATCATGCTTCCAAATCCCATCTTACTGCCTTGTTTCTCAGACTACTCCCGGTAACAAGTTCACAAATGCGGTTTTTTTAGAAATAGTTCTGAGATGGAGCTTGGTGTTTAAGCTATTTATTGGGATTAACCCTGTAGCAAGGACTGGAAGCAGGATTAAGAAGAAAAGTCAAACTGTTATTTAGGCCAAACAACACCTCATTCACCCTGGAGAAGGAAATGGAAACCCATTCCAGTATTCTTTCAGGAGAATCCCATGGACTGAAGGACCCATTGGGATATGATCAATAGGGTTGCAAAGAGTTGGACATGACTGAATGACTTAGCAAGCATAGCACGCATACCTCATGCAATGCTACGGGGAGCTCTGAAGTACTTAGTGCTAGTCAGTGCTATCTTACATTTGAGCAAAATGGCTAGGCCTTTACACTCTTACCTCAGTATGCAACTAAATGTGGGCCAGCCTCTCTCCTGACCACTGGGAAGGGAATATCACTGGGTAAGTTTCTCTGGGACTGAGGCAAACCTTAAAGAAGCTCACAGCTGGGGCAACCCTGAAAGACATATGTGGATAGCACATCACAGAATCCACTACAGTTGTCCTGAAAGATGTTCTAGAAGTGATGAAAAACAGTGATGCTCTCTCAAAATGTAGCTGTTCAGCTAAAGAAATTTAAACAGTTTTATTTATTGCAGAACTCAGAGACTTTATAAGGCTAACATGCCATGTGATTCCCTAGAAACAAAAATATTTCCAATATGCTATTATTCAATTTATATCAGTTGGAAAAATATTGATCTATTGTGATAGTATATTTTTTTAGATGATAGAATCCCAATGAAGTCCTCTTCTTGGGAAAAATATATTCACAATTAAATATGTCAATAAGATTGTATTCTTTGCAGCCAAAGATGGAGAAACTCTATACAGTCAGCAAAAACAAGACCTGGAGCTGGCTATGGCTCAGATCATCAACTCCTTACTAGAAAATTCAAGCTTATATTGAAGAAAGTAGGGAAAACCACTAGACGATTCAGGTATGACCTAAATCGAATCCCTTATGTTTATACAATGGAGTTGATGAACAGATTCAAGGTATTAGATCTAGTAGAGGGCTTGAAGAACTATGGAAAGTTTGTAACTTTACAGGAGTCAGTGACCAAAAACACCCCAAAGAAAAAGAAATGCAAGAAGGCACAGTGGTTGCCTGAGGAGACCTTACAAATAGCTGAGAAAAGAAGTGAAAGGCAAAAGAGAAAGGGAAAGATATATCAAACTGAATGCAGAATTCCAGAGAATAGCAGGGAGAGATAAGAAAGTCTTTTTAGTGAACAATGTAAAGAAATAGAGGAAAACAATAGAATGGGAAAGACTAGAGATCTCTTCAAGAAAATTAGAGATATCAAGGCATCTCTAAATTCAGGCAAAGATGGGCACAATAAAGGACAGAAACAGCAAGGACCTAACAGAAGTAGAAGAGATTAAGAAGAGGTGGCAATAATACATAGAACTATATAACAAAGTTTTAATAATCCGGACAACCACAATGGTGTGGTCACTCACCTAGAGCCAGACAGCCTAGAGTGTGAAGTCAAGTGGGCCTTAGGAAGCATTACTACAAACAAAGCTAGTGGAGGTGATGGAATTCCAGCTGAGTTATTTCAAATCCTAAAAGATGACATTGTTCAAGTGCTGCCCTCAATATGCCAGAAAATTTGGAAAACTCAGAAGTGGCCACAAGACTGGAAAAGTACAGTTTTCATTCCAATCCCAAAGAAAGGGATGGCAAAGAATGTTCAAAATACTGTACAATTGCACTCATTTCACATGCAAGCAAGGTAATGATCAACATCCCTCAAGCTAGCCTTCAACAGTACATGAACTGAGAATTTCCAGATGTACAAACTGGATTTAGAAAATACAGAGGAACCAGAGATCAAATTGCCACCATCCATTGGATCATAGAAAAGCAAGGGAATTCCCTAAAAATATCTACGTCTGCTTCATTGACTACACTAAACCTTTGACTGTGCAGATCACAACAAACTGTGGAAAATTTTTAAAGAGACAGGAATACCAGACCACCTTACCTGTCTCCTGAGAAACCTGTATGCAGGACAAGAAGCAATAGTTAGAACCAGACATAGAACAATGTACTGGTTCAAAATTGGGAAAGGAGTACATCAAAGCTATGTATTGTCACCCTGCTTATTTAACTTATATGTCGAGTATGTTAAGCAAAATGCCAGGCTAGATGAATCACATGGGGAATTAAGACTGCCGGGAGAAATATCAACAACCTCAGATATGAGGATGATACCACTCTAATGGTAGAAAACAAAGAGGAACTAAAGAGCCTCTTGATGAGGGTGAAAGAAGAGAGTGAAAAAACTGGCTTAAAACTCAACATTCGAAAAGCTAAGATCATGGCATCTGGTCCCATCACTTCATGGCAAATAGTTGGGGAAAAGTAGAAACAGTGAGAGACAGATTTTCTTTTCTTGGGCTCAAAATCACTGCAGATGGTGACTGAATCCATGAAATTAAAAAATGCTTGCTCCTTGGAAGAAAATCTATGACAAACCTAGACAACATATTAAAAAGCAGCAGAGACAACACTTCACTGACAAAGGTGCATATTGTCAAAGCTGTGGTTTTTCCAATAGTCATGTATGGATATGAGAATTGGACCATAAAGAAGGCTGAGTCCCAAAGATTTGATGCTTTTGAATGTGGTGTTGGAAAAGACTCTTGAGAGTCCCTTGGACTGCAAGGAGATCAAACCAGTGCATCCTAAAGGAAATCAACCCTGAATATTCATTGGAAGGACTGATGCTGAAGCTGAAGCTTCAATACTTTGGCCACCTGATGGGAAGCACTGACTCACTGGAAAAGACCCTGATGCTGGGAAAGATTGAGGGCAGGAGGAGAAGGGGACGACAGAGGATGAGATGGCTGGATGGCATCACCTACTCTATGGACATGAGTCTGAGTGAACTCCAGGAGTTGGTGATGGACAGGGAGGCCTGGCGTGCTGCAATTCATGGGGTTGCAAAGAGTTGGACACGACTGAGTGACTGAAATGAAATGAGCTGAAGGAAAAAGAAACTCCATCTTGCTGGATTACTTTCTGAGAAATTAATGGTAGTGGAAATGAAGATAAAATTTATGTGGGACTCTAAAGTTTATGGGCTTCCCTAATAGCTCAGTTGGTAAAGAATCCGCTGCAATGCTGGAGACCCAGGTTCAAGTCCTGGGTCGGGAAGATCCCCTGGAGAAGGGATAGGCTACCCATTCCAGTATTCTTGGGCTTCCCTTGTGGCTCAGTAGGTAAAGAATCTGCCTGCAATGCCAGAAGCCTGGGTTCAATCCCTGGGTTGGGAAGATTCTCTGGAGAAGGGAAAGGCTACCCACTCCAGTATTCTGGCCTGGAGAATTCCATAGACTGTAAAGTCCATGGGGTCACTAAGAGTTAGACATGACTAAGTGACTTTCACTTTCACTTCACTTAAGTTTGAATATTTCTATCTCACTTAATATTGAAAATAATCCTTTGAGGTAGACTTGACTACCCCACTTTCCAAAGGAAGTAATTAAAATGTCGAAACAGGAAAAAAATTTTAAAAACCTGAAATTATCTAGCTAATAAGTGGCTTGAATATAGATTCTCTACCCAAATTCAAACACTCTTCTCTATAGCAGAGCTGTGTCGATTATGCAGTTGACCAATTTCTCCTATGCCTCAGACATCTATTACCCTTTTCCCCCTCAAAGGTGATAACATTTAGAAACTGCAATGTAAGACCCACCTATTTAGTCCGAGCTGGAATTGTTCTTCATGTCTGTCATCCATCTTTCCCTATTCTTTCCTAACAGTCTCTGTGCCCTCAGTTTAGCCCAGATTTCCTTGAGAAAACTGCTGCTGTCTCAGATTTCTTCCTTCTTGCTGGTGCCTGAGCTGTCCTCTGAGATGCCACAGCAAGGGACCTCCTGTTAACTCGACTCTGTCATAGTGCAGTTGAGCTTTTCAGTGAAGACAATTGGATGGCAAGGCTCTTCATCAAATGCATCTGTCAAGCCTTTGGAGATATTAGGGAAGCAAGACTGGCTAACTCCATGCAGTGTTACCATCCCAGCTCTTCTCTCATATTCTTCCTTTGCCTCAAGAGAGCTTAGCTCTCTTCAGTGGAAGCTTAGCTTCCATTGCCTCAAGACTATGTCTGGCAAAGTGGAGGACATTGCATCCAGCTAGATGGCAAGATGCATGGCTCCCTCATTCCCTCTTCTGTTTCTCGTATATGTGAACAACATAGAAAGTGATTCAAAGAATTGCCCTGAACAGTCCAAAGCTTCCTAAGCAAAACATGCAAGATAAAATACTGACCTTGGATTTTGTTCTTAAAAGAAGATTAACACCAGGCCAACTCGAATGTATAAGACTTCAAAAGACTCTAAGAAGCTGATGATTTAAAGTGTCATTTTCAGTGTCTTTTTTTTTTTTTTTTTAAGGCCAAGGCTTGGATATTTCTGTGGGTAGGTTTTTTCATTTTTTGCATAGTCCTAAGCAGCTCAAAATTGAATTTGGGCAGATTTTCCAAACCATCATGAAGAATATATATTTACCAGTTTTAAAAGCTTCCCGGAAGATTTAAGAGGGCAGGAGTATTTCAGTCACAATCCATTAACCTTATTTATCATCCATTGAAAATGTGTAAGTGTGAAACCATTTTCAATTTCTGCTAATGTGCCTAGAACTGATATAGCGTGTCATACCTAATTTCCACACTGCATTATGGAGCTGTGTTTTGTATTTGTGTATCCGGAAGTGGCAGAGCTCACAAATTCAGGATCTCATTCCTGCACAGCCAGACAGCACGACTGAGGCCAACCTTCCATCCTTTAATAGAGAAGAAATTAGCTCCTTGAGAGTCGATTCCTTAGTCCCCTGCTCTGTACACTGTATAGCCTTCCTATCCTAGAAAATGTAGTAGCTTTGAAAATAAAATATGTCATGAGCCTGATTTATAAATATAACTTCAGCTCTGAAGGATATTTGTGTATGTGTTCTTATTTTGGATCTTTTGGCCATTTTTCCTGTTGATTTTGCAGTGTTTATTGAACATCTGTTTAGACATGACTAGGTACCATTAGGCACCATAAGTAACATTTATTGAAAATTTACTATGTTTTAGTCACTGTGCTAGTTTATGGGCATTGTTTCATTAACTACTTGCAACTCCTCTATCACTTAAACAAGGTCAGATCAGATCAGATCAGATCAGTCGCTCAGTCATGTCTGACTCTTTGCGACCCCATGAATCACAGCACGCCAGGCCTCCCTGTCCATCACTAACTTCCAGAGGCCACTCAGACTCACATCCATCAAGTCAGTGATGCCATCCAGCCATCTCATCCTCTGTCGTCCCCTTCTCCTCCTGCCCCCAATCCCAATTTGAGGTGGCCAAAATACTGGAGTTTCAGCTTTAGCATCATTCCTTCCAAAGAACTCCCAGGGCTGATCTCCTTCAGAATGGACTGGTTGGATCTCCTTGCAGTCCAAGGGCCTCTCAAGAGTCTTCTCCAACACCACAGTTCAAAAGCATCAATTCTTCGGCGCTCAGCCTTCTCCACAGTCCAGCTCTCAAATCCATACATGACCACAGGAAAGACCATAGCCTTGACTAGGCGAACCTTTGTTGGCCAAGTAATGTCTCTGCTTTTGAATATGCTATCTAGGATGGTCATAACTTTCCTTCCAAGGAGTAAGTGTCTTTTAATTTCATGGCTGCAGGTGTTATCATTCTACCAAGTTTGTGAGAGAACTAAGACTCAGAGTTTTAGTAACTTGCCCAAAGACATACAGTGATTAAATGTGATTCAAACCCAGTCCTGTCTGACTCTGAATCATGGCTCCTATTCTATAAAACATGAGAAGTGCTAGAGCATAGACTTGAGGAATAAACACATGTAAATACCTATTATGTAGATTAGCAAAATGTCAATCATTTCATAGCAAAGTACAAGAAAACAGAAAAGTCAGGTAAAACCCTAAGGAAAATCCAGGGGGAAAATACTAAAAAGAAGTGAATCCAGTATCTGGGTTGTAAGTAAAGAAAGTAATTGGGGCGGAGGCAGGAGGTGTGCAGGGGAAAGCAGAGCAAGCATGTGCAGGTAGGGCCATAAGGGAAGAGAGGATGAGGCAAAGAAATAGGCAAAAAAAAAAAAAAAAAAAAGGGAGGGCAGGTGGCAAGATTCAGGCAAGATGCAGAGCAGCAAAGGGTCAGTCCCTTCATCAGGGTGGGACCTGTGCAAGTCATGCATCAATCCTTGCTGAATCCAGGATGTTTGCACCTGTCCTGTAAAGGCTCATGGCAGTTATCAAGGGTGAGACGGATCAAGTGAAAGCACCTAACAGGAGTGGAGGTCAAAGAGTGCTAAAAACTGCAGAGAAGTCCTACCACTGAAAGTGTTGCAACTCGGGTGGGAGAGTATAGAAACGGTTGCCCTGCACAACTGCGTGGCGGAAGGGGCTGGACACTTGTGCCGTGCTCAAGCTGTGTGGACCCAACCACTCACTAAATGCTTGAGCCTTTCCCTTCCCTACTCCCAACTGGCTTCAGGCAAAATCATTCACACCCTCCTCTGTGATCGATGAGTACTGGGCATATAATAAGTGTGGCACTTGTTATGTGAGAGTAAGGGTGGGTCTTACCCACCCCACCAGCTGTGAATGTTCTGAGGGCATGTCCACTGAATTAAATTATTTTTTAAAAACCGAGTAACATTGCCTTTAACAAATACACTCAATGGTCTTCCCCTTGGTGACATTTTCCAAACTCTTTCTGGCTACTTTTGCTTTGCCTTTGTTCCTGGTATTTGCCGTGTAAGACTTCCTGAGGGAAATGAATGACTAGGTGACCAGGGCACGTGAAGGGGAAGAAGGGAAGGCACAAATACTATAACTTGGGAGCCCAAGAGCCTATACCAATAGGAGATGGCTTAGCATCTATATGTGGTAAGGATTGCCTCCCTACATGTTGTGCTAGAAGCAAAGTCCGATGCTGTAAAGAGTAATATTGCATAGGAACCTGGAATGTCAGGTCCATGAATCAAGGCAAATTGGAAGTGGTCAAACAAGAGATGGCAAGAGTGAATGTCGACATTCTAGGAATTAGCAAACTAAAATGGACTGGAATGGGTGAATTTAACTCGGATGACCATTATATCTACTACTGTGGGCAGGAATCCCTCAGAAGAAACGGAGTGGCCATCATGGTCAACAAAAGAGTCCGAAATGCAGTATTTGGATGCAATCTCAAAAACAAAAGAATGATCTCTGTTCGTTTCCAAGGCAAACCATTCAATGTCACAGTAATCCAAGTCTATGCCCCAAACAGTAACGCTGAAGAAGCTGAAGTTGAAAGGTTCTATGAAGACCTACAAGACCTTTTAGAACTAACACCCAAAAAAGATGTCCTTTTCATTATAGGGGACTGGAATGCAAAAGTAGGAAGTCAAGAAACACCTGGAGTAACAGGCAAATTTGGCCTTGGAATACGGAATGAAGCAGGGCAAAGACTAATAGAGTTTTGCCAAGAAAATGCACTGGTCATAGCAAATACCCTCTTCCAACAACACAAGAGAAGACTCTATACATGGACATCACCAGATGGTCAACACCGAAATCAGATCGATTATATTCTTTGCAGCCAAAGATGGAGAAGCTCTATACAATCAGCAAAAACAAGACCAGGAGCTGACTGTGGCTTGGACCATGAACTCCTTATTGCCAAATTCAGACTGAAATTGAAGAAAGTAGGGAAAACTACTAGACCATTCAGGTATGACCTAAATCAAATCCCTTATGATTATACAGTGGAAGTGAGAAATAGATTTAAGGGCCTAGATCTGATAGATAGAGTGCCTGATCAACTATGGAATGAGGTTCGTGACATTGTACAGGAGACGGATCAAGACCATCCCCATGGAAAAGAAATGCAAAAAAGCAAAATGGCTGTCTGGGGAGGCCTTACAAATAGCTGTGAAAAGAAGAGAAGCGAAAAGCAAAGGAGAAAAGGAAAGATATAAACATCAGAATGCAGAGTTCCAAAGAATAGCAAGAAGAGATAAGAAAGCCTTCTTCAGTGATCAATGCAAAGAAATAGAGGAAAACAACAGAATGGGAAAGACTAGGGATCTCTTCAAGAAAATCAGAGATACCAAAGGAACATTTCATGCCAAGATGGGCACGATAAAGGACAGAGATGGTGTGGACCTAACAGAAGCAGAAGATATTAAGAAGAGGTGGCAAGAATACACAGAAGAACTGTACAAAAAAGAGCTTCAAGACCTAGACAATCATGATGATGTGATCACTGACCTAGAGCCAGACATCTTGGAATGTGAAGTCAAATGGGCCTTAGAAAGCATCACTACGAACAAAGCTAGTGGAGGTGATAGAATTCCAGTGGAGCTATTCCAAGTCCTGAATGATGATGCTGTGAAAGTGCTGCACTCAATATGCCAACAAATTTGGAAAACTCAGCAGTGGCCACAAGATTGGAAAAGGTCAGTTTTCATCCCAATCCCAAAGAAAGGCAATGCCAAAGAGTGCTCAAACTACCGAACAATTGCACTCATCTCACACGCTAGTAAAGTAATGCTCAAAATTCTCCAAGCCAGGCTTCAGCAATATGTGAACTGTGAACTTCCTGATGTTCAAGCTGGTTTTAGAAAAGGCAGAGGAACCAGAGATCAAATTGCCAACATCCGCTGGATTATCGAAAAAGCAAGAGAGTTCCAGAAAAACATCTATTTCTGCTTTATTGACTATGCCAAAGCCTTTGACTGTGTGGATCACAATAAACTATGGAAAATTCTGAAAGAGATGGGAATACCAGACCACCTGATCTGCCTCTTGAGAAATCTGTATGCAGGTCAGGAAGCAACAGTTAGAACTGGTCATGGAACAACAGACTGGTTCCAAATAGGAAAAGGAGTACGTCAAGGCTGCATATTGTCACCATGTTTATTTAACTTATATGCAGAGTACATCATGAGAAATGCTGGACTGGAAGAAACACAAGTTGGAATCAAGATTGCCGGGAGAAATATCAATAACCTCAGATATGCAGATGACACCACTCTTATGGCAGAAAGTGAAGAGGGGCTAAAAAGCCTCTTAATGAAAGTGAAAGTGGAGAGTGAAAAGGTTGGCTTAAAGCTCAACATTCAGAAAACGAAGATCATGGCATCTGGTCCCATCACTGCATGGGGAACAGATGGGGAAACAGTGGAAACAGTGTCAGACTTTGTTTTTCTGGGCTCCAAAATCACTGCAGATGGTGACTGCAGCCATGAAATTAAAAGACGCTTACTCCTTGGAAGGAAAGTTATGACCAACCTAGATAGCATATTCAAAAGCAGAGACATTACTTTACCAACAAAGGTTCGCCTAGTCAAGGCTATGGTCTTTCCTGTGGTCATGTATGGATGTGAGAGCTGGACTGTGAAGAAGGCTGAGCACCCAAGAATTGATGCTTTTGAACTGTGGTGTTGGAGAAGACTCTTGAGAGTCCCTTGGACTGCAGGGAGATCCAGCCAGTCCATTCTGAAGGAGATCAATCCTGGAATTTCTTTAGAAGGAATGATGCTAAAGCTGAAACTCCAGTATTTTGGCCACCTTATGAGAAGAGTTGACTCATTGGAGAAGACTCTGATGCTGGGAGGGATTGAGGGCAGGAGGAGAAGGGGACGACAGAGGATGAGATGGCTGGATGGCATCACTGACTCGATGGATGCGAGTCTGAGTGACCTCCGGGAGCTGGTGATGGACAGGGAGGCCTGGCGTGCTGCGGTTCATGGGGTCGCAGAGAGTAGGACACGACTGAGCGACTGATCTGATCTGATCAACTCAGTTTACCTGCTTACAGCTGTCTGGAAGCACTACTGCCCCTGTGGCGCTCTGAGGGAAAGGACCCGCCCTTATTTGGAACAACATCCCATGTCCTTGGGCCTTCTCCTCTTAATCCACATAAGGATTGTGCTGATAAGGCCGAGTTTCTCAGAACGTAATGGGAGAGGAAAGCTTGCTTCAGCAACCCCGTTGGGCAGGCAGGCTGGAAGATTACCCAGAATTCCTCTGTGTGCCCCTGCAGTTTAGTTTTGTTTCCTGTTTTATCTCTGTGCTTAGCCATCTTTCCTGAGCTTGCCTTCTCATTCTGCTGTTAATCACATGTGAGGAGGGATAACGCAGCTCATTTGTCAGACTCCAGATGTTCAAAGAGATTATTAGTTCATGATGCTCAAGGAAATTATTAGTTCTTGAAATTAGTATGCTCACTTAGATGAGCCAAGAATATAAGCCTTGTTTGCAGAGAATGAGGTAAGTCCTAAACAATGACATTCCAAGAGAAGTTTGTATGTAAAGAGTAAATGTGCTGATTGTCAAAGTGCAGACATAGTATTTGGTATGTGCTTTTTAAATCCAGATACAGTATTTAAACAACAATAAAAACAAACAAAAACTTTGCTGTGCCTCTGGGTGGCAAGTCAGAGGAGATGACATGAATTAGCAGACTGCATGCTTTGTGCGGGGTTGTGACTCACGCCTTATTTGCACTGCTTCCTGACATGGACTTCTCTCATTCTCTCATTCCTCATCTTCTCCATCCTTGGAAGAAATATGAGAATTTGAGTTCTGGAATCACACATCCTGAGACTGAATGCCAGCTCCTCCACGTGTATGCTATTTAAGTTTTCCAAGGCTCAAACGTTTCCTCATGTAGGGTCTAAGTAGCTGCTAAAGTTCCTGCTTGACATATATAGAGTATTCAACAAATATGAAAAATTATGGATCTAAGTCTTCAAAGGCACTCTCAATCCTATCCCCCCACTGAGTAGCTTCTTTACAGAACGACCATGTCTTAAAGTCTTTACAAGAGCACATAGGCATGAAACATGACCCCCCAGATCCTCAGACATTCTATTTTCCCCATTCCTCCAGTTAGAAAAAAATGAATGGAATTGTTTCAAAAATTAACAATTAGAAGTTTTCACATAAATATCCTAATTTCTAGCTTCATTTGAAAATTCAGAAACCTTGGCAGTCCCGGCTATCACCATTGCTGCATAGCAACAATCCCTGTGGTTCAGTAGGTGCTGCCCTCCTGAGAAAAGCAGGCGTCTCCACTGTGACACAGACCCCACCACCCTCTACTGTCTCCCAGAAAACAAGACCCATTCTCAACTGTCATTTTTTCACTGGACTTTTAAGGCTTTTTTCCTTAAAACACAGAAAAATTATATTATGTTGCCTTATTTAGGCAGATTAATTCATTTTTAAATCAACTCCCATTTTAAAAAAAAGACTGCTTGGACATTGACAGGAATTGAATAGATAGATAAATTTGAAAATAATTGATATGTCTTCTAATCCCTAGTATGGCTTTTCCTACTACTTTTCTTCTTCTATATTCAGCAATATTTTACAGTTTTCAGGATAATGGTTTTTACATATACTTTAAGTATTTGTTAAACATTTGATATTTTTGATGCTTTATAAGTAGAATTTTATTTTAACTTTATTTTCCAATTGTTTGATTATTTATGGACATTTACCTATTTACCCTTTGACATACGTTCACCTATTAATTTTTGTAATTTTTCAGATTCTTTAATATTTTATAAATGAAAAATTTCATGCCTTTTCTTCCCAATCTTTACAATTTTTCATACTGTTACACTAGTGGAAACCTTGAAAATAATACTAAAAAAATAAGAGTGTCCATCATTGCCTTTTCCCCATTATTAGGAGTGAGCACTCAATATATTCACAGATGCCCTTTATTAAATGGACTTATATTTTTAATCTGAGTTTCCTGGGAGTTTATAATCATGAGGGGGTTTACTCAAACATCTTTCTGCTTCTATTAAGACAATTATATGATTTTTTTTCTCCTTTCTTCTTTTACTGTAGTTCATCATTTTGAATGATTTACATATGTTGAAATTCTTATACTACTAAAAAACCCCACCTGATAGATCATGACGCATTAGTCTATAAGATTTAAGTATCTTCAAATTTGAAACCAATTTTAAAAATATATGTACTCTATAATTGTTGGATTTAGTATACTTTAAATGTTAATTAGGCCTACTGGGTTGACTATGTTATTAACAACCTCTGTATTTTTGTGTAACTTTCCTGGTGGCTTAGTGGTAAAGAATCTGCCTACTAAGGCAGGAGACGGGTTTGATCCCTGGGTCAGGAAGATCCCCTTAGTGAAGGAAATGGCAATCTACTCCACTATTCCTGCCTGGAAAATTCCATAGACAGAGGAGCCTGTTGGGCTACAGTCCAAGGGGTTGCAAAAGAGTCAGACATGACTTAGTGACTAAACAACAATATATCCTTGTGTATTCTTTTGTCAGCTTTGTCTGACAGTTACTGAGAACAAAATATTTAAAATCTCCAACAATGATTATGGATTTATCTATTTCTTTCTTTAGCTCAGTCAATTTTTGCTTTATAAATTTTGATGTTCTGTTTTTAGATATATACAAGTTTAATATTATGTCATTCCACTAAATTAGTACTTTTATCATTATGAAATGACTATCTTTGTGTGAAGCACTCTTTTTTCTTTCTTATGCTATTAACATGGCATATCATTTCCCAAACTTTTTCTTTCAAACCATCTGTGTCTTAGTATTTAAAGTGTTTCACTTTTATGTTTGGGCCTTGCTATTTTGTCTAGTCTGACAATATCTCACTTTAATTGGAGTGTTTAGTTTATTATACTTATGTACCAATTTGCTATTGTTTTCTGTTCATCCCATGTATTTTAACTTTTTATTCTGTTATCTTTAGGTTAATTAAATATCTTTTGCATTCCATTTTACTTCCTGTATTTCTTTTTTATCTATAAGACTTTTTAAAAATTATTTTTCAGGAGTTGCATTTTTAATTTATCACAGTCCAGATAGAATCAATATTGAATCAGTTCATATTTCACTATTTTCAACTCATCTTCACATTTGACAAATATAAGAACCTTATGATACTGTAGTTTCTTTATCACTCACTCCCAACCCTTTTGCTATTATTGCATATATTTTACTGCTCTTATTTGTACTCCTTCAGTTTGGAGAAGGTAAATGAAAGAAAAAAATTTTCTTTGAAACCTTAACTTGAATCACTGGATGTATCATGTGATAACAAGGTGGAGAGAACTTTATCAAACAACACAAGTAAAAACAAATCAAGTTCAAATTCCTAGAGAAATAGGACACACGTGTGTGCACACACACATACACATATATATTTTCTACTTCCCATTTTTTTACAACAGAAAAAAATAAGTACATTTGGGGAACTAGAACAGACATACAGATAGATTCCCAATAGCAAAGATGGTCCCCTCCCATCTCTTCCTCAAATCCCACAAACTGCTTGTTTGGAGAAGGGGAGTGGGGGGTACAGCAGTGGTTCCATTATCTGTTAAGTTCAATTAAGACAACAGCTGTGTTCCAAAATAAACAGGAGAAGAGGCTATTTTGCATTAGAATGCATTAGGGGAATAGCACTAGGGAAGCACAGATGGCTTTAATCAGGGACATTGGAAAATTACCATTCTCTTCACTTTTCCAACGTCTGTGTGACTTAGGTCTCAAGAACCATATCCCTGCTCCCTATCAGAGCCAATTAGGAATAGAAATTCTTATCACTGGCTGTGATGATTGTGTCTTCTTAGAGCTAATCTTGTAAGGCTGGGTGCCCATTTCTTTTTTGGCAATTTATAACATTCATGCTTGCTATGTATTGGAGAAAGGGGAAAAAATTGGAGCCAGGTTCTAAAAAGATAGTTGGCAACAGAGGTGTCTATGAATAAAGCACTTCTGGGCATTTAAAATGGAAATAAAATGACACTACGTGATGTATTAAGGCCCAAAGCTAAATTGCAAATTGAGAATCAGGAATCTTGGGTTCCATTCCTGGTTCAACTAATAACTCATTTTATCAACTCTGTCTTCTGTTTCCATGTTATTAAAATGTCTCTAACTAAAATTGTCCACTACACAGTATCTCTCATTCCTTCGTCAACTTTCTAAACAGAAAATAAAGATTCTCTAAGCTCCCCCACAAATAGAGCTGAGTATATTCTAAGGAGTAGAAAACGTATTGGTAAGTATGTAATAGTAACAGAAAATCCATTTTGTCTGTGTGCTAACACTGAAGTGAAGTGTTAGTCGCCCAGTAATGCTGAATTCTTTGCGAGCCCAATGGACTGCAGCTCACCAGGCTCCTCTGTCTATGGGATTTTCCAGGCAAGAATACTGGAGTGGGTAGCCACTTCCTTCCCAGGGGATCTTCCCCACCCAGGGATTGAACCTGGGTCTCCTGCACTACAGGCAGATTCTTTACCGACTGAGCTAAGACGGAAGCCCATCAAATGCTGCTGCTAAGTTGCTTCAGTTGTGGCCAACTCTGTGCGACCCCAGAGATGGCAGCTCACCAGGCTCCCCCGTCCCTGGGATTCTCCAGGCAAGAACACTGGAGTGGGTTGCCATTTCCTTTTCCAAGGCATGAAAGTGAAAAGTGAAAGTGAAGTCGCTCAGTCGTGTCCGACTCTTAGCGACCGCATGGACTACAGCCTACCAGGCTCCTCCATCCATGGGATTTTCCAGGCAAGAGTATTGGAGTGGGGTGCCATTGCCTTCTCCACAAATGCAGAACATTGCAAATAGTTTATTTGGGGTTTTCAGAATTGCAGTTTTGTAGACATACATTCAGGGGAAGGCAATGGCACCCCACCCCAGTACTTTTGCCTGGAAAATACCATGGATGGAGGATCCTGGTGGGCTTCAGTCCATGGGGTCGCTAAGAGTCGGACACGACTGAGCGACTTCACTTTCACTTTTCACTTTCATGCATTGCGGAAGGAAATGGCAACCCACTCCAGTGTTCTTGCCTGGAGAATCCCAGGGACGGGGGAGCCTGGTGGGCTTCCGTCTATGGGGTCGCACAGAGTCCGACACTACTGAAGCGACTTAGCAGCAGCAGCAGCAGCAGCAGACATACATTCTGGTAAAACTAAAAGAGTGTTCCAGGGAAGAGAAAGAGACTTAAAAAGGCAAATACCACAAGATTGTTTTGGCAGGAATTATGACTGACTCTGACACAGGAAAGGAAATATTTGTCCTTAAGGAACAGGCTGTCACAAAGTATGTAGGGTGAAGGTCCAATAAGTAGATAGACTGTCGTGAGTTATTTTAGGGTAAGGGTCCCAAAAGTATCTTGACTTTCTGGAGCACCGAGTTGGATGCTTGCATTGACATTAAGTGGTCCAAAGGTTGGATTCCATCCTGGCTGGGGCATGTTTGAGTCATACTTTCTCAGTACCCTCCCAACTCTATTTTAGATGGCTCTCTTAGCAACACTGTATCCATTTTGATTTTCCTTTCACAACACTTAACCTAAATCTTCCTTCCCAGTTGACTTGATAAGAGCTCTTGAGGCTCTGATTACTGTGTGTGGTTCCTGGGAGCTGTTGGGCACTTAATTTTATCCACGTAGAAGGTCCACGGCACTCAGGGTGAAGCACGTTCTTACAATTGATATGTTTTTATAGCACAGCTTATGTGCCCATTACAATTGCATGCACTGAAAATCCCCATTCAAGTGAAGATTTGTTTTCTTTGTTAGAGTGGCTCTTGGGTGAAGTTCCCTGTCTATTTAATGGACTTTTTGACATATAATGTTCAGGGGACATGTAATTATGGTTATTTTTGATATTAAAAAACAGTGAAATCACTAATATCCCAGTCAGAAGCTATTTGCTTCTTAATTATAGTCTAAAAAAGACGTAAAATTTATTATGTAAAAACTCCAATTGAATTGACCAAAAGTGGATTTATTTATTTTCATCTTTTTTGCCATGCCAGGCAGCATATGGGATCTTTGTTCCCCCACAAGGAATTGAACCCTCTGCTGTGAAAGCTCAGAGTCTTAAGAACTGGATCACCAGGAAAATCCTGACCAAAACTAGACTTAGACATGCTTTGAGATATTTCATTTTTTCAAATTTACTTTGTCTTTTTTTAGTATTTAAAATTTAAATACTTAGTGAAGACATTTATGGATGTGAGAGTTGGACTATAAAGAAAGCTGATGCTTTTGAACTGTGGTATTGGAGAAGATTCTTGAGAGTCCCTTGGACTACAAGGAGATCTAATCAGTCCATCCTAAAGGAGATCAGTCTTGGGTGTCCATTGCAAGGACTGATGCTGAAGCTGAAACTCCAATACTTTGGCCACCTGATGCAAAGAGCTGACTCATTAGAAAAGATCATGATGCTGGGAAAGATTGAGGGCAGGAGGAGAAGGGGATGACAGAGGATAAGATGGTTGGATGGCATCACCAACTCAATGGACACGGGTTTGGGTGGACTCCGGGAGTCGGTGATGGACAGGGAGGCCTGGCGTGCTGTGGTTCATGGGGTTGCAGTGTCAGACATGACTGAGCAACTGAACTAAAGAAATTTTATAAGAAAATCAATTATGATTTTTGGTGATGCTTAGCTTTTCCTTTTCGACATTGAATCTGCTACTCTATATCCAGTAAAAATCCTCTCAAATACCAGATGCACCCCAAGAACGCCCAGGATGTCTGACTTTGAGCATGCTCTACCCCTTCAGGACCCACTTCTAATCCTGTCAGATTGGGACCTTAGAGACCACAGGCAGAGTCGATGTCCTCCTTACTCTCTACCACAAAAATATCTGCTGCTTGGATGTCTGGGCTTTACAGCCATTCTTCCTTCCCTCCCACCCCTTCTTCACTGTTGTCATCTGTCTCACACTTGATTATGCCCTCTTACTGACTACAGGTTTTTGCACTTATAATATAACCTTATTCTCTACTCCAAGCCCTGCTGTTCACCCACATGGATTCCCTATCCACCACCCTGGCTGTTCATTTCCTTGACCTCCTCTCCTCCAGTGACCCACACTGCCTCGCCATCTTCCATGCACACACCTGCCCTAGTGTGACTTGGTCCTTGCTCTAACCTTTAACAAAATCACTTTCAAAATAATTTCTCTCTACTACACTACTAACATCTTCATCATCTTATATACTTTTATTTATTTTTTTTTTGATCAAGAATCTCTTTTATTGATTATCAGAAACATTACAAACATCTAGTATGAACAAATTGTAACATGATAGTGTTTAGTTTGAACAATTAATACATTTCAGATATAATATTATACATATTTCAATGCTATTCTCCCCAATCATCTCACCCTCTCCCGGTCCCAGAGTCCAAAAGTCTGGTCTATACATCAGTGTCTCTTTTGTTGTCTCGTAAATAGGGTTATTTTTTACCATCTTTCTAAATTCCATATATATGCGTTAGTATACTGTATTTGTGTTTTTGTTTCTGGCTTACTTCACTCTGTATAATAGGCTCCAGTTCCATCCACCTCCTTAGAACTGATTCAAATGTATTCTTTTTAATGGCTGAGTAATACTCCATTGTGTATATGTACCACAGCTTGCTTATCCATTCATCTGTGGATGGACATCTAGGTTGCTTCCACGTTCTGGCTATTGCAAACAGTGCTGCTATGAACATTGGGGTACAGGTGTCTCTTTCAATTCTGGTTTTCTCAGTGTATATGCCCAGCAGTGGGATTGCTGGATCATAAGGCAGTTCTATTTGCAGTTTTTTGAGGAATCTCCATACTGTTCTCCAAAGTGGCTGTACTAGTTTGCATTCCCACCAACAGTGCAAGAGGGTTCCCTTCTCTCCGCACCCTCTCCAGCATTTATTGCTTGTAGACTTTTGGATAGCAGCCATTCTGATTGGCGTGAAATGGTATCTCATAGTGGTTTTGATTTGCATTTCTCTGATAATGAGTGATGTTGAGCATCTTTTCATGTGTTTGTTAGCCATCTGTATGTCTTCTTTGGAGAAATGTCTATTGAGTTCTTTGGCCCATTTTTTGATTGGGTCATTTATTTTTCTGGAATTGAGCTGTAGAAGTTGCTTGTATATTTTTGAGATTAGTTGTTTGTCAGTTGCTTCATTTGCTATTATTTTCTCCCATTCTGAAGGCTGTCTTTTCACCTTGCTTATAGTTTCCTTTGTTGTGCAGAAGCTTTTTAAGTTTGATTAGGTCCCATTTGTTCATTTTTGATTTTATTTCCAATATTCTGAGAGGTGGGTCATAGAGGATCCTGCTGTGATGTAAGTCAGAGAGTGTTTTGCCTATGTTTTCCTCTAGGAGTTTTATGGTTTCTGGTCTTACATTTAGCTCTTTAATCCATTTTGAGTTTATTTTTGTGTATGGTGTTAGAAAGTGTTCTAGTTTCATTCTTTTACAAGTGTTTGACCAGTTTTCCCAGCACCACTTGTTAAAGAGATTGTCTTTAATCCATTGTATATTCTTGCCTCCTTTGTCAAAGATAAGGTGACCATATGTGCGTGGATTTATCTCTGGGCTTTCTATTTTGTTCCATTGATCTATATTTCTGTCCTTGTGCCAGTACCATACTGTCTTGATGACTGTGGCTTTGTAGTAGAGCCTGAAGTCAGGCAGGTTAATTCCTCCAGTTCCGTTCTTCTTTCTCAAGATAGCTTTGGCTATTCGAGGTTTTTTGTATTTCCATACAAATTGAGAAATTATTTGTTCTAGCTCTGTGAAGAATACCGTTGGTAGCTTGATGGGGATTGCATTGAATCTATAAATTGCTTTGGGTAGTATATTCATTTTCACTATATTGATTCTACCAATCCATGAACATGATATATTTCTCCATCTATTAGTGTCCTCTTTGATTTCTTTCACCAGTGTTTTATAGTTTTCTATATATAGGTCTTTAGATTCTTTAGGAAGATACATTCCTAAGTATTTTATTGTTTTCATTGCAATGGTGAATGGAATTGTTTCCTTAATTTCTCTTTCTATTTTCTCGTTATTAGTGTACAGGAATGCAAGGGATTTCTGTGTGTTAATTTTATATCCTGCAACTTTACCATATTCATTGATCAGTTCTAGTAATTTTCTGGTGGAATCTTTAGGGTTTTCTACGTAGAGGATCATGTCATCTGCAAATAGTGAGAGTTTTACTTCTTCTTTTCCAATTTGGATTCCTTTTATTTCTTTTTCTGCTCTGATTGCTGTGGCCAAAACTTCCAAAACTATGTTGAATAGTAATGGTGAAAGTGGGCATCCTTGTCTTGTTCCTGACTTTAGAGGAAATGCTTTCAATTTTTCACCATTGAGGATAATGTTTGCTGTGGGCTTGTCATATATAGCTTTTATTATGTTGAGGTATGTTCCTTCTATTCCTGCTTTCTGGAGAGTTTTTATCATAAATGGATGTTGAACTTTGTCAAAGGCTTTCTCTGCATCTATTGAGATAATCATATGGTTTTTATTCTTCAGTTTGTTAATGTGGTGTATTACGTTGATTGATTTGCGGATATTGAAGAATCCTTGCATTCCTGGGATAAAGCCCACTTGGTCATGATGTATGATCTTTTTAATGTGTTGTTGGATTCTGATTGCTAGAATTTTGTTAAGGATTTTTGCATCTATGTTCATCAGTGATATTGGCCTGTAGTTTTCTTTTTTTGTGGGATCTTTGTCAGGTTTTGGTATTAGGGTGATGGTGGCCTCATAGAATGAGTTTGGAAGTTTGCCTTCTTCTGCAATTTTCTGGAACAGTTTGAGTAGGATAGGTGTTAGCTCTTCTCTAAATTTTTGGTAGAATTCAGCTGTGAAGCCGTCTGGACCTGGGCTTTTGTTTGCTGGAAGATTTCTGATTACAGTTTCAATTTCTGTGCTTGTGATGGGTCTGTTAAGATTTTCTATTTCTTCCTGATCCAGTTTCGGGAAGTTGTACTTTTCTAAGAATTTGTCCATTTCTTCCACATTGTCCATTTTATTGCCATATAATTGCTGATAGTAGTCTCTTATGATCCTTTGTATTTCTGTGCTGTCTGTTGTGATCTCTCCATTTTCATTTCTAATTTTATTGATTTGATTTTTCTCCCTTTGTTTCTTGATGAGTCTGGCTAGTGGTTTGTCAATTTTATTTACCCTTTCAAAGAACCAGCTTTTGGCTTTGTTGATTTTTGCTATGGTTTCTTTTGTTTCTTTTGCATTTATTTCTGCCCTAATTTTTAGGATTTCTTTCCTTCTACTAACCTTGGGGTGCTTCATTTCTTCCTTTTCCAGTTGCTTTAGGTGTAGAGTTAGGTTATTTATTTGGCTTTTTTCTTGTTTCTTGAGGTATGCCTGTATTGCTATGAACTTTCCCCTTAGGACTGCTTTTACAGTGTCCCACAGGTTTTGGGTTGTAGTGTTTTCATTTTCATTCGTTTCTATGCAGAATTTGATTTCTTTTTTGATTTCTTCTGTGATTTGTTGGTTATTCAGGAGTGTGTTGTTCAGCCTCCATATGTTGGTCTTTTTAATAGATTTTCTCCTGTTATTGAGATTTACTCTTACTGCATTGTGGTCAGAAAAAATGCTTGGAATGATTTCAATTTTTCTGAACTTACCAAGGCTGGATTTATGGCCCAGGATGTGGTCTATCCTGGAGAAGGTTCCGTGTGCACTTGAGAAAAAGGTGAAATTCATTGTTTTGGGATGAAATGTCCTATAGATATCAATTAGTTCTAACTGGTCTATTGTATCGTTTAAAGTTTGTATTTCCTTGTTAATTTTCTGTTTAGTTGATCTATCCATTGGTGTGAGTGGGGTATTAAAGTCTCCCACTATTATTGTGTTATTGTTGATTTCTCCTTTCATTCTTGTTAGTATTTGTCTTATATATTGTGGTGCTCCTAAGTTGGGTGCATATATATTTATAATTGTTATATCTTCTTCTTGGATTGATCCTTTGATCATTAGGTAGTGACCTTCTTTGTCTCTTTTCACATCCTTTGTTTTAAAGTCTATTTTATCTGATATGAGTATTGCTACTCCTGCTTTCTTTTGGTCTCTATTTGCGTGGAAAATCTTTTTCCAGCCCTTGACTTTCAGTCTGTATGTGTCCCCTATTTTGAGGTGGGTTTCTTGTAGACAGCATATGGAGGGGTCTTGTTTTTGTATCCATTCAGCCAGTCTCTGTCTTTTGGTTGGGGCATTCAACCCATTTACATTTAAGGTAATTATTGATAAATATGATCCCGTTGCCATTTACTTTGTTGTTTTGGGTTTGAATTTATATATCCTTTTTGTGTTTCCTGTCTAGAGAATGTCCTTTAGTATTTGTTGGAGAGCTGGTTTGGTGGTGCTGAATTCTCTCAGCTTTTGCTTGTCTGTAAAGGTTTTGATTTCTCCTTCATATTTGAATGAGATCCTTGCTGGGTACAATAATCTGGGCTGTAGGTTCTTTTCTTTCATCACTTTAAGTATGTCTTGCCATTCCCTCCTGGCTTGGAGAGTTTCTATTGAAAGATCAGCTGTTATCCTTATGGGAATTCCCTTGTGTGTTATTTGTTGTTTTTCCCTTGCTGCTTTTAATATTTGTTCTTTGTGTTTGATCTTTGTTAATTTGATTAATATGTGTCTTGGGGTGTTTCGTCTTGGGTTTATCCTATTTGGGACTCTCTGGGTTTCTTGGACTTGCGTGATTATTTCCTTCCCCATTTTAGGGAAGTTTTCAACTATTATCTCCTCTAGTATCTTCTCATGGTCTTTCTTTTTGTCTTCTTCTTCTGGGACTCCTATGATTCGAATATTGTAACGTTTAATATTGTCCTGGAGGTCTCTGAGATTGTCCTCATTTCTTTTAATTCGTTTTTCTTTTTTCTCCTCTGATTCCTTTAATTCTGCCATTCTATCTTCTAATTCGCTAATTCTATCTTCTGCCTCTGTTATTCTACTATTTGTTGCCTCCAGAGTGTTTTGGATCTCATTTATTGCATTATTCATTATATATTGACTCTTTTTTATTTCTTCTAGGTCCTTGTTAAATCTTTCTTGCATCTTCTCAATGCTTTTCTCCAGGCTATTTATCCATGATTCCATTTTGCTTTCCAGATTTTGGATTAATTTGACTATCATTATTCGGAATTCTTTATCAGGTAGGTTCGCTATTTCTTCCTCTTTTGTTTGGTTTGGTGGGTAATTATCCTGTTCCTTTACCTGCTGGGAATTCTTCTGTCTTTTCATCTTGTTTAAATTGCTAAGTTTGGGGCGTCTTTACTGTATTCTGGTAGTCTGTGGAGTTCTCTTTATTGTGGCGTTTCTGCACTATATGTGGGTTTGTACCGGTGGCTTGTCGAGGTTTTTTGTTTATGGAAGCTTGTATCGGTGTTCTGGTGGGTGGAGCTGGATTTCTTTTCTCTGGGGTGCAGTGGAGTGTCTAGTAGTGAGTTATGAGATGTCTATGCTTTGGGGGTCGCTTTGTGTAGCCTGTGTATTGGAGCTCAGGCTGTGTTCTTGTTTTTCTGGAGAATTTGCTTGATATGTCTTGTTGTGGAACTTGCTGGTCTTTGTGTGATGCTTGGTTTCAGAGTAGGTATGGAGGCTTTTAATGAGCTCCTGTCAATTAGTGTTTCGTGGGATCAGGGTATGGACTTAAGCCTCCTGGTTCCAGTTATTGGTCTTATTTTTACAGTAGTCTCAAAAACTTCTTCTTCTATAATGCATTCCACAACTGGACCGCTCAGAGATGTTCACGGAATTATACATAGAAGGAAAAAGGGAGGAAGGAGACAGAGGTGGTCAGGAGGATAAAAGGAGGGAGTGTGAAGGAGAGAGACAGATCTAGTCAGTAATCAGTAAAGAAAAGAAAAAAGGAAAGGAAAAAAGCAAAGGACCAAAAGGAAAAAAGAAAAAAACAAAAAAACAAAACAGGGTCGCAAAAGTTATATCTAAACGTGGAGATTAAAGAAGTACTAGAGGATAAAAAAAAATAAAAATAAAAGAAACAAAACAAACAACAACAAAAAAAAATTAAAAGGAAAAAAAAATTTTTGTTTTCCTTTTTCCAATTAAAAGATAATAAAAATTTAAAATATATATATATATTAAAAAAAGAAAAGAAAAAAAAAGGAAATAATGATGGTAAAAATAGTAACAATATATATAAGAGTTTCTCTATTATTGTTGTGGGTTCAGTTCATTTTCAGCTAGTTCCTTGTTCCGGCTTAAATTTCTCAAGATCTATAGGCCCCTTTCTCTGTGGTTGGTCTGTATAGTTCTTTGTTCTGTGCACAGTTCGGCGGTGTTCTGGGCCAAGGCCCGCCACTCGTGTGGTCGGCGCTGCACAATCTGGATTGCCGGCCCAAACTACTCCAGTTAGGCAGCACTCCAGACAATCAGGCGAACGAAGTCTGCGCTGAGGCCCGCAGAGGGGGAGGGGCCGGCGACGGGAATGGCGGGCGGGCGGGTGGGGGAGGGGATGGGGTGGCCCTCGTGGGAGCCGCCGGCACAGCGGGCGGGGGCACGCCTGCGCAGGAGTGGCCGGCGGGGGAGCGTCCAGTGGGGGAGAGTCCCGCGGGGGAGCGTCCCTCTGGGGAGCGCCGGCAGGGGAGCGTCCCGCGTGGGAACGGCCAAGGCGTCTCCCTGCCCAGCCCCGGCTCCCCAGTGGCAGATGCGGGCGTTTGCAGCGGTGCTTTTCCGCTGCGGAAGTTACCGCAGGGCCCGCAGTCTGTGGGTTCTAATTGCTCAACTGTTCTCCTCCCTGTTATGATAGTCTCCGTGTTTCCCAGGTTCGGCGCAGATTCCGCAGGGAGAGTGTTTCCTGGTGTTTGGAAACTTCTCTTTTTAAGACTCCCCTTCCCCGGACAGAGGTCCGCCCCTCCCTCTTTGTCTCTCTCTGGCTTCTATATTCTTTCCTACCTCCTTCAGAAGGCAGTGAGTTGCTTTTCTGGGTGTCCGACGTCCTCCGCCAGCACTCCGAAGCTGTTTGTGGTATTTACTCGGCGCCCAGATGTCCCATTGATGAATTTGTGGAGGAGAAAGCGTATTCCCCGTCCTAATCCTCCGCCATCTTAACCGGAAGCCATCTTATATACTTTTAAACATGATCACCTGTCTTCCGTGAAAGAACAAATAAACAAAAACTTCTTTTGACTGGTGAATTCCTTCTTGATTCATCTAACGGCCTGTTTCAGTCAGCTCAGTTCAGTTCAGTTGCTCAGTAGTGTCCAACTCTTGGCAACCCCATAGACTGCAGCATGCCAGGCCTCCCTGTCCATCACCAATTCCTGGAGTTTACTCAAAATCATGTCCATTGAGTCAATGATGCCATCCAACCATCTCATCCTCTGTCGGCCCCTTTTCCTCCTGCCTTCAATCTTTTTCAGCATCAGGGTCTTTTCAAATAAGTCAGTTTTTCGCATCAGGTGGCCAAAGTACTGGAGTTTCAGCTTCAACATCAGTCCTTCCAATGAACACCCAGGACTGATTTCTTTTTCGATGGCCTGGTTGGATCTCCTTGTAGTTCAAGGGACTCTCAAGAGTCTTCTCCAACACCACAGTTCAAAAGCATCAGTTCTTCGGTGCTCAGCTTTCTTCACAGTCCAACTCTCATATCCATACATGACCACTGGAAAAATCATAGCCTTGACTAGATGGACCTTTGTTGGCAAAGTAACGTCTCTGCTTTTTAATATCCTGTCTCGATTGGTCATAACTTTTCTTCCAAGGAGTAAGCATCTTTTTATTTTATGGCTGAAGTCACCATCTGCAGTGATTTTGGAACCCAAGAAAATAAACTCTGCCACTGTTTCCACTGTTTCTCCATCTATTTGCCATGAAGTGATGGGACCAGATGCCATGATCTTCGTTTTCTGAATGTTGAGCTTTAAGCCAATTTTTTCTCTCTCCTCTTTCACATTCAACAGGCTCTTTAGTTCTTCTTCACTTTCTGCCATAAGGGTGGTGTTATCTGCATATCTGAGGTTATTGTTATTTCTCCCAGCAATCTTGATTCCAGCTTGTGCTTCAACCAGCAAAGTGTTTCTCATGATGTACTCTGCATATAAGTTAAATAAGCAGGGTGACAAGATACAGTCTTGACGTACTCCTTTTCCTATTTGGAACCAGTCTGTTGTTCCATGTCCAGTTCTAACTGTTGCTTCCTGACCTGCAAACAGATTTCTCAAGAGGCAGGTCAGGTGGTCTGGTGTTCCCATCTCTTTCAGAATTTTCTAGTTTGTTGTGATCCACACAAAGGCTTTGGCATAGTCAATAAAGCAGAAATAGATGTTTTTCTGAAACTCTCCTGCTTTTTCAGTGATCCAATGGATGTTTGCCATTTGATCTCTAAAGCCTCTGCCTTTTCTAAAAGGAGCTTGAACAACTGGAAGTTCATGAACAATTATTGTTGAAGCCTGGCTTGGAGAATTTTGAGTATTACTTTGCTAGCACATGAGATGTGTGCAATTGTGTGGTAGTTTGAACATTCTTTGGCATTGCCTTTTTTGGGGATTGGAATGAAAACTGACCTTTTCCAGTCCTGTAACCACTGCTGAGTTTTCCAAATTTGCTGGCTTATTGAGTGCAGCACTTTCACAGCATCATCTTTGAGGATTTAAAATAGCTCAACTGGAATTTCATCACCTCTACTAGCTTTATTCGAAGTGATGCTTCCTAAGGTCCACTTGGCTTCACATTCCAGGATGTTCTGGCTCTAGGAGAGTGATCACACCATCGTTATTATCTTGGTTGTGAAGATCTTTTATGTACAGTTCTCTTGTGTATTCTTGCCACCTCTTTTCAATATCTTTTGCTTGTGTTAGGTCCATACCATTTCTGTCCTTTACTGAGCCCATCTTTGCATGAAATGTTCCCTTGGTATCTCTAATTTTCTTGAAGAGATCACTAGTCTTTCCCATTCTATTGCTTTCCTCTATTTGTTTGCAGTGATCCCTGAGGAAAGCTTTCTTATCTCTCCTTGCTATTCTTTGGAACTCTGCATTCAAATGGGTATATATTTCCTTTTCTCTTTTTCTTTTGGCTTCTCTTCTTTTCACAGCTATTTGTAAGGCCTCCTCAGACAGCCATTTTGCTGTTTTTGTATTTCTTTTACTTGGGGATGGTCTTGCTCCCTGTCTTCTGTACAATGCCACGAATGACCGTTCATAGTTCATCAGGCACTTGTCTGTCAGATCTAGTCCCTTAAATCTATTGCTCACTTCCACCATATAATCATAAGGGATTTGATTTAGGTCATACCTGAATGGTCTAGTGGTTTTCCCTACTTTCTTCAATTTAAGTCTAAATTTGGCAATAAGGAGTTCATGATCAAAGTCAAACTTAACATGAGTTACATACACTCAATAGTCACACTGCACTCTAATGTGGTTTCCTCTCCATATCACTTACCAAATGCCTCCAAACCAGTGAACTCAGTGGATGTTTGTCAATCCCATCACATCTGTCTGATGCTGTTGACCACTTCCCTATTCTTACAACATTCTCTTCCTCTGTTTTATATCATCATCCGGCTTCTCGTCCTCACTGCTCCCTGCCTTGTCTTCTCTGACATCCTACCTTCTTTCCTCGCAGTGTTAAATTCTATAGTTATGTCGAGCTATTCAAGATCCTCTATTTTACTCATTTGGTATCCTCTCCCTTCAAGAATTTATACATGCCTTCAGCTTTAATTACCATTAATACAATTTACAAACCATTCTTTAGGTTTCCCTCTGCAGTCTAGGGAGAAGGCAATGGCGCCCCACTCCGGTACTCTTGCCTAGAAAATCCCATGGATGAAGGAGCCTGGTGGGCTGCAGTCCATGGGGTGGTTAAGAGTCCAATAGGACTGAGCGACTTCACTTTCACTCTTCACTTTCATGCATTGGAGAAGGAAATGGCAACCCACTCCAGTGTTCTTGCCTGGAGAATCCCAGGGATGGGGGAGCCTGGTAGGCTGCCGTCTATGGAGTCGCACAGAGTCAGACACTACTGAAGTGACTTAGCAGCAGCAGCAGCAGCAGCAGCTGTGGTCAATATATCCAGCTGCTTACCTGATACCTCCACTTTGATGTCTCAATGATATTTCATTCTTAAAATGTCCCAGGCCAAATTAATTATCTTCCAGCCTAAATTTCTTTCAATTTGCACAACCTTTGCCTAGGTACCATCTAATTATGCATGAAAAAAAAACCTGAGAAAATGCATGTTCTCAGGACCATACTTACTATCTTTACCCTAATCCAACCTGCAAGTATCTCTTACATGGACAGCTCCACTGCAATAGCCTCCCAACTGATTTACCTTTACCAACTCTTGCTTCTTTTCAATAAGCTATCAAAGTGATCTTTTCCCAAAATAAATCTCCCCTAATGCTTGAAATATTTAATGGCTCCACATTATACTGAATACAGAGACCTAATCCCTCCTTCAGTAGCCAGTTAAGTTATATTCCTTCAGATGTCCCCCAGATATGGCTCCTCTGGGTAACCTTCCCTGGCTCCTTTGACATTCCCCACACCTGCAGGACTTTATGAAGTGGGATCCAGAAAGTTCTAAGTTAAGTCTGGGTGAGACTGATCAGTAAGCAATGAGAGAAGTCAGAAGCCTGACTATTCCCCTAAAATCTGAATATGATGCTAGAAGAATTCTCTGGCAGAAAAAGTCCCCATCTCTTTCAAATGCCATCACCCTTCTTCACCAAGAACAATAATGTGTAATTTCCATCTTCAACAAATTGTTTTTTCCATGCCTGGCAAACATGGTCTTTTTACCCATTCACAATTCAGCTGAGAGCAGTCAGCGAAAACAGAATGAAGAGGTCTTTTTGCCTTCAGAAAAGTGACAGCAAATATTAAATAGCATGTAGTGTTCACCATTTCAATAAGCTCATTAGAGGTCCCTAGTCTACCTTCTATAGAATTATAAGGCTATAATAGAAACATTTACCAAAAGTGCTAGGCCATTTTTCAGAATGATTTGGTGTCCTCGATATTGAAGAGAATCATTTTGGAACACATTTTCGCAGATCACCTTAATTCAACTTGAACTAAATTCATTTATGAGAACTGCTGGGCTGTACATCTCTACTTATCTCTGCTTTGAATTTGCCTACGATGGATAATGCTCAAGCTGCACGGATCATTGAGCGGAGAAGAACACTTCTGCCCTTCCTTGCCCTTCGTGATAATCAGAGGGAACTTGTGACTTGTTATGTGTTTCCATAACAAGGGGTTCAGAAATGGCTGTCACACATAGCCTGAGGAGGAGCAATAGAAAATGGCCTTCTGAGTCCTCTGGAGCTTTTGTTGCTCCTGCTGAGAGCTGTGGAGGATGTGGACAAGGGAATGGAAGCAGACTCAGAGAAGCTGTTAGTCAGGGTTCCCCTCTCTGGGTCTGGGAGATACATACTGAACCTAGTTCCAAACTAGGGCTGGAACCTATGCCCTGCTGTCTTCAGCTTGCTGATGAAGTCCAGCTTTTCTGAGGGTTTTTCAGTTGCTCTCCTGTAACATGGAATGCCTCTTAGGTTTCTGTCCTAGGGTCTTTTCTCATTCTGTGCACTCCTTCATTCCTTCCATCATTTTCTATGTGGTAATTGTTCTAAAATCATAAAATGTCCCTATGGGCTATTGTCCCTCCTGGGCTACAGACACAATTCTCTCTACCAAATAGGCCAAAGTGCTTGGATGTCATATAGGCACCTCACACCTGACATGTCCAGATCTGAACTCAGTACCTTGCTGCCTTCAAATAGGCTCTTTTTCTAGATTCCCTGTGTTTATAGAAAGCATCAACTATCTTTCAAGTACTCCAAGCCAGTACCTTGGCATCTAAGTCAGCTATTGCTATAATAACAATGTATAACAAACTACCTCAAAACTCAATGGCTTCCGGTTCATACATCCATTCTTATGAGTATGGGTCTGAAAGCTAACTATCATTTTATTTGATTGTGTGAGCCTGGTTGGGCAACTCTGCTTCCTCTGCAGATCACATAGCTTAGTTCAAGTTAATAAGATGGGTCCAGGTCTGCTGTGCGTGTGTAGACTCTGAGGTTTAGGAGAAAAAGGCAAATGGTTACCTTGAACATTTTCTTGAGATACCACATTCATAGAGTTGAAAGAGCCAACCAACCTCGCAAGGACATTTTAAGTTCTTGCTCACATTGCTCTGCTAACGGTCTATCAGCCAAAGGGAGTTCATGACCAAATCCAACATCAGTGAGGATGCAAGTAATGTTTTCTTTGCAAATAATTCAATCTACCAGACCCAGGTGTCATTTTAAACTATTCTTTCCCCTTACGGATATCCCACTTCCATCTCTACCACTATCTCTCAATCAATTACTAAGCCATGTTCATTCATTCTCTAAAAATTTCTAGAATCAGTGGTGCAGATCACTATTATGCCCTTGCCTGGATTTCCACAACAGCTTCCAGTTGCCCTCCCTGGCCCCAGGCCTGCCACCAATCCTATCCCCATATTGGATCCAGAGTGACCACTTAAAATCTTCCATTTTTTCATTTAGCAAGTACATATGTTCTACCTCCTACTATGTGTCAAGAACTATTTTCAACTCAAATCCCTAGCCTCAGGGAGGTTACATTTTAGTGAGGTCACAGGTAAATGGATGATATAGATAGATCGATGCCCGATAGATAGATTAATGCCTGATAGATAGATAGATTACATAGTATATTAGATTTTGGCAAATACTATGAGAGAGGGAGGGAGCTGGGGAGCTGGAGGCAGCAGATAGAAAATGTTAGGAAGGAGGATTAATCTTATAAATATAGGGTAAACAAATATAGCCTTTGACCTTTCATCAAAGGCTTAATAGAAATGAGGGGATGGGGATCTGGGGGCAAGACTGATTTAAGTTGAACGTCTGTGCTTGGAGACAAGGTGGGAGTGTACCTGGATGGAGCACAGTGGGTGCGGGGAAAGTTATAGAAGCCAGAGAGGGTCTGGAACTATAAAAATGATTCAGTTCCCCTGCTCAATAGTATATAAATACAAATAAAATTCAAATTCCCTGATGTGAGTTCCAAGGCCTTCCTTGGCCTTATTTTCATTTACCTTTTAAACTGCAATTCTAGACACTGTCTTCCTCACCTTTGTATGGAATCCACTTTAAACAATGTATAGCACAGAGCAGGTATTCAATATATACAGCATAATAAATGAACAAAAAAACAATTTGAATAAGGAAAGAATTGCACTCAAACTGCTCTAAGAGAAATACAAAGATTATCAGAGTTGGTGACATCATCACTGAAGAAAGGGCACAGACATCTGATTTCTGAATAGCCCAAGGTTGAGATTTAGCAACAATCTACTATCTGCCAAGTGTTTACTTCCTATCACCCTTTGCCCAGTCTAGTGCCTGCCTGTCTCATTCCCACAGGGGCAGGTAGTCAAATATCAGTTAAATCATCCCCAGTGCATTAGCAGGAAAGTTTGAAGAGTTATGCCTCCTATTGGTATTTACATCTAAACAATCATTTCTTTAAGGTACAAATCTTCAAAACTTAAAGGATTTGCTTTTTAACGGTGGGATTTCAAGCACTGATAAAAGAACAAAGTGAGAGATATGTGAAGAAAGGAAGAACTCCTTGGATAATTTCAGATTATACTAGATAAGTGGTCATCTTATCCACATATAGATATAAAAATCAATCCCTGAAATTCCTTCTGCTTTATATTTCACATGGTATTTCGTATACTCTACCTCCTTTGAACTCTGCAGTGGAAATACTGGACCAATTTTATACATGAATGTCGGGCCACACCCTTCAGGCCTGCAAGCACTGTACTTGCCCATCCTGGAGACAGAGGAAAAGAGCCCATACTCAACAACAAAGACATCAATGGTTTAGTGGATGGGGGAGTCTTACCTGTCTGAAAGAAGGTCCTGGAGTGACATGCCATCGTGTGGCAGAAGGCAGGGCATGGCAGCAGTCTCCTCTCGCTCCTGGGGGAGGGGGAGGTTACCAGTATTAGGTTGTCTCATCAGTTACCAGGGAAACAATCAGAGGGGCATGCCCCTTACCTCCCCTTTGATAAGCTCTCAAGGTGGAGGTGTTCTGATCTAAAGGTTAGAGTAATCATCAGCAGGGGCAGGGAGCAAGTGTTTATGAAGGTCAGTCATGTGAGTAGGGTTCAGGTGAAACGGGCACTGTGCAGTCTAGCAGGGGATGTACAGAGAGCAAGAGAGAAGCCATCCTTGGTGGCCTGATCATACAATGAGGAAAGCAAAAGACTTACGGAATAGCATAAAAGGACAAATGACAGGCACAATGAAGCCAAAATGAATTCAAACCAAAATTCAAAGCCAATGCTTTTTCAAGCAGAAAGAGAGAAAGTTTGAGATTGAGAGAACAAGAGAGAGATAGGATGAAATTTAATAATGTGAGCCTAAATTAACTATCTGGGATGTGTGAATCTGTAACCTGCAATTTTGTAATTTAGTCTTAGTTACTGCATACCTCTCTTAGTGTGAGTGTTTTGTTGTGCCAAGTGTAATTCCAGTTTTAAAATGGTTATATTTCCTGTATTGTAGCTACAGAGAACAACCTGACTTGTTCAAAAGTTCTATTAAGAGCATAGTGTTATTAAGTGTTGTTAAGAGCGTAGACTCTGAACCCTGATTTCCCAAGTTCAAATCCTGGCTTTGAATTTTACTGATTCATGATCTTGGGCAACTTATTTTACCTCTTTGCCTCAATTTCTTTATCTATATATAAACCCATTTGTCTCATAAGATTGTTGTGAGGATTACATGAGTTGATATCAAAACAGTGTATAAAATAGTCCCTGGTACACTCTAAGTATTTATAAAGGAATCAACTATTATTGTTTCCTGTTCAACAGAACAAAAAGCTGTCTGTTCTAACATTGAAGAAGAAACTCTTCATGTTGGAAATATTGAAAGAAACTACATTGATCCCCATTGTAGCACATTATTCATTTTATGCTATGTATTAGGGGTATGAGGCTGCCGCAGCTAAAACTCAGGAAATGCAATTTTTTTTCACACTACACTTGGAAGAAACATGCTTTTAAAAAATCACACCCTCAGGGTTTTTGTCTTTGGAGGCTTAGGATTGGAGACCAAATCAGGATATGAACACTGTATCTGGGGATAGATCTCATTCTAGAAATATACTGATTACCACCCTGGAGGGTGAAAGAATTTGTTTTCATTGGAATTTAAGAATGAAGAGACCTTTATGAACAATTCTATTTGATAGGTATTTTAGGACTCTAACCAAGATGCTTTTGAACTGTGACGTTGGAGAAGATTCTTGAGAATCACTTGGACTGCAAGGAGACCCAACCGATCCATCCTAAAGGAAATCAGTCCTGAACATTCATTGGAAGGACTGATGCTGAAGCTGTAACTCCAATACTTTGGCCACCTGATGCAAAGAACTGACTCATTGGAAAAGACCCCAATGCTGGGAAAGATTGAAGGTGGGAGGAGTAGGGGACGACAAAGGATGAGATGGTTGGATGGCATCACTAACTCAACGGACACGAGTTTGAGCAAGCTCTGGGAATTGGTGATAGATAGGGAGGCCTGGCATGCATTAGTCCATGGGGTCACAGAGAGTCAGACACGACTGAGCAACTGAACTGAACTGAAAAGACCTAGAAGTTTACAAATGCCAAAGATCAGTTAAGAATGAAAAGCCATGATTCTAAGAACTCAAGAGTTAATTTAACTTTCATTTTTCAAGGAACAGAAGGTTCTTAATAAAGTTGCCTAAACAGCAGCTCAGTCCCAGGGCAACCACCCCCATGATTTCTCACTATCCTGCACCAGCTCACACCAACCCCATAAACATCTTCAAGGCCATTCAGGGTCCCTCAGAATGGTTGCTGGCTGCTGTTAGTAGACCCTGTGGCTGCACACAGATGCATCAACATATCTAATTCGGCTGACCCAAGGTGTGGGCAAGATGTAGGTTGCAATGCAGCAGCTGGTGCTTAGGAGGAATCTCATATGCTAGGTCAGTCACAGCTCCAGTTCCTTCCACAACAAGAAAGGGAGGACCGCCTCCATGCAGAGGTATTCAAAAGGGCACAAGGCAATTTCCCATAATTTTTATTTGTTTTCTAAATCTTGTTGAGTTTCTCATTTTTTTACACAATTAGCACTTTGTTTTTCAAAGTATCCACAATTATAAACATGATTTTTTTTTTTTGGCCACGTGGTATTTGGGATTTTAGTTCCCTAATCAGGGAGAAATATCAATAACCTCAGATATGCAGATGACACCACCCTTATGGCAGAAAGTGAAGAGGAACTAAAAAGCCTCTTGATGAAAGTGAAAGTGGAGAGTGAAAAGGTTGGCTTAAAACTAAACATTCAGAAAACGAAGATCATGGCATCTGGTCATCCCATCACTTCATGGGAAATAGATGGGGAAACAGTGGAAACAGTGTCAGACTTTCTTTTTCTGGGCTCCAAAATCACTGCAGATGGTGACTGCAGCCATGAAATTAAAAGACGCTTACTCCTTGGAAGGAAAGTTATGACCAACTTAGCATATTCAAAAGCAGAGACATTACTTTGCCAACAAAGGTTCGCCTAGTCAAGGCTATGGTCTTTCCTGTGGTCATGTATGGATGTGAGAGCTGGACTGTGAAGAAGGCTGAGCGCCAAAGAATTGATGCTTTTGAACTGTGGTGCTGGAGAAGACTCTTGAGAGTCCCTTGGACTGCAAGGAGATCCAACCAGTCCATTCTGAAGGAGATCAGCCCTGGGATTTCTTTGGAAGGAATGATGCTAAAGCTGAAACTCCAGTATTTTGGCCACCTCATGCAAAGAGTTGACTCATTGGAAAAGACTCTGATGCTGGGAGGGATTGGGGGCAGGAGGAGAAGGGGACGACAGAGGATGAGATGGCTGGATGGCATCACTGACTCGATGGATGTGAATCTGAGTGACCTCCCGGAGTCGGTGATGGACAGGGAGGCCTGGCATGCTGCAATTCATGGGGTCGCAACGAGTCAGACATGACTGAGAGACTGATCTGATCTGATCTGATTCTGACTTGTGTGAGGTGATATCTCATTGTAGTTTTGATTTGCATTTCTCTAATAATGAGCGATGTTGAGCATCTTTTCATGTGTTTGTTAGCCATCAGTATGTCCTCTTTGGAGAAATGTCTTTTTCTCACTATTTGATTGGGTTGTTTGTTTTTCTGGCATTGAGTTGTATGAACTGCTTGATTATTTTGGAAATTAACCCTTTGTCAGTTGTTTCATTTGCTATTATTTTCTCCCATTCTGAGGGCTATCTTTTCACCTTGCTTATAGTTTCCTTTGCTGTGCAAAAGCTTTTAAGTTTAATCAGGTCCCACTTGTTTACTTTTGCTTTTAGTTCCATTACTCTAGGAGGTGGGTCATAGAGGATCTTGTTTTGATTTATGTCGTTGAATGTTCTGCCTATGTTTTCCTCTAAGAGTTTTATTGTTTCTGGTCTTACATTTAGGTATTTAATCCCTTTTGAGTTTATCTTTGTGTATGGTATTAGGAAGTGTTCTAATTTCATTCTTTTACATGTAGCTGTCTGGTTTTGCCAGCACCACTTATTGAAGAGGCTGTCTTTGCCCTACTGTATATTGTTGCCTCCTTTGTCAAAAATAAGGTACCCATAGGTGAATGGGTTTATTTCTGGGCATTCTATCTTGTTCCATTAGTCTATATTTCTGTTTTTGTGCCAGTACCACACTGTCTTGATGATTATAACTTTGTAGTAGAATCCAAAGTCAGTAAGGTTGATTCCTCAAGCTCTATTCTTCTTTCTTTGGACTGCTTTGGCTATTTGGGGTCTTTTGTGTTTCCATATGAATCGTGAAATATTTTGTTCTAGTTATGTGAAAAATGCCATTGATAATTTGATAGGGATTGCATTGAATCTGTAGATTGCATTTAATAGCATAGTAATTTTCACAATATTGATTCTTCCTACCCAGGAAAATGGAATATCTCACCATCTCTTTATGTCATCTTTGATTTCTTTCATTAGTGTCTTATAATTTTCTGTGTACAGTTCCTCTGTCTCCTTAGGTAAATTTATTCCTAGATATTTAATTCTTTTTGTTGCAGTCAAGAATGAGATTGATTCCTTAATTTTTCTTTCTGATTTTTCACTATTAGTATATAGAGATGTGAGTAATTTCTGTGTATTGATTTTGTATCCTGAATCTTTGCTAAATTCACTTATTAGCTCTAGTAATTTTCTGATACTATCTTTAGCATTTTCTATGTACAGTATCTTTCATGTCATCTGCAAACAGTGAGAGCTTTACTTCTTCTTTTCTGATCGGGATTCCTTTTATTTCTTTTTATTCTCTGATTGCTGCAGTGAGGACTTCCAGAACTACATTCAATAATAGTGATTAAAGTGGACACCCTTATCTTGTTCCTTATCATAGCAGGAATGCTTTCAGTTTTGCACCACTGAAAAAAAATCTCCTACTATTATTGTATTACTGTCAATTTCTCCTTTTATGTCTGTTAGTGTTTTTCTTATTGAGATGCTCCTATGTTGGGTGCATAACTGTTAAATGTTAGTCGCTCAGTTGTGCCCAACTCTTTGTGACTCCATGGACTGCAGCCCACCAGGCTCCTCTGTCCATGAGATTTTTCCAGGCAAGGATATTGGAGTGGGTTGCCATTTCCTTCTCCAGGGGGTCTTCTCAACCCAGGGATCAAACCCAGGTCTCCTGCACTGCAGGCAGATTCTTTACCGACTGAGCTACAAGGGAACATAGACATTTACGATTGTTATGTCTTCCTCTTGGATCGATCCCTTGGTCATTATATAGTGTCCTTCCTCATCTCTTTTAATACACTTTATTTTAAGGTCTATTTTGTCTAATATGAGGATTGCTACTCCAGCTTTCTTTTGCTTCCCATTTGCGTGGAATATATTTCTCCATCCTCTCACTTTCAGTCTATGTGTGTCTTTAGGTCTGAAGTGGGTTTCTTGTAGACAGCACATATATGGGTCTTGTTTTTGTATCCATTCAATCAGTGTGTGTCATATAGTTGGAGCATTTAATCCATTTACATTTAAAGTAACTATTGATATATATGTTCCTATGACCATTTTATTGTTTGGAGTTCAATGTTGTAGATCTTTTTCTTCTCTTGTATTTCGTGACTATATAAGTCCCTTTAACATTTATTGTAAAGCTGGTTTGATGGTACTGAATTTTGTTTAACTTTTGCTTGTCTGAAAAACTTTTGATTTCTCCATCAATTTTGAATGAGATCCTTGTGAAGAAGAATAATGTTGGTTGTAGATTTTTCCTTTTCAGTCCTTTAAATATGTCCTGCCATTCCCTTCTGGCCTGCAGAGTTTCTACTAGAAGATTAGCTGGTAAATGTACGGGGCTTCCCATTTATGTTTAGTTGTTGCTTCTCCCTTGCTGCGTTTAATATTCTTTCTTTGTGTTCTTAGTCTTTGTTAGTTTGATTAGTATGTGTCTTGGCGTGTTTCTCCTTGAGTTTATCCTATATGAGACTCTTTGTGCCTCTTGGACTTGATTGACTATTTCCTTTTCCATGTTGGGGAAACTTTCAACTATAATCTCTTCAAAAATTTTCTCATACCCTTTCTTTTTCTCTGCTTCTTCTGGGACCCCTATAATTCAAATGTTGGTGTGTTTGATATCATCCCAGAGGTCTCTGAGACTATCTGCAGCTCTTTTCATTCTTTTTACTTTACTCTGATCTTCAGAAGTTATTGCCACCATTTTATCTTCCAGCTCACTGATTCATTCTTCTGCTTCAGATATTCTGCCATTGATTCCTTCCAGAGTATTTTTAATTTCAGTAATTGTGTTGTTTGTCTCTGTATGTTTATTCTTTAATTCTTTAAGGCCTTTGTTAACTGATTCTTGCATTTTCTATATTTTATTTTCAAGGGTTTTGATCATCTTTACTATCACTATTCTGAATTATTTTTCAGGTAGTTTGCCTATTTATTCTTCATTTATTTGGATTTCTATGTTTCTAGTTTGTTCCTTCATTTTCATAGTATTTCTCTGCCTTTTCATTTTTTTTTTTAAAACCTACTGTGTTTGAGGTCTCCTTTTCCCAGGCTTCATGGTTGAATTCTTTCTTCCTTTTGGTTTCTGCCCTCCTAAGGTTGATCCAGTGGTTTGTGTAAGCTTTGTATAGGGTGAGATTTGTGCTGAATTTTTTGTTTGTTTGTATGTTTTTCCTCTGATGGGCAAGCCAGAGTGAGGTGGTAGTCCTTCTGCTGATGATTGGGTCTGTATTTTTGTTTTGTTTGTGGTTTAGATGAGGCATCCTGCACAGGGTGCTACAGGTGCTTAGGTGATGCTTGGTCTTGTATTCAAGTGGTTTCCTTTGTGTGAGTTCTATTTGATACTCCCTAGGGTTAGTTCTCTGGTAGTCTACAGTCTTGGAGTCAATGCTCCCACTTCAAAGTCTCAGGGCTTGATCTCAATGCATTATTTCAGAAATAGTCTGATGGTATAAATGTGTCCTCAGAGAGGGGAACCAACAAACAGGGAGCTGTGCTGATGTTTGTGCCACCACTGGAGCCACTGGTATTGCCATGGTTGGTTCCTGGGCCTGCACTCCACTGCTGGGCTTCCACTCACCAGATTCAGGGAACCTGCCAGGAGCCGCAACTCTGGTTACTGATTCCAGGACTTCCCACTACTTCTCACAGAGGCCTCTGGTGTCAATCTACCACTGCTGTATCAGGCTCTCTTCTGTGCTAAGCAGATACTGCCATCTGAGCTACAAGTTGAGCTACACTACCATCTCAGCCAGTATAACTGGAAGCTCATATGTTTTTAAAGTCAGTTTCTTGTCCTACTCCTAATCACTGACAACCACTGACATGTTCTCCATCCTATCTCTATAGCTTTGACTTGAACTACATATAAATCAGATATTCATCTGTAAGTATAAGTGAAAGCATACAGTGTTAGTACAATCTTTGCCTTGGGTTCCTTTCATTTTTTGTTATTGAGTAGTATCCCATTATAGGGAACTTCATTCATTTACAGGTTGATGAACACTTGGGATCTCTTCAGTTTGGAGCAATTATATCTAAAGCTGTCTAGATGTCCATGTGAAGATCTTTGTACAGATAATTTCAATTTTCTCAGGTACATACCCAGTAATAAGCTTGCTCTTGTGTTATATGGTAAGTATAGATTTATGATGCTAAAGCTGAAACTCCAGTATTTTGGCCACCTCATGCGAAGAGTAGACTCATTGGAGAATACTATGATGCTGGGAGGGATTGGGGGCAGGAGGAGAAGGGGACGACAGAGGATGAGATGGCTGGATGGCATCACCGATTCGATGGACATGAGTTTGAGTGAACTCTGGGAGTTGGTGATGGACAGGGAGGCCTGGTGTGCTGCGAATCATGGGGTCGCAAAGAGTCGGACACGACTGAGCGACTGATCTGATCTGATCTGATCTCATAGATTTAACTTTATAAAAAACTGCCAAATGATTTTCCAAAGCAGCTGTACCATTTTGCATCCCCACCAGTGACGCATTAGGGATCCAGCGTTCCAGGGCCTGGCCAGCCCTTGGTATTGTCATTTGATATTACCACTGATTTTTTTCATCCCAGCCACTTTGGTATTATTTGTACTTCTTTAATGACCAAAATTTTTGTAAGTTTGCTATTCTCATCTCTTCTTTGGTAAAGTGTGCTTTTGCTCATTTTTTATTTGATTTTTTGTCTTGGTCAGAGGCAGAAAAGAAACTACAGAAAGAGGAGAGTCAAAAGTTTTTCCTCTTTTTCCCTCTCTAGAGTAAGATTTCAGAGAGGTACAACTGAGCCTGGCCAACCAAAATAATGACTGCATAACTGGTGTTCTGCACAGAGTATTAAGTAGCTCTTAGCAGCTGAACCTTGAGAAACACCAACTCCCTGAAGACATCCGGATTGAGAAGAGGTATCTGCACTCCCATGCTCACTGCAGCATTATTCACATCAGCCAAGACATGGAAACAACCTAAATTCTCATCAATGGATGAATGTGGCAAATACACACACGGGAATATTATTCAGCCTCATAAAAGAAAGAAACCTTGTCATTTGTGACAACATGATGGATCTAGAAGATATTGCTGCTGCTGCTGGTGCTAAGTCACTTCAGTTGTGTCCGACCCTGTGCAACCCCATAGACAGCAACCCACCAGGCTCCTCTGTCCCTGGGATTCTCCAGGCAAGACTACTGGAGAGGGTTGCCATTTCCTTCTCCAATGCATGCATGCATGCTAAGTCGCTTCAGTCATGTCTGACTCTGTGCAACCCCATGGACAACAGCCCACCGGGCTCTTCTATCCACAGAATTTCCTAGGCAAGAATACTGGGATGGGTTGCCATTTCCTTCTCCCTAGAAGACATTATGCTAAAGGAAATAAGCCAGTCACAGAAAGAAAAATACTGCCAGATTTCACTTATATTTGGAACCTAAAATAGTAAAACTCATTAGAAACAGAAGACAGAATTGTAATTGCTATGGACTGTGTGGATCACAATAAACTGTGGAAAATTCTGAAAGAGATGGGAATACCAGACCACCTGACCTGCCTCTTGAGAAACCTACATGCAGGTCAGGAAGCAACAGTTAGAGCTGGACATGGAACAACAGACTGGTTCCAAACAGGAAAAGGAATACATCAAGGCTGTATATTGTCACCCTGCTTATTTAACTTCTATGCAGAGTACATCATGAGAAATGCTGGGCTGGAAGAAGCACAAGCTGGAATCAAGATTGCCAGGAGAAATATCAATAACCTCAGATATGCAGATGATACCACCCTTTTGGCAGAAAGTGAAGAGGAATTCAAAAGCCTCTTGATGAAAGTGAAAGTGGAGAGTGAAAAAGTTGGCTTAAAGCTCAACATTCAGAAAATGAAGATCATGGCACTTGGTCCCATCACTTCATGGGAAATAGATGGGGAAACAGCGGAAACAGTGACAAACTTTGTTTTTTGGGACTCCAAAATCACTGCAGATGGTGACTGCAGCCATAAAATTAAAAGACGCTTACTCCTTGGAAGGAAAGTTATGACCAAGCTAGATAGCATATTCAAAAGCAGAGACATTACTTTGCCAACAAAGGTCCATCTAGTCAAGGCTATGGTTTTTCCTGTGGTCATGTATGGATGTGAGAGTTGGATTGTGAAGAAAGCTGAGTGCCAGAGAATTGATGCTTTTGAACGGTGGTGCTGGAGAAGACTCTTGAGAGTCCCTTGGACTGCAAGGAGATCCAACCAGTCTATCCTAAAAGAGATCAGTCCTGGGTGTTCATTGGGAGGACTGATATTGAAGCTGAAACTCCCATAGTCTGGCCACCTCATGCGAAGAGCTGACTCTTTGGAAAAGACCCTGATGCTGGGAGGAATTAGGGGCAGGTGGAGAAGGGGATGACAGAGGATGAGATGGCTGGATGGCATCACCGACTGGATGGACATGAGCTTGGGTAAACTCTGGAAGTTGGTGATGGACAGGGTGGCCTGGCATGCTGCAATTCATGGGATTGAAAAGAGTCAGACATGACTGAGCAACTGAACTGAATGTGAAGTGGGAGGGAAGAGGGAGGATCAAAGAATATGGAGTTTATGTTACTCAAGATAAAGAAGTTCTGGAGATGTACTCTGCAAAACAGGGCCTATGGCTAATAATACTATATTTTAAATTTTGCTAATAGGGCAGGTCTTATGTTAAATACTCTTACCACAAAAGGAAAATAAAAATAGAAACTAAGGGGGTGGGAGGAGACTTTTAGAGGTGATTGATAAGTTTATATAATTGACTGTGATAATTTCACACATGTATACTTTTGTCTAAACACATTTGTGTACATCAACTATCTATAGAATTTGTACATCAATTATACCTCATTAACATGCTTTTTTTAAAAAGTAGAGGAAAAAACAACAAGAAATCTAAGGTGTTCCAGAAGAACTGTATAGAGAAAAATGGAGGAGAGAAAATCACTAAGTAAATAAGAAAATAAATATTAGCAGAATTGAAGGTTGAGAATCTCCCAATTGAAAAAGGCCACTGAATACCAATTGGCCTACTTCTTGGTTCAGCAGTGAAAACTACCTGCTGAGTGACACGATAAACAATGGAAATAACACAAACAAAGTGAACTTCCAGGAAAATGGAGAGGGAAATAGTAAAAGAATGGGTCTTGGCAAGGGCAAATTCTCTTTTACAGCTAGCGTCTTGGGGAAGATGGCTCTGAACCTTTATGTCCTAGGGTTAACCTAGATCAACTTATTAAAAACAGGAAGGATTTACAATAATGTGCAACTAGTCAGTAATCTGGACCTTGTAACTTCAGAACTAGTTTTCATTGCCTAATCTATCATGGGTGAACATGTGGTCCTATCTTACATGACTAGTATGCAGATCACACTGACATGCTGACATGCTGTAGCTGGCTAGTGTTAACTTGGAAGAGCCAATTGGTAAAGTTTCAGTACTTGACATTACATTGGTGGCTTGAAATCAGCCATGACAGGAGTATTTATACCAGAAATGAGAAAACACTACAAATCAAAGTGAGGTTTGTTGTTGTTGTTAGCTTGTTTTTTTCTAGAGAACCCGTTTACCTTACACCACTACAAATAATTCACCATATAAGTCTAAAAACCCATAAAATGATCTATATCCTGTTCAGTGGGATGAGAGGACCAATGAATCATTGAATGTTGCAGCAAGAGCAAATTCCTATAGAAGTGTCTAAATGCTTTCTCTCAATTTTTGAGCATACCTGGTCTCAGACAGGTAACAAACGGTTTTCAGACTGACCTTAATTTCTAGAACACACTGAACAACATTTCTGTAGAGTATGTAAGTTCTCCCCACCGTCCATCACCCTTAACTCAATTTCAGATATCTTAATATGCTTCTTCATAGTTTCCATGTAATCGCACTTAATAAAACTTTAACATGTTCCTGAGATCAATTTGCCTAACCAGTTTCACTTTTAAAATATTTCATAGAGTTGAGAAAATTAAATGAAATGAAAAACTGAAATGCTTAGGGAAGTTTCCAGCACACAGTAAATATTCAATAAATATATCAGGAGTAAATACCATTGATAGATTATGAGTTACTTAATGCAGGGACTTTGTTTTTTGTTGTTGTTGTTGTTTTAATTTTGATTTCATTTTATATGTATGCTTCTTAACACTTTGCAGAATGCTTGGCCTGTCCAATGTGATATTTATTGAATAAGTTAATGAACAAATAAATGATTGTAACACTCGTCCTCTTAAACTTGATATAGACACTGTTTCTACATTGAAAACAAAGATACAAGGGGTGTCAAAACCTAGGAATTTTGCAGACCGACCTCAACCTGCACAAATTCATTCTGAGCATTCCCTCTCATCCAAGCAAGCTGCCCATTTTACTGCCTATGCCTTATGATTTAGCAAAAGTGAACAATATGAGGATTTGTATTGAACTCAAATCTGAACTGGTAAGTAGTCTTATTTGGCCCTCTGATTCTTCCAAAGTAGGGTGAGTTATGCAGGTAAGAGTGGAAAGTGACTTGTACCCCAGTTATCTCATCTGCCCAATGAGAAAACTGGAGATTTTCCTTGCATTTCTTAAATTCTATGATTTTACATAGTTAACCAGTTGACTGTGCATAAAAACTCTTGCTCAAGAATAAAACTTAGCTGTGCTCTGTGCCATGAAAAAGTAAATAACATCAGAGTTTTTCTTTGTTTTTCTTTTTTTTTTTTAGAGGAAGTGGACTGGATTTTCTGGTTTCTAAGTATCATCAGGAAAGACTATGGAAGCAGGGCTCATTTGACAAGTCTGACTCAAAGTCTGTGGGGCCAAAGCATCTGCTGCTGCCTTCTGTGTTACCTCCTATGTCTGCCATCTGTCATCATCATCAAGAAACAAGGTGTAACTACTTTGAGATTCAAGAGGTGGGACATATTTGCAAAAAGATATTTAGGGCTAGACATTTCAATGGCAACTGATGAACCATGTCATAATATCTATATTTCCCTGTTAAGCTTGTATCATATGTAACTGATGCACAGAATCTTAATAGAATGTAGTAGGAGGAATGCCATTCATCAAATTCAAGAAGGCCAAGTATTTGGCTTACAATTTACCTTTTAAAGCCATGGTTCTTAATCTCCCTGATGAAATCCATGGACCGTTTAACAGGAAGCATTTGGGCCCAAACTTTTGCATTAAATTTAAGAAAGTTCGTAACCCCTGAGGCTAAACAAGTGACCCGGATTAAGAATGTCATATTTGGCTGAGTTCGGAAAGCCTGGGATGACTTCTACATCAATGTGCCTTATTTGAGTGAGGAGTTTGAGCTAAGGCAGGAGTAATTTCTGCGGGCACAAAGAGATGGGTGGAATGGAGAAGCATGGTGTTTTGTAGAACTGACAGAGCCAGCATAAGAGATGGTGTGGTATATGAAAGACTGCTGTCCCCCTGGGAGAGAGTTAAGAACCCTGGAATGTAATTCCGCCTATGATCCCGAATATCTGTGTGATGTCACAGTATTTTCTTTGTGCCTTAGTTGGCTCACCTCAATGAGGATACAAATTATCCAAGAATTTAAAAATTCTTTTAACTCTAAAATTCTATTATTTGGAAGTATGAGATATGTAAAGAGTACAGAAAAGACTCACAGAATAGAGAAAAAATTTATGCCAAAAAGATCTGAACCTTTGCAAAAGCTTGCCTGAGGGCTAAATTTCATATTCAACATCACTATGTTACTGAGTTATAATGAGTCCTCATTTTTTCCCCCTCTTTTTCCAGAAGAACATCACTTCTACCTCTTCAGCAATGATTGTAATCTCAATTTTGGAAAAAACAAACAGTAGTAATCTTATACAGTACACATCTAGAATTCAAACTGCCTATGGTGAGCCCAAAAAGGAAAAAAGCAATAGAAACCCCTCAATTTAAGAATCCTGTATTACATCCATAGCCTAGATGAGCCAAAGCAGTTTGATTGAAGTGCAGAGTACAGAAGGATGACCACTAATTTGTGCTTTTCTCACTTGGTTCTTTGATTCGAATTTCCAGATTTAGAACTAGATCTGCTTCTCTATCTTCTAGTTTTCAGCTCAAGCCTCAACCTCCAAATCAAATGTTCTATGCTTCAGAGGTGTAATGAAACGAAAGATGGTAGGTAGGTACCAGCCAATCGGAAAGAAAACTTGTAACAGTTCCTCTAGCAGAGAAGAAAAAAAAAAGTTCTGAACTTTTCCGTAACTGTGTAAAGAATCAGGCAAACTTATTCACATCTCTTCGCTTCTCCAAAGGTTAAAAAGAAGAATGTACTTAAATGACTGACAAAATTCCATCCAGCTTGGGTTTGTTTATCACACTGCTGTAAACAATAATTTTGACTTCAATTGACATTGCTTTGTCTTCTGAGAAACTCAGACCCTCTCTTCCCTCATAATTAGCCTAGGAACTTTAGTTAACTCAGTATTTCAGAAAATCTAAAATAAACATGTCTCCAGTCCATGGAAAATAAGTATATCATTTAACTTTGTCTACCAGGTATCAAGACTCATAATCCATCCTCATCTTTAACCTTGCCCAGCCCCTGTAGGACATGGTAACTGGGACAGGCCCTTCTTTATTTTCTTACTAAACATTCAGTGTTATCCTCTCCAAGGGTACACTTACATAGATACAGTTTTAAACCAGAAAATGGGTAAAAAATGTTACCATTCATCTACCACACACATTAGCTCACTTAATCTTCACAGCACCTCTAAAAAGTAATATATAGGAAACTAAATTCAAGTGAGACTAAATTACTAGTCCAAATTCTCTTATTAAATAAAAGAACTAAGGTGCAAACCAATGTATTCTAACTGCAAGTCCATATTTCCTTCTGGATCCAAATGTCTCCCTATACTGTTGGGGCTTTCATTTGCCAAGAATAAAGACTCAAGAAATCTTTAAAAGATGAGACTCTAATTAAGGAATTAGAATTTAGGATCCAAAATAGTTTGGGGACTTAGTCTCTGCATCTCTCATAGAACCCATGATCTCCTTCATTGCTTACCTTCTTCCTATCCATATGTATCCTCTTATCTAGAAAATCTTCTAAAATGTTCCCATCAGAATTTTATAGACAACTGACCAAATTAACTGGCTAATAACCCAAACTCTGATTCTTACAATGGCTTTTGCACATATTGACTTACTGATTAGCCTTTGGTTGGGCTGCCCTTGAGAAAGTATCCACTCTTGGTCCAAGTCCAATCAGTGAGAACTTCTAAGCAAAATTTCTTTCCTTGAGGAAGGGATGTGTGTGGAACTGTCTCAGGCAAAAACACATACTTGATAGAGAGAGGAATGACTGCCACGCCAGTATACCCTAAAACTTTGGTAGAGATGTGAGAAATTAGCTAGAGAAAGACAGGGCATCTGATGCCCCTGTTTCCCCTGACATCACACCTGTGCACAGCTAGCCATCTCCACGAGTGCTTCCAGACAGCCTGGTTATATAAGTAGGTTAATGGATAACCTCACACCTTTTGCCTTTGCTGTATTCTGCCTTTTCCTCATCCCAGATCCCTTTAAATCATTTATGCACTTAAAACACATTTTCCCCATCCATAACATAAAGGCATATTACTTATGTATGAGCTAATTAAGCATAATATATAAGAATTAATCCTAAATTTTTTTGATTGATTTATCTGTTGTCATAGGGTATCACTGCTTAAACTAATATGCTTGTATAGTCTTTGCCTGAAAGCTGTCTTTGATTTGTTTAGCTGTGAGAAGTAAACCCTCTCATAATCTAATGAATACCACAAATCTAAAATGTTAAAGGTTGGATCTTTATTTTGATGAATGATATAATATTTTGAGAAATTAGATCAAAACATCTGATTCTGCTAGACTGATAAACAGACAGTTTATCTTCTCAAATACTCACTGATGACGCATTTCTCTCTGAAATGATATTATTCTGATTCTCTAAAGGCTCCCCCTTTAAAAGTGGCATTCCAACATGTCACATATGTCAGATATCAAACATCTCACACAGTGTGTGGACAAGTAGGTGTGCTTATGTAAGCGCCACATAGCCCCTGTAAGCCTCCACAGCTTTCTCCCTACCATGTACCAAAAATAGTTAGACTTGCATTTGCTTCTACATATTTCAACTTGATTCTTCTTCTCTTCTTCATTTCTTTGTTGGCCCTTGAATTTAGTATCTGCCATGATTCCCTCCATATTTTGGCCCCTCATAGAAACACAAACATATTCTCTATGCCACACTCTCGCCTACACACACACACACACACACACACACACACCCCCCCTATCTCCCATAAAGAGAAGACACTGAATACCATGGCTGTCCTTAATAATAAAGGCTCAGGAGGTCTCCAGGAGAAGGCAACGGCACCCCACTACAGTACTCTTGCCTGGAAAATCCCATGGACGGAGGAGCCTGGTGGGCTACAGTCCATGAGGTCGCTAAGAGTTGGACACGACTCAGGGCCTTCACTTTCACTTTTCACTTTCATGCATTGGAGAAGGAAATGGCAACCCACTCCAGTGTTCTTGCCTGGAGAATCCCAGGGACAGGGGAGCCTGGTGGGCTGCCGTCTATGGGGTCGCACAGAGTTGGACATGACTGAATCGACTTAGCAGCAGCAGCAGCAGCAGTAATCAGAGGCTAGATTATTATATGGTGGTGAAGTTCAGCAGGCCTAAAAATTGGGGATATAGAGCATAAATGTGATGTGGATATTTTCAGTAACTACATTTGCTATTATAGTTACTTTTCACTCATTTGTACTATATTAAATATCTGTACAACATAATAGAATTCAGCTCATCTTAAGTCTGCCATTCTATGATCTCAGGCAAGTTATTTAATTATGCCCAGCCTTGGTTTGAGGGGTTCACTTAAGGTTTAAAATTTCAGTGTTCTGAGCAGGTATTGAGAATGTCTTCTTGAGATAGACTTGACTATATGTTACTTATTTTCAAATTCATAGTCAAAGTCCCTCTTTCCTGTTCCTGCCCCTAAATTATTTGCAAAAACAGTTTGCTGTCTTACCTTTAAAACAGTCTCAAATCATACCTATGCTACTGATGCCTCTTGTTGCATGTTCCTCTCATAATTAAAATAGAATTTCATTTTACACAGTGAACTCTAGCTGGAATGCAACTAACCCAAAAGCAACGTTTGTGCTCTCACTCTGCCAGGCATGATGCTGAGTGCTTTAAAGGCATCATACTATCCTAGTCCTCCTACCAACCCTGTGATATATTATAGATATTATCTTCTTTTTTTAGATGAAAAGAAACTACAAACACACATAACCCATGTGCAGACTAGCTTCAGAGACCTTTTGCAAATTGCCCAGCAAGTAGGTAGCAGTGCAGAATTCTGAATACCTGACTAAATTCCCAGCTTTTGTCCAATGAGATAGGGGATAATTTACATAAAAAGTATGAACTAAGAAGAGCATGGAACCAAAGTTACAGAGCTGGTGAATGGTAAAGCAAAACTGTACATTAACTGTACAGGGAGTACTGGATCCTCTAATGTTATATACCTTAACAGAAGTTACTATTAGTACTTCTATCTTTTAAAGGAGGAAGATGAAATTGATAAGTCTAAGAGGCTTGTCAAATGTGGCCCTGATCCCCACTCAGGTAACTTCTTATTCCCAAGTTTCCAACTTGGAAAAATTTATTTGCAACAAACAAAAAAACGAGTTGGAATTCACTACAGCTAAATCACTGTGGGCCTAGAGACCTATGCTTTTAAAAGGTTCCCCAGGTGAAACATTCCCAAGTATATAACCATCAGACAAATTCAGATTTGCCTGATAGTGAGGTCGGCCTCATTTATGCTAGTACAATTCTAAGCCAGTGTTGTTTCCTCAACTGAATAGCCTATTTTAAAGTACTGGAGGGAATTCCATGATAGTCCAGTGGCGAGGACTTGGTGCTTTCACTGTCGAGGCCCAGTTTTGATCGCTGGGTCTGGGAACTAATATCCTATAAGCAGTGTGGTACTTCAAAAACTATAGATAAGTAAAAAGAAATAAAATACTGGAAGTATCTCTCCCCCAACCCCTACTTCTCTTTCTCTCTCTCTGCCTCTGCAAACATGGACTTCCAAAACTCATCTGTACCTTGGGTGACAAGAACATTCTCTCTTCAAACAAGATCTGAGTCCCTTATTTACTCTGAGCAATGGAGATACAGAGGAGGGCCTGGCCCTCAGGCCTTTGAATCAGTGCCATGTCTATAGACTGCTTACAGATCATTTTTTTTTTTTTTTAATCTGAGATAGATTATAAAGGTTACAAGGCTTGCTTGGTGATCTCTTTACCCTACTCCATGCACTGCCTCTCCCCTAACAACCAGCACACATATCACTATATATCAGCCCTGTCCTCAGGAAAGTCACTTCAAGCAGCCATTTTTTTTTTCTCCTTAGTCAAAAATACCCCCTATCTGAGAGGTATTTATAACCTAACTTTCACTTACTCTCATCTTTTCATGATCCATTTATTGAGTAAATAAAAAATATATTTTGAGTACTATTATGTTTCAGGTGCTATTTTAGGAGTTGGGGAGATATCCCTAACCCTACAATGTCATGGTGCATGCATGCACACTCACACACACACACACACACACACACACACACACGATTTAGCCATGGCGTCTCAGTAAGAAGTCCCACATAGATAGAGTTCCATTTTCTATACTGTTCCAGAATTCTCCCCTTTCTTCTATATCTGAACTAATAAATGATGGATCTTATCTCTCACTGGAAAATAAGCCAACCAAATGGATTAATCTCAGTTATGGCATCAATTACTGGTTATGAAGTACTAAGTCACTACTCCCAGATAACCTACATTTAATAATCAATTTCTTGTACCCGAATTTCCTGCACCATGATAAAATATGGGAAGCATCTGGCACCCAGGGAGACTTTCAACTCTTCTCAAACCACTGTAATATGCAGCCAGCTCCTCATTCCCTAAATCCATGGAAAATTAGTATCTGCAAGAATCTTATTCCTTCCAACCCAGAAATCACAAAGTTGATGGCTGTATTCTGAGTCATCATATATAGTTTCACCTCATTTATATTTCTGCATAAATTTGAAGCTGTTTTAATGTGCTCTTTCTACAGTTTTTCCCTTGTCCTTTTGGTTAAATAACTAATCCACACACCTAAGTGTGGAAAATTGGAAACTGTAAAGGGTTTGGTTCTCCCTGACTCTGCAATAGGATATAAAATCAGGGCACTGACATGAACCCACTCAGGAGAGAATGTTTTTAAAGGAATGCACCCCCCTTCAACTTTCCAGAGATAGCAGCCCCCTAACTCTGAGTATGTTTTCTAAATCTATTCCTAAGAATAGGACCCCACAGAAAATCAAGAGTAAATGCTGCAGGCCATCTGAGAGGCAACAGGAGTAGGAAAGCCACCAATGGGGAGAGAAGATTGCTACAAGAAGATAGGGTGCAATCAAGGCAATCTTGTGTGCCTGTTATTCTCTGCAGAGTACAAGCCAAAGTGGCCTGCAAGGCCAAAGAGGAGCCACCCATCCCTCCAGTTACCTATCTGTCCCCTTCTGTCTCACGCTTCTTCTTGCCCACTCTGCTCCTGCCAGGGTTCACTCCCCAGCCCTCCAGTGGAGAGGACATGCCCTTTACATGTATTGTTCCTGCTGCCCGAGGTTTTTCTTTACCCACTGTACCCAGATCTCACTCCAGTGCTCTCTATCCTCCATTCTTGCTTTAGTATTTTCTATTATAGGGTTTCCCTCGAACTCACTGTGTTTGTGTGTGTGTGTGTTTAGACTCTGTTGTGTCTGGCTCTTTGCAACCCCATGGACTGTAGCCTGCCAGGTTCTCTGTCAAATTTCCCGGGCAAGAATACTGGAGCAGGTTGCCATTTCCTATTCCAACAGATCTTCCTGACTCAGGGATCAAACCCATGTCTCTTGCACACTCACTGTGTATTTTACTTATAGCTTATTTGTGCATTTTCAATCTCAACTCAGAGAATGTTGGGAGGGGTTTTGTCTGTTTGCTTTATTGCTTTTTCTTACCAACAACTTGAACAGTGCTGAGCACAGATAACATGCTCAATAAGAATTTTTTGAATATATGGCAAAACCAATACAATATTGTAAAGTTAAAAAATAAAATAAAATTGAAAACAACAACAAAAGAATGTTTTGAATAAACAAACAAGTATGTTATGAGTGACCCTGCAACCATGATTATGTTTAAAACAACAACAATGGAACTTAATTTAGTGTTTTATCTCTTCTGGTGCTAACAGATGTGAACTTTTAAGTGTCAAATGCACAAGGCATTGACCAATATTAAATGATACTGGGGGAAAAAAATCTACTCTCTTTCCATTTCTTCTGATTACATCAAGTATAAGACTCTTGTCAAACTCAGGCTTAGATCTGCAATTAAAATTGTTTTAATTGCAATTTAAATTGTTTTCATTGCTTTTTAATTTTTATTGTCAGGTAATCCAATGAAAAAATTTCTTTTTAAAATTTTCATTTGTGAAAAGAAGGGAAGAAAAAAAGAAAGAAAAAGGTGGAGGAAGGAAAGGAAAAAGAAGGAAGGAGGGAAAGACAGAGAGGGAGGAAGGGAGAATAAAAGAAAGAGAAGGGGCAGCGGGCACGATGGCGGCCCGCGAGTGATTCTTCCCTGATACCTCCAGTGGCCTCTGGTGTCCGCAGGGGGTGGGGGGAGTCCTGTCCCCGCTGCCGGCGTTCCTCCTCTTCCCCCGCCCCCGGAGATCCCCCTCCTTCCCTTCCTTCTTCTATTTTGCGGGGGTGGGGTTGGTGGGAGGGAGGGTAGGCGGGCCTCATTCCTGGGACACCAAGTCGGACTTCGAGGAGGAGAGCCTAGACCGGCAACTGAAAATAGTCGTGCTGGGGGACGGCACCTCCGGGAAGACCTCCTTAGCTACCTGTTTTGCTCAAGAAACTTTTGGGAAACAGTACAAAAAACTATAGGCTTGGATTTCTTTTTGAGAAGAATAACATTGCCAGGAAGCTTGAATGTTACCCTTCAAGTTTGGGACACAGGAGGGCAGACAATAGGAGGCAAGATGTTGGATAAATATATCTATGGAGCACAGGGAGTCCTCTTGGTATATGATGTTACAAATTATCAAAGCTTTGAGAATTTAGAAGATTGGTATTCCGTGGTGAAGAAAGTGAGTGAGGAGTCAGAAACTCAGCCCCTGGTTGCCTTGGTGGGCAATAAAATTGATTTAGAGCATATGCGAACAGTAAAACCTGAAAAACACTTAAGGTTTTGCCAGGAAAATGGTTTTAGTAGCCACTTTGTCTCAGCAAAGACAGGAGACTCTGTCTTCCTGTGTTTTCAGAAAGTTGCTGCTGAACTCCTTGGAATCAAGTTAAAGCAGCAATAGAACAGACAGAGAGTGGTGAAGGCAGATACTGTGAACTACAACCAGGAACCCATGTCAAGAACTGTTAACTCTCCTAGAAGCCCTGTGTGTGCAGTTCAGTGAGCATGGTTTTCTTTTGAATTGATAGTTCTGACTGCCCTTCGTCTCTGTGTGGGCCCCGAGGACCTCTAGGAACTTGTTTTATCAGTGACCATCTCTGTAGTTAACACTTTGTGCTTAACTGCTTCATCAACTCGCTTCAACATTGCGTGTTGCCTCAGCCGCAGGCAGCTCCTCGGACTGGAAAGAATTCAACTTCGGGACCACACACTTTGAATTCGGCTTGGAAAGCCCATTCTCTGGAATCAGGCTGCTCCACTGAGAAAGAATAATGTTGGCTTTCTTATGGCCTCACTTCTTTTTTCCGTGATGTAAATTTTTGTTTAAACAAATATGAAAACTATCCAGGTCTTGATCATCAGCCAGGATTTTGCTGTAGCACAGTTTCATTCTATCTGAACTCATACCTGGCAAAGTATGCTGCAGAGTGCAGACATCTGAACGAGTAATATATTTTATTTACCGATACTTAAGAAAGGATTCTTTTGCTATCTCTTGTGAGTAAAAATATATAAAGCGGTATCTAACTGAAAATGCTTGAAATAAAGCTGTAATAGAAATATTTTCTTCCTTTTTTTTTTAAGCAAGAGCCTAACTTGTTTATATTTTAGCTGTAGCTCACAAAGTAGTGAGTATTTGATAGTGTATTTTTATTATTGTATCATGGTCATTATGTCTTGTGTAATACTCTGGTTAGATGGTTTTGTGATTCTGATGCTCCATGCGGACTTGCTCCTACAGACTGTGTGAGAGTCCTCCCAGAATGAGCTGTGACTATTGTTGGATCATTGTGGATCAGACTATACCTGATGGGCAGATATTTTTCTCCTGCAAATAAATTCATTTAAATTCAAAAAAAAAAAAGAAAAGGAAAGAGAAACAAAGGTTGATTGATTGATGGATGGATGAACAGAAACAGCTTAGGTGGTGCATAGATTTTGGAAAATAATGATAAAGATGGTATAGCAATTATTAGTACTTTGGAAGCACATTTCCTTGTGAATATGCACATTCTATCCCTGGGAGAATACGGTAGGTAGGTACTCTGGATACTAATCTCTGCTAGCAGTAGCAGCCCAGGATCCCAGTTGAACACATACACTGTGTGAACTTCCTCCAAATAGATCCTCTGGGATAGCCCCTGAGTGCCAGTCAGGTACTGGGAAGGTTACAGGGAAAGAGAATAAATTATTAAAAGGACACAAAATTTTCAACTCCTGACAGTGTCTTCTGTTAGGTGGCAATGGATGCTTTTAGAAAATGGTGACAGTAGAGCAGAACTGTGCTAATCCTGGGGGAGAGGGGCAGCTTCAAGGAGAGCCCTAGAGGAGGTCTGCCATTTCATCCTGCCAGTGAGTGGCGTTGTGGAGCCCACTGCCAATCATCTGTGTGTTTCATCCCCTCCATAGTCTGTATAAGAACACTGACAGGCCCCTGGCCCTGTCTGACCTCATCACAGCCTCCAAATACAGCACAGAATCTTGCTGATTGCTGACTCCCCCAGGGAACACAGACTTACTGCATCTCAAGTGGGAGAATGTGTCATTCTTTAAAAAAAAGGCAGGGGGGGGGGGCACAGACATATTTGAACTATAAAGAAATACAACAAAACAAACCACATCTTTCTTATCTTTCCTTGAGCATTTGAACGCAATTTGTTTTCATTTTTATATTTTAAGGGGAAACCATGGGAGATTTGATGGTTAGAATAGAAATGAAGTATAGAGCATATTGCTTTTTTTTCTGTCCTCCCCCACAGAGCTGACAGGATGAATGTCTTTGCCTTCAGCTCTGAAATTTGTATTCTCTACTCTCTGAGAAGAAAATACAGGCTAATGTCCATTCTGCTGCCTTTTTCCTCATTTTGTTTATCCTTGAAAGGTAGAATTTTGAAGAAAAATGAAACACATTAATCTTTATCTAGCAATTTATTTCTCCCCTGTTTAAATCCTTTAAAAGGCATATTAGTATAAGTGATCTTGTATTTCTTTCAAAAATCTGCATCCTTCTCAGGCTTTTTCAAGCTAAACAGGTCACTGAGCTGAATTCAGTATCATAGGAATATTTCTCATCCTTCTTTCCAGCTGTACCAGACAGCAGCTCTGCATGCCTTGGAGGATCTCTGTGTGGGAAGGAGGCAACAGGCTTGGAAGCCATAAATCATCCCAAGATTTGACTTCCCTGTGGGATCTCTTGAAAAGGACTTCTGATACAACAAGGAACATCTTCCATCACTGGTTGTGAAGGATGAGGCATGATGTTTTTAAAGAAATCTGTGGTTTTCCTTACAACCATCATGTCAGCCTCAAATTAAACTAAATATATCTTCTGTCAGTCCTCAACATTCAGTGATACTGGTGATGACTTAGAATTACATTTTGAAAAGAAAAGAAGGCCATTTGATTTACAACTAGAATAAAGCAAATAGAAAGTTATGGTAAGAGTATGAGAAAACAGCTAATCTGTCCTCTAATAACCCCTTGAGTCCCTTTTGACACTTTCACCCTGTTCGTAGTCTTGGCCCCACCCCAAAAAAATTTTCTTAATGAATATTTCTTCATGGCTCAAGACTTTGCACAGGATTGCCTATGATCTGGAATGTTTTTATGCTGCCTAACACTGCATTTTATTCTTGGAAAATTTCTCCCGCTTTCAAGAATCACTGTAAGCACCAGTGTCTCATGGAGCTGGTAATGATAATGTCTAGCATGTGTTGAATATTAATGTTATGGTGATCTATTTATATGATTATCTCATTTAAACTTAATATCACTACCATGAGATATTAATAGATATTGCTATTTCTACTTTCAGATGACCAATCTCAGAAGAAATCAAGAATTAAAACTATAGACCTAAAAAAAAAAGCAAAAACTATAGACCTAAGAGGGAAAAGTGTAACATGAAATTAGTATATTCTTCTACTATGTAGGTTTTTAAGATTTCCTCTCAGTAATTTTTAACTTTCTAGATAAAAATCTTAAAATACTTCTCTAGATTTGATTATATTTGTTTTTTGAATGCTATTATAAATTATATTTTTATTAAATTTAATACTTGAGATGTTTATATAGGGAGAAATGCAATAAATCTCTATACATTGACACTGTATTTACCAAATTTACAGAGGGAGTAAATAATTCACCAAGTCTACATAGTGAGTAAATTGCAAGGTTTGGATCAAACCAATGTCTATTCCCCCAAATAGCTTTCCCAAGCCATTCATGAAAACATTCATCTATTCAAATCCTCTACCAGATAGAGTAATACCTTACTGTCCCACAAATTCTTTCCCTTTCTATTTGGTATTCCATAATATTCTACTTTGTAACAATGATTTATATGTTTCCCTCTTCCTTCTCACCATCTAGAGGTCCTATCTATATTCCTCAGAAATCCATCACTTCCACAGAGAGTTCATATGCCATCAGTTCAGTTCACTTCAGTTCAGTTGCTCAGTCATGTCTGACTCTTTATGACCCCATAAATTGCAGCACGCCAGGCCTCCCTGTCTGTCACCAACTTTCAGAGTTTACCCAGACTCATGTCCATCGAGTTGGTGATGCCATCCAGCCATCTCATCTTCTGTTGTCCCCTTCTTCTGCCCCTAATCCCTCCCAGCATCAGGGTCTTTTCCAGTGAGTCAACTCCTCGCATGAGGTGGCCAAAGTACTGGAGTTTCAGCCTCAGCATCAGTCCTTCCAATGAACACCCAGGACTGATCTCCTTTAGGATGGACTGGTTGGATCTCCTTGCAATCCAAGGCACTCTCAAGAGTCTTCTCCAGCACCACAGTTCAAAAGCATCAATTCTTCAGTGCTCAGCTTTCTTCATAGTCCAACTCTCACATCCATACATGACCACTGGAAAATCCATATCCTTGACTAGATGGACCTTTGTCGGCAAAGTAATATCTCTGCTTTTTACCTAGACAGCATATTAAAAAGCGGAGACATTACTTTGCCAACGAAGTTCCATCTAGTCAAAGCTATGGTTTTTCCAGTAGTCATGTATGGGATGTGAGAGTTGGACTGTAAAGAAAGCTGAGCACTGAAGAATTGATGCTTTTGAACTGTGGTATTGGAGAATACTCTTGAGAGTCCCGTGGACAGCAAGGAGATCCAACCTGTCTGTCCTAAAGGAAATCAGTCCTGAATATTCATTGGAAGGACTGATGCTGAAGCTGAAACTCCAATACTTTGGCCACCTGATGGGAAAAACCGACTCATTGGAAAAGAGCCTGATGCTGGGAAAGACTGAGGGCAAAAGAAGGGGATGACAGAGGATGAAATGGTTGGATGGCATCACCAATGCAATAGACATGAGTTTGAGTAAACTCCAGGAGTTGGTGATAGACAGGGAAGCCTGGTGTGCTGAAGTCCATGGGGTAGCAAAGAGTCAGACACAACTGAGCAACTGAACTGAACTGACTGATATATAGTTCTATAAAGAGTCTTTTTAAATTAGTTAAGAGAACAAAAAAATAAATATGTATATATACTGGCTTTTTTTTTTTTTTTAACAATTATGTAACATCACCGACTCAATGGACATGAACTTGAGCAGACTTTGGGAGATGGTGGACAACAGTGAAGCCTTGGCATGTTGCAGTCCATGGGGTTACCATGAATCAGGCATGACTTAGCAACTGAACAACAAGCAGCGAGCTTTACTGATGCTCCTTGCGTTTCATCTGGACTTGAATTTCCATATTGATTTGTTTTTAACCTGAGGAACTTCCTTTCAGTATTTCTTCTAAAATGGCTGTGCTAGTAATAAATTTTAGTTTTTGTATATCTGAGAATATCTTTATTTACTTTCATTTTTAAAAGATACTTTTTTTTTTTGCTGGATATAAGATCTTTGATTGACAATTCTTTTTTTTAAATACTTGAATACATCACCCACTGCATTCTGGCCTGTGTTATCTGTGATGAGAAGTCAGCTGTTAAACTCATTGAGGTTTTCTTGTTTGCAAGGAACCCTTTTCCTCTTTTCTGCTTTCAAATTTTTCATCTTGTTGTGGTCTTTTAGCATTTTTACTATGCTATGTCTCAGTATGGATCTCCTTGTTTTTTGTTTTCTTCTATAGAGTTAATTTTATGTCATCTTGCTTTGGAAAACTCTTAGCCACAGCTCTGGAGATGAAGGGTAGGGGATGGTGGCTTGCTTCTCTTGGCACCCTGCTTTACCAGTAGGGAGATGAATAGGGATACTAGCTTCTGATTTCTTTAGCTTTCCTCTCCCAGGCTTGGAACCCCTGTCCTACAAGCAAGAGGGAGTAAGGGCAAGTAGGGCCCAGTATTCTTGCCTTGCCACCCCAAGCATACAGCCTCCACCTCACAAGTAGAAGCTGAATGGAGGAAGCCACACTTGTCAGAAATTAGCCTCTGAAACTTGGAGCTAGGAGTGATGGGACATGCTCAGGGCCTTCCCCTCCTAGTAAGATACCTTGACTATGAGCTGAGAGGATAAGCAACCCTGTCTTCCCAACCACACCTCACCAGAAGAAAGCTTCCAACATACTGAGCTGAGGAGGCTGGGCTGCAGTTAGAAAAGGAGTGGCTTGTGATTCAAGTGCCACACTCTGGCTGTTCTTACTGAGATTTGGTAGATTTTCTTAAATGAAGCTTCCTCATTTAATGTGTGCAGTTAAGACAGACTTCTCATATATTATATCATGTGGTGTGCTGTTCCAAGTCACTTCAGTTGTGTTCGACTCTGCAATCGTATGGACTGTAGGCCACCAGGTTCCTCTGTTCATGGGATTCTCTGGGCAATAATACTGGTGTGGGTTACCATGCCCTTCTCCAGGGGATCTTCCCCACTCAGGGATCAAACCTGTGTCTCTTACGTCTCTTGCATTGGCAGGTGGATTCTTTACCACTAGTGCCACCTGGGAAGCCCCATATTATATCATAATATATTTATATTCTATGAAAGTGAAGTGAAGGTGTTGTGACCCCATGGACTATAGCCCATCAAGCTCCTCTGTCCATAGAATTCTCCAGGCAAAACCCAAGGATTGAACCCAGGTCTCCCACATTGCAGGCAGACTCTTTACTGACTGAGCCACCAGTCAGTAAATAGAATAGGCCTATTCTATTCTATATGCATCACATATATCTTTCAGATAGATAGATAGATACACAATACTTGCCAGTTATGCTTATTTCTCTGTGAAGCATATTCTCAGAGATCTTAGATCACCCATTCTATTAGTGAAATTCCTGATCTACCTTGTCTTGATGTCTTCTGAGATAGTTTCTCAATTTAATCTTCCAGTATATTAATTCATATTATAGCTCAGTTTTTCCTTTTTACATCTCCCTCACCTTGCTCATAAACATCTCCTGACCCCAGGGAATCTCCTAACACCTAAGTCTCAAAAAGTACTCTTTTCTGGGATCCTCCACTCTCTTTTATATTTAATTGGTCCTCTGCTAGTAGATGGAAGGAACAGGAAGCAGGGAGAAGAATGTTCTGGGACAGATCAGCGTGTTGCAATTCATGATGTGAGCACCTATCCACCGCCATTCAGTTTCCATGCTTATAGGAACTTGTTGCCTATGGTGGGGACTGGACTAGAATTGTTACTTCTCTCTTCCATGACAGTTATTATGCAGATTACCTACTAGAGAGAAAAGAGCATGACTAGAAAACTATTTCTAGCAATCTCCAATGTCCCATTGCTGCTGCTACTGCTGCTAAGTCACATCAGTCGTGTCCAACTCTGTGCGACCCCAGAGACAGCAGGGTCCACCAGGCTCCACCGTCCCTGGGATTCTCCAGGCAAGAACACTGGAGTGGGTTGCCATTTCCTTCTCCAATGCATGAAAGTGAAAAGTGAAAGTGAAATCACTCAGTCATGCCCAACTCTTCGCGACCCCATGGACTGTGGCCTACCAGGCTCCTCTGTCCATGGGATTTTCCAGGCTAGAGTACTGGAGTGGGTTGCCATTGCCTTCTCCGCCAATGTCCCGTTAGTCCCCTCAAATTGTAGTCTACTTTTTATTTCTGAATCCTTCTCTTGGTCTTCAGCATCCCTCCTTCCACAGACATATGTCCAGAGGCCAAGTCATCTTATTCTGAAAGTGTTTCACAATGTTTGATTTTATTTAGTAAACTTGTTTTGAAGCACACTAACCTTCTTTTCCCTTTTATAGAAATTTCTAGGGAAGGAAGGAAGTCTCTACTTATTCTCCAACTGGTCTAGAAGAGGACGTCAAATTTCTATTACTTGTATTTTAAGACATCTTTGTTTCCTATTAATTGATTACATTTCCTTTTCCTTCTAATATTTAAGAGAAAGAGTTATTTCTTTTTTGTGTCCCCAGGGCCTGGACAGTATTGGACAGACACTGAGGGCCTGAAATGGAATGAATGTTATGGCTTTTATTAAGGCACTGTGTGTGTGTGTGTGTGTATGCTTAGTCTTGTCCAACTCTTTGTGACCCCATGGACTATAGCCTGCCAGGCTCCTCTGTCCATGGGATTCTCCAGGCAAGAATACTGGAGTTGGTAGCCATTTCCTTCTCCAAGGAATTTACGAAGACTAATGACCTAGAATCCCTGCTGTCAGGAAGCTTAGTGTTTAGCAGAGGTGAAGAGTGAGAGAAATCTATATTGGTCTTTGTTATTGATTCTCAGTGGTGCAATAAATGAACCCAATTTATCAAGGGTTAAACACATGAATTACATCCATAGTTTCAGAATGCCAGTAAACGGAAGAATGATCTATTACTTTCCAACATTATTGCGTTGATAACTAATGCAAAGCTAGCTATTCCGCTGGGCATCAAGCCTTTTTCTTCTGCTAGGTATCAGTGTACTTAAGTGCCTCCCAAAGCAATTGCATTTTTGTTTCTGCTTTTAAAACCAGACCATTAATCCCAATGTTCTGTTTGGAGTAAGGTGATATGTGAGAATCGCAGCTTAGGAGTTATGATAGTTAAAAGCCTACATTTAAAAAGGCAGATGCAAAATGGGATTTCATTCCTTTCTGGTATTAGGCTTTTCAGTGCCAGAAAAATAACAATCTACAGAGAGGAATTTTTCAATAAGAGCTGCAGCTCTGATTATTTTAGTCACAATTGTCTCCAAATCAGCTGCAGATATGAATCTTGTTGGAGTAATGGTAGTTCAAGAAAGCTATTGTATAAAATTGATTTAAATCCTTTGACAGTAGGTCTACATTCTGTAGTCAATTAAAAAAAAAAAAAAAAAAAGAGCTTCATGGGCCAAGGAAGTGATTGCTATGAAGTAGATGTGCCTTATCCTTAAAAATCATCATGCAGGAACTTGTTCTGTAATGTTTTGGCTGCTCCTTCCCTAGCTAGCTTTGTAGCCCACTTGAATCAAGCCCATTTACTTGATGAACATGATGGGAAAAGTAAAGGTGATTGAGAGACATGCATTTGGGATTGACTGTCATTGATATGGAAATATTTTTGCATTTAAATGGAGAATGAAAACTCTTCTATCAGAAGTTCTTAGATTTTTGATATTTTCTAGGATGAGGAAGGACCTCACATGGTAACACAAAGTCTCTTTTCTTGAAATAGATAAATGGGACATTAAACTTCTTTGTGGCCCAGACTCTGCAGTAGATGACACATGTTAATTTTCTTAATAAGGGAGGTGGATATCATCTTTTTGTTATGGTCAAGGGCATGAGGCTCAGAAAAGCAAGATCCCAGAGAGAATAAGTGTCACAGGTGAGGGCTCATCCCAGACCTTGCTTTTCCTACTCATTGCTGACTCCTAAGTGATCCATGACTGAGGGAAACTCCCTGCTGTCAGTAAATCAATATATTAAAATCCCTGGTCACTAAGTAAATTAGAAGGTGTCTTCCTAGTGCCAGAGGATTTCCTAGGAGGTCCCTTTGGATAGTGAGCATGTTGAAAATTCTAATATTTAAAATATTAACATTAAAATGTTAAACTATTTATATTTTAATTTGAATTCACTATTCCAATAATATTTTTATTTATGAAGTATATATAAATATATGAAGTATTTAAATATATTTATATATATAAATTATTTATATATAAATTAATATATATTAAATATATTTATATATTTAAATATATTTATATATGATAAATATATTGCCAACATCCGCTGGATCATCGAAAAAGCAAGAGAGTTCCAGAAAAACATCTATTTCTGCTTTATTGACTATGCCAAAGCCTTTGACTGTGTAGATCACAATAAACTGTGGAAAATTCTGAGAGAGATGGGAATACCAGACCACCTGATCTGCCTCTTGAGAAATCTGTATGCAGGTCAGGAAGCAACAGTTAGAACTGGTCATGGAACAACAGACTGGTTCCAAATAGGAAAAGGAGTACGTCAAGGCTGTATATTGTCACCATGTTTATTTAACTTATATGCAGAGTACATCATGAGAAATGCTGGACTGGAAGAAACACAAGCTGGAATCAAGATTGCCGGGAGAAATATCAATAACCTCAGATATGCAGATGATACCACCCTTATGGCAGAAAGTGAAGAGGAACTAAAAAGCCTCTTGATGAAAGTGAAAGTGGAGAGTGAAAAGGTTGGCTTAAAGCTCAACATTCAGAAAACGAAGATCATGGCATCTGGTCCCATCACTACATGGGAAATAGATGGGGAAACAGTGGAAACAGTGTCAGACTTTATTTTTCTGGGCTCCAAAATCACTGCAGATGGTGACTGCAGCCATGAAATTAAAAGACGCTTACTCCTTGGAAGGAAAGTTATGACCAACCTAGATAGCATATTCAAAAGCAGAGACATCACTTTGCCAACAAAGGTTCACCTAGTCAAGGCTATGGTCTCTCCTGTGGTCATGTATGGATGTGAGAGCTGGACTGTGAAGAAGGCTGAGCGCCGAAGAATTGATGCTTTTGAACTGTGGTGTTGGAGAAGATTCTTGAGAGTCCCTTGGATGGCAAGGAGATCCAATCAGTCCATTCTGAAGGAGATCAGCCCTGGCATTTCTTTGGAAGGAATGACGCTAAAGCTAAAACTCCAGTATTTTGGCCACCTCATGCGAAGAGTTGACTCATTGGAGAAGACTCTGATGCTGGGAGGGATTGGGGTCAGGAGGAGAAGGGGACGACAGAGGATGAGATGGCTGGATGGCATCACTGACTCGATGGATGTGAGTCTGAGTGACCTCCGAGAGCTGGTGATGGATAGAGAGGCCTGGCGTGCTGCAGTTCATGGGGTCGCAAAGTGTCGGACACGACTGAGTGACTGATCTGATCTGATCTGATGATGCATTAATTCTGCATAATTTCCCTGTAAGGTGGATTCTGTTTTAGTCCCATTTTATAATCACAGAAAATACAAAAATCTTCTAAGGTCATATACCTTGAAGATGTGAAGGTAGGATTTAAACCCCAGTTGTCTGAGTTCTGAGCTCATGTTCCAAGGCAATACACTATATCTCTATTCGGTAGAACATTTCCTTAATCTATGATATGATAGCATGAACTTCATTCTTTTAACAAATCATTTTACTCATGTGTCATGGTGAATTTAATTTCAGACAGGTGTTGATTGAGAGTTGTCATCTGCCCATCACTTTACTGGGTGAAGATGTAGAGAATAGCAGAGTATATGTAGTCAGTGTCTTTATGGAAATTTTAATTTATTTATGGAGATCTTTTCAATTCTATCAGTGTGTCCTAAATCTGGACACCTATCTATCGAACTTCAGTGTTTTTTTCCCCCAGTACTGAGAAAATGTTTTATTTGAAATACCACTTTGCAATGGTTTATACATTTTCAGCCTTCCCTGGTAGCTCAGAGATAAAGAATCAGCTGGCAATGCAGGAGACCCAAGTTCAATCCCTGACTCAGGAAGATCCGCTGGAGAATAAAATTGCAACCCACTCCAGTATTCTTGCCTGCAAAATCCCATGGACAGAGGAGCCTGGCAGGTTACAATCCATGAGGTCATAAGAGTCAGACACAACTTAGCAACTAAACCATGACCAGCCACCAGCATATATGCCAGAAATCTGTTTTTGCAGTCAAAACTTCTATTTTAACTAGTTTAGCTTCTTTTGTTTTTTTCTTTCAAGTTTTAACATTTGGGAAATGTACAATATTCCTGGTTTATTTCACACCTTTCTAGAACTTCTGAGGAGAGGTAATCTCAGTTGTACAAGGATTCTAAATCAACTTTAAAAGCATGTTGCTATATCCCCCTAAATATTTAAAATTACATAAAAAATGGAGAAGAAATTACACTTTCCATATTTGTTTAACCTTTCCTCTTAAGTATATGTTCTTATGTCCATTCATTTGAGTTTATTTTTTAAATTATCAATAACACTTGCAGTTTTCTTCTATGAAGTTTCTCTTTAAAATATTACTGAGATACATTTTGTCAAGCTTAAAAACTGAAATAGTTATTAAAGTATTTATGCTTTTGAAATTACTCATTTTATACTATTATGCTATATTTCACAAAATTCCATATGTTTTTAAATATCCCATCACAGTGTTAGTTTTAGATTATGAAGAAAGTGGCCCTCCATGCAGCTCAGCCATGCTGATGAGTGTACCAGTATCTCAGCCTGGTTCCATGAGCATAGCAAACAGCCACCAGAATGAAGAGCCCAAGATACACTTATTTCTCTTTCCTTTCACTAAGGGGGGGGGGGCAAAAGAAAGAAAAACACAATACTTGTTAAAATATTTTTTAAACCATAATTAGGGATAAACTTGAAATTTACAGAGAGAGTGGAATTCAAGAAAGTTATTGTCTTGGAGGCTTATCAGGCTTTTATGTCACTGCTCTCTTCTCCCCACAGGCTGAGGACAGTCCCAGAGGACTGGCACCACGTATTTGGTCCTGTGCCGCCTACACTGCTATCCCTGGCCATCAGCTGGTGGAGCATTCCCAGCCAAGCTCCTCAAGTTACAGATTGCTTCTGAGGCTGTTGGTGGCTGCTCCTATCTCCAGGGAAGCCCATGAGTAGGGGCTTCTAAAAAGAGATGTATCTCTGAGTACTTGGTATTCAGATGAAATGTGCAATGCGATGTCGAAATGATGATCTAGATATCAAACAACCCTAAAGCTGTAGAGCATTAAACACACCTGCAGGCATGGAGAACTCCTTAATCCTGTGGCCGGCCAATCTTCCTCTGTTTGTGCTTGGACTATTGTGGTAGGATTTGGGTTGTTCCTCCTTTCCCCCACAATGTCTTGCTCCAATTTTGAGTGAGGATCTCAAACAGATAAATTATCTTCAAACTACAATTTCCAGCCTGTCGGCCCTCACAAATGTTTTCAGTGGTTCCCTATTATATGGCAAACTCCTTGCCATTCCATGTAACTCCTATGAGTTCCCTCTGGGAATGTTTACTTCAGCATGGTGATTCTCAATGGGGGGTCATTTTACCCTCAGAGTGCATATTCAGTTCTCACGGCTTTGAGGGGGAGGAAGTTATTGGCATTTAGTTGGTAGAGATTAGGGATGCTGCTAAACATCCTACAATACCCAAGACAATCCCCCATAAAAAAATTACAGTTTCAAACATCAATAGTACTGAGATTGGGAAACCTGGCTCTAGATAAACAGGACAGGAAGCTGTTCCTGGTATATTCAGTGCACTACTGCCTACCATACAACCTCAGTTTTCCACCTTCAATTCCAAAGTATAACTCCTCCCTTGACTTCTCCAACTCTCTGAGGCTTTTCCAAATCCTCCCTCTCCTGCAGTTTCATACTATATTTCAGCCCCAATACAATGCAATATAATACAATGTAGGAGATGCAGATTCAATTCTTGGGTTGGGCAGATCCCCTAGAGTCAGAAATGGCAACCCACTACAGTCTTCTTGCCTGGGAAATCCCATGGACAGAGGGGCCAGGTGGGCTACAGTCCACGGGGTCACAAAGAGGTAGACATGACTGAATGACTAAACAACAAACAATTGGCCCCATTCCTGTGTTATTTTTCTGAAATGTTTTATTTCCCCAACTGTATTATACACTTTTGAGTATAAAGAATGTAGATTCTCTCTCTCGTATCCCCCACAGTATTTATCACAAGGGCCACACATATAATACATTTACAAAAATATTTGTTGTTTGGACACAGGGAAAACAGCTCCTTGCAACAGCAGCCTCCCAATATCGCCATGTTGCTCCACTTACTATATAATTTGATTACTGCTCCTGTAGTCACTGGATTCCTAATATGCAGACTCAAGCCCAGTTCCCTTAAGGCACTGGCAGTTTCACCAGGCCCACAGCTCAAGGAAGCGTAATGGAATATTGGTGATCAGGTATGGACCCATCTCTTTTCATCACCCCTATTGGCTTGCTATTATCCTAAATGAGTGGCTATGTGGAACAAATCACTAACGTGAAAGACAAGACAAAAATTACTAGGAAAGAAAGCATGAAATAGTAATGTTTTATTTAATCTAGAATGATAGGGAAATGTTTCATCTGATGCTAGCTTGCTGTTTTAAACAACCTCAGCCTTATTATTTAGGACTCCTAGCTTTAATGTGTCTTTGCAGTGGAGAGCTTGCTAAGTTGACTCCAAGACCGCATTACTGTGATCCTATCTGTCTTGGTCTCTGCCTCTCATACAGATAAGTGGTTCATATAATTTAATTTACCAAACACTTATGGAGCATTGATTCTATACAATGCACATATGCACAATCCCTGGTGTGGATGATATAAAGATGCCCTCATAGAACTCATAATCCCATGCGGATGAAAGATAAAATAGGGTGAATGGTAGGAGAAAGCAATTCTGTGAGCATTCCAGGGATAGAGTAACCAGGTTTAGCAAGTGAACAAGACATCATTTTTAAGACCCTTCAAAAAGGAGAAATAGGAGTTTTGTTTTCAACATCCTTTAATTTCTGTTATGTTAGTTTTCTATGGCTACTGTAACGAATTACCACAAACAAAGCTGAGCACTGAAGAATTGATGCTTTTAAACTGTGGTGTTGGAGAAGACTCTTGAGAGTCCCTTGGACTGCAAGGAGATCCAACCAGTCCCTTCTAAAGGAGATCAGTCCTGCGTGTTCATTGGAAGGACTGATGCTGAGGCTGAAACTCCAATACTTTGGTCACCTCATGCGAAGAGTTGACTCATTGGAAAAGACCTTGATGCTGGGAGGGATTGGGGGCAGGAGGAGAAGGAAACGACAGAGAATGAGATGGCTGGATGGCATCACCGACTCGATGCACATGAGTTTGGGTGGACTCTGGGAGTTGGTGATGAACAGGGATGCCTGGCGTACTGCAATTCATGGGGTTGCAAAGAGTCGGACACGACTGAGCAACTGAACTAAACCACAAACAAATGTATCACTGTATAGTTCTGTAAGTCAGGAAGGTAACATGGGTCTCACTGCACTAAAATAAAGCCACCATCAGGGCTATGTGCTGTTCTGGAAGCTCAAGGGGCAAATCTGTTTCCTTGTCTTCTCCAGATTCTAAGCTGCCCATTTTTTGGTTCATGGACCTTTTTTTCCATTTTCAAATTCAGAGTGGTGGACTGAGTCCTTCTTATGCTTCAGCATTCTAACCCATTCTTATCCTTTTCCATTTTTAAGGACTGATTAAGTCCACTCAAGTAGTCCTGGATAATCTCCCCACCTCAGCTTCCTTAATCTTAATTGCGTGCCGAGTCACTTCAGTTGTGTACAACTCTTTGGACCCTGTGAACTATAGCCCACCAGGCTCCTCTGTCCATGGGATTCTCCAGGCAAGAACACTGGAGTGGGCTGCCTTGCCCTTTTCCAGGGGATCTTCCCAACTTAGGAATTGAACCTGCATCTCTTATGTCCTGGGCACTGGCAAGCGGCTTTCTTGCCAGTGTGCAAGTGCCAAGTGTCTTTACCACTAGCGCCACCTGGGAAGCCTAATCTTAAATATACGTGCAAAAATTTCTTTTTCCCAATAAGAAATATATTCACAAATATGAGGGGTTGAGCTGTGGTTTGGGGGATTATTATTCTCTTTACTACACAATGTAAAGCTTACAGTATGTTGAACAAATCTTAAATATACAACTTGAAGAATTTTTATGTGTCTATACCCTTATAACCATCACTAGGAAAAGATATAGCACACTTTAAACCCTCTCATTTGCTAGAAACTCTTGGTGACCCCTCCCTGTCATCCAAAGACAAACACTCTTTGACCTACATCACCATAGATTACTTTTGCCTGTTTTGAAAATTCATGTAAATAGAATCAAGCAATATGTACTACTTTTGTGTTGGGTTTCTTTTTCTTAATACTTTATGAGATTAATTTGTGTTCATACAACTATAACAATAACTTATCTTTTGTTTTTCTGGGTATTATCTTATTGTGTGCATATGCTATGCTATGCTATGCTAAGTCACTTCAGTCGTGTCCGACTCTGTGTGACCCCATAGACGGCAGCCCACCAGGCTCCCCTGTCCCTGGGATTCTCTGGGCAAGAACACTGGAGTGGGTTGCCATTTCCCTCACCAATGCATGAAAGTGAAAAGAGAAAGTGAAGTCGCTCAGTCGTGTCCGATTCTTAGCAACCCCATGGACTGCAGCCTACCAGGCTCCTCTGTCCATGGGATTTTCCAGGCAAAAGTACTGGAGTGGGGGCCACTGCCTTCTCCTATTGTGTGCATAAACCATGTTTATCCATTCTCCCACTGTTAAGCATTTATCAGGGTTGAGGGCTATTGTGGATAAAGATATGATGAACTTTCGCTTTGCAAGTCTGTTGGTTTGTATGTACATATGTTATTCAGCCACACCCCCATATAGTAAATATGGCTGAAGATTTCCTGCCATTGATCATTTACAAATGTTTTCAGCTTTAGTAAATATGGCTGAAGAATTTACAAATGGTTTTAACAATTTACACTCCTACCAGCAGTAATAAGAATTTCAGTTGTTCTGTATCCTCAGTGACAAATATCATCATCAGACCTCTTGATTTGGGGGCTTCAGATAGGGTTACAGTGGTGTCTCACTGTGATTTAATGTGTAATTCCTTGAGGACTAATGATGTTGAGCACCTTTTCTCATGCTAATTGAATATCTGTATGTTGTCTTAAAGTCTTTTGCCCATTTTACTTTAGTTCAGTCATATGACTTTTTAAAAATAAAATTTGTAGATGTCCTTTATGTATGTCCTATATAAGATTTCCTTTAATAATTTGTAGATGTTGTGAAAATAGGTATTTGTCAGATATATTTATTGCAATGTATTTCTCACCACTATTTCACTCTTTTAATGATCCTTTTGGTGAATGGAAGTTCTAAATTTTAACAAATGTGTATTTATTTATTCATTGTTTTTACTTTTGTAATCTGTTTTTTATTAAACTTGACATTTTTATATGTGTGGAGAGAATATTTGAAATATTTAAGTTGATTGCCAAGTTACTATCTTCTGTATTGAATTAAATGACATCCCTTTTAACTCATCTGCTCTCTGTGGTTTATACTATGATATGTTTATTCAGTGCTTTTTATAACTACATAATAATAAAGACCATTTTAGCAATCTTTTCTATGGTTAATGTTTTTGAGTTATATTTTTTAAATAGTTGCCTACTCCAAAAACATGAAGATATTCTCTTGTATCATCTTCTGGATGTTCTATTGCTTTGCCTTTCACACTTAGGTCTATGGTTCATCTCAAATAATTTTTTGTATGGTGTGAGGCAAGCATCACATTACATTTATTTCTCACATGAATATCCATGTTACTCAGCATTATTTATGGAAAATATTGTCCTTTTCTCCTTTGAATGTAGGGATAACTCTGCTTTAAATCAGATAACTATAGATATGAGGGTATATCTTTGGACTCTCTGTTCTATTCCACTGGCAGATTTGTCTGTTTTCTTGCCAGCATATCAAAGGGACACTAGAATGAGAAATGCCATGCAGTGAACTCTGACCAACAGTACTTTCATTGGTTAGAACAAACAGCACATTTTCACAATAACTATTATAATTAACCTACCCCATGCCAAGGCGATCTTATGTATCAATATTTATATTGGATGTTTCTTGAGGAAAACAATTTTGCTGCCTGTTTTGTAATTGCACATTTTACATCTAGTAGACAATCAATAATGATTGATTATATCAAACTGTGAAATTTCTCAACTAAAGGATAAATACTGATGTTGTTAGAATATTTAAAAGACTGGAAACCTATTGAGAAATACCTTTTAAAAGTTAGACATATATTAAGTAAACCAAACAAAAATTCTCTCATTAGGTTCAAAGACTGAGACTCAGGAAACCTGAGATACAGTTCTGGCAACACAGATAAAGCTATTCTACATAGGGCCTGGTGAGTCAATGACTCTTTTGTGTTCAATTGACCTTATCTGAAAAATAATACCGTAATAATACTTCACCTTATAGGACTACTGTGACACTGACTTAAAAACAAACTTGAAGAACAAAAGCTTGCTGTGAAAAGCTAAGATTTTAGCTTTTATTTAAATATATATATATATATACACACATATGTATGTGTGTGTGTGTCTGTATATAAACACAATTCATTATAAGTTCACATTTGTGACATTATTGAGTTATATATAAATATATGTGAAGATTCTAAGCCCTGAAAGATACTAAAGAACAGTTAAATTAGAAACAGGAGAAGAAGCTAATTTTAAAACAAATTTAGAGTTCACAGTGTTATGACCTTTAACTGATAACTAATCTTAAAATTATATTATGCATATATACAGCAACACTTTATTAACCAGAGCCCTCCTATCATTAATTTGGTCAGACAAATGAGTGTGTAAAACAAGCCACAAATGCTTAAACTGATGAGTCTGTGGACTTGTCTGATTTAATTGAATATGTGCATAAATTCAGAATCAGTAGCAATTAGAAAAGGTAGATAGAGTGCCTGATGAACTACAGACGGAGGTTCATGACATGGTACAGGACGCAGGAATCAAGACCATCCCCATGGAGAAGAAATGCAAAGAAGCAAAATGGCTGTCTGGGGAGGCCTTACAAATAGCTGTGAAAAGAAGAGAAGCGAAAAGCAAAGGAGAAAAGGAAAGATATAAGCATCTGAATGCAGAGTTCCAAAGCAAGGAGAGATAAGAAAGCCTTCCTCAGCCATCAGTGCAAAGAAATAGAGGAAAACAACAGAATGGGAAAGACTAGAGATCTCTTCAAGAAAATCAGAGATACCAAGGGAACATTTCATGCAAAGATGGGCTTGATAAAGGACAGAAATGGTATGGACCTAACAGAAGCAGAAGATATCAAGAAGAGGTGGCAAAAACACACAGGACTGTACAGAAAAGATCTTCACGAACCAGATAATCACGATGGTGTGATCACTCACCTAGAGCCAGACATCCTGGAATGTGAAGTCAAGTGGGCCTTAGAAAGCATCACTATGAACAAAGCTAGTGGAGGTGATGGAATTCCAGTGGAGCTAGTTCAAATCCTGAAAGATGATGCTGTGAAAGTGCTGCACTCAATATGCCAGCAAATTTGGAAAACTCAGCAGTGGCCACAGGACTGGAAAAGGTCAGTTTTCATTCCAATCCCAAAGAAAGACAATGCCAAAGAATGCTCGAACTACCACACAATTGCACTCATCTCACACACTAGTAAAGTAATGCTCAAAATTCTCCAAGTTAGGCTTCAGCAATACATGAACCACGAACTTCCTGATGTTCAAGCTGGTTTCAGAAAAGGCAGAGGAACCAGAGATCAAATTGCCAACATCCGCTGGATCATGGAAAAAGCAAGAGAGTTTCAGAAAAACATATATTTCTGCTTTATTAACTATGTCAAAGCTTTTGACTGTGTGGATCACAATAAACTGTGGGAAATTCTTCAAGAGATGGGAATACCAGACCACCTGACCTGCCTCTTGAGAAATCTGTATGCAGGTCAGGAAGCAACAGTTAGAACTGGACATGGAACAACAGACTGTTTCCAAATAGGAAAAGGAGTACATCAAGGGTGTATATTGTCATCCTGCTTATTTAACTTCTATGCAGAGCATATCATGAGAAACGCTGGACTGGAAGAAACACAAGCTGGAATCAAGATTGCTGAGAGAAATATCAATAACTTCAGATATGCAGATAACATCACTCTTATGGCAGAAAGTGAAGAGGAGCTAAAAAGCTTCTTGATGAAAGTGAAAGTGGAGAGTGAAAAAGTTGGCCTAAAGCTCAACATTCAGAAAACGAAGATCATGGCATCTGGTCCCATCACTTCATGGGAAATAGATGGAGAAACAGTGGAAACAGTGTCAGACTTTATTTTTTTGGGCTCCAAAATCACTGCAGATGGTGACTGCAGCCATGAAATTAAAAGACGCTTACTCCTTGGAAGGAAAGTTATGACCAACCTAGGTAGCATATTCAAAAGCAGAGACATTACTTTGCCAACAAACGTCCACCTAGTCAAGGCTATGGTTTTTCCTGTGATTATGTATGGATGTGAGAGTTGGACTGTGAAGAAGGCTGAGTGCTGAAGAATTGATGCTTTCGAACTGTGGTGTTGGAGAAGACTCTTGAGAGTCCCTTGGACTGCAAGGAGATCCAACCAGTCCATTCTGAAGGAGATCAGCCCTGGGATTTCTTTGGAAGGAATGATGCTAAAGCTGAAACTCCAGTACTTTGGCCACCTCATGTGAAGGGTTGACTCATTGGAAAAGACTCTGATGCTGGGAGTGATTGGGGGCAAGAGGAGAAGGGGACTACAGAGGATGAGATGGCTGGATGGCATCACTGACTCAATGCACGTGAGTCTGAGTGAACTCCGGGAATTGGTGATGGACAGGGAGGCCTGGCGTGCTGCGATTCATGGGGTCACAAAGAGTCAGACACGACTGAGCGACTGAACTGAACTGAACTCCTGGGAAGGAAAGTTATGACTAACCTAGATAGCATATTCAAAAGCAGAGACATTACTTTGCCAACAATATTCCATCTAGTGAAGGCTTTGGTTTTTCCAATGGTCATGTATGGATGTGAGAGTTGGACTGTGAGGAAAGCTGAGCACTGAAGAATTGATGCTTTTGAACTGTAGTGTTGGAGAAGACTCTTGAGAGTCCCTCGGACTGCAAGGAGATTCAAGCAGTCCATTCTAAAGGAGATCAGTTCTGGGTATTCTTTGGAAGGACTGGTGCTGAGGCTGGAACTCCAATACTTTGGCCACCTCATGTGAAGAGTTGACTCATTGGAAAAGACTGATGCTGGAAGGGATTGTGGGCAGGAGGAGAAGGGGACGACAGAGGATGAGATGGCTGGATGGCATCACCGTCGATAGACACGAGTTTTTGTCAACTCCGGGAGTTGGTGATGGACAGGGAGGCCTGGCGTGGTGCATTTCATGGTGTCACAAAGAGTTGGACACAACTGAGCGACTGAAATGAACGGAATCTAAAAATTACTTACATGACAAAACACAGAGATTCAGTGCTCAATAAATTTATGAATAAATGAAAAATTTCTCCTTTCTCTGTGGTCCCAAAGTTCTATGTAGTATGAGTTGTGTATCTTATTGTAATCATTTATTTATATGCTGTTCCCTCCTGCACTGTGAAGTCCAGACCAGTGGAAACTTCTTTAATCATCTGGTGTCCCCAGTGCCTGACACATACCTAGATATTAAGAATACATCTCTCAGCTAATGCTGATAGACTTCTCACAATAACTTCCTGGTGATTAGAGGAAAACATGACCTCCTTTAAGGCTTTGACAAAGACAATCCAGAGCCAAATGGGAAAGTCTTGATTAGCATACTGTGCTGGCCAATGCCTGTTTGGACACAAGTAAAAGAGGGTTGACATGAGGAAGAACTCCCCCAAAACGGTACGTAAGCTATGAAGAAATCAGTTCTGTACAGAAATACTGTCAGCTTCCCATCGGTAACAACTGACCTCAATACATCTGGACATGAGTTCTGAACTAAATGAATATTTATGGTTGTGCAATAGATAACATGGGCTGCTTTTGCCATGGTGATACATTTTTATCTTTTATGAATCCTATACATTAGGATGGATGAACCAGCCACTAGTCAAGCCAAGGTGGTCTAGGCATTTGTTCTCTTTTTAACATTGGCCAAAATGTTGATGTAGTATTGCTGCAGAAGAAACCTGCCAGCATTGTGGCACTGTGGCTCAAAAGACCATGCTACACAGGATCCTGCCTGATGGAAAAGATGCATCTCAGAATGCTTTCTTATATCTCATGTTACTGACTTGCAGTAAAGTTGAAACAATTACAGTTAAAAATCAAGGGAAACTGAGAGAGCTGGTTCACATTTTTTAAATTGTCACTTTTTGTAGATATCACTAAACATTGCTTAATTAACAGCAGCAGGGCAGGACCAAGCGGGATAAACCTGGATTCCCTGGGAGGAATCAGTGTTTTACATGCCCATTGAGTGTCTAATTAGGTCCAGAGCATGGTGTCCGAAGGATGGAACATTGGTAGTGTTTTGAGCAAGAGGCTAGCAGTAGAGGAATTTAATACAAACATTTGCTGTTGAGAGCGGGGGTACAGCCAACAGAGATATTCTACGTATTAAGTATCTGCTCTAGGCACTATATGGGGCTTCCCTGGTGGCTCAGATGGTAAAGAATCTGCCTGCAATGCGGGAGACCCAAGTTCAATTCCCGAGTTGAGAAGATCCTCTGGAGAAGGGACTGGCTACCCACTCCAGTATTCTTGCCTGGAGAATTCCAAGGACAGAGGAGCTGGCGGGCTACAGTCACAAAGAGTCGGACGTGACTGAGTGACTACCACATACACACTAGGCACTATATACATTATTTGAGGTAACCATGATGAAAACTTTTTGAAGAACAATTATTTCTCCAATAAAAATATTAAAATAGAAATTTAGAAAGATTAGGTAATAGTTTCAAGGCCATAGTATTGGAAAGAAACACAGAAATACTTCAATCAGATACACCTGAAACCCCAGCCCCATGCTTACATCACCATATTATTCTGAGTCTTGAAGTGAATTGAAAAATAGGTGGTATTTTTAGAAATTTACATCAATGCTGCCCATAAAGAATCAATTTGCTACATGGTGTTACTGAGTACTTGAACTGTGGCTAGTCCAAACTGATATGTGTTATAAGTGTAAAATATACATCAGATGTCAAATATTTAGCATAAAATAATAATTTTTATATATTGGATAAAATATCATATATTACCAAAATTAATTTTACCTGTTTTTTTGTTAAGTTGCCACTCTATCTATTAAAAAATTTAACATTACATGTGTGACTCACATTAGAGGTTCATATTATATTGCATTGGCCAAAAGATTTGTAAGATCTTATGGAAAAACCCAAATGAAACTTTTGGCCAACCAAATATTTCTTGGTTGGGCAGCACTGAAATCCCAGAAGCCTCTGGGAGGTTACTCACAACAATCCTGGGGTGCAAGGACAGAACATCAGTCCTTTTATTTCCATTGGGCAGAAATAAACCACCAGTTCTCAGCTAGTGGCAATTTGTTCCACCCTCTCCAAGGAACATTCGAATGTCTGGAGATGTTTTTATTGCTGTGACTGGATTGGGGGTGCTGCAGGAATTTAGTGGGAAGGAGTCAGGGATGCTGCTAAGCATCCTCCAATGCACAGCTTTCCTAAACAAAGAGCTATTAGAAGCAAAACATTTACCATGTCAAACCTGAGAAACCTTGGATTTGAGGACAAGGAGGATTAGCATAGGCAAGTGAGGTTCTCCATTTTCTGAAGAATCAGGGCACTTAGCAGAGAGGTAAGCAGGGACATGAACACAGGATCTGGGAAGACAGCATTAGGAGGAAGGTGCAAGGATTAGGTCTCATAAACAAACAGCATGAGTCTATTCAGAAGAACTAAAGTGGATTCCAGAGGCCCCAGGCCCCACCACTCCCATCCAACCGCGAGTTAGACTAGAGTTACTGAGATCCAGCGATCAGAGAAGAGCCAAGCCCTGTTGGCCCAGCCCTTCTAACTGTGGGCAAAGATGTGCAGACTTGGAGCCAGGCAAGTCCTGACAAACCTGACACGTGAGATCAATTATATGATTTTTCCCAAAGAACTTTCCATGCGTGAGTGTCAACCGTGGCACCCACTTATGTCGGGGCTCAGAGAACAGCCTCCTGAACCAAATAACACAAATTGAATTTAGGAAAAAGAGAATTGGCTGTGTGGGTTAAACCAGCATTTTCCGGAGATGCTTTATTGGTTTCAATAGACCTTTATTAAACATTTTAGAACACATTTCAAGTCAAAGAGACAGCTAGGTTTTTGTTGAAGACTGAATTTCACCAGTGAAATCTGAAACTTGTGACGTGTGCATATTAAACCACAGAGGCCTTCACTTCAGAGGATGAAATGATTAAATTCTGCCTCTGTTCCTGAGACACTGTAGTAAAAAGGAGGATGTGTGTCCTGTCAACAGTTTATTTTTAGCCTGGGCTCGAGACAGAATATTCTCTTTCAGTGCACTCAGTGATAGATGGCTCTCCATCTCTTTAGATATTTGTCTATGTCATATTGGTCCATATCTGACTATGAATGTTAACAAAGAGAGTCACGGCATAGTTACAGGGGCATAGGTGACCTTAGTCACTGCATCCCTTTGGGTCTCTCCACTGTTCAAGTTTCCACACATATTCTACACATAAGAATAAGCTGAGAAACACACTCATAGCTGGGTGGTCCATTACCCTCTCAGGGGAATCTTCTGTTTTGTTTTAAGAAGAAGGCAGAGATAACAGTGAAACAAAGAATGAGGGCTATGGGACTGGAAAGGTGTGGGCTGGGTTCCATTCTCACTCTTATAACTGAGCGAGTAATCATAAGCAAGGGACAGAACCCACTCCTGCCTTGTTCTGCTATTGTGAAGTAGGAGCTGTGATAAGTTGGCTGACTTCTTGGGCTTACATGAGATTAGAAAGAACAGTATTTGTTCAGAGCACAGATTCTGGAGTCACAGCAGGCAGGCTCAAGTTCTGGCTTTGCTGTTTACTCACTGTGTAAACTTTTTACCAGTTACTCATCTCTGTAGCTCTTTGAAGGCAATGGCACCCCTCTCCAGTACTCTTGCCTGGAAAATCCCATGGATAGAGGAGACTGGTGGGCTGTAGTCCATGGGGTCGCTGGGAGTCGGACACGACTGAGTGACTTCACTTTCACTTTTCACTTTCATGCATTGGAGAAGGAAATGGCAACCCACTCCAGTATTCTTGCCTGGAGAATCCCAGGGGCAGGGGAGCCTGGTGGGCTGCCATCTATGGGGTCGCACAGAGTCGGACATGACTGAAGCGAGTTAGCAGCAGCAGCAGTAGCTCTGTGAAGTGAGAGAAACAATAGCCCCTCTCTACCACGGTAGTGTGAGGGCTAACTAGGTTAGGACAGGTGAAGCACAGAGAGCCTTCTGGTCCAAGATTACACTGTCATTTAGCCCTTGGCGGAAAACACAGATGCAGGGCATTTGGACTGGGTTCTAAGGAGAGTGGGACCACAAATCACAGGAGAAAGGAAAGACCTTCTGGATTTATTTATTTCCTTCCTGCTTTAAGTATGATTTGTTACCGTATATAAGGTTTGATTAAGTAATTGCTCATTTCCAGAGTTTCTGCTCACATAAGAGTCTGCTGGAATGCCACCCCCAGATCAGCTGGATGTGGCAGCCACATGGATCTTAGAATGCTGGCCTAGGTGCTCATTTGACCATGAAACAGCTCTAACCATGGAACTTGGCTGATTATAAGTGAGCAGGGATCCCAAATGAAAACTGAGTTGCAATTTCTTGTTATCTGTGTGTGTGGTGGGGGTGAGGCTCTGAATAGAGTGATATCACCCTCTTGATAAGCCCTGGAGAAGCGAACAAAATCTGCTGCTGTGATGACACTGACACTTATAGAGTCAGATACCAAGGTATCATCTCCCTGACCCTCTGATTGGTTTCATTTGTGAAGAATGGGTTATGGGTACCTCATCTTTTAGGGTGACAACTTTTGTCCTGATTGTAAGCAGCATCAGGGAGAAGAGTGGCTAGACCAGCCTAAGACTGGAAATAGAAGATCCTTCGAGGTCATGGGTTTAGGGAAGAGCAAGTTTTTATCTATCTCCTTGATTATCTGATTTGATAATGGAGATGCTGAAAAAGAGTACCCTGTAAAGACAAGGCCGTTTATTTACACTATGCACTGAATATGCAGTCAAGAGGGACAGATCTAGAAGAATATTCCTAAGTGGTACTAAACAAGTCTTAGTACCAACCCACTTCTGCAATGGTCAAGTGTCCTCTCTAACCACATCTGCCCATGTTTTGCTGCACTTGCCTCTCTTCACCAAAATCACTACTATTCTTCGTTTGAGCACTGCTCAGCACTCTTTCTCAGAGTCATGGAGTTGCAGAGCATCTGAATAGGTAGGAACTTCGAGAATACCTAAACTGAAGTCCTCATTTCTAAGGTGAATAGACAAAGGCCAAGATATACTACCCAGACTAGAGCTCCAAATGACACAGCAACAGAGATGATGCAAAAAGCCAGAAAGTTTCTGTGATAAAAAGGTACAGAACTAGCCACCAAAGAGATTTGGATTAAAGTGCCATTTAAAGTGAAGTCGCTCAGTCATGTCCGACTCTTTGCAACCCCATGGACTGTAGCCTACCAGGCTCCTCAGTCCATGGAATGTTCCAGGCAAGAGTACCGGAATGGGTTGCCATTTCCTTCTCCAGGGGATCTTCCTGACCCAGGGATTGACTCTGGGTCTCCCACATTGCAGGCAGGCGCTTTACCGTCTGAGCCACCAGGGAAGCCCACAAAGTGCCATTAGGCTAAGTAATAATTGCACAGACTTGGGAAGAACTTTCTATATTCTCCGCTCTCACTTTCTCATCTGCAAAATGAGGGTAGCAATCATCATAGTACATGGTTGTGAATATTTAATGAAATAAAATATTAGAGAATATCAAGTGGCAAGACTGCAGTGGGAATGTGCTGGCAGGTTTGAGGAACAGAACAGGATGCTACAGCTGAAAGAGGGTGGGCAAGGGTGGCAGGAGATGAGGTCGCCATGGAGGTCACAGTATTTGGGGCCTTCGAATCATGACAGAGGCTTTGATCTTTGCTCTGAGTAAGATGGGATACTTTCGTGGAGAATATCCTTCTGACTGCTATTGAAAGAATAGACTATAGAAGAGGCAGAGAACAGGTAGGAGGATATCACAGTGATTCTGTCAAGAGATAACTGTGGTTGGGACCACAGCATAGCAGTGAAAATGCTGCATTTGGATTCCAGAAATATTTTGAAATTAGAGCTCAGATGAAGCTGATCAAATGGATGTGAGGTATGAGAGAAAAGAAGGGTTAAGGAGTACTCCAAACTTTTTCAATGAAAGAAGAACAAATTTGGTAGAGGAAAAGCATGGATTCGGTGTTGGGGAGACTACATTTTGAGTACAAGTAGAAATGTTGAATAAACAGTTGAATATTGAGTTTTGAGTTCATGAGAGAGAGGCTGGCTGGAGTTGCCAAATCTGGTCATCATTAGGATAGAGGTAGTATTTAAAATGTTGTCCCCAGATGAAATCATCCAGAAAATGAGTATAGGGGGGGTGGAAACAATGACAGGAAACCAAGCAATGGGACCACTGGGGAATGGGCAGGTCAGAGAAATAGAAAGAATGTACAATGGAAACTAAGAAGGAGCAAGTGGTGAAGTAGGAAGAGAAGGCTCTCCCCCAAAGAAGGCATTTTAAGAAGGAAGGACTATCCAGCTACGTCAAATGTTATGGACTGATCTAATTTGATGAGGACTGACAACCAGCCATCTGTCTAAGTAACACAAAGGTCATTGGAAATCTTGATGAGAGCAATTTGGGTAAGTCAGTGGGGATAGAGGCTTAACTAGAGTGAGTTCATTAGAGAAAGTGGGTGGAAATTGACTAGCTTGCCTACATATTAAAATATATTACAAAACTTCAAGAATTAAGACAGATTTTATTGGAACATGAATAGAAAGATTCACCGATGTAACAGAACAGAATTCCCAGAAATAGATTCAAATATATATATATATATATATATATATATATATATGAATTTAATATATGATAAAGGTAACATTTCAAGAATAAATGGTGTTGAAATAAAATATATACCATCTGGAAAAAGATAAAGTTGGATCTAACTTTACCCTTTCAAGATTTCCAATGAAATGCTTTGATGAAGGGAGAAAAAAGTTCTGAAAGAAATCATAAGTGAAATCCTTTACAAATGGAGTGGAGAAAACTTTCCCAACTATGACTCAAATTCCAGAAGCCACACAAAAGATTAATAAATTACTCTAAACAGAAATTTAGCAAGTCAGTATTTCACAAGATGAATTATAAACTAGAAAAACTATTTGCAATATATATCACAGAAACACTAATCCTGTAATATGATTTGGAACAAAAATGACAATAACAACAACAACAAAAAAAAAACAGCAAAAGATAAAAACAGAGAATTCACAGAAGCAGAGATATTAATAGCCTTTCAACATAGGATAAGATACAAATGCAGGAAAAGGAAAATATAAATTAAAACTGAACTGAAGTATTATTTATCACCTATCAGCAACTGAAAAATTTACCAATATTCTCTGTTGCTAAGGCTGAAGGGATAACAATCATGGCCATGCTTTGCTGGTGAAAGGGTACATGGCAAATATCCAGTGAGGGTAACCCAGGAATAGGGATCAAAATTGCAAATGCTTTGTATGAGTTTCCTAGGACTTCAGTAACAAAGAGACACACACAGAGTAGCTTAAAATAGACTTTTTCACAGTTCTGGAAACTAGAAGTCTGAAATCAGGTGTCGGCAAGGCCATGGGGAAGAAGCCTTCCTTTCCTCTTTAATTTCAAGTAGTTTCTGGCAATCATTGGCATTCCTTGGTTTATAGATGCGTTACTTTAAACTCTTGTCTCCATCTTCACAGTTTTTCTTTCCTGTGTCTCTCAGTCCAAACTCCCTCTTCTTATAAGGACAATAGTTGTTGGATTAGTTTGGACTCTCATTTTAACTTCACCTCAATTTAACTTGAAATGACCTCATTTTAACTTGGTTATGTTTGCAAAGACTGTACTTCCAGATAAGGTCACATTCACGGATTTCAAATGTTAGGACTTGACTTGAATGTATTTTTCTAGGCGACACAATTTGACCCAAAACATACACTTTCCTTTTGGACCTAACAACGTATTGGGGGAGGCATTTACCTTATATATTCATATCTCTTTAAAATTACATGTGTGTAAAGTTATTGCACCACTGTTTGTGACAAAAGATTGAGAATAGCCCAAGTGACTACCAATAAGGCCCAGTTCAACAAACCATGTCTGTAGAATGAGATATCTGTATAACTGAAAACGTGACTGAAGAAACTCTATGCATTAACATGTACTGAACAGTAGTTAGTATCAAAACCAGTTTGCTTTGTATGATACATTTTGGGTAATAAAATAAGAATATATATTTATTTTGGCTCATATTTGCATAAAGAATCATTAGAAAGATACATAAGAAATTTAACAGAAAAGTTTACCTGTTGGAAGGACCGAAGGAATGAGAATAGGACAGAGATGGAAGTGAGACATCTCACTGCAAACTTTTTAATTGTTTTGATTTTTAAGCCATGTATACATATGACTTGTTCAAAATATGTTGTAAGACTTCCACAGAAACAATTAGAGAATGAGAAGAGAGGACTGAGGGAACATGAACATATGCACCCTTTCTGCAAGTTTGATGCTGGTGCATTTTCTGCTACCAGAAAAAGTTCATGTAAAGTTTCCAAACCAGAAGCAGGATTCATGACTTTTCCCCCAAATGATCCTTAAAGAGCTTCTTGACTGAAAAGTAGAAGAGTTGCCATTCAGTTGGCCATATCCCCAGGAATGCAACCAAGTTCTAACACCACCACCACCATCTTGATGACAGGAACTGATGCTGACTATAAATTACATGCTGATTTCACAAATGTGAAAAACTATGAATCTTAGAATAGGTTAAATATGGTAGCACAATTTCTAGGCTGCACTAAGATCTCACTTAAAGTTTATGATCATGGACTCAAAGAGGATCTGGCTAACATGGTTATGGGTTTCCTTCCAACCATATTTAATCGACTAAGAGGAGGTGGATAATTGGGTTTACCCAACACTGGAGTCTGACCAGGGAATAAAGGCTAAAGGGAGAGGGGGAAGGGAGCTGCAGGACATGCAGGTAGAGATTATCATGGGGATGAACTCTGAGCTGGGGAAGGAGGGAAGCAAAGGCATGGGACCATGACAGACCTCTCTTGGTAGGTGGCGTATTTGCATTTCTTGCATGTATTTATTTATTCATTTTCCAAACATCTACTGAGTGCCTCCATATGTGCCATGCACCATTGTAAGCACTGGGGATATGATATTAAGCAAGACAGAAAAGTATCCTCATGTCATTACGTTACATTCTGATATGTGAAAAACAGATCGTAGACAACAAAGAAACAAAGACAAATTAAGAAAATAGGAACAAGCCAAATAATGCTCACAGCTATGCAGAGATTTAAAACTGGGTAATGTGATTAATTGGACAACTAATACATGTAGGGTAGTCAAAAAGAGCTTCAGTGATGAAGTGATATTTAAGGTGAAGTCTGAATGGCATGAACGACCCAGTCCTGTAAATTTCAGAGAGAATAAGGTGAAATGGGCATGGGGAAGGCCATTTGCAAAGGTCCTAATATGTCACTCAGTCATGTCCAATTCTCCGTGACCCCATGGACTACACAGTCCACGGAGTTGTCCAGGCGAGAATACTAGAATACTGGAGTGGGTTTCCCTCTCCAGGGGATCTTACCAATGCAGGGATCGAACCCAGGTATCCTGCATTGCAGGCATATTCTTTACCAACTGAGCCACCAGGGAAGCCCTAATATGGGGCTTAATTTGTGATAAATATAGAAAGGAAGCCAGAGTAGCTGGAGCATGATAATTCAAGTGTAGAATGAGATGAGATGGGAGAGGTAATGTAGATCATGTAAACCATGATAAGGGTTTAGATTTTATTCTAAGTATACACCTCATGGTATGATCTGGTTTGTGTTAAGGAATGCTCAATCTGTAAGCTGTAGGATGAATTACAGATCTTCCTTGATAAGGTTATGTCCCTATAAACCCACTGCAATTTGAAAATATTTTAAGTAGAAAATACATTTAATACACTTATTCTATGGACTATCATAGCATAACCTAGCCTACCTTAAACATGATCAGAATACTGACAGTAGCTTTCAGTTAGGCAAAATCATTTAACCCAAACCTGTTTTATAATAAAGTAATAAATAGTTCATTGAACACTTTCATTTTCAAGTTTCATTGAAAGTGAAAAACAGAAAGACTGTCTGGGTACAGAATGGTACACTGGTTGTTTACCGTCATCATCCCATGGCTGCCTGGGAGCTGTGGTTTGCTGCCACTGCCCAGCATCAGGAAAGAATATCCTATTGTATTGCTAGCCTGGGAAAAGATCAAATTCCAAAATTCAAAGTAAGGTTTCTACTGAATGTATATTACTTGTGCATCAGAATAAAGTCCAACGACAGTAAGTCAGGGACCATCTGTATACAACCGGAACAATGGAATAACAGAGCCCAGTCAGAAAGTTATTGCAATTATACAGGTGAAAAATCATGGTAGTTTGGTGAGTGAGAGAAACAGACATTTAAAATAAGCATTCAATATCTTGTACTTTTATAGTGGACAATGCTTTAATCCCTAAAAAGGATCCCATTGAGGTAGGTAAAAAAAAAAAAAAAAAAATCATTCAGAGAGATGAGTGAATACTTGACTCCAGCTTTTGAACACTGTCTCTTATTATATTCACCCCCTTGTAGCTATGGATCCTGGAGGCAACCTTGGGAATATTCATTTATAACAAATGGTTCTATTCTACCAAAAGCTTACTAGAATTGCTAATAGGGAATTCACTTACTTGTGTAGAAGGAAGGAAAGAAAGTGAAGGGGAGAAGGGAGGGATGAAGTAAGGAGATAAAGGACCAAAAGAGAGAAGGAAAGGACATTGAAAAAATGGCAAGATCCCCACGAATGGAACTTTCATGGAAAGGACACAGTGAAGACAGTGTGTAGCTGAGCTTGCATTTGATAATTGGAGACCTGTGTTTTTAACATTCACCATGTCCTTCTCCAAGGCACATTTGAAAAAGGTAGCATTTCTGTTTCTCTGGAAATGATTAAGCACACACTTGTCCTAACTGTGTCTGCCGGCATGTGGTGGTGAGCAAACCTGCCCCGTCCATCCTCTGTAAACAGTGTAGGTACTAATGCTCAGGAAACTCACTGCCCTGCCTTTGGGATCATGGGATTTCTCCATCCACATTAACCTTTAAGATGAAGGATGGCATTTGCCTTTGCACAAGGTGAGTGAAGGAGAAAGAAAACATCCTAAAGATATGAGAGGCTCCAGCAAGCTGACAATGACATAAATAGCAACTGTGTTTTGGTGTGGAATGAGCTTTGTAGTAATGAACTGAGGCACTGTGTGTAGGGAGGAACAGCTTAAATTGAAAACCACAAGTAAGTTCTACAGGATAAAGACACAGATTAGCTCAGTAGATTCCAGTGGAAGTAATGGCAATAGTCTGGGTTGGCGAATATAGCTTTAAACATGTCCCAGCAGGACAGGCAACCTAGCAACACGGGTCCCAATATCCAGCTGCATCATTTCAAAGAGCGATCTGGGAGGGAATAGACAGATATTTGAACCTGGGGACTAATCTTTACATAATTTAAATGTGCTGTGGACAGCCACACCTGTGCAATTGGCAATTTCTGTTCACAGCTCCATTTTTAGTAATCAAATTTAACTCTAACCTCAGCAAGATGTGGTTGGTATACAGCAATTTTATTTCCCATGCCTGTAGCACGGCTTTGAAAAATTCTTGCACTTTGGCCTCGGTTGCTCAGAAGTTACAGAAAGAGTAACCTTTATAAAAAAAAAAGATTAAATTGGAGAAAGAACTGTCCTCAGACTCAAATGTATCTCATTTATACATAGAATTTTAGAAAAGTTCATGAGAATGGATCATGGCAGCTCATCACTGACATTTTCTAGAGAGGGTGTGTTTTGATGACATAAAGTAGGACTACAAATTATTCATTAAGTAAAATTGTAATCCTGGTAAATTAATTAAATCTCTCTGCATGAAATTTGTTTCAGAAACTTAATGCCGGTTAGGGTGCCCCCCTGAAATGGTAACCAGAGTTGTGATGTTTTACCTAGTGCTTCATCACGTGACTCTCTATGAACTACAGCATTCATTTTAGAGTTGCTGATGCCAAGTAGAAAAACATGAGCTGAGAAATGTTATTGGGATGTGCTGTGATGTGATTAAAGCAGGCGGGACTGAGGGGTATTCTGGAACCAAATTAAAATGGCAGTAGTGGAGGCAGGTCTGTGCTGAAAAAATGAAAGCAGAACATCCTTCCTTTTCAATGCAAGAAGCTGCAGGGGGAAAGGAGGAGAAAGAGCTGTGCCAGCATCTTGCCAACGAGAATGATTTTTCAGTACCAATATCTTCAGCAAACATAAATGCCACCTTCAGCTAATTCATTGCCAACCTGCCTTGATATCATCTTAAGTGATCAAGCTGCTAGATCGGTCTGTGAATGAGAAAGAGCCCTGAGAACAGAATTCTAATCCCTTTAATTCAATTCTGCCATTTGGGGGCTACAATTTAGTAAATCCATGAGTCCCAGCAAAGAATAGAATATAGTGAGAGCACATTTCAAAGCACTGATCATTATATAATTTTTTCTGAATCCTCTGCAAGACTCAGCACATGAATACATAGTATATAACTAGCCCTCCCTGCTAGATGATTGAGCCAAAAACTATGACCTCAAGTTTGGGAAGGCAGATACTACACCCTAAATATACACACTACCACCACTCTATACTAGAGATAAGGTTTGTCTTGTTATATGTCTAGACTTTTTAAAGTAGTAGAGAAAATAGTAATAATGCTCAGTCAATTTATGTGTGTCATTTTATAATTGTCACATTGTTATTAGTGCAAAAAGTTAAGGAAGTATCTTTTTTAAACTGTTAAAAAACTATTATTTGACTCAACAATGATGTTTCTCATGTCCTTGATGAAAGAATAAATTTATGACACATACTTTTGTTGTTTTACTTTCATATTTCTTTTATGCAAAGAAAATTTTGACCAATATCTGTGTTGAAATTGTCTTTGATCATCAGTGCTAACAATAGATTATCTACAGATAAAATAATTTTTTAAAAAATCAACAAAAATATTCTATAAGAATCAATTGGTTTTATGGAATTTGCAATAAAGAGTATTGTTCATGTTACTATTATTTGCAAATATGTGCTATATATCAATAAATTCATAGTAAGCACTCACGTGTGTGTGTGTGTGTGTGTGTGTGTGTGTGTGTGTAGAGTCAACTGTTAGACACTTACCACAAACCACTGAGGACTGAGGAAAAGGCAGACAGGACTAAAAGTAAATCCACAAAAACAAAGAAAATGAAGCCTGAAATGGCCAAACTTCCATATTTAAAATATAGAACAGATGGAGATCTGGGTCACAGAAAATTTAAAAAATTGAAAGAATTAACAGAGGCTGGTCAAAGCAGGTAGAGTTGACAAGTGGCCTCTATTTTTGAGAACATGTACAATTTTTGTTTATACTTTACTCATGGGATCTAGCAACTAAAAGATTAATATTAATATCTAGTAAATAAAGGATTAATATCTAGTAACTAAAGTATTGAATTCCCTGCTGGCTCAGACGGTAAAGCATCTAATTACATATATCAGATACTATACTAAACACATTCCATAGGGCATCCACTGTGCCCATAATAACCCAAGAAGTCAATATGGTCATCCTCATTTGTTCAGATGGAATACAGAGCATCAATATGACATGAGGCAACTTGTTCAAGGATACAGGACACTAAGTCTCTCTCTACTACCCAATCTCTCAAACTCTGTGTTGGTTGTTGTTCCAGAAAAGAAGTACTTACTTCCACTGGAAAAAATATCTCCTTCATTTGAGTCAAATTGTCCAGAATTTTAATCTACCTTTCCAGCCCTTTTCCACCAAAAAGGACTCTTCAACAAGCTGTATTTTTGTCCATTTCACTTAACTTTTAATATATTTATCTTGTTTTCTGTCTGCCTTTTTCAAGTACCATTCTTCTGAATAGCTTGTCTTCACAAATCTCAGTTCTAATTCTACCCAACTTTAGAGTTTGACTTAAATGCAGTCTGATCTGTGGATTCCTTGGTTTTCCTGATTTGGAAAAAAAAAATCCTCTATTCACTTAAAACACTTTATCTGTATCTCTCTTTTAGCACTTAACCACTTTCCACATTGAATTAGGCAGCCTTGCCCAGATAGAATCTAGAACAACTCCACTCTCCTGGTCCTACCATGACAATCTCTCTTAGCATTAAACATTCTTCAGCTTGATTTTTCCCAATGTTACCTCCATTCATTTACCCTGGAAACCAGTTTCCCCAAATACCCATTAACATTACATGACTCCAGTGTTTTAAAAGCACAACAATTTAGTGAATACGGGAATGTATTATCCCTCCTTGACCACGAAGGCAGGGACACAAGACCAGCTTTTATCTTTGTAACATTCAATGTGACTTACCCATTGTTTTGTGGGTAGGAATAGAGAAATATATTGGTTGAATAAATGAAAAAGAATAAATAGTTTTATACTTGAGTAAAAAGGAACTAAGTTCACAGAGTACAAACTCTGGATGACCTTCCATAAAGCTTGCTTTTGGAAATTCTCATTTGTAAGTATCTCACTGGGCAGCATCTCTACCACAAAGTGAGGCCAAAGAACAGTCTAAGCAGCAGTTGACAGAGGACATCTCAAGGCATGCGACTGAGTCTTCCTCAGTTTACTGCACAAGTAATGGGACAAAGCCGTGAAGATTTAGGAAATATATCAATCTGGCCTCCCATTACCCAAAAGCGTCTCCTGCACTGGCGTGCCAGAAGGCCAAAATTTTTATAGAAGTTCTGTGTTCAGGTTTAGGCCCCTTCCCCATGGCTCTTAACTGAAAACTTCCTGGTAGGAGTTTGTCATGAATACCTAATAATTTTATCCTATGGTCCTCTTTTTCCAGGTTGGAAAGAGAGGACTACAGGAGAAAACGTGTGCCTTCCATGGAAAGGCTCCTGGGATCAGGAGATGGGGGAGCATTCAGAAAAGGTCATCAAAGGACCATCTCATTTAATGTCACAAGTTTCCCAAACGCATATGTGATACGTGGGTGTGTATTTGTGTGGATCTATATGCATTATTAATACAAGGGTTTTCTCCTCTTGAAAGCTATTTTTTCAGCTACCAATAACTGTAAAAACATTGAACACTGAAAAATTAGGCTGAAAATTAATAACTATTATTTTCCCCTTACCTTGACCCAGAGGTACTTTGGTTTCTGACTCACATAGGTTTGCAATGCTTTCAGAAACTCTATATACCTTGCCCTGTTAGAGGCTTTTTGGAATAAAGTGATATGAGTGTGTAGTTAACAGGGACTTTTGAAAGTAGCGGCCCAAGGATCATGGCTGAGGATGAAATCTGTGGATACAGTGTACCCAAGTTCTACAGAGTCTAGCAGAATCAATGGAAAGATGTGTCTTCATCACCAGTTACAGGCTGCCTGCCATGTTCCCTGAAAAATGATCAACTCTGTTACTGCCTAACAGCAAATCACTGATGCATGCTTTTCCCCTGCCCACCCACCTGGGGCCCCATCTCTCCTGCCCAGTGTCCACACACAGTCTGCCCGATCATGATTTATGGCTCAGAAAGAAGAGGACTGCTGGATGAGGTGTCTATAAGAGCAGATGGGAACCTAGACAAACCATCAAAGAGAAGAAAGGAGAAGGAGTAAACAGGAAAAGAAAAATAGAACAACTATTAAATAATTTAGGACAGCTGCCCAAAAGGAAAACAGACACTGAATGGGAATAGAGCAAACAAATAGATCAAGGTATACTAGAAAAAGGAAAAAGCAGATTGGAAAGAAGGAGATGAAAGCACTCACCCAAGGGAAAAAAAGCAAAATGGCATTGCTGATTCCTGGCAGGAATATTAATAACTGGATAAAGAATAGAAAAAAATAGCTGATAATCTCCACACCCTCTGAAGAGGCCTTTGGCTTCTGACTCACATAGGTTTGCAATGCTTTCATTGCATTTCACACAGGTTTGCAATATCTTGCCCTGTTAGAGGCTTTTTGGAATAAAGTGATATGAGTGAGGGGTTAACAGGGACTTTTGAAAGTAGTGGCCCAAGGATCATGGCTGAGGATGAAATGAAAAGAAAGGCATTTTAACTTCATTCTAAAATGGAGATGCTACATATTCTGACATGAGCAGTTAGGCCTAACTCAGCTAAACATTTTAATCTGGCCAGAACTGAGGAAGCACGGTTCATCCTATGCTATGGACGTTGTCCCGTTAGGGCAATTTTGTTTTCCAACCATTAGTGAAAATATTCCTTGAGTAACAAATACAAGAGATACAAGAGTCAATGGGAATGCCTGACAAGAATTCCTCACTTGACAATGCTTTCCTCACTTGACAAGAGGAAACCTATCCAGAAAAAATGTCCTGCGACGGACCTGATGAGACATTGGGAGAGTAAACATTTGCTCAGATGTTTATTGAGCACATTGCTATGTGCCAGTCGCCTTTCTCCTCCAAATGAGTGAAGCAGCAATCTGGGGTGGTGCCAGGTAATCTGCTGAGGACACTCTGTTGTTTCACCTTAGCAAATGCTCTGGGGACACAATCTTCTGACCATTTTTCCAGAAACAATCTGAGGGGAGCATTTCTCAACCTTCCCCCACTCCACCACCACTCAGTTATCACTCACTGAGAAGTCTTTCTAGACATTTTTTTTTTTTTTCCTGGCCATACCTGCCCCAATGAAAACGGAATACAACCTTATATCTGTTTTTGCACCATGGCCTTTCAGAGCGCCACAAACCACTTTAATGTATAAATTTCCAAGAACCAATATTCTCCCCCTTAGGGAGTCATTTTGCCCCTATTAAGATATCACCTATGTTCTAGGGATTCAGTGACAGACCCCATAGATTCAACAAATAATCACTGAGCTAGACCCTGGTGGCACCGTGTACAGAAATGAGTAATACACTGTCCTTCTCCAGCACTCAGTGGTGACAGAGGTCATCAAGCATAATATGGGAGGCTATGGGACAGATGAGAGGGCTTCCCTCATAGCTCAGTTGGTAAAGAATCCACCTGTGATGCAGGAGACCCTGGATCGATTCCTGGGTTGGGAAGACCTGCTGGAGAATGGATAGGCTACCCACTCCAGTATTCTTGGGCTTCCCTTGTGGCTCAACTGGTAATGAATCCACCTGCAATGTGGGAGACCTGGGTTTGATCCCTGGGCTGAGAAGATTCCCTGGAGAAGGGAAAGGCTATCCACTCCAGTATTCTGGCCTGGAGATTTCCATGGACTAAGTTCATGGGGTCACAAAGAGTCGGACATGACTGAGTGACTTTCACTTTCACTTTTCATGGGACAGAGTCCAGCAAAGGATACCCTCATTCCATGGAGGAAGATGGTCAGTCCAGAGGGAAGATGAAGGCAGACATCCTAGGGAAGACATGTGTGCTTTTTTATGAAGTTGAAAGAAGTTAACCAGAGAAAGGTGGGTGATTGAACCAATCTTAGGACGATGTGGCTTTTGGACTGGTTCTAGAGTTATGCCTGGAGTTTGGACAACAGCCATTTGATATTTTCCTGAGACAGACTTAAAACAAGGAGTGTTCTTCCTCTTTACAAATATAATTTTTGGCTTATGTGTACAGTGAGTGTACAATCTAAGAAACTTTAAAAAATTTTTTATATGTGGAAGAATGAGGCGGGTGTATGTATGTATGTGTGTGTGTGTGTGTGTGTGTGTGCATGCACATGTGTGTGTCTACCAATTCTGCACATCACTAAATATCTAGCAAGTAACACATGTGTATGAGATTTTAGATTTACTAGTTTATTTTTAGGAGTTACATCAGTGCAGATCCCACACCAACTCCAAGTGTGTTAAGTCCATAGAGTTTCTTATTCTTTGACTCCATCTATCCATTGCAAGGCCACTCAGGAAGCAAAATGCCCTGGATGTGGCATGGCTTCCTTTCTCACTGATTTGCAAAGAAAGGGAGTTTCCAGGATGAGAGGAGTGGCACAATTACAAGTTCACTAGTATAAGGAAGCTCTTATTTTTCTGTCTCAGTCAATCAGGGCTGAGCTGAAAGATTCCATGGACCTCTAGGTCTGATTTTCCTCACAACAAAATGCTCTACTCATGGTTCACATCTCAACAGCATGTAAGGGAACATTAAAAATTTACCCTGCCCTACAAAGTCTCTACTTGGAGAATATATATTTTTTTTGTTTAAAGAACAGTTGTTGGCTGAGAGGGTGCCAGGTGCCCAGCAAGTTACTGTGGACGGTTACAGAATGTAAGATATAAAGATATTAGGAGCCTATTTCCTAGTTGGACACGTGCTTTAAAACATAACATGAGAAAATGCACACAGGTCAGCATTCACCAAAATGTTCAAAGGAATTACCTGAGTAGAATAGAAAGGTCCCTTACCTATGTATGTTTAAGAGCACTGGGGTAAACAAAAATCAACAACCGTTTTGAGTTCTTCATGCAGTATTTAAAATGTGAAAGAGAATCGTTGAGCCATGAATCCCTAAAAGTAGGAGGGCCATATAATGTATTAGCTAACCTGGGATCCTTATTAGAGAAAGAGGAGAAAATGGCCATACGTCAGATTAAAAGACACAAAGCAGAACTATCTCAGGCATCCTTGGCTATATCTCAACATTCAGAAAACGAAGATCATGGCATCTGGTCCCATCACTACATGGGAAATAGATGGAGAAACAGTGGAAACAGTGTCAGACTTTATTTTTCTGGGCTCCAAAATCACTGCAGATGGTGACTGCAGCCATGAAATTAAAAGATGCTTACTCCTTGGAAGGAAAGTTATGACCAACCTAGATAGCATATTCAAAAGCAGAGACATCACTTTGCCAACAAAGGTTCGCCTTGTCAAGGCTATGGTCTTTCCTGTGGTCATGTATGGATGTGAGAGCTGGATTGTGAAGAAGGCTGAGCACCGAAGAATTGATGCTTTTGAACTGTGGTGTTGGAGAAGATTCTTGAGAGTCCCTTGGACTGCAAGGAGATCCAACCAGTCCATTCTGAAGGAGATCAGCCCTGGGAGTTCTTTGGAAGGAATGATGCTAAAGCTCAAACTCCAGTATTTTGGCCACCTCATGTGAAGAGCTGACTCATTGGAGAAGACTTTGATGCTGGGAGGGATTGGGGGCAGGAGGAGAAGGGGACGACAGAGGATGAGATGGCTGGATGGCATCACTGACTTGATGGATGTGAGTCTGAGTGACTTCCGGGAGTTGGTGATGGATAGGGAGGCCTGGCATGCTGCGGTTCATGGGGTCACAAAGAGTTGGACATGACTGAGTGACTGATCTGATCTGATCTGATCTGACCAGATACTAAGAAATACTAGAGCACTAGTTCTTAAAGTGTGGCCATAAGACTAGCAGAGTTAGCATCATCTGGGAACTTGTTATTGATGTGAATTCGTGCCCCAGATCTTCTGAACCAGAAACCCTGGGGATAGAGAATAGCATTCATGCAATCTGTGCTTCACAAAGTTCCCAGGTGATTCTGAAGTACAATGAACCAGGTATGTTATGTGACCTCCTGGAGCCTTGGGTTACCTATTTAAGAAATGGTGCTAATAACCTGCCTTATAGATGACCCATGGCTTACAGCAGGTGTGGGTACATTAAAATGTTTGCTACCTGTATTAGTCTATTGGTCCTTTTGGAGTTACAGATGGCACACTCAAAATATCAAATTAAAAACAGTTCAGTGAAGACATATGAGGGCAAGGGTGACAAACCCCACTTCCAAGGCTGGGCTAATCCTCTATACTGTCCAATACAGGAAAGGTGGAATGCAGGTTGGAGAGATACCCTCTGTACACATTATTCTTATATTATGGGACCTATGACTATTTTAACTCTCTGATTATGTATTCCCTTCATCAGATCCTAAATTCCTTAACGGCAGAGACCATGTCATCCAAATTTATTTTTCTACCCCCAGCACATAGGTGGTCCTCAATTCATGTCTGAATAAAGGATAACATGTTTTGTTTTGTTTTTTTTTTTAAAAAAAAAAAAATACAGTTTCTGAATTGTCTTGACACATCAGAAAAGAGAGAGAAGAGAACTGACAATGAGATAATAACTCTTTTTGCCACATACCAGCCCACAGGATTTGTCACCAGCCTAGAGCAAATTGTTCCAGTTCCTTGCTTAGATTTCTGCATCTTTTAAAACAAAGGCATAATGTATGAGGCTAAAGATGGAGTCCCAGCAGCACATCTTTTCTGGATATTGCTATTTCAAGCTTCCTTCTGCTGGGTGCACAGCTCCACTGCAACGTATGTATGTATCATCAAAAACAAACTTTGTACTGGTTTGGGTCAGTTTGATAATCATTGTCTTTTAGGCAGGTCATGGAAAGATGGGAAAGTACATGGTTTTCTATAATTCACTGAACAAATTATCCCTTAATTTACAGTTGAATACATTGAGGCTCAGAGAAATCATTAGATGGTCCAGAGCAACTTTGCATTTGAGGGTACATTATAATTCAGAAAAGAGTAGGACTCTCCTGGCCTACTTAGGCAGAATGCTTTAACTAAGCCCTCTCATCTTTCCACATTATGCTGCAGAGTCTGAACACAGGTAGAGCTGTGGTCACCAAAGAAATTATCTGCATTCCATCTACTGGTTCTGCCTCATGAAAAACCCATTTATGTTCAGTGTCTAGTTTTGACCCAGTGGGTTCCTCAGAAGCCCCAGATTTTTCTTCAGTATGATATTCCTTTCTTTTTCTGAAATTCCTTTTCTAATCTAACTTTCAACTCCTCTGAGCTGAAATGAGCAATGCTCAGCATATGTTTAGGAAATATTAATATTTAGTGCCAATTCTACAGTTGATCTTAGCCAAAAGGCCAAGAAGCTATTGGGCTTCGCTGATAGCTCAGTTGGTAAAGAATCCGCCCGCAATGCGGGAGACCTGGGTTTGATCCTTGGGTTGGGAAGATCTCCAGGAGAAGAGAAAGGTTACCCACTCCAGTATTCTGGCATAGAGAATTTCATGGGCTGTATAGTCCATGGGGCTACAAAGAGTTGTACTCAACTGAGCGACTTCACTCAGTGCCAATTCTATCTGCTGCTGCTGCTAAGTCACTTCAGTCGTGTCCAACTCTGTGTGACCCCAGAGACATCAGCCATCCCTGGGATTCTCCAGGCAAGAACACTGGAGTGGGTTGCCATTTCCTTCTCCAATGCATGAAAATGAAAAGTGAAAGTGAAGTCGCTCAGTCATGTCCAACTCCTAGCGATCCCATGGACTGCAGCCTACCAGTCTCCTCCGTCCATGGGATTTTCCAGGCAAGAGTACTGGAGTGGGTTGCCATTTGCCAATTCTTTTTAGTCCCTGCTTAAACTCCTATTTAATTCTGTCTGGATGTCTCAACGCTACTGATCATTGTTTTAGTTCTCTGGCTCCCTCTAGATTACTTACTTCCTCCCAATATTTTTAGAGTATTAGCTAAAAACTTCATATACTCTATGGAATCTGCTCCCTAGTTGATTAATCATTCCTTTTTGTCATAAATCACACTCCCAATGGTCTACTGCTACTGCTAAGTTGCTTCAGTTGTGTCCAACTCTGTGCGATCCCGTAGACAGCAGCCCACCAGGCTCCCTTGTCCCTGGGATTCTCCAGGCAAGAACAGTGGAATGGGTTGCCATTTCCTTCTCCAATGCATGAAAGTGAAAAGTGAAAGTGAAGTCGTTCAATCGTGCCCAACTCTTAGCGACACCATGGACTGCAGCCTACCAGGCTCCTCCATCCATGGGATTTTCCAGGCAAGAGTACTGGAGTGGGGTGCCATTGCCTTCTTCACCAATGGTCTACAAGACAATTAATTTTCTACAGTCCCCTCTGTGTCCAGTCACCTTAACCTTCCTGGAAGTATTTACTCAGAGCCTGGCATTGTTTAGGATACCATGTCCAAGCTCTCACATACATTCATCAATGGCACCAGTAATATTAATATTGCTAACTTCAACAGCCATTTTCCTCTGATCTTAATCAGCCTCTTAAGAGCATTTGACACAGTTGACTCCTTTGCCTTCAAAAAACACATTCTGCATTCCTGTGGTTTTCTTCTGGTTTTCTCCAGTCTCACTGTCCTTTGCTAATTTTTTCTCTTCTACCTGATGCTACCTGATGTCTACATGCTGGGGCATTCCAGAGCTCTTCTCCATCTGTATTCTTTTCTCTCCCTGGGTGATAGGTCTTAAATTTAAGATTTTATAGTAGGAAGCATTCAAGTGATGTCAGGTTCCAGATAGATGTGAGTATGGATGTTATTAAGATTAAGAAACCAAGAATCTGGGACTTCCCTGGTAGCTCAGTGGTAAACAATCTGCCTGCCAATGCAGGAGAGATGGGTTCAGTCAGTGATCCGGGAAGACCCCACAAACCGTGGAGAAACTCAGCCTGTGTGCCACAAGTACTGAGCCTGTGCTCTAGCGTCTGGGCATGCCGACTACGAGTCTGCATACTGCAGCTACTGAAGCCCACTCACCCTAGAGCCCATGCTCTGAAATAAGAGAAACCACCACAACAAGAAGCCATGCAGCCAAACTAGAGAATAACCCCTGCTTGTTACAACTAGAGAAAAGCTTGTGCAACAATGAAGATTCAGCACTGTCATAAATAAATAAATAAATAAAATTATTTAAAAAAAGAAACCAAGAATCCAAGGTTTGGGGACAAATGCCACATGAACCTTGAAATCACTGAAAAACATGGTAGACAAGAGGGTAAGAGAGCAGCTGCAAGCCAGGTTCCTGGTCATTTGATCAATTTGAAGGTAACAGTGGAGGATGGATGAGACAGCCTGATAGTAGGAACCAAAAGAGGCCTTGGGATCCGAAAAGTGTCCTTGGGACCTGAAGACTGTAATGATCTCACTTCTTAACTCAAATAACTTGAGTCACTGCTGACTTTTCTCCTCCGGACCACTCACAGTAAGTTGCTGAATATATAACACATTTATGACTCTAATTTTAAAAATATGTCAATAGTTATGGCCTTATACTGTTTTCTTTGACCATATTGTAAGCTCTGGGCCCCAGGAGGGAAAACACTGGTTCAAATACCCTGTGAGTGCTGTTCATTCATACAACTTCACAGAAATAATAGACTAGCATCTGACACAGGCCTGGATAAGAAGGCCTCAATAAATGGAAACACAGCTTGTGGGGGCAGTGTCATCTTTTCCCTCAGGGCTGTCTAAGTTTTGGAGCCTATGAAGTCCATGGTACCTTTTTTCCCATAAGTGACAATCATCCCACCTAGGCAGACCTAGCGCAGCCATCGATTCAGGCTCATGGAGAGAGGCTGAGGGCTCAAGAATGCTGCCATTTCCCTTTTTCTATGAGTCTGGTCTTGGGTATCTTGTGCATAGAATCATCTGGGCCAGGAAAGACTGCTCAGATGTTTGTCCCTACGCTCAGGAAAGTGGGAAGGGTATTCCAGTATTCTCAGGGGAATCGTTTGCTTAAAGAGGGAAAGACATCATGCTCATTATCCCAAGGCTGGAGAATCCAGGTCTACCACCTTTGACCCAGGACTGTAGTTGATTTTTACAAATTAGATCAATCCAAGAAGTACCTAAAAAGCTTCTCCATCCTTCATCTTCATCTTCTTCTACCATGTTTCCATTTGCCAAATCACATTGGATAATTTCTCTGGAATGACCTCACTCATTAATTTAAAAACATGTACAGCATCTTCATCCCTAATACCTGCCATTCATTGTGCTAGGTAGAGACAACAGAGGTGAATCAAACTTATGAATTCTTTGTTTTTAAGAAGCTCATGATTTAGTGTGTTGAGGGGCAAGGGTTCTGAAGTCAGCAGCCTGAGAAAGAAGTGAGTACTACAGTTGATAAACACATAGGGATTTAGAGGCATGCAAGGGAAGAACCCCACTGCAGCATCAGATCAGATCAGTCGCTCAGTCGTGTCCGACTCTTCGCGACCCCATGAACCGCAGCACGCCAGGCCTCCCTGTCCATCACCAGCTCCCTGAGGTCACTCAGACTCGCATCCATCGAGTCAGTGATGCCATCCAGCCATCTCATCCTCTGTCGTCCCCTTCTCCTCCTGCCCTCAATCCCTCCCAGCATCAGAGTCTTTTCCAATGAGTCAACTCTTCGCATGAGGTGGCCAAAATACTGGAGTTTCAGCTTTAGCATCATTCCTTCTAAAGAAATTCCAGGATTGATCTCCTTCAGAATGGACTGGTTGGATCTCCTTGCAGTCCAAGGGACTCTCAAGAGTCTTCTCCAACACCACAGTTCAAAAGCATCAATTCTTCTGTGCTCAGCCTTCTTCACAGTCCAGCTCTCACATCCATACATGACCACAGGAAAGACCATAGCCTTGACTAGGCGAACCTTTGTTGGCAAAGTAATGTCTCTGCTTTTGAATATGCTATCTAGGTTGGTCATAACTTTCCTTCCAAGGAGTAAGCGTCTTTTAATTTCATGGCTGCAGTCACCATCTGCAGTGATTTTGGAGCCCAGAAAAACAAAGTCTGACACTGTTTCCACTGTTTCCCCATCTATTTCCCATGAAGTGATGGGACCAGATGCCATGATCTTCGTTTTCTGAATGTTGAGCTTTAAGCCAACCTTTTCACTCTCCACTTTCACTTTCATCAAGAGGCTTTTTAGCCCCTCTTCACTTTCTGCCATAAGAGTGGTGTCATCTGCATATCTGAGGTTATTGATATTTCTCCCAGCAATCTTGATTCCAACTTGTGTTTCTTCCAGTCCAGCATTTCTCATGATGTACTCTGCATATAAGTTAAATAAACAGGGTGACAATATACAGCCTTGATGTACTCCTTTTCCTATTTGGAACCAGTCTGTTGTTCCATGACCAGTTCTAACTGTTGCTTCCTGACCTGCATACAGATTTCTCAAGAGGCAGATCAGGTGGTCTGGTATTCCCATCTCTTCCAGAATTTTCCATAGTTTATTGTGATCCACACAGTCAAAGGCTTTGGCATAGTCAATAAAGCAGAAATAGATGTTTTTCTGGAACTCTCTTGCTTTTTCCATGATCCAGCGGATGTTGGCAATTTGATCTCTAGTTCCTCTGCCTTTTCTAAAACCAGCTTGAACATCATGGGAGGCAGTAAAAGCTTCCCACACAACATGAGCCCTGTGCTGAGTGTTGTGAAACTAGTAAGCCATCACTGAGAATCCGGGGTTCCAAGCCGAGCCTGTGCCTAAGATAGAACTGAGTATGGAGCACTGTGAGAATTGCCTCAATATGGCAGATTTTCCCACTCTCGCTTACATGTGGGTGTTATGGACATGAACATTGGAAAACCAATGTGATTGGTATCAACTGAGAATTTTTTCAAGATGGTCACAGGCATAATTTCAGTAAGTGAAATTAAGAATCAAGGCTAGAAAAGGCCACTGAGGAGTAAAAAAAAAAAAAAACAACACTGTGGAAAGGCAATAAAATAAATTCCACTTCCAGACTTACAGTCAAAAGTAATAATGCTATGCTAAGTCACTTCAGTCGTGTCCAACTCTGTGTGACCCCATAGACAGCAGCCCACCAGGCTCCACCGTCCCTGGGATTCTCCAGGCAAGAACACTGGAGTGGGTTGCCATTTCCTTCTCCAATGCATGAAAGTGAAAAGAGAAAGTGAAGTCGCTCAGTCATGTCTGACTCTTAGTGACCCCATTGACTGCAGCCTACCAGGCTCCTCTGTCCGTGGGATTTTCCAGGCAAGAGTACTGGAGTGGGGTGCCATTGCCTTCTCCCAAAAGTAATAAAAGCAATAATTTTAAAAAATACATCTGCACCCCACATTCATAGCAGCATTGTTAACAATAGCCAAGACAGAGAAACAACCATGTATCCATCAATGGACAAATAGGTAAAGGAGTAATGGTGTCTGTGTATATATATATACACATATATATGTATGTTGTATGCATATGTGTGTGTATACACACATGGAGAGACATGCATGATGGAATATAATACAGCCATGCAAAATGGGAGATTTTACCATTTATAACAATGTGGATGAACCTTGAAGACATTATGCTAAGTGGGAGGGGAAATTGGAGGAAGGTGGTCAGAAAGTACAAATTAAAGATAAATAAGTACTAGGGATATAACCTGATGACTACAGCTATCACTGCTGTATGATAGCAATATAGGAAAGTTGTTAAAAAAGGAAACCCTAAGAGTTCTCAGGAAGGGGGGTTACTTTTTTAATAACTTTCACAACCCAGATAATCACAATGGTGTGATCACTCACCCAGAGCCAGACATCCTGGAATGTGAAGTCAAGTGGACGTTAGGAAGCATCACTACCAACAAAGCTAGTAGAGGTGATAGAATTCCAGTTGAGCTATTTCAAATTCTAAAAGATGATGCTGTGAACGTGCTGCACTCAATATGCCAGCAAATTTGGAAAACCCAGCAGTGGCCACAAGACTGGAAAAGGTCAGTTTTCATTCCAATCCCTAAGAGAGGCAATGCCAAACAATGTTCAAACTACTGCACAATTGCACTCATCTCACACTCTAGTAAAGTAATGCTCAAAATTCTCCAAGCCAGTCTTCAGCAATACGTGAACCGGGAACTTTCAGATGTTCAAGCTGGATTTAGAAAAGGCAGAGGAACCAGAGATCAAATTGCCAAGATCTGCTGGATCATCAAAAAAGCAAGAGTTCCAGAAAAACATCTATTTCTGCTTTACTGGCTATGTCAAAGCCTTTGACTGTGTGGATCACAATAAACTGTGGAAAATTCTGAAAGAGATGCGAATACCAGACCACCTGACCTGCCTCTTGAGAAACCTGTATTCAGGTCAGGAAGCAACAGTTAGAACTGGACATGGAACAACAGACTGGTTCTAAATAGAAAAAGGAGTAGTACATCAGGGGTGTATGTTGTCACCCTGCTTATTTAACTTATATGTGGAGTACATCATGAGAAATGCTGGGCTGGATGAAGCACAAGCTGGAATCAAGATTTCTGGGAGAAATATCAATAACCTCAGATATGCAGATGACACCACCCTTATGGCAGAAAGTGAAGAAGAACTAAAGAGCCTCTTGATGAAAGTGAAAGAGGAGAGTGAAAAAGTTAGCCTAAAGCTCAACATTCAGAAATCTAAGATCATAGCATCCAGTCCCATCACTTCATGACAAATAGATTGGGAAACAGTGGCTGACTTTATTTTCTGGGGCTCCATAATCACTGCATATGGTGACTGCAGCCATGAAATTAAAAGATGCTTACTTCTTAGAAGGAAAGTTATGACCAACCTAGACAGCATATTAAAAAACAGAGACATTACTTTGCCAACAAATGTCCATCTAGTCAAGGCTGTGGTTTTTCCAGTAGTCATGTATGGATGTGAGAGTTGGACTGTAAAGAAAACTGAGCATGGAAGAATTGATGCTTTTGAACGGTGGTGTTGGAGAAGACTCTTGAGAGTCTCTTGGACTGCAAGGAGATCCAACCAGTCCATCCTAAAGGAAACCCGTCCTGGGTTTTCATTAGAAGGACTGATGTTGAAGCTGAAACTCCAATACTTTGGCCACCTGATGCGAAGAGCTGACTCATTGGAAAAGACCCTGATGCTGGGAAAGATTGAGGGCAAGAGAAGGGGATGACAGAGGATGAGATGGTTGGATGGCATCACCGATTCAGTAGACATGAGTTTGGGTGAACTCTGGGAGTTGTTGATAGACAGGGAGGCCTGGCATGCTGCGGTTCATGGGGTCACAAAAGTCAGACATGACTGAGTGACTGAACTGAACTGAAGAGCTCTCATCTTAAGGAGAAAATTTCTGTTTTATTCTTTATCTCTTTCTCTTCCTTTTATTGTATCTATATGAGAAGATGAATGTTAGCTGAATCAATTGTGATAATCATATACATATGTGTGTGTGTGTATATAAACCAAACCATCATGCTGTGTGCTTTAAACTTATACAATGAAATATGTCAATGACTTCTCAGTAAAACTGAGGGGAAAAGTCAGTGGAGGAGAATTCTGCAATTTATTAGGACTCACATAAAGCTCTGACAGAGAAAACAAAGACTCCTCACTTCTTTCTATTTCTTCCAGCCAAGTTAGAGACAATGGAGAGTGATTATATTTTCTGGTGATTTTGTCTGTGCATATTTGATAAATTCCTAGAGGTAAAGTCACAGCAACAGCCCATACCAGGCAATAAAAGAGACAGTTCAACAAACACGTGCTGTGTTTGACAAACTCCTTTATTCCAGGCACAGTTCTAGAACTGCTGATACAGAAACAAGACATATCATGAGCTCCCTGAGCAGATGACTCATCTTTTCAGTTCATATGTAGCATCACAGCTGCTATCCCCAGGGAGACTGGCCCAGGACTGCAGGTGGGAAGATATTAACAGCCACTTGAGCCAAGTCTTATAAAGCTAGCTATACTCCCTGGGCACTCTAGGCCCTGAAGTTTCATTATTAAAGAACATAAAATCAAGCTCAGCTTCTAATTGTCTAGGCCCAAGAAAATTAATAGAATTAGTTCTAAAACTCCTTACACTTCTTTAGCTGCCTGTTACACTGTATCCCTTATCACTGAGATCATAGATGCTACTTTCTAAGTCTAAGTGACACAAACACATCTCCTTCCCATTTCTGGCCCCCAACTAGCACATTAGTACATTTTGAATTTATGGCTGCATTTCTGTTAGTTCCCAACAGTATTCATCAGATTAAAGCTGCATCAGAAATTAGATTTTTTTTTCTGCTTTTGCCCCGGAAGAGTGTAATAAAAAAATAACCCAATAAATCCAGTAAATTAACAATAAGATCTCAGACTTTGGGGCATATGTGCAACTCTGCTGTTGGGGAAGAAATGTCAAACTATCAACAGTTGACCCAATCAGATTACACATTCCCATTTACAAGCAGGAAGGATGAAAGATGATTCCTCTCTCTAAATTGAACCAAGTTCACCACAGGAGTGAAAAAGTCTCAGGAATGGAGAATATCATTGTTTTATTTCATAGGCAGCAACCATAATCTTATGTAAAAGAGAACATTTTCAAAGGTCGTTTCTTAATTTTCACTCAGATGTTGGAAACTTGGACAGATGTGGGTTTTGGGCCATTTCCCCTCCTAGACTCATTGATTGTAGTATTGGACTAGAATTGAAAAAAATCACCTTGTCCTGATTTACTGTCCCTTGACTGTAATAAAAGGAATATTAATTCCAAGTTCACAAGAAACACTTATAAAGGGAAAGTACGGATGTTACTCACTGAAAAGTTTATGAGCATACAGGCTGCTAAGATCTACTTTGAAAGGAAAAATGGATTACATGGGGTGGGCTTCCTGTTTGGGGGCTAGAATCCTATAAGTTGTGAGTAATCAACTTTTCTGTCTTCATCACCCATCTTCTCTAAAATATCTCTCTTCCAAGACAGTGGCTCATAACCTCTATCTACAATGACTGCCAGAGACTTAAAAAGCAAAGCCAAATAAGTAAAACACTTTGCCCCCTAAATCTTCCATATCAAAATATACAGCCTCAGATATAGAGCCTCAGATATAGAAGGTGAGTGTGGATGCCCTTGTGCTTTTGTTTGGAATCTCACCCTTGCACTCAGCATTCATACAGCCTGTTCCATGTGCTCCCGGGTGCCAAGCTTCATGTTCAGTGTAAAAGGCATAGTCACTGCTCTGAGGAACTCATCAGCAGATCCCTCCTTGCCTCCGTGAAAAGAAGTTTGCAGATACTCTGTTCTCCACCTGCAATGTATTCCTTTACCTTATTTCCATTTATTCTAAATCTACTGAATATTCATCGGAAGGACTGATGCTGAAGCTGAAACTCCAATACTTTGGCCACCTGATGCAAAGAGCTGACTCATTGGAAAAGACCCTGATGCTGGGAAAGATTGAAGGTGGGAGGAAAAGGGGGAGACAGAGGATAAGATAGTTGGATGGCATCACCGACTCAATGGACTTGAGTTTGAGCAAGCTCCAGAAGATGGGGAAACACAGGGAGGTCTGGCGTGCTGCAGTCCATGGGGTCGCAAAGAGTTGAACATGACTGAGCAACTGAATATTATCATAAAAACTCGATTACAGCTCCATCACTTTTATGAAACATTCCCTGACCTCACAATCATTCTCCACTCTGAACCCATCTAGTCTTTTGACATTTAATGCTTCCTATTTTAATATATGACATAAACAGCAGGATGATGAGTGTGGTTGTGGTGGTGATGATGATGGTCATATGATGGTTGACACTTTATGCATTTGTTTTATTTTCCCAGGCTACAATTGTCTGGAGGGCAAAGACAATTTCATCTACACTTTTTGGAATTCTTCACAAAACTTAGGTAGTACTGTATGTCTAGTAGGCATTCAATGACTTGTTTTTAAAAGAAGAAAGGAAGAAGAGGGAGGGAGAGTGGAACTGACTAAACACTTGCAAATTCTAATCTAGCCAATCAAATCCTCATTCATATTAATAGCTCTCACAAAAGGCTACACATCTAATGCAAACCATGATGCATTACAGGGAAGTAAGGGAAAATTTTATAACAACAATGAATTTGCTTTGTAAAACAGAAATGCGGGTTTAATGACCTTATGTGCTGATACAACATTTTATGATTTATGTTTAGAGCAGTGTATGGGGGTGAGGGGTGGGGAGAGAGACAGAGAGAGGGAAAGATACATAAGAATAAGCAGGCATACTGAAAATACAGTCCCCAAATCCTGGTTCTAAGGTGTTTGGTCATTTCCAGTCTGTCCGTGTTTTTATTTATAGAATCAAAATTTTTTTCCTCACTCTTCCATTCCTATACATCTTCCTCTCCCAACACCTACTAACTTTTAACTAAATAGACAAGACTTCTGTGAATGACTGGCAGTGGGAAATGTTAAATGTCAGCAAATTGGCCCTAGTTGGTACAAGTGCAACCAACTTATAGTTGGTATAAGATGGGAATTAGGCTGAGGATTCCAACTCAGCTGGGGAGGAAGGAGCTTGGAAGTTAGAGAGACAAATGTCTGTCAAAGTAAATGTTAGGGAAGACAATTTTAAACTCCTTCCAATTGGTTTCCCCAGAGCAAGGAACAAGATTAACAAGAATGAATTGGCAATTCTTTTGTTCTTTGGGAAATCTGATCAATATACAAAGCTGATCAACCTAGACAGCATATCAAAAAGCAGAGAGATTGCTGACAAAGCTCAGTCTAGTCAAAGCTATGTTTTTGACAGTAGTCATGTATGGATGTGAGAGGTGGACTATAAAGAAAGCTGAGCACTGAAGAATTGATGCTTTTGAACTGTGATGTTGGAGAAGACTCTTAAGAGTCCCTTGGACTGCAAGGAGATCCAACCTGTCCATCCTAGAGGAAATCAGTCCTAAATATTTATTGGAAGGACTGATACTGAAGCTGAAACTCCAATACTTTGGCCACCTGATGCGAAGAACTGACTCACTGGAAAGACTCTGATGCTGGGAAAGATTGAAGGCAGGAAGAGAAGGAGATGACAAAGAAGATGGTTGGATGGAATCACCAACTTAATGGACATGAGGTTGATCAAGCTCCAGGAGTTGGTGATGGACAGGGATGCCTAGCATGTGGCATTCCATGTGGTCACGAGTCAGACATGATTGAGTGACTGAACTGACTGATGCATAGCTTGGAAAATCATTTCCCTGGTTCATCTTCAATTCAGCTCAGTTCAGTTGCTCAGTTGTGTCCGACTCTTTGTGACCCCATAAACTTCAGCATGCCAGGCTTCCCTGTCCATCACCAACTCCTGGAGCTTACTCAAACTCATGTCCATCGGGTCGATGATGCCATCCAACCATCTCATCCTCTGTCATCCCAATCTCCTCCCATCTCCAATCTTTCCCAGCATCAGAGTCTTTTCCAATGTGTCAGTTCTTCCCATCAGGTATCCAAAGTATTGGAGTTTCAGTTTCAGCATCAGTCATTCCAAAGAATATTCAGGACTGATCTCCTTTAGGATGGACTGGTTGGATCTCCTTGCAGTCCAAGGGACTCTCAAGAGTCTTCTCCAACACCACAGTTCAAAAGCATTCATTCTTGGGCACTCAGCTTTCTTTATAGTCCAACTCTCACATCCATACATGACTACTAGAAAATCATAGCTTTGACCAGAGAGAACTTTGTTGGCAAATAATTTCTTTGCTTTTTAATATGCTGTCTAGGTTGGTTAGCTTTTTTCCAAGGAGCAAGCGTCTTTTAATTTCATGGCTGCAATCACCATCTGCAGTGATTTTGGGGCCCCCCCACCCCGCCTCACCAAAGAAAATTATCTCACTGTTTCCATTATATCCCCATCTATTTGCCATGAAGTGATGGGATTGCATACCATGATCTTTGTTTTCCAAATGTTGAGTTTTAAGCCAACTTTTTCACTCTCCCCTTTCACTTTCATCAAGAGGCTCTTTAGCTCTTCTTCACTTTCTGCCATAAGGGTGGTGTCATCTACGTATCTGAGATTATTGATGTATCTCCCAGCAATCTTGATTCCAATTTGTGCTTCATCCAGCCCAGCATTTCATATGACGTACTCTGCATATAAGTTAAACAGGCAGGGTGACATCTTCAGGCTCCAAAATTTTGTGGAAAGAGATGAGAGAACAGGAGTAATGTACCTTTGGCTATAGAAGGACAACAGTTTATACCACTTTATCAAAGGTGTAGGATGGGGAGGTTGTGTACGTGAGGTAGGAGGTGAATAAGAAATAAAGTCAAATGCACATGTGTATGTATGCCTGAGTCCCCTAGCTGTTCACCTGAAACTATCACACCATTGTGATATCACAACAATTAACACTGTTAATTCACTATGCCCCAATACAAAATAAAAAGTTAAAATAAAAATTAAGTCAAATGGAAACTTACGAGAAAGTTTCAAAGACGTAAATAGCAGAAGATCAGTACTAATAGGTTTACATACACATATGTTCTTTCTTCACTTCCCAAATTTTAGGGAAATTAGTACTTCCAACTTTTAAACAGCTAATTTAAAAGAGTAAAAACATTAAAAAGTGGCCAAAATGTTGTGAAGATTTTGAACTTTGGGACAATTGAAAATAGCAAGATTTAGAATTCTCTGCATAATGGAGTTTCCAGAAAAGATCAAACTTTAACTATTTTTTTTTTTCAGAGCAAGGAAAATCTCGATTAACAAAAAAGTCATTTGTGCTTCTTGGTTTTGTTTTTAAGGCCAGGAGTCTTCGTTCTTGGAGGTAATGCTTTGTAGAGTCCATGTGATCACACAGATGCAATGCAAGCATTAACCATTTTTCTTAAGGGCAACAGGATAAGGTAACTTCTACTGGGTCTGGACTCTAAAATGAAAAGGACCATAGAGATTTTTAGTAACTGGTGGAAAATGGAGGTTGTGTCAGCTTATTCCTGTCATGGGTGAACACCAGGGAACCAAGCAGGGAACTCATCTGCCAATGAACTTTGAAATCTGATTCGTGTATATAGGCTCTTTAGGAATTGCCTCTTTTTGCAATAGTTGGGGTTTCTGGCCACACTTCAGGAGCAGTAGCTCAGGAGAAAGCCATGTCCCTCTCTGGAGGCAAGAACAGAGGTGTTGGTAATGCCCACTAGTCTTGAGATTAGGGTACAGAAAGAGCAGGCAAACCTAAAGGAAGTCAGGCCCAAGGATGCAATCGATGACATGCAATAAGTCAGAGTGGCAGTCAGGAGCCAGAGGCTGGCTGAGACAGAAAGGGGACACCAGGCTGACTTGTGCAGGAAGAACAGGCTCCAAGGAGGAACCATGTGGCAAAAAGACTAGACTTCTTGCACTTACACAGGATGAGAACTCTCTATGATAATTTGGGTATCAATGTAACTGTGTCATTATATTATAGACTCACCATTCAGACTTGTGACACATAAATTACATCTATAATTAGGGTATCAGCCCCAACATAGTGATAGGCTTTACCCAAGTAAGAATATAGTATGCACTGATACACATAAAAGCATGAGAGGAGTATATAAAAGGTGAAAACAGAGACCTTTCCCTGGGTCTCATTGGAATGAGAGTTTTACCAATATTAAGAAAGAGAAGTTAGTACTTGAATGCAATGTATAATAATGTAGTTTGTTATATTATAACAATGCTTAAATTATTTAACCAAGGAGATAATTCACCCCACAGAACAGAATCAGTATGAGAACCCTTGTTTGTTAACTTAATACAGTGGTTATATTAAACTAACAGTTTCCCAAGGTGCCTAGAAAAGCAATACCAAAAAAAGTCTAATCAAAGTCTCTTTCTTATATACATTATATACCCTTAAAGAATGTATATCTTCAAGAACAACACAGATGTGTCATATGGTGTCTTCTTTTTTAAATCATATGCCAGTACCTGGGGGGCTCAACAGCCAAGCGCCCAAATCAAGAGCTCTACAGAGGCACAGACAGACAGCGTAACTCAATTAAACATCTGCCCTTGGCCATCATTGGCTATTTGCCCTTATCACTTTTAATTTTTTTATAGTGACATGGACTTTTAGAAGTAGAGCAAAATTTTTGCCATCTCCTGATTCTGAGAGCTGGATCAGTAAATGAATAAATGCCCTGAAGGCATCCTTAGGAAAGAAACTTAAAGAACACTGTGCAAGTCCACTTCACTGTACAAAATAGTGGAGTAGAAGGATGTGCGCTCATCTTCTCCTGTAAGAGCTCCAAAATTACACCTTGCTGCTGAGCAACCATCGACAGGAGAATGTTGGATCCCACCAAAAAATATACCCCACATCCAGGGGCAAAGGAGAAGCCCCAGCAAGATGGTAGGAGGGGCAAAATCACTTTTAGAATCAAACCCCATACCCACCAGAGATACTCAGAGGGCTCAAACAAAACCTTGTGCACACCAGGAGACCACCCCAGAGACTAAGCCAGACCTGCCTTTGAGTGTTTGAGTGCCTTCTGCAGAGGTACAGGTCAGCAGTGGCCTGCTGAAGGGGCAGGGGCTCTGGGTGCAGCAGTCCTAAGTGTGGCATAAACCCTCTTGGAGGAGGTTGCCATTAACCCCACCATAGAGCCACCAAGCAGATGACCCACAAACTGCAGAACAATTATACCAAACAAATTTTCGCACTGTTAAGAAAGTTCTAGGACCCACAGGAGATTTCCCAACTGGGGGATCTGGCAAAGGGACTGAGAATCCTCAGGGAATTTTACTTTGGAGGCCAGTAGGATTTGATTACTGAACTTACACAGGACTAGGGAAACAGACTTTTGGAGGGCACAGACAAAACCTTGTGCATACCAGCACCCATGAGAAAGGAGCAGTGACCCCACAATAGACTGACCCAGACTTGCCCAGGAGTGTCCAGGAGTCTCTGGTGGAGGCGTCATGAGAAAGGAGCAGTGACCCCACAATAGACGACCCAGACTTGCCCAGGAGTGTCCAGGAGTCTCTGGTGGAGGCGTGGGTCAGTGGTGGCCTGCTGCAGGGTCGGGGGCACTGAGTGCAGCAGTGCGTGCACAGGACCTTTTAAAGGAGGACACCATTATCTTCATTCCTCCACCATAGCTTGGTCTCAGGTCAAACAACAGTAACGCCCATCAACAGAAAACTGGATTAAAGATTTACTGAGGATGCCCCTACTCATCAGAACAGACCCAGTTTCCCCCACAGTCAGTCTCTCTCATCAGGAAGCTTTTGTAAACCTCTTATCCTGATCAGTCAGAGGGCAGACAGACTGAAAACCACAATCACAGAAAACGAATCAAACTGACCACATGGACCACAGCCTTGTCCAACTCAGTGAATCTATGAGCCATGCCATGTAGGGCCACCCAAGACAGATGGGTTATAGTGGAGAGTTCTGGCAAAACATGGTCCATTGCAGAAGGCACTGGCCAACCACTTCAGTATTCTTGCCTTGAGAATTCCATAAACAGTATGAAACGGCAAAAAGATAGGACACTGAAAGATGAACTCCCCAGGTCAGTAGGTGCCCAATATGCTACTGGAGATCAGTGGAAAAATAACACCAGAAAGAATGAAGAGATGGAGCCAAAGCAAAAACTACACCCAGTTGTGGATGTGACTGGTAATAAAAGTAAAGTCTGATGCTGTAAAAGCAATATAGCATAGGAACCTGGAATGTTAGGTCCATGAATCAAGGCAAATTGGAAGTGGTCAAACAAGAGATGACAAGAGTGAACATCAACATTTTAAGAATCAGTGAACAAAAGTGGACTGGAATGGGTGAATTTAACAAATATGACCATTATATCTACTACTGTGGGCAAGAATCCCTTAGAAGAAACGGACTAGCAATCATAGTCAATGAAAGAGTCCAAAATGCAGTGCTTCTGCACAATCTCAAAAGCAACAGAATGATCTCCATTCCTTTCCAAGGCAAACCATTCAATATCAAAGTAATCCAAGTCGCCCCAACCAGTAATGCTGAAGAGGCTAAAGTTGAATGGTTCTATGAAAACCTACAGACCTTCTAGAACTAACACCAAAAAAAAAAAAAAGATGTACTTTTCATTATAGGGGACTGGAAGGCAAAAGTAGGAAGTCAAGAGATACCTGGAGTAACAGGCAAATTTGGCTTTAGAGGACAAAATGAAGCAGGGTAAAGGTGAACAGAGTTTTGCCAAGAAAACACACTGGTTTCAGCAAACACCCTCTTCCATCAACACAACAGAAGATTCTACACATGGACATCACCAGATGGTCAATACTGAGATCAGGTTGAATATATTCTTTGCAGCCAAAGATGGAGAAGTTCTATACAGTCAGCAAAAACAAGACTGGCAGCTGACTGTGGCTCAGATCATGAACTCCTTATTGCCAAATTCAGACTTAAATTGAAGAAAGAAGGGAAAACCACTAGACCATTCAGTTTAGTTTAGTTCAGTTCAGTGGCTCAGTCATGTCCAACTCTTTGCGACCCTATTAATTGCAGCACGCCAGGCCTCCCTGTCCATCACCAACTACCAGAGTTCACCCAGACTCACATCCATTGAGTCAGTGATGCCATCCAGCCATCTCATCCTCTGTCGTCCCCTTCTCCTCCTGCCCACAACCCCTCCCAGCATCAGAGTCTTTTCCAATGAGTCAACTCTTCGCATGAGGTGGCCAAAGTACTGGTGTCTCAGCTTTAGCATCATTCCTTCCAAAGAAATCCCAGGGCTGATCTCCTTCAGAATGGACTGGTTGGATCTCCTTGCAGTCCAAGGGACTCTCAAGAGTCTTCTCCAACACCACAGTTCAAAAGCATCAAGTCTTCAGCACTCAACTTTCTTCACAGTCCAACTCTCACATCCATACATGACCACAGGAAAAACCATAACCTTGACTAGAGGGACCTTTATTGGCAAAGTTTTTGAATATGCTATCTAGGTTGGACATAACTTTCCTTCCAAGGAGTAAGTGTCTTTTAATTTCATGGCTGCAGTCACCATCTGTACTGATTTTGGAGCCCAGAAAAATAAAGTCTGATACTATTTCCCCATCTATTTCCCATGAAGTGACGGGACCAGATGCCATGATCTTCGTTTTCTGAATGTTGAGCTTTAAGCCAACTTTTTCACTCTCCACTTTCACTTTCATCAAGAGGCTCTTACTTTCTGCCATAAGGGTGGTGTCATCTGCATATCTGAGGTTACTGATGACCTAAATCAAATCTCTTATGATTAGACAATGGAAGTGACAAATAGATTAAAGGGATTACATCTGATAGACAGAGTCCTGAAGAACTATGGGTAGATGTTTGCAACACTGTACAGGAGGCAGTGACTAAGACCATCCCCAAGAAAAGGAAATTAAAATAGGCAAAATGGTTGTCTGAGGAGGCCTTACACGTAGCTGAGAAAAGAAGAGAAGCTAAAGGCAAAGGAGAAAAGGAAAGATAGACTCAATTGAAAGCAGAGTTCCAAAGAACAGCAAGGAGAGATAAGAAAGGCTTCCTCAGTGATCAATGCAAAAATAAAGGAAAACAATAGAATGGGAAAGACCAGAGATCTCTTCAAGAAAATTAGTGGTAACAAGGGAATATTTCACGCAAAGATGGGAACAGTAAAGGACAGAAATTATATGGACCTAACAGAAGTAGAAGATATTAAGAAGAGGTGGCAAGAATACACTAAAGAGCTATACAAAAAATATCTTCATGACCAGGATAACCATGATGGTGTGATCACCAACCTAGAGAGAGACAATCTGGAATGTGAAGTCAACTGGGCATTAGGAAGCATCACTACCAACAAAGCTAGTGGAGGTGATGGAATTCCAGTTGAGCTCTTTCAAATCCTGAAAGATGATGCTGTGAAAGTGCTGCACTCAATATGCCAGCAAATTTGGAAAACTCAGCAGTGGCCACAGGACTGGGAAAAGTCAGTTTTCAGTCCAATCCCAAAGGAAGGCAATGCCGAAGAATGCTCATACTACCACACAATTGCACTCATCTCACACACTAGCAAAATCATGTTCAAAATCCTCCAAGCCAGGCTTCAACAGTACATGAACCATGAACTTCCAGATGTTCAAGCTGGATTTAGAGAAGACAGAAGAACCAGAGATCAAATTGCCAACATCCATTGGATCATTGAAAAAGCAAGAGAGTTCCAGAAAAACATCTATTTCTACTTTATTGACTATGCCAAAGCATTTGACACTGTGGATCACAACAAACTGTGGAAAATTCTGAAAGATATGTGAATACCAGACCACCTGACCTGCCTTCTGAGATATCTGTATGTTAAGAAGCAATAGTTAGAACTGGACATGGAATAACAGACTGGTTCCAAATAGGGAAAGGAGTACGTCAAGGTTGTTTACTGTTACCATGCTTATTTAAGTTATATGTAGAGTACATCATGTGAAATGCTGGGCTGGATGAAGCACAAGCTGGAATCAAGATTGCTGGGAGAAATATCACTAACCTCAGATATGCAGATGACACAACCCTTATGGCAGAAAGCAAAGAAGAACTAAAAAACCCCTTGATGAAAGTGAAAGAGGAGGCTGAAAAAGTTGGCTTAAAACTTAACATTCAGAAAACTAAGATCATGGTATCCAGTCACATCACTTCATGGCAAAAAGATGGGGAAACAATGGAAACAGTGAGATACTTTTTGAGGGGGCTCCCAAAATCACTGCAGATGGTGATTGCCGCCATGAAATTAAGATGCTTGCTCCTTGGAAGAAAAGCTATGACCAACCTAGGCAGCATCTTAAAAAGCAGAGACATTACTTTTGCCAACAAAGATCTGTCTGGTCAAAGCTATGATTTTTCCAGTAGTCACGTATGGATTTGAGAGTTGGACTATAAAGAAAGCTGAGTGCCAAAGAATTGATGTTTTTGAACTGTGGTGTTGGAGAAGACTCTTGAGAGTCCCTTGGACTGCAAGGAGATCCAACCGGTCCATTCTAAAGGAAATCAGTCCTGAATATTCATTGGAAGGACTGATCTGATGCTGAAGCTGAAACTCCAATACTTTGGCCACCTGATGGGAAGAACTGACTCATTGGAAAAGACCCTGATGCTGGGAAAGATTTAAGGTGAGAGGAGAAGGGGAGGTCGACAGATGAGGAGATGGTTGGATGGCATCACCAATGCGATGGGCATGAGTTTGAGTAAGCTCTGGGAGTTGGTGATGGACAGGGCGGCCTGTCGTGCTGCAGTCCATGGGGTCGCAAAGAGTTGGACACAACTGGGTGACTGAATTGAACTGTGCAAGTCCAGAGACCTAACGCAGGCCCAGTTTTCTCTGGCCAAGGGAAACATAATGTGGGATTTGTAGTCAAAGTCAAGTCCTGGCCCTGCTGCTTCACATACATGTATGACCTTGCACAAGCAGTCAACCTCTCTGAGTCTCAGCTTCTCCAAATTTAAAATGAAAATATTTATGATAACCAGCACATAAACTTGTTCTGCAAATTAAGTGCAAGAGCATACATAAAAAGTATTTTTATAAACTATATTTACTGCTCACAATGAATTATAATTTTAAAGGGGCTTAATTTGGAAAGTCAAAAATAGACACTAGACTATACCATTGTGCTTTAACTGGTGTAGTTGAGATAGGAGTAGGGAAAGATTCTACTTAAGAAAGGAGAGAGCGTGGCATGTGAAAAAACGAGAGTCTGAAAAACATATCTGTGCCCCACCCTCCGCACCTGTGCTAAGGATGATGCCCAGGGTTTTCCAGCCCAGTCCAAAGCAGCCCTCAATGTACGAGGCAAGTCACAGCACTTCCGGATTTAACCTGGACCATATCTTGTGGCCTATCAAGGGTTAGAAACATTGGGTAGGTGAAGCATTAAGCTCTTGGGAAACCTATTCAACCAAATGTAAATTTTAAAAGGCAAAAAAAAAAAAAAAAAAAAAAAACTAACAGTCCTCTATAAAAACTCTTTATAGGTAACACAGGGCATATGCTGTGGAGGTGAGACATTTTATTTTGCTGTACTGTCTGTAAAGCAATTTCTTCTCTTAGGAAAAGATGTTTCTATTGGACTCTGAGCTATTTGTCATTCTGGGCCCCAAACAAAATATTTTTCATGAGAACATCAGAAATGCCATGCTGAATCAAATCGACAGTCCTTCCAGTCCTGTGTCTTGCGTTCGAAAGAGACACCAAGAGAGGGTTCACAAGAGGACACAGACACTCTATTTTAGTGGCTTCAGAAACATTTTTGACTGTGGGTCCCAGTTAGAAATAGAGTTTACATGGTAATCCAGTACTCATACATACCCATGCAAAAACACTCACTTGTACATACTTATATATATACCTTCTAGGTTACATGTAACAGTGAATACTTTGTATTCCATCTGATTCCTTTTTTTTTTTAATGTTGAACCACTGGTCCTGACCTACTAAATAGATTTCATGATTCACTAATAGGATGACAACTTACAACTTGAAAAACCTCGCTTTCTATATTGTCAGCCACAAAGGCTAGGTATATAGCTCTAACACTTCTGCTTCTTGTACCTGCTGCTGCTGCTGCTAAGTCACTTTAGTCATGTCCGACTCTGTGTGACCCTATGGACGGCAGCCCACTAGGCTCCCCATCCCTGGGATGCTCCAGGCAAGAACACTGGAGTGGGTTGCCATTTCCTTTTCCAAGGCATGAAAGTGAAAAGTGAAAGTGAAGTCGCTTAGTTGTGTCCAACTCTTAGCAACCTTATGGACTGCAGCCTACCAGGCTCCTCCATCCATGGGATTTTCCAGGCAAGAGTACTGGAGTGGGATGTGAGGATCAACTACCCATAAATTTACCTAAAGCCACCTTTTGGGGGAAATGAGTTCTATAAGGCAAATACTCACAGTCTAAGTAGAACTTTCTCTCACTTGTGATTCTGTAGTATGCTTGATAAGATAAATGTGATTGAAAGATCTAAATGAAGAATACCAGGCCTGGGTTCCCTTCTCTTCCCCAAAGATTTCATCTCTATGACAGAGATGGAAAAAAAAGCAGCTTACACTGGATTAAACCTTATCACATTGAGAGGCATTGAACACTTCTAAAGAGTTAATTGATTTTCATGACATGGTCCCTTGGGCACTGATTTGTCAAACATGTATTAATTACATCACAGATTATAGCTCCCAAAGATGGCGGCAAAATCATGCTCCATCTCACATGCTGTCATTCAATGTAATCTTGTCACATACCATTACGAGGTGGTGTCATTTCTCCACTCCAACAAATCTGGTTGGATTCTTTCTGCTTTGATCAACAGAGTTTGCAGAAACTGATTCATGCCAGTTCCAGGGATGGCTCTTACCTAGCCTGGCAGTATCCCCATCCTGCCTCTGGGAGACAGCCACCAGGTAAGAAATGTAACTATTCAGACACCATCCTGTAAGAAGTCCAGGCCAGGTAAGAGGCTCTGTCACATGGAGAGACAGAGAAAGAAACCAAGAAGCACCAAAGTATCCGTGTATAAAACTGCCATCATGAAGGTACTCCTCCAACTGTACGGACCAACCAGTCAAATTCTTCTTGCATTTCTGATTCATAAAATTTTAAGCATTAACTGTTTAAATCCTCTAGGTTTTAAGGTAGCTTATAATACCAAAAGAGATAATCAAAATAATTACCCCTATCATGTAAATCTGAAATTCTGCCATGGACTAACAAAAAAGATTTGACTTTGTGATTTTCTATTGATTTTAAATTTTTGTTTATTTTGCAGTAACAGAATCAACATGCATAGTATAATTATGTAAATTAAAATATGAATCATACATTTAGAAACTATATGATTTTTTGGTGTAGTTGTTCCTTTTTACCAATATCTTACTAATAACTACCCATTATTTTCTCATCTCCCTCCTCCCCACCCAGGAGGTACTTAGTATGTGTTCCTGGGCACAGCAGAATACAGGGATCAATGAGAAAACATCCCTGAACTTGCTAGAAAAGAAACAAGTAAAGAGAACATTTTACTACATCAATATCGGGAGAATTGTTCAGGGGGACTTCACAGGTAACTTTTAAGCTGGGTCTTTGAGAATGAGTGGATTAGGAAGAAGACTTGGAGAGAGGATATGATACTGGGATCAAAACAGTGGCATTCCAAGCAGAGAAGGCAGGCATTTCCTAGAATTGCTGTTAACCGATGCATGGCATATAATAGCAGGAAGCAAAGATTTTTCAAGAATAAAAGAAAGAAAAACAGTTAACCAAAATTATAACAACTCAGCATAGGGAAAGTTTGCACAGGGAATGTATATTTCCAACACTAGGATATTAAACTTTACCTCATATCTAAAACTATATTTCTATCACAGCTTATAAAGCAGAAAACATAAATCAGTAGCAGATATAACTTTCTGAGGTGCTTAGAGTTTTTTTTTTTTTTTTTTCCTTCCTTTACCACAGCTTCAAAATTTACACTTCCCTAATGTTCAAGAACAAGTTTCAGCAAAGACAGGGGTCAAGATGTTTGGTGTGTTTTTTTTTTTTTTAATCGAATCTTATTATTACTCCAGTGGAGCATTCAAGGAAAGGAAAAAGCAACTGGGCCAGATTGCCTCTGGCTAAAGACTGTAACATAAATGGACATTATAGCCCAAGGAATTCTACTGCTGGAAACAAACAGGCAGGAAAGAATTGTAACCTCTTCGCATGCAAACCTCATGGGAGTGACCTAGGAAAATGAAATTCTCCTTGCTGATGTATAATTCTTTATTACGATGACCCAGTCTCCAGGGCTCTTTAAAATTCTGAACTCAAGTTCCCTGAATTCTGATTCCCTTCTCATCAAAATTGCTATCCCAATTTTAACTGCACTTTCCTGAGGGCAGAAAACATCAACTCACCATATTTATAGCTGGTGCATAATTACTATATGCAATATTTATCTGGCTATTCATCTGTTTGCGTGTCTTTGGTCTAGCTGGTGAAACTGTCACCAGACAAGGTTCTCAGCATCTTGTGCAAAGATCTGTCATTCACTGGATATTTTATCCATCTGGCTTGTCCCTTGGGTTTCTTGAAAGGATGGCTCCCCTTTATCAGTCCTTCCTGAGAGGTTCCTCTTGTTGCCTAGTGAGGTTTAGGGCCCCATTAGAGCTTTATTTCTATCTAATTATTCTGGATATTGATGAACACTAAGGTCCTGAGTTCCCGTTTCATTGTTCTGTTATCTCACTTCCAGCTTCCCTGGTAGCTCAGCCGTAAAGAATCTGCCTGCCAATACAGGAAGCGCAGGTTCAATCCCTGCATCGGGAAGATCCACCGAAGAAGGAAACAGCAACTCACTCCAGTATTTTTGCCTAGGAAGATCCATGGACGGAGGAGCCTGGTGGGTTATATAGTCCATGGGGTTGCAAAGAGTTGAACACTAAACAACAACAACCTTATTTACAGCCCCTTATCTCATACATAAGAAAGCCTTCTTCAGTGATCAATGCAAAGAAATAGAGGAAAACAACAGAATGGGAAAGACTAAGGATCTATTCAAGAAAATCAGAGATACCAAAGGAATATTTCATGCAAAAATGGGCTCGATAAAGGACAGAAATGGTATGGACCTAACAGAAGCAGAAGATATTAAGAAGAGGTGGCAAGAATACACAGAAGAACTGTACAAAAAAGAGCTTCAAGACCTAGATAATCATGATGATGTGATCACTGACCTAGAGCCAGACATCCTGGAATGTGAAGTCAAGTGGGCCTTAGAAAGCATCACTATGAACAAAGCTAGTGGAGGTGAAGGAATTCCAGTGGAGCTATTCCAAATCCTGAAAGATGATGCTGTGAAAGTGCTGCACTCAATATGCCAGCAAATTTGGAAAACTCAGCAGTGGCCACAAGATTGGAAAAGGTCAGTTTTCATCCCAATCCCAAAGAAAGGCAATGCCAAAGAGTGCTCAAACTACCGCACAATTGCACTCATCTCACACGCTAGTAAAGTAATGCTCAAAATTCTCCAAGTCAGGCTTCAGCAATATGTGAACCATGAACTTCCTGATGTTCAAGCTGGTTTTAGAAAAGGCACAGGAACCAGAGATCAAATTGCCAACATCCGCTGGATCACAGAAAAAGCAAGAGAGTTCCAGAAAAACATCTATTTCTGCTTTATTGACTATGCCAAAGCCTTTGACTGTGTAGATCACAATAAACTGTGGAAAATTCTGAGAGAGATGGGAATACCAGATCACCTGATCTGCCTCTTGAGAAATCTGTATGCAGGTCAGGAAGCAACAGTTAGAACTGGTCATGGAACAACAGACTGGTTCCAAATAGGTAAAGGAGTACGTCAAGGCTGTATATTGTCACCATGTTTATTTAACTTATATGCAGAGTACATCATGAGAAATGCTGGACTGGAAGAAAAACAAGTTGGAATCAAGATTGCTGGGAGAAATCTCAATAACCTCAGATATGCAGATGACACCACCCTTATGGCAGAAAGTGAAGAGGAACTCAAAAGCCTCTTGATGAAAGTGAAAGTGGAGAGTGAAAAGGTTGGCTTAAAGCTCAACATTCAGAAAACGAAGATCATGGCATCTGGTCCCATCACTACATGGGAAATAGATGGGGAAACAGTGGAAACAGTGTCAGACTTTATTTTTCTGGGCTCCAAAATCACTGCAGATGGTGACTGCAGCCATGAAATTAAAAGACGCTTACTCCTTGGAAGGAAAGTTATGACCAACCTAGATAGCATATTCAAAAGCAGAGACATCACTTTGCCAACAAAGGTTCGTCTAGTCAAGGCTATGGTCTTTCCTGTGGTCATGTATGGATGTGAGAGCTGGACTGTGAAGAAGGCTGAGCACCGAAGAATTGATGCTTTTGAACTGTGGTGTTGGAGAAGACTCTTGAGAGTCCCTTAGACTGCAAGGAGATCCAACCAGTCCATTCTGAAGGAGATCAGCCCTGGGATTTCTTTGGAAGGAATGATGCTAAAGCTGAAACTCCAGTATTTTGGCCACCTCATGCGAAGAGTTGACTCATTGGAGAAGACTCTGATGCTGGGAGGGATTGGGGGCAGGAGGAGAAGGGGACGACAGAGGATGAGATGGCTGGATGGCATCACTGACTCAATGGATGTGAGACTGAGTGACCTCCGGGAGTTGGTGATGGACAGGGAGGCCTGGCGTGCTGCGGTTCATGGGGTCACAGAGTCAGACACGACTGAGCGACTGATCTGATCTGATCTGATCTCATACACTCACAGTGTAACTTCAGGCTACTGGAATCAATAAATAGAATGGATATTTTAATGTCATTTAAAACACTTTATCCTATAGTGTAAGTTTGGCATTGTAAACTGTAGGAATGCCATCTCCACACTTTTTGGAGATTCTAATCTGCGTATATAGAGAGAAGAGTCAGAGCAAGAATTCCCTAGATTCCACTCCCTTCCATGCTGAATTAGAACATCTAGGTGGTAAAAAGTCTTAGAGATCCAGTATGGTCATCAGCCTTACTATATCCCCAGTTTTCCACCTCTTGGTGATAAGAAGTAATATCTCAACTGAGCCTTAGAGCAAGTGTTTGGCTCAGGACAAAGGAGCAGGGTGATTGCAAAAGCTAACCTCGTTAGTTCACTCATTACCATACTGTAAATGTACACTAATTTCAACTTCTTTACGTTCCGAAGCATTGGACCAGGGGATATTTTGGCATCTAGACTGATACTTATCTAGCATTAACCCACAGCAAGAAGAGTGGCTGCATTCTCGGAGGCTGTTTAGCCTTGTCCAAAGCATGACTTTCCATCTACCACTGTATCAGCTTTAATTTGTAGTTCCCCCCAGAGAAGACCTATGGGATTGGGGAAATAAACTTACTTTGACATTCAAGCTTTCCTTCATCTGTCATAAATTTTCTAGGGAAGAAATTTCAGCCCTCATTTTTTAATTCACTGTGCTGTAGCAGAATGCTGGGAAATAGCAGATGAATAATCATTTATTTTTCATTAGTCAGTCTTACAATATTGACCATTATAACTTAATGATTTATTGTTTTCCTTCATCATAGTCTTAAATTTTCTCAATCTCTAAATCTCTTTATGTATCTCCATTCCTAACTTTTATTTCACCCTTATTTCTTTTCCTCTTTTATTTCTTATGGGACTCAGACGTTTTTATATTCTCCCGCCTCATTTAGACCTGAGCAACAGGGAATGGTCTCTAAGCATCGTGGTTAACGAGGGGCAGAGGCTGGAAATGAAGCTGGAGGTGCAAACATCTGAATGGAGGAAACCCTCTTTTTGAGCCAGCCAGTCCTTTGGGGCTCAGTCCTTCTGCTTTTATCTTAGATATTACAGAGCTGGTTCCCTGCAAGGCAAAAAATTGCCTCCTCCTCTAGGCATCTGTCTGTTGCAGTTCTCAGCAACAACCTCTTCCCTGCTTTGTCTACCTGCTTCGCCACCAGTGAAAAGGACAAAAATCCCAAGCTCCTTCTTCCTTATTGTTTGCAGTCATTTTCAGAATCCTCATTTGCCCCACGTTCCCTGAGAAGAGTAAATGCTAAAAGCTGCATGTGGGCCAGACCCCACCTAAAGATCCATCTGTTCCTTTAAGAAAGTCCCATTCTCCTTCAATTGGGCATGACTTCCATGATAATATCCAAAGAGATGGGGATTGGAGAGCCTTCTCCTCCCTCCTACCACTCACATCCAGGAAAGAAAACAGAGTCTTGTGTTCTTTAAATTATTATCATAAACTTGATTTGCTCAGTAGTTAAGTAGAGAGGTAGAAGATGGGCAGTCCAGAACACTCTTGCTATTTATTACCCATATCAGAGTTTATTACTATTGTCTCTTCTCAAATCCACAAATAACAGGTAAACTGTCAATGGTGTCCATGGAAACAAATTGGCAAAATGGACAATGCTCTTAGGGAAAAAAAAAAAAAATTGAGAAAGAGAAATCACAAAGAACAAAATAGACCCTGTGAGAAAGTAAAAACACTTTCCTTTTTAAAATCACACATGTGTCTCTGTCATTACACTTATGATTTCAAAAGATAAAAATCAGAACCAATTTTCCCTCCAGCATGCACTTGACTCTTTCTTCCAGGAAGCTGGGCAAGGCTGGACAAGAGGGCAGAACCTGCAGGCAAATGCAGAGGATCAGGACTTTTTGTTCTGGGTTCTCCCTCTTTCCATCTTCTCTGCCCTTTGCCCCTCTTTATGGGTTCTCTCTTACTCCCACTCTGGCTTCCAGTGTTCACCTTCTCCCCAGAGAGAAGCTTTCTGATTACCTACTTTTAAGCAAAGCTTAAATGACTAGCCATCAGTCAAGGATGTGAGAAGGGATGCCCTTCACAAAGAAGGAGACTCAACTCTTTGAGCTCGAGGTTTCTTTCTGGCAACCTCTGACTCTGTTAGCAACTGTACTAAGGTGTTAAGGATTTAATGCACCATCTCTCCTGATATTCTTGTAATTTTAGAAATCTTTAGGGTCCAATATTTAAAAAAAAATCATCCCACAGCACTATGCCATGAGTGTCTTATGTCCAAATGTTTGCTAAGCCCAAAGCAGACACCAAAAATAGAACCCTGCTATAAAACCATTTGGGGAGAAAGGAGGGAAATCCATTCATGTATCCCTTCCAATACGTCTTTATTGAGCTTCTTCATGTCATGCAAGGTCAAGTTGGTGGGTGTTGGAAGAGTAGAAGGATGTATAAAACAAATATAAATAAGAGCTATTCTCATCATAGTTGAAAAACATATATAATTGTAGTAATAATAGCTACAATGTATCGAGCATTTTTCACATGCCGGATGCTGCTCTAAGTGTTTTGCAGCATAAACTCACTTCATACCCACAACAACCTGTGCCTCTTCTCAGATCCACTTAAGCAAGCTGTAAATTTTCAGTGGTTTCTATGGGAACAAATTGACAAAATGGACAGCACACTCAAAACAATAAAGAAAGAGAGAGAATGCAAAAGGACAAAAAAAAAAAGTCAAAAATAAAAAGTTTCCTTTCTAGAATCACACACAATTCATAGTTGAAACCGTCAAGAAACCAGGAGCAACTTTCCCTCTAACATGTATATTCACCTCTTCTCCAGGGAAAGCGAACAAGGCAGGTTGGGGGAAAAGGACAGACCAGCAGGCGAGCCCGCAAAGTCTGGAATTTTCATCTTGAATATGCCTTGCATCTACATTCTCTGTACTTTCCCTTTTTTTTTTTTTTTTTTTGAGTTATAATAATTCACTTTCAAGTTCAACAGGTAGGCTTCATTAGTCTCATTTTAGGAAGAAACTGGGACACCTAGGGATTAAGAAACGGGCTCCAGGTGACACAGCTGGTAAACGGCAGCGCTATGGTTTGACGCAGGGAACCTGGCACTGAATCCATACTGGTAACCACCATGGTAACTGCTTTCCTAAAAAAAACACAAGCACCCATAGAGGCGCTTATAAAGTGCCCCAGCGGCATAAAGGCGAGAGCAAGAACTGGACTTTTTGTTTTGGGAGCCCCTTCTTTCTGTCTTCTCTGGAAAGGGTGTGGGAGATGAAGTAGCTGTTAAACAGTCTTGGAGACATACAGAAGTTTACCAGGAAGCAAGAGCATTTCACAGAATATCAACAAGTGTGTACATCACAAAATAACATGACATGTTAGGCAATGATGGGTATGTTGACATGAGGGCATCTTCAAACACGCATGTTTGGAGGCAGGGATACTGTGACAAGTGATAATGCTGGGACATTCAGTAGTGATAAACTTATAAAAGAATTTTTACTATGTTTTCCCTCCCACAGGGAGGGATTAACAAGGATTAAATGAATCCTTAAGGGTCAATCATTTCTTTGAGAAAGTCTCCACTATTTCCAAGGCTTATCTAAGAGCACTCTCTTCCTGGCATATTCCATGCATTTCTATATCAGAGTATAATGCAATTGCGGGTCTATTGACCTCTCTCCCCACTTCCTACTCCTGTTCCATGTTGTCCCCAAGGACAGAAAATGAATTTTTATGCTGTATATACATGGTTCCTTGAGCAATGCCTGACATATAATGGATCGTCAATAATACCCATAACCTCTTTTCTACTCAAGAATCTCAGATTTGAAGTATTTCATCTTTCTTTTATATCATCATTTTACTCTCACTGAATTCTCAACAATCTAGAAATGGGTTGTTTCTTCCTTATCAAAAACTCATTGTTGACCCACATGTCTCTGTTTAGCCATGACACAATTTATCTTGTTCAGTTTCACAATAAAATGTCTTCAGTTCAGTTCAGTCGCTCAGTCGTGTCCAACTCTTTGTGACCCCATGAATTGCAGCATGCCAGGCCCCCTGTCCATCACCAACTCCAGGAGTTTACTCAAACTCATGTCCACTGAATCAGTGATGCCATCCAGACATCTCATCCTCTGCTGTCTCCTTTTCCTCCTGCCCCCAATCCCTCCGCGCATCAGAGTCTTTTCCAATGAGTCAACTCTTTGCATGAGGTGGCCAAAGTACTGGAGTTTCAGCTTTAACATCCTTCCTTCCAAAGAAAACCCAGGGCTGATCTCCTTCAGAATGGACTGGTTGGATCTCCTCGCAGTCCAAGGAACTCTCAAAAGTCTTCTCCAACACCACAGTTCAAAAGCATCAATTCTGGGTTCCGGTTAAGATGGCGGAGGATTAGGACGGGGAATACACTTTCTCCTCCACAAATTCATCAAGGGGACATCTAAACGCCAAGTAAATTCCTCAAACAGCTTCGGAATGCCGGCAGAGAACATCGGACACCCAGAAAAGCAACTCACTCCCCTCTAAAGGAGGTAGGAAAGAATATAGAAACCAGAGAGGGACAAAGAGGGAGGGGCGGACCTCTGTCCGGGGAAGGGAGCCTTGAAAGGAAAAGAGAAGTTTCCAAACACCGGGAAACACTCTCCCTGTAGAGTCTGTGCCAACCTAGGAAGCACGGAGAATATCACAACAGGGAGGAAAACAATTGAACAATTAAGACCCACAGACTACGAGCCCTGCGGTAGCTTCCGCAGCGGGAAGGCATCATCGCAAACACCTGCTTCTGCCAGTAGCAAGCCGGGGCTGGGCGGGGAGACGCTGCGGGCTGCTCCCACGCCGCCGGCCGCTCCCCCGCGGAGGCTCCCCTGAGGAGCGCTCCCCTCCCCCCCGCCGCCAGCCACTCCCGTGCGGGCGGGCGCGCACCCCCCCCCTGCGCCGGGGACTCCCGAGCGGGTTGACCCCCACCGCCGACCGTTCCCATGCGAACCATCCCCTCGCCGCCGCTCCCCCGCCAGCCGTTGCCGCGCGGGCCGTTTTCGACGGGAGTAGTTTGGGCTGGCAGACCAGACTGCAGCGCCGACCACAGGAGAGGCCGGCCCTGGCCCAAGACACTGCGGGCCCGCACACAGAACAAAGGACTATACAGACCAACTACAGAGAAAGGGGCCTATAGATCTTGAGAAACTTAAGCTGGAACAAGGAACTAGCTGAAAATGAACTGAACCCACAGCAATAAAAGAGAAACTCTTATACATATTGTTACTATTTTTACCATCATTATTTCCTTTTTTTTTCTTTTTTTAATATATGTTTTTTTAAAATTTTATTATTTTTTTATTAAAAAAAAGGAAAAAAAATTTTTTTTTCCTTCTAATTTTTTTTTTGTTTGTTTCTTTTATTTTTATGTTTTTATCCTCTAGTACTTCTTTAATCTCCACTGTTAGATATAACTTTTGCAACCCTGTTTTGGTTTTTTTTTTTTTTTTTTTTTCTTTTTGTCCTTTGCTTTTTTACTTTCCTTTGTTCTTTTCTTTACTGATTACTGACTAGATCTGTCTCTCTCCTTTACACTCCCTCCTTTTATCCTCCTGACCAACTCTATCTCCCTCCTCCCTTTCTCCTTCTCTATATAACTCCGTGAACATCTCTGAGCAGTCTAGTTGTGGAATGCAATATAGAAGACGAACTTTTTGAGACTACTGCAAAAATAAGACAGATAACAGGAAGCAGGAGGCTTAAGTCCAAACCCTGATCCCACGAAACATTAATTGACAGGAGCTCATCAAATGCCTCCATACCTACACTGAAACCAAGCATCACACAAAGACCAGCAAGTTCCACGGCAAGACATACCAAGCAAATTCTCTAGAAAAACAAGAACACAGCCCTGAGCTCCAAGTCACAGGCTACACAAAGTGACCTCAAAATAATTGACATCTCATAACTCACCACTAGACACTCCACCGCACCCCAGAGAAAAGAAATCCAGCCCCACCCACCAGAACATCGATACAAGCTTCCATAAACAAGAAACCTCGACTTGCCACCGGTACAAACCCACATATAGTGCAGAAACGCCACAATAAAGAGAACTCCACAGACTGCCAGAATACAGTAAGGACACCCCAAACTGAGCATTTTAAACAAGATGAAGAGACAGAAGAATTCCCAGCAGGTAAAGGAACAGGATAAATGCCCACCAAACCAAACAAAAGAGGAAGAAATAGCGAACCTACCTGATAAAGAATTCCGAATAATGATAGTGAAATTAATCCAAAATCTGGAAAGCAAAATGGAATCATGGATAAATAGCCTGGAGAAAAGCATCGAGAAGATGCAAGAAAGATTTAACAAGGACCTAGAAGAAATAAAAAAGAGTCAATATATAATGAATAATGCAATAAATGAGATCCAAAACACTCTGGAGGCAACAAATAGTAGAATTACAGAGGCAGAAGATAGAATTAGTGAATTAGAAGATAGAATCCTAGAAATAAATGAATCAGAGGAGAAAAAAGAAAAACGAATTAAAAGGAATGAGGACAATCTCAGAGACCTCCAGGACAATTTTAAACGTTACAATATTCGAATCATAGGAGTTCCAGAAGAAGAAGACAAAAAGAAAGACCATGAGAAGATACTAGAGGAGATAATAGTTGAAAACTTCCCTAAAATGGGGAAGGAAATAATCACTCAAGTCCAAGAAACCCAGAGAGTCCCAAATAGGATAAACCCAAGGCGAAACACCCCAAGACACATATTAATCAAATTAACAAAGATCAAACACAAAGAACAAATATTAAAAGCAGCAAGGGAAAAACAACAAATAACACACAAGGGAATTCCCATAAGGATAACAGCTGATCTTTCAATAGAAACTCTTCAAGCCAGGAGGGAATGGCAAGACATACTTAAAGTGATGAAAGAAAAGAACCTACAGCCCAGATTATTGTACCCAGCAAGGATCTCATTCAAATATGAAGGAGAAATCAAAACCTTTACAGACAAGCAGAAGCTGAGAGAATTCAGCACCACCAAACCAGCTCTCCAACAAATACTAAAGGACCTTCTCTAGACAGGAAACACAAAAAGGATATATAAATTCAAACCCAAAACAACAAAGTAAATGGCAACGGGATCATATTTATCCATAATTACCTTAAATGTAAATGGGTTGAATGCCCCAACCAAAAGGCAGAGACTGGCTGAATGGATACAAAAACAAGACCCATACATATGTTGTCTACAAGAGACCCACCTCAAAACAGGGGACACATACAGACTGAAAGTGAAGGGCTGGAAAAAGATTTTCCATGCAAATAGGGACCAAAAGAAAGCAGGAGTAGCAATACTCATATCAGATAAAATAGACTTTAAAACAAAAGCTGTGAAAAGAGACAAAGAAGGTCACTACACAATGATCAAAGGATCAATCCAAGAAGAAGATATAACAATTATAAATATATATGCACCCAACATAGGAGCACCGCAATATGTAAGACAAATACTAACAAGTATGAAAGGAGAAATAAACAATAACACAATAATAGTGGGAGACTTTAATACCCCACTCTCACCAATGGATAGATCAACTAAACAGACAATTAACAAGGAAACACAAACTTTAAATGATACAATAGACAAGTTAGAACTAATTGATATCTATAGGACATTTCATCCCAAAACAATGAATTTCACCTTTTTCTCAAGTGCACACGGAACCTTCTCCAGGATAGACCACATCCTGGGCCATAAATCTAGCCTTGGTAGGTTCAGAAAAATTGAAATCATTCCAAGCATTTTTTCTGACCACAATGCAGTAAGAGTAACTCTCAATAACAGGAGAAAAACTATTAAAAAGTCCAACATATGGAGGCTGAACAACACACTCCTGAATAACCAACAAATCACAGAAGAAATCAAAAAAGAAATCAAATTCTGCACAGAAACGAATGAAAATGAAAACACAACAACCCAAAACCTGTGGGACACTGTAAAAGCAGTCCTAAGGGGAAAGTTCATAGCAATTCAGGCATACCTTAAGAAACAAGAAAAAAGCCAAATAAATAACCTAACTCTACACCTAAAGCAACTGGAAAAGGAAGAAATGAAGCACCCCAAGGTTAGTAGAAGGAAAGAAATCTTAAAAATTAGGGCAGAAATAAATGCAAAAGAAACAAAGAGACCATAGCAAAAATCAACAAAGCCAAAAGCTGGTTCTTTGAAAGGGTAAATAAAATTGACAAACCACTAGCCAGACTCATCAAGAAACAAAGGGAGAAAAATCAAATCAATAAAATTAGAAAAGAAAATGGAGAGATCACAACAGACAGCACAGAAATACAAAGGATCATAAGAGACTACTATCAGCAATTATATGGCAATAAAATGGACAATATGGAAGAAATGGACAAATTCTTAGAAAAGTACAACTTTCCAAAACTGGATCAGGAAGAAATAGAAAATCTTAACAGACCCATCACAAGCACGGAAATTGAAACTGTAATCAGAAATCTTCCAGCAAACAAAAGCCCAGGCCCAGACGGCTTCACAGCTGAATTCTACCAAAAATTTAGAGAAGAGCTAAAGACGCTTACTCCTTGGAAGGAAAGTTATGACCAACCTAGATAGCATATTCAAAAGCAGAGACATTACTTTACCAACAAAGTTTCGCCTAGTCAAGGCTATGGTCTTTCCTGTGGTCATGTATGGATGTGAGAGCTGGACTGTGAGGAAGGCTGAACGCCGAAGAATTGATGCTTTTGAACTGTGGTGTTGGAGAAGACTCTTGAGAGTCCCTTGGACTGCAAGAAGATCCAACCAGTCCATTCTGAAGGAGATCAATCCTGGAATTTCTTTAGAAGGAATGATGCTGAAGCTGAAACTCCAGTATTTTGGCCACCTCATGCGAAGAGTTGACTCATTGGAGAAGACTCTGATGCTGGGAGGGATTGAGGGCAGGAGGAGAAGGGGACGACAGAGGATGAGATGGCTGGATGGCATCACTGACTCGATGGATGCGAGTCTGAGTGACCTCTGGGAGCTGGGGATGGACAGGGAGGCCTGGCATGCTGCGGTTTATGGGGTCGCAAAGAGTCGGACACGACTGAGCGACTGACCTGATCTGAACACCTATCCTACTCAAACTGTTCCAGAAAATTGCAGAGGAAGGCAAACTTCCAAACTCATTCTATGAGGCCACCATCACCCTAATACCAAAACCTGACAAAGATCCCACCAAAAAAGAAAACTACAGGCCAATATCACTGATGAACATAGACGCAAAAATCCTTAACAAAATTCTAGCAATCAGAATCCAACAACACATTAAAAAGATCATACACCATGACCAAGTGGGCTTTATCCCAGGAATGCAAGGATTCTTCAATATCCGCAAATCAATCAACGTAATACACCACATTAACAAACTGAAGAATAAAAACCATATGATTATTTCAATAGATGCAGAGAAAGCCTTTGACAAAGTTCAACATCCATTTATGATAAAAACTCTCCAGAAAGCAGGAATAGAAGGAACATACCTCAACATAATAAAAGCTATATACGACAAACCCACAGCAAACATTATCCTCAATGGTGAAAACCTGAAAGCATTTCCTCTAAAGTCAGGAACAAGACAAGGATGCCCACTTTCACCATTACTATTCAACATTGTTCTGGAAGTTTTGGCCACAGCAATCAGAGCAGAAAAAGAAATAAAAGGAATCCAAATTGGAAAAGAAGAAGTAAAACTCTCACTGTTTGCAGATGACATGATCCTCTACGTAGAAAACCCTAAAGACTCCACCAGAAAATTACTAGAACTGATCAATGAATACAGTAAAGTTGCAGGATATAAAATTAACACACAGAAATCCCTTGCATTCCTGTACACTAATAACGAGAAAATAGAAAGAGAAATAAATGAAACAATTCCATTCACCACTGCAATGAAAACAATAAAATACTTAGGAGTATATCTTCCTAAAGAATCTAAAGACCTATATTTAGAAAACTATAAAACATTGGTGAAAGAAATCAAAGAGGACACTAATAGATGGAGAAATATACCATGTTCGTGGATTGGTAGAATCAATATAGTGAAAATGAGTATACTACCCAAAGCAATTTATAGATTCAATGCAATCCCCATCAAGCTACCAACAGTATTCTTCACAGAGCTAGAACAAATAATTTCTCAATTTGTATGGAAATACAAAAAACCTCGAATAGCCAAAGCTATCTTGAGAAAGAAGAACAGAACTGGAGGAATCAACCTGCCTGACTTCAGGCTCTACTATAAAGCTACAGTCATCAAGACAGTATGGTACTGGCACAAAGACAGAAATATAGATCAATGGAACAAAATAGAAAGTCCAGAGATAAATCCACGCACATATGGTCACCTAATCTTTGACAAAGGCGGCAAGAATATACAATGGATTAAAGACAATCTTTTTAACAAGTGGTGCTGGGAAAACTGGTTGAACACTTGTAAAAGAATGAAACTAGAACACTGTCTAACACCATACACAAAAATAAACTCAAAATGGATTAAAGAGCTAAATGTAAGACCAGAAACTATAAAACTCCTAGAGGAAAACATAGGCAAAACACTCTCTGACTTACATCACAGCAGGATCCTCTATGACCCACCTCCCAGAATATCGGAAATAAAATCAAAAATGAACAAATGGGACCTAATCAAACTTAAAAGCTTCTGCACAACAAAGGAAACTATAAGCAAGGTGAAAAGACAGCCTTCAGAATGGGAGAAAATAATAGCAAATGAAGCAACAGACAAACAACTAATCTCAAAAATATACAAGCAACTTCTACAGCTCAATTCCAGAAAAATAAACGACCCAATCAAAAAATGGGCCAAAGAACTTAATAGACATTTCTCCAAAGAAGACATACAGATGGCTAACAAGCACATGAAAAGATGCTCAACATCACTCATTATCAGAGAAATGCAAATCAAAACCACTATGAGGTACCATTACACGCCAGTCAGAATGGCTGCGATCCAAAAGTCCACAAGCAATAAATGCTGGAGAGGGTGCAGAGAGAAGGGAACCCTCTTACACTGTTGGTGGGAATGCAAACTAGTACAGCCACTATGGAGAACAGTATGGAGATTCCTCAAAAAACTGGGAATAGAACTGCCTTATGACCCAGCAATCCCACTGCTGGGCATACACACTGAGAAATCCAGAATTGAAAGAGACACGTGTACCCCAATGTTCATAGCAGCACTGTTTACAATAGCCAGGACGTGGAAGCAACCTAGATGTCCATCCACAGATGAATGGATAAGCAAGCTGTGGTACATATACACGATGGAGTATTACTCAGCCATTAAAAAGAATACATTTGAATCAGTTCTAATGAGGTGGATGGAACTGGAGCCTATTATACAGAGTGAAGTAAGCCAGAAAGAAAAACACAAATACAGTATACTAACACATATATATGGAATTTAGAAAGATGGTAACAATCACCCTGCTTATGAGACAGCAAAAGAGACAATGATGTATAGAACAGACTTTTGGACTCTGGGACCGGGAGAGGGTGGGATGATTGGGGAGAATAGCATTGAAATATGTATAATATCATATCTGAAACGAGTCAGTCCAGGTACGATGCCCTATAACAGATGCCTGGGACTGGAGCACTGGGATGACCTGGAGGGATGGTGTGGGAAGGGGGGAGGGAGGAGGGTTCAGGATGGGGAACACGTGTATTCTGGTGGCGGATCCATCTCGATGTATAGTAAAAGTAATACAATATTGTAAAGTTAAGCAAAAAAAAAAAAAGGAAAAAAAGAAAATAAAAAATAAAAAAATTAAACCATGAAAAAAAAAAAAAAAAGCATCAATTCTTCGGCACTCAGCCTTCTTCACAGTCCAACTCTCAAATCCATACATGACCACAGGAAAAACTATAGCCTTGACTAGCCAGACCTTTGTTGGCAAAGTAATGTCTCTGCTTTTGAATATGCTATCTAGGTTGGTCATAACTTTCCTTCCAAGGAGTAAGTGTCTTTTAATTTCATGGCTGCAATCACCATCTGCAGTTGCAATCACCATCTGCAGTGATTTTGGAGCCCCCCAAAATAAAGTCGGACTCTGTTTCCACTGTTTCTCCATCTATTTGCCATGAAGTGATTGGACCAGATGCCATGATCTTCATTTTCTGAATGTTGAGCTTTAAGGCAAATTTTTCACTCTCCTCTTTCACTTTCATCAAGAGGCTTTTTAGTTCCTCTTCACTTTCTGCCATAAGGGTGGTGTCATCTGCATATCTGAGGTTATTGATATTTCTCCCTGCAATCTTGATTCCAGCTTGTGCTTCTTCCAGGCCAGCATTTCTCATGATGTACTCTGCATATAAGTTAAATGAGCAGGGTGACAATACACAGCCTTGACAGACTCCTTTTCCTATTTGGAATCAGTCTGTTATTCCATGTCTAGTTGTAACTGTTGCTTCCTGACCTGCATATAGGTTTCTCAAGAGGCAGGTCAGGTAGTCTATATTCCCATCTCTTTCAGAATCTTCCACAGTTTATTGTGATCCACACAGTCAAAGGCTTTGGCATAGTCAATAAAGCAGAAATAGCTGTTTTTCTGGAACTCTCTTGCTTTTTCCATGATCCACCGGATGTTGGCAATTTGGTCTCCAGTTCCTCTGCCTTTTGTAAAACCAGCTTGAACATCTGGAAGTTCGCAGTTCACGTATTGCTGAAGCCTAGCTTGGAGAATTTTGAGCATTACTTTACTAGCGTGTGAGATGAGTACAATTGTGCAGTAGTTTAAGCATTCTTTGGCATTGCCTTTCTTTGGGATTGGAATGAAAACTGACCTTTTCCAGTACATGGCCACTGCTGAGTTTTCCAAATTTGCTGGCATATGGAGTGCAGTACTTCCACAGCATCATCTTTCAGGATTTGGAATAGCTCCACTGGAATTCCATCACCTCCACTAGCTTTGTTTGTAGTGATGCTTTCTAAGGCCCACTTGACTTCACATTCCAGGATGTCTGGCTCTAGGTCAGTGATCACACCATTGTGATTATCTTGGTCATGAAGATTTTTTTTGTATAGTTCTTCTGTGTATTCTTGCCACCTCTTCTTAATATCTTCTGCTTCTTTTAGGTCCATACCATTTCTTTCCTTTATCAAGCCCATCTTTGCATGAAATGTTCCTTTGGTATCTCTGATTTTCTTGAAGAGATCCCTAGTCTTTCCCATTCTGTTGTTTTCCTTTATTTCTTTGCATTGATCACTGAAGAAGGCTTTCTTATCTCTTCTTGCTATTCTTTGGAACTCTGCATTCAGATGCTTATATCTTTCCTTTTCTTCTTAGCTTTTCGCTTCTCTTCTTTTCACAGCTATTTGTAAGGCCTCCCCAGACAGCCATTTTGCTTTTTTTGCATCGCTGGGAAGGAGGCTCAGCATATGCAAAAAGAGTTAACTTATAGCTCCAGTTAATAAAGTTCCTGGGTGTGACAGTGTTTCAACCTACAAACTCCTTTGAAAGTCCTCTAGCCTGCCTGAATAGGTTTTTCCGGCCACATGTGATTGTTCAGAGCCTCCCAACTGTGAAAGGCATGAGATGTTCTAAACTGTCTAAATACAGATTCCTTTGAGCAGTTAAAAGATTGATTAGAAATTGTATTGGTGAAGGGTTTTTCACTTGTTGGGCCAATGTTTGCTGCTAAGTTTCCATATCCCTTACCTGCTGTGTCCCTGGCTGTGTATTGATTAATATAATTGGCGTAAGTAGTAGCTTTAATGTTTGTAACCTTGGACCCTTGAATTAATTCTTTTTCTTGTTATAGCCCACCACACCTTTGCCCTGTAGGAATGCAACTTTATCTAATGCTTTTGGAGGGTAGCGCCTGACTAATCACCTTTAGAGAAAAATAAGTTTTCTGAAGAAAGGGTCTTAAAATGTTAACAGGCCTCCTGGCCAGAAGATGATGCAAATCCCCTAAACTTTTGCATATGATAAGTTTGCAGGAAGAAAGCCTGGCTTACTGCAGGACTCTATCCCTTCCCCCATTATCCTCTATGAATAACTTAAGATATAAAAACTACTTTGGAAAATCAAGTGTGGGCCTTGTTCACCAAAACTTGGTCTCCCCATGTCGTTCTTTCTCTCACCTTCTGGCTGAATTATTCAGCCTCTTTTCTCCACTAAATTTTCTCACTGAGCTATCTTTATTTAACCACTCTTTATATCTTTAATTAACATTTAAATAATCTGTTGTTTCCTGATAGCCGATGCCGTCTCCCCTTCGAATTCCCTGGATCCACCAGGGCTAGACCCCGGCATTGCATTTCTTTCCCATGGGGATGGTCTTGATCCCTGTCTCCTGTACAATGTCACGAACTTCATTCCATAGTTCATCAGGCACTCTATCTATCAGATCTAGGCCCTTAAATCTATTTCTCACTTCCACTGTATAATCATAAGGGATTTGATTTAGGTCATACCTGAATGGTCTAGTGGTTTTCCCTACTTTCTTCAATTTAAGTCTGAATTTGGCAATAAGGAGCTCATGATCTGAGCCACAGTCAGTTCCTGGTCTTGTTCTTGCTGACTATATAGAGCTTCTCCATCTTTGGCCACAAAGAATATAATCGATCTGATTTCGGTGTTGACCATCTGGTGATGTCCATGTATAGAGTCTTTTCTTGTGTTGTTGGAAGAGGGTGTTTGCTATGACCAGTGCATTTTCTTGGCAAAACTCTATTAGCCTTTGCCCTGCTTCATTCCGTATTCCAAGGCCAAATTTGCCTGTTACTCCAGGTGTTTCTTGACTTCCTACTTTTGCATTCCAGTCCTCTATAATGAAAAGGACATCTCGTTCAGCTGTTAGTTCTAAAAGGTCTTTCGGTCTTCATAGAACTGTTCAACTTCAGCTTCTTCAGCGTTACTGGTTGGGGCATAGACTTGGATTAGTGTGATATTGAATGGTTTGCCTTGGAAATGAACAGAGATCATTCCGTCATTTTTGAGATTGCAACAAAAGGTCTTAGGAGCTGTTAATTCTTGCTTCCTAACTTCCCCACTCCCATTGTCTCTGACTGTCTTCAAACAGGCTCACATCCCTTATCCACCTCTCCACCAAAACTGCTCTTATAGCAATGACTTATAGCAATAATAGCAATTAATGCTGTAATAGCAATGCTATAATCTTATAGCAATGACTAATAATGTCAAGTTCTAAATTCACTTCTCTGTCTTTATCTTGCTTGACCAATCCTTCTTGAAACACATTTCCTTTCTTTCCATGATACCACATTCTCCAGAGCACTCTAAGAGTCAGTCCTGGTCTCCACTGTATTGTCTCTGTACACTCCAAAATAAAACTCATGATTTCTTCCTTCTAGTTTGCCCCTTTCTTGTTCTCCACCTCAGTGAGTGGCCTCTTCAGTTATACTCAGTCCAAAAACTGAGATATTATACCTCCTTTCTAAAGAGAATAGAACTTAGTCTACAATTAATTCTATTCTGGAGAGAACAAACTAAGTTCTCTAAGTTAGTGGATTATAACTAAGTCTAAGTCTACTCAGTCTTAGGAAGTCTACCTCCAAACCATGTCAAGAATCCATTCACCTAGCTCCTTTTCTGTATACCACCATCTATTCATAGATTATGGCAAGTTCCCCCTATCATCCCATTTCCATTCTTATCTCTTCAAATCCACTTTCCACATAGCAACCGGAGTAATTTTTTTTCTTATTTTTTAAACCTCTATTTTTGTCTTGATATAAAACACATATACAGAAAGAACATAAAACATAAATGTTCAACTCAATGAGTTACAATAAATCAAATATCCACGGACCCACCCCAAGTTCAAAGACTAGACAGACACTTAGCAGCACATAAATCACTATCATAAGTATATATTGGATTTTACTGGGTCATCTTTGTCTTGCCCATCTTCCTATGTTTTCAATTCTTTGGTCCCTCTGTATTTTGTTAGAGATATTTTCTTCCAACTTACATTTCAAGCCACTACTTTTCTCTTCATCTATGTCTAATATGCTGCTTAACAATTTCATTGAATTTATAATTTTGTTTCTTGCATTTTCAATCTCAGAGTTCATATCAATTCCTTTTAAAATCTGTTAGATCTCTTTTTAGAGTGTCACATTTTCTGCCAAAATTTTGTACCTTATCTTTTGTCTTTTTGAAGATGATAGGTTAAATTGTTTTAAATTCCAGTATCTGAAGTCCTTGTGGGCCTGTTTTCTACCCATGATGTTTCTACTATTTCTCATTTATGTTTTCTTATCTGCAGACACCTGGTTCTTTGATTCTGTACCAGACATTTGTACCTTTAAAAAATATTTACAGAATTGATTGGATACTAAGATGATGCTAGTTTCCTTGATAGAGAACTTTGTTTTGTTTTATCCAAGTGCCTGTGAGAACTATAATCAGGAAGGCATCCCCTTAATGTAATTATAAGGTCTGAGAATTCCTGAGTTACTGAAAGGATTCAAAGCGCTGTAATTAATGCATCAGTAGGTTTAAAAGTTACTCATTTCACGTAGGATGCAATGCTTTAGAAGCATCTCAAGGAAACACCTAAAATTCAGATATGTTCTGCTGACCCTTCTAATCTGTCAAAAGAGTTATTCTACTTTCTAGATGTGAATTTGGTCAGCGTATGGCTCTTGGGCAAAGTGGACCCCAAATACTGGGATTTTCAAGATGCTGGTGTAATAATTTCTCCCAAATTTCTTAGTTCCCCAAGGCCTTCCAGCAGATTAAAACGCAAAATTCAGTATATGGTTTATGCTTAGTGAGATTAGTTTGAACTACTTAGTTAACTAACCCAAAGACTGGAATCTAAATAATATTTTTTAAATTTATATAATGAGACAATTTGTAAGCCCCAAACAACAGATATCAAAAACAAAAATGAACTGATGAAGAGGCAGGCTTTTCAATGGAGAAGGCAATGGCACCCCACTCCAGTACTCTTGCCTGGAAAATCCCATGGACGGAGGAGCCTGGTGGGCTGCAGTCCATGGGGTCACTAAGAGTCGGACATGACTGAGCCACTTCACTTTCACTTTTCCCTTTCATGCATTGGAGAAGGAAATGGCAACCCACTCCAGTGTTCTTGTCTGGAGAATCCCAGGAATGGGGGAGCCTGGTGGGCTGCCGTCTATGGGGTCACACAGAGTTGGACACAACTGAAGCAATTTAGCAGCAACAGCAGGCTTTTCAAGATAAGTTTCAGAGAGGCAGTGAGACAACTGGCCCACAAGGAAGACAAAAAGGTACTGAGAGAAATGCAATGGAGGCGTGGATTTTCTAAAGCTCAGAAAAAGGATTTATAATACTAGTCTTAGAGTTTGAGACACTTTCTCTGCAGTAGAACACAGAAGAACATTGCTGACTCAGTCTGAAAGAGTCCAAAGATGAGAGAGGCCAGATAAAGACTCTTACAGTGGCAGAGTAAATGCTTTATCTGGAGAGTAACTATCCTCAGTGATGATCAAACATGCAAGAATGCAGGGGACGAGGTACGGAACCCATGGTAAACGTATAAACTTAGGATCATGTCTATAGTGACACTGCACCCAGAGGGTTGCTTCTGGGGACCACGAATTTCCAACCAAGGGTTGGAAGTGGACTGCCAGAAAACCAGAAGTTGAGGGACAAAAGGAATGGCAAGTCAAAGAAGAGGCAATTCCCAAATGGAAGAAGCTGCAGTCTGAGAAATTAGCCGGGGAGCCTCTGAAGAATCCACCAATTCCATAAGAAAGACACTTTATACATCTTTCAGACATCAGGAAGGCAAAACTCTCCTCTAATGATGGTCTTCCCTGGTGGTCCAGACAGTAAAGAATCTGCCTGCAATGCAGGAGACGTGGGTTCAATTCATGGATGAGAAAGATCCCCTGGAGAAGGGAGTGGCTACCCACTCCAGTATTCTTGCCTGGAGAATTCCATGGTGGGCTACAGTCCATGGGGTCACAGAGAGTCAGACACAACAGCCCTCTAATTAAACTAGTTGAATAAAATCTGTTCATTCCACTACTCTTCTTTATATGCACTATAACCCTGAAAAGGAACAGCATCTAGCAGACAAAACAGGTGACCAAACAAAAAGACTGGATCTGATTGCATTCTGCTCCTTGAAGGCAGGAAGCCCTAGCTGCAGGTGAAGGGAGAAATCTTTCCAGTAAATGAAGATTTAAGTCTTGCTTATTTAATGCATCAGCTTGGATATCCTGCTTTCTGTATTGAGTTTATATTTGTGGCTTAAAGAAACCAGAGAGCTTTCTATTACCTAGAAGTTACTGGAAAATTCATGAAGGTCACTTTCAAAGAAGGAGAAAGAAATTTTCAGTGAATTAATTTTAAAGGGTCAATGAGAGGTAAAAATAACATGAGTTTTTTGTTAAGATCCCACTTTTCTGAGTAAGAAAAAAAATGACATCATAGTTTCAGTAAGATGACTCCAGGAGGGAAAAATAATGTAGATGATATGGAGAGGAGATTAAAGTCAGAAATGCTAGCAAAGCCACTATTATGATCTTCCTTTGTGAGACAGTGAGAGAACAGAGGCTTTCCAGATTTGGGGGACCTGGAGGTAATAAGAGGTGTTTGTGTCACCCACCCCCAGAACAACTGTGAGGATGCAGAAAGAGAAAAAAGTTAATCAAAATCTTCTAGATACATACCACCTGTAAAGTTTATTTTCAGCATTGTTTTCAACTGTTAGCCTTGCTAATCTCCACTTTCCTCATCTATAAAATGAAAAAAATCATACTTGAGATATGAATGTGATAAAATACATAATAATAGATGAACTCACCACAAGTTCGGAGAAGCCAATGGCACCCCACTCCAGTATTCTTGCCTGGAGAATCCCAGGGACGGGGGAGGCTGATGGGCTGCCGTCTATGGGGTCGCACAGAGTAGGACATGACTGAAGCGACTTAGCAGCAGCAGCACAAGTTAAATGAAATTGAGGTATAGAAAAGAATGAACAAATGAATGACTCTAAGGTAAGATTAGGAGGGAAGAAGGGCTAAGCTCTGCATCTTGAAATCTAGACCAGATGCCACATTAGAGGTGAAGTTCCCCATGTAATCGTTTCTGTTTGTGTGTGTGTGTGTGTTTTGCTTTTATAATCAAAGTCACGTTTAAATACTAAAGAGCTGGTTTTATAGCTTCAGGACTAGTCTGGAGAATCCACCTAGATTGGCACAAACCTGTTGGGGTAAATGATCCTACTTGTTATTCAGATTAGTATTTACCAGCAAACATTCTATCAGAGCCATGTGCTAAAGGCTGCTGGCAAATCTTCGCATGATGGCTGAATTGAAATGAATACCAAGGCATGTCAGCGGCTGGCTTTCATTAGATACTCTTTGACTGAGTTGAATATTGAAACAAGGCCATCTGATAGAGTCATCCTGGATTCCTGTAGAAAGGGACCAGAGGTGCTGGAAGCAAAATGAGGTGCAGGTGGGAAAGCATAATAAATTCTGCAATTTACCAGTGTTAATATGAAAAATCAGAATGCAAACCTCATTGAAAAGGATCTATAGGCTATTTATCTACTCAAAGTGACCTTGTAATCTATCAGTCATTTAAGTGATAGCAAAGAACATGAATGCCACCCTGTGGCTACCGGTAGAAATCATACTTAATATAACATAATTTTACATAATTAGAGGGTAATGGGAATGTGATTAAAAGAAATCATGAAGATGCCAGGAGAAAGAGGGATGGCCCGGATAAACAGTTATCACTGCTAATAGATGATGCAGGCAGGCATTACCCAAAATATTAAGGGAGTAAACTCCCTCGTCTCTTCTCTAAATAATGTAAGCAAAAAGATAAACTCTGATTATACACACAAAAAGCATCTGACAAAGACATAAATAGATTACTGGTAATAACAGAGATGAGAATAGAGAAGGAAAAGTATGTCTTTCAGTATCCTTATCACTCAAGCATACTAAGATTATGAGGCCCTCCCATTTACACAAAGATGATTATTCCTCTCTGCCCACACGTCTCCTTATACACAAACGTGCATATCCTAATTCACAGACTCATTTTTTTCTTCTGCTTTTTCTGCATCTGATGACTGCAGATTGTGGATTTTATTCACTTATTCACCAGATTTCCACAGAGCCAGGTACTATCGTAAACCCTGATCTACAACAGTAGAGGTCCCTGCCCTCACTAAGCTTACATTCTATGTGGGTCAACAACCACCAAATAAGCATATACATGTCAGGTGGTAAACAATTCAATAGAGAAAAAATAAACAATGCAAATGGAAGTGTGAATGTTGGAGAGTGGGGAAAGTTTGGGGAAAGCGTCTTCAATAAGATAACACTCAAAAGCCTGAAGGATGCAGTGAGGGAGCAGCCACGCATATATGAGGCAAGGAAACTTTCAGGCAACCAGGATTATAGTAGGCAAAGGCTCTGAGGTCAAGTTTTCTTGGAGTGTTTGTGGAACAATGAAGAGGCCAGCATGGCACAAAGCAAGTAAGAGGATGAGTGGTGAGGGATGAAGAAGAAGATATTATGGCAGTGGGAGGGCAGGCAGACACACATGGATTTGTGGACAATTTCAAGGACTTTGGCTTTTACTTAGAATTAGAGCTTTCTGACACGCTCTGATTTATGCTTCAAAAGAATCAATCAAGTGTAGATAAGGGACTATCGGCGTAAAGCAAGGTGGTTATTTCAAAAATCCAACAGATGATGGTTGTGATTTGGTTCAAGGCAGTAGCAATGGCAGTCAGATTTTGGGCAGATAGTAAAGGTAGAATCAGTATCATTTACCACTGGATTCAACATGGATATGCAAAAATGACAAAGTCAAAGGGTTCGGACTCAGTAATCAGAAGAATGGAATGATCAATCACTGATTCCACGTGCTTCATAATCAACAAACCAAAACATAAAACAGAAGCAAAACTGTAACAAATTCAATACAGACTTTAAAAAAAAAAAGACATCAAAAAATATCTTAAAAAGTAAATAAATAAGTAGCACAGCACAGTGTGGTTATCAAGCTTACAACCACTCAAGACTTCATTACTTTTTGAACATGAGTCACAGAATTACCCTTACTCGAACCCCTCAGAGGCAGACAGAGGCCAGTTTCAAAGCAGCACTTCTCCCAGTGTGTCTGTAATAACACTTCTCCCACACCTTATCCCTTCTATCATACCGTGAGCTTCTGTAAAAGACAGGGACAAAGAGGCAGATTTCTTAGTATCAAGATATAAAGGGAAGAAATCTCACCAGCTCCATCCTGGGTCACCATAGTAACAAAGGTTCTGAAATTATTTAATCTATTTTCAAATTCCATCTCCAAGGTGAGCAAGATCAATGTTAAGAGAAGAAATATTAGGCCACTGAAGACCAGTGGAATATTTAAGTTTTAATAGCAGTGTTTTGACTCTTAAGAGAAAGAGCGTTAAGGTTTGAGTGGATCTCCATCTTATTTCACTTAAAAATACTTCAGGTTTCAAAATGGAAGAACAGAGGGTCACTTGAAGATGAATGGGCAGTCAATTTGGAATAAATGAAGCAGACTTCCTGATAATATGGCTATGGGGATGCAGAGCTTTATTACTGTGTATAGATGCTAAGACTACTTGGCTATTTCACTGTCTTAGTGCCTTATCTGCATTTATCTCATCCCTCAGTCAGAAGTCATTTAAGTGTCTGGCTGGATTCTTCTTTCTGTCCTTTTATAAGCTCATCATAGTGATATAACCTACAGGTCAAAGACAAACATGCTTTCGCTGTCAGACAAATCATAACTTCTCTTGTTTCTACCCTTTCTAACTGAATCATCTGGAGCTTGTTAACCTCTCAAATTTAGATTTCTCCATCTTCAGAGGAGGCCACTAACAGCATCTCACGTGCAAAAACTTTGTAATGATTACATGAGATAAGTATGTTGACCTTTCAGCAGAGAACCTGCCAGGTAAAAAAATGCCCAATAAATGGTTGATATCATTTTTATAATCATTAATGCTATACAGGTAGTATCTGTGAGTGAAAAATAGTATGACAGTATTAAAAGCATAATCAACTGAGACAAAAAAAAATTTACTGTAGTGTACACATTTTCCGTGAAGAAAGCTGAGCACTGAAGAATTGATGCTTTTAAACTGTGGTGTTGGAGAAGACTCTTGAGAGTTCCATGGGCTGCAGGAGATCCAATCAGTTTATTCTAAAGGAGATCAGCCCTGGGTGTTCATTGGAAGGACTGATGCTAACGCTGAAACTCCAATACTTTGGCCGCCTCATGTGAAGAGTTGACTCATTGGAAAAGACTCTGATGCTGGGAGGGATTGAGGGCAGGAGGAGAAGGGGACGACAGAGGATGAGATGGCTGGGTGGCATCACCGACTTGATGGACGTGAGTTTGGGTGAACTCCAGGAGTTGGTGATGGACAGGGAGGCCTGGCGTGCTGCGATTCATGGGGTCACAGAGTTGAACACGACTGACTGAACTGAACTGAACTGACACATTTTCTGTATCTAATAACCACCCAAGTTCCTTGCTTTATAAAATGTAGTAAATTCCCGTTACCAGAATGACTGACTGGAGTTAACCACTGCTGCCCCCATTGAGGTTATAGCTGCCACTCTCGACCTAGCCCACAATATTAGGAGTCCACTATTCTTGGCATGATTCACTGACACATGTAGAAATACCTAACCTCCTGGGCATTATAATATTGACCTCTAACATGAATTTTGAGAATGAATTTATAGAAAGAAATGTAGTTAATGAAAAAAGCATATAATTTATAGACTTTATATAGGGAGATTAAACAATTACAATGAAAGAGATCATAAAATTTTATTTTTATTATGAAAATACAGATACTACTTGGAATAAGTGGTAAAGTAGGATTTGGAGGCAAAGACTGTAATTCCAAGAGTTCAGGCTTCCCTATTTTCTGGCCATATCTTCTAACAGTCAGAAACTCACTTCCAAAACAAGACAATTTCCTAGAGAAAAGGCTTTGGGATCCTCTCAGCGCCCCTTCTACTGATGCTACTCTGGCCCAATATGCATGTTCAGTCTCTCAGTTGTGTCTGACTCTTTGGGATCCCATGGACTGTAGCCTGCCAGGCACCTCTGTCCATGGAATTTTCCAGGCAAGAATACTGGAGTGGGTTGCCATTTCCTCCTCCAGGGGACCTTCCCAACCCGGGGATCAAACCCACGTCTCCTGCATCTCCTTTATTGGCAGACGGATTCCTTACCACTGAGCCACATAGGAACCCAGGCCCAGGCCACAACCTAATCCTTGCTATCCCCATCTCTTCCTCTTAATTTATAAGAATGGTCTGTACAACTTTGTTTACCAGAGCACTGAAATGGTACAAACATGTCTTCCTGCAAAATGGTGATACAGTTTTTCCTCACAACTATATCATCTATAAACTTCTGAGCTGTATCATCTGATGAATCATCACACTACACTTCAGAAGAGGAAAATTTTGTTACTTCACAATATGTGTTAGTAAGAACCCATGATGATATAATTTCTTTCTGGGAAAGTAGGATGGATATGGTTGGGCTACATAATAGAAAGTAAACGTGTATGGAAAAAAACAATCATTAGAGGTACTAGGATAAACTACATGAAATTGTTGGTATTTGACCATTTTCTTCCCTACATACACAGTCATCTTATATAGTTCAACCTAACAGAAATATTACATTATTTTACTAGGTGCATATTGCCTTTGGAGGAAAAAAGTTATTGAAACAGTGAACTAATATTTGTTATCACAAAAAGACAGGGTAGACAATCAATGTGACTCTGAGGAACTCAAAATTTTCCCAAATACTTTTTCAATACTCAGAATGAAAAAATTGGAGAAAACATCAGATGTTCATTTTGCAGGTGGGAAGGTTCAGTTCAGTTCAGCTGCTCAGTCGTGTCCAACTCTTCGCGACCCCATGAATCATAGCACACCAGGCCTCCCTGTCCATCACCAGCTCTTGGAGGTCACTCAGACTCACATCCATCGAGTCAGTGATGCCATCCAGCCATCTCATCCTCTGTCGTCCCCTTCTCCTCCTGCCCCCAATCCCTCCCAGCATCAGAGTCTTCTCCAATGAGTCAACTCTTCACATGAGGTGGCCAAAGTACTGGAGTTTCAGCTTTAGCATCATTCCTTCCAAAGAAATCCCAGGGCTGATCTTCAGAATGGACTGGTTGGATCTGCTTACAGTCCAAGGGACTCTCAAGAGTCTTCTCCAACACCACACTTCAAAAGCATCAATTCTTTGGCGCTCAGCCTTCTTCACAGTCCAACTCTCACATCCATACATGACCACAGGAAAAACCATAACCTTGACTAGATGGACCTTTGTTGGCAAAGCCATGTCTCTGCTTTTGAATATGCTATCTAGGTTGGATATAACTTTCCTTCCAAGGAGTAAGCATCTTTTAATTTCATGGCTGTAATCACCATCTGCAGTGATTTTGGAGCCCAAAAAAATAAAGTCTGACACTGTTTCCACTGTTTCCCCATCTGTTTCCCATGAAGTGATAGGACCAGATGCCATGATCTTTGTTTTCCGAATGTTGAGCTTTAAGACAACTTTTTCACTCTCCACTTTCAGTTTCATCAAGAGGCTTTTTAGTTCCTCTTCACTTTCTGCCATAAGGGTGGTGTCATCTGCATATCTGAGGTTATTGAGATTTCTCCCGGCAATCTTGATTCCAGCTTGTGTTTCTTCCAGTCCAGCGTTTCTCATGGTGTACTCTGCATAGAAATTAAATAAGCAGGGTGATAATATACAGCCTTGAAGTACTCCTTTTCCTATTTGGAACCAGTCTGTTGTTCCATGTCCAGTTCTAACTGTTGCTTCCTGACCTGCATACAGATTTCTCAGGAGGCAGGTCAGGTGGTCTGGTATTCCCATCTCTTTCAGAATTTTCCACATTTTATTGTGATCCACACAGTCAAAGGCTTTGGCATAGTCAAGAAAGCAGAAATAGATGTTTTTCTGGAACTCTCTTGCTTTTTCCATGATCTAGTGGATGTTGGCAATTTGATCTCTGGTTCCTCTGCCTTCTCTAAAACTGGCTTGAACATCAGGAAGTTCATGGTTCACGTTCTGCTGAAGCCTGGCTTGGAAGGTTAAAGGAGCACTAAAACTAAGTTGACCAACCATAATGTAAATTGATGACCAATACATTCCTCATCATTTAGTATCCAATTCTTGGCACAAAAAATTTGATGTTTTAGAGAATGAGCAAATAGGAGGAAAACTGTTGTAGAGAAACAGAAGTGGTGAAAGAAAAGGCAAGGTACCTATGGTTGGTTCATGTTGGTGTATGGTAGAAACCAACACAATATTATAAAGCAATTATCCTCCAATTAAAAATAAATAAATTTTTAAAAAGCAGAGCTAAAAGAAGAAAAGAACTGACAAAAATAACAAAAACTTTAAAAACGGGGCAAGGTACCTAAGAGTTTGGAGGACAATAGAGGGGGTGTTAGTGCACTAAATGCAAATAAAATCCGTCATGGCAATCACTGACTCAGAGAATTCTCACTGTGTTTAGAGGGCATTCATCTCAGTTCTTCTCTGACCAGATCCAAAATATGTGTTCCTAAGACACATACTTCTCTATAGCTGTCACTTTTTCTCCCTTCAAAAGCTATTCTTGCTGAGTAGACCTCAGTTCTGTTACGTAAGTTTAAAAAAAAAAAAAAGAAAAATCCAAAGACTGCTTTGAGGCAGGAAGAAAAGAAAATCAATGAGTTGTCATGAAACACAGGACCCATAGGCTCAGTTCAAAGGGACAATCTAAGGAGTTCTAGTCTTTCTTACTCATGGGGATGGCCAAGATGCTCAGGGACCACATGTGGATGCCATCACATTATTTAAACTCATTCATAAGTGAGGTTTAAGGCCAAATAGTTCTATGAGATATTTCGGATTTTAAAACACATTCCCAATTCTTATCATATCAACCTATGGGATAGGTAGGAAAAGCAATGCCATTCCCCTGAAAATAAAAGTGGAAATTTGTTGCTAATAAGGAAATCGAGGCTCAAGACCTCACAAGTATTGTAAGAACCATGACTAGAATCTAGGCCTTCTGATTGTTCAGTTTCAGAGACAACATGCTTTGGATCCAGAGAGATTCGAGTGTCAGCTCATACAAACCAATTTCCTCTGAGAAATTGGTCTTCTGAGTCTCAGTTTTGCTGGCTGTAAAATGTGAATAAGAGAGTCTGTTTTGTGGGGCCACAGTCTGTGCTCAAGGAATGTTGATTCTCTTTCCTTTGCTTGCAAAGACAGAATGTTCTAGTGGGGAAAGTGAAGTAAAATGATTGGATATTCAAAATGGCTAACTATGAAAAGCAGTAAAGGAAGAGTTTCCAGGTGAAAGCAAAAATAACCTTTGACATTTTGGTGCCTCCTAGACAGCGTTATGAAATTCCCTGGTGGCTCAGACAGTAAAGTGTCTGCCTACAATGTGGGAGACCCAAATTCAAGACCTGGGTCAGGAAGATCTCCTGGAGAAGGAAATGGCCTGTAGGCTCCTCTGTCCACGGGGTTGCAAAGAGTTGGACATGACTGAGGGACTTCACTTTGACTTTCTTTCAGACAGCGTTACACAAATAGCTTCAATCTGAAGCTGACATCCTTAAGTTTGTTCATTTTCCCTATTAAACATGAATAATATGCTTTAACTAGAGAAGGCAATGGCACCCCACTCCAGTACTTTTGCCTGGAAAATCCCATGGACAGAGGAGCCTGGTAGGCTGCGGTCCATGGGGTCGCTAGAGTCGGATACGACTAAGTGACTTTACTTTCACTTTTCACTTTCATGCATTGGAGAAGGAAATGGGAACCCACTCCAGTGTTCTTGCCTTGAGAATCCCAGGGATGGGGGAGCCTAGTGGGCTCTATGGGGTCGCACAGAGTCGGACACGACTGAAGCGATGCAGCAGCAGCAGCAGGGATTAAATATACTTTAAAACCTAACTAAAAATGAAGATCACAACATACATCCCCTTATCCAAAGGAAACAAAACACAAAAGAAGTTGCCTTAGAGTTTAATATGAAAATGAACCGGTTATCTTGATTCTTTTACCTTTCTAAAACATTTCAATTCAAACCTAAATTGAATACTGGAGTAGCCTGAATGAAGGATGATAATTTCTTGAAAAATGCAATGTGTTCCTCTCTGAATTATCCTTATTTATAGAGGGAACCAAAGAAACAAAATCCCTAAACCAGCAGATTGCCTGAAAGTATTTTCTTGTCATAAAAGTGAGGGGTTATGTCATATGATATGAGGCAATACAAACTATTTACGAACATACACATCTTTGGGGAAGGCTAACACAGTAAACTCAGTTTCATACAGATTAGTTTATCAGCGCAGCTAGTTATCATCTCCATCCTAAGCAAGGCAGTAAAAGAATGGGACATGGGGATCGTAAGTTTTGATGTGGCAACACTGAACTCAATGGAAACACTCATTTCTCAGTGCTTCGGGATGGCAGAAAAGTCTTAGGTAGAAGAAGAGAGAGTGTCAGTACCAAGAATTCCCATTATCTTTTGCCTATTTATGACACACTATTGAAATTTATAGGCTATTTACTGCTATTTTTCAGAAGTACTTATATAACATTTATTTATTCTTTTCTAATTCAATAAACACCTTGAGCACTATTTGGCATGCACAAGGAAAGAGCTTACAGGGGGAAAGGGCTGATGAATTCATGGCTACTGTTCTCAAACAATTTAGAATGGAGTAATATATAAATTTTCTTTAAAATAAGTTTACATTCCCTGAACCACATACTGTGGAAGTGGCATTAAGGAGTCACCAGCTGAACATTAAAAATTAAATGTAAGCATGTCAAACTATAGGCATTAGCTAAAACTGGTTATGGTACATGTTGTAATGGGATATGATGAAATTGTTTAAAAATAGAGTTCTTGAGTTCTATTTAAGAACATAAGATATTTCTCACAGCATATTAGATGAAAAATCGGGTTTAAAATACTGCATCAGTTATACCCCAGCACCTAATGGCTTAAAATAACAACATAGCATATCTCATCATCTTTCGGTTGGCTAAGGCAACTTTGTTGGATTCTTCAGGGACCACTGATGCAGGAGGGCTAGTCAATGCAGCTACAGGCTCACCAGGGGCCCCGCTTATCTAGGACAGCTAGGATGACTGGTTTTCTCTCTTATATCTCTTGCTGGGGTTGCACTTAAAATTGAGTAGATGAGCAGGACAAAAACATAATAATGAATTCAGACAATTTTTGTTTCTACATTAATTTGGCTTTCTGATTCATCCATTAGGACGGGACCTCTGAAAATGAATTCATAAGTAAAACACAATAACAAAAATAAGAACCAACACTTTTTGAAAAGTTCTGTGTAGGGCATGGTGCTAACCACTTTATCTACATGAACATGTTTCATATTTGCAATCACCCTCATGCTGCTGCTGCTGCTGCGTCACTTCAGTCTTGTCTGACTCTGTGCGACCCCATAGACGGCAGCCCGCCAGGCTCCCCCATCCCTGGGATTCTCCAGGCAAGAACACTGGAGTGGGTTGCCATTGCCTTCTCCAATGCATGAAAGTGAAAAGTAAAAGTGAAGTCGCTCAGTCGTGTGTGACCTTCAGCGATCCTATGGACAGCAGCCCTCTAGGCTCCTCTGTTCATGGGATTTTCCAGGCAAAAGTACTGGAGTGGGGTGCCATTGCCTTCTCCCAACCACCCTCATGACAAAGATACAATTAGCTCCCATTTATAGATGAAACCAAAAGATGTTTAGTCACTTGCCCAAGGCTCACTTGCCAAGGTAATGTCAGAGCAGATATTCCAAGTGTAGTTGCCTCCAGAATCCAAGGTCCTAACTCTACTCTAATAGCTACTGCCATTAGCTTGACTTCCCAGAGTTTGCAAACTCCCTAAAATATTACATGTATACAACTTTTTCTGTTGATAAATATGAAATGTTCAAAGGGTCAAAAAGTCAGATTTCTGCTGAACTTTCCTATAGGAAGCCCAACAATCTCTTACAAAAGCAGGTACTTGCTACATCTACCTCACTGGGTCACCAAACCTGCCCAGACACATAAGAACCTCAGTAATGGATGCATTGCCACTGTGACTCCCAGTGTGACTAGTCACAAGTAGCAGAGTTCAAGACCATGCATTTAGCTGGGTGGAACTGATCCAAACAATAAGATCACACGTTTCTCACTTTCCGTCTTCCTGGACTGAAGATATTTCTGAATTCTTTCTGGGTGACTAAAGACCCTATGAAATCAGGGAGTTAAACAGATGGAAATAAAAGCATCCAATCCATAGGGATGGTGAGAAGACTGGAAGCCCAGTTGGTAGGAGCCTTCATTCTGGGGGTTCACAGGATGGGCATCTTCCCTCCCCATCTGTGTCTGCTCAGACAGCCCCACAGAGTTACTGGGCAGGCTGCAGCTGTGCAGATTTCTATCTCTGATAAAACTTTGCCTGAGAGGTATTTGCTGATGATTGTCAACAATCAAATGAATTATAGATGATGTTGGTAAACAAAATGCTGCCTTGATGAATGATGAGTTGACTCTACTCTGACATGACTGCTAAGTCATTCAAAGCGCTGATTAAACCCATTACTGTAAAATAATCACCATCCATTACCTTTAATGTCGTGAACTGACAACCTAGTTAAGGCAGCTGATGGTGTCAGCAAAGTGATTTGTGTTACTGCATGTCCATCGACAATAAATCACTTCTATAAATCAATGAACAGTAGCAATAAAACAATATATTTTCATATTTCTTGACATTCAATTACAGAGTGTGTATATGGACTTAGTCTTAAACACAAACACCGATATGGAAGGATTCAGCATTCACCAGCAATGAACGCAGGATTAATCCTATTTTAGCCTAGACTGGAGGGGAGAGTCCCTTGGACTGCAAGGAGATCCAACCAGTCCATTCTAAAGGAGATCAGCCCTGGGATTTCTTTGGAAGGAATGGTACTAAAGCTGAAACTCCAGTACTTTGGCCACCTCATGAGAAGAGTTGACTCATTGGAAAAGATTCTGATGCTGGGAGGGACTGGGGGCAAGAGGAGAAGAGGACGACAGAGGATGAGATGGCTGGATGGCATCACTGACTCGATGGACATGAGTCTGAGTGAACTCCGGGAATTGGTGATGGACAGGGAGGCCTGGCGTGCTGTGATTCATGGGGTTGCAAAGAGTCGGACACGACTGAGCGACTGATCTGATCTGATCTGATCTGGAGGTGGCTTGTATAATTATGTGTGTGTGTGTTAGCGTGTGTGTACATGTACCTTCTTCAGTTACTAATCTAGTTGATGCTGCCGAAATAACACATTACACAAGAGTAATGATGATTCTGAAGATGCTCCTTGTCCTGACCTTAGATAATGAAAGGCCAGAACATATAAACAGCAGTGGCCCAGGAACTGGGATGTCTGAGAACTCCATTCTTAAACCTGTTTGACTTTACACAAGTCACTTAACCTCTCTGCAATTTAGTTTCTTCATGTCCAAAGTGGGACTAATACCTGTCTATTTGACAGAGTGATTAACAATCAAATGATGAGATACTTTACATGAGAATCGTTTTCAAAATGTAACACCTTCAAAATTTAGCTTTCATTTCCCTTTCTCTTAAAGCACTATTAGCTTTAAAACTCTCTCATCTTATATGTCGATGGCTATTTCCAGGTCTAGAGGTCTTGTACACAATTAAATCTTAGCTAACTCAATTTTTAACACAGTAATATTTTATGTACTGAATCTTTGCTGACTCACTGACATATTATCTAGTACTTAATTTTGTACCAAGCAATGTTCTATGTCTTGAGAGGACAAAAGTGAAAAGAAGTTTAACACGCAATGATGAAAATAGAAGAGAAACAGGAAACTAATAGAATCTGCATAAAAATCATTATATAAAAGTTTGTTCCCCAAACACCCAAAACCTATTTTCTTCTAGCCATTATGGATGTTGTTGTTCAGTAGCCTAGTTGTGTCTGACTCTTTGCAACTCCATGGACTACAGCACAGCAAGCTTCCCTGTCTCTCAGAGTTTGCTCAAGCTCATGTCCGTTGAGTCATCTCATCCTCTGTGGTCCCCTTGTCCTCCTGCTTTCAATCTTTTCCAGCATCAGGGTCTTTTCCAATGAGTCAGTTCTTCGCATCAGGTGGCCAAAGTACTACAGCTTCAGCTCCAACATCAGTTCTTCCAATGAATATTCAGGGTTGATTTACATTAGGACTAACAAATTTGATCTCCTTGCTGTCCAAGGGACTCTGAAGAGTTTTCTGCAACATCACAGTTCAAAAGCATCAGTTCTTCAGTGCTCAGCCTTCTTTACGGTCCAACTCTCACATCCATACATGACCACTGGAAAAACCATAGTTTTGACTATATGGACCTTTGTTGGCAAAGTGATGGCTCTGCTTTTTAATATGCCGTCTAGGTTGGTCATAACTTTCCTTCCAAGGAGTAAGCATCTTTTAATTTCATGGCTGCAGTCACCATCTGCAGTGATTTTGGAGCCCAAGAAAATAAAGCCTGTCAGTTTCCATGGTTTCCCCATCTATTTGCCATGAAGTAATGGACCAGATGCCATGATCTTAGCTTTTTCAATGCTGAGTTTTAAGCCAGCTTTTTAACTCTCTTCTTTCACGTTCATCAAGAGGCTCTTTATTTCCTCTTCACTTTCTGCCATTAGGGTGGTGTCATTTGCATATCTGAGGTTATTAATATTTCTCTCAACAATCTTGATTCCAGATTGTGATTCATCCAGCCCAGCATTTCACATGATGTACCCTACATATGGGTTTCCCTAGTGGCTCAGATGGGGAAGGCAATGGCACCCCACCCCAGTACTCTTGCCTAGAAAATCCCATGGACGGAGGAGCCTGGTAGGCTCCAGTCCATGGGGTCGCTGAGTCGGAGACGACTGAGCGACTTCACTTTCACTTTTCACTTTCATGCATTGGAGAAGGAAATGGCAACCCACTCCAGTATTCTTGCCTGGAGAATCCCAGGGATAGAGGAGCCTGGTGGGCTGCCGTCTATGGGATTGCACAGAGTCGGACACAACTGAAGTGCGCAGCAGCAGCAGCAGCAGTGGCTCAGATGGTAAAGAATCTGCCTGCAATTTAGGATAGATAGATTCAATCCCTGAGTTGGGAAGATCTCCTGGAGAAGGGAATGGCAACCCACTCCAGTATTCTTGTCTGGAGAATTCCGTGGACAGAGAAGCCTAGCAGGCTACAGTCCATAGGGTCGCAAAGAGTTGGACATGACTGAGTGACTAACACACCCACACATACTCTACATATAAGTTAAATAAGCAGGGTGACAATATACAGCCTTGATGTATTCCTTTCCCAATTAAAGTGCTGCACTCAATATGCCAGCAAATTTGGAAAACTCAGCAGTGGCCACAGGACTGGAAAAGGTCAGTTTTTATTTCAATCCCAAAGAAAGGCAATGCCAAAGAATGCTCAAACTACTGCACAATTGCACTCATCTCACATGCTAGTAATGCTCAAAATTCTCCAAGCCAGACTTCAGCAATATGTGAACCATGAACTTCCTGATGTTCAAGCTGGTTTTAGAAAAGGCAGAAGAACCAGAGATCAAATTGCCAACATCCGCTGGATCATGGAAAAAGCAAGAGAGTTCCAGAAAAACATCTGGAAAACATTTCTGCTTTCTTGACTCTGCCAAAGCCTTTGACAGTATGGATCACAATAAATAGTGGAAAATTCTGAACGAGATGGGAATTGCAGACCACCTGATCTACCTCTTAAGAAATTTGTATGCAGGTAAGGAAGCAACACTTAGAATTGGTCATGGAACAACAGACTGGTTCCAAATAGGAAAAGGAGTACGTCAAGGCTGCATATTGTCACCCTGCTTATTTAACTTATATGCAGAGTACATTATGAGAAACATTGGGCTGGAAGAAGCACAAGCTGGAACCAAGATTGCCGGGAGAAATACCAATAACCTGAGATATGCAGATGACACCACACTTATGGCAGAAACTGAAGAGGAACTGAAGAGCCTCTTGATGAAAGTGAAAGTGGAAAGTGAAAAAGTTGCCTTAAAGCTCAACATTCAGAAAACGAAGATCACGGCATCTGGTCCCATCACTTCATGGGAAATAGATGGGGAAACAGTGGAAACAGTGTCAGACCTTATTTTTATGGGTTCAAAATCACTACAGATAGTGACTGCAGCCATGAAATTAAAAGACGCTTACTCCTTGGAAGGGAAGTTATGACCAACCTAGATAGCATATTCAAAAGCAGAGACATCACTTTGCCAACAAAGGTTCGTCTAGTCAAGGCTACGGTTTTTCCTGTGGTCATGTATGGATGTGACAGTTGGACTGTGAAGAAGGCTGAGCGCTGAAGAATTGATGCTTTTGAACTGTGATGTTGGAGGAGACTCTTGAGAGTCCCTTGAACTGCAAGGAGATCCAACCAGTCCATTCTGAAGGAGATCAGCCCTGGGATTTCTTTGGAAGGAATGATGCTAAAGCTGAAACTCCAGTACTGTGGCCACCTCATGTGAAGAGTTCACTCATTGGAGAAGACTTTGATGCTTGGAGGGATTGGGGGCAATTGAAGAAGGGGATGATAGAGGATGAGATGGCTGGATGGCATCACTGACTCGATGGACGTGAGTCTCAGTGAACTCCAGGAGTTGGTGATGGACAGGGAAGCCTGGCGTGCTGCGATTCATGGGGTTGCAAAGAGTCGGACACGACTGAGCCACCGATCTGATCTGATCTGTTGTTCCATGTCCAGTTCTAACTGTTGTTTCTTAACCTGTATACAGGTTCCTCAGGGGGCAGGTAAGGTGGTTTGGTATTCCTATGTCTTTAAGCATTTCCCACAGTTTGTTGTGATCCACACAGTCAAAGAAATGCTTTAGCATAGTCAATGAAGCAGAAGTAGATGTTTTTCTGAAACTCTCTTGCTTCTTCTATGATCCAACAAATATTGGCAATTTGATCTCTGGTTCCTCTGCCTTTTGTAAATCCAGCTTGAACATCTGGAAGTTCATGGTTCACATACTGTTGAAGCCTGGCTTGGAGAATTTTTAGCATTAACTTGCTATCATGTGAAATGAGTGCAATTGTGCAGTAGGTTGAACATTCTTTGGCATTGCCTTTCTTTGGGATTGAAATGAAAACTGACCTTTTCCAGTCCCATGGCCATTGCTGAGTTTTCCAAATTTACTGTTATGTTTGGTGCAGCACTTTAACAGCAACACCTTTTAGGATTTGAAATAGTTCAGCTGGAATTCTACCGCCTCCACTAGCTTCGTTCACAGTGATGCTTCCTAAGGCCTACTTGACTTCACACTCCAGGATATCTGGCTCTAGGTGAGTGATCACATCATCATGGTTATCCAGGTCAAGAAGATCTTTTTTGTGTAGTTCTTCTATGTATTCTTGCCACCTCTTCTTAATATCTTCTGCTTCTGTTAGGTCCATACCATTTCTGTCCTTTGCATGCCCATTTTTGCATGAAGTGTCCCCTTAGTATCTCTAATTTTCTTGAAAAGATAGCTAGCCATTATGGTAGAAATTTTGAAAACTGTACTGTATACTTAATGAGTCTTCAACTCAGTTTCACAAATTTTTTTTTTTTTTTTCAGAAAACTATTAGGTATAAGAAGCTGCAAAGGTTAGACATATACATATGACTCAGACCCTCAGAAGGCCCTGCTATTCTAACTGAGAGAAAAAAGAAGTATACCAATAACTATGAAATGAGACAGAAATTGTGAAGGATAATATAAAAGGTAACCGCCAAGTTTCTTTATGATTAGAAGAAAGATAAGTTACATCTGATTGGGCAAATAAAGAGAAGCACTAAGGCAGGGTTGGCATTTGTGATTCTGGAAGGATGAATAAAATTTAAATAAGCGGATTAATGTGATGAGGTGATGAAGGAATTGATTAAAGAAAGTTCCCAATGTAGGCATAAACCAAGGCAAAGGTAAGGATACAGAAAGCACAAAGCTGGGCAGGGACTGGTGAGTTTACCCATTGTGGTTGATGGATTTCTTGAGATGAACTAGATTATGCTGTAGTAACAAATTAGGAGCTCAATGTAACAACACACCAACCCATCAAAGGTTTACTTCTTGCTCACCCTACACCTCTGTCAGAGATCAGTCGGGACACTCAGATGCCACCATTTTGTACTTGCATGATCTGAAATAATCAGCTTCCCCTGTCGCTTCCAGAGAATAAAGTATGGAGAACTCCCACCTGTTCTTCTACATTCTAGAACGGAAGCAACACGTGTCTTTTCTACTGCTGGCCAATAAACCAGAAATGGTCATTGGTCTTGGGGAACTGCAAAGAGCTCAAACATATAAATGGAAAGGAAGTTGTCTGGTGAGCATTAGTATTCCTGTAATGGCTGGGTTAAAAAATATGTACAACTGGGAGTAAGGCCTAAGATGGGAAATGTCCATCACTTTTAGCCATGAATGTCAGGGCGAGGAATTTGCTTTTCTCTTAAAAAGAACTGGGGAGATCATTGAAAATGTATGATCAGGAGAGTGACCTAATGGGGTTTGATTAAATCCAGCTATTATCTGTAAGTTAGCCTCCTGGCTAGGGAAAGAATTAAACACTAAATTGGTACCATGGCCATGATAGTGGAAAGAAGGGGGTATGAGTAAGAAAATTATGATATACAAATTGATTTAATTTGACAATTAACTGAAGGTGGGACCAGAAGGAGTAGGAAGTAAAGGAGGGAGAGAGTCAGTGGCTTGGACAATGTGGGGCCATCATACAGGTAGGCCAGTGGAGAAGTCACATTGGAGACCCCATATCTGGGAGACAAAGGTTATAATGATGAGAATCAAAGTGTTGAACTGAAGTACAGCAACTACAGTAGAAGTCAGAGAAGTGAGTCGGTCTAGTGGGCCCTGAAATGCATTCAAAAATTGTCTAAAGATTTCTAATCGGCTACTCTTCTGTTTCATCACCACCAATATTACAGCCGCACACATCAGCACTAAGAAACCATGTATCTCATATATCAACAAATATTATAGTTTAAAAAATCAATACATTTCACCACTCATAATTAATTACTATTAATAATTATAACTCTAAAAGTTTTATTTATAGCATAATGGAATCAGCGTGCTCATGTTCTGCCTCTTGTATTAATACTAACTGGGTGCCAGACCTCAGGGAAATGATTTCATTACTCTCTATTTTAATGTTGTCATGGGATATGAGCTATTTAATAAAAAGTTATCTTCTCTGGGAGGTCACTTTCCTGGTCACTCTACATAAATTTCAATTGCCACTCTCCTGCCAACGTTGCATATGCTTTATTTTTTCCTCTTTACCCACTGATATGCTAAGTGTTTTCCTTCTTTATTTTTGCTTATAGTCTGTCTCCCCAACTAGAATGTAAGCTCCATGACAACAACATATTTGTCTATTTTGGTCATAAATAGTAATAGCAGGCTCTCTCTAAATGTTAATAATAAAAAGTAGAAGAACTTATAATTACCATAGAAGAGCTTATAATTGGACTTGGCAATAAATGGAATACAGGAGCTGTTGTTCTACTTTTAGAACTCAAATAAAGCATATTTCTCTGATCCTCATTATATTGTTACATCATCTTTTGTAACATATGCATCACAGTCCACTTCAAATGTCCCTTAAAGTTGTAATGCCATTTCCTCCAACTTTGAAATTTGTACTATCTTCTTACTGTGGACCACATTTTAATAAATGTCATTACAAGTATAATTTTGCATCTTTCTCACATCACTTACTATATTCCTAAAAGAAGAATTCTTGGGTAAAAGTGTATGAACAGTTAAACAGCTTTTGCAATTGAATTGGTTTTTGCCAAATTGCCTTCCAGAAAGGCATTATCAATTCATATCCCCCTTAAACAGAGATAAGCTCACACTGATGAGTAAGATGATGGTCTCTGAGACAGACTTCAGGGGCCAGTCTTAGCTTAATGATCTCTGGTTGAAAATACTTGGCAACTCACTGAATCCCTCTAGGTCTTAATTTCCATATGTGAAAAATAACTAAAATAATGCTATTATTTTTTAGAGTTGTTCTGAAGTTTAAATGTGAAAATTTAAAAATACAAAGTGAAATCTTATAGACTCAATAAAATTTAACCACTGTTATTTCAGTGTACGGGACTATCTTTCCTCCAGATCCTTACCAACACTGGGTATTTTTCTTTGCCAAGTTTAGTGTTTTTCTTACTGCTAATTACATTAGATTTATTTCACTACTAGTTATGATGAACATTCTTTCTTATGGTTATCATTTTTTTTTTTCCACTGGGATTTTCATCGCTTACTGACCTATAAGATTTCCTTAAGTATTGAGGAAATTAATCTTCCATCTGTCAAATGTATTAGAAATACTTTTCCAGACTGTGATTTGCCTTTTAATTTGGGTCTGTGGTTTTATTTGTTTTACCAAGTTTAAAAATTTTATGTTATCTAGTCTATCAATATTTTCCTGTATGAGCTTTGTTTTGGGGACTTTGCATAGGCAATTCTTCTTTATCAAGTATAATTATTCACTTATTTCTTCTAGTTCTCTCAGGCTTCTGTTATTTATGTTTAAAATTTCAATCCATCTGGTATTTATTTTGGTTTAAGACATGCAGTAAGCATCTCAATTTTTTCACGTGCTAACTCAATTGATTGGGTTTCCTGCTCATAACTTCTAGTCTTTGATTTTTTAACTGATGAGCTATTAATAAAACAGAACCAAAGGGACCAAGACGAAAAAGTAAACCAGATTAATTAAACCCAGATCATTATTTTATGCAATAATTTAATAGAGTCTGACTTGAATTCACTAAACTTATTAATGAAGTTAATACAATTTAATAAAGTGAATAAAGTTTAATAAAATGAATGGGCTTTGTAGCAACTATTCTGATTGTGTTCCCTTTTTTGCTTCTGTCAAACCTGGTCCTAGGCTGAGGCTGCTATAAGGGGATAGGTAGTCATTTTCTTTTCCAGGAGATCTTCCCAACCCAGGGCTCTCCTGCATCTCCCGCACTGGCAGGTGGATTCTTTACCACTGAGCCCCCAGGGCATTACCTTTGCAAAAATGGGCATTGATACCCTAAGCAGGAATGTTAGTCTCTCTGGAGAAAGCTGCAGACAGAATTACTAAATCTACATGAGACTACTCTGTAGATACACTCAAATCAATTACTTTGAAAATTCAATTTTATCTCCCTAAGTCTCTCATGTTATCTCAAGTAGTATAGGATGAATAGTCTCCTATAACTATTGGAAGTCAAAATTTTATATTTCAAAATATAATTGATCTTAGTCCTATGGCAGTTCTATTCCCAGTTTTTTAAGGAATCTGGGCGTATAACCCAAAGAAACCAGAATTGAAAGAGACATATGTACCCCAAGGTTCATTGCAGCACTTTTTACAATAGCTAGGACATGGAAGCAACCTAGATTTCCATTGGCAGTTGAATGGATCAGGAAGTTGTGGTATAAATCCTGAAAGATGATGCTGTGAAAGTGCTGCACTCAATATGCCAGCAAATTTGGAAAACTCAGCAGTGGCCACAAGATTGGAAAAGGTCAGTTTTCATCCCAATCCCAAAGAAAGGCAATGCCAAAGAATGCTCAAACTACGGCACAATTGCACTCATCTCACATGCTAGTAAGGTAATGCTCAAAATTCTCCAAGCCAGGCTTCAGCAATATGTGAACCATGAACTTCTTGATGTTCAAGCTGGTTTTAGAAAAGGCAGAGGAACCAGAGATCAAATTGCCAACATCTGCTGGATCATCGAAAAAGCAAGAGAGTTCCAGAAAAACATCTATTTCTGCTTTATTGACTATGCCAAAGCCTTTGACAGTGTAGATCACAATAAACTGTGGAAAATTCTGAAAGAGATGGGAATACCAGACCACCTGACCTGCCTCTTGAGAAATCTGTATGCAGGTCAGGAAGCAACAGTTAGAACTGGTCATGGAACAACAGACTGGTTCCAAATAGGAAAAGGAGTTCGTCAAGGCTGTATATTGTCACCACGTTTATTTAACTTATATACAGAGTACATCATGAGAAATGCTGGACTGGAAGATACACAAGTTGGAATCAAGATTGCTGGGAGAAATATAAATAACCTCAGATATGCAGATGACACCACCCTTATGGCAGAAAGTGAAGAGGAACTAAAAAGCCTCTTGATGAAAGTGAAAGTGGAGAGTGAAAAGGTTGGCTTAAAGCTCAACATTCAGAAAACGAAGATCATGGCATCTGGTCCCATCACTACATGGGAAATAGATGGAGAAACAGTGGAAACAGTGTCAGACTTTATTTTTCTGGGCTCCAAAATCACTGCAGATGGTGACTGCAGCCATGAAATTAAAAGACGTTTACTCCTTGGAAGGAAAGTTATGACCAACCTAGATAGCATATTCAAAAGCAGAGACATTACTTTGCCAACAAAGGTCCATCTAGTCAAGGCTATGGTCTTTCCTGTGGTCATGTATGGATGTGAGAGCTGGACTGTGAAGAAGGCTGAGCACCGAAGAATTGATGCTTTTGAACTGTGGTGTTGGAGAAGACTCTTGAGAGTCCCTTGGACTGCAAGGAGATCAGCCCTGGGATTTCTTTGGAAGGAATGATGCTAAAGCTGAAACTCCAGTATTTTGGCCACCTCATGTGAAGAGTTGACTCATTGGAGAAGACTCTGATGCTGGGAGGGATTGGGGGCAGGAGGAGAAGGGGACGACAGAGGATGAGATGGCTGGATGGCATCACTGACTTGATGGATGTGAGTCTGGGTGACCTCCGGGAGCTGGTGATGGACAGGGAGGCCTGGCGTGCTGCGGTTCATGGGGTCGCAAAGAGTCGGACACGACTGAGCGACTGATCTGATCTGATCTGATAAAAAGGAACATTTGAGTAGTTCAATGTGGTGAATGAACCTGGAGCCTATTATACACAGTGAAGTCAGAAAGAGAAAGACAAATACTGTATATTAATGCGTATATATGGAATCTAGAAAGATGGTCCAATGAACCTACATGCAGGGCAGCAAAGGAGACTCAGTGGGAGAAGGTGAGGGTGGGATGATTTGAGAGAACAGCATTAAAACATGTACATTACCTTAAGTAAAATAGATGACCAGTGTGAGTTCAATGCTTGAAGCAGGGCACCCAAAGCTGGTACTCTGGAGCAACCCAGAGGGACAGGATGGGGAGGAAGGTAGAAAGGAGGTTCATGATGGCGAGCGGGGGGTTGGGGGGACATGCATACCTATGGCCGATTCACGTTGATGTTATTAGGTAGAAAGTTAGACATAAGCAATGAGGGGAGGCCTGGCTGAAAGGGATGCAAGCTGATCTCTAAACTCCAGCCCAAACACACCCAGGAGAGCACAAAATTCACAACAAAATAACCACAGAGACTTCAACTCCTGTGCATGCACCCTAGGCCCACAGTGGATACAAAACAACCACAGGGGCTTCTCCAGGGGAGGCCTGGTTGATCTCTAACTTCCTACCTAATAATGTATGGCAAAACCATCATAATATTGTAATTATCCTCCAATTAAAATAGTTTATTATATATATAATGGATCTTAATTATGTTTTTCCTTTCGACCTATAAAGTCAAATCTTCCCAAAGATCCCTTCAAACATATTGGTATTAACAATTCAGCTAAAATAAAATAAGAAGACCTATTTAAATCCACTTTCAGGTTCCATGATTCTTCAGGCTTAGTAAGTAAGCATCAGCTTTCTTCCTATGACAAGGATCTTAAGGGAACAGGACTGCAAAGTAGAATTTGATTATTGAAAGCTGTTACTGCACTGATCTAAATAGCCTCCTGTCCATTCCCCCAAACCCCAGGCCTCTGAACCAGACTCCTGAATGTCTTCTGTTAGCTCATAGAAGCAAGCCCTGGTGACCAGCTGGTCTTAGAGCAAAGGTTCAAGGCCCTCTTTTCTGAGCTTTCTCTAGAGACTCTGCTCTTGTTTGACCTCATCTCTTTGAACTCTTGATTCTCTAACTTGATTTTGACATCTGTTTCTGACCCTTATGAGATTTGGTCCTTTCCTTTTCATTTGTTCTTTTGTACTTGAAGTGTTCTCACCATTTTCAGCTGAGCCTTGTATGTCTAGGATCTCTGTCATCTTTCAGGAAGATTCAGACATTTATACGTTACATTACATGAGCTACTGAGTTACTGTTTGGTATAGGTATTAAATGCATGATGCCTTTTGGTGAGAAACTTTGCCATAGCTGCTTATGTATGTAGGAACTATAAACAGGATTTATAAATCATGCTTAATTAACACAGCCACCTCTCTTTTCATCATAGTTATTCTCTCCTCTACACTTTTATTCATTATGTTCCCTTCTCCTGAAATAGCTGAACTTTTTCCTATTTTCTACTTTCAAATCTTAACATTCTTTCAGTCCCACTCAAATCCTGGATCCTCCATGAAGCCTCTTTAAACTGTTCTCTTCTTCTGATTTTCTTCTCTTTTTTGTGACTTCAACTTATACTGACTGTTAAATGTATACTTAACAGCTTATAAGTGCATATTTTCTTGTCCAATGGTATAATATCTTGGTTTTGTTTATTCAGCTAGATTACGGTCCCCTTAAGAACAGAGGGATATTCTAATTCCCACAATGGCCATCATAGTGTTCAGTGGCCTGTAAGTGCTCAGAAGTGTCAACTGGTGGCTGGCCAGCTCCATTCCCATTGTGCTGTAGCCTAATGGAGTTTGTCTATTCTGATTAGCATTATCTCAAGGAGAGAACATTTCCCTTATGCTCTTTTGTGTGGATGCTTTTTGTTCATCTCCCCTAGAACTCACACTTCTTTAATCTTCCTCCAGCCTTTATTATAATTTTATAGATGACTATAGTGGATACACATCTATTTATTTTTTACTAGAAATATTCACAAGTTAAGATTTTAACATAAGTCCTCAAACTCATTATTTTGCAATTTTACAAGTGTTTTAACAATCCTGCAAATTAGACAAGGGAAACATTTATCCTCAATATGTTGAGGAGAAAATGGAGATATTAAATTTCTAAGTGGCTTCTCCAAGTTCATATATTTAGCAACTAGCATAGACGAGACTAAAATATTTCATCGGGCCTAGAACCAGTAATCTCCAGAATGAGACCAGGACCCATTCTACTAAGCTTCACTGCCCTTCAATTACCATAAGGCCAAATTCCAATTAAGATCTATTCCACTTGAAAATGTATATAAACTTTCAACAGTAGCAATGTCTCAAATCTTGTTAACTGTTACTCTATCATGCTTTACTGAAAGAGATTTCTAGAATTCAAGGGTATGATTTATTCATCTCTTTTACCTCCTATTCTTTCTCTCTCGGAACCAACTATTCCTTTAATTGAATCAGTCTTTAAATTAGAAAACACTTTCATTTTTTTCTGTCAGAGGTATTTCAGTTCCCTTTTAGTGAACTGGTTATGAGGATTGTGTCTGAAATTAGTTAGGGAGATACAGTGGCAATTGTGTACCATGGCTACTTGCAAAATGCAATTAAGCACTGGGATGCTGGCCAAAGCCTTGGCAGGCAAAGACCTGAAACCAAGGGAGGGATTATACTGGAGCCACATTAGTACCATCTAATTGCTGTTTTAACTTCCTCCTTTCAGCCATACTGGTTGTCCTGGCAGGGACTGGATGCTTCCAACACAAGAGTAAGAGCCAAAGTGAATTTATCATCAGATTGAATTTGTTTTGTTTGAGTTAGTCTGAGATCTGGCCATGAGACATCATTCCCTTTACTCCTATGATGTTGTTCCAGATGTTCCAGCTGCTTGTAGGTTGTCATGCTGCTGATTCAGCCCTGGCCCTGGAAAATGATAGCTGATCAACCTTTGGATGTCCATTCCCAAGTCAACTGTTAGTAGGTTTGTATGCATTCTAGAGAAGGAAGCATTAGGGGAAAAAATACTTAGATATTACACTGAGAGAGAAATAAGCATTTAAATTCCTTTTGGTGGTAAAGGATATTTAAAGTGGATATAAACAGGGTATAAAATGCAGTGGTTATTTGTAGGAAGAAAATCCCCTCTCCCAAATATCTTATCCACTTTTACAATTCTTCTCCATTTTTGCAATTCTGTATTGGTTATAGTAGAAAATATCATTCACTTCAGACTCTCTTTACAGCAAATTTCCTTAAAACAGGGAGCATGTCTGCTCTAACATGTCTGTGTGAATGAGCAGGGGAGCTGATGTCAGTCTGGATGAGGTAAATAGACAAAGAAGAAATCATACGGGCTGAAGCAAATCCTACATTGTATCTTCAGATATTTTTTTTCCAGAGTGGAAGCATTAATATGCAGCATCTTGAGACTTAAATACTTCTTGTGAAGCCAATATTCCTCAAAAAGTGTTGCTTTAACTGAGTTCACCAAATATATACCAAGATCTTAAATGCAATAAACAGATACCCAACTCAAAGAATATGTCCTTAACTGAAATTAACTATGTTAAAATTCTCTCAGTATAAAGAAATTTATTTCCTTCAAGTTACTCTGCAAATGCCTGCTATCTCTTTCTCTTACTATCTGCCCATCTATTTGCCAGAGGCTAGAATTACATGTCGGGGAAGGCAATGGCACCCGACCCCAGTATTCTTGCCTGGAAAACCCCATGGACGGAGGAGCCTGGTAGGCTCCAGTCCATGGGGTCGCTAGAGTCGGACGCGACTGAGCGACTTCACTTTCACTTTTCACTTTCATGCATTGGAGAAGGAAATGGCAACCCACTCCAGTATTCTTGCCTGGAGAATCCCATTGACAGAGGAGCCTAGTGAGCTGCCGTCTATGGGACTGCACAGAGTCGGACACGACTGAAGCAACTTAGCAGCAGCAGCAGAATTACATGTATATCTTTATTCCGAGGGCTTGATCTACTAGCCTCGAAAACCTCAGCATTTGGTTATATATGATAAATAAGTTCTGGATATCCATTATATAGCAAGCACCTATAGCTAACAATACTGTCCTGGATGCTTAAAATTTGTTAAGAAGGTAGGTCTTATGTTAAGTGTTGCAATAATAATAATAGAGATGGAAGGACATTTTGGGAGGTGATGAATACATTCATGACCTTGATGGTGGTGATGGTGATAGTGTCATGGGTGTATTTGATCACCAAATTTATCTGGTTGTATGTATTAAATATATACCTCTTTTTATATTTCAATCATATGTCAATAAAGTGGCTTTTAAAAAACTCAGCATTGTGCTGTAGAATTTTGCCTATGCTGCAGAATCTATGCAGCAGAAGAGTAACATCAGGTTTACAGTCCAGTTCTTGTAGGTGTTGTTCACATGGAAATATAGACATTGGGATAAGTATACTATAACAACCTAAATCATTTTCCATAAGTGTAACAAGTGTTTTGCTCTTTACTCATTTAACTTCTAAGTCATGTGAGCAACAGGAACAGCATGGAGGTGAAATAAAAAGCATTGCTTGCACTCCTCTATCACCTCCAATCTTTCCTGTATCGAGTACCCACACCATGGGGCCTCCACCACAGACCCTGACATTGTCTTCAAGAGAGAAAAGCAAGCAAGAGGAGAAAAAGGAAAGTAGGGCTCTATTAAAAAGCGAGGCATGGAAAGACATTTGGTGCTCCACTGACATGCTGCTCTAAGCTTATGGCCTTCTGCTGTCTATACTGTTCTTTCCTAGTAGACACCCTTTTCTCTCCACTGCCTTTAAAAACATCCCTCAAGTTCAGTCAGAATGAAAAAGAGCACTAGACTGAGATTCAAGCAACCACCAATTCAGTTCCAACCCTTCAACTCATTTGCAATGAAAACTTAGAAAAGTAAGTCAGGCATCCAAATGCCATCTCTCCATCACCTAGAAAACAGGTAAGGTCATCTCCATGGCATGGCCAGCAGGCAGCCCCTGCCCTGCTATCTGACCATGTCTCCACTCATAGTACTGCAACAGGATTGAAGAGTTTCACAGAGATGATGTCTGATCATCATAGGTGTATCCCTAGTGAAGACTTACTGAGAAATCTCTGTCAGAATTTTTCCTAGTTGGTGTTCTGTGTCGGTACCATAGGCAATGATTTACCTTTTGAATTGTGAAAAGTGCTGCAGGTAGCAGTGCCTGAAATCTCACCATTAGAGCTTTTTCCTTTGGATTAACTGTTTCTCTCCCTTTTTCCTTAAAATAAAAAGACCCATAGTATGGATTAAAGCAATCAGTCCTCAACTCCCTCTCCCTAGCCCTTGAGAGCTGAAAGTCCTGTACATCACCATCACTGTGGCCGGCTGAATAACGCCTCCCCCTTCCCCAAAGATGTTCATGTTCTAACCCCACAAACATGAATGTGTTATCTTCTCTGTCAAAAGGGACTTTCTGAATGTGATTAAGTGGAAGATCTCGTGGTGGAAACATTACTTTGGATTGTCCAGAGGGACCCAGTGTAATCAAAAGGGTCCTTTTAAGAGAGAAGTGTAAGAGTCAAAGGAAAAAGTTTGAAGGATACGACGCTGCTGACACTGAAGCTGTAGGATAGAATCAAGCCGAACGATGCCAGCAGCCTGTAAAAACCAGCCAAGAAAACATGTCCTTTCCTAGGGACTTGAGAAAAAAATGCAGCCCTGCCAAAACTTTGATTTTAGGACTTCTGATATCCAGAGCCATAAGATTATAAATTTGTGTTGTTTTAAGCCAGTGCATTTGTGGTAGTTATAGCCTCAAAGGAAACTAATACAGCCATCCAACTTATACTCTTTTATACAGATCTGTGCTGTGTTGGTCACTCCTTGCCCTTATTTCTAATCAGGATGACTTCATTCAAATTATTCACATTAACACATTATCCTATAACCAGCCATGCCTAGTGGAATAGGTTGTACTTCTAACATGGGAGATTACAAGGCAAAACTCTGGGTCCAAGGCCAGACAGACCTGGGTTTGAACCCCTTCCCTGAAATATTATAGCTCTGTCACCTTGAATAAGATATCCTTATCACTCTGAAGCTAGCTTCTAATCTGTAATAATGTTATACTAATTGCATAAGGTCAGTGAGAGCATTAAGTAAGATAATTAACATAAAAGAACTTAACAGAAGTCCTGGTACATAGTAGGCAGTCAACAAATAATAGCTATTTTTGTTACCAGAAGGGATGATTCATTGAACTAGAATATTTAGCAAAGACTTGATGGATGAAGTACCATCTAAGTTGGCCTTGAGGATCTAGGGAGATGCAGATAGGTCCTTTCAGAAGTGAAGGTATCATGTTGGGGATTACAAACTTTGGGGTAGAGCCTTGGGTTTGCAACTTACTAGCCACGTCATTTTAGGCAAGTTACTTCACTCCTGACCCCAAATTTCTTCAGCTAAAATATGTACAACAATATCCACCCGATAGGATCATGGTAAGGATTAAATAGGATTCTATGTGAAGGCTTCCCTAGTAGATCAGCTGGTGAAGAATCTGCCAGCAGTGCAGGAGACGAAGGTTCGATCCCTGGGTTAGGAAGATCTCCTGGAGAAAGAAATGGCAAACCACTCCAGTATGCTTGCCTGGAAAATCCCATGGACAGAGGATCTTGGGGGGCTACGGACCCTGGGGCTGCAAGAGTCAGACTTAGTGACTAAACCACCACCACCATATGTGAAGCCTTAGCAAAAGTTTACCTCAGAATACCATCAGCAGAGTTAGGAGAGCAACAGGGGCAAAGCTGCAGGGCATGTTTTTGAAACAGATAAACTAGCAAACAGTTTCTAGTGGAGTCAGCAGACTGAAGGAGAAGAACTGACAACATTAGACAGTAGATGGAAACCAGGTTGCAGGGAGTCCTGAGTTCCTGGCTAAGATTTCCTGGACCAAAGGACTGTGTGATTTTTGTAAGAGAAGCTAGTCAATATAATCCACAGAGGGTTTTACGAAACACTATAAATTCTTGTCAGTTTGCCCATAATGCAAATGATGGAAGAGCTTATCGAGAGGTACTCAATATTTTCAGAGTTTCTTAGCATGAATTACACGTATTTTCTCAGCATGTATTACAATGTATTTCATTGTAAAAAGTAAGATGTTAATGCCAAATCCCAATATATAAATCACCAAAGGGCTTTTTAAATACAAATTTGTGTATGCCCAGCAGTGGGATTGCTGGATCATAAGGCAGTTCTATTCCAAGTTTTTTGAGGAATCTCCATACTGTTCTCCATAGTGGCTGTACTAGTTTGCATTCCCACCAACAGTGTAAGAGGGTTCCCTTCTCTCTGTACCCTCTCCAGCATTTGTTGCTTGTGGACTTTTGGATCGTAGCCATTCTGACTGGCGTGAAATGGTACCTCATAGTGGTTTTGATTTGCATTTCTCTGATAATGAGTGATGTTGAGCATCTTTTCATGTGTTTGTTAGCCATCTGTATGTCTTCTTTGGAGACATGTCTATTTAGTTCTTTGGCCCATTTTTTGATTGGGTCGTTTATTTTTCTGGAATTGAGCTGTAGAAGTTGCTTGTATATTTTTGAGATTAGTTGTTTGTCTGTTGCTTCATTTGCTATTATTTTCTCCCATTCTGAAGGCTGTCTTTTCACCTTGCTTATAGTTTCCTTTGTTGTGCAGAAGCTTTTAAGTTTGATTAGGTCCCATTTGTTCATTTTTGATTTTATTTCTGATATGCTGGGAGGTGGGTTATAGAGGATCCTGAGAAAACCAGAATTGAAAGAGACACATGTACCCCAATGTTCATAGCAGCTCTGTTTACAATAGCCAGGACGTGGAAGCAACCTAGATGTCCATCCACAGATGAATGGCTAAGAAAGCTGTGGTACATATACACAATGGAGTATTACTCAGCCATTAAAAAGAATACATTTGAATCAGTTCTAAGGAGGTGGATGGAACTGGAGCCTATTATACAGAGTGAAGTAAGCCAGAAAGAAAAACACAAATACAGTATACTAACGCATATATATGGAATTTAGAAAGATGGTAAAAATACACCTATTTAAGAGACAGCAAAAGAGACACTGATGTATAGAACAGACTTTTGGACTCTGGGACCCGGAGAAGGTGGGATGATTGGGGAGAATAGCATTGAAATATGTATAATATCATATCTGAAACGAGTCATCAGGCCAGGTATGATGCCCGATAACAGATGCCTGGGGCTGAAGCACTGGGACGACCTGGAGGGATGGTGTGGGGAGGGGGGAGGGAGGAGGGTTCAGGATGGGGAACACATGTATACTGGTGGCGGATCCATCTCGACGTATAGTAAAAGCAATACAATATTGTAAAGTTAAGCAAAATAAAAAATAAAATAAATAAATAAATACAAATTTGTATTAGACCTCAAATTTAAACATTCATTAGGTGGATATGTACCAAGCACCTATCATTTAAACAGTTGGGAAAAAAGTAATAAGCAAAGAACCCAATCACTGTGTTCATAGAGCCTAGTTTCATGGAAGAGACAGAGTCTCTACATATGCATAATATTTCATATGATATCACTTCAGTTCAGTTCAGTTGCTGAGTCATGTCTGACTCTTTGCAACTCCATGAATAACAGCACGCCAGGCCTCCCTGACTATCACAAACTCCCGGAGTCCACCCACACCCATGTCCATTGAGTAGGTGATGCCATCCAGCCATCTCATCCTCTGTCGTCCCCTTCTCCTCCTGCCCTCAATCTTTCCCAGCATCAGGGTGTTTTCAAATGAGTCAACTCTTCCCATCCGGTGGCCAAAATATTGGAGTTTCAGCTTCAGCATCAGTCCTTCCAAAGAACACCCAGGACTGATCTCCTTTAGGATGGACTGGTTGGATCTCCTTGCAGTCCAAGGGACTCTTGAGAGTCTTCTCCAACACCACAGTTCAAAAGCATCAATTTTTGGCACTCAGCCTTCTTGACAGTCCAACTCTCACATCCAAACATGACCACTGGAAAAACCATAGCCTTGACTAGACAGATCTTTGTTGGCAAAGTAATGTCTCTGCTTTTCAATGTGCTATCTAGGTTGGTCATAACTTTCCTTCCAAGGAGTAAGCGTCTTTTAATTTCATGGCTTCAGTCACCATCTGCAGTGATTTTGGAGCCCCCTAAAAATAAAGTCTGACACTGTTTCCACTGTTTCCCCATCTATTTCCCATGAAGTGATGGGACCAGATGCCATGATCTTCGTTTTCTGAATGTTGAGCTTTAAGCCAACTTTTTCACTCTTCTCTTTCACTTTCATCAAGAGGCTCTTTAGTTCTTCACTTTCTGCCATAAGGGTGGTGTCATCTGCATATCTGAGGTTATTGATATTTCTCCCGGCAATCTTGATTCCAGTTTGTGTTTCCTCCAGCCCAGCATTTCTCATGATGTACTCTGTATAGAAGTTAAATAAGCAGGGTGACATATACAGCCTTGACATACTCCTTTTCCTATTTGGAACCAGTCTGTTGTTGCATGTCCAGTTTTAACTGTTGCTTCCTGACCTGCATACAAATTTCTCAAGAGGCAGGTCAGATGGTCTGGTATTCCCATCTCGTTCAGAATTTTCCAAGTTCATTGTGATCCACACAGTCAAAGGCTTTGGCATAGTCAATAAAGCAGAAATAGATGTTTTTCTGGAACTCTCTTGCTTTTTTGATGATCCAGCAGATGTTGGCAATTTGATGTCTGCTTCCTCTGCCTTTTCTAAAAGCAGCTTGAACATCAGGAAGTTCACGGTTCACATATTGCTGAAGCCTGGCTTGGAGAATTTTGAGCATTACTTTACTAGCGTGTGAGATGAGTGCAACTGTGCGGTAGTTTGAGCATTCTTTGGCACTGCCTTTCTTTGGGATTGGAATGAAAACGGACCTTTTCCAGTCCTGTGGCCACTGCTGAGTTTTCCAAATTTGCTGGCATATTGGGTGCAGCACTTTCACAGCATCGTTTTTCAGGATTTGGAATAGCTCCACTGGAATTCCATCACCTCCACTAGCTTTGTTTGTAGTGATGCTTCCTTAGGCACACTTGACTTCACATTCCAGGATGTCTGGCTCTAGGTGAGTGATCACACCATCATGATTATCTGGGTTTTAAAGATCCTTTTTGTACAGTTCTTCTGTGTATTCTTGCTACCTCGTCTTAATATCTTCTACTTTTGTTAGGTCCATATAATTTATGTCCTTTATTGTGCCCATCTTTGCATGAAATATTCCCTTGTTATCACTAATTTTATTGAAGAGATCTCTGCTGCTATTGCTGCTAAGTCACTTCAGTTGTGCCCGACACTGTGTGACCCCATAGACGGCACCCCACCAGGCTTCCCCGTCCCTGGGATTCTCCAGGCAAGAACACTGGAGTGGGTTGCCATTTCCTTCTCCAGTGCATCAAAGTGAAAAGTGAAAGTGAAGTCGCTCAGTCGTGTCCGACTCTTAGCAACCACATGGACTGCAGCCTACCAGGCTCCTCCATCCATGGGATTTTCCAGGCAAGAGTACTGGAGTGGGGTGCCATCGCCTTCTCCGAAGAGATGTCTAGTCTTTCCCATTCTATTGTTTTCCTCTATTTCTTTGCATTGATCGCTGAGGAAGGCTTTCTTATCTCTCCTTGCTATTCTTTGGAACTCTGCATTCAAATGGGTATATCTTTCCTTTTCACTTCCCTTCTTTTCACAGCCATTTGTAAGGCCTCTTCAGACAGCCATTTTGCTTTTTGCATTTCTTTTCTTGGGGATGGTCTTCATTCCTGTCTCCTGTACAATGTCATGAACCTCCATCCATAGTTCATCAGGCACTCTGTCTATCAGATCTAGTGCCTTAAATCTATTTCTCACTTCCACTGTAGTCATAAGGGATTTGATTTAGGTCATACCTGAATGATCTAGTAGTTTTCTCCACTTTCTTCAATTTCAGTCTGAATTTGGCAATAAGGAGTTCATGATCCCCGTAATAAATATTACAAAAGAAAGTAAAAATATTAAAAGTTGAAACAGGGCCTGAAATAGTGTTAAGAACTGATTTCATCCCCCCCAAATTAAGACCTAATCCCCGATGTTATGGTATTTGGAGGTGAGGACCAGGGGAGGTAATTAGGTTTAGATATCATCACGAGTAGGGCCCTAATGATGGGGGAAGGCAATGGCACCCCACCCCAGTACTCTTGCCTGGAAAATCCCATGGACGGAGGAGCCTGGTGGGCTCCAGTCCATGGGGTCGCTAAGAGTCAGACACGACTGGGCGACTTCGCTTTCACTTTTCACTTTCATGCATTGGAGAAGGAAATGGCAACCCACTCCAGTATTCTTGCCTGGAGAATCCCAGGGACAGGGGAGCCTGGTGGGCTGCCATCTATGGGATCGCACAGAGTCGGACACGACTGAAGTGACTCAGCAGCAGCAGGGCCCTAATGATGGGATCAATGACCTTACATAAGGAAATATACCAGAGACATTGCTCTCCACCATATGTGGCCATCTGCAAGCTAGTAGAGGCCTCGCCAGACACCCACTTTGTTGGCACCCTGATTTTGGACTTATAGCATCAAAAATTGTGAAAAAATAAATGTCTCTTGTTTAGTGCACACACTCGATGGTATTTTGTTACAGCAATCCAAGTTGACTAATAGCAGTCTATTGTTGTTGAATTGCTCGGTCATGTCCAACTCTTTGTGACCCCGTGGATAGCAGCATAGCTTCCCTGTCCTTCACTATTTCTCGTGTAAGTAAGTGTTAGTCGCTCAGTTGTGCCCAACTGCAGCCCACTAGGCTCCTCTGCCCATGAGATTTTCCATGCAAGGATACTGGAGTGGGTGGCCATTTCCTTCTCACTCTCTTTGGAGTTTGCTCAAGTTCCTGTCCTCTGAGTCAGTGATACTATCTAACCATCTCATCTTCTGCTGTCCCTTTCTCCTTTTGCCTTCAATATTTTCCAGCATTTAAGGAGTTTATATCCTTGACATCCATTCTTCTATCCTCCCTGGGTAGATATTCAGAAGGTAGGGCAGGATTTGCTCTACTCATACACTCTGGAATTGAACCCTGGTTATTGTAAGTTAGTTCAAAGCCAACTCTCCTCCAGCCTGGAGCAAGTGCCCCCTTGTCTCACCTTCTAGTTGACCCACTGACTGCACTCTCCTTTGGCAATCATAATTCTCATCACCAAGTGGTTTTCATGTGTATATTGTTAATGATGAACATGATATCATCTCCTTAACCTTACAAGGATCATTTCTTCTCCTGCTCCGTACACAGTATAGACTGTGGTCATAATCTACATTTTGACTGGACTAGGATGACTGAGAATGTGAGAAGCCTCTTGTTTGAGCTGGAAGGAGGGTGAGTAAGTGTGGCATGAGATAATAAATATTGCTTGGAGGAATCAAGGAGGACTAGGAAAATAATAATAACAGCAATAACAACAAGAAGAAGGAGGAGGAGAAGAAGTAAAAGAGAAGAGGCTATTGAACATCTAGGGGAAAAGACACTGCTGTGAATTAAACTGGACACTGGCTTTGAAAATTTATTGAGTCAGCAATTCCCCAGAGAAAAGCTATTTGCCACTGTTGAGTTGATTCAATATCTCTAAACCAAAAGAAGAATAAGTGCTTCAGACAAATGGAAGGCAAAATTACTGGCTGTATTTTTATGATCTGCTAGTTTTGCCAAGTGAAAAGCTTGTGATATTTCCACCTGGTCTGTAACTAAAGCTTCCTAATTGTTTTTCATCTTTAGTCCATTCTCCACAAAGCAGCCAAAATAGCATTTATAAACATGATTTGGACCACTCTTGGCTTAAAACCAATCAGCAAACTGCCTTTACAATGAAAATAAAATGTATTTATTTTCATACATAAGTTCTTTATCATAACTTGCAAGGTACTGACAGTGATCCCTGACCACCTCTCTGTGCTTGGTCACTCAGTCATGTTCAATTCCTTTGTGACCCTATGGACCATAGCCCACCAGGCTCCTCTTTCCATGGAATTCTCCAGGCACGAATACTGGAGCAGGTAGCCATTCCCAGAGGATCTTCCCAACCCAGGGGTCAAACGTGGGTCTCCTGCATTGCAGGCAGATTCTTTACTGTCTGAGCCACCAGGGAAGCCCAGCCACCTCTTCTGCCCTATAAAATTGCCACCCTCACTCCCAATGCACCTGCCAAACTGGTCTTGTTTTCGTTTTCTTTATACATGCTAATTTCACTCTCCCCTGCATCCCTCTGAAAGCTGAATGCTGAGCTACCAATGCTCTTCTTTCAGGTCTTCACTGGTCTGCCTCCTTCTGAGGCATCAGGTTTCAAACATGAATGTCATCTCCTAAGAGAGGCCTTTCAATGTGTATCCTGTCAAATAGCTCTTTGCTATTTTCCTCGCTTGTATTTTGCAACATATAAGTCTTCCCATGAGGGGCAGGGCTTGCTCTTCTGTTCAAATATATTGATAAGGCCCAACCCATTATCCTGCATGCAGTAGGCACTCAGGTATATGTTGAATAAATTAGTGAGTGAGTGAATGGATGGACAGTAGCAGTGTAGTGTCTCTGGGGAAAAGGATGTGTTGGTCAGACATCAATTTTAAGAGGAGTCAGATCTTTTTAAATTAAACTTTAGACTCTGAGAAATTAAAATCTGCCTCTATTTGGCCAAGTGCAAATTTCCCCAAACATTGTACTTTTCCCTTCTGTATGGAATCATCAAATTTTAGAAGTCTGTACAGTACATTTAGCCACCCCCTCAACTATTTAATGTCTTTTGTCTTCTTGTTCTGTATGAGTTCATTCACTGCTTTATCTCTAGCCTCTAGACTTCTGTCCAGTATCCAGTAGGTACTTACTGAATATGAGTTGACTGAACAAGAGTAGAAATTCTTGATGACAAGAACCATGCCAAACACCTCTTCAGTTCAGTTCAGTTCAGTCGCTCAGTTGTGTCTGACTCTTTGCGACCCCATGAATCACAGCACACCAGGCCTCCCTGTCCTACACCAACTCCTGGAGTTCACTCAAACTCATGTCCATCGAGTCAGTGATGCCATCCAGCCATCTCATCCTCTGTCGTCCTCTTCTCCTCCTGCCCCCAATCCCTCCCAGCATCAGAGTCTTTTCCAATGAGTCAACTCTTCGCATGAGGCGGCCAAAGTACTGGAGTTTCAGCTTTAGCATCATTCCTTCCAAAGAACTCCCAGGGCTGATCTCTTTCAGAATGGACTGGTTGGATCTCCTTGCAGTCCAAGGGACTCTCAAGAGTCTTCTCCAACACCACAGTTCAAAAGCATCAATTCTTCAGTGCTCAGCCTTCTTCACAGTCCAACTCTCACATCCATACATGACACAGGAAAAACCATTGTCTTGACTAGACGGACCTTTGTTGGCAAAGTAATGTCTCTGCTTTTGAATATGCTATCTAGGTTGGACATAACTTTCCTTCCAAGGAGTAAGCGTCTTTTAATTTCATGGCTGCAGTCACCATCTGCAGTGATTTTGGAGCCCAAAAAAATAAAGTCTGACACTGTTTCCACTGTTTCTCCATTTACTTCCCATGAAGTGATGCCTTTTTAAAAATTAAACAACATGTTAACTAATGAGTTGACATTAGTGGAATGAGGTGCTAATATTTAGAAAAATAAACATATTAAAAATCTTTCTGAAATATTAGATGCATATTTTGCCTGATTATATATAGGACACTGAATACAATTTGACATTTTATTGATGTTTCAGGGTTATTAACATGACCATCAATTATTGTTTGCTTCTGTTTCTGAGGATGTAGTTTGGTCCAATATTTGCAGGAAGGAAAGGAGGCACAGGAACAAATATGGTCCCTCATATTAAGTTGCCTTAAACCATCTATGCCAAGTGGCCTGGAGCACTCAAGACAGAAATTTCAAGATAACTAAGAAAACAGTTTCCATGGGAAAGAAAAACTGATCCAATTGCAAGCTCTCTAAAGGCAGTAACAAGCATTTCATTTCTACTGCAGGATGGCTCTCTCATTTTCTCTTTCACCATACATACACTTAAGGAAGTAAGTTGCCAATTCTATCTTTGGGGCTTCTCATCTTAAATTCCAGAATAATTTTGAGAAACTGTGATGAAACAGCACTCACTTTAGAATCAGACAAAGCTGAGCCTGAATCGCAGCTCTGCCACTTCTACCCATGAAGAGAGATATGAGGACGGTTATCGGATGGACATGTGACACTTTACACAGCATCTGACAAACAAATAAATGCCTTATTCATGAGGTGTTCTGCCACCCTAAGCAGTTTGTCCTCTGTTCTTCTAGTGGCCTAACTGCCCTGTGGCCCTCACTATCCATCCACTTGCCTGGGAAGGCCCTTAGCTTATTTCTCTCCATATTTTGCCATCTATCAAGAAATTTCCTACGGAAAGAATCTGACTAATTTACCCAATTTACTAATTTATTTGGTTCTGAAAATTACTTACATGTTTTTCCTTCTGGAAGCATTTACCTCTGGAAAGGGGACATAATTCACCCACAGCAGAGGCTCTTAGAATAACTGGCATCCTAGTCAAACTGGAAATAGAGTTCGACTAAAGTGTTGGTTTGTCACTTGCTCTCCATATCCACCACTTGGGTGATACTGCCTCTGCCCTCATGCAGGGCAAAGTCTCATAGCAAAGATTTCAGTGTGTACATTTAAAACTTGTGTGCTCATATCTCATGTATCTGAGATTTATATAAAAACTTTATTCTTCAAATGTAATATGGTACAGCATAGCCAAGACATTTTCTACCTGGAAAGTAACGTAACTGCTGAGTCTTTATATAGCTGCATCTCATTCTGATTTATGGAAGGATTTTAACTTTTCATAGAGAGGGTTTCAACAAAGCCACTTTAAGCCCCTTTAGATTTCAAATGATAAAAGCACTGGCGGGACTCCTGAGAGATAGCACAGGGTTGCCATGTGAGCGTCTTTAATAGCAGAACCCTGCCCCCTATTCAAAGAGAACACTTTTTTATTTATCAGGATTTAAGGAAGAGAGCGAAGTGCGAGCATGATGCAATGTTGAAAGATCCCATTAAAAGCAGACATTTCCACACCCTCTGGAAATGGGGATCGGTATATCTGAAAGTCTGCAGGTGGCACGTTTTTCATTTCTGTGGCCATTAAAGGAGGTATTCCAGAGTGGAGGTTGAGTTGAAGATCCTGAAGCTCTCTTTGTACCTAAAGAAAATCTTTCAAACTGGTAAGAGCTAAGGTGATTCATTTATGTGGTGATCTTATACAACATACAAGTGAAAATTAATAATGTATTAATTGCAGTCTCAAGAAATAAATGTATAACCCAGGGAAAAAGCAAGGTGAGTCAACTTGTTTGGCTACCTTTTTCTATTGCTAATAAGTTTATATATGCAGTCACCAAAACCAAAATAATTAGGCTGTCTTTATACTACATTAAAGCCCAACTTTCATCAACAGTTTACTAAGCACTGAAGCAGAAATCAAGAAAGGCACTGTTTCTTTAAGAAAGCAATGTGTTTGGCACCTTCTGAAGTGGTTCTAAATGACCCCCACCTCCCAGGATTCACATGCTTGTATATTCCCTCTCTGTTTGTGGACTGGATGTAGTACATTACTTCTACCAAACATAAAAAAGTGATGGGCTGCTCCTGCCAAGATTAGGTATAAAAGACTATGTCTCAGGACTTCTTTTGTGGTTCATTAGTTAAGAATCTGCCTGCAAATGCAGGAGACACAGGTTTGAGCCCTGGTCTAGGAACTAAGATTTCCACATGCCTCGGGACAACAAAGCCTGTGAGCCACAATTACTGAGCCTGTGGTGCTGGGACTAAGGAAGCCCAGGTGCCTAGAGTCTGTGCTCTACAACAAGGGAAACCACTGCAATGAGAAACCCATGCATTGCAACTAGAGAGTAGTCCCCACTCACCTCAGCTAGAGAAGGCCCACATGCAGCAACAAACACACAGTGCAGCCAAACAAAAATAAATAATATTATATATATATATATATTTTTCCCCCCCGTTGAGCTATTCCAAATCCTGAAAGATGATGCTGTGAAAGTGCTGCACTCAGTATGCCAGCAAATTTGGAAAACTCAGCAGTGGCCATGGGACTGGAAAAGGCGTTTTCAATCCAATCCCAAAGAAAGACAATGCCAAAGAATGCTCAAACAACCACACAATTGCACTCATCTCACACGCTAGTAAAGTAATGCTCAAAATTCTCCAAGCCAGGCTTCAGTAATATGTGAACCGTGAACTTCCTGATGTTCAAGCTGGTTTTAGAAAAGGCAGAGGAACCAGAGATCAAATTGCCAACATCTGCTGGATCATCAAAAAAGCAAGAGAGTTCCAGAAAAACATCTATTTCTGCTTTATTGACTATGCCAAAGCCTTTGACTGTGTGAATCACAATAAATTGTGGGAAATTTTGAAAGAGATGGGAATACCAGACCACCTGATCTGCCTCTTGAGAAATTTGTATGCAAGTCAGGAAGCAACAGTTAGAACTGGTCATGGAACAACAGACTGGTTCCAAATAGGAAAAGGAGTACGTCAAGGCTGTATATTGTCACCATGTTTATTTAACTTATATGCAGAGTACATCATGAGAAACACTGGACTGGAAGAAACACAAGCTGGAATCAAGATTGCTGGGAGAAATATCAAAAACCTCAGATATGCAGATGACACCACCCTTATGGCAGAAAGTGAAGAGGAACTAAAAAGCCTCTTGATGAAAGTGAAAAGTTGGCTTAAAGCTCAACATTCAGAAAATGAAGATCATAGCATCTAGTCCCATCACTTCATGGGAAATAGATGGGGAAACAGTGGAAACAGTGTCAGACTTTATTTTTCTGGGCTCCAAAATCACTGCAGATGGTGACTGCAGCCATGAAATTAAAAGATGCTTACTCCTTGGAAGGAGAGTTATGACCAATCTAGATAGCATATTCAAAAGCAGAGACATTACTTTGCCAACAAAGGTCCATCTAGTCAAGGCTATGGTTTTTCCTGTGGTCATGTATGGATGTGAGAGTTAGACTGTGAAGAAGGCTGAGCACCGAAGACTTGATGCTTTTGAACTGTGATGTTAAAGAAGACTCTTGAGAGTCCCTTGGACTGCAAGGAGATCCAACCAGTCCATTCTGAAGGAGATCAGCCTTGGGAGTTCTTTGGAAGGAATGATGCTAAAGCTGAAACTCCAGTACTTTGGCTGGCTCATGCGAAGAGTTGACTCATTGGAAAAGACTCTGATGCTGGGAGGGATTGGGGGCAGAAGGAGAAGGGGACGACAAAGGATGAGATGGCCGGATGGCATCACTGACTCGATGGATGTGAGTCTGAGTGAACTTCGGGAGTTGGTGATGGACAGGGAGGCCTAGCATGCTGCGATTCATGGGGTCTCAAAGAGTTTGACATGACTGAACGACTGAACTGAACTGAAAGACTATTTGATTACCCAGGGATAATATCTACGTAGTTACATCTACAACCTCCAAATAAGAATAGTGTCTTAAGAAGGGCAAGAGTAGAGAAACCAGAGTATCAGACAAATATCCAGAAATTACAGAACAGTTCTCTAAAAGACAAGAAAATCCTGATTGTAGTTTTAAGGGACTCTGTCTTTTATCAGCCAGTACCCAGGGAGGTACACAGAAATCAATCTTTATAGCCTACATAGAGAGAGAGAGAGAGAGAGAGGTAGTTAATACAAAATATTAGTTAGAAAAGTGTTGAAAGTTCTAGGGAGACAAGGGCAAAAGAGGGAGGGTGATACGGACCAGAGATCAAGGAGCAGCCAGTGCCCTTATAAGATACCTAAGGGATTATACTCACTGTTGGTACCACCCAATCCTGAATAAGAGGCATGAACTTCCTGCTATCAATGCTGGTTCTTCCACCTACACTTCAGCAGAAGCAGAATGGCTTCTTGTGCTCTCCTGCCTCTAATTCTCCTAGAAGGTCTCCCACTGACAGAACCTCTGGAGCCCAAAGTAGGTCTGGGAAATGTAACACCAGTTCAGTTCAGTTCAGTCGCTCGGTTGTGTCTGACTCTTTGAGACCCCATGAATCACAGCACGCCAGGCCTCCGTGTCTATCACCAACTCCCGGAGTTTACCCAAACTCATGTCCATCGAGTCGGTGATGCCATCCAGTCATCTCATCCTCTGTCGTCCCCTTCTCCTCCTGCCCCCAATCCCTCCCAGCATCAGAGTCTTTTCCAATGAGTCAAATCTTCACATGAGGCGGCCAAAGTATTGGAGTTTCAGCTTTAGCATCAGTCCTTCCAAAGAACACCCAGGACTGGTCTCTTTTAGAATGGACTGGTTGGATCTCCTTGCAATCCAAGGGACTCTCAAGAGTCTTCTCCAACACCACAGTTCAAAAGCATCAATTCTTCAGTGCTCAGCCTTCTTCACAATCCAACTCTCACATCCATACATGACCACTGGAAAAACCATAGCCTTGACTAGACAGACCTATGTTGGCAAAGTGATGTCTCTGCTTTTGTATATGCTGTCTAGGTTGACCATAACTTTCCTTCCAAGGAGTAAGCGTCTTTTAATTTCATGGCTGCAGTCACCATCTGCAGTGATTTTGGAACCCCCCATAAAATAAAGTTTGACACTGTTTCCACTGTTTCCCTATCTATTTCCCATGAAGTGATGGGACCGGATGCCATGATCTTCATTTTCTGAATGTTGGGCTTTAAGCCAACTTTTTCACTCTCCTCTTTCACTTTCATCAAGAGGCTTTTTAGTTCCTCTTCACTTTCTGCCATAAGGATGGTATCATCTGCATATCTGAGGTGATTGATATTTCTCCTGGCAATCTTGATTCCAGCTTGTGCTTCTTCCAGCCCAGCGTTTCTCATGATGTACTCTGTATATAATTTAAATAAGCAGGGTGAGAATTCAGCCTTGACGTACTCCTTTTCCTATTTGGAACCAGTCTCTTGTTTCATGTCCAGTTCTAACTGTTGCTTCCTGACCTGCATATAGGTTTCTCAAGAGGCAGGTCAGGTGGTCTGGTATTCCCATCTCTTTCAGAATTTTCCACCAGTAGAGGGTGGTATATAGTTATGTGCCAGTAAACAGTTTCTGCCACACATATTACAACAGCTTAAATATTTCCCTTTGAGTGATGGCATATATTTTTCAAGACTAAAACTATCACAAAAGAATACACGGTACAAAATTCCTTGAGCGTTTTATACTAGTTTTAAAAATTGAGTCCCAGACTACCACTGTATTCACATAATGAAAAGATAACTAGATGAATACATCAGTTTCATTATCTATGAAATGAAGGGATTCTGGGTTTTAAAATGTCACTCAAACCTAAATCGAAATGGGTTTTTCACTGAGCAACTTGGTTAATCTAGTCAAAACAGTCTATTCAGAAATGCTTTGTATACAGTATTTATGAGCCTATGATACCCAGATCTATAGCCTCATTTCACTGAGAAAAAGAAGAAAAAAATGTAGAAGTTAGACATAAGTACTTTAAGATCTAATGTTTTCCTTGCACTTATTCTTTCACAAAATTTTGAGGGAATTTATACATGCAGCCCTGACATCTCCAGGCACATCAGATAAGGTTTAATGCCTTGGCTATTTTGCACAACATTCTATCAAGCAATTATTTCCTTTCCCCTTAATTTGATCAAGTTTTTCAGGCACTCAGGGGGAGAGAGACAGGTTAGCAATAAGTTGTCACCAGATTGTCACTCTAGTTTTCAGACCTACCTAAAGATTTTTTCTTCTATGCATGCTAACTAAATACGTTTGCCTCACTATCTAGAGAACATACTATTTGAAAACAAGGTCCACATTTTCACTTTAACAAGTATTTATCTAGAACCAAATATCCTAAGCACTGTGACAAGTGTGAAACACATCTCTTTCTAGTTTCAACTCCATAAGAGTAACACTCTGCCTGGCCTGAAGCTAGTGCTTAGTGAGTAGCTATCTAATAACTGAGCAGCTCACGAACAAGTACAGATTCAAGGGAACTAAGAGTTTTCCCATTAAACCATAGTCTGCCACCTATTACTGTTACAGTTACTCTCTATCTGCCTTCAGAATCCATGGTAACCTGTCAATGGCATGGTTACTTCTGAGGAGGAAAAAAAAAAAACCTGGATGTCTTGCTTATGTGCTCAGATTTACACAGGTAATTGGATTTTTTTCTTCTTGAGGGAATGCAATTAGAAAGACTCATCTCTGGTTCTCTTTCTGAAAGAGTTTGGAGAACACTCAACCACAATTTCCACACTTGTTGGAGGATCCTTTGCTAAACCGAGCTAAGTGGTAGCATTGTAGCTGCTTCTGAAGGTTATTATTGGGGAGGAAATGTGGGTGTTGATATTTGCATCTGGAAATCCATACTCCACACCAGTGCATTCTAGGAGGCCCTGGAGTAAGCAAAGGCCTTGTGTATTGCCCTTACCCTTCATCTTTATTTGCTCATCTGAATGAGCAACTCAAGTGAATGCCTACATTGATGGAGTAGAGCCTGAAAGGACAACATGCCTGGATCAATAATGCAATTGGATCAGGTGCGAGCGAAAGACGGCAGACGGCAGAGTAAGCTAGTGTTTACCTCTGCTCCCCTTCAAGATCTATTGAGAAGATAGAAAAACAGTTTTTTCAAGTTTTCCTCAGAGACAAGAGAGGAGGCAAGATCAATAGCACAGAGACAGTTGGGAAGCAGATGCACAAGGGCAAACCCCAGAAGTTGAATCTTGAATGAAGTAGGGAATGCTGAGAAGCAACTTATGAATCTCATGGAAGGCTCAGAAAGGGGCATTGCCTGCCACCTCTGGATGTGGGAAAGGTGGGGCTGCAAATGGGAGTCAGTTTGAAGTCTGTTTACAGACTTTTGTTTACAATCTTCAGTGGGACCTGAAGATCATCTTCCTGATTTACTGAATACTTCTACTCCATCAGAAGACTAGAGATGTATTCTCCCAAGAAGAAAACAGGGAGTCTTTGATCTGGAGGGCAGAAAGCCCTGGTGAGAGTAGGGCTGTGATATTATACCAAGAAAGGGGAGAAAATGTGAAAGCCTGCATATAGAATCTTGAGATACCCACTCCCAACCCCCACCACCAGCAGCTTTCTTTCCTTACCACAACCTCAGAATGCTATTACTCTTGGAAATTTAACCAGCTCTACAGAAAATGCCTATACAACATTGATGACCTCCCCGCCCATAACACCATGTAAAGAAGCCCACAGCTACTACTCCAAGCAAACAGAACTGCCATTATTTCAAATATGACCCAGAAAGCCAAGAATCAGCAGAAACCTAAGAAAAAAATCCACTTAAAGAGCAAAAATCCATAATAGAGAAAGCAACTTGGGAGAAAAAAAACAATAAAACACAAATAGATCACTGATCTCCTCATAAAAGTAGTAACAATATTTGCAGTTAGCAGATCAGATCAGATCAGATCAGTCGCTCAGTCGTGTCCAACTCTTTGCGACCCCATGAACTGCAGCACACCAGGCCTCCCTGTCCATCACCAACTCCCGGAGGTCACTCAGACTCATGTCCATCAAGTCAGTGATGCCATCCAGCTATCTCATCCTCTGTCGTCCCCTTCTCCTCCTACCCCCAATCCCTCCCAGCATCAGAGTCTTCTCCAATGAGTCAACTCTTCGCATGAGGTGGCCAAAGTACTGGAGTTTCAGCTTTAGCATCATACCTTCCAAAGAAATCCCAGGGCTGATCTCCTTCAGAATGGACTGGTTGGATCTCCTTGCAGTCCAAGGGACTCTCAAGAGTCTTCTCCAACACCACAGTTCAAAAGCATCAATTCTTCGGTGCTCAGCCTTCTTCACAGTCCAGCTCTCACATCCATACATGACCACAGGAAAGACCATAGCCTTGACTAGGTGAACCTTTGTTGGCAAAGTAATGTCTCTGCTTTTCAATATGCTATCTAGGTTGGTCATAACTTTCCTTCCAAGGAGTAAGCATCTTTTAATTTCATGGCTGCAGTCACCATCTGCAGTGATTTTGGAGCCCAGAAAAATAAAGTCTGACACTGTTTCCACTGTTTCCCCATCTATTTCCCATGTAGTGATGGGACCAGATACCATGATCTTCGTTTTCTGAATGTTGAGCTTTAAGCCAACCTTTTCACTCTCCACTTTCATCAAGAGGCTTTTGAGTTCCTCTTCACTTTCTGCCATAAGGGTGGTGTCATCTGCATATCTGAGGTTATTGATATTTCCCCCTGCAATCTTGATTCCAACTTGTGTTTACAGTCCAATGTTTCTCATGATGCACTCTGCATAGAAGTTAAATAAACATGGTGACAATATACAGCCTTGACATACTCCTTTTCCTATTTGGAACCAGTCTGTTGTTCCATGACCAGAAGGGAACTCTAAAGATATTCATGTCCTACTCCCTGAATCTGAGAATATATGTATTACATGGAAAGAGAATCTTTGCAAATGTAATTAAGAAACAGACTCACAGACTTAGAGAATACACTTATGAGGTAGAGAAGGGTAGGGAGAGGGACAGTTAGGGAGTTTGAGATGGAGGTGTACACACTGCAATATTTAAAATTAATAACAAACAACATGGCACACACACATATGCATAACTGAATCACCTTACTGTACACCTGAAACTTAACATAACATCATTAATCTACTGTGCGTGCAAAATCACTTCAGTCATGTCCGACTCTCTGCTATCGCATGGACTGTAGCCTGCCAGACTCTTCTGTCCACGGGATTCTCCGAGCAAGAATGTTGGAGTGGGTTGCCATTTCCTTCTCCAGAGGATCTTCCTGACCCAGGGATCAATCCACATCTCTTATGTCTCCTGGATTTGCAGGTGTGTGTTCTTTACCACTAGCAACACCTGGGAAGCCCTAATCTACTATAATCCAATATTAAATTAAAAAGATTAAGAAAAGAAAATCTTAAAATAGGGAGATTTTTTCTGGATTATCAAGGTGGCCAAGTCTAATCACATAGGCCTTAGAAGCAGAGAGCTCTCTGGCTGAAGGCAAGAGAGAAGTGGTCTGAGGGAAAGTCAGAGACAGTGGAATCAGGAAAGGGGCTCATCCTGCCATGTGTAGGAGGACCACTTGTAAAACATAAAGAAGAAAGCAAGGAGCCTCCTGTCTTGTTGAAGCTCAGCAGAGGACCCAGTCATGCCCATCCAGACTTCTGACCAACTAACTACTGCTGCTGCTGCTGCTGCTGCTAAGTCGCTTCAGTCGTGTCCGACTCTGTGCGACCCCATAGACAGCAGCCCACCAGGCTCTACCGTCCTTGGGATTCTCCAGGCAAGAACACTGGAGTGGGTTGCCATTTCCTTCTCCAATGCAGGAAAGTGAAAAGTGAAAGGGAAGTCGCTCAGTCGTGTCCAACTCTTAGCGACCCCATGGACTGCAGCCCACCAGGCTCCTCCGTCCATGGGATTTTCCAGGCAAGAGTGCTGGAGTGGGGTGCCACTGCCTTCTCTGAACTACTAAGTGTGTCTAAATACTAGGGCAGCATAGAAAACTAACATGCTATACAACAGGTCATACTTCTAGTAAAGTCACATCTGACTCAGAATAGATAATCTGAACCACCAGACCCAGCCTATTTTCAAAAATTTTACAACGTAAAAACAGTATATTGTAGCAGCTTGTGTTTGAGAAGGGGACTTTTATGTGGAAAATTCTTCAAGAGATGGAAATACCAGACCACCTGACCTGCCTCTTTAGAATCCTACATGCAAGTCAGGAAGCAACAGTTAGAACTGGACGTGGAACAACAGACTGGTTCCAAATAGGAAAAGGAGTATGTCAAGGCTGTATATTGTTACCCTGCTTATCTAACTTCTATGCAGAGTATATCATGAGAAACGCTGGACTGGAAGAAGCACAAGCTGGAATCAAGATTGCCAGGAGAAATATCAATAACCTCAGGTACGCAGATGACACCACCCTTATGGCAGAAAGTGAAGAGGAACTAAAAAGCCTCTTGATGAAAGTGAAAGAGGAGAGTGGAAAAGTTGGCTTAAAGATCAACATTCAGAAAATGAAGATCATGGCATCTGGTCCCATCACTTCATGGGAAATAGATGGGGAAACAGTGGAAACAGTGTCAGACTTTATTTTTTGGGGTTCCAAAATCACTGCAGATGGTGATTGCAGCCATGAAATTAAAAGATGCTTACTCCTTGGGAAGAAAGTTATGGCCAACCTAGATAGCATATTCAAAAGCAGAGACATTACTTTGCCAACAAAGGTCCGTCTAATCAAGGCTATGGTTTTTCCTGTGGTCATGTATGGATGTGAGAGTTGGACTGTGAAGAAGGCTGAGCACCGAAGAATTGATGCTTTTGAACTGTAGTGTTGGAGAAGACTCTTGAGAGTCCCTTGGACTGCAAGGAGATCCAACCAGTCCATCCTAAAGGAGATCAGTCCTGGGTGTTCATTGAAAGGACTGATGCTGAGGCTGAAACTCCAATACTTTGGCCACCTCATGCGAAGAGCTGACTCATTGGAATAGAGCCTGATGCTGGGAGGGATTGGAGGCAGGAGGAGAAGGGGACAACAGAGGATGAGATGGCTGGATGGCATCACTGACTCGATGCACATGAGTTTGGGTGAACTCCGGGAGTTGGTGATGGATGGGGAGGCTTGCCGTGCTTCGATTCATTGGGTTGCAGAGTCAGACACGACTGAGCGACTGAACTGAACTAATGACATAAATACTAAGTATTTTCATCTTCAAGACATCAATAAGGCTGTACAGAAACTACATGCTTCTGCATATAAGATGGGTTCCAATAGCTGGATAAGAAGTGAGAAACCCATGATATTTCTCAGTACCAACTGCCTTTCAAAGGTGATTTTGTCATTCAATAACTTTACAATGAGCTAAAGATGCTAATATACACCACTAACTGTAACTTGACTTTTTTCTATTACTGCTATTATATTATTTTTTAGCCTGCATTAAAAAGCAGTAAAATACATTATAGAAGATTACATAATTCATATCTTAAAAAAAGAGAGTTTATATTGCTTTTTCTATTGAAGTATAGTTGATTTACAATGTTGTGCCAATCTCTGCTGTACAGCAAAGTGATGCAGTTTTACACATATAAACATTGTTTGTAAAATATTCTTTTCCATTATGGTTTATCCCAGGAGACTGTGTACAGTTCCCTGTGCTATACAGGAGGACCTTGCTGTTCATCCATTCTAAGAGCAATAGTTTGCATATATCAACCTCAAATTCTCAGTCCATCCCTCTCCTTCTGCCCCCTTCCCCCTTGGCAACCACAAGTCTAATCTCTGTGTCTGAGTCTGCTTCTGTTTGGTAGGTAGGTTCGTTTGTGCCGTATTTTAGAGTGCACATGTACGTTATATCATATTTGTCTTTTTCTCTCTGACTCACTTCACTTAGTATGGTAATCTATAGTTGTATCCAATGTTGCTACAAATGGCATTATTTTATTCTTTGAAATGAAAGTTTAAGTACAAAATGGATTAACATAATGTGTTGAGTTTTGTGAATTAAGACCTTGTCAATTATGATATATTACAGCACCTTGTAAAATGTCCATATTCTTGGAAAGTTACCTGGGTTAAAGGGAACAACAACAAAAAAGATATGTCCCAAGCAAAGTCTTGAGGCCAAGTGTAAATTTCAGACAATGAAAATTATGGATGGTCAATTAGATAAGACTAAAAAAGATAACATACAGTATTTGTCTTTCTCTGTCTAAGCATGATTTCACCAAGCATGATACCCTCCAAGTCCAAGGGCTCTGGAAGAGGGCTACAACAGTGTCATTCATTGTTGTTGAAACTCCTCATATCCCCCACAAAACCATACAGGTCATTAAAAATCCCCAAATCCACAGATAACTTCTACTTCATGATTAAGTGACAAGACAGCATCCAGAACACTATGAGAGACTGCTTTATGACCTTGCAGACCAAGGGAAAGCTCAGCTCTTCACTATTCCTAATAACTTGGGAGATGACATAGGATATTCATAGGAGCATGGCTTTCTGGAAGACTACATGCAAGAGCCCATGGGCTGGTTTCAAGGATATAAGAAGATTCCCTGGGATCTGGTATTGAATCCTTTTGCCCAAGTGGCAATCAGGGTGAAGAATCACAGGTGTAGAAATATGAGAGTATAGGGTGTGTACAAGAATAGGTGAACAGTCTGCTGTGGCAGAAACAAAGAACTGACTGGAGAAAATGTGAGGGAATGGAGGTGAGGAAGGGTCAGAATGGAGGTGAGGAAGGTTCAGACGGTAGGCCAGGGTTTCACCTGTGGACCAAATCTGGCCTTTCATTTGCTTGATATGGCCAATGTACTGAGAATGGCTTTAACATTTTTAGTTTTTGAAAAAAAATCAAAAGAAAGGTACTATTTCATGTGTCCTTCTAATGAAGGATACTATCACATGCAAATTATATGATATTCAAATATTAATGTCTATAAATAAGATTTTATTGGTACACACTAACATTTATCTGTTTACGTATTACTTATGGCTGCTTTTGCACTTAAGTGGCAAACTTGAATAGTTGTGACAGAGATTTTAATGTGAAGCCTAAAATATTTACTGACTTTTTAATGAGAAAAAGTTTGCTAACTCCTGATACAGGTCCTCATATGCCATTATTACATAGTTGAACATTTCTGTTATGAACACTTAAATAAAATAAAATAATCAAATAAAATCATAATTGTAACTCTGACAGCAGTGTAGAGGATGCATTAGATGAAGAAACAGCTGTATCCAGATCAATCACTTAGAAATTATTCCAAAGAAGACATACAGATGGCTAACAAACACATGAAAAGATGCTCAACATCACTCATTATCAGAGAAATGCAAATCAAAACCACTATGAGGTACCATTTCACGCCAGTCAGAATGGCTGCGATCCAAAAGTCCACAAGCAATAAATGCTGGAGAGGGTGTGGAGAAAAGGGAACCCTCTTACACTGTTGGTGGGAATGCAAACTAGTACAACCACTATGGAGAACAGTATGGAGATTCCTCAAAAAAATAACTGTCTTATGATCCAGCAATCCCACTGCTGGGCATACACACTGAGAAAACCAGAATTGAAAGAGACACGTGTACCCCAGTGTTCATAGCAGCACTGTTTACAATAGCCAGGACTTGGAAGCAACCTAGATGCCCATCCACAGATGAATGGATAAGAAAGCTGCGGTACATATACACAATGGAGTATTACTCAGCCATTAAAAAGAATACATTTGAATCAGTTCTAATGAGGTGGATGGAACTGGAGCCTATTATACAGAGTGAAGTAAGCCAGAAAGAAAAACACAAATACAGTATACTAACGCATATATATGGAATTTAGAAAGATGGTAACAATAATCCTGTTTACAAGACAGCAAAAGAGACACTGATGTATAGAACAGTCTTTTGGACTCTGGGAACGGGAGAAGGTGGGATGATTTGGGAGAATAGCATTGAAATATGCATAATATCATATCTGAAACGAGTCACCAGTCCAGGTATGATGCCTGATAACGGATGCCTGGGGCTGGTGCACTAGGACGACCCAGAGGGATGGTATGGGGAGGGAGGAGGGAAGAGGGTTCAGGATGGGGAACATATATATACTTGTGGCAGATTTATTTTGATGTATGGCAAAAGCAATACAATATTGTAAAGTTAAGCAAAATAAAAAATTTAATTAAAAAATAAATAAAAAAATAAAAAGTAAAAAAAAAAAAAAGAAATTATTGCAAGAACCCAAATTACAAATGAAAAGAGAATACATTTGGAGAAGAGGATGGTGACAGTGAAGAGAAGGCTTGTGTAGTGAAACATTTACCATGTAGGATTGACATTTGGTCGAAAAGGGGGAGAAAGGAGAGAAGAGAGGAAAAAATTGCTGTTAGTTCTATTGGCTAGAATGACACTTTTTGAAGAGGACAAAAAGAGAAGCATGATTTTTGGTAAGAAAAGCAACATAAAAGTAAATGAGTTTGGCACTGGGCATTAAAAATGTGGCATGCCTGCAAAATAGCTAGATGCTCCTTGTCTCTGAGCATTTATAACACATCCCATGTCATTTTTTTTTGCACAAGACATTGCATTGTGTTTTGTATATAACTAATCTTACTGTATTGTGATCACTCAAGGACACAGCCCACATTTTTCATTTAATACCTTGGCATAGTGTGTAATGGGTATTAAAGGTAATCCACACAGATTCTTGAGTGGATTAGACTGTAAACTCCCTAAGGGCAGGAATATGTCTTGAACCACTCCAGAGCTCCTCAGCACCCAAGACATTGAAGAGAAGATAGTAGTCACGGGTGAGTAGTTTGTGACAGATGTCAAGAGGGTGAACCTTCCAACCTTCAGGAGGAGAATGTATTGAAATGTCATCAGATTGTCTCTTTATCTTTAACTAGCCAAGGTTGTATGCTAAGTCACTTCAGTCGTGCCCGACTCTGTGTGACCCCATAGACGGCAGCCCACCAGGCTTCCCCGTCCCTGGGATTCTTCAGGCAAGAACACCGGAGTGGGTTGCCATTTCCTTCTCCAATGCATGAAAGTGAAAAGAGAAAGTGAAGTCACTCAGTCATGTCCCACTCTTAGCGACCCCATGGACTGCAGCCTACCAGGCTCCTCCATCCATGGGATTTACCAGGCAAGAGTACTGGAGTGGGGCGCCATTGCCTTCTCCCCAAGGTTGTATAAGACTGCTTTAAAAGGAGATGTGATCTGGTCAAGAACTCTCTCAGCAGCTGCATGCTATAGAAGCAGAAAATTCACTTTTTAACCTTTCTATCCTCAGGAGACACAGAAAGGCAATAGGGTGCTATTTAAAAGACAGGTTATTGGCAAAGCTGATGGTTCAGATGAATGGGAGAGCACTTTGGCAGTGAAAAGAATAAACACTGAGGCATTAGGAGAGCCATCAGGAGATGCCATCCTCAGAGGCTGAATAAACCAATCTGCCAGTGACATTATTCAAAACCACAGTCCAAGCTGCAATTGTTTGGCAAATAGACTCTCACATCATTAGATGAAAATGATAGGTAGTGTCCAGGTAAAATTGGACAAAAGGTACCCTGTTCTGTACAGTGTATGCCTGAGGGTCATTTTTGAGTGTGTAGATTACCATTTGAGATCAAATCACTCACCAGTAGTTGCCAGAAAAAATAAATAAATAAATAAATAAAAGGGATGCTGGGTGAAGGCCAGATAGATGCGGCTTCTGCTAAATCACCTAATGAGGCAAACGGCGGTCACACGTGTGGCCAGAGCCACAAAGGGGAAGGTCAGCAAACAGAACAGAGGAGAGAAGGTGATAACTCAAGATAATTTGGCCTCATGGTGAACACCCCGTAACGTGGACCTTTTCTCCTTATCTCTTCATCTCACAGCCACTACCATCTCATTACAAATTATGGTGCATTTTCAATGTATGGTAGTTAATGGGTTCTTGGGTAGCCTGAAGAGAATAAAAGTATACTCCTTCCTTTTCCCCATCTAATATCTATGGATACTCAGCCAAAACCACCTTCTCACAAGCTTCCCATACCATTTAGAATCCTAAATTATACTCACTCTGGGATTAAAGACATTAGGCCTCTAACAGCACCCCTATTTTAAAAAAATTATTGGGGTACAGTTGCTTTACAACGTTGTGTTAGTTTCTGCTATACAGCAAAGTAAATCAGCTATATGTGCACATGTACCACCTGGTTTTTGGATTTCTTTTTCATGTAGGTCACCATAGAGCATTGAGTAGTGTTCCTTGTTCTATACTGTAGGTTCTCATTGGTTATCTATTTTATACATATTAATATGTATATACATATATACATATATATATACACACACACACACATATATATATGTCAGTTCCAATTTCCCATTTCATCCCACCCCCTCTTACCCCCTTGAGTATCCATATATTTGTTCTCTACGTCTGTCTCTATTTCTGCTTTGCAAATAGGTTCATCGGTACTATTTTCTAGATTCCACATATGCATCTAACAGCACTCTTGAGGAATCAATGTACCCTATAACAGTGGCATTAACAAGTTTTGGGGGCTACATCAGCATAACGTGTCACAAGGGGCATCTCATCTAATAAAGACCACTGAGCAAGCTGAGAGGGAAAATCGCCAGGCTCAGTAAGAGAAATGTCTGAGAGAGAGAGAAAACTGACACTAGAAAAAGAGAACCTCTTGAGTTGACCAAAGCCCACTGTAGGTACCCAAGTCATTGTATCTATGCACTGTCCAGAAGAGTTGTTGTATCATGTTGTGTTCAAAGAATATGTCACTGAATCTCAGTTGTATAATCTGAAAAATTGAAGGGAGGTCTGTAAGCATCCTTCCAACTGTCTGATAGTATGTTTCTAAACTTCTCAATCTTATGACTAAACTGCATAAAACAATTAACATTTGAAAATGGAGTACAATGAACACAGAAAGATTCTGGTGAACTTGGGAACCTGATAAAGTTTCACAGATCATTAGAGGTTCATGTCCCCTCCCAAAGCATGGATAGGATATGAACAGATGAAGGAAAGAGGAAAGAAGATCCCTAAGTGAGGGTGACAGCTGGAAAAAAGGCAGGGAGTCACAAGGTCAAGGGAGAATAGCCAAAATGAAACAAGAGTACTGAAATATAACATGAAGAAAGACCTGAAAGATCAAAGTTAGCATTTAGATACACTACAAAGCCAAAAAAAAGATAACAGTTCCAGCAGGAAACAAGAGCAATTCAAGTCCTGTGTAATATAGAGTCTTTCCTCAAAGTTATCACCATAATGAACGACCAACATCTCTTTATGGGTTTCCAATCTTGTCTTTCCAGGTAAATGCCTCCAGGGCTCACACCACAACTTAACACTTGTCTCATAGATCAGATCAGATCAGTCTCTCAGTCGTGTCTGACTCTTTGCGACCCCATGAATCGCAGCACACCAGGCCTCCCTGTCCATCACCAATTCCCAGAGTTCACTCAGACTCACATCCATCGAGTCAGTGAGGCCATCCAGCCATCTCATCCTCTGTCGTGCCCTTCTCCTCCTGCCCTCAATCCCTCCCAGCATCAGAGTCTTCTCCAATGAGTCAACTCTTCGCATGAGGTGGCCAAAATACTGGAGCTTCAGCTTCAGCATCATTCCTTCCAAAGAAATGCCAGGGCTGATCTCCTTCAGAATGGACTGGTTGGATCTCCTTGCAGTCCAAGGGACTCTCAAAAGTCTTCTCCAACACCACAGTTCAAAAGCATCAATTCTTTGGCGCTCAGCCTTCTTCACAGTCCAACTCTCACATCCATACATGACCACAGGAAAGACCATAGCCTTGACTAGGCAAACCTTTGTTGGCAAAGTAATGTCTCTGCTTTTCAATATGCTATCTAGATTGGCCATAACTTTCCTTCCAAGGAGTAAGCATCTTTTAATTTCATGGCTGCAGTCACCATCTGCAGTGATTTTGGAGCCCAGAAAAATAAAATCTGACACTGTTTCCACTGTTTCCCCATCTATTTCCCATGAAGTGATGGGACCGGATGCCATGATCTTCATTTTCTGAATGTTGAGCTTTAAGCCAACTTTTTCACTCTCCACTTTCGCCTTCATCAAGAGGCTTTTTAGTTCCTCTTCACTTTCTGCCATAAGGGTGGTGTCATCTGCATATCTGAGGTTATTGATATTTCTCCCGGCAATCTTGATGCCAGCTTGTGTTTCTTCCAGTCCAGCGTTTCTCATGATGTACTCTGCATATAAGTTAAATAAACAGGGTGACAATATACAGCCTTGACGTACTCCTTTTCCTATTTGGAACCAGTCTGTTGTTCCATGACCAGTTCTAACTGTTGCTTCCTGACCTGCATACAAATTTCTCAAGAGGCAGATCAGGTGGTCTGGTATTCCCATTTCTTTCAGAATTTTCCAAGTTCATTGTGATCCACACAGTCAAAGGCTTTGGCATAGTCAATAACGCAGAAATAGGTGTTTTTCTGGAACTCTCTTGCTTTTTTGATGATCCAGCAGATGTTGGCAATTTGATCTCTGGTTCCTCTGCCTTTTCTAAAACCAGCTCAAACATCAGGAAGTTCACAGTTCATGTATTGCTGAAGCCTGGCTTGGAGAATTTTGAGCATGACTTTACTAGCGTGTGAGATGAGTGCAATTGTGTGGTAATTTGAGCATTCTTTGGCATTGCCTTTCTTTGGGATTGGAATGAAAACTGACCTTTTCCAGTCCTGTGGCCACTGCTGAGTTTTCCAAATTTGCTGGCATATTGAGTGCAACACTTTGACAGCATCATCTTTCAGAATTTGGAATAGCTCAATTGGAATTCTGTCACCTCCACTAGCTTTGTTCGTAGTGATGCTTTCTAAGGCCCACTTGACTTCACATTTCAGGATGTCTGTCTCTAGGTGACTGATCACACCATTGTGATTATCTGGGTCATGAAGATCTTTTTTGTACAGTTCTTCTGTGTATTCTTGCCATCTCTTCTTAATATCTTCTGCTCATAGAAGGCAGAGAGTAAACACCCAGCTGTATATGTAGACTGGCCAACTGGTTAAGCCAAATATAATGCTTATGGTATTGTGAGCCATGTGGTTTCTCACCAGAATGGTACCATAGTCAAAGAATATGGTCCATGCAAGCAAAATAATATGAAAATAATTCAGCTCCAATTATTTTTAACTGGAGAATGGCTGCTTTACAATGTTGTGTTGGTGTCTGCTATACAACAACTTGAATCAGCCATAATTTTATATACATCTATATATAGAGAGGACATATATATACATATGTGTATATATATACATAAAGTCTCCTCTCTCTCGAGCCCCCTCCCCTCTCCTATTCCACCACTCTAGGTCATCACAGACCATCATACTGGGCTCCTTGTTTTATACAGCAACTTCCCACTAGCTATCAATTTTACACAATAGTGCAGATGCATCAATGCTACTTTCCAAAATCGTTGCAATCTCTCCTTTCCCAACTGTGTCCACAAGTCGGTTCTCTATGTCTGTGTTTCCATTCTTTCCCTGCAAATGGATTCATCAGTACTATTTTTCCTGGACTCCATATATATATACATATATATATGTGTGTGTGTGTATTAGTAAACAATATTTATTTTGTTTTTCTAATTTACTTCACTCTGTATAACAAGCTCTACCTGTTCATCCACCTCACTACCACTGACTCAAATTCATTCTTTTTTATGTCAGCTCCAATTCTCAATTTTTCTCTAACACCTAACACCATGAAAAGGACTTTAGTGAACAGCAACACTCCTTAATGTCTCTCTTTTTTGTGTGAATTTCACCTACTTTTGGGCCTCTCCTCCAAATCACCTAAAGCCACCCCTCAAAACCTTCTTGTTATCTCCCTCTGGTCCTCCTCCCCCACAACCACCAATTCATTATCCCCTAAGTCCTAGGATGAATCCAGGGAGGAAGCAGAGACATACTGAATAAACCCACTTAGAATTTTTGATAACCAGCAGGAGGAGGGAGATTCTGCAGCCATTCTCACATAAATTCCAAATCTCTATGTTGAACCAAATGTGATCAAATATGTCCAATAATGTGTGTCTCATCTAGATTATACTGGAGATGAGCGTCAAAGAGCCAAATTTCATAGACTTAACAAGAGAGACACACCTCTTGGAGTGGCAGAGTCAGCTCTAGAGAGCTGAGTATATGTGTTGTATCTAAGCTGGCTATGGAGTAAGGAAAATGCCTGAGAGTAGGATTTGACTAGAAGGAAAGAAAAGAAGGTCATTTGGGCAACCCAGATATCAATATAATACACAGACTCCAAAGTTTCTCAGTGGACCTTTGAGTTTCTTTCTTGTGTAATCTTAAGGAAACCACAGGGTACCCTTGAACAACATGGGTTTGAACAGGGCAGGTCCACTTTACATGGATTTTTTTCCAATAAACACACAGTCAGCCCTCCATATCCTCATATTCCACCACCTCATATCCTTAGATTCTCTTGTGGCATATTCAACCAAACACAGATGGCAAACCTAGTACACGATCTGCAGTTGGTTAAATTTGTGGATGAGGAACTTGTGGATTAGGAGAACCCACTGTGGAACTCAAACACCCACAGATATTAGTATCCATGGTGGGTCTTAGAACCAATCCCGTGTAGACACCAAGAGAGGACCACAATCTTCTCAGGAAGAAGTTAACTTTCCCCAGTTGCTAACACTGAAAGCCCTCTATCAAGCCTCAAAACACCACCCGCCTCTTCTGTTCTGACTGAACATGGGTGACAAGTTCCCTGTTTTTCAAAAGTCTGCTTTACACCAGCTCACTACATAGTACCTACTTTTGCTAAACTCTGATTTTCATTTTTAAAAACAGGCAAAAAGTGAAGATAAATATTCACTGTTTTGCTGAGAGCGGAAGCCATGATAGAGGCATTGGGCATCCTGAATAGCAAGAGTAGCCCTGCCAAGCTGCCTTCCCAGAAGTAGACTCCACATCAAACTGCCATGGCTCTAAACGATGTCTGTGAGCATCTGTGCTCTATCTCAACCTATTTTGTACATTGTTAGCAAGATGTGTCCTAAGGTAATTATTTCTTTGCTCTATGCCATTTCAGTTTAGAAAGATTTCATAGGGCAATCCACTTTTCAGATAGCTGGGGAGACCTGTAACTATCATCACAAAGAGTTAAGGAGACCTGCTCTGGAGTCTTGGGCAGAATTCCTGCAATTCTTCAAAGAGCCCCAGGAGAAACCAATAGCAAAACTTAACTCTCCAGGGTAGACAAGGATTCAAAATATTCTCCCAATATCTCTTTCCCTTCCTCTCTGCTTAGTTCACAAGTCCCTTCCAATTAACTGAGGGCAGCTTGAACCCAATTTACACATTTCCACATTACCAAATCCTCATCTACTTTTTATGAGGAGCCTGTGCCCACCTACAAACCTCTCCCAAAGTGTATGATGAAACATCTAATTCCTGGGAGCTGCGTTTCTACAAGTCAGAAAGATGCCCTACATACTTTTTTAACTGATCAGTCTAAAAACAGCTTCAGCCAATTTAAACCACTTTTTATAAAATATCATTTGCATCAGGTTTGACAGCCCGCCTGCCACTTTTCCTCCCCATTATGATTCGAAACAGCTGAGCTACCAACTCTGGGTGAAACTTTCTGCTGGAAACTGCAAGTCGACAGGAATAATGGTCATAAGCCTGGAAGCTAGTCTTAGCCCACATTGTGGGGCTCAGCTTGGGAAATTTAGGAAAAATTAAATCAGTCTGAAGGAGAGGGTGAAGGAACTAATTTTTCTGTGTTATATAAGTGGAGAAAGAGATGCTGGCAGCTCTGCCCTCACTGTGGTCTCAGTTAATCCAACCAGTGCTCCTTCGAGCTCTTTAGGGACTTTGTGGGGGTACAGAGCTTCCTTTACCAGGAAAACAACAAAAGGTCAGCCTGCCAAATGAGCCCCCACCAGCCCCAGGAAACAGTCATTAACTAGAAAACACCGTTTAAAAGTTCCCCAGAACTAAACAGTTGCAGCCCAGGTCTGTAGTATGTTTAGCTATGCTAGACCCTGAAGGGCGTGGTGAGCTGTATGAATTAGACAACTACATCGAGGCAGGGCAGGCGTGCTCTCTGCTGCTGCTGCTAAGTCACATCAGTCGTGCTACCTCTCCCCAGACAGGCTGGCAGATGCTTCTGTTCAGAAGCTGGAACCCACTTTGAGGGCCAGAAATCCATAGTCTTAATTGTTCTTGGATTAAAGGTGTCATGTACCTGGATGTATCCCTGTCTAGTTGCAACAAGAGGGCTTTGTTCAAGCAACCAGCTCTTCCTGCTCCCAGTGAGTGGGCTGACTTATTCAGAGAAAGTGAAGTGAAGAAGAGTAAAGTGAAGTCGCTCAGTTATGTCCGACTCTTTGCGACTCCATGGACTGTAGCCTACCAGGCTCCCCTGTCCATGGGATTTTCCAGGCAATAGTACTGGAGTGGATTGCCATTTCCTTCTCCAGGGCATCTTCCCAACCCAGGGATCGAACCCAGGTCTCCTGCATTGTAGACAGACGCTTTACCATCTGAGCCACCAGGGAAGCCATATTCAGAGGAACTGAGACCTTATTTAGGAGCAGACCTAGGTTTGTAGAAAGGCTCTGAGAGCTGTTCTAGACACTAGTCACTCACTCCTGGTTCTGTGCTTGAGCTGTTCTTGCTCTCCTGAGTGCCCTTCATCCTGATACTCCCTTGATCGCTTGCTCTACCTTTACTTACTCTCATTTTGCCCTGACCTTGACTGCCCCCCTCACCCTATTCAAAACAGATTAGGATTCAGATTATTCTCCCAGATCCTAACCACTCCTTGAGGGTTTATAATCTCTTTACTGTCAGCACATTCTAACTCTGCCTCCCTTCATGACCAATATAGAACTGCATTCATTCATTCATTCAACAGTGCCCCTGGAGCACTTGATGTGTGTCAGGCACTGTTCTAGGGCTTGGAATACAGCCCTCAACAGGCTAAACAAAAATCTCTCCCTTCTTGAAGCTGATGTTCTGATATGAAGGAGTTAGACACTGGTTTTAGATCTTTTAAAAATGTCATTTAAACTATTCCCCTTCATCTCTCATGCTAGCCAGCAGCGCCTCCCCCCCCAACCCGACCCTTTTTACTATTTCTATTCCTTCATAATAAAAATAAAAGTCATATTTTATGTAAGTATGATACTGGATACTTTTCTAGGTACTTTCAAATATGTTGGTAGAAGTTCCTTAAACAGCATCATGAGGTACAGCATTTTTTTAAACTTTTGATTCTGATATAATTATAGATTTTCAGAAAAGTTGCAAAGATAGTTCAGAGAATTCATTCAGCCCCTTTACCTCACTTCTCCCAATGTTAACATCTTACATAACCAAGGTATATTTGTCAAAACTAAGGAATTAATTTTGGTTCAATATTTTTAACTAAACTCCAAAACAATTTAGATGTCACAAAAATTTCCTCTAATATCTAATAATCCTTTTTCTGATTTCCTTTCCAAGAGCCCACATAGCATTTACTCTCTTTAAACAGTTCCAATATGTGACAGTTCAGAGGATTTTACTTTTTATGATGGGGACACATTTGAAGAATGCTAGCTAGATATTTGCTGTTTGGGTTTGTTTGATGTTTCTTCATGATTAGGCTGCAGTTATGAGTTTTGGGGGGAAAATACCAAAGAAGCAATGTGCCCTTTTCTTTGCATTATATGAGGTACCTGATGTCAACATAATTGTTTTTGGTGGTGTTAACCTTGGTCATGTGATTAAGATAGGGTCTGCCAGGGAAAAATGATATTTTTTCCTTTCTGTATTCTGTTAGAAGTACTCTGAGTCCAACCAACATTCAAGGAGAGGAGAATTAGCCCCATTTCCTAAAAAGAGGAATATTAAATAATTTGTAGATGTGTTAAAACCACCACAGTGACTGATAAATATTTTGGGGATTTGGGGAAGATACTTGGTGGCAGTGCAAATATGCTGTTTCTCATTTAAGTTTTATCCAGTTTTTAGCATTTACTGTGGATCTTGCCTGCAGCAATTATCTAAAGGTGATTTTACTTCCATAATTCATTCCACATGTATTTTCTGAATTCTTCTGATTTGCTCCTTTCCTCTTATTTATTTGACCATTTATTTCAGAATTTATGCTCCTTGATCATCTTGTAATTGTGGGGTACAGATTTTAATCCCCATTCCACAAATAAAGAATTTGAGATACATAGAATTTTCATGACTCACCAAGGATCATACACTCAGTTGCAAAATAAGACCTGTAATTCAAATTTCCTCACTCTCAGCTTGACGCTGCCTCTAGTATCATCTGGCTCACAACTTTCTATATAGCATGAGTTTAAAATACTTGATGAACAAACAAATTAAAAAAAGAATGAATAAATGAAGTCGTAAACTTACAAATTCATTTGATGATGACAATTGACGGTCCATCATCTTATGCTAAGAACACAGAGAAACAGGAAATGTGTAGCAGGGAGATATGAATGTCAGCCCCTCTGAAGAAACTTTATTCAACGGTAAAAAAGTTGCATCCTCTTCACAATGTGATTCTGTAGCTTTGGCATTTGTCTACGTGTTCAGAATATATGACAGTTTCCTTTGGCTTGATTTTAGGAAAGAATGAAAATATAATCCCTGAAGAGGGAAATCCAGCATCTTTTTCTTGATAATCTACAATAATCCCAATATACTGACTTAACACTGTTCCCAGGACTCAATGAACTCCCCAAAGTCCAAAGTCCTGTCTAATTTGCATGTGGGCACTTAGTTAATGCTGCTGAATGTGCATCTCATTTTTTGGGGTACCTCCTGGGGGTGAGACCACATAGGCTGGAACTTTCTCATTGAACCTCCATAGACTTAGGGCTCCGAGTTATAGTTTTAAATGACAACTTTAAATCAATAAATAAACTGCATTATTAACAAATTATATCCTGGAAACATGGGCCAGTAGAAATGTCCGGCACCTTGCCCAATTTCTGGTACTCAATAGGTGCCAAAGAAATATCTGCACCATAAATGCAAGAAGAATGGAATGAGTGGGCTGGAGTAGTTGGAGAAGTCCTTCTGCAGGAGGTGGAGCTTGAACAGGACCAAAAAGTATGCTGATGGCAGGTGGAAAGAACTTATTATACTAATACTGATCTCTGTTCCTTTTGTAGCTTTAGTCATGTCAGCTGGTAACAAGACTTTTCTCTTAGTAGAATCCCTCAATGACCGTAACAGGAAGCCAACACCTTCTTCTATCCCTATCTTAGTCTTCCAAGCTCTTAAAAGCTCTCTTGGTATGTGCAATTGATCTACAATCCAAGAGATGACAAGAAAACATTATGTAACAATAATTACATTGTCAGTGAGATTACAATAATTCCATTTTCCCAGGGCAGCTGAAAGCAATTTTATTAACCACAGTTTACCTGAAATCAACCAGTTCTGAATTCTGGTGCCTGATATTTGCAATGCTCTACTTCCAGTGATTAATGTCTGTTTTTCAGGACTCTCTACATGTGTAAAGGAAACTGAGCATGAACTTGCTTGCACCAAAAGGGGCTTATTGTCCCATTAAACTGAATGAGCTCCCAGAAACAAGAGTACAGCTAAGAAGACAAGGGCAGCTCTGGGACCATCGAGAATCAAAACAAGGAGTTGACACAGATACAATCTTCTCCTTATTCATCCAACTCTCAATTCTGACTCAGATTTCATTCTCTTCTGCTATAGACAATGATTCCCCTTAAGGTAGGAGCATCAAACCTCAGCTCATACTTTTCCTAGTTCATGAACTCAGAGATGGGGCCCCCTTCCCTCTTTGGTTCAACCAGGCATGATGGATACTACAAGAAAAGATATGTAAACTGCTGGTCTTGATCACATGTCCATCCCAATCGCTAGTGAGACTAGGTGCTATGATAGGAAGTCCCACCAGGATCATGGAATATAGTGGAAACAGTTTTCCCAGGGAAAAAAAAAGCATCAGTGAAGGCCAACCCCCAACAAAAGCCCACAACTTTGCTGAGCTGGACAGGGCCGACATGGACAGACATGTATATCCAATGTCCACAATCTTAACATATGACATGTTTATCATTATGGGACTCCCAGGTGCCTATTATCTGACTCTAAAGACTCACAGCCCAAATTCTTTATGGATTAGACACAGAAGGAACAGCAATGAAAGTGAATTTTAAAATAATCATTTGAGAGCTAGCAGATGAAGAAAAGAAGAAACTATCTTTCCTTACTCAGACCAACTTCCTGCTAGTATTCTGCTTGGAGGATTAAAACATGAGCAAACTAACAGCAAGTATAAAATCTGTCTCTGAGTTGGAAGATGAGAACCATAGACTGGCATTTCTGGGTAATCGTCCTAGCTCAGATGGCTGACCGTCATGGTATATGAGTAAGGCAAACAAGAGAGCTAGTTTTACTCTAGTTTAAAAGCTGCTGCTGCTGCTAAGTCACTTCAGTCGTGTCCGACTCTGTGCGACCCCATAGATGGCAGCCCACCAGGCTCCACCATCCCTGGGATTCTCTAGGCAAGAACACTGGAGTGGGGATTGTCATTTCCTTCTCCAATGCATGAAAGTGAAAAGTGAAAGTGAAGTCACTCAGTCATGTTCGACTCTTTGCGTTGCCATGACCTAATTCTCTAAAACCTGAGGTCATATGTCAGAAGGTCAGTGGGAAGCTGTATTGGGTCATAAGGTATGGTGAGTGTGTTTGGTTGGGTCTACACTGGAACCAGAGTAATGAGGGCCACAGCTTTAGAAGGTTCCAAACACACGTGTTGTATCGCAGCATGGAAGTATGAGGACAAAGAGGCAAATGGGGGGCACAAACAGTGAGTAGACCATCCTGGTGAATGTGAGAAAGTTTATCTTCTGTAAAAATAGGAGAAGAACCTATAAAGGAACTAGATCCTCTGTATGCACAAAAAGATAGAGAAGCTTTTGAAGGTGCCAAAATTTGAGTAGAAGAGAGCGACCAACCCCCACTGCAGGAGTTCATCTGGTACAAATGTTCCATCTCTTCTAGCTAGGTCTACTGTGCCTCCTTGGTTACTAACGCCATGAATTTTCACTGTGACTCACATGCTACTTGCTTACTTACTATCTATAATTAGTCTTGTCTCCACCTTATGCATTTCTTTTATTTTCTGTGAAACAGAATTGAATTTTTCTTAAATAAAAGGGAAAAACTAAACTCATAGTGGCTTCTGGGATATCTTCCTACAGGAAACATGAAAGCAAGAGAAGGCAGGCAGGATAAGAGAATAGCATCTCTTCTGTTCTGTCCCCAGGAGCCAGGATACCCACTGCCAAAATATCCATCTCAACACTGAAATATTCCTGAGGCTCAGTAAAACTCTGACTAGTGACACCCAAGTAAATGATCAGTGTTTTTCTTCCTTGAGTTTAAAAGCAGCTCTGAAGATTGAAATTCCCCAGAAATAAAGCTGGGGCTCACTTATATAGCCTCAGCCACCTCCATTTCCCTCAAACTAAAACCTGGGGAATCATTCTTTTTTCTTATGTTTTATTTATCTATTTATTTAGGGCTGTGCTTAGTCTTCGTTGCTATGTGAGAGCTTCCTCTGGTTGTGGCAAGTGAGGGCTACTCTCTAGTTGTGATGCAAGAGCTTCTTGCTGTGGTTGTTTCTCGTTGTGGAACACAGGCTCTAGGGCACGCAGGCTTCAGTAGGTATAACACATGGGCTTGGTTGCTCCATGGCATGTGGATCTTCCTAGACCAGGGATAGAACTGGTGTCCCTTGCATTGGCAGATGGATTTTTATCCACTGAAACACCAGGGAAGCCCCCTGGGAAATCATTCTTAAATGAGTTCAACCGCCACAAGGTGAGAACACAGGGCTTGCTCAGCACACAGCTTTGTCACTTGGACCTGACCACACTGACCGTAATGCACAGACAGACACCCAGGAGTCAAGCTGACAAGCACAAAGTAGGAGAATAAAAGAAAGCATTTTTCCAAAACTCTAACCATGTGTTAACTATGCATAGATTCAGCCCCTGACCTTCCTTTCTAGGAGGGGCTGCTAGGAAGAAAACCAGTCCCTCCTATATTTCAGGAACAAATAAGTGGACACTTGGAGATAAAGGGAAAGGGAGAAAGTGAGATTTTTTTTCTTCTTCTTCTTCTTTGCAGTTTGGAAATGCCAAGGTTTCTGGCCAGAAGGTTTCTCACTTTATGGGAACTGGATGGTTTTCTAACAGTTGGGTAGAGGCATCGGGGACAATGCCTAGGGTCTGCAGGACTAGAAATACAGTCGACAGTGTAGCCACAGCGGGGGTTTCTGTTGCGCGCCTCCTCCCGACAATGTCAAAGTGCCAGCACATCACCACAGAACTGTCTGACTCCTGCTGGCCTCCTGGTATGTGTGTGACTGTCACAGTACATCCATCCAGCTTCTCTTCTCTCCTTCCAGAAAGACAAGCTCCTGCCTCACTTCAGCTGGAGCATCCCAGAGAACTCAGTGGGGGAGGCCAAGGACGGTGCATGAAATTGATCCTAAGCCAGTAACACCTCTCAGGTGACTGACACAAACAAAAGAAACACCAGCCCATGAAGACATACTCTCAGTTCATATCACACAGGGATTTTTACAGAAAAACACTTCAAAATGAGGTCACAATCCCAAATTCCAAAATAAATGTTAACAATGTACAATGAATGAATCAGCAAAAATAGAATCAGACTCTCTCAAAACTTCAAATAATTGAGAGATCAAATATAAACTAAAAATAAGTATTTTCAAAAAATATAGAAATGAAAGAATAAAATATGAGAAAAGAATACGACAGATTTGGAAAAAAGCAAAATTTATAAGTGTAGTGATAGAAATTAAGATTGCCACAACGTAAAGAAGCCTTAATTTCTCTGTGTTCTTTTAAGGTCAATGCCTAATTACAAGATTATCCACCATTAAGTGGTTTTATTTTTTCATCTTTTACCTCCTTCTATAGTCTTCAAGTGGAGAAGGCGATGGCACCTCACTCCAGTACTCTTGCCTGGAAAATCCCATGGACAGCGGAGCCTGGTAGGCTGCAGTCCATGGGGTCGCTAAGAGTTGGACACGACTGAGCGACTTCCCTTTCACTTTTCACTTTCACGCATTGGAGAAGGAAATGGCAACCCACTCCAGTATTCTTGCCTGGAGAATCCCAGGGACGAGGGAGCCTGGTGGGCTTCCGTCTATGGGGTCGCACAGAGTTGGACACGACTGAAGCAACTTAGCAGCAGCAGCAGCATAGTCTTCAAGGGCTTCCTAGGTGACACAGTGGTAAAGAATCCATCTACATCTTTTGCAAAAGACTCAGGTTCTATCCCTGGGTTGGGAAGATCCCCTGGTATAGGAAATACGACTTGCTCCAGTATTCTTGCTTGGAAAATTTCATGGACAAAGGAGCCTGGTGGGTTACAGTCCATGGGGATGCAAAGAGTCCAAAACTACTGAGTGATTGAGCACAAACACAGCACATGGTCTTCAAAGTTGGAAACTTTATTACTGTTATACCTTGGAGCAGGAGAATTGGAACCAATCTTTGTTGGTTTGAACCCATGGGTACTTCCTGGGTGAAATCTGAAGCTGGCCTCCATACGTGGAGGCCCAAGAGAAACGCCAAAGAGAGAGACAGATGACTCCAGACTGCTAGGTGGCAGGTTTAATAAGCAAGGGAACTTATATAGGAGACTTGTCTTGGGTACCAGAGGACAAGTAAATCTCCACACCTACTTGCCACAATTTTAAAAGTTTATATAGAAGACTTAACTGGTTTCAATAACATTACTCTCCCAAGGCTGTGTCCTTAAAACAACTCCTGGTGTGGGAATGGTAGGTGAAATATATTAATACATTCCAAGGACAGAGGAGAGGTGAACAATTTTCAATTGTCTGAGTCCAGCTCACAGTCAACCTGTGGTCACATCCTCTAGATGACCTCATCCAACAATCTTTTCAGGAGCTCAGTAAATAAAATGCAGATCCATTTTCTAATACAGTGATAATAGCTGGACTAAGCTAACACTCTTTGTTTGCTTTTCTTTATATGGGTTTTCTAAAGATTATAGCTCTACCTTGAACATCTGCTCTTGAAGACAATTCTCAGACAATTTTGACACAGGATGTGGCTTCTATTCTGCCTGTATCTCTGGATTAGTCTGGTAATTAGTATCTGGGAAAGACTATCAAGAAAGATTATTCCACAGTTTTGTTTCCAACAATATATCAGGAATCCTACAACATACTGTTACAAAAAAATCTTAAAGTGTTAGTCAAAATATTTTAAAATGACCTTTATAATTTGATGAGTGAAACAAGAATAAAGTAAATGAATTCCTCTAATTTCAAAAAAAATGAGACTGTGAGTGTGGGGAGATGATCTAGCATGCAGCTGTTGCATACCAAGGCACATCCAGAGATCCATTTGGGCCAAAGCATCAGCAGATCCGGGGGACAGTTAACTAAACCTGTGCAAGTGCATAACAGGGCCCTGGACCTTTAATCACCCAACACCAAGTCAGGGCTCAGGAAGGGATATATGTGGTGAATTGGAAGAAAACCTACCCAGTGGAGTCAAAAAACAAGGATGAATTTGCTCTTGATCCTCTGAGATCCACACGATTTTGGTTCTGAATTTACACATTTTTTTTTTCAATCAGAAAAGACCCACAATGTGATAATTTTAATTTAAAGTAAACCTGGTTCTGTAGTAGCGCCCTTAGATGTGCCTGAAGAATCAGAAGTACATTCCTCGGAGGAACACACCGCACATAGGTCTCTTATACTCTAACAAACAATGAAAGTCAGTAGGAATACAAATGAAAGAAATGTACAAAGACTTCACATGTAAGAAATAAAAAAGGAAATAAAATAATGACGAGCAGGAGACAATCAAAAAGGAACAAACTAGTTTGATAAAGATTCAGGTAAACTTTTAGGATTAAAGAAAACGATCACCAAAATTAAAAAAAAAAAAATGCAATTGAAGGGTTAAGCATTAAAAAGAATGTTTAAAGAGAGGCTAAGTAACCAGAAGATAGATATGATGCAACTGAACAGGATGAAGCACAGAGAGATGGGAAAAAAAAAATGAAAATAGGAGATAGGAGAGGTTAAGAACATGGGGAATGGAGCAACACACATCTAAGTATAGCAGTGCAGGGAAATAAAAGAGAAAATGGGGAATTAATAATATTCAGAGATACTGTCCAGAATTTCCCAGCCTCTATGAAAGACTTGAACATTCAAATCAAGGAAGTCATTAAACCCCAAGAAGTATAATACTAAAAATCCATTTTTAGGTAGAGTACAATCAAATTAGACCAAAAGTAAAGAGAACTTTTTAAGGATAACTACAGAGAATAGATAGACTATATACCAAGAACAGTATTTAGACTGACACCTAACTTTCTGATAAAGAAAAGCCAGAAAGTTGAGGAAGAGTATCTTCCAATATTTTCAAATTATGAAAGAACTGTCATTTCTGTCCCATCTCAAATCTATATTTGCATCCCATTAAAAATTGTCTTTCAATAATTAGAATGAAAAAATATATACTCATATAGACAGTAAATGAAAAAGTCTGTAACCTACAGACCTACACTAAAGCTTATAAAGAATATTATTGAATAAAAAGGAAAAGAAAAATGACCCTAAGGACAAATAGTGTGTAAGGAAAATGCTAAGCACATTGATTAAACAAACAATTCTTATACAAAATAAGAAAGTAATTAAAAATAGTGAAATCAATATTATTTTTAAAAAAATAATTGGTGAGGTTAAAAACAAATAAAAGCATTAAAAAACTAAGCAATCAATTTTACATATGGTAGTGTGTAAGTTTCCATGCTACTCTCTCCTTTCATCCTACCCTCTGCTTCTTCCCCGCTTCCAGCACCCCAGCTGTGTCCGTAAGTCTGTGCTCTATGTGTACATCTCCATTCAGATCAAATCAGATCAGATCAGTCGCTCAGTCATGTCTGACTCTTTGTGACCCCATGAACTGCAGCATGCCAGGCCTCCCTGTCCATCACCAACTCCCGGAGGTCACTCAGACTCACATCCATCGAGTCAGTGATGCCATCCAGCCATCTCATCCTCTGTCGTCCCCTTCTCCTCCTGTCCCCAATCCCTCCCAGCATCAGTCTTCTTCATCAGTATCATCTCTCTACATAGCCAATGGGAATTAGCTGTATGACTAAGGGAACTCCAACAGGGGCTCTGTAACACCACTGTAACAACCAAGAGGGGTGGGAAATGGGAGGAAGGTTCAAGAGAGAGGGGACATATGTATACCTATGGCTGATTCGTGTTGCTGTATGGCAGAAACCAATGCAATATTGTAAAGCAATGATCCTTCAATTAAAATAAAAAAACTAAGCAATTATATGCATAAGCATGGAGTTTGTGTTTGCAATTGAAGCATTTGTTCATTCAACAATACTTGATGAGCACTTACCATAAGCAGGAACTCTCTGACTCACTGAGTAGACAAAAGTGAATAAAACAGTTGAAAATTCTTGTCCTTGTGAAATCTACATGTTAGTATAGAAATGCTGGCAATAAACAAATGGATAAAATCAGAGGATAATAAATTCTCTAGAGGAAAATAGAGGACAGCGAGCAACTGAGCTGAGGGGCGTTCTCATTCCTTTGCATCTATCACACAGTCCATGGATTCTTCCTATTTATTTATCTCATGATAAACAGAAAATTATTCTAGGGCTTTAGGGTTTTGAAGGACAGTAAAAAGTTCGTGAAATTTAGACTTAAGTATATAAAGTGTGAATGTTAAATTTTTTATAATGAGAAACAATTAGAGTAAATATCTTCCAAATAGTTCTAAGAAGAGTAGATAATAGAACTGGTTTGGGGTGGGGGTATGGATTGGGTCAATCAATTCAAAAGAAAAGAAGAAAGGAGGAAACTCCAAGACAGGAAGAGTGAGACAAATAGTGAGCTTAAAAATAAGCTGATATAAATCAAAATATTTCAGAAATTATAGTAAATGAGGATGGACTGAGCTCTCTGGGGAAATGTCATGAATGATCAGACTTGATTACAAAGAAATTAAGTATTATGTACCCTTTAGATGAACCAAGCCTCACATAGACAAAGAAATATCAAGTATAAAGAGATGAAATAAACATACTAAGTGAACATTAACTGAAGATTTCTGGTCTTTAGTACAACTGTACCATTCCAGTCAAAATAGGTTTTTACATATATAAAACTATGAAGAAGTTCACACCACAGTGAAAAAAGTTTTCCTGGGTGATATAATAATTCTAAATTTGTATTGCCCCAAGATACCTTGAAACAAGTAGAGCAAAACTGAAACAACTATGAGGGGAAAAAATGACAAACCTACCATTCTGTGGGAGGTATTAAATCCGTTCTTAGTGATTTTCACAGATCAAGCAGAACAAAAATCAGCAAGCATAAAGATACGAATATTACTATTCCCAAGCTTCAGTAATGAATATGGGGAGCATGTTGTGCCAAACATTTGACTTTCAGACACACATGGAATATTTACAGATATTAACAGAGACCACCACCACATGGAGCTTATATTCTCTTGAAAGAAGATAGGCATTAGATAAGTAAATAAATTATATAGTATATTCAATTCAGTTCAGTTGCTCAGTTGTGTCTGACTCTTTGTAACCGCATGAATCACAGCACACCAGGCCTCCCTGTCCATCACCAACCCCCAGAGTTCACTCAAACTCATGTCCATCGAGTCGGTGATGCCATCCAGCCATCTCATCCTCTGTTGTCCCCTTCTCCTCCTGCCCCCAATCCCTCGCAGCATCAGGGTCTTTTCCAATGAGTCAACTCTTTGCGTGAGGTGGCCAAAGTATTGGAGTTTCAGCTTTAGCATCAGCCCTTCCAATGAATACCTAGGACTGATCTCCTTTAGAATGGACTGGCTGGACCTCCTTGCAGTCCAAGGGAATCTCAAGCGTCTTCTCCAACACCACAGTTCAAAAGCATCAATTCTTTGGCACTCAACTTTATAGTCCAACTCTCACATGCATACATGACCACTGGAAAAACCATAGTCTTGACTAGACAGACCTTTGTTGGCAAAGTAATGTCTCTGGTTTTGAATATGCTATCTAGGTTGGTCATAACTTTCCTTCCAAGGAGTAAGCGTCTTTTAATTTCATGGCTGCAATATGATAAATAATGAGAAAAATAAAACTAGAAATGAGGCAAGAGAATAGAGGAAAAGAGTGTATCAATTTTAGGTAGGTTGGCCATGGCAAACCTCAGTGAGAAAGAAACATCATAGTACAGACCCGGAGGTAATGGAGGAGACAATGTATCTGAAGGGAAAACATTCCAGGCAGATGGAACAGAAAGCGAAAAAGGCCTGAAGCTGACAAATGCCCAGATTGTTCTAATAAGGTGGACCAGTGTGGCTGGAGCCTGCTGCTGCTGCTGCTGCTAAGTCACTTCAGTCATGTCCGACTCTGTGCGACCCCAGAGACAGAAGCTCACCAGGCTCCCCCGTCCCTGGGATTCTCCAGGCAAGAACACTGGAGTGGGTTGCCATTTCCTTCTCCAATGCATGAAAGTGAAAAGTGAAAGTGAAGTCGCTCAGTCGTGTCTGACTCTTAGCAACCCCATGGACTGGAGCCCACCAGGATCCTCTGTCCATGGGATTTTCCAGGCAAAAGTACTGGGGTGGAGCCTAGAACAGAATAAACCTGAGGGAGAGTAGTAGGAGATCAGTTCCGAGAGATAAGGGATGCCAGACAGGGTGGGGCTTCCTAGCTATTGCAAGAAATGCTGGCTTCTATTATGAGTGAGAAATGACAATATTAGAAGAAGAATTGATTTGATCTGTGTTTTAGTAATAACACTCTATTATGCTGTGAATAGACTGCAGGGGCAAAACAGAAAAGTGAGGAGGTTACTACGATAACTGAGAAATCACAGTGGCTTGGAACTTGGTAGTTCTAACAACTGATGAGAAATGGCCAGATTCTGGATTTATTTCAAGGCAAAGCCTAGGGGATGTGCTGATAGATTGGATGCAGAGCATGAAAGTCCAGCAAGGTGCCAAGGGGTCTGAACAACTGGTAGGATGGAATTATTATTTCCTAAAGGGGAGTGTATGGCAAGCCTGGGGAAAAAGAGTGTGAGCCAGGCATTCAGACCAAGAAAAGATTTATTATAGGAAGAGAGAAAGAGAGTGACTGGCTTTAGAGAGAAACCAGTGCTCACCCTTTACAGCCAATCCTTCTTATACCCTATAACTGGGAAATTGTGCCCTCGAAGGGAGAGGGCCTTAGTTTATCTTTAGCCTGCAGCTGAGATCTTGTGATCATGTAGTCGAGGGCGTCTCACAGTTGGGTGGTCACACAATCTTGAGAAACTGGCACCAGCAGGGAAAACAGGTTATGACCTTAAGGAGGAAAGAGGATCCCCACCAGGGCAATGTGGCCACTGTGAGCTCAACCCTTGTTTGTCAGGCCCCACAACGGGCCATTTTTAAACTATACTCTAGGAGCCCCTTGTGAACCCTAACAAGGAGAGCAGTGGGAGGGGTAGATGTTCAGATTTAGAAACATCAGCCTTTAGATGTCCAGTGAGCATCCAGGGGAGAAATCCAATAGGCGGTCAGACATGAGTCTGGAGTTGAGAGGAATGGTGCAGGGTAGAGCTAAGCACTTGACAGGGTCAGTAAATGGATGGTTTTTAAAGCCATGAGACTAGAAGAGATCACCAAGAGGGTGAGTGTAGACAGAAGAGAGAAGAGGAGGGTTGAGTATGGGGGTCAACTCACACTGTGAGTGAGGAATCTAAGGAGGAGCTAACAATGCTGACTGAAGAGTGACCAGGCACGAAGGAAGAAACCCAGAGTGACCAATGGCATCAAACTCAGTTGAGAGGTTAAGCAGGATAAGGACTAAATATAGATACAAACGGAGAAGGCAATGGCACCCCATTCCAGTACTCTTGCCTGGAGAATCCCACGGATGGAGGAGCCTGGTGGGCTGTGGTCCATGGGGTCGCTAAGAGTCAGACATGACTGAGTGACTTCACTTTCTCTTTTCACTTTCATGCATTGGAGAAGGAAATGACAACCCACTCCAGTGTTCTTGCCTGGAGAATCCCAGGGACGGGGAAGCCTGGTGGGCTGCCGTCTCTGGGGTCACACAGAGTCGGACACGACTGAAGTGACTTAGCATAGCATGTACAAAAGCTTTAAAGAGTAACTGCAAATTATATTCAGCAGTGGCATAAACACCAAGGAAACCAGAATTGAAAGAGACATGTGTACCTCAATGTTCATCGCAGCACTGTTTATAATACAGCCAGGACACGGAAACAACTTAGATGTCCATCAGCAGACAAATGGATAAGAAAGCTGTGATACAGATATACAATGGAGTATTACTCAGCCATTAAAAAGAATATATTTGAATCAGTTCTAATGAGGTGGGATGAAACTGGAACCTATTATACAGAGTGAAATAAGTCAGAAAGAAAAACATATACACAATGGAATATTACTCAGCCATTTAAAAGAACACATTTGAATCAGTTCTAATGAGTTGGATGAAACTGGAGTCTATTATACAGGGTGAAATAAGCCAGAGAGAAAAACACCAATACAGTGTACTAACGCATATACGTGGAATTTAGAAAGATGGCAATGATAACCCTGTATGCGAGACAGCAAAAGAGACACAAATGTATAGAACAGTCTTTTGGACTCTGTGGGAGAGGGCAAGGGTGGGATGATTTGGGAGAATGGCATTGGAACATGTATAATATCATATGTGAAACAAATCACCAGTCCAGGTTTGATGCAGGATACAGGATGCTTGGGGCTGGTGCACTGAGATGACCCAGAGGGATGATACGGGGAGGGAGGCAGGAGGAAGTTCAGGATGGGGAACATGTGTACACCTGTGGCGGATTCATGTTGATGTATGGCAAAACCAGTACAATATTGTAAAGTAATTAGCCTCCAATTAAAATAAATAAATTTATATTTTAAAACAAGAAAACAGGAAAAAGTAAAAATAAAAATGAAACGATAAAATGATCAAGACTAATATTTCATTAGAAAATTTGTGAGGATGTTTACCATATTAGCATTAAAAGACAAAAATCAAGTGATCACATTAAGAGTGCAGACAGGTATTCAGTTTATAATAAGTGTTTCCAGCAAACTGGCAGAAGACTGAAAATCTCTTAACTCAATTAAAGGTGTCCACTTAAAATTCTGGGCTTTCCAGGTGGCTCAGTGGTAAAGAATCTTCCTGTCAAGGCAGGAGACACAGGTTTGATTCCTGATCCAGGAAGATCTCCTGGAGAAGGAAATGGCAACCCACTCCAGTATTCTTGCCTGGGAAATCCCATAGATAGAGAAGCCTGGTGAGTTACAGTACATGGATTGCAAAGAGTCGGACATGACTTGGCGACTAAACAAAAACTAAAAAATCTACAGCCATGACCCACTGGATATTCAAATAGCAGAACTGTCTTTTAAAAGCAAAAAATAAGGCAATGGTGCTCACTAGTCAATATATTCTATGAAACACTGTATTGAAGATTTTAATGATCTTAGTGAGAATAAAATATCAAATGTATAAGAATTGGCATAGAAAAAACACATATTATCTTTCAAGAATTATTATATAACTGTCTACAATGAAAACCAAAAGAAGTCTACAGATAAAATGTTAGCACTTATAAGAGCTTTGAAATATAATTAGGTAAGAGATTGATATATAGTTACATTTGACTGAAGCTACTTTAGCAGCTGCAGCAGCATACAATAAAAACAATGAGGAAATGTAATTTTCAAAAAAACACTTTTGTATATTAACAACAGAAATGTAATACATGTATTTTATCTAAGAATATGATTAACAAACAATGTGAAAATAATTTGTAAAAGGCAATTATAGAACTTGATTAAAGAACTAAATAAATGATCTCTGAGTTCAATGATGTACAATGATTTTGGATTGGAAGACTATATCATGAATATATATAAATTATCCCTAAGTTGACTCATTGTTCAAATACAATTTCATCAAAATCTGAAGAGGTTTTTAAAAGAAATTCAACATGCTTATTCTAAAATCTATCTAATAGACCAAATCCAAGATGAGTTAATACTCATAAGAAAGGGAGGCCTTACTCAACCAGAGATCTGCAATTATATAATAAGAACTGTCTCAGTGATAGACAAATACAATAGAACAGAAAAAAGAATCCATAAACAACATTACATGTATGTGATTTGCTTATATTGATAGATATGAGGAAATGAGAAACTGTTTAATTAGTGATGCTAAGAAAATTGGCTATCCATATGGAAAACTTGAAATTTTACTTCCAAGGTCACATTACACACAGAAATCAATTCCTATTGGATTGAGACCTAGATATAAAAGACATCATTTTGAAACAATTCTATGACTTCAGGACAGAGAAACAAAAATTGACCATTGAAAGAAAATATTTTAGTAGATATTTTAAAAGTTTAATGCCTGCACTAAGAATTTTTTATTCACCAAAAGATTCCAATAAGAAAATAAAAATACAAGCCATAATTTGTGAGAAAGAATAGAACAAAGATTATATTTTAAATGCCTTCAAATAATCAACAAGTGCAAACATAAGAATCTTCAAAAGATATTGACAAGTCATTTCCCAGAAGAAGAAAAATAAATGACTAATAAATAGGTGAGGGAAATATTCACACTAAATAGTAATCAGAGTAATCAAAATAAGACAATGAAATGTGATTTACAATCACCAATCTGACAAACATTTCAAAAATATGACAATACCAATTATGACAAAAATGTGGAACAAAGAAGGATCACACACTTAGGATGTAAATTCAAATTAGTGTAACCACTTGTAAGTCCAATTGACATCTTCTTGTAAAGCTGATGAGCATAACCCTATGACCCAGAAATTCCTCTCCTAAGAATACCCTAATTATACTCTATAGTAGCACTGTCCAACAGAAATTTAATGCAAGTCATATATAATGTAATATAATTTGTTCCAATAGCCACATCAAAAATAGTTTTCAAAAAAGATAAACTTATTCTTAACAATGGATTTAATATATTTTAACACAATATATCAGTTCAACATGAAACTAATATAAAAAATGTTAACTAGATGTTTTATATTTTTTTGTACTAAATCCTAAGCCATATATCAACTAACACTAGCCACATGGCAAATGCCCAGTAGCCAAGAGGATAGTGCTTACCGTACTAGACAGCATAACTCAGGGATTCAAAGTAACATGTACATTGCCATTGCCGGGTAGTCACTAGGCCATGTCCGACTCTGCAACCACATGAACTCTAGCCCGCCAGGCTCCTCTCTTCATGGGATTACCCAGGCAAGAATACTGGAATGGGTTGCCATTCCCTTCTCCAGGGGATCTTCCTGACCCAGGGATTGAACCCAAGTCTCCTTGGCAGGCAGATTCTTTACTGCTGAGCCACCAGCAAAGCCCATATAAACATATACAGCTATAAATTTTACCCTTAGCACTGCTTTTATTGTGTCCTATTACTTTGGGTATATCATAATTTTTAAATTATTTACTCAATTCCATTCAACATGAAATTGAATTAGTAATTTAAAAATCCCAACAAACAAAAGTCCAGGACTAGAATTCACCAGTGAATTCTAGCAAACACATAGAGATGAGTTAACACTATACTTCTTAAACTATGCCCAAAAACTGCAGAGAAAGGAACACTTCCCAGCTCATTCTATGAGGCTAGCACCATCATGACACCAAAATCACACACACATAAACACACACATTACAGGCCAATATCACTGATGAATATGGATGTAAAAATCCTCAACAGAATACTAGCAAACTGAATCCAAAAAAATATTAAAAGGATCATAGGCCATGATCAAGTGGGATTTATCCCAGGGATGCAAGGATATTTCAATATTCACAAATCAATCAATGTGATGCACCATATAAACAAATGAACAAATCCCAGCTCCCTGCTTCTCCTTCCTGGGGCCAGAAGGAGGTAAACCGCACATCTAGTGTTTCTACATTTCTGGGAGCTGCCCAAGGGACTAACTACTATTATACCTATTTCAAACCACTGACAGGTTCTGGAATACTTTAGATGGCTGGGGAGCACTAGGACTGAAGACAGGTTTAAATTAGCCTGAATGTTTGAGAGGTTACCCAAAGTCTCTGGCTGGACTGATCAGCAAGGATCTCCTCCTGTATGAACCAGTCTGTGAAGATTGGAAGTGGCTGTTTTTTCCCATTGTGAAGATTTCAATACAAAACGTCATGAAAAATGAAGAAACAGGGAAATAAGTCCCAAAGGAACAAGTTAAATCTCCAGAAACTAACTCTAATGATACACGTATGTGATTTATTTGACAGAATTCAAGCCAATCATCGTAATGTTGCTCATTCAGGTCAGGAGAAATGCATGAATTGCAGCCAGAGATAGAAAAGTAAACACATACAGCAATGTTTATATTCATAGCAGCATTGTTCTCAACAGGAAAAAAAAAAAAACATTGAAATAATACAAATACCCACTGACAAAAGAATGGATAATTTAGTTACAGAGTGTTCAGATAATGGAATACTATGCAGCAATAAAAATGAAAAATAGCAGCCATATGAATGAATTGTAGAAAAAAATGCTGAATGAGAAAACCAAGTTTCACAGGACTGTGTACAGTATTATATCCTTTTCATAAAGCCCCAAAGAAAGCAAAACTAGACAAAAAGGAATATAAGGAAATAAAAACAGCCAAATACAGTAGTTACCTTTGAGGAAAAGCAGGGAAATAGAATCAGGAAAATTCATAGTGTTGGGTTGGCCAAAAAGTTTGTTCCATAACATCTTATAGAACAACCTGAATGAACTTCCTGAACAACCCAATAGTGTCAAGGGTTTAGGTAAATTTTCATTTTTCATGGTGTTTTCATAAGGGACCCTGTTAGTATTCTGATTCATATCTCATGTATGTTATATTTATTATTGTGCATGTATTAAATTCCTCATAATAAAATGAGGGGGGAAAATAACAAGATTATTCTGGAAAACACCAGATCACTTTGCCTCTTCCCCTTTACACATTTTTCAACATTGTATCTTGGATAAAGGACAGATTGGCCAGAGTTCATGCATTTAAGTTGCAAAAATAAATATTTATCAAGTGTCAAGCACTGAATTAAAGACTTTATATCCAGCATTTTATCTGATGATCACAAAAACAAATTGGTTTTTGGGTTGGTACATGTCACACATGAGGTAATAAAGCTTAAAGAGATGAGAAGACTCACCAATGAAATATATTGCCCAAAGTCACATGGTCAAGAAGCCAAGACAGGATTTGAACTCAAATCTGACAAACATCAGAGTCTGCACTCTTAACATGTGATTTCTGGACTGGCTACAACTGCTGGAACCTGCGGCTAAAATATCATGAACTTAGATTATGTATAGCAAGTAACTGCCACTGATTAAGCAAATTACACCATTATTTAAGTACTTCCTTTTGGTGCTGAATATATATCAGATCTTTAAATTTCACCTTGTTGCTAGATCTTCTTTTGCAGATAAGGAAACTGAGGCTCCAAAAGTTACATTATTGACAGAAGAAAGCACATACATTTAGGTAATGGCAATGCTAGAAGGCAAACCCAAGCCGCGGGTGCTTCCTAAATATGAAAAAAACTAAAGACATGCAGGTATATGGCTAACACCTCAGTTTGTACAATTTGCAGCTGGGCTGACATTGTGTGAAAGAGATTACATCTTGCCACTTATGATCATGAAGGTCTTTAAAATGAAAATGATGACATTTCCATGGAACATGCCTGTATGTGTAACCACACCCTTGGGCAGGATATGCCTGAGGCAAGACAGGACGAGGTTCGGGGTTGAGGGGAAGGGTTAGGGGAACCAAACCAGCACAACAAGATGATAGGAAAGAAGGTAGGTAATGATTCTAAAGATGACCAGCCAGTTAATGATAGTGAAGACAGAGGCAAAGCCTTGGACAGTTTAGGCAGTTTTACTTTTTAAAAAGTATACTTTGAAGCCTGATGCTATATATAGTGAATAATTCATGTTCTCTGGGATCACAGAAATGCTTTGAGATGCTCTAGGAAAAAGAAGGAGGAGGAAAAAAAACCTGTCCAGAGGGGTTTGTGGGTTTGGGAAGACAGAGGTATGTGTGCTACATGTTAATGTAACTCTAGCCAGGTGTCCTGATTAGCGAATCTTGCTATAGATCACGTGATAAGGACTCAGGCTATCTCTCTTCTGGGAGTTCAAGCAGCTTTGCAAATGGTTTTTAAAAAGTCATCATACAGGAAACATTCCGTGTGGTCTGCAAGGCTGAAACAGCCTGGCTTTTTTCTTCTCCTCCATAATCCTGCCTCCTTTCTCTCCAGGTCAGCTTAACCCATTGGTGTTTACCCCACCTTTCAGCTTTGCAGAGCAGTAGCTCTGGGGTATCTGGACCAAATATGAAAAACTTGTGATCTAACAACTGCAGGGGGAGCTGGAGTTGGGAGGACCCCATTGGATCACCAATCAGGGTCTTGGACTCAGATACACTTCAATAAACCTCCAGACACTGAAGAAGAACAATGGGAGAAGATAACTGATGCTATGAAATGTTCCCACCAGCCATCTCACACCCACAGAAAGCCTCTGGTTTCCCCAATTAGGATCTGAGGGAAGTCACTGCTAAGTCACTTCAGTCGTGTCCGACTCTGTGCGACCCCAGAGACCGCAGCCCACCAGGCCCTGCCGTCCCTGGGATTCTCCAGGCAAGAACACTGGAGTGGGTTGCCATTTCCTCCTCCAATGCATGAAAGTGAAAAGTCAAAGTGAAGTTGCTCAGCTGTGTCCGACTCTTAGCGCCCCCATGGACTGCAGCCTACCAGGCTCCTCTGTCCATGGGATTTTCCAGGCAAGAGTACTGGAGTGGGGTGCCGTTGCCTTCTCTAGGGGAACTCACAGTGGATGACAACTGCAGGGGTCCCAGACAGCCCAAGAGGTGAGGCTGGGTGTTCCGTGAATGGTCACAACAAATACACTCTGAATAAAATTGAAAGCCAAGATCAGAAAAACTATATAATGGGTCAGATGCTAGGTGTGACAGTGAGAGCACAGGACAGGTCAAGAAAGTTCAGGAAGCAACAAAGCGAAAACAGGGACTGAACTATGGTTTTCTTCCTCAAAGGTGACCCAGACTCTAGGGTTGTTTGAGAGGGTAGGACCTCTAGGTAATAAGGTCTCACAGGACGGATAGCTTCAGCTGCTCCCAGAAGTAGTGGTCATATCAGGCTGCTACTTGAGTGAAAGCTACTTCCTCTGGGAGTTACTGAGCCTGCTTCAGCCCAGGACTCCTTAAGACATCAGCTTTGTTGACAGTAATGGCTCATAGCAGCTGCTCCCACAGCCACTCTTATCTCCCTCCTCTAACTGGGTCTGCCATCCCTGGGGCCCTTCAGATTGAAGTTTTAAAAAATAATCATAATGATGATGACAATGGCTAACTTTTTCTAAGCACTTACTATATGCTAAAGATCATATACTGAGAAGCTAGTATTTAATGTATTCCTCACAGTAACCCCATGATGAAGTATTTTTATTATTACGTCTTTTTACTAAACCAGGAAAAAACAATTCAGTTAAATAATATGCTCAAGTTTACAGTTTTTAAGTGACAGAGCACAGATTTGAACCCAGGTTCTCTCTCTCTCTCTCTCTCTGATTGTGAATTCTGTGCTCTCAACTGCTGTAACAATGTCTCCTAAATTTGAAGGATGCACAGAGCCCTCTAAAGGAAAAAAAAGAAATCTTGTGCACTTCTAGTATTGACTTAAATTACTTTTATTACAATTTTATTAAAATGTAAACAAATATAAAACTAAGTTCTAAACTCATTCTAAAATAATGAAGCCAAAACCAAACATATATATTAGAAACATTTAATAACTAAACTGTAAGCCCCATAACACTCCAATTAAAAACATTAATTCAATGTGATGAAGGGTGTTCTTCTGCTGAAACTAGGTTGTCAGTGTGGGTTTTAATAGAACAGGGATGAGCCTCAGGTCAGGTTCTGCATTTAATACATTTTTTGAATGTATTTTGGCATCAGTTAATTCAGATAATGCCTGTTGGCATAAGTATGTTGTTAATTATTTCAAGGCTTTGCTTGCTGGTTCACAATAAATAGACCTCAGATATTTCTGAAACACTGCCAACGAACAATCTTCAAGTATCAATTTTAATTAAGTGTCATTTGATAACTCTGTAATGCTGTCTTGTTTACTTGAAAAGAGGGCTATGATGGCAGCATTACTGAAATTTTCATTAAATAAACCCTGATGGTCAGAAGCAGGTCTCATTTCATGTGTCTGGTCATGCTTAAAGTGAATGAGTATGGACAGTCTGGCTTGTTCAATAATGGATTCTGTGCTGGGCATCTGTGTCATTGGGGGGGGGGGTACTGCCCAGGAGTATCGGAGAAGGCAATGGCACCCCACTCCAGTATTCTTGCCTGGAAAATCTCATGGACAGAGGAGCCTGGTAGGCTGCAGTCCATGGGGTTGCTAAGAGTCGGACACGACTGAGCGACTTCACTTTCACTTTTCACTTTCATGCATTGGAGAAGGAAATGGCAACCCACTCCAGTGTTCTTGCCTGAAGAATCCCAGGGACAGGGGGAGCCTGGTGGGCTGCGGTCTCTGGGGTCGCACAGAGTCGAACACGACTGAAGCGACTTAGCAGCAGCAGCAGCCCAGGAGTATCCTGTTTTGACAGTGAGGTGCACTCCCTGATGGCTCCTTTCTCCCTTTGTTTCTTTATGATATTGGGTTGGCCAAAAAAGTTTGTTTAGGTTGAATTTTTTGGCCAACGCCATAGTTTTATTAGTGCGTCACTCCCTGAATTCATTTGATCTTCACTTAGTCAAAATGGAATTTCTATAACATATACAAATATCCACATGGACATTATGTGGCAGTTCTTGGAATGAACAATCTTAAAATAATTCAGAGTATGCCTGTTAATTTATTAGATTATCTTTGACATGTCACACCAACTTTGAAAACTTCTTTTCTGAGACAGTGGCCCATGGGTTCCACTCTGAGAAACTTGTACCAAGGTTGCTGATTTCCCAGCATTCAGTGCACAGAGAGGGACACAGCTCTTTGAAGGATTCTCTGCTATTAAAAAGTCTTGATCTTAGAGTCACCTTTCAAATATATGCAGAGGCTCCATTCTCAGCCCCTTTCTGCTGCTGCTGCTGCTGCTGCTAAGTCGCTTCAGTCGTGTCCGACTCTGTGCGACCCCATAGACGGCAGCCCATCAGGCTCCCCCGTCCCTGGGATTCTCCAGGCAAGAACACTGGAGTGGGTTGCCATTTTCTTCTCCAACGCATGAAAGTGAAAAGTGAAATGGAAGTCGCTCAGTCATGTCTGACTCTTAGCGACCTCATGGACTGCAGCCTACCAGGCTCCTCTGTCCATGGGATTTCCCAGGCAAGAGTACTGGAGTGGGGGTACCATTGCGCTTCCCGCACTGTATACTAATCTTCATCTCAGAATCTCCTTCCTGGTTAACTCAACTGATAGCAAGTCCTTTGCTCCATATTCTCTGAGAAGCAAGTATCAAGACAATTAAAGGTGCAAAGATTTTATTAGCTTCATTGCCTGTGAGGACAACCTCATACCCATGGAGAGAAATCCTGGAGAAGCTTGAATGGTCACCAGACCTTGGGAAGGAAGTCTGACTGTAGAATAGTATAATGTTTGACAAACTCACAGGAGATTATTAAAGTCAGCTGTCCAAGTAATCCTGTGCTCATCTGACTAAAGGCCTGGCTGGCTTTGAAAATCCCTTCCCTGAGAGGGTATACAGTTTCCCCATTATCCTTAGCCATTGCTTCATGGACCGGCAATGGATGCCAAAACCTGTTGATGTTTTCTACATCTGTGACTCTACCTCTGTTTTATAATTAAGTTCATTTGTTCCATTTTTTAAAGATTCCACATATAAGTGATACCATAATTTGTCTTTCTCTGTCTGACTTACTTTACTCAGTATGTAAATCTCTAGATCCATCCATGTTGCTGCAAGTGGCATTATTTCATTTTTATGTCCAAGAAATGTTCCACAGTGTATATCAATATGTACTGCATCTTCTTTACCCGTTTCTCTCTTGGGGGACATTTAGGTTGCTTACCAGGGGTAGAGATGGGAAGGGGGAAGGAGGGAAAAATCGATAGATCAAGATTGAATATACACAGTGCAATTTATATAAAATAGATATTTAATGAGGACTTGCTATATAGCACAAGGAACTCTACTAAATACTCTGTAATAATGTATATAGGAAAACAATATTCCTTAGAAAAGAATATATATATGTATGTTGTATGTATATATATAACTGATTCACTTTGCTTCTAGAGCAGAAGCTAACAACATTTTATATATCAACTATACTCCAATAAATTTTTCAATTGGGAAAAAATTGAATAAAATATTTATATGTTCAAGTCCTGTAGTTGTTCATCCTTATCTGCAGTTCTGCATCCCCAACTGAACCTGAGGATCATGTAGCATGACTTATTGGAAAAAAATCTGTATACATAGACTTGTTCAATCAAACCCATGTTGTTTAGGAGTCAACTGTCTGTTTAATTTGGTTAATTCTCACAACAAACCTGCAAGGTAAATGTTCACATACCTCATTTTACTGACAGAGAAATTATTTCGCTGAAATGTTAAGTGCCTAAACTTACCCAACCTGTGAGTTACAGAACAAGTGTTAGCCAAGATTACGATATGTCCCAGGGTTTTTCTCTTAAGAACCACACTGAACAATAATCACAGTAAGCCACCCCTTGACTTCACATTCCAGGATGTCAGATTAAGACCTAAATCAAATCCCTTATGATTATACAGTGGAAGTGAGAGATAGATTTAAGGGACCCTAGATCTGATAGATAGAGTGCCTGATGAACTATGGAATGAGGTTCGTGACATTGTACATGGAGGAGGCAATGAGGGAGGGAGAGAGAGGGAGAAGGAAATTATAAGATCAAGACCATCCCCATGGAAAAGAAATGCAAAAAAGCAAAATGGCTGTCTGGGGAGGCCTTAACAAATAGCTCCTTGAAAAGAATGGAAGAAAGATTAACTTTTCTAAAATGGAGAAAAGGAAAGATATAAACATTGAGAAATAAATGCAGAGTTCCAGAAGAATAGCAAGAAGAGCTAGAGAAGGAGCGTTCTTCAGCGATCAATGCAAAGAAATAGCCAGGGCAAAAGAACAGAATGGGAAAGACTAGAGATCTCTTCAAGAAAATCAGAGATACCAAAGGAACATTTCATGCAAAAATGGGCTCGATAAATGACAGAAATGGTATGGACCTAACGGAAGCAGAAGATATTAAGAAGAGGTGGCAAGAATACACAGAAGAACTGTACAAAAAAGAGCTTCACGACCCAGATAATCACAATGGTGTGATCACTGACATAGAGCCAGACATCCTGGAATGTGAAGTCAAGTGGACCTTTGGAAGCATCACTACCAACAAAGCTAGTGGAGGTGATGGAATTCCAGTTGAGCTAATTCAAATCCTGAAAGATGATGCTATGAAAGTGCTGCATTCAATATGCCAGCAAATTTGGAAAACTCAGCAGTGGCCACAGGACTGGAAAAGGTCAGTTTTCATCCCAATCCCAAAGAAAGGCAATGCCAAAGAATGCTTAAACTACCACACAATTGCACTCATCTCACACGCTAGTAAAGTCATGCTCAAAATTCTCCAAGCCAGGCTTCAGCAATACGTGAACCGTGAACTTCGTGATGTTCAAGCTGGTTTTAGAGAAGGCAGAGGAACCAGAGATTAAGTTGCCAACATCCACTGGATCATTGGAAAAGCACAGAAAAACATCTATTTCTGGGTTATTGACTATGCTAAAGCCTTTGACTGTGTGGGTCACAATAAACTGTGGAAAATTCTGAAAGAGATGGGAATACCAGACCACATGACCTGCCTCTTGAGAAACCTATATGCAGGTCAGGACATGAACATGGAACTGGACATGAAACAACAGACTGGTTCCAAATAGGAAAATGAGTACATCAAGGCTGTATGTTGTCACCCTGCTTATTTAACTTATATGCAAAGTACATCATGAGAAATGCTGGGCTGAAGGAAGCACAAGCTGGAATCAAGATTGCTGGAAGAAATATTAATAACCTCAGATATTCTAGATGATACCACCCTTATGGCAGAAAGTGAAGAACTAAAGAGCCTCTTGATGAAGGTGAAAGAGGAGAGTGAAAAAGTTGGCTTAAAGCTCAACATTCAGAAAACTAAGATCATGGCATCCAGCCCCATCACTTCATGGCAAATAAATGGGGAAATAGTGGCTGACTTTATTTTGGGGGCTCCAAAATCACTGTAGATGGTGACTGCAGCCATGAAATTAAAAGACGCTTACTCCTTGAAGGAAAGTTGTGACTCAACCTAGATAGCATATTTTAAAGCATCTGCCTGCAATGCAGGAGACCTGGGTTTGATCCCTGGGTTGGGAAGATCCCCTGGAGAAGGAAATGGCAACCCACTCCAGTATTCTTGCCTGGAGAATCCCATGGACCAAGGAGCCTGGTGGGCTACAGTCCACAGGGTCGCAAAGAGTTGGACACGACTGAGCGACTTCACTTTTCAGATAGCATATTAAAATGCAGAGACATTACTTTGCCAACAAAGGTCCATCTAGTCAAGGCTATGGTTTTTCCAGTAGTCATGTATGGATGTGAGAATTGGACTATAAAGAAAGCTGAGCACTGAAGACTTGATGCTTTTGAACTGTGGTGTTGGAGAAGAGTTTTGAGAGTCCCTTGGACTGCAAGGAGATCCAACCAGTCCATCCTAAAGGAGATCAGTTCTGGGTGTTCATTGGAAGGACTGATGTTGAAGCTGAAACTCCAATACTTTGGCCACCTGATGTGAAGAGCTGACTCATTTGAAAAGACCCTGATGCTGGGAAAGATGGAGGGCAGGAGGAGAAGGGGACGATAAAGGATGAGATGGTTGGATGGCATCACTGACTCAATGGACATGGGTTTGAGTAGACTCTGGCAGTTGGTGATGGACAGAGAGGCCTGGCGTGCTATAGTTCATGGGGTCTCAAAGAGTCAGATACAACTTGGCGACTGAACTGAACTGAAATATCTAGTGAGTGGTCATCTGTGTGTGTATACTGGGAGGGTGAGGGGCTGATAGGCAGGTTGGGAAGGTTACCTTTTAACAATAGGAGGTCACAGTATGAGAAGTCATTTCCAGGTTTGTAATTTATCTGTATAAAAGGAAAAGATTCGGTGCTTCGAAATATTCCTTCTCTGTAAAAAGCCTTAGCTAACCTAGAGCAATGACTCCTCAGTCACAGCCCCTGGGAGGCAGGAATTGCCCATGGAGACTATGGTTCATACCACTCTTTATAAAGTAAATGAATAGATTTAACAAAAGAAGAAAATAGCATTTTTAAAAACATCTGGAGAATGGAAAGGGAAAAAAATTTAATCCCTGTGAGCTGAATGCCAAAAGGAGCAAAGAAAGTCAATGAAAGTGAAAATCACTCAGTCATGTCCCACTCTGCGACTGTATAGTCCATGGAATTCTCCAGGCCAGAATACTGGAATGAGTAGCCTTTCCCTTCTCCGTGGGATCTTCCCGACTCAGGGGTCAAAGCCAGGTCTCCCACATTGGAAGACCTTTACCAACTGAGCTATAAGGAAAGCCCAACAATACTAGAGTGAGTAGCCTATCCCTTCTCCAGCAGATCTTCCCAACTCAGGAATCGAACCAGGGTCTCCTGCATTGCAGGCAGATTCTTTACCAACTGAGCTATCAAGGAAGCCCAGAGATAGTAAGAGATATAATTAACTTACAGTTAATATATAATCTGCTAATGAGGAAGAAGAAGATTATACTGTGGGTTTCAGCCTCATAGTGAAGTAGCTTTAATTTCTTCCTCTGGTCACCTGGGCTACAGTAGAGATTGATGGAGAATCACTTCATGCACTTTGTCTTATGAAGAAAGATGATGTCTTAGAGAATCTAAAAATGTGTTTTCTAATTGAAGAGGGAAAAACAAAGCAAGTGTCAAATTTAGTAAAAGCCATCTCACGTCCCATCTCTTTTCCATCATCATCTAAGTTATTGAAAAGTTATTGACAAGTTTGAAATGGTCTATCATTTACAAGAATCAAAATTAACTTTTCAGAGGGATAGTGGGGGAAGGTGGCTTCTAAGACCTTGATCAGCACATTTGCTCTTACTTGTAGTTGAGCCAGACTCTGTGAACCAGGGAAATTAACTGATCATTGGGGCTAAGACTGCTTTGTTCCTTTAATTTCAGAAGTTCATTATACACATAATACAATTCTCTCAAGAGATTCTGTGTCCAGCAAGCTAATAAAAAAAATAATAAGACAAATATAAATTGGACCTATTCCACCGCATGGTTACTAATAATGTATATATGGTTAAAAAGAAGGGGGCAATGTCCTATCCTTCCAATCTCTTTACCCTGTTGACCACTCCCCTCTCAGTGTCCTTCCCTCCTTTGCTCCCACTCTTTTCTGATTATCCTACAACCTCTCTGATCCTTCCTCATCAGCTTCTTTCACAAATTTCTTCCCTCAGCCATTACAGATCTAGGTACCCTCTTCCTATTCCCTCTTCCTGTGGGCGCATCAATGAGCCCAGCTTGTTCTATTACATTTTTGTTGTAATGTGTTCTGATGCAACTGTCTCCTTGGTCCTCTTGCCTTTAGACTTTCTCCTGTCCGATACAGCTTCTGTGCAACTGCCAGAGAAATTTTCCAAAGTAAATCTCACCAAACTTGTCCTTGTGTAAAAACACTCCAACATTTCCCATTATCCACAAACTCAGACTTTGTGGCCAGGCACAAAATGATTTTATAATGTGGATCTTGCCTAATCTCTCCAAATATACCACCTACCACACACCTCTCAAGTGTGTCTTATGATCCAGAATTACTTGCAGCTCCAAAATGTTCATGCCATTTTTATGCAATGCCCTTTCTCTACTTTGCCTGGCCAGCCCCACCCAGGTAAGCCTCCCCTGATCATGCCTGCAGCAGCACCTGATCTGGTTAAGAGGCTACTCTTTTCTGATCTTCCTTGATGCTCACTACTTGTCTTCATTATAGCATCCTCTTGTAGTGGTTTGCACAGGATTTGGACAGGAAAGCAGGTATACTGTAAGTATTATAGAAATAAGAGCTTTAGTATAGGAGTTAGACTTTACACAGATATGCAAGGAACTGAAGACGAGATGATCTGGTAGGGGAAGTCAAAAAAACAGTCATTAGCCAGTCTCCCTGCAGCAAAGCTGTGCGGACATAAGGAGAAATCGAAGAAGCCACCAAAGTGGGATCACAGAAGGAAGAATTCATGGGGAAGTTTCTGGAGACTGCCCCCTCTGTAGAATAAGTCACCTCTGCACAACTGCTGGCTTGATATGTCACTAGCCAAGCACCTGGTGGTGAGCCTGGAGCCACTGCTTGAAGACAAGCTGAATGATGAATGGAGAAGGCCACCAGTACTTATGCCTCTGTCCATCGCTGTAGCTGACCACGAAGGCCTAAAAGCAATGGATTTGGCTCCATTTCTGATGGCCAAATCATACACGCAATTTTTTTTTTCTTTTGAAAAAGGAGTCAGGCAAGGTTTTCCTGAGAAACTTAGTTCCCAGATTTGCCTAAGCTGACCTCTCATGGTCCAGCACACCTTACCTGTCTGTCTCTACTCTGGACTGTAACATCAGAAGACAAGGAGTATGTTTCAATCCATTTTCAACTATTCAACATCAAGCATGGGGCTTAAGAGAGACTCAGCAGAGGTCTAGACAATGAATGAAGGGCACTAATATAAATGAACGGCACTAACTCTAACCCTAACCCTAAGAAAACCATGTGTGCATGCTAAGTCACTACAGTCGTGCCTGACTCTTTGAGACCCCATGGACTGAAGCCCACCAGGCTCCTCTGTTAAGTCCAATTATTCCCAGAGCAGATGGTGGGAATGGCACTAGCCTGCTGGGCTTCTCTGTCAGTGGAATTTTCCAGGCAAGAATACTGGAATGGGTTGCCATTTCCTGCTCCAGGGGATCTTTCTGACCCAGGGACTGAACCCTCACCTCTTGCATCTTCTGTGTTGGCAGGTGGATTCTTTACCACTAGGGTCCCTGGAAACTTCGAGTACTAGCCATTCTTGGAATCAAATCTCTCTTGTGATAAGACTGAATTCTAGAGACTAAAGAAATACATAAGGAGTCTACTGTGGAAGATAAATTTTATTATCTACATCAACGCATGTACTTAAAAGGTAAAGAAAATGGGGAACTATTTTCTAAAATCAAATTGATTTTTTTCCCCTTTAATGTTAGCAACATCTTCAGTGTTTATGGCTTTGTTTTGGTTTTAGGGATGTCATTCACTTTTTGTTTGCCTGTTCTTATTTTTAGGATACTGACAGTAATGTATAGGGAAGGACTATATTATGCCCTCAGATTTATCCTGAGGTTAATAGTATTCTCATTAGAACATCAAAAGAATTTGAAAATATATCTGTTTTTTAAGTCTACTCCAAGAATACCAAAGTGCATACCCATTTGTTCTTCCCTCAGGAAAGGACAAATACATCTCCATCAAAAAGAGAGAGAGAGAAGGGGAAAATTCAGAGTTAAAGTCTGAATTTTTTACTTTATTTTAGTCCTACTATACCCTGAAATTACAAAATTATAAATTCTACTTCTGATTAAAAAACAACAATGAACTATTTAGGGGTAATAAGGTCATGCCCCTAGAGAAGAGAGGCACTGAGGGTTTTATTTGGTTGGTACCAAAATTGTGTGATGCTATTTCTCTCCATGCTTCCTTTCCTTGGCTCCTCTCAGGTCAATATTGTGTGCAATAACATGGTCAGGGTAACTTGTTTATCTGGTACTATATTTCTGACCTTCTGAAGAATCTGAGGGAAAAAATGTTTTGTTATCAAATTAATATGTCCAGTTTTTATTTGACTTTCACAGGTAAAACTATAAATCTTTGACTCCAAAAATAATCAACCCCTCCCTACCCTCAGTTCTGTGGGGAGGTTTTATTAACCCTCATTCTTACAATGGAGGATGTGGTCTTATGTCAGGGATAATGTGAAACTGCAGAACAAAAATGGCACATCTTTGCATATAATGTTTATTAAAGATATTTTGACAAATTCTATAGCAAACATGGCTATGTTGTAAAATGGAATGTAATATTTGCATACTTTTATAATGTAAATGGGGGCTTCCCTGGTGGCTCAGATGGTAAAGAATCTGCCTGTAGCGTGGGAGACATGAGTTTGATCCCTGGGTCGGGATGATCCTCTGGAGAAGGAAATGGCTACCCACTCCAGAATTCTTGCCTGGAGAATTCCAAGGACAGAGGAGTCTGGTGGGGCACTGTTCATAGGGTAGCAAAAAGTTGGACATGACTGAATGACTAAAACTACTACTGCTACTATCAAATAAGAGACTCAAAGCAATGTTGACTTTATTAGGACTCTCTTTGGAGACTCACCTCTCCCTCTATTAGGAGTAATTTGATAGAAATTCTTTTGAGGAGCCTAGTCTCTGAGCAAGCATTATTTGGGGCATTAGTGTTGAAAAACACTCATGTTTTGGACAAAGGGAATTTTCTGTCATCCTCAGAAAGATTTAGGACTAGACGCTACCATCTAAATGGATACTGTCAAGTTAATCGAAGAAGCATTTTTATGTTTCTTTATTACCAGACATGATATGAGACAACATGTCATTTGATCAATGATGCTGTCATGAATCAACATCCATTTGCCATCCCAAAGAGAACAAATGACAAGAGGCTTGGGGATTGAAAAGAGGAGGAGCCTGGGATAGAAGTCCACTGTCAACAAGGTATTCCCGGATGTTTTTGGCTTAAAGCCATCTAGCCTCTGCTCCCTCTCTTCCCTCCTCCTATCTTCCCCTGCTGCCCCCTCTCCATGCCTCATCTCCCCTCCTTTGGAGTCCCAGACCAGCAATATGCGATATGGTCCAGATTCTTGCAATGCCTTTGGTTAGATGCTCTATTAAGGGAAACCCTAGCAATTCTTGTTACTCTCCAATTTATACATTTTAAGCAAAAATGTTCAAAGATCTTCAAGAATAAGCAGTTCTTTAATTCCTGTAAGTTAGAACAATCCAGATTCACTAAGTTTGGCAGGAAGCAAGAGACCTCCTCATAACTATGTCACTCAGACATGGTAAATCAGTATGGCCTTGACTTGGTCTAGGGTAGGTGAGGGTTGAGGGACTTAAGATGTCCAAATTCATGCCCTAACATCAGACAGAAGATCACATTGCTATGGTAGAAGAAGCTTACTTCCATTTGACTGTTCCCTATCCTGAAGATGTTTCTGTCTGAATAATGTAGATCTTATTTCCATGGTAACTATATCCTTTGATCCCATTTTGGTAGGGTGATCATAAGCCCTGGGCACCCAAGATACCCCTGGCAGAATTACTGAGTTCCCTTTCACTCTTAAAAATTGTCCTAATTTACATGACAAATTAAATGATTTCTTTTAATAAAAAACCTCACTCTAAAAGCTGCCATTAAATCCGAGCTATTTCCAGCTAACTGAGAGACAGAATAAGCAAAAATAGAGCATTAATGTAGGTAAGCTGGCCACAGTGTGGTTAGAATGACTCAGCAGGACTCTAGGGCAGAAACAAATGAAGGTCCACGCCTTTCAGGGTCACCAAGGAACAACAGAGGGAGGGGCTCCTCTTCCCTGGAAGGTGGCTGAGCCCAGCCTAGCAGAAGTCACTATTCAGGCCTGCCTGCCAACCAGCCCTGCCGGCTGCTTCTGGTCCCCTCTCCTGGGCTGCCTTGCTTTCCAAGGCAGTGCACCACCTAAGCAGAGGGGCACTGACTTTCAAGGGATGCAATTTGCATTCCAATTCTGGTCTGATCAGCTACCAACTGTGGGACCCAGGGCAGATACACCTAACCTTTCTAAGCTTCACTTATTCCATCCACAAAATGAGAATAATCAGAGCTGCCTGGCAGGGTTGGTAGAAAGATCAGAGATTATGTAAGTATTTATCTTGGGGTCTAGGGCAAAGTTAGCACAAAGTAAACAGAAGCTGTGTTCTGTATTTTGCACTATTTAGTATAGGATTCCTCATCTTAGAAATGGATCTCGATTTTTAAATGCCCAGCTCCCATCAATCCTGTGTGTCAGCCATCCCTCGAGAACAATCTCTCCACATTCTACCTTAGCTTGGCCTGATCAGTTCATCAGTTGCCTCCCAAGTCCAGTGAATACTGACAGCTAAGGTCTACCAGTTCTTCCTCTCACCCTACCAGGTCTGCCCAAGGTATTGACAGGGAAGGGGACGTCATTGTTAGGCAAAGGCCCAGGGCCCTGAATGGAATCAAAATAAACTACCCTCTGAAAGCAGTGAAATTTCATTATCTCTTTTTTCTCTAACCATTTCATTACCTCTCTTTTCTCTAACCATGTTCACAAATAATGGAATGTCAGTATTACCTTTTTTCATTTCAACGAATAAAAACAGAAATACAGACCTTAGTTTTTTAGCCTGTAGTACTATGTTGCTGGCAATTGACACTCATGCTTTCATAAACAGCAGAACGTACTCTGCCATGCCATTATTTTGAATATGTCTATATATTGGCATATACATTCATATTTGTTGAGACATCTAAGTGGGTGTGTAAACCAGTTATGTTAGAAAATTGCCAAAAATTATTTATCCTCACTGCTACGGAGGCTCAGCTCAAAATCAGTGTTTCCTGGAACACTGCAACCTACATATTACATGCATGCCAAGTCACTTCAGTCATGTCCAACTCTGTAACCCTATGGACTGTAGCCTGCCAGGCTCCTCTGTCCATGGGATTCTCCAGGCAAGAATACTGGAGTGGGTTGCCATGCCCTCTTTCAGGGGATCTTCCCAGTCCATGGATCAAACCCAAGTGCCTTGTGTCTCCTGCACTGGCAGGTGGGTTCTTTACCACTAGCATCCCTGGGAGGCTGACCTACTTTGTAATTAGATATAACACAATACTTGAATTTTGGGTTATAGTCCTGTGAAGTAAAGAACGTCATGTGTTGTATAGTCCTGTCATTATAAACAAATGTTTAAACTCCCTGAGGCAAAGGGCAGGATCCTAGACTTTGTGTATGCACTGGCTCCTGGGGCTAAACTTTTTGAAAGATATCAGATGTAAATTTATATTAACACTGGTTTCACTCTAAGTATTCCTGAAAACATTCATCGGCCTTGAATTTTTTATGAAACCTTCCACAACCAAACCAGGAACTAGATGTACCCACCACCCTCCTTACCACCAGTCCCTGCCTTGTGTCTGAACATATGATACATGTGACCCTCATATCAATGCATCCCAAATCTTAAGTACTCCCTTGCAATTTCCACTTTCTCTGAAGTCTAGAAATGTTGGGAGTCCAAATACTGACCCAAAGATCACTTGCAATGACTAAGGTGTGGTTTGAATCCTCTTTACTGTGTTTTTAAAAGAGCCTGTGACTTTCTTTGTCTATGAGACATTAAACTAATACAAGAATTTAAACTCCACTTTGTTCAAAATCAGCACCAATTGGCCATCAAGCTTACAAACAACCCCCTCCCTCATCTCTCACTAGTATTCATTGTAACATTTTTGTTTTGACTGTATACTTCATTTGTTATCCAATCAGTCAAGGAGAAGTCGGGAGGCTATATCATCTCTCTGCCCACAACAGGTTGGCCTTGAACTCCCCAAGTCCTAAGTGGAAGACAGGGTCCAAGAAGGGGAGATAAGAGTCAGTGTTGCCAATAGCATAATTGTGATGCCTGGCGAGGCAAGGTCAGTGGCACACAGGTTTAAACAATTGTGCAACCAGGGTTGTTGGTCTACCACTTCACCACATAAACCAAATGGAAAATCATCATGAAAGGGACTCACTATTTCTGTGATGAGATGTTTATCTTTCCTTTTTACGACAACAGCCACAAGGAGACGAAAATCACACACTGACACCAGACTCTGTCACGGTGCTTTCCTAACTGCATTGCATTCTAGGCTGTCTTCACAACAACCATGCAAGTTAAGTGTTTACACTCACACTTTGGAGGAGAACAAACTGACTTCCAGATAATTAAAAATCTCTGGGGCTTATAGTTGCCATGGGAGGAAAGCTTGGGGAGAAGGGATAGTTAGGGAGTTTGGGATCAACATATACACACTGCTATATTTAAAATGGATAACCAACAAGGTCCTACTATACAGCACAGGGAACTCTGCTCAACATTATATGGCAGCCTGTCTGGGTGGGGAGTTTGAGGGAGAATGCATACATGTATATGCACGGTTCGGAGAAGGCAATGGCACCCCACTCCAGTACTCTTGCCTGGAAAATCCCATGGACGGAGGAGCCTCGTAGGCTGCAGTCCATGAGGTCGCTGAGTCGGACATGACTGAGTGACTTCACTTTGACTTTTCACTTTCATGCATTGGAGAACGAAATGGCAACCCACTCCAGTATTCTTGCCTGGAGAATCCCAGGGACGGGGGAGCCTGGTGGGCTGCCGTCTCTGGGGTCGCACAGAGTCGGACACGACTGAAGCGACTTAGCAGCAACAGCAGCAGCAGCATATGCATGGTTGAGTCCCGTTGCTGTCCACCTGAAACTACCACAATATTGTTAATCAGCTATCAGTTCAGTTCAGTTCAGTCGTGTCCAACTCTTTGCAACCCCATGAATCACAGCATGCCAGGCTATATTCCAATATAAAAAAGAAAAGTTTAAAAATCTCTGGGGTTGCAACAGGAATAACACAGTTATGCACAAAGCCTGGGTCTCTCAATTCCAGTGTCTACTTCTTCCTTTGCTGACCTTAGGAATAAGTAATGCAGATGATCAACTGCATGGTGTCCTATAGCTTGCTCCTCTGGACCAGCACCCAGGCACTCTGAGTACTCTGTCACAATGCCTGTCCTCAGCCTCCATAAGCTTACCCTCACCAGATCAAGCATCCAGCACTGGCACCCATCCTGAGTCCCCAGCACAGGGCTGTCAGGCACAGTTGTACAGGTTGTGCACTGCTCAACCCGGGAAGGGTCATTAACACTGTGGCCTACATGACTGTTCTATCTCAACATGCAAAACACATGTTATGGCCCATCAGGCCAGGTATGACTGGCTGTGTGACTGGTGTGCCAGGCTCCAATGTAATGCCCTACAAGGTCTACATAACCCCATCTAATTCTTACCATAAATTATATGACAGTAACAAAACGTCAATCAAGAAAGCTTGTTGCATAAAAAATAACTAATAGGAACCATGTTTAAGACTATAATATTGAGAATAATGCTTCCCAGGTGGCTCAGTGGTAAAGAATTCGTCTGCAAAGCAGGAGACACGGGCTTGATCCCTGGGTCAGAAAGATCCCTTGGAGAAGGAAATAGCAACCCACTCCAGTATTCTTACCTGGAGAATCCCAAGGATAGAGGAGCATAGTGGGCAATCTATAGGGTCACAAGAGTCAGACATGACTTAGTGACTAAACAACAACTGATAATGTGGATTCAAGGATGTTACTTGAAAGATTTCATGTCCAAATATCATGTTTTACTGAATATTTATAAACTATACCTTTATGCGCTGGTCATATCACAAAAATTTTTTATCCCTGCCATAAGTCACACAGCATACTTCACTAAGGCCACTAATATTAGAGCAAAACTGCATTAGATTCGTAGAAACAAATGATATTACAGGATGAAAATGTAAAAAAAAAAAAAAAAGAGAGAGAGAGAAAGGAAAGCAAATTTTAAAAATAAATTTAAACCTACCAAATATAAATAGAGAATAAATATCTTTGGTCATTTTAAAACACCATAGAATTCAAAAGATGATACTGCCTTTCTTGGGCTAGCAATATATTTTAAGTTAATAATTGAACAAACTACTAAAGGCTGAAAATGAATATTCAACATTATCATCACCAGTGTCTCTATTAGTTGGCCTAACTTGTACTTTGGAAAACATTAAGCAAAACTAGCAAAAATTAAGCATAAACAATGATATCCTCTTTAAATGCTTGGATAGCTGTAGTAATACTGGCAGAAGTGGCTGCAATTATTCTCCTTGCGTGTGCCCACCACTTTGCCATCCCTTTGTGTTCCTTTCAACAAGAGTAGGACTCTATTTCCCCAGCCTTTGAAACTGATCTAGCTTTGTTACTTAGCATGATCAACAGATTGCAACAGAAGTTTTCTCCATCAATAAAACAGATCTCTTTCCAACAAGCAGACACACAGACATTCTCCCAGTGGCCCTATCTTCACATGACTATCTGAAAACAAAAAGAAAATTAGTTTCAATTTTCCAGATTTATTTATAAGCCATTTTGAATTTCCGATCTGTTGACAAACATCCCTTGGTGAAGAACTGTACAGAGTTTTGTGAGATCATCAGAAAACCTGCCTGTAGCAACTGTATTAAGTCCTCCAGTCGAATGGTACAGATAGGCTACTATCTCATCTGTGAGATTCAAGATCTTTGTAACCTGAGAAACCTTAATTTATGAAATTGGGAAGCTAAGAGACCTTGACTTCCTAAGAGATAGGTTTCTAAGAGAACATTCTTTAGACAACCATAATCATAATCACCATCATGTGATGTCTGCATAGTTCTTTAGCAAATCTACAGAGAAATCTGAGCAATCTGTTAGCAGTGTTGAATACAACGTGTCCTCTGATGCAAGGAAGAACAGGGAAATGATCTCAAGAGAAAGCTCTTCTCAAAATAGAATAAGTGAAAGAAAAGGCAAAGGGAAGCTAACGACAGGTAGTGACAGGATAAAAATAATGCTGAGGGTCACGTGGCAGATTTACAAGAGTAAAAAGAAAAAAATCTGTATCCCACAGAATTTTTCGAGACTGAACACTCAGTAATAAGGCATTTAATTCAGACTTATCACCACTAATCTCCTGATAAACTGTTAGAGTCTCGTTTTCTACATTTTAGACTTTGTTTTATATTAGAGAAAGATTTTTTCCTTCTGTATCCAGTACCAGAGCCAAACACTGCTTCCACAATAGCTATGCCTGATTCTCTGATTATGGTAGAAGGAGCCATTTCTTTTCATTTGAGGAGAAGAATCAAATCCATATAGCGGCTTCCAAGAGCATGCCTATATGTTCACACATTATAATACTTTCCATCCAGCCAGACTCTTGCTAACTTCTTAGAACTCATGATGATGTTGAACAACCCCAACAGCAGGCTTTGGCACCTGAGATAACGCAACTCATGCTAGAGATTATTCCAAAGTGAAGTTCCAATAAAACTATTGCACACTCAAAGCTATGAAGTTGGAGATCATCTAAACAAGTAAGATGGCTCAAGAAGAACAAAATATCCAGTGATATACTAGGACCAGATCTTACCAGCTTATAAAAGCAGATTGACAAATGTTGAAGAATTCTGTAAACTGGTTGACATTATGCTGTTAGCTTGATAGAAGCTATGGTAGGCGAATTCATTCCATAAAAGTTAACAAGTGCTACAATTTTTTTTTTCTCCCCCTGGAAAGCTGATTGTTAAACATTTACCAGCATATCCCTGAAAATAGCTGTCTTCCATTATTTTGAGGCTTATCTTTGGAAAGAGATTATATTTGATAACAAGCAAAGCTTCTCAAAGCTTTCCAGTGCAGTATTGACAAAGGCAAATGAGAGTACAAACTCCTCGGAGATCCAGTTACATTCCAAAGTGGCAGAGAATCTAAATAAATATTGAATGTATAAAATAATGAGGATGTATAATAATGACGGAACTAAAATACCGGATAACAAAAAATACATTATATCTGGCTAGTGTGTAGGCTTAAAAATTTAAAGTCCGTGCATCTTTTAGGACGGGATTTTAAACACTATAAAATTAAATTTTTAAAATAAGAGGTATAAGCTAAAAGTATATGGTAAAAATTTGAGAGTAACCATTAAAATTAATGAGAGTATGTGCTGTGTCCTTAGTCGCTCAGTCGTGTCTGACTCTTTGTGATCCTATGGACTGTAGCCTACCAGGCTCCTCTGTCTGTGGGGATTCTCCAGGCAAGAATACTGAAGTGGGTTTCCATGCCCTCCTCCAGGGAATCTTCCCAACCCAGGGATTGAATCCAGGTCTCCCCACATTGTAGACAGATTCTTTACCGTCTGAGCCACTAAGGAGAGTATCCAAAATAGTAAATGGAACAAAACAGAATAAGAACACAAATCAAAGCAATAAAAGCAACAAACACATAAAACTTCAACAAATAAAAGATAAAAAGGTGAAAAATGGAACATGTAAAACTAGAACAAAGTAGACAGCAAATGGCATGGTAGAAAAAAAAATTCATGTGGATCAATAATTAGAATAAATGTAAATTATTAAGGTCATCTGTTAAAAGAGATTATAAGAATGTATTAAAACAAAAAATTCAGCAGAGTGGTTATAAAATTCTACCAGTGGTTATAAAAGACATGCCTAAAACAAAGACACAGAAAGGTCGGAAGTACAAAGGTAGAAAAAAATACTAGAAAAATATTTATTAAATGAATATCAGACAAAATAATTTTACGATAAATGACAGTATTATGTGTACAGTAAGATGCTACAAAATTAGAGAAAGTTTTATTCACCATGTATGTATTTCATTCTAACTTGTATGCCCAAGTAACATTGATCTATAAAGAAAAATATAAGGACAAGATTGAAATGCTGACAACTGTATCATTCTGATCGTGTGAAATTTCAACAGAAATCCCTTCAAAATGTTAGCAAATATATAGACATTTTGGGAAAATAATAATATGCTGGATTGATGGAACAAATATAGAAGTTGTCACTATTGATTGATTTTTCACAAGCTCACATTGAATATTTACAAAAAATTAACCATACTAAGCCTTATATCAGCATGGTTGGGGGGAAAATCAATACAGACCATACTCTGTATTGTATCAACAAAGAGATAAATTTAAATATCTCTGTATTTTGTAGATTTCAAAACTGTATATCTCCATTATCTGTGAATCTAGGAAAAAATAACAGAAAATTGAGAAATACTTAGAATTCAGCTATAACAAGAAATTTACCTATCAATATTTGTTGAATAGAGCTAAGGCACAGATTTTGGGAGATTCAGAAAGGAAGATGGGCTAAAGAACTAATTAACTGACACCCAAATAAGAGGTTAAAAGAAAACAGAACAAAAGGAAAAATAGGAGAAAAATAAGAGCAAAAATGTGGAAAGTTAAAATAAAGATAGAACATGATCAGCAAGACAAAAATCAGGCCTTCAGAGTGCAATTAAATTGAAAATAATCTGGCAAGGTTGGCTAATACAAAGAAAATGGACAGAAATAAACAATATTAGGAATAGTTTTTAATAGATTTAAAAAGTGAATACCAAAAAACATTATGACAATACACTTAAAAACTCGAATGAAATAGAAAATTCCTAGAAAAATTATAGTGTAAAACTTTAAGAAATAGGAAGCTTGAATAGCCAGAAAATGAAGAAAGCTGAATGAATATTTTTAATCTACACACACACACACTATCAGGCTAGGATGGTTTACAGGCAAGTAAAGCCACACTTTTTCAAGGAATAGATGAAAACAATCTAAAACAGTCCTGTTCCAAGAGCAAACTAAGAGGGATTATTGCCCAACTCAGTCTATGAGGCAAATGCATCCTCAACACCAAACCATGAAAGGATAACAAGAGAAAGGAAAATAAGAAATTACATTATTTGTTACTAAATTACAAGTTGCTTATGAGATAGATGCCAAAATTCTAAATAAAACATTAGGAAGTCAAATCGCTTAGTGTATAAAATAATAGTAACTCATAAACAACATTGCTAATCCTAGGGATATGAGTAGCTTAGTAGTGTATAATTATTACTGTAAGGGTAAGGTTAAAACAAATGCAGAAAAGGCATTTGACAATATTCATTTCTATTCATGGTAGAAAAAACATCCTTAGAAAACTTTTCTAAGAACTTTACCTTGAGATCTAACCTCATGGGTATCAAAAGCCTATAACAAATATCATTTTCATGATGAAAAATTAGAAAACAATTTCTTTAAAGTCAGGAACATGACAAAAATGCTCACCACTTTTGTGAGCATTGTCCTAGGTATCCAGACCAGAGAAGAAAAAGAAAGGAAGAGACAGAGAGAGGAGGAGGAAGAGAGAATGAGGCAGAGGGACAGAGAGAATGAGAAGAAAAGAGGAGGAAGGGATAAATTAGGAAAGAAGAAATTGTCTTGTCACATGTCAAGACTATTTTAAAATTCTAATAATTAAGACAGTATAGTATTGGTACAGATAAAAAAGGACAATAGGCTATAAAAGAGCTTAAACACAAAACTAAGCAAAATACTAATTACTTGAGATGTGATAAAGATAATTTTACAAATGAGAGAGAAAAAGAGGGTCTATTCAATAAATGGTTCTGGGACAAACGTTTATCCATGTGGATAAAAACCATAAGCCACTGAATAAAACTGAACTTGAGTTCCTGACACATACCACACATAAGTACTAATACCTAATAAAGATTTAAATGTGCAGAGCAAAATTATAAATTATAAAACTTGCAGAAGAAAACATAGAAGAATATTTTATGGCCTTAGAATAAAGAAAGATCACAGGAGAATAAAAAAAATAAATGGCAATATATTTACACAATGGAATATTATACAGCAGGGAACTGTAACAAACTATGGCTACACAGAGAAATATGGATGGTTCTCTAAAATGTTGGTAGTGCAAAATATAATAGAAAGTAATAAAAAAAGACTAGTCAGGGTAATACAATTTGTATAAAACCCAAATCAAACAGTATACTGTTTGAAGATATATACTTAGATGATACAATTTGAAAAAAAGGAATAACAAAATCAAAATTCAGATCACTTGTAGGAGTAGGAACAGAGAAAGGAGGGGTGACAAACAGATGCAATGGCATTGGCATCTCTTTCTTTAGTCTACAACTGTTTTGTGATTTTGCTTAATAATTTGCATTTAGGTTAGCCATGCTATCTAGGGAATAGTTTTAAAGTAAACAATCTCAGTTAAAAAAATTTCTTATTATACGAGGACTAATTTAGTCATAACTGGAACTTTCCAAAATCTCAGTAGGGATTTGTGGGGTGGGGGTATATGTGAGAGGTTCAACTGGTAATAAGTTTCTGGTCACTTGGAGTTATTCAAAAGAGGTTAAGTCGACCCCTTTAAATTAATGTGGACATTTTAAAGCAAACTTATGCATTAGCTCGGGGAAGGCAGTGGCACCCCACCCCAGTACTTTTGCCTGGAAAATTCCATGGACAGGGGAGCCTGATAGGCTCCAGTCCATGGGATCGCTAAGAGTCGGACACGACTGAGCTACTTCACTTTCACTTTTCACTTTCATGCACTGGAGAAGGAAATGGCAACCCACTCCAGTGTTCCTGCCTGGAGAATCCCAGGGACGGGGGAGCCTGATGGGCTGCCGTCTATGGGGTCGCACAGAGTCGGACACGACTGAAGCGACTTAGCAGCAGCAGCAGCATGCATTAGCTGGATGATTGAATTAAATCCCTTCTCCATCTAAATGATTATGATTCCACAGGCCAACTGCTGAAAGAAATAATTTACTGTTCATGTTAGCCAAAACTGTAACAATGTAGAGTCCATATAGATACTGCCCTGATCTTCTAGTCCTAGAGTTAGAATGAAGCAGTTGCTCCTAGAAATATCCAAGGAACAATTTTATTCTAAGATTCACTTGCTTCTGTTATTCCCTTAATGATTTTTAATCCATGCCTTCTATGTCATTATTTCTTGGCTAGGTACAGGAGAGGAAGAAAGGAGGGGAGATCGATATATACTTGTTTAGCAGTTTCACATAACTCAATTTTGTGCAACTAATTACCTAAAGATAGTGTTAAAACTAATTTGAGCAAGTAGTAAGTTATAGGCAGAATCTTAAGAGAATATTCTGCCTTTTAAACTTCATAGTTCTGAAATTGAAAGTAGATGGTCCCTTGACCGAAAGTATGGCCAAACGTTCCTCAGATCCCTCACCATCAAGAGGATGGGGAGTGCCCACAAAAGTGCCAGGATTGTCACCTACAGAGAACATTCAAAACTAAGCTAAAAGTATAGGTTAAATAAATTCACTTGTGCCAGCTTCCAAAAGGCCAGGGCAATCTTCAGAGACTGGAAATGAGAGGAGCCAGAAAAGACATGCGACAGAGGGTGGGATAGTTTGTGTCCACTAAACCCAGTGGAAACCCAGCCCGACCTGTTGGTCACTCAGCTGAGTCAGTTCTCTCTGTAGCCTACTCTCTTAAAAGCGCCTCTACCTACCAGCATCTGTCCAGGGGCTCACTAACCCACTGCCTGTCCTCTGAGCTACACCATGTTTGGCTGTTAATTCCAGCAAGAGAGAGAATCAGTGACTTTGACCCAGAAGTTCTGGTTTTGTATCAAGTAGCCTGGAGGAAGACAGTGACGCCAAGACAGGAAACAGGTCCCTGCCTTTCACTGAGGAACTCTCTTAATGATGTTTCACACTAGATTGCATCTGTTTTGGAGAAAGTCGAGAATGTCACTCTGTTTTGAGGAAAAAAATAGTGACCCACAGGGACAGTCTTAGAGCAAATTTAATATAAGCTATTCTAGACATGCATCAAGTTTCAATTTGCAAACCCAACCAAAAAAGGTAAAGGGACAGCGTATCTTTCCACGCCCTCTACCTCTCCCACCCCACCCCCACCAAAGTCACTGCTGTCGCTCAGAAATTCTGCTATTTGTCTGGAAGTGACCGATAAAAAAGGAAAGCGGCCCTGGGTGGGTCACGTGACCCTACCAGCTCCCAACGCAGACCTCTTCTCATAAGGGCTCAGTGTGGAGCCTCTGAGATCTGTACAGGATTTTCTCTGCAGAGGCAGAAGAAAGCAGGTGGATGGATAAGTAAACATGGCCTTGCTCCTGGTGGCCTTGCTCACATTCCTGAGCTTGGGCTCAGGATGCCATCATCGACTCTGTCACTGCTCTAACAGAGTTTTCCTCTGCCAGGAGAGCAAGGTGACAGAGATTCCCTCCGACCTCCCCAGGGATGCGGTCGAACTGTAAGTATCTGAGTTAGTGGGAACAACAGCGTGGCTGGTATTTGTGCATTGTGTGCTATTATTATTTTCACATTAGGCTGATAACTGCTGGGCTGAAATATTCTGCCCTGACTGAAGGCTTAAGTAAAACAAACTCCCCCAGCCCAACACTCCTGTCCTGTGATTCTCTAAGGATCGTAGTGAGAGTTTGTCTCGGAATTGTCAGGGAAGGGCAGCGTGGGAATCTGAATCTGAAGGCGAAAGGAAGACTTTTTAGTGTTTTTGACACATTTGTTCTTGGGTGCTGTACTCTCTTTGGTGGAACTAAGAGAAGGCTAAGGAAAATGTAGAAACTTAGAAGAGCTCGGATTGAAGCCAGAAAGATGGCTTTGATTGACATGGAAGGCATGATGTGTGTTTTTGAGGATACTGAATTCAAGAAGGCAAGAGTCATTGCTGCTCTGGAGGCACCAGCAAGGAATTGTCGAACTGAGACTCTGCTTCCTGGGGGAAAAGGAGTCACAGGAGAGGGAAGGGGTGTGAAGAAAGGGAGAAAGAAAAAAAGGAGGCATAGAAAGGAGGAGATCATCTTTCATACCACTGGGAAAAGGTGATTCCCAACTTTAGATTTTTACTGAACTACTTTAAAAGGAAATAGACAGACTTTTAGAACTTGACAAGAACTTAGACATCATTCCACTTCCATCTGTTTATTGCAGTTGAGAAATCTGGGGTCTGGAGAGTAGAAAATTTCCTAACCTCTCACAATGAGTAGAGGCGGAGCCAAACTAGAAATCAGGCCTTTTGACTCACAGATCAGATTGCTGTCTTTCCCTTAAAGTTCCATGTCTATTGCACTAAAGTAAGAGGAAGGCAGGACTGTTTCATAGTCCAATGACCATCCCTCCCCACGTCCCTACCCCTCCCTCCCATCCGAGAGCTGGCTCGGAGATCATAGATATCCTCAGTCGTTTTATCTCAAGGATTTTAAACAGAAGCTGCTATTCTGGAAGCATCCTTTAATCTTGGTTCCCCAAAGCTATGCATGATCTTATTTTATGGCAGAAGGTGGTCATCTTTTCATTTATCAGTTACCATTACCTATGCTCAAAGATGATGGGGCTGCATTTCAGATTTTCACTCAGGGACAAACAGCTGCAAGGCTGAGCTGGTTCTGCCTGCTCCTTTTCCCCTGACATCACAAGTTCTCCATTCCTTCCCAGAGGTAGCAGCAGGGAAAATAGGTGGCCAACACTGTGTTTTGGTGACACTGCCTTAATGAGACAGTTACTCCTGATTGCAGGGAAGAATGCGCCCATGCAGTCTGCTTTGTTAGATGATTATAAACACAAGAGAAGACTGATGTACCTGAGCTCCTCTAAGTCAGTCACTCCTAAGCTACTTTGAACAATTACTTCTTTTGAGCCTCAAGTTCCTAACTTCTAGAAGTTTAATACAATCTGCTTGGTGGGATGGCTGTGAACACCAAAAGATACAGCCCCTCAATGCACACACGCAACACACACACACATGCCCACACACACACACACACACATTTCTACCTCTCCCAGTCCTTCTCTTTTTCCAGTGTTTCCCCAGGGACCAAGCAGTGTCAACCAGTTACTAAAAGAGACAGCCTCTTACAAGGCTTAATTTTAGAGTGATACCCTCTTTTCAAAACTCCCTGCTAAATTAGGCTGTCTGCTTTCTGGTATTTCTTCACCAGAAGGGAGATTTTTTTCACTCTGTATAGGAAAACAGGGAGCAACCAGATGTGGGCCATAGTCTGTGGAATGCCCACTTCTGATTTAGACCATAGCTGAAAGTAGTTAAATATTTCTGGCTTCAGGCAAACTCCAGGAGATAGTGAAGGACAGGGATGCTTGGAGTGCTGCAGTCCATGGGGTTGCAAACAGTTGGATACTACTGAACGATCGAACAACAAAGGGTTTAGCTGGCCTGAGACAACACAGCATCATGGAGAAAGTACTCAACTTGCTGAGCAGGGTCAGGAAGAGAGGGAATTCTAAAGTAATATTCACAGGTGGGCCTTGAACTCTTTATCACAAGTCTGAGATGGAAGAGTATGGACTCTAGAATCCAAGAGACCTGTGTTCTAACTCAGACTATGACTGTTTCTTGCTTCAGCATGTGGGCTTTTGGGTGTATCATGGAAATTGTAATGTGTACCTTTTTCAGAGTTGCCATGGGCACTAAATGTAGGATTAAAACATTCAGCACAATGCCTCTCAAGTGTGGGGGGTGGGGATTGTTGTTCATCTGTAAAGTACTAGAGAAAAAAACACCACAGAGGGCATTCAGGATGATCAAATGAATCAATGGAAATGAGAAGGCTTTGAAAAACTGATGTAAAGATTTTTGTGGCTCTGAGATAGTTTACAGTATCTCACTGATTTAAGAATAATCTCCTTCTCCTCCCAGTGACTGGAGCACTTCCTCTCTGAATAAGAAATGGTGTTCCTTTGGGCTTTCTTTTTTTTTTTTTTTTTTTTGGTTTTTAGATCTGATTTTATTTTTTTTTTTTTTTATGGCTTATAATCACATTTATTTTATTTTTTTTTTACAATATTGTATTACTTTTACTATACATCGAGATGGATCCGCCACCAGAATACCCGTGCTCCCCATCCTGAACCCTCCTCCCTCCCCCCTCCCACACCATCCCTCCAGGTCATCCCAGTGCTCCAGTCCCAGGCATCTGTTATCGGGCATCGTACCTGGACTGACTCGTTTCAGATATGATATTATACATATTTCAATGCTATTCTCCCCAATCGTCCCACCCTCTCCCAGTCCCAGAGTCCAAAAGTCTATTCTATACATCCGTGTCTCTTTTGCTGTCTCATAAGCAGGGTGATTGTTACCATCTTTCTAAATTCCATATATATGCGTTAGTATACTGTATTTGTGTTTTTCTTTCTGGCTTACTTCACTCTGTATGATAGGCTCCAGTTCCATCCACCTCAATAGAACTGATTCAAATGTATTCTTTTTAATGGCTGAGTAATACTCCATCGTGTATATGTACCACAGCTTGCTTATCCATTCATCTGTGGATGGGCATCTAGGTTGCTTCCACGTCCTGGCTATTGTAAACAGTGCTGCTATGAACATTGGGGTACACGTGCCTCTTTCAATTCTGGTTTTCTCAGTGTGTATGCCCAGCAGTGGGATTGCTGGGTCATAAGGCAGTTCTATTCCCAGTTTTTTGAGGAATCTCCATACTGTTCTCCATAATGGCTGTACTAGTTTGCATTCCCACCAACAGTGTAAGAGGGTACCCTTCTCTCCGCACCCTCTCCAGCATTTATTGCTTGTGGATTTTTGGATCGCAGCCATTCTGACTGGCGTGTAATGGTATCTCATAGTGGTTTTGATTTGCATTTCTCTGATAATGAGCGATGTTGAGCATCTTTTCATGTGTTTGTTAGCCATCTGTATGTCTTCTTTGGAGAAATGTCTATTAAGTTCTTTGGCCCATTTTTTGATTGGGTCGTTTATTTTCCTGGAATTGAGCTGTAGAAGTTGCTTGTATATTTTTGAGATTAGTTGTTTGTCTGTTGCTTCATTTGCTATTATTTTCTCCCATTCTGAGGGCTGTCTTTTCAACAACACATTAAAAAGATCATACACCATGACCAAGTGGGCTTTATCCCAGGGATGCAAGGATTCTTCAATATCCGCAAATCAATCAGTGTAATACACCACATTAACAAACTGAAGAATAAAAACCATATGATTATCTCAATAGATGCAGAGAAAGCCTTTGACAAAGTTCAACATCCATTTATGATAAAAACTCTCCAGAAAGCAGGAATAGAAGGAACATACCTCAACATAATAAAAGCTATATACGACAAACCCACAGCAAACATTATCCTCAATGGTGAAAAACTGAAAGCATTTCCTCTAAAGTCAGGAACAAGACAAGGATGCCCACTTTCACCATTATTATTCAACATTGTTCTGGAAGTTCTGGCCACAGCAATCAGAGCAGAAAAAGAAATAAAAGGAATCCAAATTGGAAAAGAAGAAGTAAAACTCTCACTGTTTGCAGATGACATGATCCTCTACGTAGAAAACCCTAAAGATTCCACCAGAAAATTACTAGAACTAATCAATGAATACAGTAAAGTTGCAGGATATAAAATTAACACACAGAAATCCCTTGCATTCCTGTACACTAATAACGAGAAAATAGAAAGAGAAATTAAAGAAACAATTCCATTCACCATTGCAATAAAAACAATAAAATACTTAGGAATATATCTTCCTAAAGAATCTAAAGACCTATATTTAGAAAACTATAAAACACTGCTGAAAGAAATTAAAGAGGACACTAATAGATGGAGGAATATTCCTTGTTCGTGGATTGGTAGAATCAATATAGTGAAAATGAGTATACTACCCAAAGCAATTTATAGATTCAATGCAATCCCCATCAAGCTACCAACAGTATTCTTCACAGAGCTAGAACAAATAATTTCTCAATTTGTATGGAAATACAAAAAACCTCGAATAGCCAAAGCTATCTTGAGAAAGAAGAACGGAACTGGAGGAATCAACCTGCCTGACTTCAGGCTCTACTATAAAGCTACAGTCATCAAGACAGTATGGTACTGGCACAAAGACAGAAACATAGATCAATGGAACAAAATAGAAAGTCCAGAGATAAATCCACGCACATATGGGCTTTCAATATTTGCCAAGAACTCAGGGAATAGGTTTCATTCTGATGATAGGCAAAGGATTTTTTTTATTTCAGACTTACTCTAGAAACTCAGCTTAACATAGAGGCAGTCAATGAATCTAGAAAGGACTCTTTGATCTTGCATTATTCTTCCTGGAGTTAGAATTTTTAAGAAAGTGAACACCCATTCAAAACCTGAAATTTTAAGTCTCAGGGATGTTATGGATACAGATTGTTTTCTTTAGCAGGGTCAGATGACCACAATACTAGAAGAAAAGAGTCCATTGATGGGCATTCTTGGCACAGGGAGAACTATATTGAGATCACGCTATAGGCTGCCTGTGTTGACCCATCTCTTCTCAGCAAGCTCCTGTATCTCACTGCCATCTCAATTCTCTTTCTGAGACATAGAAAGGAATGGATTACAAAACTACTAAAGCCACTGTTGATTTCTTCATTTGTCGAATGCTGATAGTTTAATTCACCTCATCATGTAGGTTTCATGTTCCCAAAAGCCCACATCTAACTACTTTCATAAACTCCCTTCATACTGCTACAAGCAATAGTTCTTTTTTTATTGCCATTATCTTTGCTTGGAATCTGAACATCTACACACTAGATTAAATAATTGTCTTAATTTATCTCCTTGTTATCAATCTCTGTCTTCTCCAAACCAGCCCGAGCACTGTCATTCCATTTTTCTCCATAAAACATCACAGACACCATGATTCTCCAGTTCAAAATCATCTGGTGGCTCATCTTTCTGACTTTACCTCTCACCTAGCTCCAACAGGAGCCATCTGCTCCACAAGCCTGAAAAAGACTTGCTCTCAAGCTCAGTTTGTTCCCAGGGTGTTGCTACTGTTACACATCTTGCTTCTATAATCTTCAAGTTCTTCTTTGTCTCTTGAAATCCAAACTACTTACTATAAGCTGGCTCAGAGTTTGCCTCTTTGATAAAAACTCTCCTGACCATTCCATCTTCATGTAATCTGAACCCTGGTGCAGTTCATTTCACAGTCTTGCTTTGCCCTTAATTTTCCATGTGTGTCTTATTTCCTCAACTGCAGTGAACATGTTCTTGGTAGTCACTGTGCCCAGCTCAATGCAATGTAGGTTCTGGGCCCTCATTTACATATAGAATAAATGACACAATAAATAAGGGGGAATTACAGCTGTTTATTTGCTCTGCTCCTCAGTATCAAAGAAAAGATTCTTATAAAAGATAATTATTGCTCTCCCTGTGGTGAACTACTACAGGATTTGATAGTTCCCTTGCTTTCTTTGCTTTTTTATGTGTTTGTTTTAAAGAAAATGCCTGTATATCATTCTGGAATCCATTAATTTATTCAGAAAGAGAGACACATAGACTTGAAACAAAGTCACTAAGTTACAAGTTGAATATACTTTTAGGCATGCCACTCAGTTCTCTTGATTTAAGTAATCATTTTCTGTTTCTCTATTTTTAACAAGAATATTGAAAGGATGAGTGAAATTGCCTTTAAAAAAATCACTTTAAACCAGGCAAAACTGTTCAAAGAAATACAATTTTTGCCAACTGAGGTCAGATTCCAAATCCTGAATGTTAGGTTTCCTGTTTCCCAGATGTGCTTTGATGACTGTAGTCTGTCCAGATGTCAGACCCAAACACCCCACTGTGCAGACTGCTCTGGGTTCATCTATCTGGAGACTCCTACCGCCTTGTTTAGATATTTCTTTGAAAGAAACAGCACAGATTTCATGCTAATGCATACATAATCTTTCCTCTCAAAACCAAATCCTGCACCTTCTTTAGTGAGAAATGATATGTCTATGTCCAACATTTAGAATTTAATCAGGCTGGGGTAAGGAAGGTTTATATTTCCTGCATAAAAATCAGAAAAAGTAACAGCTATAGAATGCAGTATTTTCAAAGGGAAAAAGTAAAAATTATATTGCAGAGGAAAACATTCTTTAAAGTAACAGATGAACTCTACTCTGAGAATTGGCTAAGAGCTGTAATTTGCAGAGTCATTATCAGCTGTTGAAGAGTAAGGGTTTGGTAGCATAGAGCTGCACACTTCTTGATGATGATAACATCTCCTTGTTTACCTAAAGGTCAGTGCTGTCCTTCCTCACCCAAGTCCTCTACCAAACAAGCCTAAGCTTCAGAAGCAGAAAATCTTAGCATCAAGTGGGAAATTCATTTAATGTTTGATTATCCTTCTCCAAAACCACTAATTGAGTTATCCAATCACTGTGGTTTCGATCTTTTTTTTTTTTTTTTTTTTTTGAGCTGTTAGATTTAAGATCTTCAATTTAGCTTTATTTAGACTAGATGTTAACTTTTATATCCCATAAGGTCACCTAGCAAAGAGAGTAATTATTTTTAATTGCTTAAGATCTGATTATAATGAGATACGGATATTTCTTCTTAATCTGACCTCTTCCTGAAGTATCTTGAGCATCTTTTATGTCTCTGACATGAACACGCCATAACCTTTTTCTTTCATATGGAATATGCCAACTGATCTGAAAGTCTTCAAGGGATGTGAAAAAAAAAAAAAAATGTTTTTTGAGTAAAGCAACCAAACCTGTGCCATAGACGTGAACTTAATTATATTTTTAGTCTCAGGAGTGGCTAATGTCCACTCTCTTTCATACCCTCTCCCAGATCTTTTTCAGCAAGAGCCAACACACAGCCATCATGGAATCCTGTATCACAAATACTAGAAAATGTACAGCATAAGCCAATTTTTGTATCTCAGTAATGCTAAGATTGATGAAATCTTTAAGAAATAGGGACCCTAAGAGTTCAGCTATTTCAGTGAAATAGATCAGTTGAGGATATGAAAGAGAAAATTCATCAGTAAATTGGTGAAGGGCAGAAGTAAACTAGTGCTGAGATTTCTTTCAATTCTAAAATGCTTTGATTTTTACAAATATCTTCAGGTACCAAACTTCCCCAAACCAACAGGCTTCTTCTAGGCCTCCAGAGCCCAGTTCTGTGATTTCAGTTGTGGGATTTTGAAGAGTGTAGTTCTTAGGCTTAATAGACCGTTCTGTGAACTTCTGTCACTTACAAATGCAACATGGAAAACCTCACCATAGATACCTGTCTCTGACTGCTTTCAGTTTGGTAAGGGGTTTTAAACAAAGAATTTTTGAGGGATCCCGGCTCCAACGATGACTTTGTAACTAGATAAACAAAGGCTGACTGGAAATCAGCCTAGAATAGAAGGGCATGGAAGAGAAAGGGCCAGAGCATTGAGCACTAGAATTCAGGGCTGGGTCCACTTTAAAATAGCTTGTCCCTTCTAAGAAAGTCTAGCAAATTTGGTTCAGGAGATAGGATCACATCCCTGGAAGAGAGAGGTGCCTTCCCTTGTGCTTTACTCATCATCTCAGGGTAATAGCTTGTGAATCAGCCCCTTGCACCTTCAGCTTTCTCCCCTCCCAACCCTCTGCTCTGAGTCCTGGCTCTGGTTTAATTCCCCTATAGGCATGAATGTCCAGATTCAGGACAAAAGTCCAAAGTCTTAAGTTTGACATTAAGCTCCTCCATGCTGCTGCTGCTGCTAAGTTCTCATCAGTTGTGTCCGACTGTGCAACCCCATAGATGGCAGCCCAACAGGCTCCTCTGTCCCTGGAAGTCTCCAGGCAAGAGTATGGGAGTGGGTTGCCATTGCCTTCTCCGAAGCTCCTCCATATCTTATCCTCAAATTAACTCTCCTGTCTTCCCCTCATATCTTCCATCCTCTCCACACTTTTTCTGTGGACTATTTCCTAATTCCCAGCTCCCAAACATACCTTATATTCCCCTACCTAAATAATATTATTTTCTCCAACCTGAAATGAATTCTTCTACTTTAATATATTCAGCTTTGGAGACCAAGCAAAAAGGCTCATTTTTCATGAAGGTTTCTTTCAACATCAAATATTTATTGATTATATTTGTGCAGGGCACTACGCTGGGCACTTGGGAGAGGAGGATCAAAAGGGGAGGCATGGGGCTTCTCTCATGGAGTTGCTAAAGTAGAAGAGCGTCCAACAGTAACAACGATCATGCTTTTCCTCACTTTTACCCACAACAACAAAAATCCCCCTTGGAACCCAGAATGGTCATTATCTAAACTACCCATTTGACAATTAATTGCAAGTTGCCTTTTGCAATCTGAAATCACAGACTGTGAGAGCTGGAAGAAACAGATGCTGAGTGAAAGTCAATGAGGAGATGCCTGCCTTTTGACATTTGACAAGCATCTGGCTGTCCTGTCTAACTTTGCTCTTTTGACCAGCTAGGGTGGATTTAAGGAGATGTGCAGGGCCACTTCCAGAATATCCTTTTTTGTAGAAGGTCAGAAGCTCTTTGCTTTATTTTACAAGGAAAACATAGACCTCAAGTAAAATAGAATGATAAATGAACACCAACAAATTCATGATAAGGCTTAACCAGCAGATGTTTAAATATTTAAGTTTGACTAGGATTCCCTGGTAGCTCAGCTGGTAAAGAATCTCACTGCAATGCAGAAGACCACGGTTCGATTCCCGCTTCAGGAAAATTCCCCTGGAGAAGCGATAGGCTACCCTCCTCCAGTATTCTTGGGCTTCCCTGGTGGCTCAGATGGTAAAGAGTCTCCCTGCAGTGCAGGAGACCTAGGTTCAATCTCTGGATTGGGACAATCCCCTAGAGAAGGAAATTGCAAGCCACTCCAGTATTTTTGCCTGGAAAATCCCATGGATGGAGGAGCCTGGCAGGCTACAGTCCATGGGGTAGCAAAGAGTAAGACATGACTGAGCAACTTTTACTTTCAGAAATTTTCAAATTGGGCAAATACAAGGGTCTGGATGCTTTGAGCTGGGCTGGAGGAGAATGGTACAGAAGATGGAAAACAGCATCAAAAGTGGAAGCTTAGGCTTCATTGTTTTCTTTCCTAAACTCATATTTTTTTTTTTTCCCAAAACTGCTTGTGTTCCTGAATATTACTAAGTAGACACTGGGAGAGAATAGGTAAAAGGAGTTTACATGTCAATGGACTGTGTATGACAGCCTCCCTTCAAAGCAGCTGAATGTCATCTATGAAATCTGGTAATCACCCGAGCTCACAAAGACCAGATGTCTCTTCTGAAAGTGACACACCTTAAAATGTCTACTTTGGCATAAGTGGGACACAAACAAAGAATTCTTGAATGTTCTTAAATTTCTGAGCAATTTCTCTTCCTTCTAAATTCCAAACTACTTTGTATGGCTGTGTTTAGAATAGGAAAATGAACTGAAAACAAAAGAATGATCACTAGCCATCATCGGATCACAGCAAGTATAGAGAGTCAGACTTAAACCCTTGCCATTGCCATATGCCCACCAAGGCTAATTTCTGCTCAGGGCAGGAAGGAATGAATCCTTCATCTAATTGGTGTTTGTTTTATGGGTAAGTAGTGTAGACATTCTGTAAGTAAATATACCAGATTGGGAGGGGCAGCAGAAAATACTAGAAACACTCTTTTAATTTAGAAAACAAACTGGAAAGGCAACGAAAAGCATGAGATTTACAGTGACCAGCAAGGAGGTCATCTGGAAGCCTGCACACAGTAGCAAAATTGCTTATCAGGTCCCTGGCTGTGAAAATCTGCTGAGTTCCTTCAGTAAGAATATGGAGTCTTAGAATGGCATCTGACTCCCCCAAACAAATACTAGAGATGAGAGGAAAGAGAACAAAGAGTTATGATAACCGGATAGGAAAATTACAAAGTAGCTCTGAAAGCAGAGCTATAGGGTAAGAAGAAGCAAAACAACAACCACAGCAGTATAAATAAAGGAAAAGGCTGGGCCACTGAACTGGGGGATCACTGTGCCAATAGCTCGATCTTGCCTCTTGGACTGGGCAAAACCCCTGGAGAAGATTTTTCCAAGCCCGTACCTAGAGGGTGAAGCCCTAACTGCCAGCACTCTGGTGGCTAGGAAAGAGGACTGGAGGTCAGCACCCAGCATCCATAAGTGGTCCCTGGTGTCTCCAGTTCAGACATAATCTTCTCTCTTTAAAGAATAAACCTTGGGATTCCCCTAGTGGGCCAGTGGTTAAGAATCTGCCTGCCAATGTAGCGGACACAGGTTCAATCTCTAGTCGGAAGATCCCACAGGCCGCTAAGCAACTAAGGCCCTGTGCCACAACTCCCAGATCTGCACTCTAGGGCCCACGAGCCATAACTACTGAAACCCGTGCACCTGGAGCCGGAGTTCCGCAACAAGAGAAGACAGTTGAACAGAAGCCTATGCACCGCAACTAGAGAAAGCCTGTGTGCCACACAAAGGCCCAGCACAGCCAAACAAATTAATAAACCTAGTGTTTTTGCTCAGCTTTGAGGGAACACTGGCCTGGCTGCTCCAGGTAGGTAGTATGGCTGCTGTTTAAACAACTTTTCTACCAGCCCTCTTTCTTTTGGCCACCTCAACCCTCTTCACCCTCCAGTCCTGCTTCTGGGGACACCAGTGCTTTCAGTTCCTGAGTGTTTTTCAGGGATCATGTGGCATAAATTTCACTGGCTTGGGATTTCATTTTAGAGTCTTCCAAGTCAGGACTTCTCCAACTATAAATACGCAAGCCAATCAGAGGAATATACTGGAAAGTGCAGATTCCGACTCAGTAAGTCTGGGGAGGAGCCTGAGCTTCTACCTCTTCAATCACCTCCAAGAGATGCTGGTTGTAGCAGTGCCAGATCCACATTCCTCCATGGTCTTTACAAAATTCTGTTGCTCTTGTTCCTCTGCCCTTATGGCTTTAAAAGAAAGAAAAAAAGTCCCCTTCTTGTCTTCTCAGTGGTGTTTCATGAGGAAACCAATAGTTCGTCAGTCGTTTGTTTATTCTGCCTTCTCTTCTCTGGAATCCCCATTCATTATTCAATCCACTTAATGCCCACTGTTGCATTAAAAATGATCTTGTCACAGGTACCGATAAACTTCTATTTTTGGTATGTTTTAGTAGTTATATTATTCTTCAAATAAAAACCCGAATATTAGATGATCACAGGTAACCATCCTCCCGCTTGAAACACTTTTCTCCGTTGACTGCCAGCTTCTGTGACATCACACTAGTTTTCCTCTCACATCTCACACCAGACCTTGACCTTCTCTGTTACCAAGTCTAAGTGATGAAGTGCCCCAGGCTCCTCCAGACCCTCTTCTCTCATGAATCTGTATTCTCTCTACAGTAATCTCATCAGCTCCATGGCTTTAAATACTGCTAAGTCACTTCAGTCGTGTCCGACTCTGTGCGACCCCATAGACGGCAGCCCACCAGGCTCCCCCATCACTGGGATTCTCCAGGCAAGAACACTGGAGTGGGTTGCCATTTCCTTCTCCAGGCTTTAAATACTAGCTATATTCAAAATCCATGTGTCATATCTGACCTCTTCATTGAGCCCCAGACAAGTAATATCCAGCTGAAACCTTGACATCTCAATGAATCTCTTGCCAGCACCTCAAAACCAGCAAGCAGAAAATAGTACACTTAATCACCCTCCCCTTAACCCCTCAGAATCTTCTCTCCAAGGCTTCGTCATCTGTGTTAACGCCTATATCACCAACTTCTTGCCGTAAATCTAATCCAAGTGCTGGGGATTAGACCCCCAAAATATAGCTCAAATGTCTCTATTTCTCACCTTCCTTACCACCACCCCAGCTCAAACCACCATCTTCTCTCACCTGGGCTAGTACAATAGTCCCCAGAGTTTCTATCCCCTGCTGCTATGTCGCTTCAGTCGTGTCCAACTCTGTGCAACCCCATAGACAGCAGTCCATTAGGCTCCTCTGTCCCTGGGATTCTCCAGGCAAGAATACTGGAGTGGGTTGCCATTTCCTTCTCCAATGCATGAAAGTGAAAAGTGAAAGTGAAGTCGCTCAGTCCTGCCTGACTCTTAGCGACTCCATGGACTGCAGCCTACCAGGCTTCTCCATCCATGGGATTAGTTCCACTTAAATCCATTCCCACACAGCAGCTAGAAAGACTTTGAAAAAGAAGATGGCATACAATTACTTAGAATTTCACTCAGAATAAACTTTTTTCAATCCACATTTCGTGACTATCTATTATAACAGGCACTGCTCTAGGTGTCAGAGGTCCAGCAGTGAGCAAAACAAACACAGTCTCTTCCCTTGTGGTGCTTACATGCTTTGTCATGGCTACAAGATACTCTGTGGTCTGACCCCTGCCTGCCTTCCCACAGGCATACTGCACGTCATGTATCACTTGCACATCGCCACTATGCTCTGGACCTTTTTCTGCTCTCCAAACACACCAGACTCTTATCTACCTGAAAACTTTCCCTTGCTTTTCTTTCCCTTTAGAATGTTTTTCTCTCTCCTCTTCAGTCTCTCCCCAAATGCCAACCCTTTGGGGAGGTCATCCTTGACCACCCCACTATAGTAGCACCCCAACTGCTGCAGTATATGATCTCTTTCCTTCATAAACTTACTGTAATGTGAATGTTTTTATCTATTTGTCACCCCTCGACTAGAAATCAGAACTAATGCTTCACAGTAACAAGGATTCTCATGCGTAGAATAGCTCCTAGTACAGAGCAGATGCTCAATACCTTCACGAATTAAATGAAAAAATGAAAGGCCCCTTCAACAAATGAGAACTACAAGGAGAGACTGAATGTAACAGATACCTATTAATTCTACTCTATCATCATGCGCCTCTTATAGCATCTCACCCAACAGTCTTGCACTGTAGCTATCACTGCCCCCATTTTAGGAAATAAGATAAATGGAGTCAATCAATGCTGAATGTCAGGACTGAAATTGAGATTCCTAATATACCTGATTAGACAATGTCCAATCTTTGTATTAACCATGAAAAAAGAGAGAGGGGGGACCCCCCTAGTCCTCTGAACTCAATCCCTAAAGAAAAACAACCCAAACTTATCATCAAAGCTGAAATACATACAATGCTGAGTCATCTATAATACCAAACTTATGTAATATCTTGCCACTTCAAAACAGAAAAACTCTCTGAGGGCTAGCATTGCACCCCTGGCCAGCACTCAGCAGGGTTGGTGCCTCAGTAGCTGATCAATAAGGAGGTCAGAAACAGAAAATGAATGTGTGGGATCATGAAAACATAGGAGGAGGACTGAAAAGTAGATGTCAGAGGCCGTTTTCAGTGATAAGCTGCAACATAACCAGAAGTTGTGTAATAAGGTCGTAGACACTGGACCATCAGGAAGTCCAAAATCAGAGGATTTTTTGCTAGATGAATTTAAGAGAGCATATACTTCCTCCTTCCCCTTACTTGATTTAGGTATGAGAAATGAAGCTTAGTAAAATGATTTGTCTTAATCCTCCATTTCCAAGCTTCTTCGTCAGGCTTAGTGATAAAACATTCCTCTCCACTCCCACAGAGAACAGATAGCTTCCCAGCACATTCACTTCTTTTCCCTCACATTCAAAGAGGTATAAAAAGCAGAATTCCACCACGATTTTCTTTTTACCTTTGCTTGCTTTTCAAAAACAGCTTTCTTGAGACATAACACACAGTATACAATCTACTCAAAGTTTACATTTCAATGGTATTTTGTATACTCACAGATATGTTCAACCATTGTCATAATCAATTTTAAAACATGTTTATCACCTAACCCTTTAACTGTCACTCCTCTGCCTACCTATGCTACACCCAGACCTAAGAAACCACTAATCTACTGTCTTTACAGATTACTCTATTCTAAACTTTCATATAAATGGAATTATATAAGATCTTTGTGACTAACTTCTTTCGTTTCACATACTTTCAAAGGTTTATTCAAGGTATCAATAAGCTTTCCATAGTCAAAAAATATTTCTTTGTATAAGTAAACCACATTTTGTTTATCCATTCACCTGTTGATGGACACTGGATTATTCACTTTTTGACTATTAATGATGTTTGCTTTAAACATTTATGTGTAAGGTTTTGTGTGGACATGTTATCCCAGTACCACCTCTGGTCTCCATTGTTTCTGACAAGACGTGAGTTGTTAACCTTATTGAGGGGTCTTTGTAAATAATGAGCCATTTTTCTCTTGCTTTCAAGATTTTCTCTTTGTCTTTGATTTTCAGTGTTTTTACTACAAAGTGTCTGTTTATGGGTCTCTTTGTGAATATTGTACTCTAATAATATTGAGCTTACTAGATGCTTTCAGTAGATCTAGATTTTCAGCCATTATTTTTTCAAGTAATTTTTTACTCCTTTATCTTTCAACTTTTTTCTTTTTCTGGGAACATTTCAGACAATCTATTGTAGCATTCTGGGTACAGGTTTCACTTGCATGACTTACTGGAGTTATTGTGTAGTTTGCTGTTTAGTGGCTACTAGCTAGATTATTTTGTTGAAAGCCTTTGACGTTGATTCTCAGGAAGGCACAACTTTGAAGATGCCCACGGTCACCCTGGGAAGACAAGGTATTAGCACGGCTGTCATCTATTCTTTCCCTGACCACACCCAGATGTTAAACTTTACTACTTGCAGTCAGACTATGGTACTATTTTCAAAAATTTTCTGGGGCATAAATTCCTTTATAAACTAATCCAATCAAACTCTGTGGCTCCTTTAAATAAATCATTGATGAAGTCAATGTTTTGATATTCATTCTGACCCCAGGCAGCTCCTTCCAGCTGTTTTATTTCCCCTGGTTCTTCCCTGCAAACTAATTGTCCTACATTATATGTCTTTTAGATCCATGAATATCCCAATTGCCTTTACCATAGCTTTACTGTTCTTGAGAGGGTTCTCAGGCTTAAACTTCTCCACCCTCTGTTGCAAATAAAGTCAGTTCTTTGGGAAGAGAATACCAGATACGTGTTTCACAGTCTGTTTTTCACTTTATGCAAAATCTCAGCCAGGGCTCTGGAGCCAGGAGTGGATTCAAAGGTAAACTTCTGAGACCCTCATACCAGGAGTTACACTTGAAGGAAGGTAGGGTAGCAACCAATCAAGCTTGACTTGGAACCACCACCTCATGAGCCCTAGCAAGAGATTAGGATCCCTGGCATTCCCAGCAGGCTGTATCTGAGACAGCCTCTGATGCACAAGTGTGCCTTGGTATAAAGGAAGGAGCCCCCACTTCCCAACCACACCTGCCTAGCATTCAACCTCAGCAACAGGCCGCTGGAGGCAAAAAAAGAAAAGCTGAAATCCTGCTTCTCCTGGAAGAAAGCCCTCCATCTTGAAGCTGGGAGGAGAGATAACCCTGTGTTCTTGATCGTAGCACTCTGAAGTACCAGCATCTTGCCATTTTTTAACCATATTTTTACAGATATTCTTGAATAGATGTCTTTATTTAATTTGTTACAATATTGCTTCTGTTTTGTTTTTGTTTTTCTGGCCATGAGGCATGTAGAATCTTAGCTCCCTGACCAGTCCCTAATATGTATGTGAAGGCAATGGCACCCCACTCCAGTACTCTTGCCTGGAAAATCCCATGGACAGAGGAGCCTGGTAGGCTGCAGTGCATGAGATCGCTAAGAGTCGGACACGACTGAGCGACTTCACTTTCACATTTCACTTTCCTGCATTGGAGAAGGAAATGGCAACCCACTCCAGTGTTCTTGCCTGGAGAATCCCGGGGACAGGGGAGCCTGGTGGGCTGCTGTCTATGGGGTCGCACAGAGTCGGAAACGACTGAAGTGACTTAGCAGCAGCAGCAGGAGGGACTTCCCCAGTGGTTAAGACTTTGCCGTCCAATGCAAGCGGTGTTTCTTCCATCCCTGGTCAGAGAGCTAAGATCCTATATATTCATATATTTTGCTGCTCTGGGTCTTAATTGTGGCATGACGGATACCTAGTTTGTGGTGTGCAAACTTCTGAGTTGTGACATGTGGGATCCAGTTCCCTGACTAGAGACTGTATTGGGAGCACAGAGACTTAGCCACTGGACCGCCAGGAAAGTCCTGCCCCTCTACGTTCTTGATCAAGCAACGCAAAGGGGGAGCAGGTTGTGGCCAAAAGCAGAAAAGCAGTGAGATACCCAGGATTATCATCTCTGAAGTTCTCAGTGTGCCCTTGAACAAAAGAGAATAGTTGGGCATGCCAGGAGGAAATGGATGTTCTCACCCTGAAGTTGTGCATCCCGTTTTTAACTTTAATGTCTTTTACATGCATTATTAGCTTTAAATAATTTAGTACACATGTCCTAAAGTTGGTCTGGTGAATAGTAATGGTTCTATCATCCACCAAATGAGGCCACTAATTGCTCTTCTTGACAGCCATAACAGTTTCTTAAACATTGTGATATGGTGAGCCAAACAGGTGGAAATGGAATTACAACTGAAAGGATGCTTTCCAGAGTTGCTTTGGTTTGTTACATCAAAAGAGAAAAGCAGATTTTTCTTTTTTCTCCTGAGCAGGCTAGAGACAAAATGACCTTCTCCCTGTGTATTGACAGTCCTGACCATTTGACAGAAGTAATTTCAGCAACAGGCAGCATGCAGTTGTATCAAATGGCAAACAAGCCAAAAGTATATCAAAATCCTGAGTTCAGCATCTTCCCCGAAAAAAAACCATTGAGACCCTAAACAAAGCAGTACATCACCCACGACCTGCTGCTCCTGGCATCACATCTTTATTGGACACTTTCTGAGTGTACAGCCCTTTGCTGGGATATAAGCATCAACCTTGCAGCCCTGACAGATAGACTCTCTTCATGGATCTGAAGCAAGTAGACACACACACACACAGACACAGAAAAAGTGAGCAAGGCTTTTCAACTGATCATGTGATAACGTGATAAGGACAGGAAACGCAAGACAACATGTAACTACTTTAGAAATTCCTTGAAGGGAGAGGTACCTGTGCTTGCAATAAACAAACAAGGCCACTTCCTTGAAGAGGTCAGACATGCGCAGGACATAAAGAAAAGATATAAATATGCAACAGTGAGGGAAGATTCTTAGTAGGTAGAAGGAACATCTGCAGAGCTAATCCAACAGCAGAAAATCAAAGAAAAAGCTTTTTCTCCTGAAGGATATAGTATTGTTTCTGAATTATCAATTTCCTTTTTAAAAAATGTGCCAAGCACAGCACTTGGGAGAGAGAGGGGGAAAATGGAGCATTTCTGTTCCAAATCTCCGAATTCAAGAATCTAGTAGGGGGAGAAATGAAGTTCTATTTTAATAGATAGTGGAGATTTGGGTAGAAAGGACCAAGGCATGGTTCAGAGAAACTTAGTGGAGTGTATTCAATGGTTTTAAAAATCTTTTGACTTAATGCAGAACAAATTAGACCCAGCTTTATTTTGCAGTTAAGAAATACAAATTATTTAAGTCATTAGAAGTCTTTTCAAATAGAATCAGTTTTTATTCAATTGTTTCAATTGGCTGGAGTAGGGACAAGCTGAGGTCACAGGCTATCTTTGGATCTAAAACTATGTTTCTAAAATAAATAATTCCTTCAGAGAAACTTAAACATTGGACTCTTTCACACAGTAAGCAAATAGACCCCAATTAGGTCTAGATAACTTTTCCTAAAATGGACAGAGGAGCCTGGAGGGCTATAGTCCTTGGGGTTGCAAAGAGTCAGACACGACTAAGCGATTAAAACCAAAAATAACCTGAAATTAGCTGTTTTGTTTGTTGATCCCCAGCCCACTTTGCTTTTCAAAAAAAAAAAGGTGGGGTTGGGGGAGGCAGGGGATAAATAACTGAGCATAAAACAAGAACTATCAAGAAAATCTTCCAAATAGTCTGCCTCCTCATGTCTTGTATTTTCTATGTTTATAACATTTTATATAACTCATAAAAAACAGTGCTTGTATAAAAATTCACACAAAATTGCTAGAGAACATACAATTTCAAAAACCATCCTGGGTTTTTGTTATATTCAGTTTTCTTATTGTATTTTTCTAACTCTGCCTTGAAGGCAAGCAGTCAGGATCAGCTGACTTGACCAACACGTTGGCCAGTTCCTTTTGTTTTTGCATCACTCTGTTAAGCTGTCTCCCTTCCAATAATCATTATGGTGTAAGTGACACTCCAGGGGAAATCAATTCCTTTTGACTAAATAGAAAAGCTTGGTCTACCTCCCTCAAATCATAATTGGGGCTTTGTTTATTTTGCTGTTGTCTGAACCCTGCAACAGCCACATCTTGTTTCCACCAAAGTTGAAGAGCTTGTCTACTGCAGCCTCCAGGGAAGATCTGCCAGCCTTTAGGAACCGCCCGCCTAGAGGATGGAATAATTAGAACCACTTAGATATCAGAATTGCATTTCCTAGTGACTGACTCCATGTTGCCTCCCCTCAAGATTGTTTAAAGGACAACTCCTTTAAACCCCTAAGGGGATGGAGTCTGTCTCATTTTATTTCCACTTAGAAAGATGTGAAGCTACTGAAGCCTTTATATTTTTAAGATTCTCAAAACCAAGGATTCCCATGCCTCATTTCTAGCTGTCTTAGGTCTGGAAAGTATCAAGCATGTCTTAGACCTCAAGAGAGATTTCTGAATAAATGAAATGAATGACTTTCTCTAAGTTAAACTGATGAGTTAAATTGAATTGGATTGAACTGGATTGAAATGAATTGGGCTTCTCTGCGCTGACAGAGTAGCTATCAAGAAAGCAGAAGGAAGGTCAGTGTATGCCATTCACTAGCTGATCAAGGCCAGCTATTTGGAATAATCAGGGAGTCCGAGCCCTCCTGGCTGCTGAGGATCAGAGGTTAAATGATATTCCAAGGACAGATAGCAAAAATTAGATCAGACACTCCAGACATAATAACAATAAAGACAAATAACTAGGCTTATGTGTATGTGTATGTAGGATGTCAGTCATGGCTCTCACTGTCTCACTATATCATAGTCTTTTTTAGTCCTCATAGCAACCCTTTGGGGCAGCTCTACTATTATCCACACTTTCAGATAAAGCAACTAAGCATTAAGCAATTAAGTCATTTGCCCAAGTGGCACATCCAGGATAGGGACTCAGGAAGAAAGACCCCAAGACACTGCTGTTAACCATTTCAAGACATCATGGACAGGGGAGAAAAAGAGTTTATAACACAGCTTAAATAAAGGTTTTAAGAAAGGAAAATGACAGCAGTGTAAGGAAAAGGAGAAATAAACAACAAAAAGAAAGAAACAATTCTTCCCCTCTTGATGACTTGCAGTTATAAACCAGTTCTAATCTCCTAAACTTAAATATTTTAAGACATCCAGATTTCGCATTACTGAACTTCCTGAAGGCTGACCCTGATAGGATCTGCCCAATCACACTGTACAGAGCCTTGTAGGCATGTCAGGGTTCTAATACCCAGGAATGTCATAAAATAAAGGTTTTTTAATAATACATCATCTCATGTTTATATTTACCTATCTTTTACAATAAAAAACACAGACCCATAATGTTTAAAATGTTCAAATAACATTTGTCTTGGGACATGGCAGCCCTAGTCCGTGCTGGACACCATATTCATTCCCCCAGAATGACCAGGAGTCCTGACCTGGAGGTGTCTCCTTGCACCGTGTGCACCCAAAGGCCTGTCTGCTGCTGAATCCTCTGCTCCCATCAGCGAGGCATGACTGAGTGCCTCCACTGAACCCTGCACATAGGTATTTAAACACATAGGTGTTTAAATCATCCTATTGAAGCAGAACCACACACATGATTCTAAATACTGACTATTCTAGTTCTGAAGATCTGAGTTCTTCAAAGCGTGAGCCTTCCCTTCCATGAGTTTGCCCAAACCTCCCCTTAGCTACTCACCCTTTTTCTGCCACCTTGACAGAAGCTGACAATCTTTCTCTCATGAGTTCAGGAAGCAGGGAGAAGATGTGGATGTCTCTCTGTGGGGCAGGCCTATAGGCCATCCCTGAAACCCTCTCATTCCACCTCCTGAGAGGTGTATTACAGGGCAAGGAGGCCAAACCATGTCATGGGATGATCCCAGGACCAGCATTGAGAAGAATCTAGGTCTAGTCCCAAAAGTATCTTATTATTCAACCTAGGAAAATCATCTAACGTTTCAGAGCCTCAGTTTACCTCTTATAAAGTCACAGAGCTGAACATGAGGATTCCTGAAGTCACTTCCCTCCCCACTAAACAGAAGGAAAACTTGAGCCTGAGAATGAACTCTGACTTAAGCCAATCAACTTCTTAACAATCAAGCCAGCTTCATAACACGGTCACCGTTCCTCCGAGCCTACACGTGCAGAGACCCTGACAGCTTTGTCACATGTGATGCTAGGAATCGCACCTGTGCAGTCAAAGTCCTGCATTTTCAGCCAGCCTCTTTCTTCAGGTTTGTCATGACTAAATGGCAGCAGGAGAAAGCTAAAGAACCAGGTATCTTTTTATTGACAGCTTGCCCTGTAGACCCTGCCCTGGGAGGAAGATGATGACCCAACAGAGTCCATCTGTGGTTTCCCAGACTTTAGGTCTGTTAGCAACTGACATTTCATCCACATCATTATAGCGAGTGGCATAGCCAGGGAGTTAGGGCCATTTCTGTGTGTGTGTGTGTGTGTGTGTGTGTGTGTGTGTGTGTGTGTGTTCATGCCTGGCTTTTTAAGTCCAATATTTAAAATCAAGAGCCCTGCACATTTGAGGCAGTGGATAGCCTTAAAACTCATCAAGTAGTTGAATGTTATTTACTAAGGAAAAAAGAAAGCAAAATTGGTGAGCAACAATTCATTCATTCATTCAAAAATACTTACTGATTGCCTCCCATGCACCAGATAATGTTCTATAGGCTAGAGATATAGCAGAGAACAAAATGGATTACAAGGAGAGATGATAAGCTCTTAAGGAGCTTATATTCTACAATAGATGACTAATAATGACCATGAAAAATAAGATATGTAATATGTTAGATAAAGGAAATGGATCTAGAAGATCAGAAGCAGTGTGTACACTGGCCAGGAAACCCTGTGGAGAAGCAATCAATTGAGTAAGGGACTAATGATGGTGAAGGATGGAGTCACATGGACATCTGGGGGAAGACTGTTCCAGAAGAGGCAAGTGAGAGACTGAGACAGGGACACATCTGCATGTAAAAGGAACAGCAAAGTCAGAGTGGCTGAGTGGATGACTGCAGAGGGCATGGGTAAATTCAGAGGGTCACAAAGATATTTGCATGTAAGGAATTCACATGTAAACCCTTGTAGGGTCATGGGATTCTGTTTAGGGTGAGATAGGAAGCCAGGGGAGGGAATGATCTGATTTAAGCTTTAACAGAATTAATGTTAAGATTACACTGAAGGATGTCAAGACAGAAACTGAAAGACAGGTTGAGAGGCTATTACAATCATTTGTTTGAGAGGTGACGAGAATTCACATGAAAGGGTGAACAGTGGAGATGATGAGAAGCAGTCAGATTCTGGGCACATTTTGGAGGTACAGACAATAAAGATTGCTGACAAATTAAATATGGGGTGTGAAGGAAAACAGTGTCAAAGATGGCTACAGGTTATAAACCTGAACAGCTAGAAAAAATGGAATTGTCTTTTCAGACTGGGGAAAGAAGTGGAGAAACTGGGCTGAAGGCTGGGATGGTGAAGGGGTGGAGGGGAGGCACGGTAAAGATTATGAGAGAGACATAACCCTAACGAAAACTGCATTCTTGTTTTCTGATGCTGCCCAGGTTAAACTCACGCCTGTCTACTGCTCCTAGAATGTTACACTAAAAACTTATACTTTAAAAAAAAAATGCTTCTGAATAACTACATTATACCTCAGGATTAGCTTTTTAAAAATGCCTCCTAAGGAAATGGCAATCCCCTCCAGTATTCTTCCTTGGGACACTTCCTTGGGACAGAGAAGCCTGGTGGGCTACAGTCCGTGGGGTCGTAGGTCAGACATGACTTAGCAACTAAACAACAATAAAATAGCTGAACAAGTTCCCTCTGGCTACAGACATAAACCCAATACCCTCTTTTTAGTGATAATGTACGGAGGACCCTCACTCCCATGAAGAAAACTGCTGCATCTGCTCATTTTATCATTAATACTCTTCCCTTTGTCTGGCCCCTTGCCAAAGTCCCAGTGTTTCTATCCAATCCCCCCTTTCCATCTCTGACCCCTGCCCCAGAAACCAAGTCTGGGTGGAGCTCCCAGATATCTGAACTTTGCTTGGAGGGCGTGAGCCCTTTCCAAAGAGACTTTACAGACATAATATAGAAGATAGAGTTTATATGATTCAAGTAAGTAGGTCACTTAAACTTCTCATGTCTTGAATGTTTCTATCTCAAACCAAAATGTGGATAAAAGGAGGAAAGAAGGGAAGAAGGGAGAGATGAGGGGAGGGAGTGACTGGGGGGAAATGAGGAGAAAGAAACACTACAGTTCTTAAAGCAAAGGCAGATAGACCCCAGAATAACTACTACATCCTTCATTTTATTTATTTTATAAGTAAGTGGTGGTTTTATGGTAAAACTATAATATATAGGCAGTGTATGAAGTTATTTCAGATGGCATTTAATTCTTTTCCTTACAACTAAAAGCTGCAATTATGCAGAATATCTAATACATATAGAGCTTCAGTCTCAGGCCCTGAGAAGCTGTGAATGAAAGTTACCACACCGTTGGAGTCAGTATATTGTCCTTTCCCTTCCACCATTCCATCTTTCTGGTTTCCAGTGTAGACAAATTCCATTACAAGTGGTATGAATACCTACTCCATTTCTTGCAAAGATTCCAGAAGATGTTCTTGTACCATCCCCGTTTTGACACACAGGGGAGATTTTCCAGACTCTGCAGTTTCCTCTGGACCACCAGCTTTGTCTACCTCCTTCATATTATAAATATCGAAGGTGAGATTCCAGAGGTGTGAGGCAACCTTCCCAAAGACTCAGAGCCAGAATCTGGCAAAATCAAGAATGGAACCCAAGATTTTGGACCTTGATCTTTAGCAGAAGTGAGACCTCTTCTCCAGGAGGGACTCTGAAAGTGAGCCAGTGGATCATCGGTTTAATTGAACAGGCAACAGAAAGCTGTTGTAGGCCTGGGAGCAGGAGTGTGAAGTTATGCTTTTGAAGCTTTGGTTTGAAAGTAAATGCTCAAGACAAATTGGGAAAGAGAGAAAGAAACTGGTAAAATGGAGACACAAGCAAAGGCCATTACAGTTATTCAGTCATGAGGTGAACAAGACTCTGGACCAGAATATTACTAGAAATGGATAAGAAAGGGTGGATCCAAGAGAATTTTCCAAGGAAGAAGCAATCAGACTTTGGAGTAATGAAGGTTGAGAGCAAGAGACAAAGACAAACCCGGCTATCGTAACCATGGAAGCCAGCTCACTGTTTCACAAGCTTGCAGTCACTCGGTGGCCCCATCCTGAGAGAAAGCCAGACCCATCCCCGATCCTGCGGTAGGAGGATGACAGTTCTGTCAGCAGCATCAGAAAGCCACCAGCTTATTCCTGGGCCAGCCAAGAGCATGCCCATGTGGGTCTGTCAGTCTGTTTCTAGCCCTTTCTTTCCATCATGAAGGTACAAAGGAAAATGCTCAGAGTGTGCTTTAGGCAAAGCATATTTTATCCCAAAGCTGAGAAAGGGAAAAGTTCACCTCTCATACCATCAATGCCAGGGTTTTGAAAGCACCAAGAAATGGATGAAAGAAAACAAGCTACAGCAAGGGTGCTGATGCTTTAGTTAGGAGCGATCTGAAGTGGCATGCATGCCGCCTGGCTGAGCAGGCACCAGGGAGGGAAATACAAAAGGAGATTTGATTGAAGTGCTTTGGATGACAATTTTCTCAAATAAATAACTGGATAAGCATCCCATTCAAGAGAAAGCGGGCTCCTTTTTTGTCCTGAACATACACACACATCATGAAACAGTGAGGCAGAGAAGAGATGTTATCTTGTGGACATTTTTCTTAAGGGAAAAAAAAGACATTTGTTATTAAAAATGAAACACTTGAGTGTTTTGATGTGGTGGTCCTCAGTCTTCCTGTGATGGACTGTGATGTTGGAGTTTAGATTGCTATGCGTGTCGCTCTGCCCTGAACTACACTTTTCATATGCACTGAGGCTCTCAGAATGACAACTTGAAGGCAAAGGAAGTTAGAGAAGAGGCTACCACTGATGCCCAGGACTCCAGGCACTTGTGTGCAAAAGCCTTCACTGAAAATCTAGAATAGAGGAGAAACCATCCCCAAAGATTAGCCCCTTCCTGTACTGCTCTCAACTATAGTGATGAGCAGGGCTACAGGCTTTTAGACATCAAAATAGCCCAGATTTCTGTTCCCAATGGTTCTTTTAATTCATAACTATAGCTAACATTTACAGAGTACTTGACAGTTTACAAAAGCACTTTGACAGGCATTATCTCATTTGATTCTCACAATGTACCAGCAGTTTAGTCCATTTAGGCTGCTGTAACAAAATACCATAGATTCAGTGACTTACAAACAGCAGAGATTTATGTCTCACAGTGTTGGAGGCTAGAAAGTTCAAGATCAAGGTGCTGGCAGATTCAGTATCTGATGGGACCCTACTTTTTGGTTCATAGCACCTTCGCGCTGCATTCTCATGTAGCAGGAGTGAGGGGTTTTCTGGGGTCTCTTTTATAAGGGCATTGATCCCATTCATGAGGGCTCCAGCCTCATAACCTAATCATCTTACACAAGCCCCAACCTCCTAACACCATCACTTTGGGTATTAGAATTTTAGCATGCTGATTTAGGGGGTCACAAACATTCAGATCATACCAGTAACATAGAGGCTCTTATTCTGTACTGATGAGGAAATGGAGAGTCAGAGAGGTATACTGATTTGCTCAAAAATACACAATTTAAAGGGTCTTCCCAGGTGGTTGCTGTGCTGTGTTTAGTCCCTCAGTTGTGTCTGACTCTGTGACCTCATGGACCGTGGCCTGTCAGGATCCTCTGTCCATGGAGATCCTCCAGGCAAGAATAATGAAGTGAGTTGCAATGCCCTCCTCCAGGAGATCTTCATAACCCAGGGATCAAATCCAGGTCTCCAACATTGCAGGCAGATTATTTACCATCTGAGCTACCAGATAAGCTCTGGTGGTGCTAATGGTAAAGAACCCACCTGCCAACGCAGGAGACATGAGAGATGCAGATTTGATCACTGGGTCTAGAAGATTATCCTGGAGGAGGGCACAGCAGCCCACTCAGGTATTCTTGCCTAGGGAATCCCATGAACAGAGGAGCAATGCAGGCTATATAGTCCGTAGGGTTGCAAAGGTCGGACATGACTGAAGTGATTTAGCACACACAGCATATATACTTAAAAACAAAAACAGAATTTGAATTCAAGGTTGTTGTGAAGGTCACAAGTATTTATATAAGTTACTCAAACCAGTGTTTGTCACAGTTGCCACTCAGTAAATAGTACCACCCATATATCACAGCACACAAGAACTCCACCAAAGCAGCTTGCTAAATATTTTAACAATTCTTCCTTCAAAGGATGGACATGCAAACAAAGGAGAATAATTTGGTTCATTATTATTTTCTGTCTAGAAGTCTCAAAAGAATTTCTAATTCCTGCTAATTTATTAAGCAAAGAAGAAAAGCTCAAACTCACCAATGTCTTTCGTGGAACATTACAATGCATTTTACTCTCATATTCTAGTTTTCAGTTAATGTATACTGAATATACGGAGAAGGCAATGGCACCCCACTCCAGTACTCTTGCCTAGAAAGTCCCATGGATGGAGGAGCCTGGTAGGCCGCAGTCCATGGGGTCGCTAAGAGTCGGACACGACTGAGCTACTTCACTTTCACTTTTCTCTTTCATGTATTGGAGAAGGAAATGGCAACCCAGTCCAGTGTTCTTGCCTGGAGAATCCCAGGGACGGTGGAGCCTGGTGGGCTGCCATCTATGGGATCTCACAGAGTCGGACACAACTGAAGTGACTTAGCAGGAGCAGCAGCAGCAGCATCATACTGAATATAACAGCGTAGAACTTAAAAGGCAAAAACACAAAGGAAAAGAAACCAAGATTTACCTAGGACCTATTATACAGGTTATGCTATAACCTGTGGCTATGCTAAGCCACTTTAGTCATGTCTGACTCTGTGTGACCCCATAGACGGCAGCCCACCAGGCTCCCCAGTCCCTGAGATTCTCCAGGCAAGAATACTGGAGTGGGTTGCCATTTCCTGCTCCAATGCATGAAAGTGAAAAGTGAAAGTGAAGTCGCTCAGTTGTGTCCGACTCTTAGCGACCCCGTGGACTGCAGCCTACCAGGCTCCTCTGTCCATGGGATTTTCCAGGCAAGAGTACTGGAGTAGGGTGCCATTGCCTTCTCCAATTATACAGGTTAGCAAGAGTGATTAAGCTTACAAAACAACCTTGCAAGGTTACAAAACAACCAAGCTGGCCTCTTGGTACAAAAGAAAACAAGGCGGAAGAAGCCTGTAAAATTTGTCCATGGTGTGACTAGCGCATCACTGAGCCAGGATTTGACCTAAGAAAGTGTGTGCCTCATACTATTTCAACCATAGCACAGACCCCTTGGTTCTAGAAATTGCTAGAATTCTATTGAGTGCTGCTGCTGCTACTGCTGCTAAGTCGCTTCAGTCGTGTCCGACTCTGTGCGACCCCATAGACGGAAGCTCACCAGGCTCCCCTGTCCCTGGGATTCTCCAGGCAAGAACACTGGAGTGGGTTGCCATTTCCTTCTCCAATGCATGAAAGTGAAAAGTCAAAGTGAAGTCGCTCAGTCGTGTCCGACTCTTAGCGACCCCACGGACTGGAGCCTACCAGGCTCCTCCGTCCATGGGATTTTCCAGGCAAAAGTACTGGGGTGGGGTGCCATTGCCTTCCCCGCTATTGAGTGCTACTTGTAAGTAAAGTGAAAGGAAGTGTTAATCACTCACTTGTGTCCGATTCTTTGTGACCCCATGAACTGTAGCCCCTTAACCCCACCAAACTCCCTAGGTCTTTCAAGGACCTAATGTTACAGCATCTGTATATTTCAAAGTGTAGCATTCCCTGCTGACTTATACTGAAGTGTCAGGTAACTGCAAAAGGCCACCTTGTCCAAGGACAGAAACCAGAATTCTCTAGTATTATCTTCAGGGGGCCACAGTGCATTTCCTCCCAGTGTTGACTCACAATGGATTCCACTATCATTCTGACCTAGAAGATGGAATTTCATACCTCGAGCACAGCACTGTAAGGGACTTCCCTGAACCTCTGTATGTGTTGCCCCAGCTGGGTGCTGTGATCATGTACTCTTGTTTAACCTTCACAGTAGCCCTATGATGTAGAAAGTGTTAGCCCCAGTTTGCAGATGGGGAAACTGAGGCTTAGAGTGGTTACACAACATGCTGCCTCACACAGCTCCAAGTGTGACAGGGGTCACAAACCCTAGGCTGGGCTCTTTGCTGACTTTTTACTTATGTCCACTTATTTTATGTTGAACATTGTCTCTTACAATCATAACAGCTGCAAAGGGAGAGTGTTCAAGGGCCATGTGTGCTACCTCGGATTTCAGTGACAATCTACTATAAAAGTCTGTATAATATTTGCACAAGGATATGGGAAGAAATTCAGTGCCATCAGGTTTGGTCAAATAAAACAAACCAACCCAGTGATTTTAAATGTGTCAATGCAAAAAGTGAGGAAACTGTGCTGGTGTGAGTTAGGTTAGAAAGATGGGTGAGAAAGGGAAATTAAGGAAACAATTTAGATTTATAGCATGAAACTTACCAGAAAAAAAGAAGGTGACAGAAATGATAAAAACAAACAAAAACCCCAAATCAGAGAATGCTTCTTATCTGAATGTTTGGCCAAACTACCACATTATTTGCCTATAGAACATTATTTAATATATTTAACTAAATTTCCTCAAATTCTACCAGCATAGTAGAAACAAATCATAGTGTAGTAGTAATGGCAAATTATAAAGTATCTTATTTCTTGCTCAACCCCCTCACTTCCTTTATAAAGTCAGCTTTCACTTCACCTGTGAAGGATCCCTGAGTTACACTGGCAATTTCTGGGCGCAGATCACACGTAGTCAGACACGGTCCTCTGGTTCCAACCAACTTGCCAGTGTCTACTGCCTATGAAGCCACTCCATAAGACGCCTCTCGAGTCCCACTGCTGCCACCATGAGAGACCAGGGGTGAGGATCCACCATCTCTCACAGGCAGTAGCTCATTACTTGGACTGAGATGAGAGAACTCTTACCTCACTAGTTCCCACTCAGCAAGTCATGAGCCAAAACCTCCTGCATTGGCTGCTGTCCTTGACGCATCCTAAGCCCGCCTTCATCTCCCGCAACTCCTCCACTTCCCCTGCACCCCTCACTCCTCCTGTGGAAACATGTCCCTTGACTTCCGCCTGGAGCCCCTCCCTGCAGGGTGTTCATCATCATCCACAGCCTTGGGAGAGGTTAAAGATCTTCCTAATCCTTCCTTGAACTGGCTGCTTTCAAGTACTCCACACACAAACTGTTTTCAGAGGCATCCTCTCCCCACTCAACCATCCATCAAATCAACAATTTTAAAGAAATGCTTCATTCTGACTGGTGTGAAATGGTATCTCACTGTGGTCTTGATTTGCATTTCTCTGATAATGAGTGATGTTGAGCATCTTTTCATGTGTTGGCCATCTGTATGTCTTCTTTGGGGAAATGTCTATTTAGTTCTTTGGCCCATTTTTTGATTGGGTCATTTATTTTTCTGGAATTGAGCTGCAGGAGCTGCTTGTATATTTTTGAGATTAGTTGTTTGTCAGTTGCTTCATTTGCTATTATTTTCTCCCATTCTGAAGGCTGTCTTTTCACCTTGCTTAAATGAAGATCATGGCATCTGGTCCCATCACTACATGGGAAATAGAGGGAGAAACAGTGGAAACAGCGTCAGACTTTATTTTTCTGGGCTCCAAAATCACTGCAGATGGTGACTGCAGCCATGAAATTAAAAGACGCTTACTCCTTGGAAGGAAAGTTATGACCAACCTAGATAGCATATTCAAAAGCAGAGACATCACTTTGCCAACAAAGGTTCGCCTAGTCAAGGCTGTGGTCTTTCCTGTGGTCATGTATGGATGTGAGAGCTGGACTGTGAAGAAGGCTGTGCGCCGAAGAATTGATGCTTTTGAACTGTGGTGTTGGAGAAGACTCTTGAGAGTCCCTTGGACTGCAAGGAGATCCAACCAGTCCATTTTGAAGATCAGCCCTGGGATTTCTTTGGAAGGAATGATGCTAAAGCTGAAACTCCAGTACTTTGGCCACCTCATGCGAAGAGTTTACTCATTGGAGAAGACTCTGATGCTGGGAGGGATTGGGGGCAGGAGGAGAAGGGGACGACAGAGGATGAGATGGCTGGATGGCATCACTGACTCGATGGATGTGAGTCTGAGCAACCTCCAGGAGTTGGTGATGGACAGGGAGGCCTGGCGTGCTACAGTTCATGGGGTCACAAAGAGTCGGACACGACTGAGCGACTGATCTGATCTGATCTGATAGTTTCTTTTGCTGTGCAGAAGCTTTTAATTTTAATTAGGTCCCATTTGTTTATTTTTGCTTTTATTTCCAATATTCTGGGAGGTGGGTCATAGAGGAGTGTACACCCATGGCGGATTCATGTTGATGTATGGCAAAACCAATGCAATATTGTAAAGTAATTAGCCTCCAATTAAAATAAATAAATTTAAATTAAAAAAAATTAAAGAGATGCTCCAAAGCTACTAGCCATATCTACCCATCACTAAGCTCAAACACTTCTAAATCCCTAAATGCCAAAATCACCTGGATCCCATACATCTATGTGTCACCCTAGTTCTTCATCCAGGGCTCAGCAGTATTTGCTAAGTGAATAATTTACAGTACCACTTAATAGTTTCCTAAAATAATTCCATATCTCTCCTTTGCATTGGGTTTTCTATCTCTTTGCTATAATGGGTAAGCACTGCTATGATACACAATGGAGCCCATGGGAGTCGTAAATAAAACAACATGAGATCAAGTGAAAAAGTTAGGATGAAATCATTCACCTCCAAGAATGGCCAAGCAAAATACAGTGAAGGTGGTGATAGGGGCACATATACAAAGGAATTGGAAGACCAGAAAGAGAGCTGTGGTGAAAAGGTTGAAATACTTCTCCTTGGCACTGTACTCAATCCAATTCATTGGTACACATTTATCAAGTTCTTAATATCACTGAACCTTTTTCCTTCCTGTTGGTCTCATTGCCCTGTGTTTCTAATAAGGATGCCCCACTTATCTGGAATAAAGCTCTACTCTTTTAGTCTTTAGCATAGATAAACAGGAGCAGCTACTAATTTGTATGAATCAGACTGAATTTCAGAGAAGGGAAAACTAAATGATTATCCACATTTAAACCAATTTTTCTTTGCTTTTACTTTGTTGTCCATGAACTATCATTAAGCAGATACTCAGCAGAGCCGGAAAAAGCCAAATCAAATGAAAGGTGTTGGCTGCTATGTCCCATTCCATATAGAATTTCCTTCGATGACACCAAGGACATACCAGAGATGCAAAATGGTGTGTGTGGTGAGGAAAGATGTCGCTCTGATTTGGAAAAAGCACCCTGGTAGCCTGGAAGAGTGAGTATAAACATGGACACTGCATATTCCAGAGCTGCCCTCAGTGATTTTTAATCTAAAACAGAAGCAGATCTCTCTTGTGAACTTTTTTCTTGCCCTGATTTAGGGCAAGCAGCCTCCAAACTCTGACCAAGCCAAAGATAACAATCCTTGGTGTTCAGTCACTAAGTCTTGTCTGACTCCTTGTGACCCCATGGACTGCAGCACACCAGGCTTCCCTGTCTTTCACCATTTTCCAGAGCTTGCTCAAACTCATGTCCATTAAGTCAGTGATGCCATCCAACCATCTCATCCTCTTTCTCCCCCTTCTCCTGACTTCAATCTATCCCAGCATCAGGGTCTTTTCCAGTGAATTGGCTCTTTGGATCAGGTGGCCACAGTATTGGAGCTTCAGCATCCAATGAATATTCAGGGCTGATTTCCTTTCAGACTGATTGGTTTGATCTTCTTGCTGTTTAAGGGACTCTCAAGAGTTTTCCAGCACCACAATTCAAAGGCATCAATTCTTGGCACCCAACCTTCTTTATGATCCAATTCTCACATCCATATAGGACTATTAGAAAAACCACAAATTTGACTATATGGACCTTTGTCGGCAAAGTGATGTCTCTGCTTTTTAATATGCTGTTTAGGTCTCTCATAGCTTTTCTTTGAAGGAGCAAGCATCTTTTAATTTCATGGCTGCAGTCACCATCTGCACTGATTTTAGAGTTCAAAAAAATAAAATCTGCCACTGTTTCCATAACAATCCTGCTGCTGCTGCTGCTGCTAAGTCGCTTCAGTCGTGTCCGACTCTGTGCGACCCCATAGACGGCAGCCCACCAGGCTCCCCCGTCCCTGGGATTCTCCAGGCAAGAATACTGGAGTGGGTTGCCATTTCCCTCTCCAATGCATGAAAGCGAAAAGTGAAAGTGAAGTCGCTCAGTCGTGTCCGACTCTTAGCGACCGGCCATGTTAACACAGCAGTAGACGTAAATGGAATGACTCAAGTATCCCTTTGCAAGCTCTCTTTTCCCCTGTGTTTTCCTCAGTCTTATAGCCAGCTGAAAATCCTTCCACCTTTATCAGTCTGACAAAAATATAACAGGGCAGGGGGACTATTCCCTTGTTCACTTTTTAGATTCTAATTGAAGTCAACAAAGCAGATTTTGGGGAAGGAGGCAGGAATTTTTAAGACCATTACTCTAAGAAGTATGGTAGCAAAATGTGGGCACATAAAAAGCTATTAATCACAAAACTGGAGGTTATAAAAAAACTTTAGCTTGCTTTTTCAACTATCGTTTATCAAGTACTTAACAAAACATAAGGTACTGTGCTAAGAACGTTACGTGCATTCACACTATCTCATTTAATCTTCACAACATCCTTGTTAGGAAGCACTATTTTTATCCTCGTTTTACTGAGAGAAATACTGAAGTTCAGAGGACACGTGGAATACGAGTAGCACAGCAAAGGCTGAGACTCTGATCTGTCTGATGCTAAAGCCCTGCCCTTAACCTTCACAGGGCTTCTTCCAGGCCCCATATTTGCTGGAGCCTGCAAACTCATCATGGCATCTTGCCTCACTCTCATCCTCCCCCTCCCCCATCACCACAGAGCAGCAGAGGGGGTGTCCAAAACTCAAGTCTGATCATCTCACCCCCCTGCAGAAACCCTCTCAGAGCTCCTGGAATTCCCTAAGTTCCCCAATGTGGCCTAGCAAGAGCCTTCCTGACTTGACTTTGACTCATATGAAGACTCAGTTTTTGTACATTCTTCACTGTTCAGCAGGGCAGGAGATCCTGAGAGCATAGTCTTGTTACCCTTTTCATGATATATTCCAGCATGATGTAAGGGGACTGTGTCTCCAGCTGTGTGTCCTCCTGGAATACATGTGGCCTCCTAGTTTCAAGTCTGAGCTGCTCCCCTAAGTGAGCTCTCATCAAGGAGAGCTTTTCCTTATCATTCTCCTCTCATCTTCTCTGCAACAATCCCATTTTCATATTCACCCCAGCACTTTCCTCAAATTATAATCATCACATTCTCTAGATGTCACAGTCCACTTCAGAACGGACCACTGTCAACCCCGTTCTTCCCTCTTTCCACTAACTTGGAACACTGTCTGGCACACAGAAGATGGTCAGTAAATATGTGTCAAGTGAATGAATGGCCTACCTCTTTGAACTTGGTGTGAGGTAATAATAAATATCACAGGTTGATTGCCATGTATGAGGTGCTGGGTTAAAAGTTGGTGTTCAAAACCTGTCTGCAGGTATTGTGCGTTCAGACACAAGGAGGTGCATTCACCTGTAAGGATCTCTCTGTTTTCATTCTTCCAGATGTTCTGGTTGGTCTCCATGAAGGGCCATGCTGTGGCCAAGTCTTTTATCCCTCTGCACTTCTCCCTGTAAGCCAGGTGTTCTCCAATCACCACTTTGGGGTTGGAGGGAGTCAGCTGCTTTCTGTCTACCTCCTGCCCCCTAGAACCAGGCTTTCACCAGATCATCCTTTAAGAGCAGGAAGGAGGCCAAACAAACTTTTCATCCAAATGACTTAAATCAAATTTTAGTCCTTTATCTTTTAGCATAGGGTAAAAATACTTTTTCTGAATATCTTTCAAGGAATCCTTATTCCTTCCTGTCATATTGTTTTTATGACAACCAAAGGCATGTTTGATCACTGTAACAACATTCAGCTTTGAGCCTAGTATATTTTTAACACTTCCTCCCCCATAAAATTTCTGCTTTCATTGGAATTCAGGGTATTTCAACCTCTCCAAGGCAAAGTGAAACACCACCCCAACTTCTTCCTCAATATTACACAATTGTAATGATTGTTACTATAATACTTATTACCCTTTCTGAGATATCTTCACAAATACTGTCTCTTTTGAGTTCTGCTGAAGCTTCTTATTCCTTAGTGCTTAGAGTTGTGGCAATCGAGACTCAGAAATAGTAATTCACTTACCCAAGGTCACATAGCTGTAAAGTACTGGAGTCAAAGTTTAAACATGGGACACCAAGCTAATATGGAAGCCTTCTTGTTGACTCACTTTTTTCCTCCAAAGACTTCTCTGAAGGCAAGACTGTAGTTTATAAACAAAGGAAAATAGAGCAGCCTGGTTGTGACACATTATGTCAAAACTATGCATTAAGAGAACATTGTCTTGGTTGACAATGAATGTAGGAGTCCACAGAGGCTCCCAGGATGCAGAACTGATTGCTCCTCAATCACCATGTTTAGCATGCAGATAACAACCCGTGAAGTGAGACTTGGCAAAGCTTCCATCAGTGCAGGTGGCTGTAACTGGCAATGTGCTGATGCTGGGGTTCCAAAGTTATTTGTCTGTACAAATGGGGTCTTTGGGTCTCTGATAACCAAAGAGGGAAGTAAAAAAGATGGACTGCTGGAAAGCAAGTCTAAAGTGAAGCGACATGACAGCATAACCACCCTGCTGATTGGAATAGCACTGTACTTTGTTGCCATGATCTGGGATCTGGGGAAATGAGCTCGACTAATTCTGCCATGTCTTGAAGCCTACAAATAGCTGTGAAAAGAAGAGAGGCCAAAAGCAAAGGAGAAAAGAAAAGATATAAGCATCTGAATGCAGAGTTCCAAAGAATAGCAAGGAGAGACAAGAAAGCCTTCCTCAGAGGTCAATGCAAAGAAATAGAGGAAAACAACAGAATGGGAAAGACTAGAGATCTTTTCAAGAAAATTAGAGATACCAGGGGAACATTTCATGCAAAGATGGGCTCAATAAAGGACAGAAATGGTATGGACCTAACAGAAGCAGAAGATATTAAGAAGAGGTAGCAAGAATGTACAGAAGAACTGTACAAAAAAGATCTTCATGACCAAGATAATCACGATGGTGTGATCACTCACCTAGAGCCAGACTTCCTGAAATGTGAAGTCAAGTGGGCCTTAGAAAGCATCACTATGAACAAAGCTAGTGGAGGTGATGGAATTCCAGTTGAGCTATTCCAAATCCTGAAAGATGATGCTGTGAAAGTGCTGCATTCAATATGCCAGCAAATTTGGAAAACTCAGCAGTGGCCACAGGACTGGAAAAGGTCAGTTTTCATTCCAATCCCAAAGAAAGGCAATGTCAAAGAATGCTCAAATTACTGCATAATTGGACTCATCTCACACGCTAGTAAAGTAATGCTCAAAATTCTCCAAGCCAGGCTTCAGCAATACGTAGACTGTGAACTTCCATATGTTCAAGCTGGTTTTAGAAAAGGCAGAGGAACCAGAGATCAAATTGCCAACATCTGCTGGATCATGGAAAAAGCAAGAGAGTTCCAGAAGACCATCTATTTCTGCTTTATTGACTATGCCAAAGCCTTTGACTGTGTGGATCACAATCAACTGTGGAAAATACTGAAAGAGATAGGAATACCAGACCACCTGACCTGCCTCTCAAGAAATCTGTATGCAGGTCAGGAAGCAATAGTTCGAACTCAACATGGAACAACAGACTGGTTCCAAATAGGAAAAGGAGTACGTCAAGGCTGTATATTGTCACCCTGCTTATTTAACTTATATGCAGAGTACATCATGAGAAATACTGGGCTGGAAGAAGCATAAGCTGGAATCAAGATTGCTGGGAGAAATATCAATAACCTCAGATATGAAGATGACACCACTCTTACGGTAGAAAGTGAAGAGGAACTAAAAAGCCTCTTAATGAAAGTGAAAGTGGAGAGAGAAAAAGTTGGCTTAAAGCTAAACATTCAGAAAACAAAGATTATGACATCCAGTTCCAACACTTCATGAGAAATAGATGGGGAAACAGTGGAAACAGTATCAGACTTTATTTTTCTGGGCTCCAAAATCACTGCAGATGGTGACTGTAGTCATAAAATTAAAAGACGCTTACTCCTTGGAAGGAAAGTTATGACCAACCTAGATAGCATATTCAAAAGCAGAGACGTTACTTTGCCAACAAAGGCCTGTCTAGTCAAGGCTATGGTTTTTCCTTGGTCATGTATGGATGTGAGAGCTGGACTGTGAAGAAGGCTGAGTGCCGAAGAATTGATGCTTTTGAACTGTGGTGTTGGAGAAGACTCTTGAGAGTCCCTTGGACTGCAAGGAGATCCAACCAGTCCATTCTGAAGGAGATAAGCCCTGGGTGTTCTTTGGAAGGAATGATGCTAAAGCTGAAACTTCAATACTTTGGCCACCTCATGCGAAGAGCCGACTCATTGGAAAAGACTGTGATGCTGGGAGGGATTGGGGGGCAGGAGGAGAAGGGGACGATAGAGGGTTAGATGGTTGGATGGCATCACTGACTGGATGGATGTGAGTCTGAGTGAACTCCAGGAGTTGATGATCGACAGGGAGGCCTGGCGTGCTGCAATTCATGGGGTCACAAAGAGTCGGATACGACTGATTGACTGAACTGAACTGAACCGAAATGAGAATAGTAAGTCTTCCTGAGACAATTCCCAGGTCACTTGAGAATGACAGGAGATAAAGAGTGTAAAACATTTAAAGCACTTTGGATATAATCAAGGGAAAGGTAGGGTTTGCTGCCCACAACCCTGGCATCTGTGTTGGGGTCCATATACCCAAACTCCAAGGCCTTCCTCAGTGTGTCCTTTACTGCACAGGTTTAGTTCAGAAACCACCTCCCACAAAATGTAACTGTCAATACAGGAAACCAACATCCAGGTTTCTAATGAAACTCTTCAATTAAAACAAGCTGTTGGGGGTTGTGGGGAGGGGAGGCAGTAAATGAACAACCTCATGTTCTCACAGGCCCTACTCTGTTATCCTCCAGTTAAAGTAGGAAACATACATTTGTGAAAAAGGAAGACAAATTTGCAAAAGGTTTGAATGGTTTTCAATTTAAATCTCCTCTCCTAACCCGCTGAGCTAACATCAGTTCTCTCTCCGTCTGTGTGAATCCACAGCTCCCCCAAACATAAGACGGAGATGCTATGGGATGAACTGTTTTCACAAACAATCATCCTTTTAAATCCTGCTGCTGAGAAGATAAGAATTCATAAGAACCCAGAATGTAGGCTTCTCAGGGTTCAGCCTCTTCTTGCCCCACCATCCCCCACCCCTCATGCCTTCTGGACATGCACCGACCCACAGAAAGCCCATCCACAGATTTCCAACCCATGCCCTGCCCCCAGAATAAAGAACGTGTTAACGGCTTAGGCTTGTCAGGCAGAACTAGCTCCAGGAGCTGCCAGCTTCACAGGCCTGGAGACGCAGGTGTGCCCTCAAGGCCACCAGTAGCCAAGGCTGGCACTGAAGGGCAGCCTGCCCAGCAGCATCTCTGTCCCCGCCTCTTACATCACAGCTCCCAGGATGCCATCCTGCCTCCCCCTTCCTGCTGTTCAAACATGACCGACCTACCTACCTACCGACCTTCCCCTCATCTTCTCCTCTCACATTCCTGGGGGCTTTTCTTTTCCTCTCCAATTGCCTTCTAGCAACAGGGCATTTGGGATTTGTCTGAGGAATAAAAGTTCTCAGGGATGGATCCATAATGGCCCATGAGGCAGTAATACACCTTGAAACACACAGCATGACCACCAGCTCATCCAAACACTTGGTGCCACTTGAAAACCTAAACAAAGCATTGTTCATAACAACAAAGGCTTATAGGAACAAGAAAGACATCTTCTTTACTTGGTTACTATTGGGAAGTTACCCTCCCTCAAATAAAAACACAGTGGCAGTCAATATTTGGTCCTAGTGGCTTATGGAGGCCTCTCATTTGGCGCTCTCTTGTATATCCTCACCAAGGGGTCTGCTACTTCTATTTAAAGATTCCAAAGAAGGGGCTTCTCTACCCTATCAATGTATCTATGCAGAACATAACAAATAACCCTAACATCCCTAAGACGCTGCTTCAATGGAATATTCAGGGTTGATTTCCTTTAGGACTGACTGATTTGATCTCCTTGCTGTCCAAGGGACTCAAGAGTCTTCCCCAGCACCACAAATCGAAAGCATCAGTTCTTCTACATCCCCTGTGCTGTGCTTAGTCACTCAGTCATGTCTAACTCTTTGTGACCCCATGGACTATAGCTTGCCAGGCTCCTCTGTCCATGGAGGTTCTCCAGGTAAGCACACTGGAGTGGGTTGCCATGCCTTCCTCCAGAGCAGCATCCCCTAATTCCTCCCTGGATCATCCTCTACCCATGTTGTTTTAAAGAAAATTCCAGACTATTAATATTTTTGTCTGTATTTTATTTTCAAAAGCGGCATTTCTCTTACTCAACTTCACCTTCCTACTACAAAACATATGCATAATCCCAAAGTACCTTGGGCACCCAGATTTGCAGTTTTGTGAATGGAAATGTAATGATTAGAACGGGATTTTTCTCTTTGTTAGACCTGAGGACTCCAATGGAAGGAGGCTCACACACAACCCAAACCTTCATCTCCTTTTCTATGAGAAGTGACACCATGAAGTGAAGAGACTGCATTAGAGATTCTAGGTGCTCTCTGGATCCCTATCAGAGGCTGTGTTATCCTCTGCTTCCTCCTACAGAGGAAGCTGGGGGTAAGAGAAACCTGCTTCACTTACTGCACCAGGATGTGAGAATCCCGTGGGGTGATCCACATGGACTCACTTTGCAAAGACAATGTACTATTCACGTGTAAGAAATAATTCTTAAGGAGAAAAAGAAAGACATGTTGCAGCAGCAGAGCTCAGTGGGAGTGTGTAAAGAACACGGAGATTTCCCTGTTAGCTCTCGTTTTGGCTCCTGGAGCCTCCTCTGCAGGCTCATAATGGACGCTTGCTGAGGCGCCGTGGGGAGCACCAGCTGCAACCGTGTCAGGAGAGGCCTCCTCAGTGACGATCTCAATCAGTAAACCTGCCGCCCTGGGCCGTGGCTGCCTCCTCCTCCACTGTACGGGGTGTTCAGACACAAAAGACACCAGAGAAAGTGCATTTCTCACCTTCTTTGGAGATCTGAATGGAGGAACAAATCACTGCTCTTTCCTCTGAGAGAGAAGAGAAATTGTCTAATAATAACACTTTCCCTGGCCAGCTGGAGAGACGAAGTGACCAGCTGAGCAGCAAGGAGATGAGGATTCTTTCAACAGAAACTATGATCTGGCTGCATTCAAAGACAAGGCAAAAATACCTGGGGAGAAGAATGGTCAGTGGATTTAAAACAAAAATTTGCCTCACCTGGTTTCTTCACAGGACAGGCACTGAGAAGGATGATGTAATGGTTGACCACACAACAGCCCTTTGTCAGAGAAGCATTCTGGGGGTGCTGTTCTCTCTGGCACTCAGATCAGGGGCTCTCCTGTGTTCTAATGATTGGATGAGGACAAGATAGCAACAAATAACCAATCAGGACAAAAACAAGTCCCTGGAGGTGGGGGGAGGTTCTGCTTACATGGCCCAAAGCCTTACATGATGTAGACTAAGAGTCCCATTTTCTTTCTTTTCTTTTTCTAGTTAAAGAAATCACTGTGTTTTCATACAGGTAGGCTCAACTGCTGATATCAAGCAAAAGTACCTGGGGAGTAGAATGGTCAATGGATTAAAACAAAATTCCCCTCACCTGGTTTCTTGACAGTGCCAGCCAAAAAAATTTCTGATATCAACCTCCCCAAATCACAACAGTTTAACATGACAAAAATGTATTTCTCTTTTTAGCAAGGTCTCTGGCTGGGTGGCTCTGTCACTAAGTTCCCCGTCCAGAACTCTGTACAGCCCCACCAGGATGTGCAGGTCTGTACATGTTGTTCCTGGCTGGGCAGCCATTTCTCAGCAACCACTCCAGGCCATGGGAGGGTGGCACAAGCAGGGGGCTCTGGTGATTCTGACAAACCCTGGGATGGTTGGAAACTGAACAGAACTGTTAAATTGCCAGGGATGGAGGGAACTGACTGATAGGCGTTTGTGATCACCTGCTTTGTGCAAAGATCTAAACCACGTGTTGTAAGGGAGATAAAGGGAGAAAATAGGACTGCTGATCCTCAAAGAGACTTAAAACCAATGAGGGTAACAAATGTGCAAATGGCGAACAACAAATTAGATGATAAATCTCCTCCCATTCCATTTTCCTTGAATTGTGTCAGCTAATTGATTTTTATGGAATATTGATGAACATCATGTACCTGCCTAGAGATAAATGATCTATAAGACAAGTCCTCATCACAAAAATTTACATTGAAGACATTAATGAGCAGAGACAGTATATGAACTGGTCAAGGATCAGCATTAGGGCAGACAGCCTGTGTTCAAGTGTTGAGTCTGCTGCATCCAAAAATGGATCTGTGCTTTGTTTTTTCACCCATAAAATGGAGGCTGTCCCTGTCTCCTAGTTTATTGAAAGGGTTAGATGGATTATAAAGGTAAAACACTTAAACCATGCCTTGTAGGAGTGATCACCAAGTAAATCTTGGCTGTTGTTACTGAGTAATGCTGTATAAAATGTAAAGGGTGTAGACCACAGGTAAACATGAGAATTCTTGAATGACTCAGTTCACAACATGTAAATCCTGTTCCCAAAGGCACTCTTCTTGGCCTCCTCTTGCAACTGTCCTGGCCCGCATTTCAGGCACTCCTGTGTGTTTTGCCCTCATCCTACAGCGTTTCTGTTCTGTATTCCTTGCCTCTAGCCCCATCTGAACAGATTTGTCCTGATTTCCTAGGAGAAGTGGAAGTATCTTATTCATTTATTTTTTACTGAAGGATATTTTATCCTTTTCCTAATTTGACAGTTTAGTTTCATTTTCCTAATATGGCACAGTGGCTTCCCATATCCCCATCAAGGGATATAGGAAGGAGTAAGCCCTTAATTTCCAAGGGATCAGAAAAAGTGATACTGAGCTGTCAGGATTGTGGCAGGTGCAGGAAACTTTCCATGGCTGGTGGTTTTCTCTTTCTATGACCAGCTTGCTGTATGTCTGGTCTACACATTCAAAACTAGGCTCAGCCCCTTCCCTCAGCTCTCCTAATTGTTCCTTTGTTCCTAACTGCTCCTCTGTTTCCCACCTGGCACATATTAGGCTATAAATGATTACAGACTAAATGAATGAATGTCCTACCTCTATTTAAGCATTTAACTTTTTGAGGTTAATTTGAACTTTTATTTGCAAAGTTATGACCAACCTAGATAGCATATTCAAAAGCAGAGACATTACTTTACCAACAAAGGTTCGCCTAGTCAAGGCTATGGTCTTTCCTGTGGTCATGTATGGATGTGAGAGCTGGACTGTGAAGAAGGCTGAGCGCCGAAGAATTGATGCTTTTGAACTGTGGTGTTGGAGAAGACTCTTGAGAGTCCCTTGGACTGCAAGAAGATCCAACCAGTCCATTCTGAAGGAGATCAATCCTGGAATTTCTTTAGAAGGAATGATGCTAAAGCTGAAACTCCAGTATTTTGGCCACCTCATGCGAAGAGTTGACTCATTGGAGAAGACTCTGATGCTGGGAGGGATTGGGGGCAGGAGGAGAAGGGGACGACAGAGGATGAGATGGCTGGATGGCATCACTGACTCGATGGATGCGAGTCTGAGTGACCTCCGGGAGCTGGTGATGGACAGGGAGGCCTGGCGTGCTGCGGTTCATGGGGTCGCAAAGAGTCGGACACGACTGAGCGACTGATCTGATCTGATAGATGCTTGCAAACTTTTTGACCTACAACATACAATTTACATCACAATCCAACACACTATGTGTATATATGTGTGTGTGTGTATGTATACACATACACACCTGAAACAAACATTTTGCCAAAAATGTCTACCCCAGCACTGAGTGTTCTTTTTAAGACTTTTTTTTTTTTTTTTTTTTGGTAGTTTCAGGTTTCTAAAAAAAATTGACAGGAAGGTACAGGAATTTTCCATATGCCCTCTCCCCATGTCTAGCTTCTGACTCTTATCTATCTCTAATGTCTATCTTCTCATCATTGTTCACTGTGACAATCACCTTCACCTTTAGGTCACGATTTCACTTCCATGCAAGCCCAGGCTGTGTTCTCAAAAGCACCCCAGACAGTAACTACACAGGTCTCCTTACCCTCTTCTATGGCATACCTTGCTCTGTTTCGCTTTCATTTCTGAAATCCCCATGCTTAGCTTCTACACAATAGATTCTCGGCGGGAGAATTATAGATGGGACACAGTCAACACTTAATGAGCCTCCTCAGCCCTCCTGCCTGCTTTATGACCAGTTCCAAAGGTGCCAAAGTTCTAGCCTGTGTTTAGCCAAACACAGTAGATCAAGGGGTATGGGGAGCAAACTGCATCTGAGACACGGAAAGCAAACACACTTAGGTATTGATAGGTACTGATGCGTCCAGATAAGGAATGTGTACTCAACATATATTTCAATGTGCATTTCAGAATCACAATGGGAGAGAAAAAAGAACTCCATCTTTGAAGTCAGAAAGGCCTTGCCTGAAACATCTCTGCTGCTAAATAATTTAATAAACTTGGCAAAGTCACCTAATCTCTCTCAACCTCATTTTCCTTACCTGGAAAATTGGAGAGAGTTGTTTTTACATTGTAGGACTACAAGGTAGGCACATAAAGCTCTCCACACTGTTTACTTGTCACATAGTCCATTTCCAATAAAAGTTAACGATCACTAAGAAGAATTTTGTGATTTACTACTGTCAATCAGCTTTCATTTGAAAATCAAAGTTTCTCTTGTAATGTCGTAGATGGATAAATTATTCCCCAATAAGTACTTATTAAACACCTATTATTTTCAAGACGTAAGATAACTGAAACACAGAGCCTGCCCTCCTGGAACGAATTATAATGAAGTGAAACAGTTAGGTCCACAAATGAATTGGGCAGTAAGGTAAGTGCTGTTAGGTGGCATGTGCAAGGCTGTGTGAGAACTCCAGAAGAAAGGTTTAGCAGAGCCTAAGGATGCCAGAGACCAGAGATTACCTGCCCAGAGGAAGTGACAGTGGAGAAAAATTTCACAAGAAGGGAGGAAATACCCATGAGAACTAGGAAGGAATGCCATCCTAAGCAGAGGAAATAGCATGTGCAAAAAGCAGAAGTAAGAGTAACATGATGCATTCAGGGAACAGCAGACAGCTGCAGGTGACCAGAATGCAGGCTTCGGAGGTAAAGCAGGAGCAGATCACACAGGGCTCATTCACAGCTATCCTGCTGAAGAATCTGAAGTTTATCCTCTGAGTAATAAGGAGTTACTCAAAGACAGTGATGGGGTAGGATTTGCATTTAGAATGTTTTCTTTAGATACTATAGAACATAGCTAGACCAATGCTTTCCAACTGTCTTCACATCACAGCACACACAGACTCAGGCAATAAAGGGATGGTTCACTAGGTCAGTGCCAGGTCTGTCTAAGGTGAGAGGCAGCCCTGCCCCCACACAGCTGGCCAGGGGGCTGAAAGGGTTTGCACATGTGTGGCCTCCTCGTAGCCCACCAGTGTGCTATGGCACTTGGGTTAGGAAGCATTGGATTAGAGGAGAAAATGAAATGTAGGAAATGTCCTGGGAAATGAACTACACGGAGGTTGTCTGGGTGAGTTCTATCTCATGAGCAAAATGTGGGTAATGGTTAGGGGCACAGAAGGATGTTATGAATGTTCTTCCATGCCAGTGGGCCTGGGGGTTGATGGAATTTAATAAAATGCCACTTTCCATGGCATCAAACCTCCAAAAGAGCTGGATGGGATACAATATATATTCTTATTCTTTGATAAGTTCAATCTGTATCTCTGAAGATGAGCACTGAATGGCTGGATCAGTACCCCCCCCCCAAAACTGTAAAATAAGTGGGATTTATCCCAGGAATCTTGTCTTCCCATCTCCATCCTTCCCTATGTACCCACAGCCCACTTGCAAGAGCTGGCCCACTTGCTCTCTCTTTCCCTCCTCCTATCACACCTAGCTCTGCACCTCTGATGCAGTCACTTATCCACAGGCATAAATGTATCACTGCACATCTCCCTGGAGTATGTGCATGTCAAGTGGCATCTCATTGTTAAACACGGAGATGGGCCTCCTTCTCAAGGTATTCAGGCTTTCAGGCCAAGGAAGAAAAGGTGGGCAGGTAGAGAGCCTTATCTTTGCATTCCTGAAATCACACTAGGAAGGTGTCTCTAAAAACACCTGTGTGGTATTTGATAGTTACCAAATATTCCTTCATATGGCCTTCCTAAAATCTTGATCAGAAGGTAGAGCAGAAGGGGATATGCCCATTTTGCAGAGGAGAAAACTGAGATGTAGAGCGGTTCCAAGTCCTTTGCTTAAGGCCACATAGTTCACTCTTGGAGTAAATTCTAATTTGCCAAATGGTTGGGAAGAGGAGTACTCTCAGCTTGCCACGAAACTCTTCTGAATCAGTGCTCTTCAATTACATTTCCATTGCGAAGCAGACAAAACCAGTCACAGCCCCACACAGTGAATCGAGGTCAATACATCCAGACAAACCTCCTCAGAGTTTTGTTTGTCCACTTGGTGGCCTTGGGTCCAGCAGCATCCAGCCAGCTGGCAGGGGAACACAGCTCACAAGGACAGAGGGGCTTTGTCCTGAAAGGCTGAATGTATCAGTGTTGAGACTGAGATAGAGAGCCTGGGGAGTGGGAACCAAAAGGCACATTGTTGAGATCAGCTTGTCAGCCTGATCTTTTTGAGAAAGCAGAAACTTTGTTTTTCTCATTTAAATCTTTTCCATTTATTTTTTTTCTTGGCCTCCTGACTTTTGAAGTTTAATTGCTAGTTTCTGTTTTTCAAAAACACAAGGGAAGATGTCTGGCCTTCTAACGTATGAGGTGACCTTAAGTGAGCTTTCTTGGGACCAAAGCCCTTTCACTGAACTTGGGAAATAAGCCATCCAGTCTCAGGTGGCAGCAGGTGGTGGAAAAGTGAAGGAGAGGAGCTTTCCAATACAACACGATTGAGATATTAAATACCCACAGCTCCCCAACCCAGGACACAGAGGCAAAGAGGACACTGCCCCAGCTCTTTCAACACTGGCTTCCTTTTTGCTTTTCAAGGCCATTTCTGACAGTCACATAAACCAGACTACATCGGTGAAAATACACTCAGTCAGAAGCACAAAGTATGATGCATGCCTGCCCTTATCCTGTCTAGGATTGATGGCGTGAACTCTTTTCCTCAAAGTCTTTGAATCTGTCCTGCTCAAAACAGACATTTTTACTTGGATTCACTAAACGTTAATTCTGTAGCCCCACTTCCAAACCCTTCTCGCCTTCCATACATCCAGGTATAATAGTTTTGGAAGGCTGGTCTCCTTTCCACCACCAATGCACTCCATCTTTCCCTGATGCCTATACCTTGGGTGTTTCTTGACTTCCTACTTTTGCATTCCAGTCCCCTATTATGAAAAGGACATCTTTTTTGGGTGTTAGTTCTAAAAGGCCTTGTAGGTCTTCATAGAACCATTCAACTTCAGCTTCTTCAGCGTTACTGGTTGGGGAAGTAGGGAATCAAAAAAACCTGGAGTAACAGGCAAATTTGGCCTTGGAATACGAAATGAAGCAGGGCAAAGACTAATAGAGTTTTGCCAAGAAAATGCACTAGTCATAACAAACACCCTCTTCCAACAACACAAGACTCTATACATGGACATCACCAGATGGTCAACACCGAAATCAGATTGATTATATTCTTTGCAGCCAAAGATGGAGAAGCTCTGTACAATCAGCAAAAACAAGACCAGGAGGTGACTGTGACTCAGACCATGAACTCCTTATTGCCAAATTCAAACTTAAATTGAAGAAAGTAGGGAAAACCACTAGACCATTCAGGTATGACCTAAATCAAATTCCTTGTGATTATACAGTGAAACAGAGAAATAGATTTAAGGGCCTAGATCTGATCGATAGAGTACCTGATGAACTATGGAATGAGGTTCGTGACCTTGTACAGGAGATAGGGATCAAGACCATCCCCATGGAAAAGAAACGCAAAAGAGCAAAATGGCTGTCTGGGGAGGCCTTAAAATAGCTGTGAAGAGAAGAGGAGCAAAAAGCAAAGGAGAAAAGGAAAGATATAAGCATCTGAATGCAGAGTTCCAAAGAATAGCAAGAAGAGATAAGAAAGCCTTCTTCAGTGATCAATGCAAAGAAATAGAGGAAAACAACAGAATGGGAAAGACTAGGGAGCTCTTTAAGAAAATCAGAGATACCAAAGGAACAATTCATGCAAAGATGGGCTCGATAAAGGACAGAAATGGTATGGACCTAACAGAAGCAAAAGATATTAAGAAGAGGTGGCAAGAATACACAGAAGAACTGTACAAAAAAGATCTTCACGACCCAGATAATAACGATGGTGTGATCATTGACCTAGAGCCAGACATCCTGGAATGTGAAGTCAAATGGGCCTTAGAAAGCATCACTATGAACAAAGCTAGTGGAGGTGATGGAATTCCAGTTGAGCTATTCCAAATCCTGAAAGATGATGCTGTGAAAGTGCTGCATTCAGTATGCTAGCAAATTTGGAAAACTCAGCAGTGGCCACAGGACTGGGAAAGGTCAGTTTTCATTCCAATCCCAAAGAAAGGCAATGCCAAAGAATGCTCAGACTACCGCACAATTTCACTCATCTCACACGCTAGAAAAGTCATACTGAAAATTCTCTAAGCCAGGCTTCAGCAATATGTGAACCGTGAACTTCCTGATGTTCAAGCTGGATTTAGAAAAGGCAAAGGAACCAGAGATCAAATTGCCAACATCCGCTGGATCATGGAAAAAGCAAGAGAGTTCCAGAAAAATATCTATTTCTGCTTTATCGACTATGGCAAAGCCTTTGACTGTGTGGATCACAATCAACTGTGGAAAATTCTGAAAGAGATGGGAATACCAGACCACCTAATTTGCCTCTTGGGAAATCTGTATGCAGGTCAGGAAGCAACAGTAAGAACTGGACATGGAACAACAGACTGGTTTCAAATAGGAAAAGGAGTATGTCAAGGCTGTATATTGTCACCCTGGTTATTTAACTTATATGCAGAGTATATCATGAGAAATGCTGGACTGGAAAAAACACAAGTTGGAATCAAGATTGCAGGGAGAAATATCAATAACCTCAGATATGCAGATGATACCACCCTTATGGCAGAAAGTGAAGAGGAACTAAAAAGCCTCTTGATGAAAGTGAAAGTGGAGAGTGAAAAGGTTGGCTTAAAGCTCAACATTCAGAAAACGAAGATCATGGCATCTGGTGCCATCACTTCATGGGAAATAGATGGGGATACAGTGGAAACAGTGTCAGACTTTATATTTCTGGGCTCCAAAATCACTGCAGATGGTGACTGCAGCCATGAAATTAAAAGACGCTTACTCCTTGGAAGGAAAGTTATGACCAACCTAGATAGCATTTTCAAAAGCAGAGACATTACTTTGCCAACAAAGGTTCATCTAGTCAAGGCTATGGTTTTTCCTGTGGTCATGTATGGATGTGAGAATTGAACTGTGAAGAAAGCTGAGCACCGAAGAATTGATACTTTTGAACTGTGGTGTTGGAGAAGACTCTTGAGAGTCCCTTGAACTGCAAGGAGATCCAACCAGTCCATTCTGAAGGAGATCAGCCCTGGGATTTCTTTGGAAGGAATGATGCTAAAGCTGAAACTCCAGTACTTTGGCCACCTCATGTGAAGAGTTGACTCATTGGAGAAGACTCTGATGCTGGGAGGGATTGGGGGCAGGAGGAGAAGGGGACGACAGAGGATGAGATGGCTGGATGGCATCACTGACTCGATGGATGTGAGTCTGAGTGACCTCCAGGAGTTGGTGATGGACAGGGAGGCCTGGTGTGTGGCAATTCATGGGGTCGCAAAGAGTCAGACATGACTGAGTGACTGATCTGATCCGATCTGATCTGTACCTTGGGGCCAAGCATAGCTGGACCAGCTGGACTGCCTGGATTGGATGGGGTGACCACTCCCTTTTCTCTACATTGCTCCTTTGAGGGCAATAGTCAGAGGTGGACAGGAACCAAAAAAAGACCCACTGAAGCAATCCCCCATATTGCTGATGTTCATGGCATTCTCTGGTCTCCTCACACCATGCCACACACCCTCTGGAATAGAATGCCTTTCTGCAACCCATTTTTCCTTTGCAATTCTGCAAATCAACTTGTTTCCGTCAAGGCTACAGCTTGCAAAGAATGCAAAGACAAGACTGAACATAAACATTTTCTCTTTCTTAAACTTTTCCTTTTGTCGATGTCAAAGAAAATGTGATGGACGATGAAAAGAGAATGGGAGCAGAACGGTTCTCATAGTGACTTTCCATGGAGGATTGCTTTGAACTCTGACCAGGCAGAGTTCCCTCCATGTTTCTGCCCTTTCTCTCCTCCACAGAGTTCTGGCTCAGGGGGCCTCTCCACAGCACCACCTGTTTCCGTTCAATGGGTACCAGTCCTCTGTTGTGTGTGCATGCATGAAGAGTCACTTCAGTCATGTCCAACTCTTGGCGACCCCGTGGACTGTAGTCCCCCAGGCTCCTCTATCCATGGGATTCCCCAGGCAAGAATACTGGAGTGGGTTGCCATTCCCTTCTCCAGGAGATCTTCCCAACTCTGGGACAGAACCTTCATCTCTTAGGTCTCCTGCATTGGCAGGCAGGTTCTTTACCACTAAGGCCACCTGGATGATGAAAAAATGAAAGTGGGCCTAGTGGTCTGATCAGCCTCCTGGGACTCTGAAGAAAGCAATTTGCCAGCTTCCAGGTTCGCCCCTTTCTCCAAGAGGTCACAGGCCACAGGCTCAGCATTTTGTAAAGATTAAATCTACTCTAATTTTCTTCCATGTGATGGTTTGCTAGGTAACAACCTTGTCTATTGTCAAAAGAAAATTCAGAGAGCTTTACTTGATATGAGTATTTTATCGAGTAAGAAACAAACTGTTCACGAGCAGGGACACTGAGAACCTAAGACTGGTATGACTCTCAGAAGCAAGATATTACAGATGGCTTGTAAAGTGAAAATGAGGACCTTTACCATGGTTGGCTATTATAATGGGGATCTCCAGACAGCGGGGGAGGTTAAAAGTTGTTATATTATTGCATATCATTTTATGAAGATGTCTTATGTTTCATTTATTATTACCAGAGGCATTTGTAAAAAAAAAAAAAAATAGCCCAAATTAAATATTCCTTATATTCATGAAATATGCAAGATGGCTTTACTTCTGTGGCTTAACCGGTTTTGTCGGCTTAAGGGATTTTCCACCCTGACTGGTCTCCACTTTTTTATTTTAGTAATTCTTCCCTTTTGGTCATTCTTTTCACAAGCTCAGGATGTGACCAAATAGTACAGCATTACTCTCAATACCACTGTTAATCTAGTTGCTAGGACAGAGAGTCATATAGTCGCTGTTTCCAATAGTTGTACTGCCATCCTAGACATGGGCAGTCAGATGATTGAGTTCTTTGAGCTGTCTAATCCTGATGGATATCATTTGATGTGTGAGTGGCTTCTGAAACAAATTTAAAACCCTTGAAGAGGACACAGTGCCCCTGGGAGGTTAATATCGTGACTATGAGAAGAATAATAGTGAAGGACTGAAAAACTCCCTGGACTCAGATATTCCTAGGAACTCAAATATAACCAACTAAAACAATCAAGTTATAATCAGAGTCAAGTTTAATTTTTCAGAGCCAATTTGTGTTTTTTAGATTATGTGTAATTAGGTTTCCATTTTTCTGAGTTATATACATAGACACATCATGCCATATTAGCAATAATATATAATCTTTCTCATTCAGCCAGTAATTGGTCCAAGGTTATGCAATTGTAAAATACAACTCTGACTAAAGATTTATAGAATTTATAAATTCTTTCTGTAATTGAAGATTAGAAGATAAGGCCTCTTTTAAGGAGGTTTAAATGCAGTCTTTCATCAGTGATGTTTCCAATAAACCAAGACTCCTGGTTCTAACATATGGGACATATTGTCTTCTTCTGAAAGCAGATCATAGAAATCTTTTTAGACTTGGTGGAAATAAGTCTTTGAATACTGTGTTAGTGCCTTACATTATTGAAGAGTGAAAGTGTTAGTCACTCAGTAGTGTCCTACTGTTCGTGACCCTGTGGATTTTAGCCCTCCAGGTTTCTCTGTATGTGTAATTCTCCAGGAAAGAATATTGGAGTGGGTAGCCATTTTTTCTCAGGGACTCTTCTCAAGTCAGGGATCAAAACCAGGTCTCCTGCATTGCAGGTGGATTCTTTACTGTCTGAGTCACCATTGAACTATGTCATAATTATTTAGGGCAGAATAAACATGGAGATGTTTCATTTCAGGAGGTAGTGCTGTAGGCAAGCTTCTATCTGGGTTAGAACTCAATTGGTATGAGGAATCGGGTATTATATAAGAGGGATTTCTATAGAAACAAAAGAAAAGTGTAATATTTGGAGCAAATTATAAACTGCTTCCAAGTCTAGAGAGCAGTCAGTGAAGGAATTTTTTAGATTTGAGCTCAAAGCATCTTTAGATGGTGAAAGGGAATGGCAGCTTCAATCTGACGGGTTTTCTTGGTTTCCAGTTTGACTGTCCTTGGGTTTCTGTTGAAATCTCTGAGCAGCCCACACTGAAGTACAACCACACAGAATGTTGTACATACTTGATCAGTAGTGATTTCCTGGAGGTTTACAGATAGATAATAAAACCTCAACAATGATCACAAAAAGAATCTGGTTAACAGGAGCACTTACTGTCATTGTGAAGTTGCTCAGTCGTGTCCAGCTGTTTGTGACCCCATGGACTGCAGCACGCCAGCCTTCCCTGTCCTTCACTCTCTCCCAGAGTTTGCTCAAACTCATGTTCACTGAGTTGGTTCCAACCATCTCATCCTCGTCACCCACTTCCTTCTCCTGCTCTCTATCTTTCCCAGCATCAGGGTCTTTTCCAATGGTCAGTTTTCATTCCAATCATAAAGAAGGGCAATGCCAAAGAACATTCAAACTACCACACAACTGCGCTCATTTCACATGCTAGCAAGGTAATGTTCAAAATCCTTCAAGCTAGGCTTCAACAGTATGTGAATCGAGAACTTCCAGATGTACATGTTGGATTTAGAAAAGGCAGACAAACCAGAGATCAAATTGCCAACATCCGTTGGATCATCAAAAAAAAACAAGGGATTCTAGAAAAACATCTACTTCTGCTTCATTGACTATGCTAAAGCTTTTGACTGTTTAGATCAATTTTCCACAAGTGTGGAAAATTCTTAAAAGATGAGAGTACCAGACAACCTTACCTGCCTGCTAAGAAACCTATGTATGTCAAAAAACAACAGTTAGAACCAGACGCAGAACAATGGACTGGTTCAAAACTGGGAAAGGAGTATGTATGTCAAGGCTGTATACTGTCACCCTGCTTATTTAACTTCTATGTAGAGTACATCATGCAAAATGTCAGGCTGAAGCACAAGCCAGAATCAAGATAGCCAGAAGAAATATCAATAACCTCAGGTATACAGATGACAGCACCCTAATGAGAGAAAGCAAAGAGGAACAAAAGCCTCTTGATGAAGGAGCACTTACAGTTTTTTACTATTCTTTTCAATTTTTTACTATTCTGTAGTCACCTCATTTTTATCAAAGACAATCACAGTAAGACTAATTTATTTGTAAACAAATCTAGTGTCGTTACATTTGACCTGGTTACTTACATAGTGCAGCAAGAATAGTGAGTCTACGCATATTATCAAATATTATATTCCAGTCAAAATGTTGTTAATATCCAAGGGGCTTTCCTGGCTCCATAAAGTCAACCTTAGTTCTTTAAAACTGTCTGGTAATAAGGAATCTAAGATTATATCTTTAAAAGTCTCTTTAGGCTAAGAAGCTAAGCTAATGACTTGCCCAATTTTATCTTGTTATAAGGAATACAAATTCTTGTTAAACTTAGCTAAATTGCCATGAAACCTATATTGCCATGAAAATAAGAATACTCAGTGAGAGTATTCTGGAGGGATCAGGTAAGGAGAAAAAGATAAACATTTTATATTGTTTATAAAAATGTATTTTATGGGATGAAGTGAGAGATGGAAGGAAAGTTCAACAGGGAGGGGACATATGCATACCTATGGCAGATTCATGTTGCTGTATGACAGAAATTAACACAATATTGTAAAGCAATTATCCTCCAAATAATAATAAAATTTTTTAAGTGCATTTTACCAAACAGTATAAATTATGGCTAGAAAACAGAAATGGAGACAGAGATTTAAGATTGAGGGGATAGAGTGGGCAGGTTTGTTAAAGCTAGAAAACAGATCATTGAAGAGACAGTAATGTTTCAAACAGTCATAAAAATTGTAATCACCTCTAATAGTTTATTCAGTTCCATGTAACTAATTCTTGTTTTCCTTGATTAGTAGTTTTAAGAATCAACTGTTATTTCCAGTAGAATTTTAGAAATCCTTACCCAGGTCACTGTTATAATCTAAAAATTATCAGAAACCTCTATATTAGAGTACTTTTCAGGGTCTTTCCATTAATCTCTTGCAATTTTATATCATAGATGCCTGCAAAAGCTTTCAGGAAATCATGAAAGTGAAACAGTAACAGTAACTGGGCTATAATTATAATGGCCATGGATAAAGATCCAGTGAGAGTTCATGATAATGCAATTGAAAAACAAATTTGGTTATTTTTGTGACATATAATATTTGAAGATAACAACCTGAATTATGACTGATTATTTGGACTTAAGGACAATGACAAATTTTACAGAATTTTGTACAGTTTGGGGAACATTAGTAATACATACCCATGCACATACAACCTAGACAAGATTAATCATCACTTTTATTTGACAATGTTTCCAATGTAACTGCACATATCAAATAAGCCTATTCAATTAATATTTCTCTTTTTCTAAGAGAATAAATCTTTTGAGAACTTCCAGGGACCCTATGGAAAAACCCAAAAAGACTTTATTCAGAATTGATTTGGAGAAGTCTGTCAAAAACGTCAAAAGACTTAAAACACTTATCAAATAGGATCATAGGTCTCTGTAAAGGAACATTCAATAAAAGTGACAATTAAAAGATTTCAAAAGCATATAGAAAATCACATAATTATTTTTTAACCTCTTTTAACAGTGAAAAGACTCAGTTTTTCCCAATAATCAAAGATCTGATAAAGACAACGTGCACAGGAAATTGTTTTTGATAAACCAAAGAATCTCTGTTTGCTAGGTAGTTCACAAGTAGAAAACTTTTTATAACCTCTTATTAATATGCTTTTTAACTGTGGTGTTGGAGAAGACTCTTGAGAGTCCCTTGGACTGCAAGGAGATCCAACCAGTCCATTCTGAAGGAGATCAGCCCTGGGATTTCTTTGGAAGGAATGATGCTAAAGCTGAAACTCCAGTACTTTGGCTACCTGATGCGAAGAGTTGACTCATTGGAGAAGACTCTGATGCTGGGAGGGATTGGGGGCAAGAGGAGAAGGGGACGACAGAGGATGAGATGGCTGGATGGCATCACTGACTCGATGGGTGTGAGTCTCAGTGAGCTCCGGGAGTTGGTGATGGACAGGGAGGCCTGGCATCCTGTGATTCATGGGGTCGCAAAGAGTCGGACACGACTGAGCGACTGATCTGATCTGATTAAGAGCAGAGCAATAATTCAAGAAATGTTCTCACTTTAAAAGAAAGAAAATTAAACTCAAGGTTTTTTATGAGTATTTTGTAGAGCACATTTTAAAAACTCATAAATAATTCCATTAACTTCAATTAGCCTTGACCTTACAATAAATAATATCCTTTCTACAAACCTACTGCAACTTTCTATATATATCCATTTATATTTTGCCCTATTTCTTTTTTTCTTTTTCATTCTGGAGCAACCATGTATTTTACTTTAGGACAACACTCTTCTTTAAAAACACATCCACCTTTTCTGCCATTCTTTATATACAAAGCTGTTTCCCTTCATTCTTACTGTTTCTGTTTACTTTTACATATTGATTATAAATTTTAGCTATCAATAACCTCTATTTTCCAGTGAAAACTAAGAAGCAGGCAATTAAGAACTGTCTATCATATATCAGCATCCTGTAGTAGATTTGCAAACTAATATATAATTATAAAAATCTATAATTTTCAACACATCTATTTTTATGTTATAATTTTTAATGTGGCAAAAGATATATTTTTCAATAGACCCAGATATATTTTGTCCTTAAAAATTAACAATTCAAAGATAGATAAATTTATGTCTAGCAATTAATGTTTTAGTATGGAAATAACCTATAATCAAGATCAATGCAAAGAAATAGAGGAAAACAACAGAATGGGAAAGACTAGGGATCTCTTCAAGAAAATCAGAGATACCAAAGGAACATTTCATGCAAAGATGGGCACGATAAAGGACAGAGATGGTGTGGACCTAACAGAAGCAGAAGATATTAAGAAGAGGTGGCAGGAATACACAGAAGAACTGTACAAAAAAGAGTTTCAAGACCCAGATAATCATGATGATGTGATCACTGACCTAGAGCCAGACATCTTGGAATGTGAAGTCAAATGGGCCTTAGAAAGCATCACTACGAACAAAGCTAGTGGAGGTGATGGAATTCCAGTGGAGCTATTCCAAGTCCTGAAAGATGATGCTGTGAAAGTGCTGCACTCAATATGCCAGCAAATTTGGAAAACTCAGCAGTGGCCACAAGATTGGAAAAGGTCAGTTTTCATCCCAATCCCAAAGAAAGGCAATGCCAAAGAATGCTCAAACTACCGCACAATTGCACTCATCTCACACGCTAGTAAAGTAATGCTCAAAATTCTCCAAGCCAGGCTTCAGCAATATGTGAACCATGAACTTCCTGATGTTCAAGCTGGTTTTAGAAAAGGCAGAGGAATCAGAGATCAAATTGCCAACATCCGCTGGATCATGGAAAAAGCAAGAGAGTTCCAGAAAAACATCTATTTCTGCTTTATTGACTATGCCAAAGCCTTTGACTGTGTGGATCACAATAAACTATGGAAGATTCTGAAAGAGATGGGAATACCAGACCACCTGATCTGCCTCTTAAGAAATCTGTATGCAGGTCAGGAAGCAACAGTTAGAACTGGTCATGGAACAACAGACTGGTTCCAAATAGGAAAAGGAGTACGTCAAGGCTGCATATTGTCACCATGTTTATTTAACTTATATGCAGAGTACATCATGAGAAATGCTGGACTGGAAGAAACACAAGTTGGAATCAAGATTGCTGGGAGAAATATCAATAACCTCAGATATGCAGATGACACCACCCTTATGGCAGAAAGTGAAGAGGGGCTAAAAAGCCTCTTGATGAGAGTGAAAGTGGAGAGTGAAAAGGTTGGCTTAAAGCTCAACATTCAGAAAACGAAGATCATGGCATCTGGTCCCATCACTACATGGGAAATAGATGGGGAAACAGTGGAAACAGTGTCAGACTTTGTTTTTCTGGGCTCCAAAATCACTGCAGATGGTGACTGCAGCCATGAAATTAAAAGACGCTTACTCCTTGGAAGGAAAGTTATGACCAACCTAGATAGCATATTCAAAAGCAGAGACATCACTTTACCAACAAAGGTTCGCCTAGTCAAGGCTATGGTCTTTCCTGTGGTCATGTATGGATGTGAGAGCTGGACTGTGAAGAAGGCTGAGTGCCGAAGAATTGATGCTTTTGAATTGTGGTGTTGGAGAAGACTCTTGAGAGTCCCTTGGACTGCAAGAAGATCCAACCAGTCCATTCTGAAGGAGATCAATCCTGGAATTTCTTTGGAAGGAATGATGCTAAAGCTGAAACTCCAGTATTTTGGCCACCTCATGCGAAGAGTTGTCTCATTGGAGAAGACTCTGATGCTGGGAGGGATTGAGGGCAGGAGGAGAAGGGGACGACAGAGGATGAGATGGCTGGATGGCATCACTGACTTGATGGGTATGAGTTTGGGTGATCTCCGGGAGCTGGTGATGGACAGGGAGGCCTGGCATGCTGCGGTTCATGGGGTCGCAAAGAGTCGGACACGACTGAGCGACTGATCTGATCTCTGATCCTCAATATGCTAGCAAATTTGGAAAACTCAGCAGTGGCCACAGGACTGGAAAAGGTCAGTTTTCATTTCAATCTCAAAGAAAGGTAATGCCAAAGAATGCTCAAACTACCGCACAATTGCACTCATCTCACATGCTAGTAAAGTAATGCTCAAAATTCTCCAAGCCAGGCTTCAGCAATATGTGAACCGTGAACTTCCTGATGTTCAAGCTGGTTTTAGAAAAGGCAGAGGAACCAGAGATCAAATTGCCAACATCCGCTGGATCATGGAAAAAGCAAGAGAGTTCCAGAAAAACATCTATTTCTGCTTTATTGACTATGCCAAAGCCTTTGACTGTGTGGATCACAATAAACTGTGGACAATTCTGAAAGAGATGGGAATACCAGACCACCTGATCTGCCTCTTAAGAAATCTGTATGCAGGTCAGGAAGCAACAGTTAGAACTGGTCATGGAACAACAGACTGGTTCCAAATAGGAAAAGGAGTACGTCAAGGCTGTATATTGTCACCATGTTTATTTAACTTATATGCAGAGTACATCATGAGAAATGCTAGACTGGAAGAAACACAAGCTGGAATCAAGATTGCCGGGAGAAATATAAATAACCTCAGATATGCAGATGACACCACCCTTATGGCAGAAAGTGAAGAGGAACTAAAAAGCCTCTTGATAAAAGTGAAAGAGGAGAGAGGAAAAAGTTGGCTTAAAGCTCAACATTCAGAAAACGAATATCATGGCATCCGGTCCCATCACTTCATGGGAAATAGATGGGAAAACAGTGGAAACAGTGTCAGACTTTATTTTGGGGGGCTCCAAAATCACTGCAGATGGTGACTATAGCCATGAAATTGAAAGACGCTTACTCCTTGGAAGGAAAGTTATGACCAACCTAGATAGCAGATTGAAAAGCAGAGACATTACTTTGCCAACAAAGGTCTCTGTCTAGTCAAGGCTATGGTTTTTCCAGTGGTTATGTATGGATGTGAGAGCTGGACTGTGAAGAAAGCTCAGCACCGAAGAATTGATGCTTTTGAACTGTGGTGTTGGAGAAGACTCTTGACAGTCCCTTGGACTGCAAGGAGATCCAACCAGTCCATTCTAAAGATCAGTCCTGGGTGTTCTTCGGAAGGACTGATGCTAAAGCTGAAACTCCAGTAGTTTGGCCACGTCATGTGAAGAGTTGACTCATTGGAAAAGACTCTGATGCTGGGAGGGATTGAGGGCAGGAGGTAAAGGGGACGACAGAGGATGAGATGGCTGGATGGCATCACTGACTCCATGGACGTGAGTCTGAGTGACCTCCGGGAGTTGGTGATGGACAGGGAGGCCTGGCGTGCTGCAATTCATGGGGTTGCAAAGAGTTGGACAGGACTGAGCAACTGAACTCAGTGTAAACTTTAATCTTATTTACATCTATTTAAATTACATGTTTTTCAAAACAAGTATGCTTAGATTAGACATTAAACAGCTAACCATCATCTTATTTTTCTTGCTGATGAATTTTGTAACATAGAGATAACATGAGTTATAAGACTAGTAAATCTAGGTAGAAAAAGCAATATGTTTGAGTTATTTTACATTGCCAACTCTGAGGATATGCCTGCTTTAACTAAGCCAACAACTTAAGCTAGATTTTATTTGTCAAATATTATCCTGTGAGTTGGAAAACTTTGGTTTAATCTCTACATTTTTGAGAGTTTTAGGAATACTTTACATAATACCTAATCCCTGATAGCTCAGCTGGTAAAGAATCCGCATGCAGTGCGGGAGACCTGGGTTCGACCCCTGGGTTGGCAACATCTCCTGGAGAAGAGAAAGACTTCCCAACCAGTATTCTGGCCTATAGAATTCCATGGACTGTGTAGTCCATGGGGTCACAGAGTCGGACATGACTGAGTGATTTTCACTTTCAAGGAACACTTAATTGGCTTATCTTTTAAACTAAATAAAGCTTTTAAAAAATATCTCATAAACATAATGTATACACATTTATAGATGTACATAACATATAGACAGACAGACACAGAGATCTTATAGCTTTCATTTTTAGCTATGTATCAGGCATAATAATACAAAACCCAGAAGAAAAACTGGACCCAAATTGTGTTTCTAGCAGATAGAATAAGTTAGTTACCTGCTAAGATGGCAAAAGTTTTTACCAAAGAGTTTTCTTTTACATGCTACAGGGACTCCTAAAGAAGTTGCTTTTGAAAATCATTTTTCTGCCTACCAATCAAAGAATGCATTCTATTGCCTGAGAGGTTAGGAATCTTTTTGTTGTTGTTGTTATTTATTTTTAAAGGATAATTGCTTTAGAGTATTGTGTTGGTTTCTGCTGTACATCAATATGAATTAGTCATAGGCATGTTTTCTTTTCAAGAGCTAAAGGTAGACTATCTTATTTAAGTGAAAGTTTCCTCTAAAAGCCACTTCAATTCCAGACTATCCAAAAGTTCATCTATTTTCTACAGAGTTCAACATCCGGGTCAAGAGCTTAAACACAGACTATTAGGAATTATCAGGAGGAATTATTTTCAGTATTCAAAAGCATGTCATCTGGGAAAATAGATAGTTTTACTTCTTTTTCAGTCTGGAAGCCTCTTATTTATTCTTCTTACCCAGTTTTTCTGGTTAGAATCTCCAGTATTATTAAACTGAAATTGTAGGTGGACATCTTTGTCTCGTACCTGATCTTGGTGATAAGCTTTCAGTCTTGTACCATTAAGTATGCTGTTAGCTGTGAGGTATTCATAGCAGCCTTGTATCAAAGAAGCCTGCTTTTATTTGTTGAGTAACTTTTTCCTAGTTCGTTCAGTGTTGGATTTTGTCAAATGCTTTTTCTGTACCTCTTGGGGTGATATCATTTTTGTCCTCTATCCTATTAATACTGTGTAATGTATTCATATTTGTATATTAAAAAAACCATGTATTTGTGGCATAAATTCCACTTGATCATGATGTACAATCTGTTTTATATTTTATAGGATTTTATTTGCTTATATTTTGTTGAGGACATTTGCATCTGTATTCATAAGGATTATTGGTATGTAATTTTATTTCCTTGTGATGCCTTTGATTTTGTATGAGTAATACTTGTCTCATGGAGTAGGTCAGAAACTCTTCATTTATCTTCTATATTTTACAAAATTTTGTGAAGGATTTAAATTTTTTAATTTGTGGAAAAGGGGTTAATTCTTCTTCAAACAACTGACAGATTTCACCAATGAAGATAACTGGTCTTGGGCTTTTCTTTGTGAAAAGTTTTCTTGTGTACTAATTCAGTCTCTCAATTTATTATGTAGATTCATATTTTCTGTTTATTCTTGGGTTAATTTTGGTAGTTGGCATCTTCCTAGGAACTTGTCCATTTAGCTTAGGTTATCTAATTTGTTGACATCCCATAAGCTTTGGTATACTGTATTTTTCTTTTCACTCATGAAACAACACTTTAAAATTCTAACCCTAACCCACTATGGAGAATAGTGTGGAGATTCCTTAAAAAACTGGAAATAGAACTGCCTTATGACCCAGCAATCCCACTGCTGGGCATACACACTGAGGAAACCAGAATTGAAGAGACACATGTACCCCACTGTTCATCGCAGCACTGTTCATAATAGCTAGGACTTGGAAGCAACCTAGATGTCCATTAGCAGATGAATGGATAAAGAAAGCTGTGGTACATATACACAATGGAGTATTACTCAGCCATTAAAAAGAATACATTTGAATCAGTTCTAATGAGGTGGATGGAACTGGAGCCTATTATACAGAGTGAAGTAAGCCAGAAAGAAAAACACCAATACAGTATGCTGCTGCTAAGTTGCTTCAGTCATGTCCGACTCTGTGCAACCCCATAGATGGCAGCCCACCAGGCTCCCCCGTCCCTGGGATTCTCCAGGCAAGAACACTGGAGTGGGTTGCCATTTCCTTCTCCAATGCATGAAAGTGAAAAGTGAAGTCGCTCAGTCGTGTCCCACTCCTAGTGGCCCCAATACAGTATACTAACGCATATATATGGAATTTAGAAAGATGGTAACCATAACCCTGTATATGAGACAGCAAAAGAGACACTGATGTATAGAACAGTCTCTTGGACTCGGTGGGAGAGGGAGAGGGTGGGATGATTTGGGAGAATGGCATTGAAACATGTATAATATCATATATTAAACGAGTCGCCAGTCCGGGTTCAATGCACGATACTGGATGCTTGGGGCTGGTGTGCTGGGATGACCTAGAGGGATGGTATGGGGAGGGAGGAGGGAGAAGGGTTCAGGATGAGGAACACATGTATACCTGTGGTAGATTCATTTTGATATATGTCAAAACCAATACAATATTGTAAAGTTAAAAAAAAAAATTCCAAAAGAAAAGAACTTTCAACCCAGTGTTCTGTTTTATGAAAATAGCCTTAAAGAATACAGATAAAATAAAACATTTTCAAAAGAAAGGAATTCTAGAGAACTTGTTGCTAGCAGAGCTGCTCTAAAAGAAATTCTGAAGAAGGTTCTTCAGTTTGAAGGAAAATTATCTCAAAAGTAAACAGAATATTAATGGTTAATAATATATAATAAATAATATATAAAATAGAGACTATTATAATAATAAAATATCAAAAATATATTGACAAATACAATAAACTATTCTTTCCCTTTAAGTTCTTTAAACATATATGACAGCTGAAAAAAATTAGAACTTTATCTAATTTGTTTTTCAATCTATGTAGATGAAATGCATATGACAATTACAACATGAAAGGAAGTTAAAAGGACTATGACATGGTAAGGTTTCCACATTCATCTTGAAATCATAAAATATTAATTCTATGAGGATTCTAAAATTTTAAGTGTGAATATTTCAATCCCTAGAGCAACTACTTAATAATTTATGTAAAGATATATGGTCAAATATAATTTGAAAAAATTTAAATAAGCCAAAGAAGGAAAGAAAGGGGTAACAGAATAACAAAAAGTAGAAGAAACAAATTAGAAAATGATAGACCTAAGTCTAAACATATTAATAATGTACCCTATGTATAAATAATTTAAGCACACCAATTAAAATAAAGACATTCAACTATCAGATCAGATCAGATCAGTCGCTCAGTCATGTCCAACTCTTTGAGACCCCATGAATCGCAGCACGCCAGGCCTCCCTGTCCATCACCAACTCCCGGGGTTCACTCACTCACGTCCATCCAGTCAGTGATACCATCCAGCCATCTCATCCTCTGTCGTCCCCTTCTCCTCCTGCCCTCAATCCCTCCCAGCATCAGAGTCTTTTCCAATGAGTCAACTCTTCACATCAGGTGGCCAAAGTACTGGAGTTTCAGCTTTAGCATCATTCTTTCCAAAGAAATCCCAGGGCTGATCTCCTCAGAATGGACTGGTTGGATCTCCTTGCAGTCCAAGGGACTCTCAAGAGTCTTCTCCAACACCACAGTTCAAAAGCATCAATTCTTCGGCGCTCAGCCTTCTTCACAGTCCACCTCTCACATCCATACATGACCACAGGAAAAACAATAGCCTTGACTAGGCGAACCTTTGTTGGCAAAGTAATGTCTCTACTTTTGAATATGTGATCTAGGTTGGTCTTAACTTTCCTTCCAAGGAGTAAGCGTCTTTTAATTTCATGGCTGCAGTCACCATCTGTAGTGATTTTGGAGCCCAGAAAAATAAAGTCTGACACTGTTTCCACTGTTTCCCCATCTATTTCCCATGAAATGATGGGACTGGATGCCATGATCTTCATTTTATGAATGTTAACTATACACTGAAGGAAATCTACTTCAAATATAATGGTATAGGAAGTTTGTAAACAAAGGATAAAGATATGTCATGTAAACACTAATCAAAACAAAGTAGGAGTGGCTACATTAATATCAAACATCAGAACAAAGAAATAGTAGACTTCAGAGCAAAAACTACTAAGAATAAAAAGACTCATTTCATAATGACAAAGAGTCAAAAAGTCTTTGCAATTTTAAATGTGTATGTACCTAACAACATTGCTTCAAAATAAATGAAGCAAAACTTGATAGAGCTGAAATGAGAAATGGGAAAATCTACAACTACATTTGGAGGCTTCAATATTCCTTTCTCAGTAAATAAAAGAACAAGTAGGTAGAACATCAGCAAGGTTCCAGAAGATTGAACAATGTCATCAGCCAAGTCAATCCAACTGACATTTCCCAACTCATTTTATGAAGCCAGCATTACTCTGATACCTAAATTAGACAGAAGGAAATGAAACAGTAATATTCCTTATGAACACAGATGAAAAATCCTCAACAACATATAAACAAATGAAATCCAGCAACATATAATAAGAATTACACACAATGACCAAGTGGGTTTATCCTAGAAATGCAAACATTTTAATATTTGAAAATCAAGCAATGCAACCTATAGACTGAAATTAAAAGATAAAAGAACACATACAATAAGCTTATATAAATTAATGTAGAAGAAGTATTTGAATACAATCCAATATCCACTCTTGGTCAGAACACCCAGCAAAGTTAGAATAGAAGAAAACTTACTAACTTGATCAAGAGCACCAAGAAAAACAGGTACCACAATATCATACTTAATCATGAGATGAAAGACATTTCCCCTAAGATCAGGACTAAAGCAAGAATGTCCACTTTGACCACCTGCATTCAACAAAGTACCAGAAACCCATCCAGTCTAATATAGAAAGGAAGATAAATAAAAGGCATTCAGGTTGGAAAATAAGAAGTAAAATTGTTTCTAATGATGACACATGTGTGTGTAGTTGTGTCCAACTCTTTGTGACCCCCATGGACTCTAGCCCTCCAGACTTCTCTGTCCATGGGATTTCCCAGGCAAGAATACTGGAGTGGGTTGCCATTTCCTTCTCCAGGGGATATTCCCAACCCAGGGATTTAACTGACATCTCTTATGTCTCCTGAATAACAGACATAAGGTGGGTTCTTTAGCAGCTGAGGCGCTAGGGAAGCCCTATTAATAGATGATATAACTGTCTATTAAAAAGTCCATGCAATCTCAAAGAGAAATGGTCCTAGAAGCAATAAGTGAATTTAGGAAAGTTGCAAGATACAAGTAAAAATCATTTTTATATTTAAATTAACATTATTAATTAACTAATTAATGAACAATTAGAAAACAAAAATAAAATCCAATGCCATTTATAATCACTCAAAAAAATGAAATTCTTAGTTATAAACTTTATCAAATAAAGGATCTATATCCTGATAGATACAAAACGCAGTTGAAAGAAACAAAAGAAGACCTAAAAAAGAGATATACTCTATTTTGTTCATCATTGGGGAAAGTAATATGGCTAAGATATCAATTCTCCCCAAACTGATCTGTAGGCTAACTCAATTTCAATCAAAATCACAGCAAGATTTTTGTAGATATAGATTAGTCAATTTTAAAATTTATATGAAAGGCAAATGAATTAAAATAATAAAAAACAATTCTAAAAAAGTATTCACATTATGAAGTTTCAAGACTTACTATCAGTTCAGTTTAGTTCAGTCACTCAGTTGTGTCCAACTCCTTGCAACCTCATGGCCTGCAGCATGCCAGGCTTCCCTACCCATCCAACTCCCATAGTTTACTCAAAATCATGTCCATTGAGTCAGTGATGCCATCCAACCATCTCATCCTCTATTGTCCCCTTTTCGTCCTGCCTTCAATCTTTCCCAGCATGAGGGTCTTTTCAAATGAGTCAGCTCTTCACATCAGGTGGCCAAAGTATTAGAGTTTCAGCTTCAGTATCAGTCCTTTCAATGAATATTCAGCACTGATTTCCTTTAGGATGGACTGGTTGGATCTCCTTGAAGCCCACGGGACTCTCAAGAGTCTTCTTCAACACCACAGTTCAAAAGCATCAATTGTTTTGTGCTCAGCTTTCTTTATAGTCCAACTCTCATATCCATACACAACTAGTGGAAAAACCATAGCTTTGACTAGAAGGAACTTTGTTGGCAAAGTAATGTCTCTGGTTTTTAATATGCTGTCTAGGTTGGTCATAACTTTTCTTCTAAGGAGCAAATGTCTTTTAATTTCATGGCTGCAGTCATCATCTGCAGTGATCTTGGAGCCCAAGAAAATAAGTCTGTCACTGTTTCTACTGTTTCCCCATCTATTTCCCATGAAGTGATGGGACTGGATGCCATGATCTTCGTTTTCTGAATGTTGAGTTTCAAGTCAACTTTTTCACTCTCCTCTTTCACTTCATGAAGAGGCTTTTTAGTTCTTTGCTTTCTGCCATAAGGGTGGTGTCATCTGCATATCTGAGGTTATTGATATTTCTCCCAGCAATCTTGATTCCAGCTTGTGCTTCATCCAGCCCAGCATTTCTCATGATGTACTCTGCATATAAGATAAATAAGTAGGGTGACAATATACACCCTTGACAGACTCCTTTCCCGATTTGGAAGCAATCTGTTGTTCCATGTCCAGTTCTAACTGTTGCTTCTTGACGTGCATACAGATTTCTCAGGAGGCAGGCCAGGTGGTCTGGTATTCCCATCTCTGTAAGGATTTTCTGCAGTTTTTTTGTGATCCACACAGTCAAAGGCTTTGGCATAATCAATAAAGCAGAAATAGATGTTTTTCTGGAACTCTCTTGCTTTTTCAATGATTCAACAGATGTTGGCAATTTGATCTCTGGTTCCTCTGTCTTTTCTAAAACCAGCCTGAACATCAGGAAGTTCAAGGTTCATGTACTATTGAAGCCTGGCTTGGAGAATTTTGAGCACTACTTTACCAGCATGTGAGATGAGTGCAATTGTGTGATAGTTTGAGCATTCTTTGGCATTGCCTTTCTTTGGGATTGGAATGAAAACTGACTTTTTCCAGTCCTGAGGCCACTGCTGAGTTTTCCAAATTTGCCAGCATATTGAGTGCAGCACTTTCACAGCATCATCTTTTAGGATTTGAAATAGCTCAACTGGAATTCCATCACCTCCACTAGCTTTGTTCATAGTAATGCTTCGTAAGGCCCACTTGACTTCACATTCCAGGATGTCTGGCTCTAGGTTGGTGATCACACCATCATGATTATCTGGGTCATGAAGATCTTTTTTGTATAAGACTTGTTACAAAACTACAGTAATCAAGAAAGTACAGCACTGGCAAAGGGATAGACTCAGATCAATGTAACCGAATAGAGAGTCTAGAAATTAACTCACACAATTAGGGCTGATTGATCTTTGAGAAAGGAGAAACAGTAATTCAATGGCAAAAGGATAACCTTTCTTAAACAAATAGTTTTGGAGACCATGACAAAAAAAGAAGCTTGACCTAAACCTCACACAAAAATTAACCTGAAATCCAAAATGGATCATAAATCTAAATGTAAAACATACACTGGAGAAAATCTCTGTCACCTGGAGTTCAGCAGAGTTATATATATCATTAAAAGCATTACCCATAAAAGAAACAACTGATAAATTGGACTTTATCAAAATGTTAGGAACATGTATCCAGATTACTTTTTTAAAAAGGAAAACTCTTAGAACTCAACGGAAAGGAATCAACAGCAAAAAAGTCAGGGTACTTCACCAAAGAAGTACCTCACACTGGTCAGAATGGCCATTATCATTGTGTGTGTGTGTGTGTGTGTGTGTGTGTGTGTGGTTGTTTTATTCCTAGTTTTTTAAGGAATCTTCATACCATCTTCTGTTGTGGCTATGTCAATTTATATTCCCACCAGCAGTGCAAGAGCGTTCCCTGTTCTCCACACCCTCTCCAGCATTTATTGTTTGTGGACTTTTTGATGATGGCCATTTTGACCACTGTGAGGTGATAGGCACTTCACCAAAGAAGATATAAGAATGTCAGATAAGCACATAAAGAGATGCTCAACCTCAGTGGCCATTAAGAAAAAAAAAAGAAAATCTCAGTGTGATAAAACCATACATCTATTCTTTGGAAGGAATGATGCTAAAGCTGAAACTCCAGTATTTTGGCCACCTCATGTGAAGAGTTGACTCATTGGAGAAGACTCTGATGCTGGAAGGGATTGGGGGCAGGAGGAGAAGGGGACGACAGAGGATGAGATGGCTGGATGGCATCACTGACTCGATGGATGTGAGTCTCAGTGAGCTCCTCCCGGATGGTGATGGACAGGGAGGCCTGGCGTGCTGCAGTTCATGGGGTCGCAGAGAGTCGGACACGACTGAGCGACTGATCTGATCTGATCTGATTAGAACAGCTGAAAACAAAACTGACACTGCCAAGGGCTGACAAGGATGTAGCACACTGGGAACTCTCACATATAACTAGTGAGACCGCACAATTGTGAAGCTGTTGTGCAAAACAATTTGGCAGTTTCTCATAGTTAAATTTATATATACCATAGAACCCAGCAATTTCACTCAAAGATATTTATCCTAGAAAAAAGAAAATGCATATTCCTATAAAACCCTGAACATCAGTGTTTACAGTAGCTCTATTCCTGATCACTCAAAAATTGGCAACAACCCAAATGTCCTTTAGGTGAATGGGTAAACAAACTGTGGTATATATACATATGTATATATGTACATATATACATATGTACACATATGTATATATGTACATATGTACACATATGTACATATGTATATATGTATTTATAAATATATATTATATATTTCTAAATATATCATATTTATATTTTATATATTTTATTTATATGTATTATATAATTATAAATATATTATTTTATATATATATAAAAACTGTTGTATATATACCACTGTCCAACTCTGTGCGACGCAATAGATGGCAGCCCACCAGGCTCCTCCGTCCATGGGATTCTCCAGGCAAGAACACTGGAGTGGGTTGCCATTTCCTTCTCCAATGCATGAAAGTGAAAAGTGAAAGTGAAGTCCGCTCAGTCTATCCGACTCTTCATGACCCCATGGACTGCAGCCCACCAGGCTCCTCCGTCGATGGGATTCTCCAGGCAGGAACACTGGAGTGGGTTGCCATTTCCTTCTCCAATGCATGAAAGTGAAAAGTGAAAGTGAAGTCCACTCAGTCGTATCCGACTCTTCGCGACCCCATGGACTGCAGCCCACCAGGCTCCTCCGTCCATGGGATTTTCCAGGCAAGAGTACTAGAGTGGGGTGCCATTGCCTTCTCCGTGTCACACTGCAGTGAGAACTAAAAAGCGAGAGCATGTGGTAAACAGCCTTGAACAATGGCTGTACATAGTAAATCTGCACCAAATGTTAGTTCAGTCCCCCGATTTTTCTCCCTTTCAGCCAAGGCTAAGCCCCTTTCCAGTGGTCAATGTCCCCACGAGCCAGAACTTGTGTGCTTTTCACAGTTCAGAATTGAAAAAGTCTGGTGGAGACTGCATCCTACCAGCGGTGACCCAGCTCCTCACCACCATGTTTTAGTCTTTAGCTAGTGCAAAGACTCCGTTTAACAGGAACATTTATTTCTTAGATCAATGGGTGTTTTCAAAACAGGAAATGTCAAGAGTCAAGATAGAGATTTCATTCCTAGAGTAAAATGAAATATAGCCCATGTTCAGAAAATTGGAGACATGACCCTCTTTGTTAAGAGCAAGGTATCAATACTATTACATTTTTGTTTTCAAAGCTGCTACTGTGTCACACACAGTTGATCTAGAGATTATCATTTATAGATTGTAACATTTTTAATGAAGGAAAGAGTCCTTGTATTTCTATTGACCATTCCTGTTTTATTTCTACCAGTTAAGTACCATAGACAAATGATGCTTTGCTTGTACTACAATGTAGGAACTATATATTCAGGATCACTCTGTGCTAGCAGTTGGTATCAAGAGAAAAATAATGTGGGCTTAATACTTATTTTATGTTCTTCTGATGCAAAGCGGAAGTATTTATCTTGATTTTTGGCAAAATCTCTGGTCCATATTCAAAAGAAATAATGCCAAATAATGCTTTCTTCTTATCCTCACAGAGGAAATTAAATTTTTCAGGAAATCTTTCTATCAAAATACATGTTGCTCTTAAGGATTAGGTACAGATATCATCAGATTATTGCCTTAAAGATTAAACAAATCAGTCTTTAAAATCCTGTTATAAATAACAGACTTATTATCCGAGGAGTGATTTTGGATCCAGTTTTGCATTTTGAGCACTGTCTTACTTGCTTTACTCCAAATCTATTTTAGATAGTTTTATGCATTTGTTCTTGTCTCTAACAGGGTTCATTTGAACATTTGATATTTTCATTTTACATAGTCAGTAAAAGATAATTATTCAATGCATATGCTTTCTGATTAAATGTGTGAAACTCCTAAATAGAAAACGGAAATTAGTTTTAAGTGTATTATGAAAGACTTAAATTTATCTTTGGTTCATGGTGCAGCAATGAGTTTTTTGTTGTTGTTGCTGTTCTTGTGGTTTCATTCAGTGATTGTCACAGTCAAGTGGCACCCATAGATTCCAGAAGGAAGTTTATCCCTATTTAATCCTCCTATATCTGAACAAAAGTTGCCCCAAACTGACCTTTATGTGACAGCCGTCTTTCATTATTGCATCTTGAGCTGAATGTTGTCAATAAAAAATCACAGTTAAACCATGTTGACATTAACCAAGGGGACTGAAAGAGCCGCTTTAGAGGCATAACATATTTGCCATTTTATCAGATGCTGTCTGAGACCCTGGTGAGTCATTAAAGTGGAATTCTGTTTATTCACACTGACAGAGTAAGAGTAGCCCTGAATTCTATCTAGACCAAGACTTTGAATTCTATTCCAAACCCAATTCTCAATTATTATAATTCTTTGATAATTCAAAACCAATTCTGAATTATTAATAATAATTTACTAAGACTGACCTTCAGGGGAATTTCTGGTAACATCTCTCCTTTCACCTTCTTGAGGCATCTTTGTGTTTTCCCAAATTTCCAGCACAATCTCAAATGACTGCTGGTCCCACCCCCCTTTGCATTAATTTACTTGGTACTGCTTTTTAAAGGAACATCTAAGTTCCTGATCTATTTTATCTTCATTCATTCCACTTGCCCCCATGAAAATCTTACTAGCTCTCATTCCAATATCTTATCCCTCTGATTATGTGTCTGTGTGTATGAATTTACATATGCATATGTGAGCATGGACTGCAAGAAGATCCAACCAGTCCATTCTGAAGGAGATCAATCCTGGAATTTCTTTGGAAGGAATGATGCTAAAGCTGAAACTCCAGTATTTTGGCCACCTCATGCGAAGAGTTGACTCATTGGAGAAGACTCTGATGCTGGGAGGGATTGAGGGCAGGAGGAGAAGGGGACGACAGAGGATGAGATGGCTGGATGGCATCACTGACTTGATGGGTGTGAGTCTGGGTGACCTCTGGGAGCTGGTGATGGACAGGGAGGCCTGGCGTGCTGCGGTTCATGGGGTCGCAAAGAGTCGGACACGACTGAGCGACTGATCTGATCTGATCTGATGTGAGCATGGGCTTTGGGGAACAGACTGAGTTTGAAAATCAAATCTGCCACTGTGTCCTTGATCAAGTTACTACGCCACTCTTAACTCAATGCTCTCATCTATAAACGGATACAAGTAATAGTTACTTACTTCATAAGGTGGTTTTGAAGATTATATTAGATAATATAAATGAAGCATTTAGCATAGTGCCTGACACAGCAGGCACTAATAACTGTCATTGTCATCATCACATACACTCTGTACTATAATTATTAGATTATATATATCACAATAGAATTAAAGTCGGTAAGACAATAAATGTATATTGCTTACCATTGCTTTTCCCAGAAATTTAATGTGTATCATGTAGTAGTTGATCAATAAAACATTTAGAAATCAATAACTGTATATGGTGGGCTTCCCTGGTAGCTCAGATGGTAAAGAACCCACCTGCAATGCAGGAGACCTGGATTTGATCCCTGGGCTGGAAAGATCCCCTGGAGGAGGGCATGGCAACCCACTCCAGTATTCTTGCCTGAAAAATCCCCACGGACAGAGGAGTCTGGCGGGCTACAGTCCATATGGTTGCAAAGAGTTGGACATGACTGAGCGACTAAGCACAGCACTGCACAACTTTGTAAAAATCTTCCCCATCATTCCAACTTCCTAAATACTGATCAAGGCAGCTTGCTGCTGGTTCGTTTTCCCTCTAAAGCAAGAGTTCTCAGTCTTCACTATGCCTGAGAATCTCTTGGGGAACTTTTATAGTAAGGATGCCTGGTTGCACCTGTCCCCTCCCCACAACATGAGTGTGGCTCAGGCACTTATAGTATGTAAAAAACAACAACAGCAGCAGCCCTAAGTGATTCTCATATGCACCCAAGGTTAAGAACCTTTGGATTCTAAAACATTCAAACCCATTCAGACTAGCTTTTCAAGAACCAGAAATCCCAAACACAAAGCCTTAAGACACAAGACAGGAGAACAGACCAGCATGAATGAAATCTGACCAACCATGTCAGCCATCACTCAACTGTAGCCAATTATACTTTTGTGGGAATGGAGCCCAGTGTTGCAAGATCTTCTAAGTTTCCAAGTGAAGCCACAGATCTGCTGTTTTAGATGAACTTTCACAATGTGAAGAGTTGGCAACCAATTCAAACTTCTTTAAAATACTGTGTGGGCTGAACAAAACATGCCTTGTGCTGGATTCCGTTCATGGGCCAATAATTTGCAGTTTTTACTTTCTACCAACTGCTCTCCCATATCCGAAGAAACCTTTTCTATATTCTTCACCAAGTCTGTGTTAAATTCCTAGAAAGTTAAATTCCTTTTTCATCATTCATGAAATGATGAATGATGAAAATGATGTGTGTTCCAGGTATTATTTTGAACAAAACTGATTGGTATGATTGGCATAATTTTAAAGGGCAAACAATTCTGTGATTTAAAGTATAAGATGCTCAAATGCCTAAAACTTAAGAGTAACTGCCTTCATAAACAATATCCCCCATCTACTAACATGCATTAATATGGGAAATATGCAAAGCTCTGTTGAGATGAGGCCCTTTGGAATACAGACAAGTGGCACAGCTCCTCCTCAATGGCACCATTCCATATACTTAGGGAGACTAAGACATACACCCATGGGATTTTAACATATATACAACACAAGCCATGTATTAATGGTATGGGCCTTGGTAGTTTGAGTTTCTACACAGGAAGTAGTAGAACATCTCTCTGAAAGACAAGTGGAGGCAGAATGTGGAATGCCTCAAATGGAGGAAAAATGAGTTAAGATTCCTAGAGGTGCTAGCGAGCAATTGAAGGGGTTTTGAGTGTCTTTAATCTTTGTTGACTTTTCTTTTCTTTTGTTTTGTCTTGTTTTTCAGTAGGAGAGTATTCAGAGCAGTGTTCAGAGGAACATACTGGTCTTAGATGAGGCAGACTGGACAGTGGAGACCAGAGGAGGAAATTCTGTTAGAAGGTCACAGTCAAGGCTGCAGACACGAGTGGATGAGGCTCTGGGCTGAGTGGTGCCAGAGGGGTGGGAAGAAAAGGGCAGGTTCAAGTGATTTTAACCTTGACCTGATAAAATGGAGGGCTAGCTATCATTCAGTAATCCCCTACAATGGGCTTTATCCTGTGATGAGCACCTAACATAAAGTGATTCCTTTTGCTTTACACAGAATATGACTGAAATAGGAGAGCATTTGAAGAGGATTCCACTATATAACCACCGTGTGAAATCTATCTTCTAGGGCTTTAAAGATCATCGGGCCCAACTCCCTCACTTTATTGATTAGACTTGACTTTTCTCAGTTATTTGCATACTTTGTAGCACAGCTAGAACAGAACCCAGATTTCTAATTTTTATCCTTAGTGATCTTTTCTTTTCATCATGTTGCTTCTTCATCCTGAGCTCTAATATAAATGAGTTATCAGTCAAGCATTAGATTCAGGTAAAAGATGATGAAAGTGGACAGCTGAAAAAATGAAAATGAACAGGTGATAAAATGTGGTGTAGAATGTAATTTCAAAGCCACTTGGTGCAAACAAGGGGTTGGGTGGGGGGTGAGTCAAGAAAAGAAGTCTCTGCAACCTTGATATAAAGGTTATACAAAGGAGGAGATAAAGTCAGCAATGATACACAGTTAGCAGGAAAGCCTCATCCCCTTTATCAGTCCAGCACAGATGCTGAGATAAGGGGACATACTTGGAAATAAAAGGAAAGCAGATTCAAAAGAGCTATTAGAAATTCCTGTTCACTGGAAGATGATAAAAGTGAAGAATCACCACTCTCAGAAGGTTGATGATGGGAAATCCCTGAGACTTGGTGGACAGTGAGGTGTCACTGGAGTTGGGTTTGGAGTGGTACCCACCCCGTGAGTGTCTATCCTACAACTGTACTTTCTCTCCCAAAGAAAACATCATGGTATTGTGAGTTGACACAGTGGCATGTGGCAGTGTCTACATGAGACAGGTTGAGTTAAGTTTAGTCACTCAGTCAAGTCTGACTCTTTGTGACTCCATGGCTTACAGCACGCCAGGCTTCCCTGTCCATCACCAATGCCCGGAGATTGCTCAAGCTCATGTCCATCAAGTCAGTGATGCCATCCAACCATCTCATCCTCTGTCATCCCCTTCTCCTCCTGCCTTCAGTCTTTCCCAGCATCAGGGTCTTTTCTAATGAGTCAGTTCTTCACATTAGGTGGCCAAAATATTGGAGTTTCAGCTTCAGCATCAGTCCTTCCAATAAATATTCAGGACTGATTTCCTTTAGTTTTGACTGGTTGGATCTCCTTGCAGTCCAAGGGCTCTCAAGAGTCTTTTCCAACACCACAGTTCAAAAGCATCAATTCTTTGGTGCTCAGCTTTCTTTATAGTCCAACTCTCACATCCATACATGACTACTGGAAAAATCATAGCTTTAACTAGATGGACCTTGAGATGGATTATCTGCAAGTTAAACTGAATAGCAGCAGCAGCAGCAGCAGCAAACTGAATAGAAGGACAATGGGAACTGAACGTCTGGGCAAGCGGACTTTGCCTCCTTTAGCCAGCTATGCAGATAATCCCTGTGGCTGGGGCTCTGAGTTGCGAACCTTTCTTCTATCTCAAACTACACCAAAAGGAAAAGCCAAATTATCCTCTCTGTCCTAAATTGCTCACTGTCAGCTTGTGCAGTGAGAACTAAATAACAGGGTAGAAAACAAGAACAAGAATGTTTTATATTTCTTCTCCCATTTAAGCTCAGAATACATTTCTCTCATCTTTCTCACAGAGAAAGATTTGGGGAAGACACAGAAACCATAACATACTGATCAGAATGGATTCAGTAGGGTACAACAAGAAGGAGCGCTCTTCTTTGGTGCCACTGCCAGGCAAACCTGCTCCATTGACTTGTCTTCCCCATCCCAGATGAAGTTCAGGTGCCATAGCTGTTGTACTCTCATAAGTGTCATGAAAGTCCAGTGTCAACTGTTATTCAAGGTCCCCTCTTTCATCCTATTTAAAGCCTCCCTATTCCACTGCTCAGGGTAGTTCTGAGGAAGCAGTTCCTTCCTCCTACTGGCTTCTGGAAGTCCACTCCAGCCAGGTTTTCTTTTGGGGTCTGGTCACTATTCAGGCAAGTCCATTCTTTTCAGGATGAGAGACCAGTTCCTTCTGGCTGGGTACAGGCCTAGCTTCTGGGAAACCCACACCTTTGTCACACCTCTCTCCCAAAGCAGCTGGCCATTTCTCACCTTTAGAGGCCAGACTTTAGTCATAAGCCAGGCTCTATATCACCCAGGTGCAGGAAATGAGAGACAAACTCTTTAATTAGTTCTAATACCTCCCACATTTGGCTAAAGGTGAAGAACAAGCGTCTCCTCCACACCAGGAAAGAAAAGTACAAAGAACACTGACACCTCTATCCCAAGAAACCTCCATGAGAGCCTTTGCAATCCCAATGAATAGTTGGCATTTTCACACACAGCCAGAAGGTGGGTAAAGGGCTAAAGCCAGCTGAACCAATTTCTCAGTGTTTTACAGAACATCTCACATTACACATGACATAGCACCCCACATCTAGGCAGTTAAGACATGCCAGGATGTGAAGAATTTTTTTTTAAAGCTTAAAGTCCAGTTATATAAGGAAGCCAGCTCTTCCTAACTTCCCACCTCTTCCTTCCTGCTATTCACTGCCCACTGGTTTCATGACTCACGTGGCAAAGTGAAAAATACACCCAATTAGATGCCCAAATGATTTTGCCAGTGAGATAGTCATCTCCTGGGTCATGGTGAAGAGCCAAATCAAGTTAGCTATACTTTTTTTTTTTTTCCAGATGATTTCCTCATTTAATTCAATCCATCCCCTTGGATAGTTTTCCTAAACACATTCCTAGAAAGTTAATTAGGGTAGCGGTCTGACCTAAAGACTGTGAAACACAAAAACTCTTGGCATTTCGAGGTCAGGATGATGATCAATTTCTTTTTGTATACCCTGTGCCAAGCTGTTCTCACTTTAATTTTTTAAACTCATGTGAAATTCAAAGAACACAGAGAGCAGTGTCATTTACACCTTGGGCCATCATAAAAAGGCAGCTTCCTCAAAAAGAATATTGGCTGTTTTCCAAACTGCCAGAAAGCTTTTTATGGGATCTTTTAAACTATTCTCCTTTAACCCACAAAGAGGAATTAAATTTGACCAAGGGTGAATCGACCACCCAAGAAATGAATTGCTTCTAACAGAGACAGTTCAAGGGAATCCTAAAGCTTTCCCATTTCAGAAAAGTAAAAAATGAAAATAAACCCCACCCATCCCATTTATCATGGAAGAGACATGAAGTAACTTGCAATATAGTGAAGAAAATTTTCTTTTTGGAATCATATTGATGAATTGTGTATCTTTACAGAAATCATTCAGGCAACTTTACGCCCCCTTACAGAGTGTGAAAGTTGCCATCTGACATGAAGGGTATTATGATATTTTTAAATAGCTCTCTCTGTTGAAAAACAGATGTAAATAAATGATGCTGGGGATATGGCCTGGTGAGAATTTCAATCTTGAAAAACTAACTATGAAATATATCAAGTACGAAGCATACAAAATGATATCATAAACACTCATAAAGTACCACTCAGCTTTCCCAAACCTTACCATTTGGTCAAAATGGTTCAGATCTTTTTGAAAAATACAAAATACTTTAGAGTTGTGTTTCACTCCTTTTCCTTGTCACAGAGGTAAACACGGTGCCGATTTTGGTGGTGTCATTCTCAGAAGCTTCCTTTTGACAAATCTGCATGCATCTCTAAACATAGTTTGAAATATGGATCTTATTATTATTTAAATATAGTGACAATATTAGCCACTCAGTCGTGTCTCTTTGAGACCCCATGGGCCATCAGGCTCCTCTGTCCATGGAATTCTCCAGGCAAGAATACTGGAGTGAGTTGCCGTTCCCTCCTCTAGGGGATCTTCCCGACTCAGGGATTGAACCTGGGTCTCCTGCCCTGCAGGCAGATTCCTTATCGACTGAACCACCAGGGAAGCCATGGGTCTTATTATTATTCGAGTATGGTGAAGCCAGTGGACTTCCCTGGTGGCTCAGATGGTAAAGCGTCTGTCTACAATGCGGGAGACCCAGGTTCAATCCCTGGGTTGGGAAGATCCCCTGGAGAAGGAAATGGCAATCCAGTCCAGTACTCTTGCCTGGAAAATCCCGTGGATGGGGGAGCCTGGAAGGCTGCAATCCATGGGATCGCTGAGGGTCGGACACGACTGAGCGACTTCCCTTTCACTTTTCACTTTCATGCATTGGAGAAGGAAATGGCAACCCACTTCAGTGTTCTTGCCTGGAGAATCCCAGGGACGAGGGAGCCTGGTGGGCTGCTGTCTATGGGGTCGCACAGAGACGGATACAACTGAAGTGACTTAGCAGCAACAATTCGGGAGACCCAGGTTCAATCCTTGGGTTGGGAAGATCCCCTGGAGAAGTAAATGGCAATCCACTCCAGGACTATTGCCTGGAAAATCCCATGGACAGAGGAGCCTGGTAGGCTACAGTCCATGGGGTCGCAAAGAGTCGGACATGACTGAGCGACTTCACTATCATGATTCCACTATCATGGTGAAGCCATGTTATATTCATAGCTCCCAAGAGAAAGGGGGCCTGTGAGGAAGCACCAGAGCTGGTCGTGTGGCTAAGGGAGCTGGGGGAAAATAGGCAAGAGCTTTTATTGTAGCTTCCAAGGGGGATAAAACAAACAAACAGGATAAATAGGTTTAGGATTGGCTAGTTTAAATAACTTCAGGGGACTCTGCAGTGTAGGAGCTTCCCTAGGGTGATTAGGGTAGAGAAACAGAGGCTTAGAGTGTAAGGGCCCCTTAAAGGAAGTGGTGTGTGTTGGGGGTGGGGTGGGGCAAGGGGGTGGATTAGTTGGTTTGCATAAGAAACACACACTCTGAGGCCAGTTGTGTGCTGTCTCTAGGAATTAGCCCTGGGAGGAGTAGTCCCTTCAGAATCAATAAACCATAAGTTCTCAAAATACCAAAAATACAGAATGAAAAAAACACGATTCATACAAAACAATAAACTGTTTTATTTTGCAAGTTGTTAACCTTTATGAAAATCATATCATACTGTACATACTGCACATATAATTCACTTTTTTCCTCAACATTCTGCTTTCGGAATTTATCCAGATTTTGCAGGTCCAGCTAGTTTGTTCCTTTTCACTGCTTTGTAATTTGGCATTGCATCGGTACATCACAATTGATTATCATATATTCATTCTCTTGTTTATGAGCATTTGTCTCCAGTTTTTTTTTAAAAAAAAAAAAAAACGACATCACAGTGGTTAAATCTTTTACCTGTCTCCAGGTGCATATGTGGTCAGGAGAAGAAATCAGATCAGTCGCTCAGTCGTGTCCGACTATGCAGACTATGCAACCCCAGAATCGCAGCACGCCAGGCCTCCCTGTCCATCACCAACTCCCAGAGTTCACTCACACTCATGTCCATCGAGTCAGTGATGCCATCCAGCCATCTCATCCTCTGTCGTCCCCTTCTCCTCCTGCCCCCAATCCCTCCCAGCATCAGAGTCTTCTCCAATGAGTCAACTCTTCGCATGAGGTGGCCAAAGTACTGGAGTTTCAGCTTTAGCATCATTCCTTCCAAAGAAATCCCAGGGCTGATCTCCTTCAGAATGGACTGGTTGGATCTCCTTGCAGTTCAAGGGAATCTCAAGAGTCTTCTCCAACACCACACTTCAAAAGCATCAATTCTTTGGTGCTCAGCCTTCTTCACAGTCCAGCTCTCACATCCATACATGACCACAGGAAAAACCATAGCCTTGACTAGGCGAACCTTTGTTGGCAAAGTAATGTCTCTGCTTTTGAATATGCTATCTAGGTTGGTCATAACTTTCCTTCCAAGGAGTAAGCATCTTTTAATTTCATGGCTGCAGTCACCATCTGCAGTGATCTTGGAGCCCCCAAAAAAAGTCTGACACTGTTTCCACTGTTTTCCCATCTATTTCCCATGAAGTGATGGGACCACATGCCATGATCTTAGTTTTCTGAATGTTGAGCTTTAAGCCAACTTTTTCACTCTCCACTTTCACTTTCATCAAGAGGGTTTCCTCTTCACTTTCTGCTATAAGGGTGGTGTCATCTGCATATCTGAGGTTATTGCTATTTCTCCCAGCAATCCTGATTCCAGCTTGTGTTTCTTCCAGTGCAGTGTTTCTCATGATGTACTCTGCATATAAGTTAAATAAACAGGGTGACAATATACAGCCTTGACAGACTCCTTTTCCTATTTGTAATCAGTCTGTTGTTCCATGACCAGTTCTAACTGTTGCTTCCTGACCTGCATACAAATTTCTCAGGAGGCAGATCAGGTGGTCTGGTATTCCCATCTCTTTCAGAATTTTCCACAGTTGATTGTGATCCACACAGTCAAGGCTTTGACATAGTCAATAAAGCAGAAATAGATGCTTTTCTGGAACTCTCTTGCTTTTTCCATGATCCAGCAGATGTTGGCAATTTGATCTCTGGTTTCTCTGCCTTTTCTAAAACCAGCTTGAACATCACGAAGTTCACGGTTCACATATTGCTGAAGCCTGGCTTGGAGAATTTTCAGCATGACTTTACTAGCGTATGAGATGAATGCAATTGTGCGGTAGTTTGAGCATTCTTTGGCATTGCCTTTCTTTGGGATTGGAATGAAAACTGACCTTTTCCAATCTTGTGGCCACTGCTGAGTTTTCCAAATTAGCTGGCATATGGAGTGCAGCACTTTCACAGCATCATCTTTTAGGATTTGAAATAGCTCAACTGGAATTCCATCACCTCCACTAGCTTTGTTCGTAGTGATGCTTTCTAAGGCCCACTTGACTTCACATTCCAGGATGTCTGGCTCTATGTCAGTGATCACACCATTGTGATTATCTGGGTCGTGAAGATCTTTTTTGTACAGTTCTTCTGTGTATTCTTGCCATCGCTTCTTAGTATCTTCTGCTTCTGTTAGGTCCATATCATTTCTGTCCTTTATCGAGCCCATCTTTGCATGAAATGTTCCCTTGGTATCTCTAATTTTCTTGAAGAGATTTCTAGTCTTTCCCATTCTGTTGTTTTCCTCTATTTCTGAAGGCATCTAATTATTGTTTAAATTTGCATTTTCTTAATTACTAGTGAAGTTGAGCATCTTTTCATGTGTTTATTGGCCATTTGCATTTTCTCTTATATGGATTGCCTGTTCTTACCTCTTGCCAATTTTTCTATTGGGTTGTTTGTATTTTTCTCATTATTTTGTAAAGTTCTTTGTACTTTGGATACTAACCTTTGTTAGTTGTATGTGTTGCAAATATCTTTCCCCAGTCTACTTCCCCATTTTATCTTTGTTTTGGAGAAATTTTAAGTTTACTATAGTCAAATCTATTAGCTTTACAATTTCGGTGTACAATTTTCATATCTTTTTAAAAGACAATTTTCTCAATAGAATGTTACATTTCATTTAAAAGTTTTAAAGTATTTATTTTTCCCATTTAGATTTTTAATAAACCTGGAATTGAGATATTAATATGATAATAAAGGTTTTATTTTTATCCACAAGGATAATCAATAGTTTATGCATTTATTGATTAATTCACATCTTCCTCCATAGATTTTTAATGCTACTCTCTCACATGTCATTTTCTTTTATTTAATGGTCTATTCTATATTTGTCTTCTTTTCCACTGGTCTACTATTTAATCTCTGTCAATACCACAGCATTTTAATCACTATAGTTTTATAAAAATCATATCACTTATTATGCCAATTCTCCCAATCTTGTTTTACTTATTCAAAATTGTTTTGGCTATTCTTCAAAACTGCTCTTCCATACGAATATTAACCGGCTAGTCAATTTCCATTCACATGTATCAAAATAAACAACAAAAACTATTATGTCTTATATGGGTCTTGCATTTAATTTCTGTGTTAATGTGGACTAAAAATGATATTTTTTACAACAGTGTGATTTCCCTTAAGCATAAATTTTATAGCCATTGATAGTGGTATACTTTAAAATAATATCAGATCAGATCAGATCAGTCGCTCAGTCGTGTCCGACTCTTTGCAACCCCATGAACTGCAGCACGCCAGGCCTCCCTATCCATCACCAGCTCTATAAGAATAACAATTAAGTGTGTTAATTATACAGTCTCCTACCCAACCAGACTTTCTTATTAGTTCTACTACTGATCTCTTAGGTTAGAATTTGCTTTATAGACAATTATGTTATCTATAGACAATGACAGTTTTTCATCAATAATCTTAATATATCTTTTTCCTTTTTTTATATTACTGTATAAGCTAGGGTGCCTAGTGCAATACTGAGTGGAAGATGCAACAGCAGGCATCCTTGCCTCATTTCTAATTTTAAAAAGAATATATTTCATCACTGGGTATGATGTATTTATTGTAGTGGTAGATAGATTTTACTCCTTATCAGATTAAGAATATTCTTCCTTTTTCTTGTGTGTCAAAATGTTTATCATGAATGGACTTGGTCAGTATTTTTTTTTAGTGTTCCTTATTAAATAGGTGAGTTTTCCAACCATTTAAACCTACCTAGTCGATAAGGAGTACTAATTTCTTTGTTCACTATTCTTTCTTGTTTTTGACCTTCCTACTGGATTAAATTATTTTCTAAGGGAATTTTTTTGCTAAAACTTTGTTAAGGGTGAATTAAACTTTTCTAAAAGTCTTTTTATTTTACCCCCACATTTGAATGGCTACTTCTGGGAATGGGACTGTAAACTGGCAGTTATTTTCTCTAATAATTTTGAAGATATTTTTACCAAGCTTTCTAATTGTATTTTTTTTTCCTTTGAAGATAATGACTTTTTTTCTTCTGTTTGCATTTTTAAAAAATTCTTTTTTGGCTCTACAGTTTTAATGCACAGGTATCTGACAATGGATTTATCTGTTTCCCTTCCTGAGACTCATTGAGGTTTCTGAGTCTGAGCATTTATGTCTTTCATAAATTATGGAAATTCTCCAGATGTTATTTCATTGAAAATTGATGTTCTCCACTTTCTTTCTAGAAAGCACATATGATAGATAGGTAGATAGATAGGCAGGTAGACAGACAATGACACATGTAAATAAATCTATGCATTCCAATTTCCATATTTCATCTCATGGGATCAAAACACAAATGCTTTGTCTACCAAGTCCAGGTACCCCTCTCCCAACTCCTTTCCTTTATCCCCTCCTCCCCCTGACACCCCCAGAATACACTGACTTCAATTTACCTTCTTAGAATTCTGTTTGCATTCATGACTCCAATTTCCATCTGGTATTCAGTTATTTTACTCTAGGTCCCTAGAAATTTCTTATACTTTTTGATAAGCTCTCAGCTATGCAACTGGAACAATATTGGCTATGTTTTACATAAGACTTCTGGGTGATCTTTAGTGGATCTAATTTATAGCCTTTCAGGAGATGAAAGACTTTAAATCTTCAATAAGATTTAATTTTATTAATTAGTTTGAACCACTTAATACAGGAATAGACATTGAAAGTTTTAGAATATGTGCTTGATACTAAAGTTGAATCAAAAAGATCTATCTAGTTGACTCATTATCAAGTAAAGTCAATTATACAAGATCCCACTCTTTGCATGTCTTACTAACTAGTATTTACCTTAGTATTTCAACTCCCTTGAAGTTTTAGAATAAGTACTTTAAGGCAATTTTATTCTTTGCTTTTACCAGTTTGTTTTCATAATTTTTCTGTCTTGTAATAAATAGGAACAAAAGGAATTTGTCAATTTTAACTAAGATTAAGTGAGTACATTAAGAGAATATGAACTGACCTTGCTTCTTTTTAGATGAGCATTCAATAAGTTACACTGTTCCAGAACCATTACACTCAACCCTAAATTAGATCAAATACTTTCATAGAGACCATGCTTTTAGCATAATATGACCTGATAGTTTTGAGACCCAGGCTCAAGCTCACACACTCCTTCCAACCTCCCTCATATATATTTATTTATGTACTATGGGAGTTTTACATTTTAATCCTTGTATAACATTTACAGTTTTTACATCAACTGTATCCCACATCTGTTTTCTTGTGATTCCAAGGCTTCTATTTTTTGCCTTCCCATGTATATAAAATCCTCCAGAGCAAGAACAGTACACAAAATTCTCTCATGATTTCTCACCTTGGAACTAGTGAGGACATGGCAACAAAAGGCAAACAAAGTGGAAGAGAAGAACTGCTTGCCTGAACAATAACTTTCTGAAACAGGAATTTCACTAATACCAATTTAAAAAATAGGTATTTTAGGAATTTTAACATTTTTTTAATTAAAAAAAAGAAGGATAAAAAAATGTAAAGAAGGTTTCTGAAACTATTCAAGTCCACACTGAATTCCCACTAACAGACTGCCTTGCAGAAGGAAGGATTATAGTAGGGGGAAACCAAATCCTTATTCACCAATTGCAAAGCAAGGAAAGTGAGAGGGAGCAGAAATAGTATTCTTGTTGTAGATTCCCAAAGGGTCACTTGTAATTCTACCCTCAAGCCTAGAACTCTCAGACTTCAATAGCCATTCAAGAAACATTTTTCTGAATATGTGTCATACACCATTCACTGTTCCAAGCATTTGGTATACAGCAGTTGGCAAATCAGACAAAAATCCCTGCCCTCACAGAGCTTGCATTCTAGTTTGCAGCAAAATATAAGTAAGTATATTAATATATAAGTAGATAAATAAATAGATATTAATATATAAGTAGATAAATAAATAGAAGATTAAACATATCAGAAGTACTATGAAGAAAGCTAAGGCTAATGGTCTAAGTTGGGGAAGCTGTCATTTTAAATAGGGTACTTAGGGAAAGCTTTACTGAGAAAGTGACATTTGAGCAAGCAGCTGGCTGAAGGAGCAAGCCAGAAAAATATGAGAGAAGAATTCTCCAGGAAGAGAGAATTGCAAATGCAGAAATATTAGGAAAGAAGGAACCTGGACTATACAAAGAATAGTAAGAGATTACTGTGAAGAGAATGAAATAATCGTGGTGTGAGGTGTCAAAATTGAAGTTAGAGGATCTATGGAAAAGAAGAGTGGGAAGATCCTGTAGGATCCTGAAGGCCATTATATACTGGGTTTTTTTTTTTCCTGACTAAGATGAGAAACCATTGGAAGGAATATTGAGGCAAGCGTGAGACAAATTTTTCCAGCAGAAGGAAATGGCAAAAGCTAAAGATGGATGAGGTTAAGATTTTTCTAAGATGGGAGAAATTAAGGCATGTTGGTATACTGATGGGCAGGATCCAATAAAGAAGAAAAAGTAGGTGAATGTAAATGTATGAAAGAAGGGGGAAAATGCTGTAGTGGCTACCTTCACAAGGCAAGGAGAAAGATAAGATGTGGATCAGAGGAGCTGTTTTTCAGTCAGGACCCTGGACAGCTCACCCATAGTAAAAGGAAGTGGGGCAGGGTGTATAATAAGCCTAGGTGCCGGTGAGAGGTTAACTGGGAGCCATGTGAGAGCATGAGGATGTTCTGCTGGTTTAATTTTTTTCTGAAGTAAGAAAAATCAGCTGAGGACAGTCAGGGAGGAGGTATTGAGAGTTGGAATAGAGAAAAAGAAGGAGACTCACGCAGGGCTAGAGGAGGCAACATGGAGTAGTGATGAACAGAAGGCTCATATCCTAACTCTGCCATATTAGCCATTTGACCCTGGGTAAGTTTTTTAACCCTCCCTAAACCTCAGTTTCCTCTTATGCAAACGAGGGATAACAGTAGTGCCCAAATCACTGCTTTGTGGTATGGGTGAAAAGAGATCGTGGGGAAGCAATTATAACCATTACTAAATGGCAAGCACATAGTATGCGTTGGCTGTTTGTTATCTGCTGTTATACCTTATGCACTCAATGACTAATTGATGAATGGATAGGTTGTGATATTTTATGTCCACTCTCTTTTCAGGAGGTTTGTTCTCACCAAGCTTCGAGTCATCCCAAAAGGAGCCTTTTCAGGATTTGGAGACCTGGAGAAAATGTATGTACCCAAGGAGTGTGGGGGTGCTTTGAATGGCTATAGGCAGCAACCTCAGATCACATCTAGCATGATTCTTTATGCTTAGGAACTAGAATGGCACACCAAGCAAAGGTTTTGTACCTTGTCCAGTTGCATTTCCTTTCCATATTTCCTAAACTTGTGGAATCTTTCAGCATGTGGCCACTGAAATAGGCATAAGGTCAATCCAAGAAATTCTCACTTTTTTGATGCAAAATTTGGCTTCCCTGGTGGTTCAGATAGTAAAGAATCTGCCTGCAATGCAGGAGACACGGGTTTGATCCCTGAGTCGGAAAGATCCCCTGGAGAAGGGAATGGCAACCGCTCTAGTAGATTCTTACCTGGAGAATCCCATGGACAGAGGAGCTTGGCAGGCTACAGCCCATGGGGTTGCAAAGAGTCAGACTGGGCTACTAACACCTTCACTTTCTTTCTTTTGTTCCCAAAGTACCTGTGAGTGGAATTTTTATAAACCAAAGCCTATTTTCTCTGCTGACATTCATTATTTTTAAAGATACTCTCTATTATTTCCGATTAATTTTTAATTAACAGCAGGGACTAACATTTGGGCTTTAGAGATTTTGTGGACTTCTTGTCCCTAAGCCATGCTGACAAGTGATAAATGACAGATAAACATTCAGAAGTATTGGGAAAGTTTAGAGCACTGGAGACAATTTCCTTTGAAAAGAGAAGATTTTGTTAATGTAAATATTCGCTGTTTGTTTTTTTTAAGATCTTCAACATTTGAGTTTTATTGGACTAGCTTAATGTATGGGTTTCCCCCAAATAAGCTTTTCTCAAAGTGGGGTACAAAGTAACAACAACAAAAAAAGCAGCAAATTCTTTCATGCTTATGGTAACCCACTCTGCTTTTGAAGGTATTTGATCCCATCCCCCAGGCTTTAAGAAATGGAAAAAGTATTTTTCACCATAGTAGCAGCCAGAATCCAGAACTTAAGTGCCAGTAAGTACACCAATAGGTTAGATGGATTACACAAAACGGAACTTTTTTTTTTTTTTCATTATAAGAATAAACAACACCCCTCCCTCAGTTATATATGCTTTTCCTTCTTTAAGCCAGTAAATTTTTATCTTGATTCTTTCACCTGCCTTTTAGAAAGAACACTTGCCCAGGTCTGAGGAAGTGAGAAAGAAATCCATTAATGAAAGAAACACAAAGCAGAAAGAGTAGCAACATATTTCAGTGGTTAAGTCACTTGCTTAGAAGAGGTTGGTCAGAATCCTGTGTTTGAGTGTTAGTTTTAATATAAACTTAACTGCGTCAACTTGATTAAATCAGTTTATCTATGAGAGCTGTGTTTTCCTCATCTGTATATCAAGGGAGAAGTTTCTATAGTGTGGGATGCCTTATGTGATCTACATGCAAGCATCTCCCTGTTGGACGGGAGCCCAGTTTAAGACCTGTGGTGTTCAGGGTTTACCTTCTTGAAGACATTCAACACACACAGGAATTGCAAGATGGGGCACTCATCTGAGCAGAGTTCACCAAGGAAAACAGGAAAGGAATAGTGTAGGAGAGTTTTTGGCTCAACGTGTATCCCTGGATGGATCAGCCATTACCCTGCCTGGAATTAACAGAGATTTGATGATGATTGGGTAGGTCTTGCCCCTTCAACCAGTCTGTAAAACTGCATAGAAATCATTCTAAAGACAGCAATACCAGGTACAAATAATTCACCTTAATATAATTAAATCCAGAAAATGTGACTGACCCCTCATTGGGTGCTCAGCCTCCCATGAGAACGTCCTCTGGTGACAGAAGGTTGACCTGAGCTAACATAGCAATAATCCCAGAGACAGAGCAGCTGCTTTTGAAACTCAGCTTCCTCAGTCACAGGATGTCCATTTCTACCACGTGCTTTTATGAATCAGTCTGTACTGACACAGATGCCAAAAAAATAAATAAATAAATCTTATTTTTGCAGTACTTTTCATGTCCTAAGAAAGCATTCCTGAGTAGAGGAGCCAACACTGAACCAAACTCTGAACAGATGATTTGTATCCTTCCACCCCTATGCTCACCTTCATCCTTTGTCTTACCTCCTCATCTTGGTCCCTGATGAGTTCAGATCAGATCTTTCCAGATCTCTCTTCTTCATTTATTTTATTCTTCCAGTTTTTAACCAGTTTCCTGAACTTAATAACTACTGGCTTCCTTTTCAATATCTCCCTCTCCACAAATCACAAAATCCCTTTCATTCATTCTGTACATGTGGCCTAGTTTCACGTATGCTTATTAAAAAGAAGAGGGAAAAGCTTTCTGGATAATCCTGCCTTCTTTCTCTTCCCCCTTCTTCACCATTACCACTTCTCTGAAAAAGAATGCATTCTGTTCAGCCTTTCTATCCAGTCTCTCCTCACTCCTGTCCAATTGCTGTTTGACCACAAATTCTCTCTAACACTGTTAAATTATTCTACCAAAGGTCCCAAATAACACCCAAACTGCCAGAACTGATGACTTCTACTTTGTCCTCCTAGCACCTGACTGACAGGTAGCTTCTGATTACACTGACCACTCATGCCATCCTTCTCATTACTCTTTCTCCTTTTGCTTCAGTGACACCTCACCCTTCTGCCCGCCTGCTGAACACCCCAGACTACTCCATAACCAGTTCTGTCTCCTTTCTCATTCCTCAGCTGCCCCTCAAAAGTTCAGCTCTTCTGGGGCCCCACTTTTTGGCCAGTTTCTTTCTTTATACTCACACCTTCAAATCATTATTTATTAAATAATGTCTTACTACCGGGGCTCCTAAATCTGCATCTGCCTAAACTCACCTCTCCTCTGAGGCCATAATTCTTGCTTTGAAATGGAGAGATTGCTCAAGATCTATCCCTAAGTGAACTGCAAGTGCCTTATATTCAGACAAGCTCCTTATCTCTATCCTTAAATTTCTGATCATCTCATATTGCCCAGTGTATAATATCACCATCTGCCCAGATTTCCAAGCAAGAAAATCCCATGACTCACATGCCTTCTCTATCCCTGCTATGCAGGTGCTCTTCCAGTCCTGTTGACCACCCTTCACAAATACCTCTGGAGCTCTATTCTCTCATCTTATTCTCTCTGCAGCTATGAGGTTCAAAGTCACTTGCACAGCCTACTGCATAAGGCTACTCAGTCCCAGATCCAGCCTTCCACCACTCTGCTTCCAGACCTGTCTTTCTCAAAGTCCCTTGCAGAAGAACTTCTAAGAACCATAAACATCTAACACAGAAATCAAAGCTCATATCTCCCACCACACACAGTGTGGGCTACACTTTCAGGCACGAAGACTTGCCATTTTCCAAGCACTGCCATTCCCAGGTATCATATTGCTTATTTAGAATGTGATGGCTGGTTCATTGGATAATGCCTGGCACATAGAGAGACCAAAAAATAGGTATAGGTAAATGTATAAATGAACAAGTGAACAAATATATTTTCACTGCTCTTGTATAGATGTTATCCTTCTACCTAAAATTCCACTTAGTAGAATTCTGCTTGTCCTCCAGGAGCTGGATCAAATGTTTACTCCCCTCCCCCACTGTAGAGTAGAGCCTTTCCAGAACTCTATCAGTGCTTTCAAACCATAATCTTGTGCTTGTAGTAGCTACAGCATATTTATCAGATTGTATTCACAATTTACAGGTTTCTTCCACATCCCTGAATTACTATTTAAGAGCAAAGCCAGAGTGTAACTTAACTTTGTATTAAGTACAACACCAAGTCCTGTTGTTTTTAATCTCCTGATTATACTTCTGACCTGTCTACCCATTTCCTTCTCCAGCTACCATTGTCTTTCCCTGGAAAACTGCACCGAGCGTCTTCTTGTGCTGCCCCATCTATCTTCTACATGACAACCAGAGTGATATTTTCTAAATTTATACCTAATCATCTGTATACCTGTACACACACACACTACATACCTTACTGCTGCTCTGAACATAAAAAAGAAATCAACATGAAAGCAACCTAGATGTCCATCGACAGATGAATGGATAAATAAGTTGTGGCACACATACCCAAAGGAATATTCAGGTCAGTTCAGTTCAGTCACTCAGTTGTGAATGACTCTTTGCAACCCCATGAATCGCAGCACGCCAGGCCTCCCTGTCTATCACCAACTCCTGGAGTTCACTCAGACTCACATCCATCGAGTCAGTGATGCCATCCAGCTATCTCATCCTCTGTCATCCCCTTCTCCTCCTGCCACCAATCCCTCCCAGCATCAGAGTCTTTTCCAATGAGTCAACTCTTCGAATGAAGTGGCCAAAGTACTGGAGTTTCAGCTTTAGCATCATTCCTTCCAAAGAAATCCCAGGGCTGATCTCCTTCAGAATGGACTGGTTGGATCTCCTTGCAGTCCAAGGGACTCTCAAGAGTCTTCTCCAACACCACAGTTCAAAAGCATCAATTCTTTGGCGCTCAGCTTTCTTCACAGTCCAACTCTCACATCCATACATGACCACAGGAAAAACCATAGCCTTGACTAGACGGACCTTTGTTGGCAAAGTAATGTCTCTGCTTTTGAATATGCTATCTAGGTTGGCCATAACTTTCCTTCCAAGGAGTAAGCATCTTTTAATTTCATGGCTGCAGTCACCATCTGCAGTGATTTTGGAGCCCAGAAAAATAAAGTCTGACACTGTTTCCACGGTTTCCCCATCTATTTCCCATGAAGTGATGGGACCGGATGCCATGATCTTCGTTTTCTGAATGTTGAGCTTTAAGCCAACTTTTTCACTTTGCTCTTTCACTTACATCAAGAGGCTTTTTAGTTCCCCTTCACTTTCTGCCATAAGGGTGGTGTCATCTGCATATCTGAGGTTATTGATATTTCTCCCTGCAATCTTGATGCCAGCTTGTGTTTCTTCCAGTCCAGCGTTTCTCATGATGTACTCTGCATATAAGTTAAATAAGCAGGGTGACAATATACAGCCTTGACGTACTCCTTTTAGATCAGATCAGATCAGTTGCTCAGTCGTGTCCGATTCTTTGTGACCCCATGAATCACAGCACACCAGGCCTCCCTGTCCATCACCAACTCCTGGAGTTCATTCAAACTCAGGTCCATTGAGTCAGTGATGCCATTCAGCCATCTCATCCTCTGTTGTCCCCTTCTCCTCTTGCCCCCAATCCCTCCCAGCATCAGAGTCTTTTCCAATGAGTCAACTCTTCGCATGAGGTGGCCAAAGTACTGGAGTTTCAGCTTTAGTATCATTCCTTCCAAAGAAATCCCAGGGCTGATCTCCTTCAGAATGGACTGCTTGGATCTCCTTGCAGTTCAAGGGACTCTCAAGAGTCTTCTCCAACACCACACTTCAAAAGCATCAATTCTTCACACTCAGCCTTCTTCACAGTCCAACTCTCACATTGACCACAGGAAAGACCATAGCCTTGACTAGATGAACCTTTGTTGGCAAAGTAATGTCTCTGCTTTTGAATATGCTATCTAGGTTGGTCATAACTTTCCTTCCAAGGAGTAAGCGTCTTTTAATTTCATGGCTGCAGTCACCATCTGCAGTGATTTTGGAGCCCAGAAAAATAAAGTCTGACACTGTTTCCACTGTTTTCCCATCTCTTTCTCATCCCTAAAAAGGAACGCATTTGATTCAGTTCTAATGAGGTGGATGAACCAAGAGCCTATTATACAGAGTGAAATAAGTCAGAAAGAGAAAAACAAATATCGTATATTGGTACTGAAGAACCTATCTACAGGGCAGCAGTGGAGACGCAGACACAGAGGAGAGACTTGTGGACACAGTGGGGGAAGGAGAGGAGGGGACGAATTGAGAGAGCAGCATGGAAGCATATACATTACCATATACAAAATTAGATAGCCAGTGGAAATTTGCCATATGACACAGGGAGCTCAAATTCAGTGTTTTGTGACAATCTCGAGGGGTGGGAGGGAGGTTCAAGAGGGAGGGGACATATGTATAACTATGGCTGATTCGTGTTGCGATACGGCAGAAACCTACACAATAATGTAATTACCTTCCAATTAAAAATAAATTTAAATTAAAAAGAGATAGAGAGAGAAAAGCAACTAGAACAGACCTCTCACATTTTTTCCTTTGCTCTTTTAATCCCTTTTTCAGTTCAGTTCGGTGTACCATGCTACACTGCCCACCATGGGCCTTGCCTGGCACGTGCTCTTCCTTCTGACAAGAACTTCTTTCTACTCTGTCCTCTTAATTTAGTCAGCTCCTTCTTCTGCTTCAGATTCCCACACCAGTGTCACTTGCCTAGGAAGGCCTTCCCTGACCTCCTCAACCAGGACAAACCCTCCCTACTAATGTAAAACACCCTCCTATCCCCACTAGCCTCTATGTGGTGACTGTAACTTTAGCACTCTTGCACTTTTTTATGCCATAGTTTAATTAATCTCTGACTCCCCTAAGCTCCATGAGCACAAGGACAGGACTTCTTTCACCCAGTACTGGATCCACAGTGTCTCAGACAGTCAGAAACCTACCATAAATGTTTGATAAATGCATGAATAAAAATGACAAACAAATATAATTAGTTGGAGAGAGAAACTACCTAGATACAAAAAAAATATATATGTATATACTAATGGAATGACAGGAATGATAGGATAAATAATAGGAATATTTATCATAGGAATGATAATAATAAAAAACATAGGAGTTGACAGACATGAAAACACTGGCTGAGACTCCATTATGATCTAGGCATTTGTATAGCTATAGTTTAAAATATGACCCAGGACAAAAAGGCACAAGATAATATGTGCAAAATAAGTGATACAAACATTGTATTTGCTTGGGCTCTTTCTGTTGTGTGAGGTCAAAGAAAATAAACCTCAAACTGGCTTAAGGAAAAGAAGGGAATTTAATGGCTCATTTAACTTGACATTCGGCAAGAAGGAATGACTTTAGAAACAGCTCTATTCAGGTTCAGTGTCCTTAGGACTCAGCTTCTCCCCCTCTCTCTGGTCTCCCTTCACTATGGTCAGTCCAGCCCTGAGCCCCGCCCCTGGTGAGAAAAAAAGCAGCAGCAATCCTGCCTTCAGACACTGTCTCAGGTTCTATGCAAGGTGAAAGCACTGCCCTTTTCCCTGTTCAATCCCACAAAAGTCTTAAGATTTAAGTCTGACTTGTTTAAATCACACAACCATCCCAGGGCCAACCACAGCAGCTAAGAGAATATAATGTTCAAATTGGCTGACTTGAGTAATGGGCTCCATTCCTAGAGCTGAAAATATCTACCCCAGCCACGGGGATTTGAAAGTGAGGAAGGAGATTCACAAATAAAACTGAGTCTATTATTGGAAAAAAAAATAAATAAATAAGTGAAGACTAGATCCTGGTAGCTGAGCAAACCATGAACGTCAAAAATTAGTCTTCTTCTCTTCGTAAAGAGAGAAGGCTCTGTAGTCTTGGTGGTTGGGGATTTGCTAAGTTTGATTTGTCCCCCTTCCACCTCCTAGAATAAATGAAAGAATCCAGTAACTCTGCCCCAATCTGTGCTAAACCATTTGTTCATTAACCCAGTTTAACCCACTCCTTCCGCTTCTTCTATAAGAAGTCAAGAGGGAACCGAGTCTTTTGGCAGAAGTGGAGCAGGAGCTTCTCCGTTAGAAGTGAATGGATCACTGTTCCACCTTAGCTTTTTTCATCAGCATCACTATCTCAAACCTCCTGACTCTTCACTGCTTTGGGACTGGCTGGGAGAAAAGGAAATCATTAAATTCTCTGCAGTGTGAAGTGGCTTTGCAAAGTGCACTGTAAACTGTTTACATTGTTTTTAATTACTTTGGAACCATATGTCAGCTTGGTATAAAGTGTGAAGATTACACTAAATGGGGGTGGGGGAAGGAGGTGACAATGTGGTGATTTATGGTAACCAGAAAATTTGTGTATGGAAATGAGTGCAATTTAAAAACACATCTATGTGGTATTATAACACTGGAGGGGGAAGGAAAGCCAGTGTATAACAAAATATCTTTGAAAATAGGAACATGATGAATATGTAAATGAGACCAATCAACATCAGCTAGATATGGTATATGCAGATGAGATGGCAATGAGCCAAAATGTGAAATAGCTCCCAAACCATAAATATGAACCATATAAAATTCGTTTGAAATATTCATCATAACATAAGGACAAAAAATATAATCAAGTGATTTATTTGCATATAAAAATGAGAACACTAGTCTGACACTCCAGCCTCCAATCCCAGATCACTGGGGGAAGAAAAGTTAACAGAGGGACTTTTAGAGGGAGAGATTTATTGAATGAAAACTGTTGCAAGCACACTAAAAAAGCTGAAGATCCTCCCAATTCTATATTGCTCAGCCTCACTCAGCACAGATAAAGAGAAAGGGGAAAAGCCAGGTAACTAAAATACTAATGGCACTGGGGCTAGAAAATCTGGGTTCCAGTCTGCTTTGCCTCCCTAAGTACTTCCTTGTTAGATAACTTAGGCCTCTTCTTACTCTGACCTGTGATTCTGAGAGTTAATGAGCAAAGAAGCTTTGAGTCCCACTTAACTGAAATAAAGCAAGAAGGAAAGACTGATGATTCTACAAGCTCCTGGTAAGAAACTGGTGACCAGTGTTGGAGTAACTGGACCTCTGAACAGGAAGAGGGAATCTGAACCCTGGGGGCGCAGGGAATTGGTCATGAGGTTCAGGTTGTACTGCACTTTACAATCCCCTGGGGTACTTTTAAAATAATCTAGAAACTTAACTGTCACTTACAGGGACTTTTCATGCTATTTTTCTAGGGTGGGACCAAGCACTGATCATTTTTTAAAACTCCCTTGATGATAACATCCACAGTTGAAACCCACTGAGATGGATGACATTTAAGTCTGAATCCAATCTGTAGAAAGAGTATTCATCACAAATGTACAGTGTGTCTATGTGGTATGGCTTATGGAGGATCAACAAAGGGGACATGGCAGGAGATAAGATCAGAGAAGAACCTGGGATAAGGTCATGGAGAAACTTTTAGGCCATGAGGACAAGTTTGAGTATCACAGTGAGTGTGATGGAAATTACATGGGTTATTTTAAGCAACTAAATAAAACTATCTGACTTAGATTTGTCAAAATCCATTTATGTTCACAGGTTTTGATTTACTAATATTTTGTTAAGAATTTTTGTGTCTATATTTGTAGAGATGTTAGTCTGTATATTTCTTTTCTTGTAATTGCTTTTTAGGGCTTTGTTTTAGTGATGCTACAGATGAGTTGGGAAATGATCCCTCATCCTCTATAACTTGAAAGAGTTGATTACAATAAGGAAAGGAAATAATTTTTTTTCCACAAATGGTGGTGAAGCAACTTGGTATTCATATGGGAAAAAAAAAATACAACTCAACCCTTACCTAATGTCATACACAAAATTTGTCTCTAAACAGATCATAGACTTAAATGTAAAAGCTAAAACTTCAAAACTTTTGACTTCATCAAAATAAAATCTCTGCCTTTCAAAAGTACAGCTATCAGGAAAATGAAAAACCAAGCCACAGGCAGGGACTAAAATATTTCCAAAACACACTCTGAAAAAGGACTTATAAAAAGAAGATATAAAGAACTCTTAAAAGGGAAAAAAAGTAGATGAGCCATCTAATTAAAAATGGGCCAAAGATGAACAATAGAAATGAAAAATAAGAACATGAAATGATGTTCAACATCAGTGGTCATTACAGATATGCAATACCATTGCATACTCACTAGAACAGCTAGAATTAAAGACTGATAGAGCAGGCACGGGTGAAGCCATGGAATGAATGGAATGATCCAATGTATCTGGTAAGACTGCAAAATAGTACAATCCCTTTGGGAAACAGTTTGACAGCTTCTTATAAACTATTTATCCAAAAGAAGTGAAAACATATGTCCACACAAAGCCTTGGTCAAGAATATTCAAAACAGATTTACTCATAATAGTCCAAAACTAATTCAAATATTAATCAAGTTACTAGAGAAACAAATTGTGTTCTATTCACACAACACAGTATGAATAATAAATAAAAAGGAATAAACTACTAACGCAATGACATGGCTGGGTCTCAGGCATTATACTAAGGCAAAGAAGCAAACATAAGAGAATATACCAAAAAAAAAAAAAAAAGAGAGAGAGAGAGAATATACCATCAGATCAGATCAGTCGCTCAGTTGTGTCCGACTCCTTGCGACCCCATGAATCGCAGCACGCCAGGCCTCCCTGTCCATCACCAACTCCTGGAGGTCACTCAGACTCACATCCATCGAGTCAGTGATGCCATCCAGCCATCTCATCCTCCACCGTCCCCTTCTCCTCCTGCCCCCAATCCCTCCCAGCATCAGAGTCTTCTCCAATGAGTTAACTCTTTGCATGAGGTGGCCAAAATACTGGAGTTTCAGCTTTAGCATCATTCCTTCCAAAGAAATCCATATATGAATTACCATACATCAAATATATATATCAAATATATCAATCCGTATTGAATATACCATACATCAAATAATTTTATTTATAAAAAACTTGAAGAAATCATATACCCAATCTATGGAGACAGGAAGCAAGCACATCGGTACTTGCTGAGGCAAAGGGTGATGGTGGGGATTGTCTGGGAAGGGGCACCAAAGAAACTTTTAGGCTGGTGGACATGTTCTATATCTTGACTAAGGTGGCTGTTACAAAATACATGAATTTGCAAAAACTCCTCAAACAGCTGAAATGAGCACATAGAATTATTTTACACTTCAATAAAGTTGATTTTCTAAAGCCAACAATTTCTCAGCACCTATTTGGGGCCAGGTGTTTCAAATACCACATCTCAGTGAATCTGCACTTTACAAACAGGGAAACTGACTTTCAGAAAAGGTAAGCAATCAACAAGCCTCAGAGTTCTTTTGTGGCAAAGCTAGAATTTGAACCCGAGGTAATCTGGCCCTTTCTGCTACACAAGGCTTGCTTTTTGTTGGTGTTTACCTTTTCCCAGAATCATTCTACCTTACTAAAGTAACAAGTGACAAAGGGGAGGATTAAGGCTGTAAAAGCTTCCTGTGATGTCCTTTAAAATTAGAAGAGAGGATTTCTACTGCGAGAGACACAAGAGTGCCTAAGCACTTGAAAGTGCCATAAACCAGAACCTAGAGTCACTTTCTACTGGGACAGTTATAGAGGAGAAGAAACCTCTTCTTGGAGCATTTTCTTCACCCTCAAGTTTCCATATGCCAACTCATTTCTGGGTAAAGATCCTGCTGAGATTGGCTTTAGTTCACAGTTCTGCAAACCCAGCTGCCTGTTAAGTCACAAATTAACTTAGTCAGCAGTTGGGAAACCTAAGAGCTGGGCCAATAAGTTGTCATTATTGACCTGGGTCAAACATGAGTTAGTGTCTAACAGGTGAAAGTCCTTATCTCATTTCCTGTTCTCCATAAATATTCTGAAAATAAGTATTTTTGTTGTATTTACTGCTTCAACCAAGAACACAAGCTGTTTTCTTGTCACTTTTGGGGTTGGTGTGGTTTTAGTGTTTCCATTAAGTCTCCTTATTTTCAACTGTTTGTTGGTGGGGCCTCAAAATAGACTCTACAGTATCTAATAGCTGCCCAGATCAGAAAGAGAATAATTTATTACCTTTGTATTTATAAGTTTGGCTTTGTCTTTTTGCTAGTTTGTTTTCACTTTGATTTCTTTCTGTGTGTTCAGGGTGGGGAGGAGTCTGATAAAGGAAACAAGAGTTCCTGAGATTAGTCATTTTATGGATGCCCTTTATATTCATTATAACCATCCACATCTCAGTCCTTTTTGCTTTATCCATGAAGGTAGTGTAGGGTTTCCTTTGCTGGAAGGAATTCCAAAGAAGGGAATACTGAAAGAACATATTCATAGATGAGAACCCTGTTGTCTTAACTGGTTCAGGCTTCTGTAATATTGAATACAATACTGCACTAGTTGACTTAAACAACAAATATTTAAATCTCACAGTTCTGTGAGTCCAAGATTAGATGCCAGACTCGTCAGGTTCTGGTATGAACCTACCCCCACTTCTGCTTTGTTTCACCACATGGTCGAGAGAGAGAGCGCTCTGGTCTCTTTATCCCCTGCTGTAGATACCAATCCCATCATGAGAGGTCCACCCCTATGACCTTATCCAATCATTTCCCAAAGTCCTCATCTCCAAATTCCACCCAGCCATATGTTCAGGGGATTGGGGCCTAAATATATGAATTTGGGGTGGTGGGGAGAGAGACACAACCAATCCACAGTACCCACTGTGATGTAGCAAGCTTTGGTACTAAAGAAGCATGCTGGAGATGCTCACTAGCTTGGGAGATACACCCTCATTCACATGTTTAATCTCTAGCATCCCCCAGTCTCTTGGCTACTGGATGCTCTAAGGCATCCATGGTCCTGCTGACCTCTGCTCAGTGCCTTTAATTCAGCAGCTAAAACTTACAGGTGGCAAGACTTGACAAGGTTACTCAAGCCAGGCTTTTTTGGCTTGCCATCACATACCAATCTTCTTCCATTTTCTAATCAACAGCCAGGCAACATCATCTTCTCTATCTTTTAAGACTTCTGCTTCAGCCCTGCTTGCCCTTCTGACCTTTCTTGATAAGGCAAGCTGTGGGAAAGACCTTTGAACATATTATGTTTGTTAGGGCTCACAGATACACCAGAAAATGAACTGGCCTCTTTGTCCTCTCTGCCAGTAACTCAGTGTTTGTGTCTACTCAGAAAAGATACAATTAAGGCAGCATAATACTCGAGTTAAAAATAGCCTCCTGGCTCTGCCCTACAGACTCTTGCTAGGTTTTCTTTTTTTAATAGAGTGGTATTAAACTAAAAAAGATGCAATCTAAATACAAGCTCCAATCGATGCACAAACTATTTATTTTTATTTCCTCATTTAGCCCATGCCCATCACAACCACATCCATCTGGGCTGTTTATGACTTAATAAAATGCTTTAAACAGTAAAACACTCAAATAGGATATGGACCTACTTGCCTGCCCATCCCCCAACAACAACAACAATTTAACCTGAATCTTATACTTTATAAACTTCCTCTGTGTTACTCAGATCCACTCTGGCTAGCCTACACAGAAACAGAATGATCAGACATGGGTTTTTATAGTTCAGACCATTCCAGGGGTTGAACAGGCAGAGGAAAAGTGGAAGAGTGAAGGATAAATGCCAGAAGAGCCTAAATGAATAAAGTGGAAGTTAACCACCCCCGTGGGTCTGAGATTCTGAGAGAGTCTAGGCATAGAGATAGCAATTGTCGATGCCAAGTGTTTTATAAACATGTAATTTGCACTTGGATATAAGTGTGCTTTGAAAAGTTAAAAGTGCATACAAATACAAGGTATGGATCATTAAGAGAGCACATGTGCTCTGTTTCCCATCCGTGGCATCTCAGCTCAACTACATACGGATTACAGACTCTGCCTTTCTCTTTTCTCATATTCCTCTCCAAAGCACGTAGCCCAGGACCGGGCACACTGGAAACATAATGTCAGGCCAAGTTTGTGAATTTGTTATCTCTGCCTCATGGATCCCTTGCCAGCCTTTCAGAACCTCTTCCCCAAATCAAGCTCTCAACATATCCTTTTAAATCGTGTTCTTTGTTATTCTTTCCCAGTGATGATAACATCTGAATACTGTAATGGCATTGAAATTCTAAGGAGTTGCTGAATGAGATCCTCCAAGACAACGTGCCTTTTTAAAAAGACATGAGTAGATAATGCCAGCTCAGCTCCGAAAGACTAAATTGCTAATGGTGGGATTTTAGTCAATGTGGCACGTGTGCTTGAGGAGATTTGCTTTAATACATGAAAAATCATATCTAGAATTACTTGTTTGGACTGCAAAGTCCATGTGTACCTGGACAGAAACTTAAGGAAACAATGTTTCCTGTAATCAGAGATATCAATGCCTTCAAGGGTCTATCTCCTAAGGATGGGCCCCCTCACTGTCTGACAGACCACGTGGAGAACTCAGACTGGTGTTTGTTCAGCTTTGCTTTTCCTTTACTGAATGTTAAAAATTGGGGTTCCAGTCTTCACGTCTTTGTTTACAATGTACCCCCTTTTGTGCTAAGTTACTTCAGTCATGTCCGACTCTTTGTGACCCTGTGGACTGCAGCCTTCCAGGTTTCTCTGTCTGAGGGATTCTCCAGACAAGAACACTGGAGTGGGTTGCCGTGCCCTCCTTCAGGGGACCTTCTCAACCCAGGAATTGAACCTGCATCTCCTGCGCCTCCGTCATTGCAGGTGGATTCTTTACCACTGAGCCACCAGGGACACCCCATACCCCCTTATACTTTCCCTTATATATCCTTCCCTGCTTTTCTTCATATAACTTCTCACTCCAATCAGGTAAGACACTTCAGATGTGACTTTTCTTTTAGTAAAGCAGATGATCACTTTGGGGCAGAAAGGATGGTTGCTTACTGCAGCACCAAGACCCATAACCCCCGCCCCCGCCCCCGACAAAAAAAATCTTGCAAAAAAGGGTAAGTTCTAAAGTAACTTCAAGGAAATGAGGCCAAATCAAAAATTACTGGTTGGAGTTTTTTAAGAAGAAGAGATTTATAGATTTCAGTCAAGTCCTCAAGATAAGTACAGCCAGATGGATGACACCAACTAATCCATCAAGTGATTGATCAGGGTTCACAGAGTAAATGATTATGGCTTCCATCACTCCCTGAGCACCTGTGAGGATGAGGCTTGTAGAGCTAATATACTTCCTCAAGCCAGGGCCGCCGCCTCTGACTGCTGTATGTGCTGCTGTGTTTGCTCTGTTCTATTTGTGAGCAACTCAGAGAGAGACCAGGTAAACTCGGAGAAGCATTATCCACCCATCAGTCAAGAATTCCACCAATGCGTCTTGAGTCACAAAATATATTAATTAGATGAGGAATGATTTGAGGAGGCTTATGTGCCAAGCACTGCTAGGTGTTCTGAGCAATAAGATGAAGATACCAAGTCTCTGCTCTCAAGGAGTTCTCAAGGGGAACAGCAAACATTGGCTGTCATTTGCTGAGTGATTATTTTGGCAGAAACTGAGATAAGCCACTTTACATGCATTATCGTACTTAATTATCATAACCTCATCATCCAAGTTTTATAGTGAAGAGACTGAAGTCAAATGGGGTTATGTGACTTGCTCAATGTCACACTCTAAAGAAGTGGTAGGGCCAGGGTTGGAAACCAGGCTTTCTGACTCCATTGCCCACACAGTAATCTATTATTCTGTAACATCTATGAATGCAAAGAAAGTAGTCCAGGTAATAAATGATACAGGAGGGTGTTAATCTTGCTGTAGGAATCACATGCTTCCTACCTCATACCTATTAGCTCATTTAATCTCACACACCCACCTTTCAGAGTCAACTGGGGCAAGAATTTGAGCCCATTGTATGGGTGAGAAAATGGAAGTCAGAGAAGTTTGGTGACTGGTTAGGGATCAACAGCTATGAAGTGATGGAGGTGGGTTTCTCAGATGCCACATGCAGTGGGCAGTGCATTTTTCCATATAATGCTTTGCTTTCTGCAATGCTGTCTCTCATTTACTAAAGAGAAATTACATCTTGAGATTTTTACAGTCATATCAATACAGGATAGTAATAGATTGTCCAAGTCAGAAGAAACAAGTAACCCTTGTATTTCTGCCAAGTACATGAACTTCATATTCAGGTACTCAGCATTTCTCATAGTTTCTACTCAGTCTTGAGCACTTAGCAGTGGGGGAAGAAAAAGATGTCCTAGGAGTAGATGGATGTCTGATCCAAGAAATGACAATCCAAGCCAGCCATTTCCATGCCAAAGAGGAAACGCTGCAATAGGTTGTGTCCATTAGTAAAAACTGGTCCACACTATTGCATCAAAACATCAGTTATTAACCAAAATTTCCTCAGTCAGCTGTATTTATTGGCCTTTCTTCTTCCTTTTTTTTTGCCTACTCCCCTTTTGCCTCTCCTTGGAATTAACATTCTAGTAACACATTGATTCAACTACAACTTCTTAGTCAACATATAGAATTTCATCTCTGCAAGGGAGGATTTTTTCTTTTAGTTACATGCATGAGCATCTTATGAGTTTCTACTAAGTGTCTCCTACATCAGGGTATCTCAAATCTCAATGTGCATTCAAATCACCTGGGGAAATAACTAACACAGAGAGTCTGACTAAGGAGATCTGGGTGGGACCTGAGATTCTGCAGTGCTAACCAGCTTCCAGGTGACGCCAACACTGCTGGTCCACGGTCCAGAAGGAACAATATGATCTAAAAAATACTAGTCCTGGGTAAGGAGCTGTATGGTGGAGGATTCGAGAGAAATGGCCCACAGCCCCTGTTCAAGTGTGGTGAACAGGTTCGATAAAGTACATATGAGACAAAGGAAAGTACAGACCAAGTGCGTAAACATGTGCTCGCTTGTTTTAGCCAAATGATAGATCAAGGGGAAAGATTTTCTTATTCTCTTTGTCATTGTCAGATCACATTTATAGTAAAAATAGTCCTCCTTTTTTCTCAGTAAAACTAGTCACTTAGAGAAGGGCTTCCCACGTGGCTCAGTAGTAAAGAATCCACTTGCCAAGCAGGAGACTTGGGTTCGATCCCTGGTTGGGAAGATCCCCTGGAGAAGAGATGACATGGACAAAGGAGACTGGTCTCAAGTTAGCAACTAAACAGCAGCAGCATTAACTTAGGAAAACACTGTCTCAGCCTCTGAAAGCCCCTCTATCAGTACCCTGGAAACAAAACTGGGCACTGAAAATTGCCATTCACTTACAACTATTTCAGGAGCGAACCCATTATACAGCTCATCTGGGGAAATTCAGCCTCAGCACTCTTTCTTGTGACAGGATATCTGTATCTCAGGCAAAAAGTAGGAGACTGAATACAGGCAATTCTGTCCCTGCAGTCTGAAGTAGACAGAGGTCGAGGGGGAAGTGCAGGTCAAGGCAGCACATGTTTCATCCAGACCAAATGCATCTAGAGTCGTGAGTGAGACGGGTTGAGGGGAGAGATGCAGGGAGGTGGTGGGAATGCTGGAAAGAAACAAAGAGACCTTCTTTGTTCCTTACCCTTCCAGCCAGCTGTGCTAAGTCACTTCAATTGTATCCAGCTCTTTTCGACCCTATGGACTGTAGCCCGCCAGGCTCCTCTATCCATGAGGATTCTCCAGGCAAGAATACTGGAGTGGGTTGCCATGCCCTCCTCCAGGGGATCTTTCCAACCCAGTGATCGAACCCATGTCTCTTATGTCTCCTGAACTGGCAGCCTGGTTCTTTACCACTAGCACCCACCTAGGAAACCCTCCCAGCCAAGACTCAGAAAAATTTCAGGCATAATCAATGAAGCTCACAGGAAAGCTAGAGCAGAATGAAAGCGATGCTGATATGCATGAGCTCCAAGGGAGGATTGCTGCAGAGCTAATCACTGGCCTGAGAGTGCCATTTAATGCCCTTCCTCCACAAGCCATTCATCAAGTTTATAGTAGCAACAAGAGTTCATTACCATGTTCCTGCTTTGCACATTCCTGAACAAGGTTATGTCTCCAATTTTAAGTGTGGTGTATAAAAGGAATGAGGAAAGGTGGGAGGGGGAGGTTTCTGAAGGGAAAGGTAATAAACAGAATAGGTGATCCCCTCCAACTGGAAATGTGAATCTCCCTACCTGCTTACGTGCAATCAGAGAGAACACTTCACAAGCTGAGATTCATTCTTAGAAGTTCCTAAGCTCCTCTTATCAACCTATCTATCCATTCATCTCTCGGTCATTTTTCCGAATTAGAAGCTAAAAGAGAAGATAGGATTTGGTTCTAGGTTCCAAGAAAGTTGTGATGTAGTTAGAGAAATAAAAGGAATTCACGTGAAACAGAGGTTACAAAACAGAACAGAAGCAACCTCCGTGTTGCTGTCTAAATCTTGGGTGCTGAAGGCAGTTCGAAGAAGTGGCATTTAGATCCACTTCTTGGTAGTGAAGAGAACCCAGAAAAAGTTTTGTGAAGACTGTTGGGCTTCCATAATCAAAGGGGAAAGTGCAAAGTGTTCAGTGTGGCAGATATTAATGAAACAAATTCAAAGTCATAATGGGGATCTGAGGTCTCCCTAAGGAGATTAGCAGGCTCCCACAGTCCTTATCTTTTGATCACACTATGAGCAAGGGGACGACGGAGGATGAGATGGCTGGATGGCATCACTGGCTCGATGAATGTGAGTCTGGGTGACCTCCGAGAGCTGGTGATGGATAGGGAGGCCTGGCGTGCTGCGGTTCATGGGGTTCGAAGAGTCGGACACGACTGAGCGACTGATCTGATCTGATCTGATGAGCAATGGACTCCCACTGAGCTTGGAAAGTTTGAACAGGAGTAGAAGGAAAGAAGCTCCATGCACTGGGAAACTATATCTGAATTCACCAGAACATCGACTCTTTTAATGCCCCACCTGTGATTCTGTAGTCAGGATGCTGCGAGCTTGTTCATCAATATCCAGACAGTGTAATGGTTGGTGTACAATGTTGTTTAGCTGCTCAGTTGTGCCTGACTCTTTTTGTGACCCTCATGGACTGCAGGTCTGCCAGGCTCCTCTGTTTATGGGATTTCCCAGGCAAGAGTACTGGAGCGGGTAGCCATTTCCTTCTCCAGGGGATCTTTCTGACCCAGGGATCAGACCAACATCTCCTGCATTATAAGTGGCTTCTTTACCACTGAGACACCACAGAAACCCTTCAGTGTACAATAGACAGACTCAAATTATATCTGAAACTTTTTAGTCTCATTGATTTGGCAGAACTGTTGTTAAGGAGCCCAGCTCTCCATATAGAGTTGTCTCTTAGGCTAGCGCTAAAATTCCTCAGTGCTCTCTAAACTTGGGCAGCAAGGTCAGAAAGAGAAATATTCTGCTCCTGCCCAAACACAAGAGTTTTCCTGATCTCTTCTGGAGAAAGCCAAGTGAATGCTCACTACTCCCAAGCCTAGTTTTCTCCAATAAATAAATAAGAGAAGGTCTTGGTGTACTTTTTTAAATGCTCTAAGATCTGCTACATTCTGCTTTCTTTTTCCATAAACTATTGTCAGCATCAAGACAAAAAGCAGGCTCTGCTGGTCAGTGAGTTCAGGGGTGACAATGCTATATAGCTAGACCCTACCTCTTGGCAATCCTCTATGTGAACAATGCAAATGGTAGGATTTGACTGAACTAAATAAGCCACTTCCTTCCTCATTAACTCTGTCTTTTTAGTCCAGACCTACTCCTATGCTTACTCCAGGAGTTTAAGGTTGAACACTCCTAGAAATACATTTGGTTCTTTAGAACTTAATATGCCACATTTAGAGCTTTTATTTAAAAAAAGAAATTGCTGTTCCAACATTCACTAATGTATGACTTAAAAGCAAAACCATATCTTTGAAAAACTTCAGAAGATGCTTCAACAAACACATATGTGGGTTCTGTAGCCATCTGATAGAGAGGATAAAATTTTTCAGCTCTTCATCAAGAGCACTGATGAATTTTGACAACCATCCTTGATCACATTGCCAGAGCCTCCCCTGCACACTTACCACACTGCTCTGACCACCCTATTTTCAGGTTCAGTATTTCTCTGCTCTTGTTCTATCATACCTTCTTTGGCATTCAAAATCTCTTCACTCCCATGTCAACATCTAATCTGTCCTGATTCTCACTCCAAATAATTCTTAAACACAAAAGTAGATGCTCACCTTTAAGCCACAGCTTAAATGCCCCAGAACCAGGTCACTGGGCAAACTCTGGGAAGGTAAAGTTTGAAAAGCATCAGCTCTAGATTTTATAATATAAAATAGGATTTAGAAGAATGTGCACTTGCCTTGCCTTGCCTATATCTCTGGAAACATTTCCAAAATGAAATGCTATGTATATGGAGGAAGATAGTGAAGGTGCTGTAAGTCATGATCATTGTATCACTTCTTGCTCTTCACTTCTCAAAGATAAATAAGTGTTTTTGATGATGAGACAGGAAGAAGCTCCCTATTGAGCTGAGAGAGTTTATTCCCTTCCCTTCAGGCAAGCATATCAAGGGGGTAGTTTCAAGGAAACAATCCATTTCCTTATCTAAAACTCCTCTGAGCAGTGAAAAAGTAAGTGTTAATTAGTCAATTGTGTCTGACTCTTTGAGACACTATGGACTGTAGGCTGTCAGGCTCCTCTGTCCATGGAGTTCTCCAGGCAAGAATACTGGAGTAGGTAGCCACTCTCTTTTCCAGAGGATTTTCTCGACCCAGAGATTGAACCCAGGTCTCCCATATTGCAGGCAGATTCTTTACCATCTGAGCCACCAAGAAGACCAGATTCCCTTTCAATTCCAGACTATTTCATTGCATTGTTTCCCAGCAACCCCTATTTTGAGTCTTCTTTAGAATAACCTAGGAATATTTGTTAAAATAAAATCTGCTAGGGCCATAAATCAAAGATAACATGAGGACTGAAATAATTCTTCATGCAGCTTGGATATCTTATAAGAGATATGCACATTTCTGGAAAGGAGACAGGATGTCAGTTCCGCCCATTCTAATTGCAATTTCCATTTTCTAGTACAACTCAGGATTTCTGCATGACAGGAAGAGCTCCCTGACATGTCACCCTCAGAAGCTGGACTAAGCAAAAGGCGTGCTGTCTCTTTTCAGAAAGAGCAGAGGCGTGCTCACTGTAGCATGTAAACATTTTATACTGAGTGAATTCCATTTCTATCTATACTCATCACAAATGAGCACCACCAAAATGTTCAAATACATATTCACAACATGCCTCTCAAATGCACTGGATGAAAAAAAATAGAGCTAAGCATGAGGCACAGATCCATTTCATTTAATTAGAGTTTCAGAGAAGCCTAAAGAAAAAGGTCTGTATCTCCCTAAGTGTTCTCTTTCTCTATGAGTATAGCTATCTTGCATTGTCAGGTCGTTTGAATTGAAAATGATTCCAAACGCAAAGCCTTTAAACCCTGAATGTTTGACTCGGGTAATATTATCACAGACAATAAAAGAAACCATCTCGCCCATTCCTATTCCAGATTTTGTACCAGTGTCCACTTTCCCTTTATAGGAAATCAGAGAGAGAGACTATTTCCTCTGGATCAATGCCAGAGCCCCGAATTACTGTCATTTTAGAAAATCCTGCATTGCACTCAGAACATGCCCTGAGTATGCCCACTCCTTATTTTCATTCTCTTCTATTTTCAAGTCCCTTTAATAATTTCGCCCCACCCCAACCATCCAACATAGCTACCACTTACCTCCAAGGACCCTCCATGCCGACCAAGTCAGGATCCTCATGGCCCCATCTCCATGCTGTTCCTTTTCTTGTTTTCTCATCTCTATTCATGCTGTTCCCCTACCTTCAAGGTTACTATGCTTCCCGCCATATACATGTATTCCTCCCTTCCACATGTATTTGCTGAGCACCTACTATGTGCTGGACACTAGAGAGACAACACTGACTAAGGCAAGATCACTGCCAGCATAGATTTTAGATTTTTTGAGCAAGAGACAGAAAATGGGCAATAAACCATTTTTAAAAAGATCAAGTAACACATAGAGATGCTAACCTCTGAGTAGTGGGGGGTGCAGGAAAATTAGAGCAGGGTAAGGAAATCAATCCTGAATATTCACTGGAAGGACTGATGCTGAAGTGGAAGTTCCAATATTTTGGCCACCTGATGCAAAGAAATGACTCACTGGAAAAGACCCTGATACTGGGAAAGATTGAGGGCAGGAGAAGAAGGGGGCGACAGAGAATGAGATGGCTGGATGGCATCACTGACTCAATGAACATGAGTGTGAGCAAGTTCCAGGAGATGGTGAAGGACAGGGAAGCCTGGCGTGCTGCAGTCCATGGAGTCACAAAGGGTCAGACACAATCGAGTAACTGATCAACAACAATAAAGCAGGGATCAGGAGTGCCTCCCCTAAGACTTACCCCCGGTCTCTACCTTGTGAGTGGCTCACAAGATACTCAAATTCCACATTGATTTTCCATGCCATAGTATGTTTGTGGCCACCTCTGTAGTACTTCTGTGAGACTATTCCTATAATGAACCTAACAGCCACTGAACAGGAAATACAAAGTAGACAATAATATATTTTTTCAAGTAGCTCTCAAACCACAACATGGGTAGTGCATGCTTATATACTGCCTGCCTGCCTGCCTCTAGCAACCCATAGGTTGTGGAACCAGGAATTCTGTCCCTGATGGCAATGGTTTTGGTTTTTACAATTAAGATAGGATTTTTTTTTATGATTATAAAAGTAATACATGCTATAGAAAAAAACACTGCAGAAAGAATGATAAATCCACATAATTTTATAATAATATATCTACTGTTAATACTTTAGTGAGAAGAAGCCTTTCACATATTTTTCCTCTGGTGACACGCATTTTTTTAAATTAAAATGTGACACTATGAATGTTCTTTTCTAACTTTTTTCATGAAATTGTATGTTGACAGTATGTTTTAGAGGAAAATGATGGATGTTAAAGTGTTAAAAGACAAGGATAAAAATCCCTAATTCAGGAAAATCAGAACTCATTTATGACTATGATAAGTGGAAGAGCTCAGCTTGGAAAAAAGTAAGAGCTACAGGGAACATGCCAGCACTAGTTTGATTAAAAAGCTGTGCAGAATGCAGGAAAAAATACTGAAGGGTCATATAGGCAAGAACAGTCCTTTTTATGTTAATCATTTGGGAAAGATGAGAAAACGGACCATTTGTGTGTGTGTGTGTGTGTGTGTGTGTGTGTGTGTGTGTGTGTGTGTGTGTGTGTGTTGCCCTGTGCCCTCCTCCATGAAGGCTGAGGTTGGAAAGCACTGTAGATAGAAATCTCTCTAAAAGGGATATGTTATCTCTATAACATGGTGGTGAGTGGATGGTGAATATCATTAGATGGAAATCAATGTAAAAGACGTCAGCTCTCCAGGAAACAAGCCTGGCAACATAAGAAAAAAGGACTCTGGACTCCCTCAAAAATTGATCAGAAAACGAGGATGTAAAATGGCCCCTAGAGGCACCTGCAGCCTGGTTTCTCAGAGATAAAGAATCAGTTGGTTGCAGCAACATGTACAATTGTATTTTCTACACCAGCTGCTAAGTTGCTTCAGTCGTGTTCGACTCTGTGCGACCCCATAGACGGAAGCACACCAGGCTCCCCCGTCCCTGGGACTCTCCAGGCAAGAACACTGGAGTGGGTTGCCATTTCCTTCCCCGGTGCATGAAAGTGAAAAGTGAAAGTGAAGTCTCTCAGTCGTGTCCGACTCCTAGCCACCCCATGGACTGAAGCCTACCAGGATCCTCCGTCCATGGGATTTTCCAGGCAAAAGTACTGGGGTGGGGTGCCATTGCCTTCCCCGTTTCTACACCAGAGTACCAAGGAAAAATTACCATTCTGAGCTTATGCCTTTGTTAAAACTTTGCTTTAGATTTACAATTAGGATATGTACAGGGCTTCCTGGAACTAGATTTGTGAGCTATACAATGACCTTTGGCATCCAGCACATGTGCACATATATTCCGTGCCATGCTAAGTCATTTTAGTTGTGTCCAACTCTTTGCGACCCTATGGACTGTACCCCATCAGGCTCCTCTGTCCATGGGATTCTCCAGGCAAGAAGACGAGTGGGCTACCGTGCCCTCCTCCAGAGGATCTTCGTGACCCAGGAATTGAACCCATGTCTACTGTGGCTCCTGCATGGTAGGCGGATTCTTTACCATTGAGCCACCAGGGAAGCCCTATGCACTGTATACACATCAATAAAACCTTTCCTGTTAGTGCTTTAAATGTCACCATAACAATTTCTTTGGTATCTTCTTTTTCCTCTCTACTATTCTAGAAGTTATATGTTCTATTTTATAGATAATTTCATTTTTAAAACATATTTATCAAACCCCCAAATTAATTAGCATCACTTTGTTTGACCTGAATAACAGCATTTGAGTGCTTTAATTCTAGTTTCCCCCTTGCACTTTTCCATGTCATTTCTGTACAGCACTTTAGTTCCATCTTGTTTTCAAATAGCCCCAAATTAGTACCACTTTTAATTGAATACTTGATCAATATTACTATCATTTTGCCATGGATTTTTCTCTTAAACTCTACTTGTTTCTTCTGGGTCAATTTTCTTCTTGTTGATAAAAACTATTCTTGGTAATATAATTGTTCTTTATAATTTTATCCACTGTTTGTTTTTTCCACAACAAGCCTGTACTGCTTTAATCATAAAAATGTCTTATTTCAATTGTGAAAAACAAAATCCAATTGTCCATGTATGAGTATTAAGCTCTCTTCAGTCTTAGTATATCTGACAATGTCACCCATGCTCCCTCTGGACCCGTTAATAGTAGTTTACATAAAGTTATAGACCTGAGTTGACCAGAATTTTCACTCGCGGCAAGTAACTCTATTATCTTCCAGTATCTATTGTTGCTTGTGTGAAGGCTGCTGTTTGTCTAATTTCTGGTACTCTATCTTTCCTCTCCGATAGGTTTTAAGATTTTCTTTTCCTTTGTCTATACTTTCACTACTAAGTATAGCTTTGTTTTTATTTTTATGCTTGTGGCTTAGTGGTTTCCTCAAACTAAGGCAGTCTTTCTTCAACTATAGAAAAGTTTTTATTAGTATTTCTACCCTCTTCTGGATCTGCTATTAGCTCTGTACTGGAACTTCTTTTGCTGTTGTATTGTAAGTGATTTGCTGTATATACTTTCTAATTCATTTATTTTGTTTTTATTATATCTAGTCCATTATGAAATCCAATAAAATTTTTGATTCCCTGTTTGTTCTTACATCAGTATTTCTCATTAATTCTTTTCACACATCTATCCTTTTTCACACTGTCCTCTTTTATCTTGTGATTTTGACACCTTCCTTTATCTCTTTGAACATTTAAAAATAATTAGTTTTAAATCTCTTTCAGTCTTATTCTAATCCTCAGTCAAGGAGGTATAACTATTTTCTCATGTGGTATTTCTTTTTATGATTTGTAACATATACTCTCGGCCCACCCACCTTAGGAAGGATGAAGTACGGTCAGTGCAAATTTCATGCTCTAGGATAGAACTATCTTAACAGTTTCTCATTTGCTGCTGCTGAGCAGTCTTGTTTTCTCCAGTCCAGTTTGGGATAATTTTTAAGCTTTTTTTTTTTTTTTTCATTTGAAGTCACTGTAAATTTTCATTCAATGTAATTTTGTGTCACTTATCTAGTATTATAAACACTTGCAGTTGACTATTTCTACTCAGGCTGCTTCCTTGAGCTTTTCCATAGTTACTAGGTAGAATTCTAGAGTCCTCCACTTCACTAATCTATAGTCTTTCTGACCCTTGATTTTATGCAGGTAGGTTCATTCTGACTCCTCTCAGACAAAGACGAATCTGCAATTTGGGCTCATCTTCCCAGTGGGTTTTGAAACTCCAAGACCAGCCATTAACCTAATTAGAATTTTTCCTTTGTTCTTTGGCTTCACCATTCTGACTGGGTTGAGGTTGGTATTACTTACATAGTTTCTTAATTGGCTGTTTGACCTTTTACCCAGTATTTCTATGTGTCTGTACATAAAGGGGCCCTCAGCCCAGATTTCCATTATCAGCCCAGATTTCCATTATCAGCCCGGACTGCCAACATCACTGTTTCATGCTTTGTTGTAATAAATCACCTTCCTCTGGCTCTCCTTTGAAGATAGGAAGATGTCAGAAGGAGGTAACCAACATCTTAGTGGAAAATACAGTTTAGATTACCTTCTGCCTTGACAAACTAGGGCTGCCTGATGTTGCTGAGTATCTTGAGGAAGGAGGAGAAGAAGTTGTAGAAACAGGATGCTGAGAACATCAAAAGCAACTTTTCTCACTCCACACACACACACACACACACACACAGTTGTAAAGTCAAAACCTGCATATAAACAATATCCAAACATGAAAGGATGTATTTAGCAACAGAAACTGAACATGCTAAATCTTATCATTCACATGTGAGAATAGCTGAGAATCTAAAACAAATAAAACAACATCTGAAAACTGTGGAATGAGAAGTTGGGGTTGCGATAATAGATCTAAGAATGATACCTGAGTGAGTCCAGTCACAAACTGGGCAATTCATGTTACCATAGCAACTCCTAGCTGGTTATCATTATGCCTACATTAGTTACATACTTTGTCTTTCAAAAATATAGATAACTTTTCAAAGCTCTTTCCTACCTATCTTTGATTTAGCCATTCAGCACATGTTGCCTAGCTGATTCTCACATTATACTAGAAAAGTGATGAAGTAGGTATTATCATCTTCACATAAATCACAGGAATACACATACCCTATTTTAAGTTAGAAGTCAACAGGCCAATAGCTAGTTAGTAGAAAAGTAGGTCGAGAATAATCGCTGACTTCTAGCCCTTACCCTGTCTAGCACAGGGCATTAAATTGGCTTTACCAGTTTACACAGGGGCACCACTGAAGAGAAGCTGACCCAGAGATTGGACAGAAGCATTCTTGGAAAATCGTTGCTCCCCTTCTACTCATGACTTTCAGGCTGCTACTGCCCTTCCCCAATACCAAGCCTGCTCCAGTTTGCCTTTCCCACTCATACCAAGTGGTTATAGTTATGAGGCCTTTGTGTTTTGGGACAAGCACAAGTAAGAATCATATTTTAAACTTCCCAAATCATAATAGAATCTGAAATTCCAATGTTTAACCAGGTGTTTTGAGAAGCTAAAGTATCAAAGTAAAATAATGTTGAACTGATGGCTGGATGCAAGAATACTTAGGAAGAGACTCTACATAAGTCTTTTTGAAGAAATCTTTGGGGGACATTTAAAGCTTCAAAATGGTACAATGTTTAAGTGAAGGGTAGAGAGTAATCACACAGAAAACAATGAACATAAAGGATGACTGAAGATGATAAAATAGAGATCAAAGATAACAAATCTCTTCTTGGTGGTAATAAATTTTAGAGCCTCAAAGGAAAAGAAAATAATTTTCCTGAGCAGCAAGTTATCAAGCACAGTTTCCCTCATGACAATTGCTAGAAGTGGTTCTGGTAGGTAATGTGAACAATAATTAACCTTCTTGCTCCTCCATGTACTAACCATGGTTAAAGACGTTGATAATCTAAAACATGTGGTAACATATATTTACCTTTCTATTAGAATCTAGCATATGTAGTGTCTATACCTACGTGTCCACAAATTTATTATGGATAATGGAGAAAGAGAATACAAGAGAAGTAAGTGTTGCTCAACTTGTAAAATGAAAGCTACATGCTATGGAAAACAGTATGGAGGTTCCTTAAAAAACTAAAACTAGAACTACTGGGATATACCCAGATAAAATCATAATTCAAAAGATGCACCGCAGTGTTCACTGCAGCGCTATTTACAGTAGCCAGGACATAGAAGCAACCTACATGTCTATCAATAGAGGAATGGATAACAAAGATGTGGTACACATAAGGGATGAAATATTACCCAGCTGTAAGAAACTGGGTCATTAGTTGAGACGTGGATGGACCTAGAGGGTGAATAAGAGTGAAGTAAATCATACAGAGTAAAATAAGTCAGAAAGAGAATGTCGGATATCATATATTAACACATATACGTGAAATCTAGAAAAGTGGTATTGATGATCTTCTTTGCAAAACAAATAGACACAGATGTAAAAAGCCAAACATAAGGACACTAAAGGGGGAAAGGGGGAGCTGGGATGAATTGGGAGATGGGGATTGGCACATACACACTGCTGGTACTATGTATAAAATAGATAATTAAAGAGAACCTACTGCATAGCTCAGGGAACCTACTCAGTGCTCTGTGATACTCAAATGGAAAGGAAATCCAAAAAACAGGGGATATATGTATCCATAGAGCTGATGCACTTTGTTGTACAGCAGAAACTGACATGACATTGTAAAGCAACTATACGCCAATAAAAAATAATGTAAAAAGATAAAAATAAATTGCACAAAAAAATAAGATAAAAGAAAAGCTACATGCTTGAGCTTGCTGGTGATATTCACCTCAAGCAGAACATATCAAGTTCTATATTTTGTGATCTAAGGACTATTTAAAATGAACTGCCTTCTCAAAATCTCTCTCCTACTGGCCTGCCAGTGTGCTTGGAACTCTCATCTTGCTCATAGTTTAAAGGCTGCAGTCCTTCATGAAGATGCAAAACTGATGTCTGGAAATATAAACTACCAGCACTCATGCAAGTCTTGAGCAGCTAGGAAACAGTCGTCCTCTTGGGGTCCTAGATTTCTAAGAAAGTTGGAAATAAATGATCTCTTGGATCCTCTAATCAGGATTTATTCTGTAGTTCTAAAATTCCACCATATGATAAACTCACAGGCAGATAAGTTTTGAAAGAAGACTAGGAGTCAGGGTAGATTCACATTCTGAAATGCCACTCAGCAGAGGTGTAATGAAGGGTGATTAAAACTAATATAGGCATCACAATGTGGTCTGATCCAAAATGCCTCCCTGGTGGGAGGCAGCAGAAAGGATTCTGACAAAGAGCTAACACTGCCCAGCTTTGCTCCTTAGATGGGCACACATTCATGTATATAAAATGTTCACTGTCCTTGTTCCCTTCTGTCACTGGTAAAGTCCCTTTGACAATGGAAAGCAGTGTGAAATCCAATAAAGCACTTGAGAAAACTATGCCAAAAGGGGAAGGCTGCACACAGGGACCTCCTTAGACGTTGTTAGGATTCCTGTCCTCTCCCCTCTCTTGCAATTTGTGATTTGTCTTTTCAGCAATATATAGGAATATGGTTTGTCTTTACATAGTCATCCCATGTTCTACAAGAGCAATATTTTGTATAAAGTATAAAGCCTATAAAGACCAGCACTGATGTTTAAAGATACACATGTCAAATATGGCAGTGGGGACCCTGTGTCATTAGAAGCAGCAGCAGCATCTGCAGCATTTTGTGAGGGGCACTGGAAGAGGCCATTCCCACAAAGTAGAATTTTTAAATAAAACACTTTCTCCGATTTATCCCTAATGCCTAAACTCTATTTCCCAACAGCATTTTATGTTTTAAATGTCACCCTCTATCTAACCTCTCTATCTGTTTCTCTGGAGGAGAGAAATGCTAGGGCTACAGTAATGGTTCTTAGAGTGAATTTATCAAGCTGGTTCTGAGTTATGGGTTTTATCTCAAAAACCAGTGTCTGGAGGAAAAGCATAATGAGAAGGAGGGGAAGGAGTACAGAATGGGGTAGGGAGTGGGGCGTCCCCTCAAAGCAGGATAAGTCACAAACAGCCCTGATAGTGATCACTGCAATTGTTCTAAAGATGTGTTCTTGTGTTTAATGCTTTATAGTTTGCCAAATGCTTTCAAAGACATCACTTAATTTTTATTTTGACTGCATGAAGTAGTTAGAAGAATTGTTTATTCACTTTACACATGAGACTTGGAGACTAAAGAGCCTGTTGCAGGTCACACAACTGATAAGCAAGTGGAAAACTAAAATTTAGCCACCAGCTGTGAGTCCTGCACCTACCACCTCACTCTTAAGTGCCTCAGACACTCTCTGCTAGAAGAGAGAGTGGGGACTGGTAACCACACGGTTAACAGGTTGCCTTTCCTTAACCATGCAGGATCTTCTCAGGGGTCAGGAGATACTCTGATAACCCAAAGCTTAACCTCACCACCTTCCAAGAGCTGCAGCTTTCATCCTTCCCAGGTTACAACTGGCTTCCTTCCACTCAATCTATAGGCTGAGAATAGCTTGGGAAGGGGAGAGGGAGATGGGGAGGATCAGGCCAGAAGTCTTTACCCTTGTCTCTCCTGCCGGAAGGCAAACATGTAAGCCCTCCTGAAGCTGCGTCTGGTCTCCTCCACACAAATTCTCCTGGGGTGTGTGGGTGTGCATTTGCTTTCTGTGGTGTTATGTCTGAGAAGTGTCTATGATTCTGCCACTAGAACAATCACCTCATTTCACCAAGTGGGTAAGGACCTGATGCTCATGTTTTAAGCCAGCCTGCTATGAATTCATGGTAGGAAACAGATATTTCTACTATCTGCTTCTTTGTGCCTAATGGTCATAATGACTTTTCTGCTTAAACTATACTCCTTACTAAAGTGCAATGAGTTTTTCTTCTTTAAAGTAGACATGAGTACAGGGAGGGAGGAGAGGAAGCCATGAAAAGGGGCTTAGATGATGCCAGGTTCAAGGCCAGAGACACTTCCATGATGCCTGGAGCCTCCCCAGATCACACAGCCCCCTCCAGGCAAATCTGGCTGTGGACCACCCTATTTCCTCTCAAATACCCTGGTTCCCTCTCTGAGCTAAAACAGCTGCTCTGGTTTGCCTCTTCATTAACTCCCGCTACAGCTGCTGTTTGGGCTTCCTTGGTGGCTCGGCTTCTAAAGAATCCACCTAAAATGTGGGAGACCTATGTTCAATCTGGGTTGGGAAGATCCCCTGAAGAAGGGACCAGCTATGCACTCCAGTATTCTGGCCTGGACAATTCCATGAACTATATAGTCCATGAGGTTGCAAAGAGTCGGACACAACTGAGCAACTTTCACTTTCACTTTTCAGCTACTGCTTATCCTCACTTTCAAGTTGGTAATTTTCTGTCTTTAGTTTTGTTAAGTGTTTGGGGACCAGAAGAAAAGATAACTAAAACAACTAAACATCTCTCAGCCTCCATCCCTCCAGCTCTTGTTGGCAGGTTTGAAACTGTTGCTTCTCTGAGACATCTTAGGTTATGCAAGCAGCAAGCAATAAAGAGCTCATACTCAACACTGGGGAGAGATTTTTCCAATTGTTTTCTCATTTCCTCATGGTCCCTGTACTTCCCCAGCTCTCTTTAAACACTGTGGGGCTTACTCTGTCACTGACCTTGTCTAATTGTATTGATTGTCAGCAATTGCAGTCTAATTGGAAAGCAAGTTGCTATGGTAATTCCTGTGTCTTATGTCTTACATTTAAAGACACAATGATCCTAAATAGAAGGAAATGGCTTGTGGTTGGTGACAGAGGAAAACATAATTAGATACACAAATTGTGAAATAAATATATTCAAATGAATTCTGAAATCTAAATCTGGATTTGATGTATTAAATTGGTACCAGAAATTCTACTACAGGCATATTTGGTCAGAACGTTTTTTTCTTTTCTTCTAAATACTTATATTTTTTAGGGGAAAAGGGGGAAAAGGTATCCTAGACAAGCCAGAGGAGGTAGCTGCTCATAATTTAAAATTAGGTGCGAGATCCAGGATACTGCACGGTGCTTAAAAGAACATCAGCACAGGAGTTGACAAGCCCAGGTTTCACTTCTCTTTAACTTGCTGTGTGGCCTGAGGTAAATCACCTAACCTTTTGTGCTTAATCCTTCATAACTGATCATCACTAAAGGACTTCAAACGCTGCAAATGTCATCCATCCCTGCACACATTCCTGGTGCACCTGTTGGAGGAACAGGTGACAAACTACAGACATAACCAAGTCCTTGACTCTAAGGGATCTGTAGTCACTAGATGAGACTCGAGGGAAAAATAAAAATGATGTGAATAAATATCATTTCTCTTAACACTTATTAAAGCTTTAAATACTTAACATTTAAGTATTTAATAGCAATTATTAAATTAATATTTAATAATTAATTAAATAATAATTATTTATTTAATATTTAATCCCCACAAAGTTTCAGGAGATAAATACCATTGTCCCCGTTTCAGATATGATGAACCTGAGACTCGGAGAGGTTAGGTAACTTTGCTAGCTTCACACTGCTTGTACGGGTCTATAGTGCTAGCTCTATGCATGCGTGCTCAGTCCCTTTAGTAGTGTCAGACTCTTTACAACCCTATGGATCGTAGCCTACCAGGCTCCTCTGTCCATGGGGTTCTCCAGGCAAGAATACTAGAGTGGGTTGCTATGCCCTCCTCCAGGGATCTTCCCAACCCAAGGGTCAAACCCATGTCTTTTACATCTCCTGCACTGGCAGGGGTTTCTTTACCAATAGCTCCACCTGCAAAGCCTGCTAACTCTATGAGGTCTGGCTCATAACAGATATCCCTTCTCCTGGAACTCAGTCTTGATATTATTTCTACAGCTCCAGCAAGGAGACCCTTATAATGGAATTTGAGTAAATGAATGAAAATATACTCATCATCAGAGGTGAAGAGCATCTTAACCTAGACAACCAGTTATTAATTAACCATGTAATTACAGCTTCTTGTGCCTTGTTTATCTGTTTGAGGAAAGGGGAGAGATGACACATGTGTGTGGTGGTGGTGGTTTAGCCACTCAGTCATGCCCAACTCTCGCGACCCCATGGATTATAGCCCACCAGGCTCCTCTGTCCATGGGATTCTCCAGGCAAGAATGCTGGAATGGGTTGCCATTTTCTTCTCCAGGGGATCTTCCCAACTCAGATATCGAACTCAGGTCTCCTGCCCTGCAAGAGATTCTTTACCGACTGAGCTTTGAGGGAAGCCCATGTGTGTGTAGGAAAGTAAATTTTTAAGATAACTACAGACGGTGTTTCCTTCCTTGGCTAATACCTTGAAATTCTCATTTCAGTGGCATTGCCAAAACAAAACAAAACACTTTTCTTGAAAGATGTCTTCCTAACAGGATCTGCATTATCTGAAATTAACTTGGCATAGGACCAATGCATATTTCACAATTAAATGACACATGTGTAGGAGAATGAAGGGCCCCTCCGAAGCTGCTGAAGTGAGGAAGGAGATGTGGGTTGTCTTCTTCTGCCCCACGTAGTCATCTTTAATGGGAACAATTCCCTCATTGTTTGTTTTGTTCTTCTCTAAGCTTTTGCTTAAACAAAGGTTTCCAAGGTAGAGAAGAGGCTTGGACATTTACTAAACTAGACTCATGGTTCCCAACATCTTGAGTGGCCTTAACCAGCTGAACCAAACACTCATCTTGGGAAAGAATCCACCTCCCCACTTTCTAGAATGATGACATATTTCTCCAGGCACTGACAAAGTTTCATAAAATATGAAGCACTTTTTAAAAACTTCCTTTCTTTTTATTGACCGCATAGGTCTCTTCACTGTAAAAATAAAGATACTTTTAGGACCAACCTGAGGCAAAGAAGGCCCTGGAGTAAGGCCTTTGACTACCATTTTAGATGGGACGGAGAAATCTACTGCTCAGAAATGGATGTAAAATCAATTAAATACGAAGTTGGTGAAAATAAGCCCCTGAATTTCTAAATTCAAAGAAATTCAGAGAAGGTAGCAAAGGGCAGAATGGATAACAGCTTTGCATGAGAGGTATTTATGAAGGCACTAGACTCAAGCCATTCCAAAGAGGAAAATAAGACAATGAAAGCAACTCAATTCAGAAGTAGCCAAATGTGAGTTCCTTGTAGTTCCTTCACTGCAGCCCATAAGCAAGGCACTCTAGTGCCAGGAATAAGAGTTAATGAGGTGGAAAATGGAGGGCGTAAAAGAGAGAGTAATTATGAATTGAAGAGTGAAAACGGAGGCTGGGAAGAGGATGAAAGCCAGTTGAAGAAGGGTGGGTTATGTTACAGGTGTGGCAAGGATAGCAAAAAGGTACCCTAGAGCCCAGAGAAAGTAATTCAGGAAGCTTTTGAGGGGCTGCTGGGTGACAGAGTGAACAGAAAGGCCTGCAATAACTGCCTCTACACACACACACACACACACACACACACACACACACACACCCTTCTGTTTCTTTGGTAAAGAGGCGTGGGAAGTATAACAAGGAAGAAATCAACACTGGCTTATAGAAAGATCAATGAAGCCTTCTTTAAGCTGACTATAAAACAAACACTGTCTCCAGGAGAAGGATGGCTCAGGTGAGGGCACTTCCTCACCTGTGCAGGGCTCAGGAAGGATGGCCACTGGGGGTTACCCTCCTGCACCTGCCCAGGACCTGCTCTTAAGCGAACAAGTGCAGTACCATAATCAAGATGCTTCATGGAGCCCTTGCCTTTATCCCAGCTTGTTAGAAATGGAAGCTGGCTATCTCAGAGGCCTGCCAAGGATGTGGCTGGCTGCCTTTTAATAACAGAACCACAGAAATAATTAAAATCACTGAATTCTCAGGCTAGAAGGGACCCACGAGATCATCTGGATCAACTGTGTTGTTTTATAGATGAGGAACAAAGGCCCAGAGAAGGTAACTGATTTGACTCAAGGAAAGTGGTTAATTAGTGCCAAAGTCAGGACTAGAACCAAGGTCTCCGAACTCCAGTGAAGTAATAAAAATAACGGTAAGCAACATGACCTTTGCATAACACTGTGCTTTTTTTCTCTCCTGCGTGACATGCATTATTCATATGATCTTCAATAGCCCAGACAACTACAAAGGATCGGGTGTAAAATGTACTGAGGGACAGAGGGCCTTAGCAATGTCTTACAGAGGAAATGGATCTCAGAGCACTTGGGCGATTTGCCAAAGTGATGAAGGACTCCCTTTGGCCCACATGAGGGATTTCGCCTCCGCTTTGCTGGAGATGACAGAGCTGGGGGCTCAAATTGCTTAACCCGAACACCCTCGCAGAGTCTGTGTGCTAATGGATTTAGTAGTCCCCATTGTTAGAAAGTTGCTCTCTCTAGGATGCTAGGGTGTTTTTTTGGTTCCCATGAAATAAATGAAAAAGAGAGAAAAAAGCCAAGGGCCCAATTATTCAATAAGGAGCAGCCAGCTGGTGTGCTCACTGCAAGGGGCCAAGCAACTCAATCACAGGTAGTAAATACCGTGTCACCAAGGAACTGAAGTCTCTGGCTAAACGAGGTCACATACAGACCTAATTTGAGGAGGCATTTTGTTGTTGTTGTTTCCTCCCAATTTGGCCAAGCAATCTTCCTCACGACTCCTTCTTAGCCAACCAACAAAAAGGTACTCAACACTTACTGCAGACGCCCATTGATCAGCAGATGGTAGATGCAAAGTTCATACCTGCCCCAATGGGAGGAGCATTTGATGAATAAATACTAGGTAGGATGCAGGATGCTAGAATCCCACAAGTCGGTATCAGAGTGGTTTGATCACAACGAACTCCCAAATATCAGGGACCTTACGAACGTGTTTCTTTTTCATGTAGTAGTCCCCGTGATGCTTCTCAGCTCTCGATTTAGAACACAGGGTGAGACCAGCTTCTTCATTTTCAATCCTGGCTCCCAAGGTTGCCCTGGCACCTCCAGTCAGGAGGTGGGAGGGAGATAGAGCACAGAGGAGCACATGAGGGGCTACAGTTCACGTCATTTCTACTCATATTCCTGGGGAGAAGCCTTCACCCTGCAAGTCTATCAGATCAGATCAGTCACTCAGTCGTGTCCGACTCTTTGCGACCCCATGAATCGCAGCACGCCAGGCCTCCCTGTCCATCACCAACTCCCGGAGTTCACTGAGATTCACATTCATCGAGTCAGTGATGCCATCCAGCCATCTCATCCTCTGTCGTCCCCTTCTCCTCTTGCCCCCAATCCCTCCCAGCATCAGAGTCTTCTCCAATGAGTCAACTCTTCACATGAAGTGGCCAAAGTACTGGAGTTTCAGCTTTAGCATCATTCCTTCCAAAGAAATCCCAGGGCTGATCTCCTTGCAGTCCAAGGGACTCTCAAGAATCTTCTCCAACACCACAGTTCAAGTCTATACCTAACAGCAAAATCGCCAGGAAACATGGTTGAGTTGTGCTCCCAGAAAATAGAGGGGGCAAACAGATTCTGGTGGGCAGCTAGAAATCCCTTCTGTGCCATAGATCAGATCCATAATTTTCATAAAACCCTAAAAGGTAGTTATTATTACTCCCATTGAAATAAATACCATGCAAGTTAGCTGACCTGTCTATGGTCACACAACTAGCCAGGCAATGATGAAGCTGGCATTTGAATCCAGGCCTGACTGGCTTCCAGGTTCTTGCACCACTCACACATGCACATGAAGTAAGACAGACACAAGTGCACAGGGCCATAAGAAGACAAGGCTGTTAGTGAGACTGCCCGTGTAGAGCATTTATTAATAGTTCTATGCCTGCCTCACAATAACTGTCTAATAAGGGTTAATTATCACCAGCATCATTATTCCTGCAGTCTTGAGTTACACAGCTCAGACTCGCTAGGCTCCCTAACCTACAGACAATTTACCTGTCCTTGTGGATCAGAGGCGCCTCCAGTCTCCCCACCCACCTTTCTTTGGCCTCTGCTACACCTGGAAGCCCACACTGAAGCCAAGTGACCCAGTCAATGCCCCTCCCTTATTACCTGCCCGACCTCTTATCTCCCATCACTTGGAACTTAAAGAATTCCTGTTTAAATAATTTCTGACAGGCATAACAGAAATGATCTAACAGAAATGATCTACCTTTTCTAACTCCTAACTCTAATCTAGCTCCAGAAAAGTCTCCTTCCCTTAACCTCTTGTTCTTTCTTCTTTCTTCACTTTTTATTACCTACTTTTAACTCTATTTACCTTCCCAAATTACACTCCTACTCATGGCTCCCAAGTATAAATACTGGTGATACTCCTGTATTCAGGCAGAGTTATATATCCTTGAGTCTGCTCCAGATTTTTGAGTAAATCATTGGGACATTTAATTTGTTTGAAAGAGATGACCCACATCAGACCCAAATCCCAAGTCATCGCATGACTGTTAAGAACTGCTGGTCCAGTGGAAATTGCATGGAGCCATAATCACAATAATGATGGTGAGAAATGAAGAGATGTTTGTGAGAAATACTAAAACAAAAGTAATTGGGAGGATTTAGAATCTGTTACATGTTGAAGAGGAGTCAGAGATGACTTTAAGATTTAAAGTTTGGGTTGGTCCAATGGACCAATAGGGATGAAAGTGGAGCTGCTGTCTAAGGTTGTAATGGGGCATGAGAGAGTTGGAAGAGGAAAGTAATAAGCCTGCCAGACTAGTTGTTCATCAAGGGTGTGTGGAATATGTGGTAGAACATGGCTTTGGCAGTTGGTAGACATAGGGCTCTGGTCTAAGAGGGAAACTTGTTCTGATGACAAGTAAGGCATCAGCAGAGAGGTTCTAATAGGGAAATCCTGAAGGATCCTAACAGCTGGAGAAATGCTGACATTTAGCAAGGATGTGAGAGAAAAATATAGTATATGGGGGAAATCAAATGTGTTGAATGTCACCGTTTACCCTTCTCCATGCTGGACATTTGTCCTTCCTCTCTTATGTAACTCTGCTTCTCCTGACTTTGCACTCCCAACTGCTCATGCACGTTGCTTCTACTCAACTAAACTGCAGATTCTTAGAAGACAGGGGCACTGCTTTTTAATGTCTTACATGCTTTACCCTCCTGTAGAGAATACCCTAAAAAAGTGCTTTTCCTGTGAGTCACCGCTTGGGACTTTGGTTTATCTGAGGAAGGTGAATTTTCACGTTGACTTATATGTTGCCTTGTCAGAACTAAGTACCATACAGTATGGAGGAAGGGGGTAGTATTCAGGTTTTTCATTTTGCTGTGCCAAAATTTTCTACTCTATTTGAAATTAAAACAATAACAACAGGATCTTTTGAAGTGGAAACAGTTCTCTGAGTCACTGGAGGTATGGCCTATCTGATTTCTGCCAACTTTTTGAGGCCCCATGAGTGGTAGGTTCACACCCCAGGTCAATTTCTCTCACTGGCTGTGCAGCACTGGGGAAATTATTTAACTTCTGTATACCTCATTCTCGCATTCTGTATAGGGATCAAGGATGGCACTTACCTCATAGGGTTGTGAGGATTAAACAATTTAATAAATGTAAAGCACAGAAAAATTGCTTGGCACAGAATAAGTGCATAGTAAACAACAGTTGCCAACAAACATCAGTAGCCAACAAAGGTTTGTTTAGTCAAAGCTATGGTTTTTCCAGTGGTCATGTATGGATGTGAGGGTTTGACTATAAAGAAAGCTGAATGCCGAAGAATTGATGCTTTTGAACTGTGGCATTGGAGAAGACTCTTGAGAGTCCCTTGGACTGCAAGAAGATCCAACCAGTCCATCCTAAGGGAAATCAGTCCTGAATATTCATTGGGATGACTGATGTTGAAGCTGAAACTCCAATACTTTGGTCACCTGATGCAAAGAACTGACTCATTGGAAAAGGCCCTGATGCTACGAAAGATTGAAGGCGGGAGAAGAAGGGGACGACAGAGGATGAGATGGTTGGATGGCATCACTGACTCAATGGACATTAGTCTGAGTAAACTCTGGGAGCTGGTGATGGACCGGGAGATCGGATGTGCTGCAGTCCATGGGGCTGCAAAGAGTCGGACATGACTGGCAACTGAACTGAACTGAAACATCAGTTATTATGTCTGTGATTTTTAGTTCCTTTCTTTATCTGCTGAGGAAATCGAGGGAAATATTCCAACATATAGATTACTACTTAACATTTTAAATTAAGGCAAAACTAAAAATGAACACAAGTTTCTTGTTGATGTATTTTAAAATGAGGGAGTTGTATTCAGACGTCTGAGTTAGATTGAGTCACTGAGGGTGCTTTTATTTCTGTCTCATTTGGGGATATCCTTAGAGCATCTTTAACAAAGATGCACTTTGCCCAGGGAGAAGGAAGCAGGTGGGACATGTGGAGAAAGGAAGGCACCTACCAGCCACCACCTGTGGAGAGGAGAGGCACCTGTTGGCCCACCCTGACAACATGGTCCCCTCTGTACTGCCCCTCTCTCGAAGGGATCAGCATCCTTTTCAGATTATGACTTCAGTGATGCAGACATTCTTGTTAGGGTAGCCACATGCTGTACCTAATCTCCTTTGTTGGACAATAGACCAGATAGAGGATCTCACTGTGGGTAAGCCTCAGAATGATGTTTGGGATAATGTCATAGTCTGGCTTAAGAATTTAAATGATCTATAGGTGGGGTTAAGAGAAGTGTTCCTAGGACACTTGCTAACACTATTTTTTCCAGCCAGTGGTTTGCTAGCCCAGTATCTCCCAGCTGCAAAAGAGTCCAGTCTTAAATACCACAAAGAGATGGCAGCCTTTACATTGATATTTGAAGTTTACCCCACAAGGAACATTGTGCTTTCACACATACCATCTTATTTAATGCTTCTGACATCCCAGTGTAGTATCAATTATTCCCATTTTGCAGATAAGGAAATTGAAACTCATAGAGACTCTAACTTGCCCACAGTTATACAGTTAGTAAGAAACAGAGGCAGAATTTGACCTCAGGCTTCTAGTGCAAAGTCACCAGACCTGATCTCATGGGAGTTCTAAATGAGGGCAGAAGTATATATTTAGAGAGATGTATGACATTTTCTGCTTTCCTTGTGCCTCAGATGGTAAAGAATCTGCCTGCACTGCAGGAGACCCGGGTTTGATTCCTGGGTTGGGAAGATCCCCTGGAGAAGAGAATGGCTACCTAGTCCAGTATTCTTGCCTGGAGAATTCCATGGACAGAGGAGCCTGGCAGGCTACAGTTCACTGGGTTATAAAGAGTCAGACAAGACTGAACGACTAACATTTTCACTTTTATGACATTTTCTCAGATGCATTTTCACAGGAATTTTCACCTGAACATTATGTATTTACTTAAATCATATGGCACATTTCTAGAATTAAGGGAATAGACAAGACATAAAGTAGGAATATATACCTGTGTGTAATTAAAAGACGCTTACTCCTTGGAAGGAAAGTTATGACCAACCTAGATAGCATTTTCAAAAGCAGAGACATCACTTTGCCAACAAAGGTTCGCCTAGTCAAGGCTATGGTCTTTCCTGTGGTCATGTATGGATGTGAGAGCTGGACTGTGAAGAAGGCTGAGCGCCGAAGAATTGATGCTTTTGAACTGTGGTGTTGGAGAAGATTCTTGAGAGTCCCTTGGACTGCAAGGAGATCCAACCAGTCCATTCTGATGACCAGCCCTGGGATTTCTTTGGAGGGAATGATGCTAAAGCTGAAACTCCAGTATTTTGGCCACCTCATGCAAAGAGTTGACTCATTGGAGAAGACTCTGATGCTGGGAGGGATTGAGGGCAGGAGGAAAAGGGGACGACAGAGGATGAGATGGCTGGATGGCATCACTGACTCGATGGATGTGAGTCTGAGTGACCTCCGAGAGCTGGTGATGGACAGGGAGGCCTGGCGTGCTGCAGTTCATGGGGTCGCAAAGACTCGGACACGACTGAGCGACTGATCTGATCTGATCTAATTCTTAATATATAATACATATATAATTATATACTATATATAATTATACATTATATATGAAAGTATATTATTTTAATATCTGTAGTTATATTCAAATGCAACATACCAACAATCCATTTTCTCTTTTCTAGGAACTGCAATATAGCCCACCAAATAAAGATAACAACCAGCTATCTAAGGCACGCCTAGAATACTAGAGTCCCTGAGTTAAAGATGATTGATAAAAACCAGGACCCAATTTATTCACTGTTAGAGCCCCAACACAGACATAGTACCTAAAATACAAAAGCTGCTTGATCAAAATTCGTTGAACATTCGTTGAATTACTTCTTCACTCTTCTAAAGATTCACTCCTAGGCTCTGGGACACCAGATGCTTTTTTCCTGTGCTAATACACATTCTGATTTGCAAATACTCCATTTTCTGCAGGTTTTCAAGAACACAGCTTTATTGTGCAAGACCAAACGGAGAAAATCTTTTATAATCTTTCAAAGATAATTCAGTCATTCAGCAAACACTTGGCTAGAAGCAGAAATACTAAGAACAAAGGCAATGTCACCGTCCTCCAGGAGTTCTTTGTCTGGTGAAGGAGACAAGACAGAATGCAAACCCAGTGCAGTCTCTGAGGGCTATGACAGTGCACATGAGGGGTCCCACAGGGGGGACTCAGGGGAGAGAAACAGTCAACATTTGAGGTTATTAAATAGAAAAAAAAAGAAATTTGACTCATTGGGTATAAAAATATTTTAATGTAATTGAATATCCAGTTATGGAGAGGTAGGTTGGATTTATTAAAAGAAAATACTCTATGAAAAGTCAGAGGAGGAAGGAAAAGACAGGAAACCTAGGTGCAGACTATCTCCTATATCAAAAAGAAAGCGAAGACAATGAGTGTTTGATTTCTTATTACACTCTATTCTCTAATTCATAGATGTTCTTTAAATTTCTTCAGTTTTTCCCTATCCTACAAACCTATAGCAACTTTTTGCCTAGTGAAACCAGCATTTGGAAAAGGAGTGTCGGGTGAAATGGTGGACAAATGAATATCAGTCCAAGATTAACATTTTATGCTAGATCTACCTGAATGCTACATGCTCATTCACTCCTGAAGTCCATCCTACTGAGACCTCACCCCAATTAGTTCAGTCGCTCAGTCGTGTCTGACTCTTCGCGACCCCATGAATCGCAGCACGCCAGGCCTCCCTGTCCATCACCAACTCCCAGAGTTCACTCAGACTCAAGTGCATCGAGTCAATGATGCCATCCAGCCATCTCATCCTCTGTCGTCCCCTTCTTCTCCTGCCCCCAATCCCTCCCAGCATCAGAATCTTTTCCAATAAGTCAACTCTTCACATGAGGTGGCCAAAGTACTGGAGTTTCAGCTTTAGCATCATTCCTTCCAAAGAAATCTCAGGGCTGATCTCCTTCAGAATAGACTGGTTGGGTCTCCTTGCAGTCCAAGGGATTCTCAAGAGTCTTCTCCAACACCACAGTTCAAAAGCATCAATTCTTCAGGGCTCAGCCTTCTTCACAGTCCAGCTCTCACATGCATACATGACCACAGGAAAGACCATAGCCTTGACTAGATGGATCTTTGTTGGCAAAGTAATGTCTCTGCTTTTGAATATGCTATCTAGGTTGGCCATAACTTTCCTTCCAAGGAGTAAGCGTCTTTTAATTTCATGGCTGCAGTCACCATCTGCAGTGATTTTGGAGCCCAGAAAAATAAAGTCTGACACTGTTTCCACTGTTTCCCCATCTATTTCCCATGTAGTGATGGGACCAGATGCCATGATCTTCGTTTTCTGAATGTTGAGCTTTAAGCCAACCTTTTCACTCTCCACTTTCACTTTCATCAAGAGGCTTTTTCGTTCCTCTTCACTTTCTGCCATAAGGGTGGTGCCATCTGCATATCTGAGCTTATTGATATTTCTCCCGGCAATCTTGATTCCAGCTTGTGTTTCTTCCAGTCCAGTGTTTCTCATGATGTCCTCTGAATATAAGTTAAATAAGCAGGGTGACAATATACAGCCTTGACGTACTCCTCTTCCTATTTGGAACCAGTCTGTTGTTCCATGTCCAGTTCTTACTGTTGCTTCCTGACCTGCATATAGGTTTCTCAAGAGGCAGGTCAGGTGGTCCGGTATTCCCATCTCTTTCAGAATTTCCCACAGTTTATTGTGATCCACACAATACGTGTACTTAAATGAATACTAACACGGCCAAAGGAACGAAAATCTGGAGAATCTAATTTTCACTCTGAAACTCCAGAGAGAATGTCCTGATAACCTCCAGCACCTCATTCAAGCACATCTCCCCTTCCTTCAAAGAAACATAGAATTCTGTGCACAAAAGAGACCTAACATGCGATCAAATGCTTTAAGAACTCCTACAGTTACTCCAGTCATCTCTCCCGTTTTCACCTCTATGGGTGTTTGGTCAATTCGATGACCTCACCTTGAGCCAGAGCGGAACTGGGAAACTCTGTGACGCATAGGGGCATCCAGACACTACTAGCACAGCAGATCAAATCCATGCATATGTCCCTTCCACGCTATGTATTAATTGTAGAAAAATTCCTGGGACAAAAATCTAGCTCATAGACAAGCTAGGCTTGATTGTTACATACCATACGCTGGCTACAGAAGAGGGGTGAAAGACTACAGAAGACACACTTCATCTCCTTCACAGTTTTGCAGACATTGTTTCTGAACTACTTTTCCTCCATCTACACCTCCGCCCACTAAATATTTATTGAGTATTATTCATGCTTCAACTTAGCTCTTGGTGCTGGAGATACAAAGATAAATGGATAAAATACCATCTAGGAACTCAAAGTCAGGTTGGGGAATTAAGCAGTGACCACCCCCCCCCCCATCACCAAAAAATTAGCAATAACAAAACAAAGTAGCAAATGCTTTAACTGAGAAAGAATTCTTGCAACAATCTGCTGCTGCTAAGTCGCTTCTGCTGCTGCTGCTGCTGCTGCTGCTGCTAAGTTGCTTCAGTCATGTTCGACTCTGTGCGACCCCAGAGAGGGCAGCCCACCAGGCCCCGCCATCCCTGGGATTCTCCAGGCAGGAACACTGGAGTGGGTTGCCATTTCCTCCTCCAATGCACGAAAGTGAAAAGTGAAAGTGAAGTCTCTCAGTCGTGTCCGACTTAGCGACCCCATGGACTGCAGCCCACCAGGCTCCTCCGTCCATGGGATTCTCCAGGCAAGAGTACTGGAGTGGGGTGCCATTGCCTTCTCTGAAGTCGCTTCAGTCGTGTCCAACTCTGTGTGACCCCATAGACAGCAGCCCACCAGGCTCCCCCGTCCCTGGGATTCTCCAGGCAAGAACACTGGAGTGGGTTGCCATTTCCTTCTCCAATGCATGAAAGTGAAAAGTGAAAGTGAAGTCGCTCAGTCATGTCTGACTCTTTGCGACCCCATGGACTGCAACCCACCAGGCTCCTCTGTCCATGGGATTTTCCAGGCAAGAGTAATCTAGATAACAGGAAAACTTCACTAAGAGAGTTAGGGATGGGTTTCCAGAAGATAAAAGATTTTTTAAATCAAGAACTTCACTCCTCCTCTATCATGCTTTTCATATATACCCCTGTGTGCGTTGGGGAGAAAGGCCTGATAGGGGGTTACTACCATTCTTCAGAAGAACCTTGCAATCCAAGTATGGTCTCAAGATCAGCAACATCCTCATCACCCGAGGTATTAAAAAGGCAGAACCTCGGACCCTCTCAAGATCTTCCCATAGAGAATCTGCATTTTAACAAGATCCCCAGGTTATTTCTATGTGAATCATGAGAATCATGAGAAGCACTGCCTGGGAAGATGAGGAGAGTCTCAACTCTGAAAACAAGCTTTCCACAGAATCACCCAGAAGGACAGAATTCAGCCTACATTGGATAGTTCCCCAATTTTTTGTCATTTGTCATTCTAGAAATTAAAACTGGGAAATATTCTGTCAGCCTATTTTTTTTTAAGTAATACATTTCTACATATTAATATAAATAACATGTATTATGCAAAATAATATTCAAAACATGTTAGATGGAAGAGTATCAGGTTTTTTTTTTTTTTTACATATTTCCAAAACATTTCAGCATCTTGCCTAATAGAAGAGAGATGAACTCTCACATCTTCTTCTGCATCCACACATCAATGAGCCCCAGACTGATACTGAAGCTGAAGCTCCAATAATTTGGCCACCCGATAAAAAGAGCTGACTCATTGGGAAAGACCCTGATACAGGGCAAGATTGAAGGCAGAAGGAGAAGAGAATGACAGAGGGTGAGATAGTTGGATGGCATCACTAACTCGATGGACATGGGTTTAAGCAAACTCCAGGAGACAGTGAAGGAGAGGGAAGCCTGCTGTGCTGCAGTCCATGAGGTTGCAAAGAGTTGAACATGACTGAGCAACTGAATAACAATAAAATATAGATGCTTTTACATATTTTCCATGATATCCCTTGTTACACATTGAACATTTGAAATGTTGACCTTTTGATTTTCTTATGAAAAATCAAAACTAACTATTCAATAGTACCTCATATTTTACTCCCACTTCCAGGTTCTATCTCCAGGTTTCTCTTACTACTATTTTATCTCATTTTTATTTCCTTTTGTGCTCCAAGGACTTTATTTCTCCAATTTGTTGTCCTAGCAGAACAAGGAAAATTGGCCCTTGCTCCTGAAGCAAACCTTTTGTAAGATGGAAAGCATAGGTCTAAACAGGAACTTAATATCATCTGGACCAGTAGTTTTCAATCCTTTATGCACATTAGAACCACCATTGTTTGGAGAATTAAAGAGCAAGGGAAAAAAAATAATGCCAGAGTCTTACCCCAGACTAAATAAATCCAATTCTCAGATATGAACCCAGGCTTTGGAATTTTTTTTTTTTTTTAAGTCCACCAGAAGGTTCTAGCGTGCAGTCAGAGTTGAGAAACTCTGATTCTTTGACCTAGTTCAGTTATTCACTTCATAGATTTCATGAAGGGTTGGGGAACTGCAGGGGAGACAGTCAGGAGGGGAAGGAACCTTATCTATAATCTCCAGGATTGCACTAGGATTTGATAGAACTTTCAGAACCACCTTCAGACCAGACACCATTTTGCCAATAGCTCTCTTAATTCAGAATTCTCAAGTCATAAATGGAATGGAATTTACTCCCCTTCCTCTGAATAAAAAGTATTGCTATACAACTGTATTAAGGTATGTTTCATATACACTAAAATACATGCTTTCACTTTAAACCTAAAGTTCAAAGTTAGATAAACTTATGTTACCACTTCCCCAATCTTGAAAGAGAACATTTCCATCATCCCAGAAAGTACCTGCTGCCTCTCCCATTAGCAAACTCCATCCCAGGCCCCAAGTGACAATTACTCTGATTTTTATCACTGTAGATTAGTTTTTCTTCTTCTAGACCCTCATATAAATAGTCTGCATTCTTTCACTCAGCATAATTTTTTTTAAAGATTCAGCTATGTTGGAACAGCAGTTTGTTCCACTTTATGGATGAATAATATCCCATTGTATGAATATGTTACAGCTTATCCAATTAAGCTGCTATGAGTATCTGTGAACAAGTCTTTGGGAGGGTATGAATTTTCCTTTCCCTTGAGTAAATATATAGGAGTAGAAATATTAGACCCAACATGGTTTGGGAGGCAAGGCATGTAGAAGAAAGTGTTCCAGCCCTGCAGTCAGCCAGAGCTGTTCTGCATACAGATAGGGCTGTTTATTAACATGGAGACTAAAATATCAGCTTCACAGGCATGCTAATGGGATTTAGGAGAATGCATGTACAGGGCTGGTAGATAGTAGATACCTAGTCAATGGTAACAGAAATAACTAGAGGCAGAACTGGTTTGAAATGGAGCAAGAGCCCTCAATCTCCCACTAAAGCATTTTCTCACTACTGTATGCTGCTCACCTCCCTCCAGCCCTCCTCCAGCCAAAGGCTCTCTATACCACCTACCAAGTCTAACACTCTCTCCTGTCTCTGAAGCTGAAGCCTTAAAATATGAACTACCTTCTGAAATAATTAATTTAGAAGTGTTTCTTGGCTTATTTGTTTTAATAATTTTTAGTTCTCTTTGGCAAAAAAAATTCACATAAGAGAATGTGGATGGGATGAATTCAGTACATGAATTCAGAAAAGGAGAAATATCTATCTTCTAGGCAGTATTAGGCTGAGATACTACAAGGGGATGGAATGTGAACCTGGAAATACAATAGCTTTTGGATGATACGGGCTCATTTGCATTTAAACCCTCTCTGTCATCCAATGCTTCCCTCCATGCCTATTTTCTACCTATGCAGCTCTTTCACTTGACTCCTTAAAGTCTTCAAAAAAATGTCCCCATTTTTGAAGTCTCCCGCTCCTTTCCTGTGGGCTTCCCTCATAGCTCAGCTGGTAAAGAATCCGCCTACCATGCAGGAGACATCATTTCGAGTCCTGGGTAAGGAAGATCCCCTGGAGAAGGGATAGGCTACCCACTCCAGTATTCTGGGCTTCCCTGGTGGATCAGCTGGTAAAGAATCCATCTGCAACGTGGGAGACCTGGGTTCGATCCTTGGGTTGGGAAAATCCCCTGGAGAAGGGAATGGCTACCCACTCCAGTATTCTGGCCTGGAGAATTCCATGGACTATGTCCATGGGGTCGCAAAGAGTCTGACACAAGTGAGTGACTTACAGTTCACTCACTCCTTTCCTACTCCTCTCATTCCTATACCACCCAGCACTCTTCCCACCGGAAGGGCAGAGAAGCAAACAAACACCCAATGGCCAGCACATCCTCTTAAAACATGCACGCACACACCACCCTTATTCATGTTCAACTGTGAAAAGTATGAAGGCAGTTAAATTTACCAAATGAATCATGAAGGAAGCTACAATAGTATTGGAGGTGCCCTTCTCTCAAAAACATAAAAGACTCTACACATAGACATCACCAGATGGTCAATACTGAAATTAGATTGATTATGTTCTTTGCAGCCAAAAATGGAGAAGCTCTATACAGTCAGCAAAAATAAGACCAGGAACTGACTGAGGCTCAGATCATGAACTCCTTTTTGCCAAATTCAGACTTAAATTGTAGAAAGTAATGAAAACCACTAAACCGTTCAGGTATGACCTAAATCAAATCCCTTATGATTATACAATGGAAGTAAGAAATAGATTCAAGGGATTAGATCTGATAGAGAGAGTGCCTGAAGAATTATGAACGGAGGTTCATGACATTGTACAGAAGGCAGGGATTAAGACCATTCCCAAGAAAAAGAAGTGCAAAAGGGCAAAATGGCTGTCTGAGGAGGCCTTACAAATAGCTATGAAAAGAAGAGATGCTAAAGGCAAAGGTGAAAAGGAAAGATATACCCATTTGAACGCAGAGTTCCAAAGAACAGCAAGGAGAGAGAACAGCTTCTTCAGTGATCAATGCAAAGAAATAGAGGAAAGCAATAGAATGGGAAAGACTAGAGATCTCTTCAAGAAAATTAGAGATATCAAGGGAACATTTCATGCAAAGATGGGCACAATAAAGAACAGAAATGGACCTAACAGAAGCAGAAGATATAAAGAAGAGGTGGGAAGAATATACAGAAGAACTATACAAAAAAGATCTTCATGACCCAGATAACCATGATGGCATGATCACTCACCTAGAACCAGACATCCTGGAATGCGAACTCAAGTGCGCCTTAGGAAGCACCACTCTGAATAAACCTAGTGGAAGTGATGGAATTCCAGTTGAGCTATTTCAAATCCTAAAAGATGATGCTGTGAAAGTGCTGCACTCAATATGTCAGCAAATTTGGAAAACTCAGTGGCCACAGGACTGGAAAAGATCAGTTTTCATTCCAATCCCAAAGAAAGGCAATGCCAAGGAATGCTCAAACTATTGCACAACTGCACTCATCTCACATGCTAGCAAATTAATGCTCAAAATTCTCCAAACCAGCCTTCAACAACATGTGAACCATGAACTTCTGGATGTTCAAGCTGGATTTAGAAAAGGCAGGGGAATCAGAGATTAAATTGCCAACATCCGCTGGGTCAACAAAAAAGCAAGAGAATACCAGAAAAACATCTACTGCTTTAGTGATTATGCCAAAGACTTTGACTGTGTAGATCACAACAAACTCTGGAAAATTCTGAAAGAGATGGGAATACCAGACCACCTGACATGCTTCCTGAGAAATCTGTATGTAGGTCAAGAAGCAACAGTTAGAACTGGACATGGAACAACAGACTGGTTCCAAATAGGGAAAGGAGTATGTCAAGGCTGTATATTATCATCCTGCTTATGTAACTTATATGCAGAGTACATCATGGGAAATGCTGAGTGGATGAAGCACAAGCTGGAATCAAGATTGCCGGGAGAAATATCAATAACCTCAGATATGCAGATGACAACACTCTTACAGCAAAAAGCGAAGAAGGACTAAAGAGCCTTATGATTTAAGTGAAAGAGGAAAATGGAAAAGCTGGATTAAAACTTAACATTCAAAAAACGAAGAGCATGGCATCCAGTCCCATCACTTCATGGCAAAAAGACAGGGAAACAATGGAAACAGTGACAGACTATATTTTCTTGGGCTCCAAAATCACTGCAGACAGTGACTGCACCCATGAAATTAAAAGACACTTGCTCCTTGGAAGGAAAGTTATGACCAACCTAGACAGCATATTAAAAAGCAGAGACATTACTTTGCCAACAAAGGTCCATCTAGTCAAAGCTATGGTCTTTCCAGTAGTCATGTATGGATGTGAGAGTTGGACCATAAAGAAAGCTGAGCACTGAGGAATTGATGCTTTTGAACTATGGTGTTGAAGAAAACTTTTGAGAGTTCCTTGGACTGCAAGGAGATCAAACTAGTCCATCCCAAGAGAAATCAGTCCTGAATGTTCATTGGAAGGATTGATGCTAAGGCTGAAACTCCAGTACTTTGGCCTCTTGATGCAAAGAACTGACTCCTTGGAAAAGACCCTGATGCTGGGAAAGATTGAAGACAGGAGCAGAAGGGGACAACAGTGGATGAGACGGTTGGGTGGAACCACCAACTCAATGGACATGAGTTTGAGTAAGTTCCGGGAGTTGGTGTTGGACACGGAAGTCTGGCATGCTGCAGTCCATGGGGTCTCAAACAGTCAGACATGACTGAATGACTGAACTGAACTCCTCTCAGAAAATGTCTCCTGGCTAATGGGGGAGTGAGAGAAAGGATCCTGCCACCACTGAACTGACAGCTCCCCACCCACCCCCGATCCCCCGCCAGTTGCCAGCCCCTGTGCTCACAGTCATACTTCCCCTCCCCCAACAGGCCTTTTCCCTTGCTGCTCTCCAGGCCTTTCCCCTGATCAAGAGCATTTCTAGAGCTTCTCAGAAAAATCTCAGGCCAGCAGACAGTGCCCTGCCTGAGCCAATTTGAATGCACATCGCCTATGAGATTTTCTGAAACTCTCTCAGCTGCCACATTAAAACTGCATGAGAGTCTTCCTCAGGAGGCCGAATAATAGCATGTTTCATCTTTGAGCCACTTTATAAACATTAACTGATTAAGTCGCCCTTCTCTCCTCATAAGTTCTGGGCTTCTGTAGAGTGGACTTCATCGTCTACTCCCTTCCAATTACTCCAGGAGCAAACAGGCTGGGACCTGAAGGATCTTTCCTGGGTATTTTGGGCCAAGCAACAGTAATGTCAAAGGTCTTGCAATAACAATCTCCACTTGGGTAACAGCATGGATGTGTATTTAAAAGAGAATGACTCGAGGTTCTCATTTTCCAAAGCAGCACAGCAGAGAGAACTTGCCTCCATGGTCTAGGTCGGGGTCACCAAACTATCGCCCATGACACCAAACCCAGCTTGCCATCTGTTTTTATGGATATAAAGTTTTACTGGAACACAGGCATGCTCATTCATGTACATGATATCTATGCCTACTTTTATGCAACAATATCAACTAAGTAGTTGCAACAGAGACCAAATGATTCATAAAGCCAAAAAATAAAAATTTTACTACATGGTCCTCTAGAAGAAGTTTGCTGATCCTGGTCTATTTAAAGTTTTTTTTCACCCTGTATATTCCCTAAATACTTTTAATCAAATCTCTTTCCCTCTCTGGGCCTCTGTGGCTACACCTATAGACTGAATAATTTCTGACCAGAGTCACTGCCTTGGGTTCATTCTCTCATTGTTCTGTAAGTATTAGCATCTTATGTTAGCTTCGCCTCATCATTACAGCTGACTTCTTTGCGAGCAGGAGTAGAGTTCTGTGTGTCTCATGAATCACTATAGGCACAAGGCTCCAGGCTGAGCCCTAAATCCATTATGGACTGTAGCTGAACTGACTTGAATTATATTTCTTTCTTTGCAGAGAGATCTCACAGAATGATGTCTTGGAAATGATAGAGGCAAATGTGTTCTCCAACCTGCCCAAACTACATGAAATGTAAGCAAGACTCTGTGGGGTTTTGCTCATGCCTGCTTTTGGTAGTAGCCTTAAAGTTCACTTATATTCCTGGGAGGCCCTGGCTCTGCTCTGTCCTCAGACTCCTAGAATTTCAGTTTAGGCTGTCAAAGTCAGTCCAATAGGTGCTGCCATGTATCTCTGTCTGGTGACTCAGGTACAAGTTCAGAGCTTAGTCTTATTCTGCTTCTTCCTTGTCAGGGTTTTTTTGCATAGTAAACTCAAGAACCTAGCTCTGTGACTGCAAGTGTTAATACTTCCAGCTCATCCTCTCATTCAAATTTGTTCCACGGTCAAAGCGCAAAATAAATTCCTCATGATGTAGTTGAAGATGGGCAATCTTAGCTTGACTACTAGCCTATGCCACATACTCACCATGGAACCTTGGTCAAGATGCAAAATCATGCTAAGACTTAGCTTTCTTTTTGTAAAGTCAGAATCATAAAATTGCATGCCTCATAAGATCACTGTGATGAATAAATGAGATGACAAATGTTATGTAGATCTAACACATAAACTGGCAAACAGTAAGTTATCATAACAATCCTTGGCTTCTTTACTACTCCAACCAAATGTATTTTCTCTTGTTGACATTCTAGTTTTATATACATGCCAGTATTCACACAGATACACCTCTGTTGCATACCAGTCTAAAGTTACTATAAATTATCAAAGCCAGATGAGACTTTGGAGACAGGTCCAAATTTTTCCAAAGTGTATTCTGTGTATCATTAAACAGAAAATTATCATTACAAAAAAGGAAAAAGATTCTATGGTCAAATAAGTCAGACTCACCTACTATAGGAAAACTCAGAATCTGTAATATGCAAATATACACTTGGAATCTCCAAGAAGGATATTGTATTAAGAGTTTCTCAACTAGTGTCATTGGAAAGGTTCCTCTGTGAAGCACTGATGAATATCTTACAAAATTCTCAGAGAACACAGTTAGGAAAGCCACTGAACCACTTTCCTAATTTTACAGATGAGGAATAAAAGACAGAGAGAAGTTGTGAAGCTTGTCTAGTCATCCAGCCAAATCCACAGCAGGATAAGGACTTGAACATAAATCTCTTGACTCTTTTGTATTTTTTTAAAAACTTCTTAGCATTTGCCAAGCATATATACATATATACACATATGCATAATTCATATACGCATACATACATATATATGAATTTGTTTAGGAATGACAGTCTGTCCATTATGACAGACTCTGCCTTCCCTTTCCTTTTCTACCTCCCACTCTCATTCTTCTTCACTGTCATTAAGCCTCTGCAACTGATGCCCTCCCTCTCTCTCTGCTTGGCCTCTCCTTACCCTAGCTGGGAAGAGATCTGACCAGGGTCTCAGAACCCACAGAGAGTATCAGAGAAGTGAACCAAAGGGCAGCCAGTCCTCTGGGCAAGGTCAAGTAGATGTCCCTCTGTGCAGCTCAACGGGCAGTGGAGCTAATGGGATGGCTTTCATCTCTGCTCCACATGAAGAGGTGTTCACCTCCATGTAACATTGCCTGTATTTAAAATGATTAATTACCTGGTACTTGGGTCTGCATAGCTACAGGTTACTGCAACATTAAAGCTAATGAAATAGGGAGGAAGTAATTAACACAGAGCATCTCTGCAAATATACATTGATCCAGCCAGATGAGGAAAGGGCAGCCTCTCTCTGTTGGAATCCAAATGTGAACATGCCCACCTCCAGACTATTGATCAGGACGTGGCGCAGGTCAGCCCAGGGCAGAAGCCATCACTTCCCATGAGCTGTGAGAGAGCAGCCTCCGTTGCAGCATGAGGGACTCACTGGCACTTTGCCAGCTGCTGTCTGCCAGGACTGCACAGTGAAAACCAGAGATGTTCACTGCTTATCCCCTAATCTTCATTTTCCTCTGACCTTTCACTTTACTTTTCTCCAGTTTCCTTTGACTTTTCACCCTCTTTGTTGCTGTCCATCCCCTTCTCTCATCTCCCAATCCAAAAAAAAAAAAACCACTCATTTCCCCCATTAGCCTCATCCCTGCCTTCCTCAGACCCTGGGAGATCCTTATTGGTTAAACACTCAACTGAGTTCAGGGTGAAATGACTCACCCAGCTGTGCTTTGTTTGTCTCTGATTAATAGATTCCAGGAAGACTTCAGGGATCAGAGTTATATAAGACAGGGTTAATATTTTGTTTGCACAGTTTAGTATAGTAAAAGACACCACGTGCATGCTCAGTCTTTGTGGAAATGATGGATGGACAAAGGGTGAATAACTGATTAACATACTCTTTGCATAATAATGAAAAATACCATAGCACTCCTTACCAGTAAGGTCATGTGCACGTTCTTTTCTCTTTCACAGTAGAATCGAAAAGGCCAACAACCTGCTATACATCGACCCTGATGCCTTCCAGAACCTTCCCAACCTCCGATATCTGTAAGAACTTCTGTATTCTGGTGCCCCTTCTATCATCAAATTGTGTACTTGTATTTTAGCAAAATATCCATTTGCAACTCTGGGGAGCAATGGCTTGTAATCAAAGATGTGGGGGAAGTGAGGAGACACTTGCTGGTGGGTTTGAGTTTAGCTTAATGAGTAAATTCCACTGACATAATTGCATTTGATTTTCATTTACAAAAGCAGACATCATAAGGAATGCCATTTGCATTAATGGGATTGTCACACAGACCTCTTGCAGAACTCAGTCATAATTTAGTGTTAATGAGATACAGCCAAAATTTCTGCTAGCATTTAGCTTGTGACCTTGACCTCAAAGGCATCGTCTCTCCTGTTCTGCGTGTAAGCATTTTTTCCTTGGATAGATTACAATGTTTTATATTAAAGTTTTGGTTAATAATAGACATGGTATTTTTATCAGCAGAGAGATTCTTGGTGTTTGAGCTCCATCCCTTGGGCCTGACTCTATCTGCAAAAACATTGCTTCTTCCACTCAGCTTTCAAATTAGCTAAGGACTTGACAGAACCCTGAGTGCTACAATGGGACCCTGCAAAATAACAGATAAGAACTTGACCTATAGAGTCACACTTTCCAGAACCATTTATTAACTACTGATCACAGGCATGAATATAACCTCTCAAAGCTTGTTTCCTTGGAAATAATAATGGATGTGCATCTGTTATCTATTAATTTAATAAGAATGCATACTTACTTACCTCCAAAAGACAGTTTTTAAGCAGAAATGATGTATCATTTCTTACCTATCTGTGAGTTGATCAGTGAAATCCATTGGCCGAGCTGGACCCTGTTGGCCTGACCTCAGCTCAGCTCACTCGTGTATCTGAAGTTAGCTGGCAGGTGAAGTGGGTGCTGGCTGCCCTGGATAGTCTCGGTTTGGGATGACAGCTCTCCAACAAGTGGTGTTCATTTCTAGCCAACTCACACAGGCTTGTTCTCACAGCAGACCTGGGGTTCCAAAAGAAAGAGTGAGCTTGTAAGCCTCTTGAGACTTAAACCCTGAATTTACACACCATTTCCTCTGTTGCATTTTATCATTCTAGGGACCAACCCAGATTTAAGAGGTGGAGAAATAGAATCCACTAATTGATAGGAAAAGCTGCAAAGTCACCAAGACAAGGTGTAGTGATATAGGGAAGGATAAAGATGGAAATTACTCGAATATTCTTTCCCAGATAATTTCATGGACAGGGGAGCCTGGCAGACTACAGTCAAGCCAAGTGTCAGACATGACTGAGTGACTAACACTTATACTTGCAATCAATTCAAAGCACATAAAATGTTTTGCACAGTGCCTGTGACATAATAAATGTTCAATAAACATTAGCTACTAGTGATATCTTGACTCTGTCCCTAACTGTTGATCTATGAGGACTGGAGTTAGCAATTAATATAATAAGGAGCTCTAGGCCATTGTGGCTTAGCTCTCTGATGGAGACTGATGGAGGGAATAAAAGATATAACAGAACAAAGTCCATATGACCTGGGACTTCAGCTCTCTGATAGGAGCCCCAGAAACAATCTGAGAAAGAAACAAAGTCTTCCACTCCTGAGTCATGTCAGAGGCAGGACCAGCTTCACTGGCATTCTAACAGGGCTCCATGCTCAAAAGGGTCCCATGCTCAGACGGCCTCATTCCAGGTTTAATACTCTGCTGTCACCATCTTGAAATGCTTTAACAGTTTTGAACAGAGAGCCCTACACCTCACAAGTTATGTATTCAGTCATGCTGAGAGGTCAGGGCTATGATCAACTCAGGAGTCCTGGCTCTTTAAATGGACTTTGCTGTACTCTGCAGAATCTAACACAGGTTAGGTGCACCACAGTGGAGGAAATCTGAGGTAACAGAAAAGGCATAGGCCTTAGGATAAAAAAAAAATCTAGAGCCTCATCCTGACTCCACCATTCATTCTTGGACCAGTCACTAGATCTCTGAGATGTGCATAGCTTATAGGACTTTCAAGTGAGGTTCACATATGAAAATATACTGTAAACTACAAAAACATTAATAAATGTACTAAGTATTTGTAGGATGGTTATTTCTGGCCAACCAGTCAAAGTCTACAAGTCTAACCTCAAGAAAAGTCCAGTAAGGGTTTAATAGAGAGTTATGGTGGCTACTAAGACCTTCAGTGGAGAAGGAAATGGCACCCCACTCCAGTACTCGTGCCTGGAAAATCCCATGGATGGAGGAGCCTGGTGGGCTGCAGTCCATGGGGTCGCTAAGGGTCGGACACGACTGAGCGACTTCCCTTTCATTTTCCACTTTCATGCATTGGAGAAGGAAATGGCACCCCACTCCAGTACTCGTGCCTGGGAAATCCCATGGACGGAAGAGCCTGGTGGGCTGCAGTCCATGGGGTCGCTAAGGGTCGGACACGACTGAGCGACTTCCCTTTCACTTTTCACTTTCACTCATTGGAGAGGGAAATGGCAACCCACTCCAGTGCTCTTGCCTGGAGAATCCCAGGGACGGGGAAGCCTGGTGGGCTGCTGTCTATGGGATCGCACAGAGTCGGACATGACTGAAGCGACTTAGCAGCAGCAGCAGCAAGACCTTCAGCTTTCACCTAGGGTGCTTAGCATGAATTCAACAAAAAAGAACTTTGGGACATGCCTTTACATTTAATGGAGCAGTATAGAAAAGAAAAAAAAAAAACTATATATGACATCAGAAGGACTGGATTCCAGATAGGACGCTGTTATTTATTAGCTAGATAAACTTTACCTTCTCTAAACCTCAGTTTCTTTATCTATAAATTGGGTAGTTATAAAAACTAAATAAGATTATGCCTGTAAAAACATTTTACAAATTGTTTTTAGCATATAAACCATAAATAACTATATAAATATAAAATTATTAGTGCTTATTACCCAGGTGGTTTCCTTCATTCTTTCTTTTTTTCTCTCCCTCCCAATTACTATCCCTTCCTTTCTCCTCTCTCCTTCCTCTTAGAAAAAGTCTGAGTGGAATAGGGGTGGCCACAGAGCCTTCAATCTAGCAGAAAAAAGAGAGCTGGGATATGCAAAGGGACACCTCTATTCACGGACTGTCACATGTGGCTCCTGAGAAGCACCCTGCAGAGGAGAGATTAAGGAAGAAACAGCCCTCTCACACACACATGTCATAGCCCATGATGATGATAGCAGGTCTGCGAATGGGGAACTGGGAAAATCCAAGGGATGGGGAGTCACTGCAAAGTTAAGAGCTCCAGCGTTTAATATTAGCCTGTACTCTGCGGCCAGTGCCATTCATTCTTATTAGCAAGGACCCTCAGCCCTGTTTCTAGGGAGTAAGGGCAAGGGAGGAATTTAGGAGTGTGTATGTGTAGAAGGCATGGCCCTAGACTGAAGGGGGAACTCTGGCAGAACAGAGAGGATGAAGCTCTGACTTTGACTCTGGAAGAGCTGAAACCTCTGCCATCTGTCATTAAGTCCAGACTCCTCTTTGTATCCTTTTCCCACTTTGAGGTGTTAAGTAATCCTCAGTCTTACCCCACTACCCCGTCAAGTCCAGACAAGACTGGAGGTGACCGATTCCAACCACATCTGTTCATGAGAGGAGGTTATCATTCTCAGAGTATCTGAAACATGCTTTCTAACTGGAAAAAGAAAAGAACTTGTACGTAGTTTAGAGGAATTGTGTCACTGTCAAATGATCCTCCTGGATGGCTCTGAAAAGTATGTATACTCCCATAATTCTATAGAGTATAAAGTTCTTTCACAACCACTGCCATGCTGATCCCCATCAGGAAGTTGGAATGGGTAGCTGTCCCTCTCAAGCCTTTGGACTTATTACCCAGGGCAGACTTTTCTCAGCTGCACATTGCTCCCAGATCACAGCCCAAGGTGACCCTGAGAACTAGAGCAGCTCTGCACTCCAAAAACACTACCAATAAAGCATCATTCAGGCTTTTCAGGCTGTGGTCCTTTGAGACATTTTTCAAATTGCTGAGAGGAATCACCCAAATTTAGAGGTGGTCCTCTAACCTAATTATGTCATGGAAACAAAGCCCAGTGAAGTTTCCCTCTTCTCCCACACTTATTTGTGTCTGGACAGGGGTCATGAACAGCTTTGCAATCCAGCAGCCAAGTAGGGGGTGGGTGGCAATGATTTCAGGTATTTTGGGGAATGATGAACTACTTGCTTCAAGGCAAAGAAGAAACATAAACTGGATGAAGGGATCCAGAAAGGACCAGCAGGATGGAGTAGTTGTTTATTTCCTTCAGCCAGGATAAATGTTTATCAACATAGCCAGCAAAGCAGGAAACCACAAAGAGTAGGGGCGAGTTGTCATTTGACTTCAGAACACTAAATGCTGCATACACACACTTAGAAATGTTGCTCTGAAATTCTCAAACTTGATTCCACTTTATACCGATCATTTGATGGCACAGAATTCAAAATAACTAGAAATCAGTCTTCTTCATTACTCCCTTTATACTTCACTACGGAACCTGAAATGGTTAGGGGAAGAAAAAAAGTCATGAATAAAGAAATGTACTTTGACTAGAAGAGTATATATCAAAGGATTCACCTGGGTGGATTTTGTCAAGTCAATATTGTATTTACGAGCAATATTTCTTTCTTTACTGCTCTGCCTTCCTGGAGCTGACCTTTTGTGTATGAAAGATTATCTATTGATCTGTAAATAAGGTTTACACAATATTCTCTTGCCTTTGCATCCTGTCGGCATAATTCTCAGGCAGCTGGATGTTGCTCTTTGCTACTCAGTAAACCATAATTTCATTTTAACAAACCCTTTACACAGCTGGGTGGGCCTCTACCCCCAACTGAGAGCCATCTTCCTTTCACATGGGGACCTGTTAGAGCTTCTTAGGAGGCTGTTAAGGGCAGCTACACCATCTGCTTCCTCTAGCCAAAGATGATTCCAGGAGAGTCTTCACTGCAACTCACCTTAGCGATTCCAGATGTTTCTTCCCCACCCCTCCCCTAAGTCTCTCTCCCTCTTTTCTGCTTTCCTCTCTTTGATTTGTTTTGGTAGGAGTGATGAAAGTAGCTTCTTGGACTATAAAAGTTAAGCCATTTGCTGGACATTGCAACAGAGACCAGGGACCCAAGAGTGGCACAGAGTAGTGGGGAAGCAGAGGCTCCAGGGCCCCCTGCCTGGGCTCAGGTCTCGGCTCCTGCCCTTCTTAGTTGTGTGGCCTTGGGTAATCAGCTTAAAAACTCTAGGTCGGTTTTCCTTTCTGTAAATGAGGGATAACGTTGCCTGCCTCCTTGCATCATATTGAATGAAGTACTGAGAAGAATCACTGACATTTAGAAAATTCTCAGTATGTTGTTCAGTTGCTCAGTTGTGTCTGACCTGCATGGAGTGCAGCATGCCAGGCTTCCCTGTCCTTCACTGTCTCCTGGAGTTTGCTTGAAGTCTGTCCATTGAGACAATGATGCCATCCAACCATCTTATCCTCTGTTGTCCCTTCTCTTCCTGCACTCAGTCTTTCCTAGCATCACAGTCTTTTCCAAAGAGCTGGCTCTTCACATCAGGTAGTCAAAGTATTGGAGTTTCAGCTTCAGTATCAGTCCTTCCAATGAATATTCAGGGTTGATTTCCCTTAGGGTTGACTTGTTTGATCTCCTGGCTGTCCAAGGGACTCTCAAGAGTCTTCTCCAGCACCACAGTTGGAAAACATCAATTCTTAGGTGCTCAGTCTTCTCATTAAACAGTAGCAATTCTTATTAAATTCCTGACCCTGTCATTGACTAGCTAAGGGAGTCTGTGTAAGGGACTCCACCTCTACGTACCTCAGTTCTCTCTTCTCCTTTAAAAAAAAAAAAAAGAATACCTATCTCTGAGAGTCTTGCAAGGACTAATTTGATGATGATGATGATGTGTTGCTGGTGGTTATATTGTTTTTCTCTTTCAATATTTCTAAGGCTTGGAAGGCATCTTTAACTGCTTCTTATAGGCAGAATCCACTGACCAGCATTCAAACATGAAAATATATCATTTGTGTTTCTCAAAGGAAAAAGGCATCCTTCTCACCAAACTCCTGACAAATCCAAAAAGTTCCCTCTGAACAAGCAAAATTAAATAATCCTGCATGATCTTAACCCCTTCTTTGTTAATTTCCAACACTGTGTGTGTATGTGTGTGTGCACATGCGTGCACATGCACACTCAGTAACGTCTGACTCTTTGTGACCGCAGGGGCTGTAGCCCTCCAGACTCCCCTGTTCATGGAATTCTGGGCCCACAATACCATGCCATCCCCAACCACAAACTGCTTGGATAATGTTTCCTATTTTTATGTTGATTTATAATTTAGCTCTTTTTATCATACTTCATTGCATTTGAACCTCACAACAATCCAAGAAGAACAGTACAAATATAAGCATTTGACAGAATTCAGCTGGCCTTGCCTATACTCCCTGGGTACATAGCTCTTCTGACAAGACTGTGCAATGTCCCTGTGGACTGGGCTATTCTGATCATTTTGATGTTCAGCAATGTTTAGTTCTCTGTGGTGGTGGGAAAAGAGCCATATCAGGGTTAATTTTTCAAAGTTCCTGCACAATGGAAAGGATCAGGGCCTTCCCATTTCTCCTCCAACATTTTGAATGTGAATTAGCCAGTCAATGAGAATACATTCATTCAGTCAACCATTTAACAATCATTTATTGAGGCCATATTATATCCTAGGGTTTGTTGTGGCTACTTCTTGGGCATAAAAAAGATGACAATACAGATGACGCTTCTGCCCCTTATGGAGCTTATATTCTAATTGAAGAGACAATGTTGGATGTCAGGTGGTAACAGTGATGTGAAGAAAAGCAGAGAAAGTATGGTTATGGTTTAGCAAGGGTGGTCTAGAAAGGATAAAGAGGGTGACCTTGGGAGAGATCCAGGCGACATCAATGGACAGCTCTCAACAAAAAGGGCTCAGCCTTTGAGGAAGAAAAGGCTATTTACCATTCATTAAGCCCTGAAAATAACACATCTGCCAAGCTATGTGGCACTGACCATAGATAAGAGGACTGATTCAATGCCTTGGCTGGGCTAGTAAAGAAAAGCTTCTTGGGAGGTGGGTAGAATTTAGCTGCAACTTGGAGAATTAAAAATTTAGAAAGACAAAAAAGAAGGAATTTTCTGTGAAAGAAAGAGGGGATCTAACCCATAGAACAAAAAAGCATCATGGAGTAGGCAGAGGATGGGGAGATACTGAGTCTCAACTAAAAAGAAGGCATATGCTGAGGAGTTTGACTATATGAAGATGGACTGGCTTTGGAAGATTGGAAAACTAAATTAAGGCAAAGAGCTTAAGCTTCAACACAGTAGTAGAAGGATAAGTTACAAGACAGTCTTACCAACAAGGACCAACTGTATAACACAGGGAACTATACTCAATATTTTGTAATAATCTATATATTAGGAAAAGAATCTGAAAAAGAATATGTGTGTGTGTGTATATATATGTACAATTGAGTCACTTTGCTGTATACACTTGAAGCTAACATAACATTATAAATCAACTACAATTTTTTAAAGAAGAGCTTCTTCAGTAGAATGACAGGTTGACAATGATTTGGACTGTAGCTTGATAGGGAGCAGGGTACATATATACTCAAGGGAGAACTGCTAAGGGCCAGGGGCCATAATCCAGGGCTACAGTAATAATGGCCCCTGGAGGAATAGAAAGGCTTGGTTCAGTGGGGGACAGGGGACACATTTCTAAAACAGAACCACCACCAAATTATTTCCCTCCAGGTCAGACAAGGACCCAAGTGACTAGTGATTTTTGCCCACTCACTTCTAGTAACCCTCAAAGCCTCCCTTCCCTGAGTGACCCCCACACAGAATCACCCTGCAGTCAGCACCCCTCAAGAATTCAGCCAGGCCAGAATTCATCTTACGTGGTAGCTGTGATTATTGGGAAGAAACTAGCCATCTCCCCGTCTGTCAGTGTCGTAGGTCTCTAAGGATGTTGTCATGACTACAGGGATATTTGGGCACAATGAAAATTATACAGTTGTTTCTTTTATCAGAATCTGTCTGGCAGAGCCACCTTGGCCTGATATTGTCAACTCCAGGGAAAGACAGCAAGGTTTTCCTTGTGGACCACTGAGGTTCAGGATGAGATTTCAGCCTGGGCACACCAGCCCCAGGAGGGCAAGGGCACGATTGTAATGATGGTGATGTTTTCATGCTGCTCACCTCTCCTCTTCCTTCCTCTGACCTGCTCAGTAATTTCTCCTGCAAGACGTCCAGGCCTTCTCCATCAAGACAATCATGGCATCTATCAATTCACATCAGTATGTTCATATCTTGATATTATTCTTTCCAAAGGAAGTGGCATATTTTTTTAAAAAGGAGCCTGGAAAAGGCAATGTGAAACCCAAGAACCAATCATGATAGATTCTTGGCCATGGGGGCTTCTGAGAGGGAAATTCCAACAGGATCTACTCAAATAGCACATAACTAACCATCTATTCCATCCACTTGCAGAGTCTCTAGATTACATTTTCACAGGATATACTTTTTTATGAGGTAGGTATATCCTCACCTCATTAATTTTGAAATAAGACCTGTCTCTGTCATCATCAGAAATCAAATGTGAAGACAAGTCCAGAGGGGGTTCAGAGAGAAACAAGTCCCAGATGAGCTGTGTGAAGTCAGCCCTGATCCCTTTCCTCATTGAGAGCATTACCCCTACTTCCCCCCATCCCCACAGTGATGGACTGATCTTTTCAAGTTTCAGTTTCCTCATCTGCAAAATGGAAATAATAAAATATGCTTCAAGAATATGGAAGCATATGAAAGAGGGAAATGAGTTTTATGTTCTCCAAGACCTCTTCCTTTCCTCTAGTGCTTGGTGTATAACTGTGACTTCAAGAATCTGGGGATCCCAGCATCACTATCTGAGTTCAGCATATTCAGACCAACACAAAGGGTCCTGTATGGAAGGAGAAAGCCCCTCTAAAAGACAGGAAAATCCAGCCTCCTGAAGACCACTCTTGTTTCTCAGATCAGGCTCCTCTTCACCAGGATTCAAAGAGATCCTCTAAATGCTGAGATCCTTCAGATGCATCAAAAACTTAAACCAGTTGTAAATTAGTCTTAAGTACAGCGGAAACTCAGCTTCTTAAGTTAAAGGAGAATCACAGAATGAGCCCTGTCACTTCGGCCCCTCACAAATGAGCCCAGCTGGCCTCAGAGGAGCCTGAGAGGCACTGGATGTGGGGTCAGACTTAAGAGGCAAACAGCATCCAGTAGCCACTGGAGCTGGCCTGGGAGGAGGGCTGGCCCCAGGCACAGACAGAAAGAAGGACAGCTTAGCCAGTGAGAATCTGAATGGCATCAAGGGAAGCCCCACTTCTGCGGGAAATAAACTGCTGCCTCTTCTTCCACCATTGCAGCCTCAATGTTGGGAGGTTTAAAGGCCATTTTGGTCCTTCTGGACCCTGGTAGATTCACAGTTATCCTTGGGAAAGGCCACATGTTAAGGTGTTAGAGCTAACACAAGAACTGTCGGCTACCTTCTCTGCAGAGATGAGGCAGTCCCAGGGAAGCAGAGATGGGTCAGAGGAGGTTGGGCTCTACTGTGGACAACAGGGGCAGGCAGGATAATGAAAGAGGGAGGGCACCATGCAGTCTGCTCTGGTGACCTGATTCTGTGCTCCTCCAGGATGGGGACTAGTTGTCTTCATGGCTGTAACCCAGTGAATGGCACCAAAAACAAGGCGCTCAGCTACTCAGTTATCCTTTCAGAGAATCCTGGCTGTGACCCAGTTCTCACACACCTGGTTCCCAGCTTACTCTGTAACGCTTGTTGAGGGACCCATTTGTTCTTACTGCCCTCGTTCATCTCATCCTCTTCGGCTTTCACAGTGTGTACTCTTGGGCTGTGAGCTAAGAACACAGGCCTGATGGCTCTGCTGCTCCCAAACCCTTGGCTTGTTCATCTGGGAAGATGCTGTCTTCCTGTGGGTGTGGCTATAGGAGAAATGCATTCCCGGGGCACCTCAGCCCGCCAGATCAGCTGGTTCAAGACCAGGGAGCAGTACATTGCAGGAGAGGTCATGACCTGGTTCAGTCGAGCTCTAATCCAGAATGACTGTGTGCAGCTCACCTCCACAGAGGGCAGGGTCCACACACAGTAGGTCCTTGATGAAAATGTGGGCCTGGGTTTGAATCTGTCTGGATAGTAGAAGAGAAGCAACTGCTGTTTTTAAAGAAATATCTTGGGGCTTTACAGAGTGTGAACACTGCAGTGACAGATGCTTTAAGGAAGAATATTTTCATTTTCAGCAGACATTACAAGTGTTCTGCTGCAGTTTAATCATCAGTTCACCCACAGCAAACACCCTGCAAATAATGTCTAGTTCAACAGGGAATGAGCTCCTCCTCCACCAGTTTGGTACTCAAAGATAGAAGTGCTGAGAAGAGGGAGCAGGGTGTTTGGGAGATGTGCCAGGGAAGAAACTAGGAGGCCTCCCTCACAAAGCTCACCCACTATGCTCTCTGTGGTCAAGGAGCCACCCAGGCACAGATTCACTCAGCACTACACAAAGGAAAATCTCTTCTCTTCACAGGAGAGCCGCAAGCCCAGTCTTCAACCATGGTCCTATCTGTGTAAGCAAGTAACAAGACCTTTCAGGGCCTCATGTAAAACAGAGAGGAAAAGGACAGCCCATCTCCTTCAAAAGGCTGTAAGGAGAGAAAGGAAGGGGGAAGATGAGTCAGGACGCAGAGTCGCCTTGAAAGTTTGAAAGAGCAAACAGTGCAAGCACCGCTAACTGGACAGATCACTGCTGGCAGCACGGGGAGGGGACACAGGGATCACAAAGTAAAAGCACTTTCACTTCAGACCCACTGACATAGTCTTACAAAAGCCCTCTGACACATTTACTGATGGATCCACTTTACAGATAGGAAAGTTGAGGTTCAGAGATGCTGACTAAATCACCCCAACTCACAAAATGGGATTAACAAAGGATCTTGGTTCTATGAAGACCTACAAGACCTTCTAGAACTAACACCCAACAAGATGTCCTTTTCATTATAGGGGACAGGAATGCAAAAGTAGGAACTCAAGGGATACCTGGAGTAACAGGCAAATTTGGCCTTAGAGTACAGAATGAAGCAGGGCAAAGGCTAATAGAGTTTTGCCAAGAGAACGCACTGGTCATAGCAAACACCCTCTTCCAACAACACAAGAGAAGACTCTACACATGGACATCACCAGATGGTCAACACCAAAATCAGACTAATTATATTCTTTGCAGCCAAAGATGGAGAAGCTATATATAGTCAGCAAAAACAAGACCAGGAACTGACTGTGGCTCAGATAATAAACTCCTTATTGCCAAATTCAGACTTAAATTGAAGAAAGTAGGGAAAACCACTAGACCATTCAGGTATGACCTAAATCAAATCTCTTATGACTAGACAGTGGAAGTGACAAATAGATAAAGAGATTAGATCTGATAGAGTACCTGAAGAATTATGGACAAAGGTTCATGACACTGTACAGGAGACAGGGATCAAGACCATCCCCAAGAAAAAGAAATGCAAAAAGGCAAAATGGTTGTCTGAGGAGGACTTACAAATAGCTGTGAAAAGAATAAAAGCAAAAGGCAAAGGAGAAAAGGAAAGATATTGGAATGCAGAGTTCCAAAGAAGAGCAAGGAGAGATAAGAAAGCCTTCCTCAGTGATCAGTGCAAAGAAATAGAGGAAAACAACAGAATGGAAAAGACTAAAGATCTCTTCAAGAAAATTAGAGATATCAAGCGAACATTTCATGCAAAAATGGGCACAGAAATGGTATGGACCTAACAGAAGCAGAAGATATTAAGAAGAGGTGAAAAGAATACACAAGATATCTGTACAAAAAAAGATCTTTATGACCCAGATAATCATGATGGTGTGTTCACCCACCTAGAGCCAGACATGCTGGAATGCAAACTCAAGTGGGCCGTAGGAAGCATCACTACAAACAAAGCTAGTGGAGGTGATGGAATTCCAGTGGAGCTATTCCAAATCCTGAAAGATGATGCTGTGAAAGTGCTGCACTCAATATGCCAGCAAATTTGGAAAACTCAGCAGTGGCCTCAGGACTGGGAAAGGTCAGTTTTCATTCCAATCCCAAAGAAAGGCAATGCCAAAGAATGCTCAAACTACCACATAATTGCACTCATCTCACACACTAGCAAAGTAATGCTCAAAATTCTCCAAGTCAGGCTTTAACAATACATGAACCATGAACTTCCAGATGTTCAAACTGGATTTAGAAAGGCCAGAGGAACCAGAGATCAAATTGCCAACATCCATTAGACCATCAAAAAAGCAAGAGTTTCAGAAAAACATCTATTTCTGCTTTATTGACTATGCCAAAGCCTTTGACTGTGTGGATCACAACAAACTCTGGAAAATTCTGAAAGAGATGGTAATATCAGGCACCTGACCTGCCTCCTGAGAAATCCATATGCAGGTCAGGAAGCAATAGTTAGAACTGGATATGGAACAACAGACTGGTTCCAAATCGGGAAAGGAGTATGTCAAGGCTGTATATTGTCAACCTGCTTATTTAACTTGTATGAAAAATACATCATGAGAAACGCTGGGCTGGATGAAGCACAAGCTGGAATCAAGATTGCTGGGAGAAATATCAATAACCTCAGATATGCAGATGACACCACCCTCATGGCAGAAAGCAAAGAAGAACTAAAGGGCTTCTTGATGAAAGTGGAAGAGGAGAGTGAAAAAGTTGGCTTGAAACTCAACATTCAGAAAACTAAGATCATGGCATCTGGTCTCATCTCTTCATGGAAAATAGATGGGGAAACAATGGAAGCAGTGACATTTATGTTTTGGGGCTCCAAAATCACTGCAGATGGTAACTGCAGCCATGAAATTAAAAGACACTTGCTCCTTGGAAGAAAAGTTATGACCAACCTAGACAGCATATTAAAAACCAGAGACATTACTTTGCCAACAAAGGTCCATCTAGTCAAAGCTATAGTTTTTCCAGTAGTCATGTATGGATGTGAGAGTTGGATTATAAAGAAAGCTGAGTGCCGAAGAATTGATGCTTTTGAAATGTGGTGTTGGAGGAGACTCTTGAGAGTTCCTTGGACTGCAAGGAGATTTAACCAGTCCATCCTAAAGAAAATCAGTTCTGAATATTTGTTGGAAGGACTGATGTTGAAGCTGAAACTCTAATACTTTGACCACCTGATGTGAAGAACTGATTCATTTGAAAAGACCCTGATGCTAGAAAAGATTGAAGGCAGGAGGAGAAGGGGATCACAGAGGATGAGATGGTTGGATGGCATCACTGACTCAATGGACATGAATTTGAGTAAACTCCAGGAGTTGGTGATGGACAGAGAGGCCTGGCACGCTGCAGTCCACAGGGTCACAAAGAGTTGGACACGACTGAGCGACTGAACTGAACTTGGAGCAGGAGAGAACACTGATACTAATTGTCCATCTGCTAGATGGCAGACCCTAAACTAAGTATTTTGGTCTCACAGGTCATCTTCCCATCTTTCAAAACAGTGAGGCATGTATTTTCCCCAATTTACAAAGGAGGAATTTGAAACACAGAGGTTCTGTAGCTGGCAGAACTAAGAGCTGACTCCAACAGTGTCTGACTCCATCCCCATTCATCCCCCTTTCCAGCATGTGATGACTGGAAAGGTGCAGAGTATGGGTGAAGACAATGTCAATATACCCGGTGTTCTGAGCACAAGAGTGACACCGGATTACTGTTTGCCATTTGGAACTTGTGATCATCTACGTGGGCTAAGTTTAAGTGTACCTAAGAAATAGCTTTCTAAATAATTAATGCTAGAAATGAGTTGTGGGGAAGGGTGTGCAAACTGTTTAAAATATTAACTCTTTTGCGACTCCCCTATGTAATTTAAAAGTAACTGCTTGCCACAAATTGGTAGTTTGATGAAAGTTATTTGTACACTGCCATCCAAGAAGGTCCCCAAAGATTACCTCTTGGCAACACTCTGTTAGCAGTGAATCTACTAACTTGGAGAGAGCTTTAGGTTTTCAAAGTCCTTACGTAACCAATGAGGTATCATGGGACAAAGATTACCAAGAGCATGAAAGCCTGAGAGCCCAGTTTCAGGTCCCATTTTTTCCATTTGCTAGAAGGAAAGTTAACTGAAACTCTAAGCCTCAGTTTCATTATCTCAAAAATGGAGCCATTTATAGCATCTTCTTCGTGGAGTTGTAGGCAGAAATAAATGACTCTGTACAGGCAAGGCCTTTATAATGCCTGCATGTGGAAAATCCCATGGACAGAGGAGCCTCACAGGCTACAGTCCATGGGGCAGCAAAGAGTCAGACGATGGAGCACACACGCACAGCATGTGATAGGGGAATTGATAAGCATTAACTATGATTCTGGTTCAAGCTTAGAAATCTGGGTGGTCCACTGACCCTCTGTGAGCACTGCCTCCCTTATCTGTAAGATGAGAACCATAATTATGTTCATCTAAGAAACTCACAGTGAAGTCAAATGAAGTGAAGGTGTCAGTTGCCCAGTCATGTCCAAGTCTTTGTGAGGTCATGGACTGTATCCCGCCAGTCTCCTCTCTCCATGTACTTCTCCAAGCAAGAATACTAGAGTGGATAGCCATTTCCTTCTCCAGGGGTCTTCTCAACCCAGGAATCAAACCCAGGTCTCCTGCATTGCAGGCAGACGCTTTACCGTCTAAGCCACTAGAGAAGCCCCAAAGTCAAATGAGAGAATATGAAAGAACTATGTCAGTAACATGTGCTACATGAATATAAGGCAGGTCTGTTTTCCAGTCTTCTCTTCCCAGAAGTCTGGGTTAGAGATGTGACCTGTATAACCAGTTCCTAGTACTTCAGTTATTTCCCAAACACCTAGCCTCTGGTCTATTGCAGCCTCTAGCCTGGGCCCAAGTCAGACTCCGGTCACTCTGTTCCCCAAGCAGGAGGAGACAGTGATGAAAGTTGTCACATGGTCTTCTGAAAGTCCTCCTCTCAACCTAAGTGACACAGTAAACAGCTCCCACCCTGTCACATGGTGAGGGGCTGGGAAGGGCAGATTCATGGCTGTCTGGAGGAACCCTTCTCCCAAGGCTCCTGTACCATTCTCACGCCCACTGTGCATGAGAGGTTAAGAGCTGTGTTAACTAGTTTCTAGAAACTTGGCATGTAGCATGTCTCACACCTCAGCATCTCAGGAAAAGTCCACCACTGACATCTTGTTATGCTGAGACCGGCTCTAGCCATGAAGGCATCATATGTGCTCCAAATTGAAAGGACAAATAACATCACATTGAGAGCTGCTCAGTAACCCATCACAGACTTTTTCTTTCTTTCTAATTCAGCCTATGTTGTCAAAGATTTATCTTCAGTTTAGTCTTCCTTGGATTCATTTTTGTCATGAGAACATGATTTCTTCCTACCCAGACATGGTGTGTAGAGAGGTTAATTGTTGGGCTAGGGGGAGTGGGCATCTTATCCTGTGACTGATGGACTCTGTGAAGCTGCAGGGGAGTTGTTCAGTCCCTAACCTTCCCTCTTTAGGTGGTACCCTGAAGGGGCCCATCTGGAAATGCCTGAAGATGCGGGGAAAACTCCATCAAAGTTCACTGGACACAGCATGCCCTTTCAGCAACGTGACTCCGTAAACTTTGTCATTTATATCATGGTAGAGGAGTAGAGGAGGCTAACTAATAGAATGCTCAGAGAGAGTTTGCCAACCACATCCTACAGGGTGACAGCATTTTCAGAGAATCAGTGTTGATACTCTAGCTTATAGCAGGGCTTCAAAGGTTGAACTAGGCAACACCAAACTCAGGAGATACTCCACAATAGAGGAGGAATCCAAGGTCAATGTGTTTGGGGAAAGCCAGCACTCTACTTCCTGCTCTTGGGCATTTGTAATGAATAATATTGTGGTTAAGGCTCTGAGAACCCTGTAGGAAAGAAATGCTTAGCCTTATTAACCCAGCATTTCTTAGACTTATTTGATGATTGTAGCCTTTCATTTGTAAGCAAAGCACTTACAACGTTTAAAAATAGCATTTTTGGAGAAATCCTCAAAGTTTCCAAGTTGAAAAGCATCTTAGGGGCCACAGAGTTCAGCTCCCCTTTCCAGCTCTATACCCAGTTCCAAAGTGTGGAGCTTCTCCTCACACATCCAAGCAATTCTCAGACATCAGTTGGGTGCTCTATAATTCAACTCAGTTTTGACACAGTCTACCTGGATACAGCATCAGATCCCAATGATCTATGGTTTGGTCCTATAAAATTGCCCCCCGCCATAAAATACCAATTTCAAGTCCAGGTTGTCACCTGTGCTCCTGACCAACCAGCTATAGAATGGAGGCTCTAATAACCCTTCCTTGAGTTTGGTTACTTTGCTAGAGCAGCTCATTGAACTCAGGGAAACATTTTGCTTACTCAATAACTAGCTTATTATATTAAGGATACAATATAAGAACAGCCAAAAGGAAGATATGCAGAGAGTGAGGTACGGGGAAAGGATTCTGAGCTTCCATACCCTCTCCAAGCACACCACACTCCCCACAAAGAAATTCTGTGTCAGGAAGGGGAACAGAGACCAAATATACATTTCTTATAATAAATAACAATATCACACCCCTCATGAAGAATCCCAGCCACACAGACATTTCCAGAGGTAGGGAAGCAGGTGCTTCACAGTACAATTAATCCTTCTATTGGGCAACTGTCATACTGAATGAGAATGAGTCCTTATGAGAATGAATGAGACTCAGCCTGATCATGGTAGGAGCACAAACTTTAGAGTCAGAAAGATGTGGGTTCGACCTCCAGCTCTGCCCCCTCTGATGTGTGGCTTTGTGAAAGTGCCTGAACCTCTCAGCTCTGCCTCCTCCACTCTGATATGAGATGGTACCTGTCTCTTAAGGTAGAGGAGAGGAATAAATAAAATAATCAATGTTAAGTGCTTGGTGTGGTACCTAGTACATAGGAAGTGTTCAATAAATGTTGACCATTATTATTATTAGTCCTATATCTACCTTCCTAAGCAGCACAGCACAAATCTATTATTATTTCCACCTGGCAGCTCTTCAGAAACACAATCTTCTCTTCCCAAGCAAAATATCTTATGTAGTGGACAATATGGTCTTGAATTCCTCACCCCACCAGCAAAAAAAAAAACACAAAAAACCCTATGTCCCCAAATAAGTTTACTTATAGATCTATATACAATTATAGTATTAATGTATGGTTATATTACAAAATATACACACAAATGATATTTTAAAGTATGAAATAAAGATGAATAAAAAATGTGCTTTTACATATACACCCTGCCTTAATATATACCATTTTACATGGCACAATAAGCCTATTTTGATCTCACTAAATAACAATATTTTAGAGGAAGCAGTATCATAGGATGCACTTCATTATTTTTTAATTTTATTGAAGGGTAATTGCATTACAGAATTTTGCTATTTTCTGTCAAACCTCAACATGAATCAGCCACAGGTATACATATATTCCCTCCTTTTTGAACCTAGCTCCCATCTTCCTCCCCATTCCACCCCTCTAGTTTGATACCGAACCCCTGTTTGGGTTTCCTGAGACATACAGCAAATTCCCATTGGCTATGTATTTTACATATGGTAATGTAAGTTTCCATGTTACTCTTTCCATACATCTCACCTTCTCCCCTCTCCCCATGTCCATAAGTCTATTCTCTATGTCTGTTTCTCCATTGCTGCCCTGTAAATAAATTCCTCAGTACCATTTTTCTAGATTCTGTATATATATGTTAAAATATGATATTTATCTTTCTGACTTACTTCACTCTGTAAAATAGGTTCTAGGTTCATCTACCTCATTAGAACTGACTCAAATTCATTCCTTTTTATGGCTGAGTAACATTCCATTGTGCATATGTATAACAACTTCTTTATCCATTCATCTGTTGATGGACATCTAGTTTGCTTCCATGTTCTAGATATTGTAAATAGTGTTGCAATAAACAGTGGGATACATGTGTATTTTTCAACCCTGGTTACCTCAGGGTATATGCCAGAAGTGGGACTGCTGGGTTCTATGGTGCTTTTATTCCTAGTTTTTTAAGGAGTCTCCACACCATCTTCCATAGTGGCTGTATCAATTCACATTCCCACCAACAGTGGAAGAGCAGTCCCTTTTCTCCACACCCTCTCCAGCATTTATTGTTTGTAGGCTTTTTGATGAGGGCCATTCTGATCAATGTGAGGTGATATCTAAATGTAGTTTTGATTTGCATTTCTCTAATAATGAGCAATGTTGAGCATCTTTTTATGTGTTTGTTAGCCATCTGTATGCCTTCTTTGGAGAAATGTCTGCTTTGGTCTTTTCCCCACTTTTTGATTGGGTTGTTTGTTGTTCTGGCATTGAGTGGTATGACCTGCTTGTATATTTTGGAACTTAACTCTTTGTCAGTTGTTTCATTTGCTATTATTTTCTCCCATTCTGAGGGCTGTCTTTTCACCTTGCTTGTAGTTCCCTTTGCTGTGCATTTAAGTTTAATCAGGTCCTTGTTTACTTTGGTTTTTATTTCCATTACTCTAGGAGGTGGGTCATAAAGGATTTTGCCTTGATTTATGTCATCAAGTGTTCTGCCTATGTTTTCCTCTAAGAGTTTGATAGTTTCTGGTCTTACATTTAGGTCTTTAATTCATTTTGAGTTTATCTTCGTGTATGGTGTTAGGAAGTATTCTAATTTCATTCTTTTACATGTAGCTGTCCAGTTTTCCCAGCACCATTTATTGAAGAGGCTGTCTTTGCTCCATTACATATTCTTGCCTCCTTTGTCAAAATAAGGTAACCATAAGTGCATGGGTTTATTTCTGAGCTTTTTATCCTTGTTCCATTGGTCTATATTTCGGTTTTTGTGCCAGTAGCATTGGAGAAGGCAATGGCACCCCACTGCAGTACTCTTGCCTGGAAAATCCCATGGACAGAGGAGCCTGTTAGGCTGCAGTCCATGGGGTTGCTAGGAGTCGGACACGACTGATTGACTTCCCTTTCACTTTTCATTTTCATGCATTGGAGAAGGAAATGGCAACCCACTCCAGTGCTCTTGCCTGGAGAATCCCAGGGACAGGGGAGCCTGGTGGGCTGCCATCTCTGGGGTCGCACAGAGTCAGACACGACTGAAGTGACTTAGCAGCAGCAGCCAGTACCATACTGTCTTGATGACTGTAGCTTTGTAGTATAGTGTGATATCAAGAAGGTTGATTACTCCAGCTCCATTCTTCTTTCTCAAGACTGCTTTGGCATTCAGGGTCTTTAGTGTTTCCATATGAATTGTGAAATATTTTTTTCTAGTTCTGTGAAAAATGCCATTGGTAATTTGATAGGGATCACATTGAATCTGTAGATTGCATTTGGTAGTATAGTCATTTTCACAATATTGACTCCTCCTGCCCAGGAACATGGAATATCTCTCCATCTGTTTATGTCATCTTTTATTTCTTTCATTGCTGCTGCTGCTGCTAAGTCACTTCAGTCATGTCCGACTCTGTGTGACCCCAGAGATGGCAGCCCACCAGGGTCCTCTGTCCCTGGGATTCTCCAGGCAAGAACACTGGAGTGGGTTGCCATTTCCTTCTCCAATGCATGAAAGTGAAAAGTGAAAGGGAAGTCGCTCAGTCGTGCCCGACTCCCAGCGAGCCCATGGAATGGAGCCTACCAGGCTCCTCCATCCATGGGAATTTCCAGGCAAGAGTACTGGAGTGGGGTGCCATTGCCTTCTCTGATTTCTTTCACTAGTGTCTTTTAATTTTCCATGTACAGTTCTTTTGTCTCCTTAAATAAGTGTATTCCTAGATATTTAATTCTTTTTGTTGCAATGGTGAAGGTGAAGAATGGTAAAGAAATGATTCATTTCTTAACTTCTCTTTCTGATTTTTCATTGTTAGTATATGGAAATGCAAGTGATTTCTGTGTATTGAATTTGTACTCTGCAACTTTGCTAAATTCACTGATTAGCTCTAGTAATTTTCTGATACTATCTTTAGGGTTTTCTGTGTACAGTATTAAGTCATCTGCAAACAGTGAGAGCTTTACTTCTTTTCCAATCTGGATTCCTTTTACTTCTTTTTCTTCTCTGAATGCTGTAGGTAGGACTTCCAGAACTATGTTGAAAAATAATGGTGAAAGTAGACACCCTTGTTTTGTTCCTGATCTTAGGTGGAATGCTTTGAGGTTTTCACCACGGAGAATAATGTTTGCTGTAGGCTTATCATATATGGCCTTTACTATGTTGAGGTAGGTTCCTTCTATGCCCAATTTTTGAAGAGTTTTAATCATAAATGGGTGCTTAATTTTGTTAAAGGCTCTTTTCTGCATCTATTGAGATTTTCATATGGTTTTTATCTTTCAATTTGTTAATATGGTGTATCACACTGTTTGATTTGCCTATATTGGAGAATCCTTGCATCCCTGGAATAAACCAAACTTGATCATGGTGTATGAGCTTTTTGATGTGTTGTTGAATTCTGTTCATTAAAACTTTGTTGAGGATTTTTGTATCTATGTTCATCAATGATATTGGCCTGTAGTTTTCTTTTTTTGTGTTATCTCTGGCTTTGGTATCAGGGTGATGGAGGCCTCGTAGAATGAGTTTGGCAGTGTTCCTGTGTCTGAAATTATTTGAGAGTTTTAGAAGGATAGGCACTAGCTCTTCTCTAAATGTTTGATAGAATTCTCTTGTGAAGCCATCTGGTCACAGGCTTTTGTTTTGGGGGAGATTTTTTGATGACAACTTCAATTTCAGTGCCTGTGATTGGGTTGTTCATAATTTTTATTTCTTCCTGGTTCAGTCTTGGAACTGAATTTTTCTAAGAATCTGTCCAATTCTTCCAGGTTATCTATTTTATAGCCATATAGTTGTTCATAATACTCTCTTATAATCCTTTTTATTTCTGCATTGTCTGTTATAACCTCTGCTTTTTCATTTCTTATTTGTTGATTTGATTCTTCTCTCTTTTTTTCTTGATGAGTCTGGCTAAAGGTTTGTCAATTTTGTTTATCTTCTCAAAGAACCAGCCTTTATTTTTATTAATCTTTACTATTGTTTCCTTCATTGGTTTTTCATTATTTCTGCTTGGATCTTTATAATTTCTTTCCTTCTACTAATCTTGGGGGGTTCTTTTGTTCTTCTTTTTCCAGTTGTTTTAGGTGTAAAGTCAGGTTGTCTATTTGATGTTTTTCTTATTTCTTGAGGTAGGACTGTATTGCTATAAATTTTACTCTTAGAACTGCTTTTGCTGCATCCAAAAGGTTTTGAGTTGTCATGTTTTCATTTTCGTTTGTTCCTAGAAATTTTTTTATTTCCCTTTTGATTTCTTCAGCAACCTGTTGGTTATTTAGAAACGTGTTGTTTAATCTCCATGTGTTTGTGTTTCTTACTTTTTTTTCTTGTAATTGATATCTAGTCTCATAGCATTGTGGTCAGAGAAGATGCTTGATATGACTTCAAGTTTCTTAAATGTACTGAGGTTTGATTTGTGACCCAAGATGTGGTCTATCCTAGAGAATGTTTCATGTGCATTTGAGAAGGTGTATTCTTCTGCATTTGGATGGAAAGTCCTGAAAATATCAATGAGATCCATCTCTTCTAATGTGTCATTTAAGGTTTGTGTTTCCTTATTACTTTTCTCCGGGAGCTGGTGATGGACAGGGAGGCCTGGCGTGCTGCGGTTCATGGGGTCGCAAAGAGTCGGACACGACTGAGCGACTGATCTGATCTGATCTGATCTGATTACTTTTCTGTTTTGATGACCTGTCCATTGGTGTGAGTGGAGTGTTAAAGTCTCCTACTACTATTGTGTTACTGTCAATTTCTTCTTTTCTGCCTGTTAGTGTTTGTCTTATGTATTGAGGTGCTATGTTGGGTGCATAGATATTTACAATTGTTATGTCTTCCTCTTGGATTGATCCCTTGATCATTATGCAGTGTCCTTCCTTATCTCTTGTAATCTTCTTTAAGGTCTATTTTGTCTGATATAAGGATTGCTACTACAGCTTTCTTTTGCTTCTCATTTGCATGGAATATATTTTTCCATCCTCTCACTTTCAGTCTATATGTGTCTTTAGGTCTGAAGTGGGTTTCTTGTAGATAGCACATATATGGTTCTTGTTTTTGTATCCATTCAGCCAGTCTGTGTCTTTTGGTTGGACCATTTAATGCATTTACATTTAAAGTAATTATTGATATATCTGTTCCTATTGACATTTTTCTTAATGGTTTGGGATTGATTTTGTAGATCTTTTTTCTTCTTTTGTATTTCTTGACTATATAACATTTAGTTGTAGAGCTTTTAACATTTGTTGTAGAGCTGGTTTGGTGGTACTGAATTCTCTTAACTTTTGCTTGTCTGAAAAGCTTTTTATTTCTCCATCACTTTTGAATGAAATCCTTACCAGGTACAGTAATCTTCATTGCAGATTTTTCCCTTTCAGTACTTTAAATATATCCTGCCATTCTCTTCTGAACTGTATGTAGAGTTTCTGCTGAAAGATCAGCTATTAAGCATATGCAGTTTCCCTTGTATATTACGTGTTGCTTCCCCCTTGCTGCTTTTCTTTGTGTTTAGTCTTTATTAGTTTGATTATTATGTGTCTTGGCATGTTTCTTGTTGGATTTATCCTGTATGGAATTCTTTGTGCCTCTTGAACTTGATTGACTATTTCCTTTTCCATGTTGGGGAAATTTTCAATTATAACCTCTTCAAAAATTTTCTCATACCCTTTCTTTTTCTCTTATTTTGGGACCCTATAATTCTAATGTTGGTGTGTTTGATATTGTCCCAGAGGTCTCTGGGACTATCCTCAGCTCTTTTCATTCTTTTTACTTTATTGTTCTCTTCAGAAGTTATTTCCATCATTTTATCTTCCAGCTCACTGATTCATCCTTCTGCTTCAAATGTTCTGCTATTGATTCCCTCTAGAGTATTTTTAATTTCAGTAATTGTGCTGTTTGTCTCTGTATGTTTATTCTTTAATTCTTCTAGGTCTGATTCTTTCATGTTCTCCATTTTGTTTTCAAGGTTTTTGATCATCTTTACTATCGTTATTCTGAATTCTTTTTCAAGTAGTTTGCCTATTTCCTTTTCATTTATTTGCACTTCTGTGTTTCTAGTTTGTGCCTTCATTTGTGTAGTACTTCTCTGCCTTTTTATAATTTTTTTAACTTACTATATTTGAGGTCTCCTTTTCCCAGGCTTCAAGGAAAGTTGAATTTTTTCCTTGAAGAAAGTTGAATTCATTCTTACTTTTGGTTTCTGCCCTCATAAGGTTGGTCCAGTGGTTTGTGTGAGCTTTGTGTAGGGTGAGATTTGTGCCAAGTTTTTGTTTTTCCTCTGATGGGCAAGGCTGAAAGTGAAGAGTGAAGTCATTACTCAGTCATGTCTGACTCTTTGCAACCCTGTGGACTGTGTCCATGGGATTTTCCATGCAAGAGTCCTGCAGTGGATAGCTATTTCCTTCTCCAGGGGATCTTCCCAACCCAGGGATCAATCCCAGGTCTCCTGCATTTTAGGCAGATGCTTCACTGTCTGAGCCACCAGGGACGTCTGAGTGAGGTGGTAATCCTGTCTGCTGATGATTGGCTTTGTATTTTTGTTTTATTTGTTGTTTAGATGAGGCATCCTGCACAAGGTGCCACTGGTGGTTGGGTGATGCTGGGTCTTATATTTAAGTGGTTTCCTTTGTGTGAGGTCTCACTATTTGACACTCCCTAGGGTTAGTTCTCTGGTAATCTATGGCCTTGGAGTCAGTGCGCCCACTCCAAAGGCTCAGGGTTTGATCTCTGGTCTGGAACAAAGATTCTACAAGTGGTTTCTTATGGCATTAAGTGAGAGTAAAACCAATATCCAAAAAAATGAGAAACCAAAGATGAACCCCAGACTAATGGCAGTTACAGAATCAGGCAAATAATAATTAAAATAATGGAATATACACATATATACCCATGGGCAAAGTATAAACAGTCCAACAAAAATAAAGTACAGTAGATTGACCTGGTGAACAAAGGAAATCAAAAATTATATTTACTAGTTAAGAACAAAACTAACTAAAACAGAAACTGGCAAACAAAACAAGGTGCCAACTGGGGAATAAAAAGCAATGAAAACAAAACTAATAAGTTGAGAGGAAAGAAAAGAAAGACTAGATATGCAAAGTTAAATAGAGGTAGATGAAAAAGATTTTTATATATTAAAGATTAACTGCAAGGAGAAAAGAACAGTAGGAATGGCAAACAAAGGAATAAATGTAGAAAAATATAATAGGTTTTTAAAAATTAAAATTATTAAGAAGAGAAAAGAAAAAAATGGAAGAAATAAAAAATAAAAAAAAAAAAGGAAAACTCCACAGAATTGCAAAAGCCCAGCATAGAGGCAGAGGTTTATAACAACAACAAAAAAACTGTGACTGAATATACACATATACAAATACACCCATAAGCAAAATCAAAACTGTCAAACAAAAATAAAGTACAATAGATTGATCCAGTGAACAAAGGAAACCAAAAATTATATCTACCAGAACAAAACTAACTAAAGCACAAACTGGAAAACAAAACTAAACAAAGGTGCCAATTGGGGAATAATACAATGAAAATAAAGCTAACAAACATTTTGAGAGGAAAGGAAAGACAGAATAGATAAGCAAAGTTACATAGAGGTAGATAAAGAATATTTATATATATTAAAGATTAACTGCAAGGAGAAAAGAATAGTAGGAAAAGCAAAGAAAGGAATAAATGTAGAGAAAATAATAATAGATTAAACAAATTCAAAATTCAAAAGAAAGAAAAACTCCTCAGCACTGCAAAATCCCAACATAGAGGCAGAGGTTTATAATAACAATAAAAAATGTGACTGAGGAAAAAGGAAAAAAAAGCTCAAAAGCTTAATTGGATTTCATAGTGCCAATAAAATCGACAACTACAACAGAACGGGGCGGGGCAGAGAGAAAAAAAAAAAACTCCAAAAGAATCTGCAGAACAAGTGAAAATATAAGAATAATCATTTTTTCTCGAGTCACTGCTGTCAGTCCTTTCCCTCACTGGGAGTCACACAGTCCACCTCACCTCCCTAGGATGCCCTCCAGGACTGTGCTGATCTCTAGACCTGCTGTGGGGGCAGCTCTGATTCTAATCTGGCCCTACACCTGTGTGTTCTTGCCTCTAATGTCCACAGCTATCATAACTAGTGCGTTTTCTTTTGTGGGAGCTCTCAACAACCTTGTATATATTCCATAGACACAGAACCTGCCTAGTCAACTGTGAGGATTTATCTTCAGCTTGTACAGCTCGTGGGAAGGTTTTGGGTCTTCTTCCTTAGCCACACTGCCCCTGGGTTTCGATTGTGGTTTTGTTTCCACCTCTATATGAGGGTTGTCCACTGGGGTTTGCTCCTGAGGCTGCCCTGGAGGACTTGGGTTTGCCCCTGTGAGGCCAGGTGTGGAGGTGGTGCAGCTGCTTGGGTCACAGGGGTTCTGGCAGCACCAGGTACTCATAGGAGTTGGAGGCTAGGGCAGCAGGAAATACAGTGCTCTAGAAGGGTATGGCAACCAGTATTGGCCAATACACTCTGGTATTCTTGCTGGAGATCCCCTCTCCCTGACAGAGAAGCCTGGCAGGCCATAGTCTACAGGGTCACAAAGAGTCAGACATAATTGAAGCGACCCTGTGCACATAGACACAAGATTTTTTTTTTGCCTGAGGCAGCTCTGCCCCAGTGAGAGCTGAGTGTGAAGGTGGTGCAGCTGGTTGGCTTCCAGGGACCCTGTGGTGCCTAGTGTGCAGGGATACGGAGGGCCTCCGCTGCAGGAGTTATGTTCCTATCAGAATCTTTTTCCAATCTTGTAGCTGGTGATCAGAAGGCCTCTCCGCCTGTTGCAGCACGTAGAGGACTTCCTTGCCTGGAGGCCTTTTCTGTTGTTCAGTGCGTCAGGCACATAGAGGGCCCCTCGGCTGGGGTCCTACTCTGTAGATTGGCACATCAGGCACTTAAAGGAGCACTCTAGGTGGGGTCCTACTCTGTAGTTCAAGGTGTCAGGTGTTTGACGGGCCAGCCTCTCTATTGTTCAGCTGTGGATGCTGGCGAGTGAGGAGCGAGAGGCTATGGTGATGGCTCCACCCCTGCACCTGACTCAAGCCGTATCACCTTGCTTCCATGGCTGCCTGGCTTTCCTCCACAGGCATTTCCCACCACGATCTCCTCCCTCACATCCCCTTGATCCGTCTCTCCCCAATCACCAACAACCATCACCCTATGATTGCTCCACAATCCCTAAACTCCAGCTCCCAGTCACTGCACTTTCCAGGGGACCAGCATTCCTGTCTGGGGCATGTATGGCTCTGGCAAGGACTGTCTGATTCTCATTCCATTTAGGCTGCCACAGATCAGCTGTTTCACTCTCAGCCTTAAATGTTTCTCCTCTGACTCAGATATTGCCCCGATGGTGGGGATCAGACCCCTGCTTCAGTTTCCCCACCAGCCTAGGGCAGGTCCAGTCTTACTAACACTCCTATTTTTTCCCCTAGTTCCTTCATCCTACCGAGTTTTGCATGGTTCTATATATTCTTTTCCGCTGGTGAGGTACTCCTGTCCACTCTCAGCTGGTGCTCTGCACGCACTTCTGTGTCTGAAGGTGTATTCCTGATGTACCCGTGGAGAGAGATGTACTCCACGGCCACCTACTCCTCTACCATCTTGTTCCCCCCGCACTTTATTATTTTTTAATCCTTAGTTTAACATTCAGAAAAGCAATTCATGGGTCATATCAATACTAGATTTTAATGGCTGTCAAAGATGAGAACAAAACTTCACTGAAACAAATAGCTCCAACGGAAGACAAGCCTATGGCTACACCCCCTGAGTCATCCAGGCTTCATGTTCAATCCAATTCTTTCATGCAAACATTTTTATGAAATTCAGCTAGTCAATTTTCTTCCTTAATGTCAATCAGACGTTCTTACAAACTACCTGAAAGATGTTGCATTTTTATGTTTCTAATCAAAGGGTTCAAAACCCAGTGAAAAGCTTTAGAGTCAGAAAGTTGCATAGCGTTGTTTTTAAAATACACACTGTGAGTTTTTATAAATGAAAACATGCATCATTTTCAGCAATAAATTTCCATTTTTCCCCAAATTCTTTCCTTTGAAATTCCGTTGTATTCCTCCTCATTAATACATCATCTTTCCCTTAAAGAGATAAATGTGTCGAATTTAAAAATATCTGCTTTGTAGCGTTATTTCTTATAGTCATGTGTCATCACAGAAGAAGACAACAAATTTGGATCACTTGTATTTTTTTTTTAATTGGTAAGTCATCTTCAATTTTTTTCAAGGCTTTGCAGTAATTTTCATTGAGATGACCAACAAGCCTCTAGGTGATAGCATGATCAGGACCCAAAGACTAAACAGAATCAGACAGGCAAGAACGTTAATCCAGGCAGATTTGTCAAAAGAAGCAGGAGGAAATTAGAGAAAAGGGGCAGGAGGAATCTGGGAAGTTCAGATGTGGCTTCCAGGGGTTGCAACAGGGCACACGGAGCCTTCGGCAAAAGGTAACAGACAACCCCGGAGAAGGCAATGGCACCCCACTCCAGTACTCTTGCCTGGAAATTCCCATGGATGGAGGAGCCTGGTAGGCTGCAGTCCATGGGGTCGCTAAGAGTCAGACACAACTGAGAGACTTGACTTTCACTTTTCACTTTCATGCATTGGAGAAGGAAATGGCAACCCACTCCAGTGTTCTTGCCTGGAGAATCCCAGGGATGGGGGAGCCTGGTGGGCTGCCGTCTCTGGGGTGGTACAGAGTCGGACACAACTGAAGCGACTTAGCAGCAGCAGCAGCAGCAACAGACAACCCAGCCCAGGCATCATAGAGGTCCCACAAGCAGAACAGAGACCCAGACACAGAAACAGCATCTCAGCGCCCAAGAGAACTAGAGGAAAGCAAGTCATGGCTCAGGTTCTGGGGAAACCAGGAAATCAGACAGGTTCTCAGTGAGGGCAAAGGAATATAAGTCTGGACCATGATCAGTGGACTTCCCAGGTGGTGCTAGCGATAAAGAATCCACCTCCTAATGCAGAAGACATAAGAGACGCAGGTTCAAGCCCTAGGTCAGGAAGATCCCCTGGAGGAGAGCATGACAACCCATTCCAGTATTCTTGCCTGGAGAATCCCCACAGACAGAGGAGCCTGGAGTGCTACAGCCCATGACGTCACAAAGAGTTAGACGTGACTGAAGCAACTTAGCACACACAGCATGCATGATCAATAACAGTGTCTGGACACAGTGCTAATGCTTCATTTTGAATAATCTTATTTCCCTGGATGAAAGATAAAAGATTTGAGTCCTATAGACTTCAACTAACTCCTTAAGGCTATACATCTTAAAAAGCAGTACAGTCAGGACTTAAATCCAGATCCTAGCAGATTTGATCTCTAAGTCAGGAAGATTCCCTGGAGGACGGCATGGCAACCCACTCTAGTCTCCAGTATTCTTGCCTGAAGTATCCAATGGACAGAGGAGCTGAGGGGTTACAGTCCATGAGGGTCACAAGGAGTTGGACACGACTGAAGTTAGCTCACGTGCACCTCTACTATCAGAGCTACTAGTCTGACGCTATGCTACACTTCCCATCTGAGAATAAGACCAGAGCCTGATTGCTAAACCAGAATATTAGGTCAAAACAGAATCCGGGACCTCCCCGATGGCACAGTGGATAAGAATCCACCTGGCATTGCAGGGGACGCAGGTTCAATCCCTGGTCTGGAAAGATTTTACGTGCCAAGGAGCAACTAAGCCCATACATTGCAACTACTGAGCCTATGTGCCACAACTACTGCAAACCACACCCTAGAGCCTGGGCTCTGCAACAAGAGAAGCCACTGCAATGAGAAATCCGGGCACCAAAACAGAGATTAGCCCTTGCTCACTGCAACTAGAGAAAGCCCATGCAAAGCAATGGAGACTCAGCACAGCCAAAAAAAAAAAAAAAAAACAAAATCTGGCCTTCCCTGGTGGTCTAGTGGTTAAGAATCCACCTGCCAATGCTGGGGACAGGAAGATTCCACATGCCATGGAGCAACTAAGCCCATGGACCACAGCTACTGAGCCAGCGTTCTAGACCCCAGGAGCCAAAACTACTGAATCGTGTGCACCTAGAGCCCATCCTCTATAGGAAGACAAGTCACCACAATGAGAAGCCTGCACACTGCAACTAGAGAGCAGCCCCCACTCCCTGCAACTAGAGAAAGCCCTCACATAGCAACAAAGACCAGCACAGTCAAAAAATCAATGATAAATAAATCTTAACACACACACACACACACACACACAGAATCTGCAGCCAGGCTAATAAGGCTGAGATCTTCAGAACCCTGCTTTGGGGCTTATTAAATGCCCACCGATTGCTACAGAGTCTGGTTTCCATGGAGACCAAGGCCAGTTTGAGCTGAATAGGAGTTAAATATTTCTAACTTGGAAGGCATGAGACTGGAGAGGCAAGAAAACAGGCTCTCCTACTGTCTTAGGTAAATGGCATATACAAGATCATTTTACAGAAGCAGAAACTGAGGCTCTGAAAAGGTAAATGAACTGCTTAACACCATCCAGCTTGTGAGAGAGAAAGTGCTTAAATCCAGGGTTCCTAGTCTTAAGTCTAATACCTTTTTCATTGAACGACAGTTTATTACACACACTCCCACCTAACTTCAAGTTTATGTGATTCTATACTTAACCAAATCTTTATTTAATGATTTGGAAAGTACATGTTAGCATCTTTTCTAATGGTGTATATAGAGACACAAACTCTCAGTCAATAACGACCTACATTTAATAGAAATCTTAGTATCAGTGAGCCTGAAAAGGTAAGGAGTCTTCTCTTTTATTAATTAACTATAGTACACTCCTCTCCTTCTTATGAATCAGTGGATAACTAACTTCTCCCAGAGTGGTCAGGAGGAAGAAGTACATTTTATCTAAGAGACAGAAAAATTCACTTTACAATGTAAAAACGATAAGGAAGAAACAGTCTTAAATTAGGTGCAAACAAATACATCATGATAAACCAATCAGAAGATGAGAAAAGGAAGTCAAGTTCAAACCCTCAATCTTGGCTTCTAGGAAATGTGCTTTGGCAAAAATAATAAACACCTAACCTAGACACACAACTAACAGCATCCCATTCTTACATCAAATTTGCCTAAAATATCTCAGTTCAGTCACTCAGTTGTGTCCGACTCTTTGCAACCCCATGGACTGCAGCACGCCAGGTCTCCCTGTTCAACACCAACTCCCGGAATCCACCCAAACCCATCTCCATTGAGTCAGTGATGCCATCCAACCATCTCATCCTCTGTCATCCCCTTCTCCTCCTGCCCTCAATCTTTCCCAGCATCAGGGTCTCTTCCAATGAGTCAGCTCTTCGCATCAGGTGGTCAAAGTATTGGAGTTTCAGCTTCAACATCGGTCCTTCCAATGAACATTTAGAACTGATCTCCTTTAGGATAGACTGGTTGGATCTCCCTGCAGTCCAAGGGACTCTCAAGAGTCTTTTCCAACACCACAGTTCAAAAGCATCAATTCTTCAGTGCTCAGCTTTCTTTAAAACATCTCAAGAGGCAATTAAGGCCATGGTATGAACTCTGCTTCTGCCTCAGTTCACAAACTAAAAGAAAACTGGTTCACACAGTCTCAGAATTGATCATTCCCTGCCATGGTGGATTTTGGGTGGAATAGAAAAAATTGCATTCTTGGCTAGCACGTGTGATGAAGAGTGATGTCTTGTTCTCCTGACATTTTTCAGTTCAGTGGATTATGTACCGCTGCTGCTAAGTCGCTTCAGTCATGTCTGACTCTGTGCAACCCCACAGACAGCAGCCCACCAGGCTCCCCCATTCCTGGGATTCTCCATGCAAGAACACTGGAGTGGGTTACCATTTCCTTCTCCAATGCATGAAAGTGAAAAGTGAAAGTGAAGTCACTCAGTCATGTCCGACCCTCAGCAACCCCATGGACTGCAGTCTTCCAGGCTCCTCCATCCATGGGATTTTCCAGGCAAGAGTACTGGAGTGGGGCGCCATTGCCTTCTCCACATGCTTCTCTACCTAGTTTTAAAAGTTGTTGAGATACTGCTTCCTCTCTCCCTTCCCTTCCCTTTCCTTTCCATTCCATTCTCCTCTGTGCCCCATCTCTAAAACCCCTCTTGTGGTTTAAGCTATACACACTCATTTCCCTAGTTCAGGTCAATAAGCTCTATATTGTCCTAAAATCTGACTTCCTCTCCTTCCTGCAAGAGCTCCTCCATGAGTAATCCATCTCACATTGCTCTCCCCTTCCCTGAGTCTTAAGACACTCACCATCAACAACATATATCTTAGCACTAGACCAATCTGAGTATTTCCTCTATACTAACCTTAACTCCTCAATTCACCTGTGCATTCCTTGAAAACAAGGGTGTGGTCTTTGGCATCCTCTTTTGGATAGGATGGACATTGTATGGAAGGAAGATAGCCCAAAGCAAGACAAGTAATCCCAAAACACTGAAAGTTTACAAAAAACACACACCAGCACTGTTGAAGTTTCATGAAAGCACTTACGATGTTCAGCACAATGAGCCTTAGAGCTGTGGGGTCAGTTGTTCTTGGAAGCAAATATATTATTTAGTGAGATAGCATGACATAGTGGAATTGGTTCCCATCAACTGAAGGGACCTCACTAAGTTCATCCTGGCAATAGAAGGATCCATTTTCATCACTGTAATCAATACTGGGGACAGTCAGGCATGAAAGGTGTTAACACCAGCTCAGAATGCAAAGCCGGCTGTTGAGAAGGAAGGTCTATGAGCAGTTACCTTGCTTGAGAAGATCCATTTGCAGAACTTAAATTTGCTGGCATTTTACCCTCAGGCCTTTACCTGTTTTTGAAGATTAACTGCGGTTGAGTGAATCAAAATAATTTCACAGCAAACAGTGATTTGACCAAACCAAACCCATTGAGACATAGAGCTCCAAGCTGATTACCCACTTCCAGGCTCCATCAGACATGAATTTATTGATCAAAGGGGAAAAATGAATTGAAACGTATGTGTTCATCCAAACTGCATTTCCTGAGTTATCTTGGGGTTATGAAGAGTTTTAGCTATAGAGTTATCATCAATAATCCATCTCACTAGATAGTCACTAGATCTTTTTAAGTGTCCAAAACTCAAAACTACTGGAATAATCTTAGCTGTTTTTGCTGGGTGTTATCTATAAAGACCAAAGATTTCAATGTGCATCTACAGACATTTATAGATGTCCCATAAGTATAGTGACTTTGGAAGTGCATATTATTGATATTAAATAATGTACTTGCACTCTTCTTATTGATAATAAGAAACCTTTTTCTCCTTCAATTATATAAAATTCTTATTCATTTACTAAGAGAGAGCCAGCTTGTTATACATTAGGTAATGGATAATTTAACCTAATATTAAATCCATTAGGTATGATAAACATAGCTAGTGAGTGATTCCTTTTTTCTGTTCATCTCTGACAACACATAACACATTGCCTGGCCTGGCACATACACAAGCTCTTGACGTGTGTCATCCACTGTGTCGACATTGAGTTTTCAGGAAAAAACATGATTTCTGTCATCGGAAGAATATTGAAGATGTTCTATCTGGTTGAAGACACAGACGTTGAATAGAACATAAACACAAAATCATATACAGTTGAGAAGTTTGCTGAGCAGTAGTAAGGGAAAACTGCTAAAAAGAATATGATTATACTGGGAAAAATCAAAAACCTTAAGTTAGCTTGGCAATCAGGGAGCTCTTCTCTCAGAAAATGACATTTGTAACTGAACCCTGAAGGATGAGTTGAGGTTGGCCAGGTAAGGCGTGGATGGTAAGCCTTCCAGATGGAGCGTGAGCAAATGCTTGGAAACAGGGAGGAACTTAGTGCATCTCAAAAATTGAAGGAAAGCAGTGGTGCTGAAGTGAACTGGGGAAATGACATCAGATGAGGGTGCAAGAGTAGGCAGTAAAGACTAAAATTTTTACTATGGGAAATCACTAAAGAAAGGCAGAGAACGAATGCCATCTGATTTACATTTTTAAAATGAATGCTCTGTGCTGAATGGAGAATGGGTTTGAAAAGAACAGGATTAAATGTCTGGAAAGCAGTAGACTATGACAGAAATCTTGAAAGATGATGGCATTTTGTTCTAGAATGGTGTTGATAGAGATGGAAGAAATTGTATGGAATCAAGAAATATTTTGGAAATGGAATCTAAAAGGACTTCGAGATGGACTGAATTCTGGGGGATGAGGGTGAAGAAGCCAAGCTTACTGTCACATTTCTAACGATAGATGGGAGTGCTATTTATGAGATGAGAGAGAGAGCAGTTTTGTGAAGGTAATAGCGGGGAAACTAGTTTAGTTCACTATGCCAATAAGACATCCAGAACAGGATATATGAAGTAAACTTTAGGGACAGACTGGAGAAGTCAGAAGTCAACTATAAATCTAGGAGCGGTCATCATATTAACACTACGTGAAGCCATGGGAAATGAGACCTTCCCAGCAGAATGAGAGAAAAAGGGCAGAAAGCTCAGAGTACAGACAGAGGCAGTGTGCCATGTACTTGGTTGCTCTGTCATGTTTGATTCTCTGCAACCCCACGGACTGTAGCCCATCAAGCTACTCTGTCCATGGGAGTTCTGCAGGCAGGAATACTGGAGTGGGTTGCCATGACCTTCTCCAGGAGATCTTCCCAACCCAGGGATTGAACCCAGGTCTCCCTCATTGCAGGCTGATTCTTTATAGTCTGAGCCACCAGGAAAACCCACAGATAGAGGGAGCATCAACAAGACAAAAAGTTCAAAGGGAGTAACGAAGATGTGGAATAATAGAAAAGTTCAACTGGACAGAAACTAATTAAAGAGAGAGACTTGGCAGGGAGTACTGAATTCTGAAAGGCATAAAAAAAATGAGAATTTAAAGTGACCATTAGATTTATTGTTTATGGGTTAGTAGACATGGGGCGTGAGAAAAGTAGATTCAGTGGAGGGATAGAGCATGAAAACAAATTGGCGCATCCTCAACAAGCTGAAGAGGAATAGAATATAGAAAATGAAGGCAGCATTCACAGACAACCCTTTCTAGAAACTTTACTGTAAAAGAAGGAAGAGAAACAAAGCTGGGCTGAAACTGGAGACAAATTTGGAATAAAGACAGATGATAACCATCAGTGAGTCCATGAAAATGTGAAACTTGGTACAAGCTAGTATCTCTTAGTCTGCTGCTGCTGCTGCTGCTAAGTCACTTCAGTCGTGTCCGACTCTGTGTGACCCCATGGACGGCAGCCCACCAGGCTCCCCCATCCCTGGGATTCTCCAGGCAAGAACACTGGAGTGGGTTGCCATTTCCTTCTCCAATGCATGAAAGTGAAAAGTGAAAGTGAAGTCACTCAGTCGTGTCTGACTCTTAGTGACCCCATGGACTGCAGCCTACTAGGATCCTCCGTCCATGGGATTTTCCAGGCAAAAGTACTGGGATGGGGTGCCATTGCCTTCCCCTCTCTTAGTCTAGGTGATCCAAACTATGTCTGAACAAGGACTCAACAAATAAGCAGTTTCTTTTACATTCAAACTGGAGGAGAGGGGTTAGATGACTAAGAAGAAAAGAACGAATGAGGGAAGCTAACTCAGAAATATCTTATCAGCTGACTGCCACCAAGAAATCAAGGCCTAATTATGCTAGAGTCCGTCTAAGGTGTCCTTTAGAATATATTCAGAATTGTTCACCCAAGGGATGGAAGAGTTCACCACTAGAAAAGTTGTCCTATGAGACGGCAACCTCCTAGTACTTCCAAATCTGCCCCCTGCCTCAAAATAGTTGAGCAGATTCTTGCAAGTGTCCCACTCAGAGATGGGAGAGGAGCCTAGGGTAGAAAATGAGAGAGACCCAGTATAACTGAGGCCAGTGTCTGCTAAGTTAAATCTGTATGTAGCTGGCTGCTATGGTAACCACTGTAGTAAAAGATGGAACAAAAGAATGTGAAGCAGGGTAAAGCAGTGTCTGATATAATGTCTACCTTGATATTCACACATTCCGTGTGCTTTCCAATCTGGAAAGATGAAATGGCTTGTGTCAAGTTCTTAACATGTCCATCCTCCTGATTCCTGGCCTCCAGACCTCCCTTTCCCTGTTTAAGATGAATTACTCCAAGTAGCCATGATATCTGACAAGTAAATTAACTGAATAAGGGCTTTAATAGATTCTGGTGACAGAAGCAAGAAATGTTTTAGAAACATCAACCAATTAACCTAGTATTTTATGAGCACATACTGTATTCCCAATCTGCACGTAGTAGTATAGATTGTCAAAGAATATTAAGTGTGGTCTTTGCTTTGATGTCTCATTAAAAGAATATTCCATAGACCCATGGGAAGTGATCTAAAAATAGTAGAAGGCTGGATATGATTAAATAACAAATGTAGAATAGGAATGTGTCAAGCTAGCAGATATTTAGTTATGGCAATGTTTCTGTTGGTATTTCTCTGAGTAGAATCTCAGAAGTGATGGAGAGCAATCATGAAAGCTATTTGTTTGGGTTAGAAATTTCAAACTCCAAATGTTAACAGAAGCTATCTCTGGGTAGTGAATCTAGAGGTGATTTTTACTGTCCTCTGTAGATGTTTCCATAAGTCTCACAATAAATATATATTATTTTTATATTCAAAGAATATATCTTTTTAAAAAACCAAAGGATACAGAGCTGCTAGAATTTTCATATATTGCTAGTTGGAATACGAAATGGTACAGCCACTTTGCAAAAAAGTTTGGCAGTTTCTAATACAGTTAAACACACACTCACCATTGACTTAGCAATCCCACTCATAGATATTTACCCAAGGAAAGTAGAAATGGTCTTTCTCTCCCTCTGTCAGTCTTGGTCTCTCTCACTCAAACACACCCACACATAATACACAAACGTTTAAAGCAGTATTTTTTTATAATCACAAAAGCTGGAAACAACCTAGGTGTTCTTTTACCGATGAATGAACAAATGATGATATACCCATTTAAAGGAAGACTAACCAGCAATAAAGAACAGTGAACTACCGATACATACAGCAACATGGAAGAATCTCAAATGCCTTATACTGTATGAAAGAAGTTCCATAATGTATGGTTGCACTGATATGACATTCTGGAAAAGGCAAAATTATATAAATAGAAACTGATCAGTGGTTGGTAGGAATAGGAAGTAAAAGGAGAGAGAACTATTGGACAAAGGGGCAACAGCATAATCTGAAGGGTGGTGGCGCTGGGTTTTATCTTGAGTGTGCTGGCTGTTAGACAGCTATATATGCTTGTGTTAACTGAAGGCTCTACACGAAACAGTTTATATTTCACTGGGAAAAATTTTTAAAGTAAACACCACAATGAAGTCTTAATAAAACCATGGTAACAGCCATTTTCCACAAATGAAAAACAAAAGAGAGACCATCTCAAGGGCTGTCAAAATAATCAAAAGAAGAAGTGATGAAGATGTGTTCTGTGTGGATCACTGAGAACCAAGCAGGAGCAAATCATCTGAGAACCATTACAGAGAATCTGTAGGCAGAATTTATGGGCTCTCTGAATACAGAAGCAAAGAGCAGGACACCAAAGTCTACTCTAGAATCATAAACCCCAGACACACATGTTCTTTCACAATGATGAGCGTACTGATGCAGGTTCTTTAGCTTGCCAGCAAAAAGACCAACTGTAGGTAAGACACACAGAGAAAATGGAAATGGGAGTGAAGAGGTACTGGGAGGATGTTGAGTATCTCACAGGAGCCTGAGAAATGCTGAAAAACAGTATGCCAGACAACTCTCATTGTCAATTGAAAATCTTCTTCACCACTGCTGTGGAAGCCAGTTCCACTCAAATTTCAACCAGCTTAATTTCAGCTGGACAACACCTACTCTGACCTTGTGTTCCTCTCATTTCTAGTCCCTGGGCAGCTTCTACACTAATGTAAGAGATGCCCAGAGGGAAGCCTCTGGGCACCCACAACTGTACAAGTCAGAGTGGAGAGTTAACATCATGGGGATGCCATCAACCAATAGGAAATAGTAGTCTGTGAATAAATGCTTCCCTTTCTTCCTCATTCAGAGCAACAGTTTTGATATCCATTTTGAAAATATCCTACATCAAGTCCTTTGCATAATGCAAAGACCAGTCACAAGTAGTGTTGGCCAACTCAACTCATATTGATTATCTTTCCCCCATCTCTGTTTCATTTCCCCTGTTCCAACTCACTGAAGTCACATTATCAAATATACTATCTATAAGGCAGTCTTTATCTCAGGCTTGGCTTCCTGGGGAACCCAGGCCAAGACATGAAAGCCTTGGGAAGGATCCAATATAGCTCTGGAAATCTCAGCCCTAGAAATGTAGGGAGTATCTCATGAGCAAGATCCATCAGTGGACTCCACTCTAACTAACTTCCAACTTCTTCCCAGGAGAGAGTTTGATGGGCCCACATGTATCCTCTGAGGTCCAAGGGTATGGAATTCAGGCCCTAATATCGACAGAATCACCTGGGAGGAGAAGAGGCAATTCTTCTGAGTTTGTAGAGGTTGGAAGTAGGGGATCATATAGGAAAATGTTGTTGTCCAGTTGCAAATTACTTTTGGATTCTGTTGATTTCTTCTTTTTTAGCAAAAGTGTGCGTTGTGTCCATCTTTGTGTCTGAGTGTAAGTTTCTTTTCTCTAAGGTATCAGCAGCTTCCTAAACCTTGATTAGAGCCTTAAAATATAAAACATAAGCATGATTCACGTGTATTATGGGATTTTCTGGTAGTTTTTCTGAAAGCTCAGTATGGATATTTTGTATTTGGAAAGCCTAGACGGTGGCAATTATTAAAACAGCCAGCTTCATTTTTCACTCACTCTTATTTTGTCTCTCTCTAGGTTAATATCCAACACAGGTATTAAGCACTTGCCAGCTGTTTACAAGATTCAGTCTCTCCAAAAGGTTTTACTGTAAGTTTGAAGAGCAGTCACCAACTCTTTACTCATAGCTGTTCTGCCCAACAGCCTCTGGGCCTGTAAAAAGCATTGTGTAGTCTACATCCTCCAAATGTGTTGCTCTGGGTGAGCAGGGGTAGGAAGGTAAACAGCAAGCATCCCAGCTTTACCTAAAGACCAGCTAACCAACTTAGTCAGCAGGCTGAGTCAGCAGGCTCCTCAGTCAGACAGCTGTCAGCAGAGCCAGCTTGCAGCAAATCAGGAAGTCTCTCCTTTCTTCACTATTGAGGGCTTTTCACGCCTCCCTTTGATAACTCCCCTTGCCTTCCACCAGCCTCCCCTCCTCCTTTGAGAATGCCCAGGCTGTCCTAGGCATAAAGAAATCACTTGACTGAAGTGTTAATGATAATGTATTTACCTTTTCCCAAGGTATCTATTTTGAAAGAGCAACAGAAAAGGCAACATATAATAGCAAGTTTATTTTCAATAGTGAAATTGTAAGAATCTGGACAGATGCAAAAGGAAGAGATAGGAAAGAGATGTAACGAGCTAAGGGAAGGAAGGAGGGAGGGAGGGAGAGAGAAAACTAGAGAATCCCCTCTAGTTTCTCGAATTGTCCGACTGTTTACTCCTTTTACATTTAAATGTTAGATCAGACTCAACAGGGAAGCTTCAGAGGATGAGAGGTACAAACAGAAAAATGAGATTTTCTTCAGCCTTTTAGTCAGGAAGAGGAAAACCAATGATCAAACTTTTCTGTGACTCAAAAGAGGTCAGAGGAAGAAAACTAGCTTCAAGAAGTAGATTAAATGGAGGAAGATGAAGGCCCAACTAAGGTGAATGGAGAGGTTTGATAGAAATGAAAGGTCAGCTTAAGTGACTTTGTCATATTGAGCGGGTACCAACTGTGGAGGCAAGGATAATAAATGAGTACGTTAGAACCTCACACAGTTGAATTAGCCTAGAAAACTTTCAGAGATGTAACAGACTGCATGTCTGCAATTGCACTTTTAAGAAGAACTGATGTACTAGAGACAAATTAGGTGTCATCAATTTCCCAAACATTGAGCTCCTCATTCTTCAGAACAATACCTATTCAAGCATTACCTCAGTTAAAGACTGCTGCTGCTGCTAAGTCGCTTCAGTAGTGTCCAACTCTATGTGACCCCATAGACGGCAGCCCACCAGGCTCCCCCGTCCCTGGGATTCTCCAGGCAAGAATACTGGAGTGGGTTGCCATTGCCTTCTCCAATGCAGGAAAGTGAAAAGTGAAAGTGAAGTCGCTCAGTCGTGTCCGACTCTTAGCGACCCCATGGACTGTAGCCTACCAGGCTCCTCTATCCATGGGATTTTCCAGGCAAGAGTACTGGAGTGGGGTGCCATTGCCTTCTCCCCAGTTAAAGACTACACCATGCCAAGTAGACTACATATGGGGAGGTGACACGGGATGGAGCTGATATAAACATCTAATCTGTCTGTACTTTCTTCTAGAGATATTCAAGATAATATAAACATCCACACAGTTGAAAGAAATTCTTTCATGGGGCTAAGTTTTGAAAGTATGATTGTGTAAGTAAAGAAAAAAAAATGCAATGAAGTAACATTTGGCTTTTCATGTAATGCTTTCTTTGTCATAATGGTATGTTCCTTTTTTTGCAGGGGGCGGGGGGTGGGGTGCAATTTTGGCATTTCTCCATTCCAATTTCTCTCTGGTTCTATGTTTTTCTCTCTCTTCCCAACTTTACATTTCCAAATCACAGCATGGAGCCATGTTAATAATTTATGATTCTGTGGTGCGATTCAAGTGTTTAAAATTGCTCTTTGAGTGATGGTCTCCTGTGATGCAACATCTGTTCCGAGGGACAGAATAACTCATGCATCAATAAAGCTAGTTATTGCCTGGCAAGGCTTTTGTTGCCCAAAGAAAAAGACCAAGGAGGAGTCTGAATCAGGAAGACATGGATATTCCCTCATAACCATGCCAAGCAGCTCCTGTTCAGCCCCACACTGGGCATATAAGATGACTTCACATGTGCTTAGAACAATCATGTTTTTTAACGAGCTTGAGCTACTCTCTATGATTTTGGGGAAAGTCTGTAAATGTGCTCTACGTTGTTAATGAACTATCTTCTAATCGTCTGTGCCCGTAGCCTGTGTAGCAGTTTATCCACTCCCCTAGATGGCCAGGAAACAGGGCACTCAGGCTACCCAAGTGCTTATGGGATCCTTGGAAGTTAAATGCACAGAATGACATTTGGGGGACTGGTAATTGCAATTACATATGTAAGAAAAGTATTTACTCTTTGCATTTCACAAATTGCCGTGGTTCTTTGAAATAACGTGTGTGTTTCAATAGGCGGTATGTACAAAAAGCAAGTCCTACTCCAGAAAGAATGTTGGTTCTTTTCAAAGCAGTAATATGATCCAGAGATCCATCTATATGAAAAACAAACAAAAACAACAAAATAGAAGGGGAGGGAACAGAGGGAAATAGTAGGCAGAGAGGAGGACACATTGAGGAATAAAGCTAAACACAGTATTTGACGTAAATTTATTACAGTGAAAATCACTCAGTTGTGTCCAACTCTTCACGACCCCATGGACTATACAGTCCATGGAATTCTCCAGGCCAGAATACTGTAGTGGGTAGCCTTTCCTTTCTCCAAGGGCTCTCCCCAAACCAGGGATCAAGCCCAGGTTTCCCTCATTGCAGGCGGATTCTTCACCAGCTGAGCCACAAGGGGAGCCCAAAAAATTTACTACAGAGAACCAACAGAAAAATTTGAAAGGGACTAGCAGAGAAATAGGATGTATGAAGGAAAATATAAAATCAAAGGCATGGATTCAGAGTACATAGCAGTAGGACAAAATTGTAGATAATACCTAATCCTTCCACTTAATATTGCTCATGATATTTGAAATATGTGTGTGTGTGTGTGTGTTGGAATGAGTTGATGAGGTGTGAGAAGCATGAGAGAACAAGAAAGCAAAAGAAATAAGCAATAGGAAATATGTGCAAAATGAAAGTAATTGTTCTAAGCATAAAGGAGGAATAATACAATTTGACATAAGAGTTGAAGGAAGAGTTAAGTGAGAGAAGGAAGATCTTAAAAGATGAGTGGAATTTAGCCACAGCATTGGCAAAGGAGGAGCAGAGGAAATAATCTCCAAAGCCAAGAAGGTTAAAACAAAAAGGTAAAAGGGAACCTCTGGAAAACGTTGAGTATCTGAGTACCACTGGCCTACTGTATTACAGCAAAGGGATTCTTGGCTGGCATAATGGAGGGAGGAGCTTAGTGATCAACGGAATCAGAACTACCTGGATGCTTGCACTGTTTTAAATGTTGTTCTAAACATACATGTCATTTTTAAATATTTTGATTCAAATATATGTATTCAAAATGAGTTCATGTGGCAAGTTTATTAATACAGTCTTTTTTATTTTTCTGGCTGCACTGAGGCCTGTGGGATCTCAGTTCCCCAATCAGGGCCTGAACCTGGGCTGTGGGCAATGAAAGTATCAAGTCCTAAACACCAGACCACCAGGGAACTGAGTATTTTTATAGAAAACATATAATTGGGAATCTGAAATTAATATAATGTCAGATGTCAATTATCTCACTTTTTAAAAACTGGGGTGTACTAATAACATTCTCACAGTTTTGCGCACTGATATGCATCCTTTTGTCCAGAACATCAGACAGAAAGCAAGCTCTCCTGACCTACCCAGTCTTAACTCTTCCCAAGTAGAGGAAAAGAACTTAAGAAAATAAGAATTTGGAACACATCTCAGAAACCTGAGACTCCAAAAAATAAAAAATAGAGATCACAGCTGCTCTTCACTGACTGCTGTCCATGGATACTGTGTGGATCCCCAGAACTGAGAACCTACTTTCCTAGTGAGGACAGTTTTCATAAGAATCAACACTTCTCAGACATGTCTCCAAAGGACAAATTCACATTTGTGAGAAAGGTTGTTTTTTTTTTTTTTTTTTTTTCCCCTTAACCTCAGATGGCCCTTAATCCATATGTAACAGCATCAGAAGGCTCACACTCTCCACAGTTTAAGTCTTCAGTTGTTCGTTGAATGGGCCCTACTTCTGGCTATAGGGGCACTTTCTGCCTCTAGGGATACCCAAGGGTACTCGGGGGGGGGGGGTGCAGGGGGGAACCTGGCAAAGTAGCTCTGATGATGACAAAAGCTCTCTTTGCATCTTTCAAAATCCTGAACCCCTTTTATATATATATATATAAGTAAATATATTTTTTAAATAGTCCAACAATGAAGGATTATCAGACACTTGGCTAGTGGCTCAGGGGGAAATGAAGAGTAAAAGCCCACTACAAGGAGGCTCTGGAGCCCTTCCCCACCTCTCCACTGACCATGCAACCAGAAAGTCTGAACAGGGAAGTACCTAGCTGTAGCCTTACTCCACCTGCGTTTCCTCCCTTCCTTAACTGGCTTCCGTCTTCCTGCCCCTCGGTGAGCTTTCATGGGCCAGGTGCTCCCACACCTTCATTCTTTAGAAAGAGGACAGTCTCTGCTTCTGAGCCTTCAATGACTGAACGTAATGGGGAAAAGACAAAAAAGAAAGACTAAGGAAAACCATGATTCAGTTATTTCTTATCTGATGTTCTGCCCTGTTTGTTGTCACCATCATCATGAAGCTGGTTTTAAAACCAGCACTACCTCTCTTAAGAGACTAGGCATGTATTTGACAATTACCAGCTTCTCTGGTAATAGTTTGAGAGTTCTACTGCCTAACATAACCCCCTGGGCAGGAATTCTGGACATAATTTGTTTATTGTGTGATAATCCATTATTGACATCAAAAAATGCTACCTTCTCTATTGATTAAGAAAATCTGTAAAGAAAAAGGGCTACTTTAATACAATAATTATCTTAAATTAGCCTGCATTTTACATAGCCACATCTATTTCTATTCATGAAAAAAGTATTAATTATCTAGCCTGTAGAAAAAAGATAAGTGGCAGTCACATGGATTTGCTCACCACTCTTGCTGGAAAAGGGTCAGCCAATTACAGCCCATGGGCCAAATCTAGTCCTTGATCTAGGACTTGTTTCTATAAATCAAGATTTTGATGATAAGGAACATGAATGCTGAACCTAAATGAAGCAAAATAGTACTCCAAATAAAAGAGAAAAAATCCATTATTTTCAATAGTAGACCTATATTACCAAAAAAATTGTACTTAATTATTACTATTATACTTTGGTAACTTTGGTCAATAAAAATCTCATGGAAATTGTTTTTTAATTACCCATATAAAGTACCTGGTGACTTTCCCGGTGGCTCAGATGGTAAAGAACGTGCCTGCAATGCGGGAAAGAACAATGTGGGTTCAATCCCAGGGTTGGAAGATCCCTGGAGGAGCGTACGGCCACCCACTCCAGTATTCTTGCCTGGAGAATCCCATGGACAGAGGAGCCTGGTGGACTGCAGCCCATGGGGTCATAGGGTCGGACACAACTGAGTGACTAACACAGAGTACCTATGTAATATTCTTATTTTGCCTCTTGGCCCACAAAACCTAAAATATATTACTGGGCCCCTCATAGAAAAAGCTTGTTGACTCCTTTGTCTGGTCCAAAGCCCCTAGGATCCACCTCCCACCGGTTAGGGACAGCTGCTTCAGCACTGTCACCCCCAGCCAACTGGCTGACAAATCAGTGAGGGAGGCTGGATGTGCTGGGTACACTTGGGAAGGTATGCGGCAGGCAGGATTGGGGGTGCACAGCTACTTCTTGGCCATCAGAATCCACCAGTTTGTTGCTAATGTTCTGAAAGACCTGCACTGTTCCTGTGTGGATTTTCAGCTAACCAGCTTTCAGGGGGGAAGAAAAACACACATAGTGTCCTCCTTTGATTTTAAGCTTGTTGGGGTCCTCACTGCAGCAACAGAAACTCTCAACATCCTGGACACATGGGAGCGTCCCTGGGTCGGCTTTGGGAACAAAGCAAACCCACCGAACCGACAAGGACGAGGACCTGACGGCAAATCAAGAACAAGTGATCCCGGGCTCCCCCGGGCTAAGCTCTCCCATACTTGGGTTTCTGTTTTTGTTTTCAGACCATCCAGGAGCACAGCAGCGCAGATCTGTCAGCCCAAGGTGCCCTTGGGCTCCCCTGTCCAGGCAAACCTGCGCACTGACCTTCTTTGCACAATCTGAATGATGATTCCCCATCCCGTCCCACCTCCCCCAGAGCCTCCTCCCTTGCCTGCTCACACCATCTCACCCTGCCACAGCCCACAGCCTCTATAATTGATTTCTCTTCCTTTCTGGCTTAACCCAGAGCCACCTCCACAAACCTCCAATAGCCAGGTCCTTTATGGGTCATGAGAGATGTTCAGGTTGCTGACAGTTTAATTAGATCACTTTCTGATGACAGCCAGGCCCGCTGCTGTGAATGAGCATGAGTGAGAGGCTTAAGGCAATAGAGAAAGGGGATACAATATGTTCTTTCTCTAACAGACACTTGTTCAATAACTGTATGATTTCTGTCCTTCAGGATGGGAAAGATCTTTGTCTACTCCTCCCATGGCATCATTTCTACACACAAATGATATGTGCAAAGACCTTATGGAATCCAGGCTGCTATGCCTAAGTGTGCCTTCTCAAAATTAAATTTCATTGATTTCTCTGAATAAGTAATACATGCACATAATGCAAACTTCCAGCATTACAAAAGGTTATACAGTGATAAATCAGTCTCCCTTCCACCCTGCTCCCTGAGTCTTAGGGTGGTATTTTATTTATGCCACTAACCTGTGCTGTCTGACCTTGCCCCAGTGCTTCCAATTATGAAACTCGTGTACTGTTTGCATCTGACATTATTGGTTTTTTAATGGGTCTTTTATTTCAGATGGCTGAGTAAGAATGGGATTCAAGAAATACACAACTGTGCATTCAATGGAACCCAACTCGATGAGCTGTAAGTAGCCCCGACTATTCTTCCAGGCCATTTAGAGGGAAATGGCTCTTTTAACAGTGATGTTTATGTGGCTTTGTGTTTCCCTCCTTCTTTTCTCAACTCCATCCCCAGGAATCTAAGTGATAACAGTAATTTGGAAGAACTGCCTAATGATGTTTTCCAGGGAGCCTCTGGACCGGTCATTCTGTGAGTAGCCTCCCTCACTTCCAAGTGAAAGAGATAAGCATCTGTAAGTTAGCAGACAACTTTATCCAAGAGATCAGTGTCTGTAAGTTAGCAGTCAACTGTCTCCCATTCAGGGATGCTTACAGGACAGGGCTGGCAATTAAGATCAAATTTTATCTGCGTCCTCTGCAAAGGTGTATAGGACAATTTAGGGCTGATCTACACTCTAAATATCAATACAGTAACAACAATAACAACAACTATTTAATGAGCACTTATCAAGTCCCAGAGAGTGTTTCAAAAATGTAAGAGGCATTTTCTAGTTTAAGCCTTATAACAACTTCTATGGTAGGAGCTTTTTGGTCCCATTTTAGAGAAGGGAAAACTGGCTTCCCTGGAGGGGTCAATTCACCCAAGGTCACAGAATTTTAGAGTGCAAATGTAACACCAAACTGGTCTGACTCCTAGAGCACTCTTAACCACTCTGCTATACATCTCTTCCCTGAAAGGAAAAGCAGAGTTCTTCATCTTCACCCTCAGGGTCCAGGAGTTTTGTTCAAATCAGTGAGAAATACACACATTTATGTTTGGATCCTCTTTGCCTCAATTCCAGACCTCTTAGGATGCCTCCAGTGCCCCATGCCACTGTATCAGCACCTCTCCTTCTATTGGTGCTTGCTCACCTTCATTTCTACCACCAGGAGTGACTTTCCTCTGTTTTTATTTGCCCCTGCTCTTCCTTTCCACATGGGTCACTCCAACCCCCAGCTCTTCATTGACAATCTCTGCTAACAGTAAATTCCTGCTCCTGCAACTCTCACAGCCTTCATGGCTGAAGGCCCCAGATCTGCAAGAGCTTCTTTAAAATGTATTTCCTCAGGCTCTAAGCAAGACCCACTACATCTATGGACAAATGTACTACAGGAAGAAAAAAGGTATCCAGAAGGAAGGAGTCAGATACAAGAAGAAATAGTAAGCAAAGAAACAGATAAACATGTGAACAGATGTAAAGGTTTGCAGAATGACTGTTACATAGCTATCCTGAGGTCAGTTCAGGCACTTGCAAGCCACTAGCTTGTACCTCTTACTTGGCAGTCAGTACATAGGTTATTTACTTACCTACCTACCATCTATCAACATCACTTTCATTTTCACCAAAAAGCTTTCCAGTTCACCCTTGAACAACACAGGTTTGAACTGCATGAGTCCACTTACATATGGATACTTTTCAGTAAATATGTACTGTCTGCAGTTGGTTGAATCCTTGATGCGGAACTATGGATAAGAAAGGCAGGGCCATGGGACTTGAGCATCTGTGGATTGTGGTGTCTGCAGTGGATCCTGGAACCAATTCCCCACAGTCACCAGGAGACAGCTGCATTCTCCTTCAGGTTGGAACCTGTGCATCTCTAGAATGAGATGCTGTGTGGTAGAGCAGAAATTCTATTAATGATTATTAACGATGATAAAGGGTCTGTTGTAACTTTTATATGAGACTCTGTCTCTTTGAATAAGTTCAAAGATCATTCCAAAATGCTTAGTTTCAGAGAGGCAACATGTACGAAAGAAGGGATGTTTGCATGATTAAAGCAGAGATGCCAGAGAAGATAGGTTTAAAACCAGTTCTCTCACCACTCTAAACCTCAGTTTCCTCACCTAAAACAATGGCAGGAACAATAATATCCATATCCTAATACTGTTTGAAGCTTAATAATAATATATACATAAGTGTAATGTATATATACATATATATATAGTGAATATACGTATATTTACTCATTGAACAGATAGATTTTTAAGCACCAGCCCTATGCTATGCACTGTATAAAGTGCAAGGAACAAAAGTTCTTCCTCACAGAAAGCTTATATTCTTATAAAGGAGAGTCAGATAACAGAACTAAATATGCAACTTAATATATTGAACTATCATGTATGCTATGAAGTGTCAAGTAGGACCTGGGGGTAGCAAATGGGGAGGGCCAGGCATACAGCCCCTGTGCTTCAATACACAAAGTCTTCAGAACTTGTAGGGCTTCCCTGGTGGCTCAGTTGGTAAAGAATCTGCCTGCAATGCAGGAGACATGGGTTCGATCCCTAGGTCAGGAGGATCTCCAGAGGAAGGCATGGTAACCTACTCCAGTATTCTTGCCTGGAGAATCACATGAACAGAGGAGCCTGGGAGGCTACAGTGCATGGGATCGCAAAGAGTCGGACATGACTGAGTGACTAACACACTTATAGCTTGCAATGCCTAGGCAATGTTTCTTGTTCTTAGAGTACCTGGGAGAGAAACAGAGAAAGTGTATTTGATGTCTTCGACCAGGAGAACAACAGTCTGTTAATTTCACTTAGTGAACAGTTCTAAAGGTTTTGAATGTGCCTAAACTAGCACCCTATCTTTCATGGCAGAACGTGTTTGTGATGGGGTAGGTTTCCACGTGTGACCTGCACCAGGTACACTAAGACATCGCAGCAGCTTAACTACTGTCTGCTACTGAGAACATTCAAGCTGGACAGGATCTTGTCTAGCTCATCACCCAGCTGAGGACACCAGAGCCAGAAACGGGAAGCAGCCTGCTAACCCTCACACTGCTGCACTAAGTGGCAGAGCCTGGACCAGAAACTAGGTCTCCTGCCTCATATCCTATGCATTCTCCCCATAACCATGTGAGCTAAAGTACTTCAATAGGTCCAACTGAACATCTAAAAGGGACCTTCAATTTACTGTGAACTAAAATAGGGGGATAAAACAACTATAAACACCAGACCCCGCCCCCAGCCCAAGAACACTAGTAAAAGGTACATAAACACAGCATAGAAGAACGGCCCTTGATGTTGACAAGTAGGTCTCAGGCTGAGGCACTGCACAGTATGTCTGGCCAGGGTCTCCAGTGGAAAACACCAACACAGACCCCCAACCAGCCCTGCCACGAGTGCCAGCAAGAAGAGGGATGACATCATCACCAGCAGTTTTGCAGAGTCCCCAAGTTACAGGCCCATTTTCTACACTTTCACCACAGAAACAGCGAGTAAAATTTACAGAAAATCCAAAGGAATTATGAAGCATTTGCCATGACTTTAAAAGGTAGAGGGGCTTCCTGCGTGGCACTAGTCATTAAGAACCCACCTGCCAATGCAGGAGGCATAAGAGACACAGGTTTGATCCCTGGGTCAGGAAGATCCCCTGGAGAAGGGCATGGAAACCCACTCCAGTATTCTTGACTGGAGAATCCCATGGACAGAGGAGCCTGGTGGACTATAGCCCATGGCAGGTCACACAGAGTCGGACGCGACTGAAATGACTTAGCAAGCACGCAAAAAGTAGAGGGGGTAATACATTTCTACATCTTTTCATTTCAATGCATGAGGATATATGTGTAAAATCCTGGCCTACATCCTAGTCTCTAACTGCTGATTGCTTCCTCCTTCTCCCCTTAGGGGCAAGAAGGTTGGTCAGCTTAACATCAAGCCTCCTTTTCTGGGGCTTTCAGGTTAGTCTGTCTAGACTAACCTCTCTAGATGTCTTCCCAGCCTCTCTGGCTGCTAACCTGGGGCTTTAGGACATAGTCTATCCTTTATTTCCAGCCTTACGTGCCAATCCCAGGTAAACCCTGGCCTGAAGGCTGTTTGTTTAGTGTGTGTGCAAAGTACAAGCCCATGCTGGTGCTGTGGGTTCATGGGTAGAAGTGTGTGTAGACCGCTCAGCCCACCGTAGACGCAGCTCAGACTAGGGCTGTGACTGTGGCTTGGGTCAGATTCCTCTCACTGAACATCAGACTGTGATGTGGGTATTTGCATGCAGAAGGCTTCCTGGAGAGTGCTCTTGGAGCCTGTAGGGAGTATTTGATGGAAGCAGAATCAGGCTAAGAGGGAAGTTGAACTCCAATGCATTTGCAACAGAAGCTTCAGCTGATTCTAGGGGGAGCTCTGGAGTTAGAATGGCCCTTCAGAGTTGACTGAATTAAGGCAAGGGGCTGATCCTCTTCATCAACAGTCACTGAGTGCAGGCAGGCCCAGGGGAGACGTCAAGTCTTGGGTAAGTCAGGTGAGGGCAAATCCCAGAGCAGAACTCAGCAATGGGCCACCTCAGCGGTAAGTGGTCCTCAAATGCCCTTAAGCCATAGTTCTAAATTTGACCATGCATCAGAATCACCTAGCATGCTTGTAAAACTCTAGATGGCTAATCCCTACTCCCAGTGGGTTTAACAGGTCAAGGGTGGGCCTGAGAACCTGCATCTCTAATAACTTTGCAGGTGAAGCTGATGTTGCTGGTCCAGAAAGCACACCAAGAATCACAGCCCCTGAACTGAGGCTGGGAGTTGGGAAGTTTGGCCCAGTCTCCATATCTCCTCCAAGAGCCAACAGTGGTGTATCTTCCTCCCAGCAGGCTCAGTGCTTTGCCCCAATACATATATGCAAGGGATTCTAAGGGAGTTAAGGGGAGGGCACCCAAACCAGTAACTCCTTTCCCAAAGGCAAAAATTTTAGCTGAGTAAAAAGCAGGGAGCCCCTGAACACCTGAGGGTGCAAGTATGAGATGTGCCATTGCAAAGAGAAATAGATGCAGAGAAAGCCAGGGGCACACAGACAAGCTCCACTGAATTTCCAAGAACAGTCTAGCATCCTGATTTCCTCCTCATGAGTCTTGACCTTGAACATCAGCAGCCATCTGAGTTTTCACCTTATATTCTGAACTCACTCAAGTTGTTTTTTTTTTTTTTTTTTTTTTAAGCAATCAAGCAATTGCTGTTTCCTTGGGAAACCGTTTCCTGTGGGGAAAATTTAATGCATTGCTTTTGCAGGCTGGAGCCAGTATAATCATATTCTGATGGTTTATCAAATTGATTTGGCTATAGCTCAGATTCATTTGATAGTTCAGATTCAAACACTGAGTTATTTGTATAAGAATGATTCTCTTCCATTACCAGTATACCCACAGTCCTATAGATAGTAAATTGCCTTTTTATTCCACCTGGGATCATGAAAGAGAGGTCTTCTAGCCATCTGTCAGTGTAGTATACACCAGAAATGTGCTCTCACTTATGGAAATGATTGACCTGTAATAACATCTTTGCTGGGAAAAATAGAAATTGTTCAAATCAAATTTGTGGCACTGGCTATAATGCACTTTATTAAACAGGGCACAGAACACAATTTAACGCCTGCCTCTCCTGACTCAGCATCTTATTACTGACTGCTGTTTCCCTTTCTGCTTTGTAGCTCAAAATCAAGAATGCTAATAATGTTGAAACAGTTCAGGATTGCTAAGTCCTGTCAGCCATTGTCTTATGATGTCTCCTGTTGGGACTACTTTTCAGGATTTCAATTTTCAAAACCAGTCACATCCAGAATGGACATGGGTTGAAATGTTAACCAAAGTGGGACCTTATAAAGAAAGGCTGCCATCATAAGACCAGCCTGAAAGACAAGGATTAAAAACACCTGCCCATTAAAACACCTGCCCATTACAACCCCTTCTCCTGTCCAGCCCACCAGCCCTAAGAACAGTCAGTAATAAAACAGACATCCTCACTCATTCACTGAACATAGCAGGGCTTACATGCCATATATTTGGTAGGTGTTGATTCAGCATCTATTCAATGTGTGTCTGGTACTCTGCTAGATGTGAGGGATGTTCACTGCTCGTCAGTCACCAAGGTATGTCCTACTCTTCATGACCCCATGGACTGCAGCATGCCAGGCTTCTCTGTCCATCACCAACTTACTTGTCCAATACGAACTTGCTCAAACTCAGGTCCATTGAGTCGGTGATGCCATACAACCATCTCATCCTCTGCTGTCCCCTTCTCCTCCTGCCTTCAATCTTTTCCAGCATCAGGGTCTTTTTCCAGTGAGTCAGTTCTTCGCATCAGGTGGCCAAAGTATTGGAGCTTCAGCTTCAGCATCAATTCTTCCAAAGAGTAATCAGGGTTGATTTTCTTTAAGATTGACTGGTTTGATCTCCTTGCTTTCCAAGGGACTCTCAAGAGTCTTCTCCAGCACCACAATCAGAAAGCATCAGTTCTTCGGCACTCTGCCTTCTTTACTATCTAGCTCTCACATCCATACATGACAAGTGGAAAGACCATAGCCTTGTCTATATAGTCCTTGTCAGCAAAGTTATGTCTTTTCTTTTTAACACACTATCTAGGTTTGTCATAACTTTCCAGCCAAGAAGCAACTGTCTTCCAATTTCATGGCTGCAGTCACTATTCACAGTAATTTTAGAGCCCCAAAAGAGGAAATCTACCTTTTACCCTTCCACCTTTACTCTTCTATTTGCCATGAAGTGATGGGACTGGATGCCAGGATCTTTGTTTTTTTTAATATTGAGTTTAAAGCCAGCTTTTTCACTCCCTTCACTCTCATCAAGAGGCTCTCTAGTTCCTCTTTGCTTTCTGCCATTAGAGTGGTATCATCCGCATATCTGAGGTTGTTGATATTTCTCCCAGCAATCTTGATGCCAGCTTGTAACTCATCCAACCCAGCATTTTGCATGATGTGCTCTGAGTATAAGTTAAATAAACAGGGTGACAATAAATAGCCTTGTCGTATTCCTTTTTAAATCCTGAGCCAGTCAGTTGTTCCATTCAGGGTTCTAACTGCTGCTTCTTGACTCACATACAGGTTTCTCATGAGACAGGTAAGATGGCCTGGTATCCCCATCTCTTTAAGAGTTTCCCACAGTTTGTTAGGATCCACACAAAGGCTTTAGTATAGTCAATGAAACAGAAGTAGATGTTTTTCTGAAATTCTCTTGCCTTCTCTGTGATCCAGCAAATGTCGGCAATTTGATCTCTGGTTCCTCTGCCTTTTCTAGACCCAGATGGAACATCCAGAAGTTCTCAGTTTATGTAATGTAAAGTTTATCTTGGAGAATTTTGAGAATAACCTTACTAGCATGGGAGATGAGTACAATTGTCCAGTGGTTTGAACATTGTTTAGTACTGTACTTCTTGGGAATTGGGATGACGATTGATTTTCTCCAGTCCTGTGGCCACTGCTGGGTTTTCCAAATTAACTGACAAATTGAGTGCAGCACTTTTAGAGCACTCTGCTGGAAGTCCATCACCTCCACAAGCTTTATTGGCAGCAGTGATTCCTAAGGCCCACTTGACTTCACACTTCAGAATGTCTGGCTCTGAGTGAGAGATTACACTGTCATGATGGTCTAGGTATAAGACATTTTTTGTGCAGTTCTTCTGTGTATTATTTCCATCTCTTCTTGATCTCTTCTGCTTCTATTAGGTCTTTGCCATTTCTGTCCTTTATCGTGCCCATCTTTGGATGGATGTGATGGATATAGAGACTCAAAAACAAACAGTACCAGCCCCAAGTTATCTCATTCTGGTAGAGGGACAAAAGCTACTGTGCAGAACTATAATCTCTGCAGAAATTCACAGGAGGTTTTAGTAACAGAGCAGACACCCAATAAATCTTTGCCATGCGATACAGTGACTTGATAGATGAGGCGACAGTGTGAGGAGGTAAGCTCTCACCTCATGTCCACCTGTGTAACAGCCATCCCATCCCTTTCCTATCTTCAATCCTTTCTCCTTCCAGTCACTTAATAATGAATGAACACCTATTGTGTGCCCTGTTTAAGGCTCTCAAGACTAATAAAATCACAGCATTCAATAAGTCATTCTTCTGCTCAAAGAAACTCTAAACTCTTCCACCTGGCTTTCAAGGCTCAGAGATCAAATCCCATCCTGTGGTTCCCTTAATTACTCAAAATATAGTTGCTCAGAATCACCCTTCTGAACATCCCTCGCCTCTGTGCTTTGTGTTCTGGGCCTCTCTCCAAGCCTACCCTTAGCCGGTAGTCACAACAAACCCACTTCCATGAAGATGTGAATAACTGATAATGCCTTGTTTTGCTATCTGCCCTGGGGATATTTGCATCCTAAGAGTGGAATATGCTTTTATAAAAGAATTAAAATATAACATTAGATTTCCAGGCCACGTGGAAGGAACTGTCAGTGATTAGACTCTATATGTCTGTGTATTTATGTTAGCGGAAGAGAGCAAAAGTGGGAATATTTGCAGTTTAAGTCTCACTCCAAGCCAAACAGTATCTACTTATCCCATTTGTCCCTACTGATATAAATGTTTATAGATTTTTCTTAATCTGTGGAGGTACCAGAGAAACATTTTTCTGTCAGTCCAAAATAAGGAAGTCTTATGATAGTTTCCTGGTTTGATTGCCCTAGCAAGTGTCCAGTATGCTTGAAATAAACACTTCTACAAACACTTTTACTACCCAGGAACCATTTTGGCTAAAGAATTGGCTTTACCAAACTCTAAGTGACTCTGCATCTCTCGCCTACCAACCACTCTCTCCTTTCAACATCCACCAGCAGATCTGGCTCCTGAGATACTGACAAGATACCACAAACTTCCACAAGTGGAGCCACCTAGTGCAAACGACAGCAACTCCCATATTTTGCAGCTGTGATGAGGAGTCCACAATATAATCTAGCTCCAGAACACTGAACAGAGAGACAGGCACCAATGCTTCGCAAGCAGACCTCCCCATCCAACTCTTAGTCACTGAACCGCACACAGGTCAACCCATTCAGCACATTATTCTACTGATTCTTTAATCTGTATCTATCTCCTTGTAAACTTTGCACAAGGATGCTCCCTTCCTCGGTTCCTTTGATACTCTCCGTCACAAATAATTGCCTGCTGCAGAAGCACCGTTAAGCTGAGCTCCTTTTAAATCCAGATTTCCTCTCTCGGTTTGCCTTGCACACTTCTCCCTTTAGAATTGCTCTCCTGTAAGACTTCCTTCAACATCTCACTTTCTCGTAATGCTGAGGCATCTCTGCTAATCAGACAGTTCTCCAATGAGTTGATTTCTTGAGCCCAGCCCTGTGCCAAATGCCAGGTAGAACACATAAGTAACTTAATAATTCCTGTTCTCAGAGCATCTAAAATCTAGCTGAGGTGACCAAACAAATATACGTGAAAAGTTGAACAGTATGAAACAATAGAAGAGATAATACAAGGTACCAGTCCTTTGTAAGTACCAGAAGTCAGAAGACATCACAGCTGGCTGGGGCCATCCATTTCCTTTCCTAGTTCTCCATCAGGGCCACTCCCTAGCCTGTCTTTGAACAAAGTAACAATTTTCTGGGTGCTCACTATGTAGAAGGCACTGCTGAGAATGCAAGGAGTCCTCTGCCCTACAAGAGAGGAAATGCAAATACAAAGAGCTAGAATACAAAGAAAAAGTTGGTAAGTGAGAGAGGCAGAAAGGTATAGACTTTAGTGCTATTTGCACTCTTAATGGCTTTCAAGGAAAAACGCTTATACAGCTGTTAAAAACAATGGAGATGATGGGAGTCAACGCGAATCTGTTTGAGTTCTCTGTTTCTACATAAAAGCTATCCTAAAAATCAGTGGTTTAAAGCAATTGTTCCATTTTGCCCACAGTCTTGTTTCAGAAGTTTGGGTAGCTTGTCTTGTCTCTGATCCATGTGATGTCAGCTCAGGTGGCTGGGTCTGGGGGTTATACTGCAAGTTGTCCTCATCCCTCAAGTATCTGGTGCTCCTTGGTACCCCTCTACACACAGTCACACATACACACACACACACACACACACACACACACACACAGCATCTTATCCTCCAGATAGAAGCAAGGTCCAGAACTGGCAGAGTAATACTTTCATCATACTCTACTGTAGTCCAAAGACATCACAGGGATTCAAGGGAAGGGCAAATAGACCCTCTGTGGAAGAGCATGAAGAAATTGCAGTCATCTTTTTTTTGTTGTTGTTGTTTAATTTTTCTTTTTTTTTTTTTTTTTATTATTATTTTTTTAATTTTTCTTAACTTTACAATATTGTATTACTTTTACTATACATAGAGATGGATCCGCCACCAGAATACACGTGCTCCCCATCCTGAACCCTCCTCCCTCCCCCTTCCCACACCATCCCTCCAGGTCATCCCAGTGCTCCAGTCCCAGGCATCTGTTATAGGGCATCGTACCTGGACTGACTCGTTTCAGATATGATATTATACATATTTCAATGCTATTCTCCCCAATCGTCCCACCCTCTCCCAGTCCCAGAGTCCAAAAGTCTGTTCTATACATCAGTGTCTCTTTTGCTGTCTCATAAGCAGGGTGATTGTTACCATCTTTCTAAATTCCATATATATGCGTTAGTATACTGTACTTGTGTTTTTGTTTCTGGCTTACTTCACTCTGTATAATAGGCTCCAGTTCCATCCACCTCATTAGAACTGATTCAAATGTATTCTTTTTAATGGCTGAGTAATACTCCATCGTGTATATGTACCACAGCTTGCTTATCCATTCATCTGTGGATGGACATCTAGGTTGCTTCCACGTCCTGGCTATTGTAAACAGTGCTGCTATGAACATTGGGGTACACGTGCCTCTTTCAATTCTGGTTTTCTCAGTGTGTATGCCCAGCAGTGGGATTGCTGGGTCATAAGGCAGTTCTATTCCCAGTTTTTTGAGGAATCTCCATACTGTTCTCCATAGTGGCTGTACTAGTTTGCATTCCCACCAACAGTGTAAGAGGGTTCCCTTCTCTCCGCACCCTCTCCAGCATTTATTGCTTGTGGATTTTTGGATCGCAGCCATTCTGACTGGCGTGTAATGGTATCTCATAGTGGTTTTGATTTGCATTTCTCTGATAATGAGCGATGTTGAGCATCTTTTCATGTGTTTGTTAGCCATCTGTATGTCTTCTTTGGAGAAATGTCTATTAAGTTCTTTGGCCCATTTTTTGATTGGGTCGTTTATTTTTTCTGGAATTGAGCTGTAGAAGTTGCTTGTATATTTTTGAGATTAGTTGTTTGTCTGTTGCTTCATTTGCTATTATTTTCTCCCATTCTGAAGGCTGTCTTTTCAGCTTGCCTATAGTTTCCTTTGTTGTGCAGAAGCTTTTTAAGTTTGATTAGGTCCCATTTGTTCATTTTTTATTTTATTTCCGATATTCTGGGAGGTGGGTCATAGAGGATCCTGCTGTGATGTAAGTCAGAGAGTGTTTTGCCTATGTTATCCTCTAGGAGTTTTATGGTTTCTGGTCTTACATTTAGCTCTTTAATCCATTTTGAGTTTATTTTTGTGTATGGTGTTAGACAGTGTTCTAGTTTCATTCTTTTTTTTTTTTTTTTTTTTTTTTTTTTTTTTTTTTTTGCAGGGGAAAATGGACAAAGGAAAGGAGCAATAAGGGTGGGAGGGAAATGGGAAGAAAGAAGGGGAGTGATGGTGGGGAGGAGTATATGTAATTTCTTAACCAATGGCTTTCTGTTTTTAATCACAAAGAACACTTAAAAAAATCATGGTGAGTTCATCTTATATTAGGAGGTTTGTTCTCGAAATGAAAAGTTCAGAAAACAAAAAGTCCAGTTTGGGTGTCCTCATCTTTAGGCACATCTTGGTATTTTGTATTGGTAAATCTATCTTTACCACAATATATTATTTAGGACAGGATCACATTTGTCACCTCTTCCTCCCTACTACCCAAAGTGGTACCAAACCCACAAAATAGTCAATAAACCTCTACAGAGTGAGCAAATAAGTCTTTTTTTTTTTTTTTTAAACTCTCCTGAGTGAACTGAATTTTTTGAGGCTCATAAGTAAATATGTTTTCCTCTTTACTTTGTCTATTACAGCCAGATTATATGAGTGGGGTGTTAAAGTCTCCCACTATTATTGTATTGCTCTAGAGAATGTCCTTTAGTTTTTGTTGGAGAAATGGTTTAGTGATGCAAAATTCTCTCAACTTTTGCTTATCTGTGAAGCTTTTGATTTCTCCTTCATATTTGAATGAGATCCTTGCTGGATACAATAATCTAGGCTGTAAGTTATTTTCCTTCATCACTTTAATTACGTCTTGCCATTCCCTCCTGGCTTGGAGAGTTTCTATTGAAAGATCAGCTGTTATCCTTATGGGAATTCCCTTGTGAGTTATTTGATGTTTTTCCCTTGCTGCTTTTAATATTTGTTCTTTATATTTAATCTTTGTTAATTTGACTAATATGTGTCTTGGGGTGTTTCGCCTTGGGTTTATCCTGTTAGGGACTCTCTGGATTTCTTGAACTTGAGTGGTTATTTCCTTCTCCATTTTAGGGAAGTTTTCAACTATTATCTCCTCAAGTATTTCCTCATGATCTTTCTTTTTATCTTCTTCTTCTGGAACTCCTATGATTCGAATGTTGTAGCGTTTGATGTTATCCTGGAGGTTTCTGAAATTGTCCTCATTTCTTTTGATACGTTTTTCTTTTTTCTCGTCTGATTCATTTATTTCTAGGATTCTATCTTCTAGTTCACTAATCCTATCTTCTGCCTCTGTTATTCTACTATTTGTTGCCTCCAGGGTGTTTTGGATCTCATTTATTGCATTATTCATTATGTGTTGACTCTTTTTTATTTCTTCTAGGTCCTTGTTAAACCTTTCTTGCATCTTCTCAATCCTTGTCTCCAGACTCTTTAACTGTGATTCTATTTTGATTTCGAGATTTTGAATTAATTTCGCTATCATTATTCGGAATTCTTTATCAGGTAGATTCCCTATCTCTTCCTCTTTGGTTTGGTTTGGTGGAGATCTATCCTGTTCCTTTAGCTGCTGGGTATTCTTTTGTCTCTTCATTTTGTTAAAATTGCCAAATTTAGAGTGTCCTTACTATATTCTGGTAGTTTGTTGAATTCTCTTATTGAGGCGGTTTACAGGTCTTTTCAATATCTGATCTCTGCCTTGTTACAGAGAGGGCGGAGATGAACACCCAAATCTAAACCGGCCAGGTTCAGGCACTCAGATAATCCTCAGAAGCACAGACTTGGTTGAGTCTGCGTTTTATGCCCTTGCCAGATCCGAGTAGCGCAGGTGATGAAATGTTCAGCGAGCGCAGGTGCTGCGACTTATCGCCTCTCCGCCGCTCAGTTTTCTGGGTATACAAACAGCGCACTTTCTCAGGCAGATGTTGACCATCCAGAGCCCCAAGAAGCGTGAGTCAGCACAGAGACCTACTCACAGTTCCGTTAGACAGTGTCCCTCTAGGGCTATAATTGCCCGCCTCTGGCCCTGGCTGCCTGTCACGGGAGTGGGACGGCCTGCAGCCGGCCAACTCTGTGCAGCCCTTTGTTCCGTAGGTAGTCCTGGTGGTGTCTTAAGTTAGGGCTGGCTTTTGATGTAGTAGATAACCGACAGTCTAGTTATTTCGCTCAGATAGCGCCCGAGATAGCCAGGCCAAATCCTTTCTCAAAACAAAGCAGGCCTCGACGCTCCTCCTAGCCCAGCCCCCACTTGCCAATAGCAAATGCTGGTGTCCGCGCCAGTTCTCCGCAAAAGGAGTTACCGCAGGGCTCGTTTTCTCGTTTTGAAGACAATGAGCTGTCTTTCTAAGTGCCTGATGTCCTCTGCCGGCATTCAGAAGTTGTTTTATCGAGTTTATTCAGCATTCAAATGTTCTTTTAATGGATTTGTGGAGGAGAAAGTATTCTCCCCATCTTACTCGTCCGCCATCTTAGCTCCTCCCCTAGTTTCATTCTTTTACAAGTGTTCAACCAGTTTTCCCAGCACCACTTGTTAAAAAGATTGTCTTTAATCCATTGTATATTCTTGCCACCTTTGTCAAAGATTAGGTGACCATATGTGCGTGGATTTATCTCTGGACTTTCTATTTTGTTCCATTGATCTATGTTTCTGTCTTTGTGCCAGTACCATACTGTCTTGATGACTGTAGCTTTATAGTAGAGCCTGAAGTCAGGCAGGTTGATTCCTCCAGTTCCGTTCTTCTTTCTCAAGATAGCTTTGGCTATTCGAGGTTTTTTGTATTTCCATACAAATTGAGAAATTATTTGTTCTAGCTCTGTGAAGAATACTGTTGGTAGCTTGATGGGGATTGCATTGAATCTATAAATTGCTTTGGGTAGTATACTCATTTTCACTATATTGATTCTACCAATCCACGAACATGGTATATTTCTCCATCTATTAGTGTCCTCTTTAATTTCTTTCAGCAGTGTTTTATAGTTTTCTAAATATAGGTCTTTAGATTCTTTAGGAAGATATATTCCTAAGTATTTTATTGTTTTCACTGCAATGGTGAATGGAATTGTTTCCTTAATTTCTCTATTTTCTCGTTATTAGTGTACAGGAATGCAAGGGATTTCTGTGTGTTAATTTTATATCCTGCAACTTTACTGTATTCATTGATTAGTTCTAGTAATTTTCTGGTGGAATCTTTAGGGTTTTCTACGTAGAGGATCATGTCATCTGCAAACAGTGAGAGTTTTACTTCTTCTTTTCCAATTTGGATTCCTTTTATTTCTTTTTCTGCTCTGATTGCTGTGGCCAAAACTTCCAGAACAATGTTGAATAATAATGGTGAAAGTGGGCATCCTTGTCTTGTTCCTGACTTTAGAGGAAATGCTTTCAGTTTTTCACCATTGAGGATAATGTTTGCTGTGGGTTTGTCGTATATAGCTTTTATTATGTTGAGGTATGTTCCTTCTATTCCTGCTTTCTGGAGAGTTTTTATCATAAATGGATGTTGAACTTTGTCAAAGGCTTTCTCTGCATCTATTGAGATAATCATATGGTTTTTATTCTTCAGTTTGTTAATGTGGTGTATTACGTTGATTGATTTGCGGATATTGAAGAATCCTTGCATCCCTGGGATAAAGCCCACTTGGTCATGGTGTATGATCTTTTTAATGTGTTGTTGGATTCTGATTGCTAGAATTTTGTTAAGGATTTTTGCGTCTATGTTCATCAGTGATATTGGCCTGTAGTTTTCTTTTTTTGTGGGATCTTTGTCAGGTTTTGGAATTAGGGTAATGGTGGCCTCATAAAATGAGTTTGGAAGTTTGCCTTCCTCTGCAATTTTCTGGAACAGTTTGAGTAGGATAGGTGTTAGCTCTTCTCTAAATTTTTGGTAGAATTCAGCTGTGAAGCCGTCTGGGCCTGGGCTTTTGTTTGCTGGGAGATTTCTGATTACAGTTTCAATTTCCGTGCTTGTGATGGGTCTGTTAAGATTTTCTATTTCTTCCTGATCCAGTTTTGGAAAGTTGTACTTTTCTAAGAATTTGTCCATTTCTTCCATATTGTCCATTTTATTGCCATATAATTGCTGACAGTAGTCTCTTATGATCCTTTGTATTTCTGTGCTGTCTGTTGTGATCTCTCCATTTTCTTTTCTAATTTTATTGATTTGATTTTTCTCCCTTTGTTTCTTGATGAGTCTGGCTAGTGGTTTGTCAATTTTATTTACCCTTTCAAAGAACCAGCTTTTGGCTTTGTTAATTTTTGCTATGGTCTCTTTTGTTTCTTTTGCATTTATTTCTGCCCTAATTTTTAAGATTTCTTTCCTTCTACTAACCTTGGGGTGCTTCATTTCTTCCTTTTCCAGTTGCTTTAGGTGTAGAGTTAGGTTATTTATTTGGCTTTTTTCTTGTTTCTTAAGGTATGCCTGAATTGCTATGAACTTTCCCCTTAGGACTGCTTTTACAGTGTCCCACAGGTTTTGGGTTGTTGTGTTTTCATTTTCATTCGTTTCTATGCAGAATTTGATTTCTTTTTTGATTTCTTCTGTGATTTGTTGGTTATTCAGGAGTGTGTTGTTCAGCCTCCATATGTTGGAATTTTTAATAGTTTTTCTCCTGTTATTGAGATTTACTCTTACTGCATTGTGGTCAGAAAAAATGGTTGGAATGATTTCAATTTTTCTGAACTTACCAAGGCTAGATTTATGCCCCAGGATGTGGTCTATCCTGGAGAAGGTTCTGTGTGCACTTGAAAAAAAGGTGAAATTCATTGTTTTGGGATGAAATGTCCTATAGATATCAATTAGTTCTAACTTGTCTATTGTATCATTTAAAGTTTGTGTTTCCTTGTTAATTTTCTGTTTAGTTGATCTATCCATTGGTGTAAGTGGGGTATTAAAGTCTCCCACTATTATTGTGTTATTGTTTATTTCTCCTTTCATACTTGTTAGTATTTGTCTTACATATTGCGGTGCTCCTATGTTGGGTGCATATATATTTATAATTGTTATATCTTCTTCTTGGATTGATCCTTTGATCATTATGTAGTGACCTTCTTTGTCTCTTTTCACAGCTTTTGTTTTAAAGTCTATTTTATCTGATATGAGTATTGCTACTCCTGCTTTCTTTTGGTCCCTATGCAGTCATCTTTAATCAACTTACAGAGTCAATGACAAAAATATGATGGCATTGCATGCAATATAAAAATTTATTTAGGGAAATCTTCATTAACATGGTTTTTGTATATTCTAAAATTAAGAGTTGAAGGCATAACTAAGAAAAAGAGTCTTCTGTTTTGTATCACTTGATTTTAGAAATAAAAATGCTAATGGTAAGTAATAAATAATCTCCCTGGTTTAAATTATTCCTGAAGGACTTTGTTTATGCCTTCATCTCAGTCCCTGTAGGAAGCCTTGAACTATTTTAGACAAAACAGGCAATCTCTGCTCCCTTCCATATTTCAGGGAAAAATAAGAGCCCATGTACCAGGCAAAATAAAAACTTGGTCCCAGGGACCAGAATTTGAGTGTCAATTACAGAACTGGTCAGAGGAGCAATTGCCTGAAGAGAGAAACTGGAGAGAATTTTTTTAGGGCAGAAAAGAAAGTTGAGAATCTCTGCAGCAATAGAAAGGCTAAGTGTTGAACAGGCTAGGACAGCTGGATCTTTCAGCATCAGAGAGTGAAGACTCACCACAGGGACAAAGGTTCATGGGTCAGACTCTTAATTCTAGGGACCCCCAGCTCCACAGAATTAGAATACACAGGCAAGAACTAGAAAAGAGACCTTGGAACACCAAGAACGTTTATCCTGTGGTGATAGCAATGACTGTTGTGAGAAGCAGTTAAATTCCAGATACACGTGGAAGGTAAAGAAAAGCTATTTTGCTGAGGGTGGGTACACAGGATATGAGGGAAAGAAGAGTCTAGGCTGACTTCCAAGTTTTTGCATGAACAACATAAAGGCTGCAAGTAGAGAAGGTTTGGGGTAATATCAGGAGTTCAATGTTTAATATCTAAAGCTTCATCTGCCTATTAGACATCCAAATAGAGATAATAAGGAAACAGGAGTGATGGAACGAGCAAGCAAAAGTCAGCAAGCTCTCTGAAGTATTTGAACGATAGCATTGACAAATTTGATCTGTTCGGTATCTAACAAGGAGGGGAACTAAGTAAAATACACAGAGGTATTACATCAAGATAATTATTAACTATGAAAATGTAAATTTCCCTTAGTATCAAGCAGGGAATTAGCAGTCCAGGGATTGGCAATGGTAGATAATTGCTACTAATCCTAGGCTGTAAGGGCAAGTGAGGATGTGATCTAATTGAAGCACAGAACTGGGATGGCTGGTAGCTGCTGGATCCGCCACAGATCTGCACGATGGAGCTGGAGTCACAGAGGAGCCGCTGCCTGAGGCAGAGGAGGGATGAGAAATGCCCGCGCTTCACCCTTCCTCCCACCTGCCAATCCCACCGGTGCCAGGTGCACGACACAACTGAAGGCTGAGTGGCACGGTGGCACCTGGGAAATGGGGACTTTGGAGGCTGTCTCTCCTGCAAGACAGAGCGGAACACAGCAAAGGGCACAGAATGGAAGTGAGCGAGATCAGGCAAAGACCAGCACATCGTACTCAGTGCTTTGTACCTCACTGGAAGTGCAACGGAGAATCACTGACTAGTTACAAGCAGAAAGTCACAATCTAATTGGGACTTTTAAATTATCACCCAGTCTGCAGTGTAACAATTGCATTAGAGCTAGATGGCCAGGATGATTAATTAAAATCATTAATTAAGTTAAATTAATAATTTAAATTAAGTAAATTAATTAAAATTAATTAAAATCAACTTGACTGGGCCATGAGATGCCCAGATAGCTGGTAAAATATTATTCTTGAGTGCATCTGTGAGAGTATTTTCATTAAGACATTAGCATTAGGTTCAATAGACTAAGTAAAGAAGATTCACCCTCCCCAGTGTGGGTGGGCATCATCTAATCAGTTGAGGGCCCTCATAGAACAAAAAGGCAAGTGTGTTTCCTTTCTTGAGCTGAAATATCCATCTTCTGGCATTGGACATCAAAACTCCTGGTTCTTGAGTCTTCCAACTCTGGGACTTAAACCAATGGCCTCCTTAGTTCTCAGGCTTTTGTCTCTGATTGAATTATACCACACACTTCCCTGGTTCTCCAGCTTGCAGATGGTATATCATGAGACTTCTCAGCCCCCAAAATCATGTGAGCCAAATTCCATAATCAATATCCTCTTATATATCTCTATATATCCTATCAGTTCTGTTTCTCTGGAGAACCTTAATACAATGATCACAAGAAGAACAGTTACTGAGACTGTTGTCTCTCTAGGCAGAGATTATGGTGACTTAGACTAAAATTGTGGCCAAGAAAAGTAGACCAATTTGAAACAAATGTAAAAGTTAGGCTTGCAAAAAACAAGAAATTGCGTCCAAGGTGGGAAGAGGGAGGAGTCAAGGGTAACTGCCAGGTTTCTAGCCTAAACAGCACAGGGAAGTGGAGGAGTCATTTGCTGAAATAAGGAAAACAAAAGGAGGAACATACTTAAAAAGAAGATGGTAAATTCAGTTTTGATACTTGCAAGTCATCAAAAGGGTGGGATCTGATAGACAATGGATTATCTGGATTTGGGGTTCAGAACTAGGATCTAAACTGGGATATATACAGAGAAGCCATCAGCATATACCTGGCATCTAAAATCAAGGAAGTAAGATCACCTGGGAAGATTATGTACAGTCAGAAAGGGGCCCAAGATTAGAGGAACTCCAATAGATAGAGGAGAAAAAATAAAATCAGAAATAAGCCAAAGTAGATGTCAGAAGAAATTTAAAAGAATGTGATGCCAAGAAAAATGGAGACACATTTTACGCATGAAATGTAATTGAGAAATCAAGAAGGTTAGAACTAAGATGTGACCTTAATGAGCACTGTTTCTCTAGGGGTTGGAAAGAAACTGAGTTGGATTAGGAAATGAGAAAATAGTGACATCAAGTATGGACAGCTAGTATAAGAAGTTCGCTTGGAAAAGGAAGAGACAAACAGGGCAGAGTTACGAGTGGGGTTTACTGGACAAAGGGAAGCATTATAAATTTTTGAGCAAGAGAATAAATGACCCTATGAAAACAAGACTTTGAGAGAGTAATTTTTACCAGACTGGGAGAACATCTCGGGTAGCAGATATATATTCACACCCAGAAGTTTCATTGCTCTGAGTGCCTACTGTTTTGACTTAGAGGAAATGCATACATTAAAAGATTCTCCTTTACCAAGTATACCCAAGGATGCTTGAAATGAGTCCATCTGGTCATCACTACCACCCCTTTCAGAAGCACTCATTCATGCCCAGCCTACTGACCCCCAAAGTCTAAGCCAGTACCACTTAAATCTCCCTGCACCTACCAGCTGGTCACAGTTGTTTTGAAGGTTGCAGCTGCCAACAGGGCTGCCAGAAAATTGCCCATGTCACTGGTGTTGCTGCCAGCGAGGATGGGACTCTGGAGCCCTCCAGGGACAGGAACCTGGTTAAAATGTTCATGTACATTTTAGACCTTGGGTCACCAAGGCATAGTCTCCAACAAAGCGAGAACAAATCTGTGCATCTGTGTGAGGTTTTCTGATGACAGCTGCCTGTCATCAAGTACTGTCTGTTGGTTAGGAGGTTTTCTTCGTATTTTAGCTTGTTTAATTCTCACAACCACCCTCTGAGGTAGGTATGATTATTATCATTCCTGTTTTACAACTGAGGGAACTGACACATGGAGAAGAGAGGTAACTTGACCAAGGTCACCAGTCAAACAGGTAGCGGGGCAGGGTACACACGCAGACAATCTGTCCACGGACACCACAGTCATCACCACCACTCCCGTTGACACTTTGACTTTGGGCTGAGGGTACCTCTGCTGCCCACCTCATACTCCTTCCTCTTATAGTGTGTTCTCTTTGCATACTTTTCTGAAATGTGGCCAAAGATTCCACCCCAGCTCAAGAAATATATTTTTACATCTGGTTTTATGGTGGGGAGGAAGTGGTCTCACTTCCTCAATCCCATGTGAGTGTCTATTCTAAAGAAACACTGTGGAAGGGGACAGGGCTACAGTTAAGCCCCAGATCAGCCAGGGTTCTAGTACATCCAGGATACAGAGCAGCCTGTTATCCATATCCTCCTACCATGAACACAAGGGCCAAATGTCCCTTTGCTGCTGCTGCTAAGTCGCTTCAGTCGTGTCCGACTCTGTGCGACCCCACAGACAGAAGCCCACCAGGTTCCCCTGTCCCTGGGATTCTCCAGGCAAGAATACTGGAGTGGGTTGCCATTTCCTTCTCCAACGAATGAAAGTGAAAAGTGATAGTGAAGTCGCTCAGTCGTGTCCGACTCTTAGCGACCCCATGGACTGGAGCCTACCAGGCTCCTCCATCCATGGGATTTTCCAGGCAAAAGTACTGGGGTGGGGTGCCATTGCCTTCTTTAGACAAATATTTACGTTGACTGAGGTGTGTTGGATGAACGAGAGTCTCCCTCCTCCCTCATGTAAAACACAGGTCTACTATGACAGCTATTTTGACTGCTAACACAGCAGAAACATTTGGACTCATAGTAATCAGGTATGCTTGCCTCTTCTCCTTATAGAGATATTTCAAGAACCAGGATCCGTTCCCTGCCTAGCTATGGCTTAGAAAATCTTAAGAAGCTGCGGGCCAAGTCAACTTACCACTTAAAAAGCTTCCCAGTCTGGAAAAATTTGTCACGCTCGTGGAGGCCAGCCTCACCTACCCCAGCCACTGCTGTGCCTTTGCAAACTGGAGGCGGCAAACGTGAGTGAGCTTTCTCTGTCCAGCCCTTGAGCCCTGTTTGGGCATTTCTCCAATGGAGCACTTGGTCCACAACTTCTGCATCCATGATGAAATCCCTTGGTCAAGTTCTAGATCAAAGCCTTAGTGGTTTTTTTTTTTTGAAAATGGGTTCACAAGAAATTGCTACCCACATGGCAGGCTACCTACCAAATATTAAATGCTGCTGCTGCTAAGTCACTTCAGTCGCGTCCGACTCTGTGCAACCCCATACACGGCAGCCCACCAGGCTCCTCTGTCCCTGGGATTCTCCAGGCAAGAATACTGGAGTGGGTTGCCACTTCCTTCTCCTATGCATGCATGCATGCATGCATGCATGCATGCATGCTAAGTCACTTCAGTTGTGTCCGACTCTGTGCGACCCTATGGACAGCAGCCCACCAGGCTCCTCTGTCCACGGGATTCTCTAAGCAAGAATACTGGAGTGGGTTGCCATTTCCTCCTCCACCACCCTAAACCTCCTTAACTCATCTTTGGAGCTTAGCACCTCACAGGGAGAACAAAGATTATGACGTTTGTTCACTTTGGCTTTCAAGGCTGGTCAGGTTCCAGGAATCCCAGGTTAAAGAGGGTAATCCTAATAAAGCCAAGTTCTAGTGGGTGGCTAAAAAGTTGAGGTTTTGGAAAGGGAGTACTTTGAAGTTTACATGTTCCAGATATTTAAAGGATCCACCAGGGATACAGGTACTTCCCAAGTGGTTTGGTGGTTTAAAAAAATCCACCTGCTAAGTAGCAGAAGCAGGTTCAATCCCTGGATCAGGAAGATCCCCTGGAGAAGGAAATGGCAATCCACTCCAGTATTCTTGCATGGGAAATCCCATGGCAGGCTACAGTCCATGAGGTTGCAAAAGAGCAGGACACAACTTAGTGACTAAACAACAACAATTGGAGATATAATCTATTGGGTATCAGAGATTCTCCAAGTTTCTGCCTCTCCTGAGCTCACTGACACAATCCATACCATGCAGTTGCACTTAGTCAGATGATGCCTGGTTCCCACTCTTGCACAATAGCCCAGCATGAACACAGCTTCCGTGATACTGTTTTACTGCTTAACATAGCCACTTCTATTATTCAACCTTAACATGCAGACACATCCCCTACTCTAAAGCAAAAGAAAACAACCAAATAATACACACCCTAAAATGTTTTCAAAGTATTGAAGAGGCAGCAGTCCACACTCAGACCCAAGTAAAAGGTCTGCAGAAAAGGGGCTACTCTTCAGAATTCGCACACATCATTAGGGAACTCCCCAGAATCAGACACTCCCTGCAAGTTAGCTCAAGAGCTAGGGAATTTCTTCTTAACGAATAGAATTTTTAAGAGCTTGGGCTGAAGCAGAAGGCCTTCCTCTTTTATATTCCAGCCAGGTCAGGAAAGCTACCAATTTCACTGCCAAAATCCTGGAACTAAATACCCCTCAGGAGAAATCTCAGAGGATGTTAAGACCACTGAAGAAGCTGCTCATCACGTGCTGTCACGTGTGCATATATTCCTATACACCATAGGAATATATTCTCTTACTCAGTTGCCCAGACTCCTGTGGTCTCACCACCCCCTGCTAGTGTAGATGTAGCCTCAGGGATCACCCGACTGGAAATCTCCAGGTCTGTCTTACATTGTACCATGGCTTGAAGGGTTTCCTTGTCCCTCTAGACCACTGCGCTCTCACCCTCTCTAGTTTCCTATTTTAAATTACATCAGGGCTTCTCAGGTGTGGCAAAGGAGAGGTCCACAGCTCTTCAAAAAGACATGCCAAGACAGAGTACAGAAATCACAATGATGTTTGGTCTTTCTATTTAGCAAATTCACAAACCCACAACAATACGGTTATGCTATTGGGAAGATAATAAACACAGGATTTGTGTTTTAATTGTGTCACTTCATGGTATACCACAGTAGGTGTAGCATGGTTAGGTAAGGAAGTTTGAGTTTAAAGTTGCATGATGAAACTGCCCCTCCAATCTTCACTTGGAAATAATGCCCGAAGTATAAATCTTAGGCCCTGTGACTGTGAGATTTTGGCTGATGGTCCTTCTGAACTCTCATGGAAAAATCTTATAATCCACTCCCCTCCCTCATTTGTCATTGAACCGGTTATGCCCTTGTCATAATTCTATGCTCAGCTAACATTGTTATTTTGTCCTTGTTTTGTTATTTCTTGTATTCAGGTGCTTTCTTTCCCAGCTAGATTTTAAACTGATGCACTGTGGCATATTCTTTAAGTACCTACATAGGACATGACCCCAATATGAACTGAGTACGTAACCACCATCCTCTGTCTTCATATTACTGATACCTTCCTAGTACTCACTGCCAGGCATATTAAAACTTTGCACCTTTATCTCATTTAAGTTTCACAAAAGTAACAGCACTAATCTCTTCTCACAAAGGCAGAAACTAGGCTCAGAGACTGTAAACAACTTGACCGATGCCAGTTGGACTCAAACTCTCTGGTCTGTCTATCTTCAAAGCTCAGACTCTGGGCCACTCTGCCATGCACTTCCCAAGTAACTGTACGTTGATTTATTGGGGTCCAGGAGTACCACTTTTTAACTCCACCCCAAACTGAATTGCCAATTTCTTATAATACTTACAATTTGCTGAGATATTGCAGAGGCAAGACTTTATTTCCCTGGCTTCCATTTTTCTTTCTAGTCTTCTCTCACAGACATATACTGTTCACCATTTCCCCACTCACGTCATTAAGTGACTTCTGTTTCAGGAAAGGAAACCATCAGTACTTAACATATATCAGTAGCAGTATCAACAATAAGCATCATCACAGCAGTCAACATAAGCCCCAGGAAGTGAAGGCTGTGTCTAGATGGTTAGTCAGATCCATTCCAGTGAATGGAATCACAGTCTGCAAGTGCCAGGTTACTTACTTCCTGTTCTTACAACTGGGCTGCCACCAATCCAATGACTAGAAAAACACAGTGATTCTCCTGTTCACTCTTTGCCAGTCTCTGAGCTTGCCTTATTTTTTTTTGCAAGATCTCTGGCTAAACCAAAACATTTTGTGCACATTTTCAATTCCATATATGTTATTAACTGTTTGACCTCCTTAGTTTCAACTATAACTGATGTAAGTAAGAAGCTCTATCAGTCTCTAAAACAAAACAAAACAAAATGACACAGTCTCCAGGGGAAACAAAAAAGAGTCCATAGGCCCAAGGGAAAAATGACTTCCTAGCAATTCAATTCACTTTCTGGAGGGAGAGAAGAGAGGAATGGGTTCTCACTAACAGCCCCTTCTCTTAGAGGGTTATGGGGAAAGTTCAGTGCAGTCCATGTCCACTGCAGACTTGACCAGCCCCCATCATTCAGCACCTAATGGAATCTTTACCTCTTCCACACCCCATCCACTCTCTCCTTCTTATGGTTGGGGGTGGGCAGGCAGTCTTTGAAAAGTTTTAACACTCACCTCCCCACTCACTTCTGAGAACTTGTCCCTCAGGGAAGGAGGAAATGAATAGGGTGTGTGTGTGTGTGTGTGTGTGTGTGTGTGTGTGTGTGTGTGTGTGTGTGTGTGTGTGTGTGTGTGTGTGTTTCCATTCAAAAGAAGACCCAGTGTGAAACATCCCCATTCCTTAAGACTTTGCTTCAAAACTATTCAGAACTACTACCCCCATCTCTACATGTACTATCCACTTGTCTGGATAGAATATTTGTCATCTGGGTTTCATTCAAATCCCTTCTGGAAGTGCCTATATTCTGTTGGCAAGTCCTCTTGTATGTTGGGGTTCAAAGAGGGGAAACTAAGACAGAAAAAGTGACCCCGAAAAGATACAGCTCCCTAGGACATGAGTTACAATCCCTCACAACCTGCATTCTCAGTGAGATTCTTTTGGGATCTCACTAGCAAACTGCTGAAAATGAGAGAGCCAGGCTTACCTTGCAGACAATGCCTGAGGCCTACTGTGGCCCTTGAGGAGTGAAATAATAAAGAAGAATACACCCCTCAATAACATTCAGGCAAGTTAGCAGACCTCCTAGTAGCACAAGTACCAAAGAGCCAGGTCAGAGTTGGCTGGGAACAAACTAAAGACTCTGATCTTCCAATCTATGCAGACAAACTCCCACTTGAGTCAGAGGACAGTCCAGAACTTCTAGGACTGGGGTTTAGTGTAGAGAAAATGGAATATATACTACTCAGGCATATGAAGGGAGGGCTGAAGAGAGATGGGGAAGGGAGAGGATGGAGTTGATATCAAGTCTGTAAATTATCTGCACTTAACAGTAAGACTTAGCTAGTCCCAGGCGCCTTCCTCCCCACATTCAGTTTGTGGCCAGATGGTTTCCCGAGTGGGCCATCCAACTCTAGGAATATATACACAAGTTGTTCTGTTCATTTACAGTAAGAAGCATTAACCCTTGAGCTTAGTCTCAAGGGCAGACAAACTGTTAGAAGAAAAAAAAAAATCTCAAGAAGAAATCCCATTCTCTACCCTGTGTAAAGACAGTGATATATCTGCCATTCTGGATCCAACATGTTGACTCTGTTCCTTTTTGTATTTTTCTAGCTCTGACCTTCATCCAATTTGCAACAAATCTATTTTAAGGCAAGAAGTTGATGACATGACTCAGGCTAGGGGTCAGAGAGTCTCTTTGGCAGAAGATGATGAGCCCAGCTATGCCAAAGGATTTGATGTGATGTACAGTGAATTTGACTATGACTTATGCAATGAAGTGGTTGATGTGACTTGCTCCCCTGAGCCAGATGCATTTAATCCATGTGAAGATATCATGGGGGATGATATTCTCAGAGTCTTGATATGGTTTATTAGCATCCTGGCCATGACTGGGAACATCCTAGTGCTGGTGATCCTGATCACCAGCCAGTATAAACTCACAGTCCCCCGGTTCCTCATGTGCAATCTGGCCTTTGCCGATCTCTGCATTGGAATCTACCTGCTGCTCATAGCCTCAGTTGATGTCCACACCAAAAGCCAGTACCACAACTATGCCATCGACTGGCAAACTGGAGCAGGCTGTGATGCTGCCGGCTTTTTCACTGTCTTTGCCAGTGAGCTCTCAGTCTACACTCTGACTGCCATCACGCTGGAAAGATGGCATACCATCACCCATGCCATGCAGCTCGAATGCAAAGTGCAGCTCCGCCATGCTGCCAGTGTCATGCTGGTGGGCTGGGTCTTTGCTTTTGCAGTTGCCCTCTTTCCCATCTTTGGCATCAGCAGCTACATGAAGGTGAGCATCTGCCTGCCCATGGACATTGACAGCCCCTTGTCCCAGCTTTATGTTATGTCCCTCCTTGTGCTCAATGTCCTGGCCTTTGTGGTCATCTGTGGCTGCTACACTCACATCTACCTCACGGTGAGGAACCCCAACATTACATCCTCTTCTAGTGACACCAAGATAGCCAAGCGCATGGCCATGCTCATCTTCACCGACTTCCTATGCATGGCGCCCATTTCCTTCTTTGCCATCTCTGCCTCCCTCAAGGTGCCCCTCATCACTGTGTCCAAGTCAAAGATCCTCCTGGTCCTGTTCTACCCCATCAACTCCTGTGCCAACCCCTTCCTCTATGCCATCTTCACCAAGAACTTCCGCAGGGATTTCTTCATTCTGCTGAGCAAGTTTGGCTGCTATGAAGTGCAAGCCCAGACCTATAGGTCAGAAACCTCATCCACTGCCCACAACTTTCATCCAAGGAATGGCCACTGCCCCCCAGCTCCCAGGGTTACCAATGGTTCCAATTACACACTTATCGCCCTAAGACATTTAGCCAAGAACTAAAACACAATGTACAAATGTTTCTGAGTGTTGGATGACAGATAAGTCTTGCCTTTGAAGAAGAATATGCCAGGGAAGAGCTGACAGAGCACTTCAACATACTTCATCTAATTTAATCTCCCTGGCACATCCATAAGGTAAATTGGTCAGAAACTATTAACTCCATGTGATTCATTAGGAAACTGAAGACTTCATAACAACATTAATAATTAAAATAATGTACATCACATTTTTTAATATGATGTACATTAAAATAATGTACATCACTACATCACATTTGTTCTATCCCTTATAGCATTCAAAGTGCTCTTGTTCAGATCATCTCAACTGATCCCTATAAAAGTCCTATTAAACAGGAAGAACAGGAATTATGCTTGGAGTTTTATAGATGAGGAACCCAAAACTCGAAGGGTTAAGTGACTTGTTCAAAATTGCTCAACTTATAAGAAGCAGAGCCAAAATTAAATGTTCTGACTCCCAGAGAACTTGCAAGAGAGGCAGTGCAATATTTATTCACTCACTCATTCCCTCAATGAATATTTACTGAATATCTATGTGATCCTCTGAAATATGTCAACCTGAGTAGGCTGAACTACATTTCCCAGAATTCCCTTTTCTTAAATATTTCCCATGAAAGTAGGCCACATGAAAGATTTTCAGGAAAACAGGAGGGTGGAAGGGAAGCTGCAGCCATTTTGTCGCTCACACTTTGTTGCTCATCTGTTGATTCAGCTCACTGCTGTGAGTCTGCAATGGGTCCACCATACCCTGGAACCTTCCTCGGGTTATCTGCCTCTTAAGTCAAGTGTATGTATTTAGCTCCATGTTGAGGAACCCCCATCTTCAGCAGAACACTTTTATCACCAAGGTCAGAAGCAACAAGAACAGAAATAGGTTTTAGTTTGACCTTGTGGAGTCTGTCTTGCGTTTATGGCTTCAAGCATGCTTGTGATCTTCCCTTTATGACTGGCTGCCCTATTGACTTGGGGAAGGCAATGGCACCCCACCCCAGTACTTTTGCCTGGAAAATCCCATGGACGGAGGAGCCATGGGGTCACTAAGAGTCGGACACGACTGAGTGACTTCACTTTCGCTTTTCACTTTCATACATTGGAGAAGGAAATGGCAATCCAATCCAGTATTCTTGCCTGGAGAATCCCAGGGACAGGGGAGCCTGGTGGGCTTCTGTCTGTGGGGTCGCACAGAGTCGGACACGACTGAAGCAACTTAGCAGCAGCAGCAGCAGCAGCCCTATTGACTAGCATCAGATGTAGAGACAACATCCTTACATAGCCCACTTTACCAGCCTCCACGATTGTGTAAGTCAAATCCCTGTAACAAATCCCTGCCATATATATATATATACACACACATATATATATATTCACACATATATATATATGTACATGACTCCTTTTGCTTCTTCAGTCAAACCCTGACTGAAATATACAACCCATATGGCGTGCCTATGGATTATATTGTTAAGAACACAGCAGCTTTGGAATTGGAGCTGAGATTTCATTCTTACTCCACGATAAGGCAGGACTTCTCCCTATCTCAGTGTCTTCCTCTGCAATGGGAATTGGTTATAGTATCTAACTATTGGGCTGATTATAACAATTAGAAAAGAAAGTGGGTTTAAGGTATCTATTGTTCACTTCTCTCCTCCCAGATCAATGCCTGAACTTGCACCTAGTTCTCCTGATCGGGATCTAGAACTCATTCCATCACATATTATTCCTAATAAATAACTACGCTTCCCCTACCTGCTTTCACAAATGACCCCATTTAGATGATCTGATCATCAGCTCAGTTCAGTCACTCAGTCGTGTTCAAATTTTTGCAACCCCACAGACTGCAGCACCCCAGGCCTCTCTATTCATCACCAACTCCCAGAGCCGACTCAAACTCATGTCCATTGTGTTGGTGATGCCATCCAATCATCTCATCCTCTGTTGTCCCCTTCTCCTCCTGCCTTCAATCTTTCTCACCATCAGGGTCTTTTCCAATGAGTCAGTTCATCGTATCAGGTGGCCACAGTACTAGAGTTTCAGCCTCAGCATCAGTCCTTCCAATGAATATTCAGGACTTATCTCCTTTAAGACTGACTGGTTGGATCTCCTTGCAGTCCAAGGGACTCTCAAGAGTCTTCTCCAACACCACAGTCAGAAAGCATCAATTCTTCAGTGCTCAGCTTTTTTATACTCCAACTCTCACATCCATGCATGACTACTGGAAAAACCATAATTTTGACTAGATGGATCTCATCAGTTCAGTTCAGTTCAGTCGCTCAGTCGGGTCCGACTCTTTGAGACCCCATGAATCGCAGCACGCCAGGCCTTCCTGTCCATCACCAACTACCAGAGTTCACCCAGACTCACGTCCATTGAGTCAGGGATGCCATCCAGCCATCTCATCCTCTGTCGTCCCCTTCTCCTCCTGCCCCCAATCCCTCCCAGCATCAGAGTCTTTTCCAATGAGTCAATTCTTTGCATGAAGTGGCCAAAGTACTGGAGTTTCAGCTTTAGCATCATTTCTTCCAAAGAAATCCCAGGGCTGATCTCCTTCAGAATGGACTGGTTGGATCTCCTTGCAGTCCAAGGGACTCTCAAGAGTCTTCTCCAACACCACACTTCAAAAGCATCAATTCTTTGGCGCTCAGCCTTCTTCACAGTCCAACTCCCACATCCATACATGACCACAGGAAAAACCATCACCTTGACTAGACGGACCTTTGTTGGCAAAATAATGTCTCTGCTTTTGAATATGCTATCTAGGTTGGTCACAACTTTCCTTCCAAGGAGTAAGCGTCTTTCAATTTCATGGCTGCAGTCACCATCTGCAGTGATTTTGGAGCCCCCCAAAATAAAGTCGGACACTGTTTCCACTGTTTCCCCATCTATTTCCCATCAAGTGATGGGACCAGATGCCATGATCTTCGTTTTCTGAATGTTGAGCTTTAAGCCAACTTTTTCACTCTCCACTTTCACTTTCATCAAGAGGCTTTTTAGTTCCTCTTCACTTTCTGCCATAAGGGTGGTGTCATCTGCATATCTGAGGTTATTGATATTTCTCCTGGCAATCTTGATTCCAGCTTGCGCTTCTTCCTGCCCAGCGTTTCTCATGATGTACTCTGCATATAAGTTAAATAAACAGGGTGACAATGTACAGCCTTGACGTACTCCTTTTCCTATTTGGAACCAGTCTGTTGTTCCATGTCCAGTTCTAACTGTTGCTTCCTGACCTGCATACAAATTTCTCAAGAGGCAGATCAGGTGGTCTGGTACTCCCATCTCTTTCAGAATTGTCCACAGTTTATTGTGATCCACACAGTCAAAGGCTTTGGCATAGTCAATAAAGCAGAAATAGATGTTTTTCTGGAACTCTCTTGCTTTTTCCATGATCCAGCGGATGTTGGCAATTTGATCTCTGGTTCCTCTGCCTTTTGTAAAACCAGCTTGAACATCTGGAAGTTCACGGTTCACATATTGCGGAAGCCTGGCTTGGAGAAAAAATAACCACTAATCCCCACAACCAGCTCACAAAGCTCCAAGTCTCCTCTGAGAGTATCCTTGTTCCATGTCAAAGCCAATCCTTCCTTGTCTTAGCCCATGGCAAACATTTTAAAAGTTGGTCCCAAATGATTTAACAAGAGCTGAAGAAAAACCAGATATTACTTTACCAACAAAGGTGCATCTAGTCAAGGCTACAGTTTTTCCAGTGGTCATATATGGATGTGAGAGTTGGACTGTGAAGAAAGTGAGTGCCAGAGAAAGTGGCACTTTGAGTGCCAAAGAACTGATGCTTTTGAACTGTGGTGTTGGAGAAGACTCTTGAGAGTCCCTTGGACTGCAAGGAGATCCAACTTGTCCATCCTAAAGGACATCAGTCCTGGGTGTTCATTGGAAGGATTGATGCTGAAGCTGAAACTCCAATACTTTAGCCACCTCATGCGAAGAGTTGACTCATTGGAAAAGACCCTGATGCTGGGAGGGATTGGGGGCAGGAGGAGAAGGGGATGACAGAGGATGAGATGGAAGGATGGCATTACCGACTCAATGGACATGAGTTAGAGTGAACTCTGGGAGTTGGTGATGGACAGGGAGGCCTGGTGTGCTGCAATTCACGGGGTCACAAAGAGTTGGACATGACAGAGTGACTGAACTGAAGAAAAACCAACCATCTCTGCAGATGTGACCTGGCATCCCCTGATCTATTATGAACATTGAGTTAAAAATGGAATACGTATCCACAGAAATAGTCTCGAGCTGAGCAGGTCAGTGCAGTAGCCATTAGCCACATGTAGCCATTGAGCATTTGAAATCCAGCTAGCCTGAACTGAGACATGCTATGAGTAAAAGACACAATGGGTTTCAAATATTTAGTGCAAAGAAAAAAAGAATTACAATATCTCAATAATTTTGATAATGATTACATCTTGGAACAAGTATTATTTTTGACAGACTGAGAAAAAGACATTTAAAAATTAATCTCACCTATTTCTTTTTACATTTGTTAATGTGGCTGCTAGAATATTTAAAACTGCCTAGGTGAATCATTTTCTATTCCATTTCTATTCTATTTCCAATAGAATCGTATTTCTATTGGAGAGCATGGCTCTAGAGTTATATGAAAATAAAGCATTTTCATTTAGTATTTTCCCCCCTAGGACTCCACTGCCACACTGCTGGGCTCTCCTAACTCCATCTGCAATCATTTTTCTTCGTTGTCTGTCGCCAGAGGGAATGTATTTCTGAATTTGGAATAAAAATCAAGTAGCATCTAAATTAAAAATAGGATACAGTATTAATTATTTCACAGCATAGCTGTTGATGACACAATGATTTAACAGATAGTGGTTCTGAGAGTCAAGAATATATTCAAAGATAAACATATACCAAGAGAACCTCAGCAGGCTTTCATTCCGTTACTCTGTCATACACTTCCTGGTAAGAGATAAGACTTTCCTCAAACCAGCAAATATATTTATAGCCAACTACATCAAGTATTTCGAAACCCTTTAGACAAATCCTAAAGGGAAAACACTTTCTCTATTTCCTGTATTTGAATAAAAAAAAAAACTGGAATCCAGTGTATCAGTTACTCTCCCTCCTAAACAGTGATTATACAGGTAACACCTCTAGTCTGCATCTTCCAGAATGGTCCTTCACGATGCATAGTGACCCAGGGAAATGGGGGGAAGAGGGGAAAGCAAAGGGGGAGGAAGAAGGAAAAGGAACAGAAAAAGAAAAAGAAACACAACCAAAAGAAATGTCAAAATGTTATCCCAAGTTGCTCTTTTTCTAAAATTACTATTCATAATCCTGAATAACATAAAGAGGGCCAGTGTCTCCCAGGGATTTCTTAAAGTACCCATATCTCCAGAGGTGATATTCAAAATACTAACAACTGGTACAGCCCAGGGACTGATCTCAGAATGAACCCTGGTGGTGAGCAATCAATTGGGCCATCCTAATACAAACTGGGTGAATGCCAGCCCTGCATGCATACCTCCCAGCCCCCTAACCTGAACCCAGACCTGTTCCCATATACCTTTCCTCAAGCTTTAGTCCACCATAAACTCCTTCAGTCCCATCCTAGCCAGCCTCTCTTATCACCTTCCTCCTCAACCTTCTTTTCCTTCAGATCCTCCTTCACTGAATCTAAGAAGCTCACAGATAATATAGGATCCTCCTTGGAGGGGTCAGAACAAAGAGACCAAATGAGTAAATCCAGAAGCTCTTAGGGAACACAGTGAAATGATGAGCTGGCTTTACAGATTAATAAACAATTTTTATCTTGCCATACACAGAAGCAATAACGCAAAGAGGGCTGATGGCACCAGAAACTGTATTTCACTACAAGTCTCCACTCATTAAATACAAAATACCCTTCAGACCTCGTTTCTGGAAAAGATACACAGAGGGAGGGATAGAAAACAAGAGGAAAGACCCCTCTCGCGCTTGCATCAGCAAAATATAACAATTCTTACCAGAAGTGATACTCTGCCTTATTTAGGCCAGTATCTTTTAGCACCCATTAGAAAATAGAAAAAGATCACTGAAACTGATTTCTTTTTTAATTCTGGTGTGAGAGCTGTAAACTTTGGGTTTATGAAGAATTTCATTTTAATAGGAATATTTATAGAAACAAGCAAAGAATGAAGTTTCTGATTCTGGATAGTAATCCAAATAGAGAGAGAAGACAGCAGTAGAGAAAGAGGACAAATATATAGAAAACTTTATCTGTTTAATATATGACATTAAAGAAGCTAAAAGTCAGCACAAAATAAAACCCAACCATGAGGTCATGCTTGCTTGTTCAAATCAAAATGCTTTCTTTCAGCTGCAAATAGCAGAAACTCCAAGTAAAAAAATGCCTTAAATATGAAGGTCAATTATATAAGATGCTCCAAACTTGGGTGAGCAGCTCAGTGGTCTCAAGGACACAGGACCTTTCTATGTCTTTGCCCCACCACACTTAGAGTGCTCCACCATGCCTTCCTCATGGTAGCAAGGCTGCTGCAGCAGTTCCAGACACCACAGGTAGGCAGGAATGAACCCAGAAACAAAAAGAGAGGTCTTTCCTCCATGCATCACATTTTCAATGGGAGAAAATTTCTCCCCAAAGACCCTCAGCAAAGGTTCCTTCCTACCCATTATGGAAGATTACTGTCCTGCCTGTAAGGGAGGTGGGAAAATGAAGCTCTGCCACAATGAGCCTCTAGGTCGGAAGGATGGCTCTTCCAGTCAGAGAGGCAGAGGGGGAGCTGCAGTGGGAGGGACCCTGGCAATCTCATCCTCACCCTGAGTCGATTCAAATCCTCTCCGATGAGATGAAGACCGTGAGGCTCAAGGTCAGGACACCTATGGCACCTTACAACTCACATCCTGTGTTGTCACCCCTCCCCTCTCTCTCCCTTCACCTAGTACAGCTCCTCTCCCTAAGTTAGTCTCTTCTACTTTTCCCTGGTACAAACTTTAGAAGTTTCTTAGATCTGAAAGCAACTGCTAGAGTCAGACATTGCCCAAGAAAAGGAAAAGGAGAAAAAGAGTAGGGAAAAAAAAAAGAGAGAGACAAGAAACCAAAAAAAACACCCACACTTGGATAGGAAGAATGGAGATGTGAGGAGGAGGAGAAAGAAGACAGGGCAGGACAAGTTAAACAAAGGAGTACTGTGGAGAGGAGCCAGGCCCGGACTCTAGTACTTGCCCATCTCAAGCTTAAAACACTTTCAACTCATTGCAAAGACTTCAACTCAAAACATGGAATGGCCTCAGTCTTAGATCACAGTAGAAAGGTCCACTCTTCATACCATGATGTTTAGATTTCCAAGGGCTCCATGTACCATGATCTGCATTCCCAAGATCCAGTTTAAAAGATGAGTAATGGGAAAATACTCTTCACTTCAGATGTCAATATAAAGACAGCTCAGTCCTTTCCAGGAGCCCAGGTCTTCTCTCCAATAGCATTACCCACAGCCCCTGAGTGTTCTGTTCTGGGATAGGAAAGTCCCCAAAATGCACTAAATCCCAAAGTTTTTCAGAATGCCATCTGTGTGCTCTTGCTTCCTCTTCTTCTGTTTACTTTACAACACAGGATTCCTTGAATTTTGATATCTTATTTAGAGACAAATACAAAGAGAGAATATCATAAAAGTCATCTTATTTTTGGTGATAGTTTCCACATAATAAGATGCAAAGAGCATTCTTGGCTCTGCATTTAGAGAATTCTCAGGCAATTTCCCCCCACGTATCATTAGCTAGGGTCCTTTAAACTTCCAGGTATTAATGAGGTGCATAAAGAAGAGATGGGTAGAAAAGGTTTTAAGTTGTTTCATAAACAGCAGAAGCTGTACCACAGGGTTCCTGTCTCCCAAAATCAATCTAGCAAATTGTTATACGTTTCTGTTTCCCTTTAGGCGGGGGCGAGGGGGAGGAAAAGAAAGAAGGAGATGAAGCAAGAAAACCTGAAAAATACCAGTAAGAATAAATTGCCTCTGTCTATAGAGATGGCATCTGGTCCCATCACTGCATGGGAAATAGATGGGGAAACAGTGGAAACAGTGTCAGACTTTCTTTTTCTGGGCTCCAAAATCACTGCAGATGGTGACTGCAGCCATGAAATTAAAAGACGCTTGCTCCTTGGAAGGAAAGTTATGACCAACCTAGATAGCATATTCAAAAGCAGAGACATTACTTTACCAACAAAGGTTCGCCTAGTCAAGGCTATGGTCTTTCCTGTGGTCATGTATGGATGTGAGAGCTGGACTGTGAAGAAGGCTGAGCGCCGAAGAATTGATGCTTTTGAACTGTGGTGTTGGAGAAGACTCTTGAGAGTCCCTTGGACTGCAAGAAGATCCAGCCAGTCCATTCTGAAGGAGATCAATCCTGGAATTTCTTTGGAAGGAATGATGCTAAAGCTGAAACTCCAGTATTTTGGCCACCTCATGCGAAGAGTTGACTCATTGGAGAAGACTCTGATGCTGGGAGGGATTGAGGGCAGGAGGAGAAGGGGACGACAGAGGATGAGATGGCTGGATGGCATCACTGACTCGATGGATGCGAGTCTGAGTGACCTCCGGGAGCTTGTGATGGACAGGGAGGCCTGGCGTGCTGCGGTTCATGGGGTCGCAAAGAGTCGGACACGACTGAGCGACTGATCTGATCTGATCTGATAGAGATGGAAACCCTTCACAGGCCACATCCCTGCAGAAACCCTAACAAAATTCTCCTCTCCATCTATTCCACATACAGCATGAGCTGCTTCCATTCCAGGCTCCCAGTATCACAGGCCAGGGTAGTGCTTCCTCAGGAAACAGCCGTGGAAGACCCCCATCCAACATAAGCTAACAGAACATTGGATGTGGGTCAGTCGGGCTGGTGTGTTAATCCTCTTTCCTAGGATGTCTGGCAAGCTTCAGGCAGCTTAGTTTTCTATGTATTTCAGTGAACAGCTTTAGATCAAAATTCAAAAGCCAATTTACTTGTGGAAGGGAGTCTAATCAAAAGACGTAATGGTAAGCATTCGGGATCGTGTAAATATTTGTTGTTGGGATAGATTTTATCACTGGTGGCTACCTCTAGAAATCAAAAACTCACTCTGAAGAAGCCCACAGAGTTCTGTTTTCCACTCATTCATTCTCTCATTTAATGAATATTTATTGAGTGCCTAGTGTAACCCACTCAACACTGTGCTGTTGGAGAAGACTCTTGAGAGTCCCTTGGACTGCAAGGAGATCCAACCAGTCCATCCTAAAGGAAATCAGTCCTGAATATTCATTGGAAGGACTGATGCTGAAGCTGAAACTCTAATTCTTTGGCTACCTGATGAGAAATGACTCATTGGAAAAGACCCTGATGCTGGGAAAGATTGAAGGCAGGAGGAGAAGGGGACAACAGAGGATGAGACGGTTGGATGGCATTACCAATGCTATGGACATGAGTTTGAGTAGGTTCTGGGAGTTGGTGATACACAGGGAAGCCTGGCATGCTGCAGTCCATGGGGTCACAAAAAGTCTTACACGACTGAGCAACTGAACTAGTGTAACCCAAGCACTATTCCAGTCACTGGAAAAACAGCAGTAAATAATCCAGTGAAAATTCTACCTTCAGGGAATTTACATTCTGGTAAAGGGAGCAGAAGACACACAAGTCAAATAAGTAAAATATGTGGAATGCTGGACACAGTTAGGTTCCCATAACAAAGCACAAAGCAGGGAAGCAGGATGTAATATAAACTGTCAGGGAATAATTAAAGGCTCCCTAAAAAGATGACTTTAGACTAAAAACAGAAGGGAAGTGGAAAGTGAGACCTGTGGATATTGAGGGAAGGTTGGTTTGGGCAGAGGAAAGAGCAAGTACAAAAGCCCTTGCTGCTGCTGCTGCTAAGTCACTTCAGTTGTGTCCGACTCCGCGTGACTCCATAGACGTCAGCCCACCAGGCTCTCCTGGCCCTGGGATTCTCCAGGCAAGAACACTGGAGTGGGTTGCCATTTCCTTCTCCAATGCATGAAAGCGAAAAAGTGAAAGTGAAGTCGCTCAGTCGTGTCCGACTCTTAGCGACCCCATGGACTGCAGCCCACCAGGCTCCTCCGTCCGTGGGATTTTCCAGGCAAGAGTACTGGAGTGGGGTGACAAAAGCCCTTAGGCTAGGCTAAGTTTGTCGTGTTCTAGAAAAACAAGGTCTGTATGGCTGGAGCAGAGAAAAAGGTGGTGGGAGAGAGGGACAAGGACAAAAAATACAGGGGGCCGGGTTACTGTTATAGCTTTACTTGTAAATAGGTGAAGTGGCAGAAAAATATTGGGAAGGTTGTAGTAACTATTAATTGAGTCATTGTGTGTTGATGGCCTGGCCTAGCGTTAAACACTAGGAGATCCTGAATTCAGCCACTTTTCATTACCTCTAACAGCTTGCTCCACCTCATCCTCCTCGGCCCCCACCCTTCCAGTTTCCCCAGCCTCCACTTTACACCCCGCCACCCCCACCACTCTCTCCACCCTCTCTACGGCAAAGCTGCTCTCCTGCAGAGTTGTCACTTTGTAAAGAAGATGATAAATGGCTCACACCATAGAGATAATAATCTCTGAAATTTCAATGGGCTTTACACGTTCTAGAAGACATTGACTTGCATTGGCTCATTAGATCCTCAAAACATTTCTGTGAGGTAGGAAGGGTTCTTTTGTTATAAAAGAAGAAATCACCATTCTGAAGTTCAGAATGTGGCCCGTCTAGGGTCATACAGCTAAAGGAAGGCAGAGCAAGACTAGAATTCAAGCCTCCTGCTGTCCCCTTCCTACTTACGGAAGTAGAGATATGGGCTTCCCTGGTGGCTCAGAGAGTAAAGAATCTGCCTGCAATGCAGGAGACGCAGGTTCAATCCCTGAGTCCGGAAGATCCCCCTGGGGGAGGGCATGGCAACCCACTCCAGTGTTCTTTCCTGGAGAATTCCACGGACAGAAGAGCCTGGAGGGCTACAGTCCACGGGTCACAGAGAGTCAGACACGACTGAGTGATTACACACAGAGATACTGGCAACACCACTCTCAGCGTGAACGAAGGGCAGTGGCCTAAATCAGACACTTCCAGCAGCAAGACCGGACCAGGAGCTGACCGTGTTCTCGCACAGCTGGTGTTTGGTCACAGTGGAGCCTTGGTGGCATGGATTTAGTTCAATCAACAGGGAAAACAGAATCACAAAGCAAAGTCAAGCACACAGGTGAGCAGGATTTTGTTGTTGTTGTTGTTAATTCCCTGTAACATTTCTCCTCCTAATCCCAAGCACAGTGTCCCCCTAACTGGCAGGCAGCTGAGCTCAGCAGAAGGCAAGAGGGAAAAGAACTGAAGTCCATGAAGCGTACACTAACCCAGGATGTGTAACTAATCACAGGCCAAACTCGGCTGTGGGTTGAGGTAGTTGAGGAGTTTGAAAACTCTAAATTATTTCCGCAAGAAGGGAATAAATCTGAAGTGTATTTTTGTTCATCCCTGAAAGAGCCCATTGTTTGAAGAGGATAAAACCATGGCATGGCCTGGGCCCTTTTCTCTGCCACAATCAATCACTTCACAACAAAACGACATGAAGGCAGAAGTGCCCAGAGACCTGGGCGGCCAGGTCTGTGGTAACTAACATCTGCGGTAATGTTTGCCACGGTCACTACAGTGCAGTGGGCCTGCTCTAGCCATGCTCCAGCACAGCCAAGGGCACTAGGAGTCCACAAGGCTAAGGGGACAGGACCACCCAAGCCTGCACTCAGTGTGCTGATACTTGGGGCCCCCAGACCTCCTGGTCTACTTTGTCCTCCCTATGGTGAACCACACCCCCAGGGCATACCACGAGGCCTGAGGATCACTGTTCTGGGGTGTGGACAGAGCTGACAGGTGCAGGTGGTCCCACACCGGGTGGAATCAGGATGGGCAGAGAAGAGAGTAATCATGAGTCAATACTTCCATGGGCACTGTGAACCAATTACCACAGATGTTAATGATGGGTCTGCATAAAGAAATGGAGATGGACTGATGCCCCCCCATCCCTACGACTGAGAAAACTACAAGGTTTCCAACTTTATTTTTCCCCTCCCTAAGATATTTTTTATTTTTAGACAAAGTATTTTAATATAGAAATTCTTTAACATACAAACTGCCATCACAACAGCATTCCCATAGTAATGAAGGAATGGGCTATAGCAGGAAGCATGGCAAAGGGAAGGAAGGTTTTCAGCATCCTTACTGCTTCCTCTGCCTACAATCACTCTATGGCCTGAGAGGACAGATCAGGGCAGCCAGAGGAGCACTGATGCTGATACTGAGACAAACCAACCTAGGGGGAAGAGCAGGTTTCCCTCCACATGCCACGTCCCCACTGAGCAGTCTCCAGGTAAAGCCAAATTCAGTTAGGAGGTAAGAGGGAGGTAGATTTGAGAGAGGAGAATCAACCATCATTCCACAGCATCCTCCAGATCGCACCTTTGAGAACAGAGTTTTCCAGGGGCTGCTCAATTGATAAGACTTAAAAATTGTCTTAGTTCTTCATTGCTGGCGGGTCAGTATTGTCACCTTCACTGGGACCCACATCCATATTCCTCTGCCCTTCAAAGAACTTCACCACATTTATGAAAACTTGTGGTACCTTATTCTGTCTTCATATTCTTCCCAGTCTTGCATCTTTCTGGTGACTTCACCAGATTTTATGATCCCCCAGGTTGGATCTCAGCTTCACAATTCTTTAACTTACTTGCAGTGCCTTACACCGTCATCGACTTTAGCCACATGTGGCCACAAGTCTGATCTCTTAATTTCCAGAAACAGCCTCCATCCCTCTGAATTCCTCCTCAGAAGTCTGCTCCCGGACTCCCTCACCATCTACTACCTTTCTCAAATTTCTTCCTGAAATTGGCCTCGTCCTTCAGGTTGCCATGATTTACACATGTTATGCTCCTGCTAGAAGATCCTCCTTGTATCTATCTGCCTGATATACCCACCTCATCTGTAAAAACTTGGCTCAAACATCATTTTTTTTTAATTCTACATACACTGATTAAAGGCTTCCCTGGTAGCTCAGCTGGTAAAGAATCTACCTACAATGCTGGAGACCTCTGTTCGATTCCTGGGTTGGGAAGATCCCCCAGAGAAAGGAACAGCTACATACTCCAGTATTCTGGCCTGGAGAATTCCACGGACAGAGGAGCCTAGCAGGCTACAGTCCATGTGATCGCAAAAAGCTGGACACAATTGAGCAGCTTTCACTTTCACATTGATTAAGCACCTAGTAGGAAGCACTCCGGGGAAGGCAATGGCGCCCCACCCCAGTACTTTTGCCTGGAAAATCCCATGGACGGAGGAGCCTGGTAGGCTTCAGTCCATGGGGTCGCTAAGAGTCGGACACGACTGAGCGACTTCACTTTCACTTTTCACTTTCATGCATTGGAGAAGGAAATGGCAACCCACTCCAGTGTTCTTGCCTGGAGAATCCCAGGGACGGGGGAGCCTGGTGGGCTGCTGTCTATGGGGCCGTACAGAGTCGGACACGACTGAAGTGACTTAGCAGCAGGAGCAGGAAGCACTCAATGTGCTGAGCGGTAGGATTACAAAAGCGAGTAGAATGTCTTCCTTTCCCTACACAGAGTAGCTCAGAAAACAGACAAGGGAACATAAAATTCCAATCCATGTGGGAGCTCATTACTAGACTTGCCTTATAAGAAATGCTAAAAGACATTCTTCAAGAAGACATAAAAAGATGTTAATTAATATCATAAAAACGAATGATTGCATGTGTAAAACTCTGGTAATGGTAAATATATAGTCAAAGTCATTTTCCTGATATTGTGATTGTGGTGCATAATTCACCTACAGTTAATCTAAAAGTTAAAAAATAAATATATTAAAATTAATAACTACACATTGGACACACAATATAAAAAATTGTAAGGTATAACATCAATAACCTAAAGTGTGAGAGGGAGAAGTGGAGTTGATCCTTGAACAACACAGGGGTTAATCAACATAAAACTTATAGTCATCCCTCCATATCTACAATTCCTCTACATCTGCAGACTCAGCCAACCACAGACCTCATAGCACCGTAATATCTACTACTATTGAAATATATCTGCATATAAGTAGACCCTCACAACTCAAACCCATGTTTCTACATGCTAAAAAAATTAAGTTGTTATCATCTTAAAAGAGCAAGTTACAAATATAAGATATTTATGTGAGCCTCATTGCAACCACAAAAGAAAAACCTGCAGTAGATATAAACCAGATTGGGAAAGAAATCAAAGTATGCGTGCTTGCCAAGTCACTTCACTCATGTCCAACTTTCTGTGATCCTATGGACCATAGCCCACCAGGCTCCTCTGTCCATGGGATTCTCCAGGCAAGATTAGTGGAATGAGTTGCCATGCCCTCCCTCCAGGGGATCTTCACAACCCAGGGATCGAACCCAGATCTGCTGCGTCACAGGTGGATTCTTTACCGTTTGTGCCACCAGGGAAGCCATGAATACTGGAATGGGTAGCCTATCCCTTCTCCAGGGGATCGTCCCGACCAAGAATCGAACTGGGGTCTCCTGCATTGCAGGCAGATTCTTTACCAGCTAAGATAGCAAGGAAGCCCTAGTAAGTCCTTCAGTCCAGTTCAGTTCAGTTCAGTCACTTGGTTGTGTCCGACTCTTAGCGACCCCATGAATTGCAGCATGCCAGGCCTCCTTGTCCATCACCAACTCTCAGAGTTCACCCAAACTCATGTGCCTCAAGTTGGTGATGCCATCCAGCCATCTCATCCTCTTTTGTCCCCTTCTCCTCCTGCCCCCAATCCCTCCCAGCATCAGAGTCTTTTCCAGTGAGTCAGTTCTTCGCATGAGGTGGCCAAAGTATCGGAGTTTCAGCCTCAGCATCAGTCCTTCCAATGAACACCCTTACCTATCAATAATAGGTTTAAATAGAAATGTATTAAATCCTCCAAACAAAAGTCATAGACAAAATATCTGCCTCTCCATTGCTGTTCTGCAAGCAGGTTCATCAGTACCATCTTTCTAGATTCCATATATATGTGTGTTAATATACAATATTTTTCTCTGACTTACTTCCCTTTGTATAATTGGCTCTAGGTTCATCTATCTCATTAGAACTAATTCAAATACATTCCTTTTTTATCCTCCAATTAAAAATAAATGTAAAAAAAGAAAGTCACAGAAGACAAAATAGACTTTAAGCTAAAAATTATCAAAAGAGACAAAAAAGGCCATTGTGTAATGATAAAGGGGTCAATCCATCAAGAAAATATAACAACTGTAAATATTTATGTTCTCAGCACCATAGGACCAAAATATATAAAGCAAATACTAACAGAACTTAAAGGATAAATAAACAGCAGAACAAGAACACTGGGGGTCTCTAATACTCAACTGCCAACAATGGATAGATCATACAGACAGAGAATCAATAAGGAAACAGTGAATTTGAACACTTTAGACAAAATAAACCTAACATATACAGAACATGCCATCCAACAGTAGCAGAATACACATTTTTCTCAAGCACACATGGAATACTATTTAGGATAGATTATATACTAGGCCACAAAAAGAAATTTCAACATATTTAAGGGAAGAATTTTATCAAGCATATTTGCTGACCACAATTCTTTGAAATTGGAAGTCAATAACATGAGAAAACCTGGAAAATTCACAAATACACTGAAGATAAAAACCCTCCTGAACATCTAATGGATTAAAGAAGAAATCAAAGAGAAATAAATATCTTGAGACAAATGAAAATGGAAATTCAACATTCAAAAACCTGTGAGATGCAACAAAAGCAGTTACAAGAGGGAAGTTTATGGTGATAAATGTCTACATTAAAAAAAAAAAAAAAACAACTCTCAAACAACCTAAACTTATACCTCCAGGAACTGAAAAACAAGAACTAGCCCAAAGTTAGCAGAAAGGAGGGAATAAAGATCAGAGCAGATAAATGAAAGATAGAATAGTAAATAATAGAAAATATTACCAAGACTAAGAGTTGCTTCTTTTAAAATTGACAAATCTTTAGCTAAATTAAACAAAAAAAGAGAGAGAGAGAAGGACAGGAAGGTCATGGATGTTTCCTGAGACAGGATGATAGATCTGTCTGGTCGCAAAGCACAGCTCTTTCCATGATCCCCTTCCATCTCTTTAGTGTATCACTACAGTTTATGTGACAGTCCACTTTTGTTCCACACATTCAAAAACTAACTTCAAGTCTAGAAGATGTTTGCAAAACTTAACATTGCCAATGACTCTTTTCCTAAGATGTTGCAGAATTCATAAAACTCTTCTCACCATCAACAGAATAAAAAGGAGATCTGTGCCTATATCCATGCATGACCAAGGAGGAAGGATCATAAAGAAATTCATTACTAGTGTATGCTTTGCTGGTTATGCATAATTAGGACAGTATAAACGGCAGGCTGCATGTGTAGGCAGGAGAGACTCCCACATGATGTGATTTGAAGGAAACTGAAGTTCATTCACCTCTTCCCTTCATCACCATCACTCCCTCTCCAACCAAATCCAGAGTCTCATCCCCACGAGTGTCCTGCACTACCTGAGATCCCAACTCTTCAAGATGCTTTATGGTGTAAGAGCAAAGAATATGTCCAAAGACCTAGTTTGAAATTTAACCTTTTCGCTGGTTTTGTGACCTTAAGGAAATCACTAGAATTCTCAATTTCTGCAACTGTAAATAGGGGGGAATATCCTATTTCTGCAAAGAATATAACAGTCAAAAATGTGTGAAAGAATGTTGAAAACTGCCTGAACGTCATGCATATAGATCCAGTTGAAGTGCAGAAGCTTCTCAGGAAAGGTGTCTGATGCAGAGTAATTTAATTAGCTGAGTTCCTGCTGCCTCTTACTGCTTTCCTCTTTGAGAATGGGGCTCACAAGGGCTTGTCTGATAGAGGAAGAGAGGATGCCAGGGAGACAGGATGGACCCAGGTGAAATGAGAGCCTACTGGGCAACCAGATGGGCAGCATGAGAACTTTGAAGAGATTGAATTAACTGAGCTCAAGACCTTCATTTCATACATCCTCAGTGAGATAAGCAAACTCGAGGTATCCTGGAGGAGAAGAAATAGCTGAAAGGATATGAAAGAGAGATGAAAGACAACCCAATCCATGTCACATGACTCAGACTACTCCATCACCAGGACATAGCCCAGAGGACGGTCAAGGCCCAGCATGGGAGAGTCAGTCACAAAGGACCAACCAGGAATGCATGATTATCAAACAGAAATCAATATCTAGTAAAACTTGGCTGTAGTTTCAAAACATACAACTCCATACTCATTCTGCCAACACTGCTCAAGTATGAGGACAAGGCAGGCTTTCCCAACTGCAACGACTGTGAGAGCTGTTCATTGCAAATCTATGAGGAAAAGTAAATCCACGGGGAAATAGGGGGTATAAGAAGCAATGGTAAGCACAGAAACACCATGTATGAGTCAGTGTCAACTAGTGTCAACACCATGTCAGAGTCAATCAACTGTTGACTCTCCTAAGAACAATTGTTTTTTCATTCCTTAAAAATCAATACAAAGATGTTCACACTGTATAGAGTACTAAGGCCTGTGTCTTAGATAAAGAAAGGGATAAAATAACTTTAGGTGGAGAAAAAAAAATTAGTTAAGAATGTATGTTTACCAACTTCAATCCTCATAACCCTCAGTGGTCCACCACGAGGATGGCAGCAATAAAATACCTTGCCACCAAAACAAACAAACAGTGTATGCTTAAAATAAAAGGATAATCACTTAATAAAAATACAACCAAATAAAAATGGAAATACAACTTTTAGCTTGTAAAAGCTAAAACTATAAAGCTTTTAGATAAAGCATAGAAAATTATCTTCATGCCCTTAAAGTCAGCCAGGATTTCTTAGAATCCTGAAAGTACTCCATGGAATTCTCCAGGCCAGAATACTGGAGGGAGTAGCCTTTCCCTTCTCCAAGGGATCTTCCCAACCCAGTGACTGAACCCAGCTCTCCCTTATTGCAGGTGGATTCTTTACCAGCTGAGCCACAAGGGAAGCCCAAAAATACTGGAATGGGTAGCCTATACCTTCTCCAGTGGATCTTCCCAACCCAGGATCTCCTGTATTCCAGGCAGATTCTTTACCAATTGAGCTATCAGGGAAGCCCTAATTATTAAAAAATGATAGTCTGAATTTGATTCTGCTCAAAGACACATTAAGAAAATTAAAATGTGAGCCAAAGGTTGAGAAACAAAATATTCTCAAAACATTTATCTTACAAAGGATTCATATCCAGAATATATTAAAAAAAAATCTTATAAACAATAAAAAGATAATCTAACATATAAGAGAATGACAAACACATCTACCATATGTCCCAACAATTCCATCCAAAAAAAGATATGTACATAGCAGCCTTATTCATAAAACCAAAAACATTTTCAAACCCAAATGTCCATCAAAAGGTGAATGGATAAACTTTGGTTTAAACAGTGACATGTTACTCAGCAATAAAAATGAATAAATTACTGATATATACTGCATACTGATAAATCTCTAAAACATTATGTGAAGTGAGTGAAGGCAGACACAAAGGTGTGAACATTGTGTGATTCCATTTATATAAAGCTTACTGAAGTCACTCAGTCATATTCGACTCTTTGCTACCCCGTGGACTATAGCCCACCAGGCTCCTCTTTCCATGGGATTTTCCAGGCAAGAATACTTGAGTGGGTTGCCATTTCCTTCTCCAGGGGATCTTCCCAACCCAGGGATCGAACCCAGATCTCCCACACTGCGGGCAGATGGTTTAACCTCTGAGCCACCAGGGAAGTCTGCATATAAAGTTTAAGAACAGGCCAAACTAACATGTGGTGACAGAAGTCTACAGTGATCGTCTTGGGCTGAGGCCTTGACTGGGACAAGGAACATTCTATGATGATGGATTTAGTCTATGGTTTGTGTGGGTGGTTATACAGATGCAAACAATTATCACACCTACCAAGCTGAACACTTATTTAAGATCTGCGCATTTTATCATGTATACACTATACTTCATTTTTTTTTTAATAATCCACCAAAGAGGTCTCATTGTGTTCCTTTAGTAACAATAAGAAAACATAGTAGAGGAGGAAAAAAGAGCCCTCACGATAGAAATGGAACCTATAAAGAGTAGGAGGAAATACAAGAAAAAAAGTAAGACTTTCACGAAGAACATTATAAAACTTATTGAGAATAGCCCTAAGATAAAATAATGTTCACCAATATGAACATTTAATATTATAAAGTATTATCCCCCTCCCCCTAAAAGACTGTATAAATTCAATGCAATTCCAATGTCATTCCAGCTTTGGTTCATAGGCAGGGATTCATGGACTTTTAGAAATCAACTTGGCTGTATTAAGTAAAGGTGCACATATCATGATACTTTGAATTTTGACTTCTAGGAATATGCTCCAAGGGAAAGTCTTATCCTTATGCACAAAAATGTCCACTGCACCGTTTTTTAAAAATCATCAATAAACACACAGTTGTTTTTTAATTATTTCTAAACTGTTTCTTCATAGTTCCAGAACTTGTCTGAATGAAGTTGATTGTTTAGAATTTAATGATAAATGCTTTGTGGCCCAGTTTCATTTTTTTTAAGTAATTTTTTAAGCAATCTTTTTTACTCAAAATGATGTGCATTCTGTGTTGTTCATTACTTATTTACCTTTCTCCCTGGATTTAACTGCTTCCTCCCAGATTCACTTCACTTCTAGCTGGAATACCTCCTTCACGTCTTCCAATGTGAACCTTGGCAGTAATTACTATGAGATACTGTATGCCCCAAAACATCTGTATTCCAACCTCACATTTAAATAGTAATTTTGCTCATTATAAAATTTTAGTATTACTGCCTTTTCTTCAATACTTTGAAGATATTAATTCACTGCTCTCCCATGTCCGGTGGAGCTGCTGATTATACATATATTCATACAGAGCATATAAATATGATCATATAAAGTATGATTATAATCTGATTTTCTTGCTCCTTTGGGGTTAATGTGCTTTTCTGTCTTTGGAAGCTTTTAGAGTTTTCTCTTTTTCTTTATATTCTTGACTGTCACTGTGGAATGTTTCCACGTGAGGTCACCTCTCTTCTTCTGCATGCCGTGTCTGGTCAGCTCAGGATCTTTTCTTCTGTGAGCCTGTAGAAGCGAATTTCCACTTCTACTTCAATCCTTCATCTCTCTCAAACTGCCACCTCTTCATCCTTTTCCAACGCCTTCTGAGACAACTTGGTCCAAAATTCCAGCCTACTAAAACGTTCTTTGGCTATATCCATTCCCACATTCAGCCCATCCACTGAGTTCTTTATTCCAACAATTATATTTAGGTACCTAATATTTCCCATTGGCTCCTCTTTCTAACTGCTTCTTGATTCATTTTTTCAATAGTCTCCTTTATCTATAGGGATAATTACTACGCTTAGTTTTTAAACTCTTGTTCATTCTATTCCCTCTAGTTTATCTTCTTAAATTTCTTCATAGAACTTTTAGTGCCTACATGCCTCACCACTTTTCCTTGTATCCTCATCATTTACTCCTTCAGGACCATCAAGCGTCTTTCTAATACTTGGGAGAGATGTAAAACCTTAGGCTTTGTCTGTTTTCCAAGTGAGTTAGAAGGTGGTGGTCTTCAGGCGAAAATGTTTCAAAGGTTGTAATCTGAAATCAGTCATTTCCTGGCCATCAACACCACCAACCAGGCATTCCCCTAACCTCTTGGGAACATCTCATCACCAGGCACATTCTCAGAAGCAGTCTCCTGTATAATTGCCTAGCCCACTGGATCCTAGCCCACCGGATGGAAAGAGAAGGGAGTGCTCGGGGGGCACGCAGGTGTTGTGGCTACTGGCTGCTCACTATGTTTCTGGGGTTGCCCTGGCACCACTCTGCCACTTCTGCTTGATGCTGCTATGTCCCTGTCCATAAAGAAGATGGAAAATGGATTACCAGAGTAAAGTGGGGAAGAGAAAGGACACATTCAAAGTCTCTGCTAGGCAATCCCTCAGATATCCCTGGCCTTCCTCTTCTCCAGTCTGGCAACCAAATACATTCATCTCCCTAGGGTCCTTACAGTTTTTGCACTAGTTAATGAAAATGGTTGAGATCCATCAATCTGTTTTTCCTGTGACATCTCCATCATTGGGTTCGGAGAAGAAAGCCAACATGATGCAAATACTGAGCCATATGGGGCTCCAGGAATATTCCGGTTATACAATTGAAAACTCTGTCAAGAGAGATTTTTTAAAAAACACTAAGAGAAAGGCATTGATGACCAAGTACAGAACTAGATTACACGCCAGCTCCCAGCTCATGCTGCACAGCTTTCCTGACCATCTTCACACCAAAGAGAGAACTTTACAATCAATTTTATTTAATCAAAGCTCAATAGTTACACTAGAGAAAGAACATTTGACTACTTTCAACAATTGCTCAAAGGCAGTAACTACTGAGAGGAACAAACACACAGTCACAGAAATCTATCCCACAGGCATAGTCAATACCCTCATTTAATTCACTTTTACTTTTAACGTATCTTTTCAAACTTTTATAGCTCTCCCTCTCTTTCCCTCTCTGGTATCAAATATTCATCTGTTCCAATTTTATTTATTCTGTTCCAATGAAAATGTATGAACAATGGCTAGGACAAAAAGTCCTTCAGGGTTTCATGGGTTCTCATATAAGAAAGGCTACAATCTGGTTCCTTCAATTAATTGTGGGGAAATACTAGTTACTCTAAGATTGTGCAAGACACTCTGCATGGCTAGTTACAGAAATTCTGAATTATAGAAGACAGAAGCTACTTTTCTCTGCCAAAGTCAATTCAGTATCTGCACAGGATCCCATGGAAAACTGAGAAAAGTGGACATGACTTGAGCCTCCTGGGAATTTGCCCTGCTAGAGACATTAATTTCTCCTCTCTTGAGAAACCTATATGCAGCTCAGGAAGCAACAGTTAGAACTGGACATGGAACAACAGACTGGTTCCAAATAGGAAAAGGAGTATGTCAAGGCTGTATATTGCCACCCTGCTTATTTAACTTATATGCAGAGTACATCATGAGAAACGCTGGGCTGGAAGAAGCACAAGCTGGAATCAAAATTGCCGGGAGAAATATCAATAACCTCAGATATGCAGATGACACCACTCTTATGGCAGAAAGTGAAGAGGAACTAAAAAGCCTCTTGATGAAAGTGAAAGTGGAGAGTGAAAAGGTTGGCTTAAAGCTCAAATTCAGAAAACGAAGATCATGGCATCTGGTCCCATCACTTCATGGGAAATAGATGGGGAAACAGTGGAAACAGTGTCAGACTTTATTTTGGGGGCTCCAAAATCACTGCAGATGGTGACTGCAGCCATGAAATTAAAAGATGCTTACTCCTTGGAAAGAAAGTTATGACCAACCTAGATAGCATATTCAAAAGCAGAGACATTACTTTGCCAACAAAGGTCCGTCTAGTCAAGGCTATGGTTTTTCCTGTGGTCATGTATGGATGTGAGAGCTGGACTGTGAAGAAGGCTGAGCGCCAAAGAATTGATGCTTTTGAACTGTGGTGTTGGAGAAGACTCTTGAGAGTCCCTTGGACTGCAAGGAGATCCAACCAGTCCATTCTGAAGGAGATCAGCCCTGGAATTTCTTTGGAAGGAATGATGCTAAAGCTGAAACCAGTATTTTGGCCACCTCATGCGAAGAGTTGACTCATTGGAAAAGACTCTGATGCTGGGAGGGATTGAGGGCAGGAGGAGAAGGGGATGACAGAGGATGAGATGGCTGGATGGCATCACTGACTCGATGGACATGAGTCTGAGTGAACTCCAGGAGTTGGTGATGGACAGGGAGGCCTGGTGTGCAGCGATTCATGGGGTCACAAAGAGTCGGACATGACTGAGCGACTGAACTGAGCTGAACTGAATGAAATAGTATTAATTTAAAAACCAAATCACTTCTGGATAAATGGTAAAAGGGGTCCTCATACAAAACCCTTTGAATAAGCATGAAGTAAAAAGGCTGTCATTATGAATTATATTAATGGTGAGATTGAAAATAAACCCTGAACATGTTGAATATCAAAAGACTTTCAAGACCCTCTATTGCAAAACAGGGACACAAGATCATAACCACAGGTCCATAATATAATTCCCAGCAGTAGTGAACATTCCTGATTTCTCCTTCTCTGTCTGGTTTTAGACCTTAGTGGACCCACATGCAAACACACACACACACATAACACCATTACACAACAATTTCCCCTCTCAACTTCTGGCTTTAATTCCTTCTCTATTATTCCCAACCTGTAGCCAAAACTCATACATATGATTCTCTTAATGAGAGAAATAACTATCCACCTCACCAAAAAATGAAAGCTAAAAATGGAAAAAAATTAGACAATGACCAATTTAGTCCCTTCTTTCCTCTCCTTTCAAAAAGACACTAAACCTCAGCCTCTTTTCCCTCCAGTGACAAGGCAAGAGAAGGTCTTTGGGGAAACTGGCCCAGCCTCTGACAAGGTAGGTATTATCGTCTCTCATTTTCAGATGAAGCAACTGAAGCTCCTAGAAATTAAATGACTTAACCAAATATACCACAAGCAAGTGGCAAGGTGAACCATAATGCAGTTTTTGTATTTCTTAAAATAGTCTTCTCCCCATTGCCTGACATTGTATGTAGGTTTTTAACCAGATACTCAGGTGTCCTCTCTGCATCACAGCCTGTGCAAAGAGTTGGGAGGACACTGGTATTTATTCCTGAATTTTTTATTATTTCAAATCTCATCAACCTCTTTATTTCACAACATCAGAAAGAAAAAAGCTCTTTCTCACTGTGGTGGGTTTCAACCCCAGACAGTTGACTTTCTGACACCCTTTGGTAACAGGCGATCACCAGGCCAGTGCAAGGTCACCATCTAGTGGTGAGAGCTGCTAACTACAAAGAGCATCTTAGCTGATCTTCAGGCCCCTTCTGCCCACCTCTCACCCCCACTGGTATTTCCATCAAACACACAGAAGTAATTTACAGAGGAAATAAGGAATTTATCACTATATAAAATGTAAAGTAATTTTTAAATTAAGATTTAGGGATCTTAGACTCACATGTAGGTGATGATCTACCCCATCAATGGACAGTCCTTAGCAGCTCTAGAGCTTGACATGCAGAGACATCAAGAGAAGACTAGATATGAATCACATGGCAGATCACTGTACATGACCACACTCGGGGTAAGTGCTAGACTCTACTTCACTGAAGGACCTCTACCATCTTAGCAACTTCCTGAGAACCGAGCAAACATTCCTCAAGCAAAACCAACTACTTCTAAAAATACCACTAACTCTGATTATACTCTCAAACAGCAAATATTTTCTGCACACATACTATAGGCTGAAAAATGAACATGAGCAATGTTAGATAAGGACTGAACAGTCCTCCAGCAAACCCGCTTTTGCACAACATTCACCATTCCATAGATTCCATTGTCTTCCTATTAAACAAGTATTTTTAAATGCTAAATTCTGCCATCTTTCTTCCAGTCCTAAACATGAGCTTCCTTGCAGCCTTTAGCACCCCCGACCAAGTGCTCTTCCTCAAACTCTCTGTCTTTACTTCCTTGCCCTTATACTTTCTTGATGATATGCTTACCCCTCTGATCACCCTCTAGTTTTAGTCCTCCCTGCCATGGGTCCAAAGCTGTGGATATATTCCCCAAAGATCTAGCTTGCGACGCTCTCCATTCTTTTCACTTTATACTAACAATCCATCATATTTGTGGCTTCAACTAACAACGTCAGTATCTCCATTCCTGATTTTTCATCTAAGCTCTAGTGTCACGTTTTAAACTCCCTACTGATTATCTCCCCACTGAAATGTCAAACTTAACACGCATAAATCAAAGATTAGCAACTTCCCTTCCAAATTCTACTTCCCTTTGTTCACCATTTCAACCCATTAGGCTCCACACTTTACTTCTCCTTTAACTCCTTTTCCCAATGTGCCCTCACCTAACCATCTCCAGGGACCGTCAGATCTGTATCTGCATTGATCTCTTATTAGCCCTTTCTCCCCTCTTTCCCCAAGACCACTATTCTGATTCAGGCCCTCATTCTCTTCCACTCTGACCACAATCTTTCAACATTATTATTCCTATGTATATTTGCTGAGAACCTATCACATCCAAGGCATTTACCAGACACTGGGAATATAGCAGGGACCAAATGAGACAGCAGCCTTGCTTTGATGGGTTTTGTTTGTTATTGTTGAGAAAGAGAAAACAAACAAATATGAGGAATGAAGAAAGGCACACACACACAAAAAAAGCTTCAACATTCTCATCCTTGTTTCCTCGATTCAACAAAACAAGATCTCTATCATCATCTTGAACCCTTTGTTTCTTATTCTGTTCTTTTTATTTGTGACCTGTAATAAAACTCAGAGAAACTCAAAGTTTTGCATAGCTGATGAGAAAAAAAAAGAGGAAAAGCAAAAGTCTAAATTGTTTCCCTAAACCTTAAACTCTTGCTTAACTTTAAAATCATTTTCATAAATTAAGAAACAACTTCTGAGAGTTAATTAGGCAAAAAGTTGTACACGTGCTTCGCCATAGCAAAAACTGTGAAATGAACAACTTTTGTTACTGGGAGGCAAAATTAGCAGTGTGTGCCTGTTTTATTTAGTTGGAAACCTGAGAGTCTAAATTATGTTTATTGTCCTTACTAAAAGGTATTAGTCTATCAAGCTGATGCTTCCTAAGGCTAAAAAGCAATCAATAAGATTTGTGTTTGTTTATATCCTCAGTACTAATTAATTACTGATTTTTAAGGCCTTATATTACTTGATTGACTTATTCATTTATTCCTTCTTTCACTTAACAAACATTTATTATACAATGCTTACTCTGTGCCAGACAATAGGACTGGTTTCTGGGGTAGAGAAGCATGACACTGTAACTATCTGCAAGAAATTCACAATTTATATCACAACATTGTTTGTTAATTGATATCCCAATTATATATACCCCAAAATAAAAAATTAATTTAAAAAATCATATAAAGACTGTTCTATACATCAGTGTCTCTTTTGCTGTCTCATATACAGGGTTATTGTTACCATCTTTCTAAATTCCATATATATGCGCTAGTATACTGTATTGGTGTTTTTCTTTCTGGCTTACTTCACTGTATAATAGGCTCCAGTTTCATCCACCTCATTAGAACTGATTCAAATGTATTCTTTTTAATGGCTGAGTAATACTCCATTGTGTATATGTACCACAGCTGAGAGGGAGAGAGTGGGATGAAAAAAAAAAAAATAGAATGTAAGTTCTATGAGAGCTAAGATCATGTCTTTTGGTGATACTGTATCCACAGTACTTTGCGTGTGGCATGTTGTGGATTCTTGATGGAAATATCTTAATAAATGATGAATGAATCCAGCAAAAAATAAATAAATAAAACTGGTACCATCCTCTTGAAAAAAAATAAATAAATAAAAAATCATATAAAAAATGAAATTCACAGTTTAGCATGACAAGAGTTTATGTGAAACAGTGAGAAGGGAAGAGTTAAAACAGAAACTCAAATGGTAAGAGGACTATCAGGAGTCAAGCAAAGCTTCACCAACAAAGAAAAAGGACACTTAGGTTGGGTCTTGAGAAATGAATGTTTCTCAGCTGAGATGGAGAAGAGTATTACAGAGAGAAGAAAAATTATGTACTCAGGGGAATGACACAGGAGAACATCCACTGGGGCAACTGCCAGTACCTGACACAAGAGTCTCAGCTTTAGATGACAGAGAGGGAATAAACCAGTTGCCAGACTTGAACAGAAATATCAATATATTGTCATGCATGCGTGATCAGTCACTGTCGTGTCCAGCTCTTCATGACTCCATAGACTGCAGCCCGCCGGGCTTCTCTGTCCATGGAATTCTCCAGACAAGAATACTGGAGTGGATTGTCGTCCCTCCCTCCAGGGGATCTTCCCAACCCAGGGACTGAATGCATGTCTCCTGCGGCTCCTACATTGACAGGCAGATTCTTTACCACCGAGCCACCTGGGAAGCCCATGCGTTGTCATATTTGCACAAAATTGGCAGATGTTAGCCAGTTTCTGATGTTACTTTGTCTGACATGCACTCAGATGACTCTGATCATGCTATATAGATAGAAACTTTCAGCCACTGATGGTCTTTAGTCATTTCACAATTCCTCCGTGACCTTAAATTAACATACCCTCAATGCACCCAGGTTTCCCCAGGCGACCATGATTCTATTAAAAGAAACTTTAGTTCTGACTGCAGGTTTGTGTTATCTAGTTTTTGGCTGTTTTTGTTGTTATCACAGCAACAGGTAGACACAGAACATGTGGCACTGCTAAAATATTGCTTTATGAAGTGCTTTCTGATATTATTTCCACTGGAAGAGCTAAAGATAATATTATGAGCCACAGTCTCTGAGAAGGAACCAAAACAGGAGAAGAGGGAGTAAGATAAGTGACTGGGTTCCAAAAGGTTTTCATGGACCATATCCCATGGCAAAGAATTAATAGCTCTCCCTGGCAAAGTCTCTGAAGCAAACAGTGGGTTAACAATGCTAATAATGCAATGTGAACTTGACCCTCCCTATGGAGGAGAGGGTACACAGGCTTTCCAACCTAAGAAACCATGGATCACTTTTTCATCTAGAGGGGCAGCGACCATGAAACATACATTGAGTTAAATATTATCCTAGCTTTAAAAAAAAAAAAAAAAAACTACATTAAGAAACAAATGCAACAAATTGAAAGAAGCCAATCTGATAAAGCTACATACTGTTCGATCCCAACTATATGATGTTCTGGAAAAGGCAAAACCATGGCATCAATAAAATTAGTGGTTTTCAGGAGCTAATGGGGTAGAGAGCAATGACCAAGCAAAGCACAGAGGATTTTTTAGGGCAGCGAGACTATCATGTCGATACTATAACCGTGGATAGGTGTCATTCAACATTAGCCAAAACCCATGGAAAGTGTAACGCCAAGAAGGAGCCCTAACACAGACTACAGACTGAGAGATAATGATGTGTCAGCGTAGGTTCCTCCACTGTAACAAGTGTACCTCTCTGATGGGAGATGGTGATGATACAAAAGGCTATGTGCGTCCAGAGTCAGGCAGTATATGAGAAAAGTCTGTATTTTCTGCTCAATTTTGTTGTGATATAGCTGCTCTAAAAAATACAGTCTATTTTTAAAAACCACATTATATCTTATATAAGAAAACTGCAAAATTAAAGAAATAGCCTCTCATGAAGCTGTGAATCTTCAGTGTCCCTTCTCTATGTACTGAAAACACTGCTTCCAGTGAACAGCTATCGACTGGACCCTGTACTGGGTGCTATGGTAGAAACAGGAGAAGTAGAAATCTTGGTCCCCAAGGGTTTTCAAGATGATTGGGAGAGAGGAAAAATTAGAAATAGAGATGGATTGATAGATATGAAACAATTAGAAAAATATATTTAGCCAATATTTACTGGATGCACTTCACGTGCCACACACGATGGTAGGCTTAGGTATTTAGTGATGAATTGTGGTCTTGGTCTTCATGGAGCTGAATGTCTAGGTGGAAAGAAAAATATTACATCAGCAAAAACACAGACAAGAATGTGTTAGTAGCCCAACAAAAGCAGCTTGATTTAGAATCTGCCACAGACAGCTATTCTGAGGAAGTGACACTTGAGCTGAAATGTAAGACACTAATCAGTTAAAAAGTCAAGGGAACGGTGTTCAGGCAAAGGATCAGATCAGATCAGTCACTCAGTCATGTCCGACTCTTTGCGACCCCATGAACTGCAGCACACCAGGCCTCCCTGTCCGTCACCAACTCCCAGAGGTCACTCAGACTCACATCCATCAAGTCAGTGATGCCATCCAGCCATCTCATCCTCTGTCGTCCCCTTCTCCTCCTGCCCCCAATCCCTCCCAGCATCAGAGTCTTTTCCAATGAGTCAACTCTTTGCATGAGGTGGCCAAAATACTGGAGTTTCAGCTTCAGCATCATTCCTTCCAAAGAAATCCCAGGGCTGATCTCCTTCAGAATGGACTGGTTGGATCTCCTTGCAGTCCAAGGGACTCTCAAGAGTCTTCTCCAACACCACAGTTCAAAAGCATCAATTCTTCAGTGCTCAGCCTTCTTCACAGTCCAGCTCTCACATCCATACATGACCACAGGAAAGACCATAGCCTTGACTAGGTGAATCTTTGTTGGCAAAGTAATGTCTCTGCTTTTGAATATGCTATCTAGGTTGGTCATAACTTTCCTTTCAAGGAGTAAGTGTCTTTTAATTTCATGGCTGCAGTCACCATCTGCAGTGATTTTGAAGCCCAGAAAAACAAAGTCTGACACTGTTTCCACTGTTTCTCCATCTATTTCCCATGTAGTGATGGGACCAGATGCCATGATCTTCGTTTTCTGAATGTCAGGCAAAGGAAGGTGTGTGTAAAACCTCTGAGATGAGACCAGTTTTCAATCCTGGGACTGAAAGGCACCATTGCAACCAGGAACCTATAAGAGAGAAGAATGGAGAAATGGGCGGGGCCAGCGGACAAAGGGTAAGGAGTTCATTCCACTGGAAATGGAAAACCCATCAAAATGAGTTTTACGCAGAGAAGTGACATAATCTGCTTAACATTTTAACAGGGCAGGATGCTAGGGGCAGCTCACTCATCAGGTTTGCTCGTCGAGTCACTGATTCCTTCTCTGAAGAAATGCAAGTTCAGAGAAAGAGGGAGAAGCTCGGGTTGAAGTCTGAGTGTGACCAGGGAATGGATCAATTGGGGTGCAATTATTAAAATCATCTATTAGGAAGCTTATCCCACAGTTGAAAGAAGTTTGTGTCAACAAAACAGCATCTGTGTGTGTATGTGAGGGAGAGAAGGTGTAGGTTCCCCACAGAGCTTGCTTTGAGCTAGTAGGACAGAAAGAGCCTGAGAAAAGTCCCACTGGTTCCTTAGCATCAGGGCAATGCTTTAATGCCTAAGCCTTTACTATTGAAACACAAGTTTAGAGGTAATATCATCAGTCACCAGCCACTGCCTTAACCAGAAAACAATTAATAGCTAAAAGCGAGAGAGGTCCCCAACAGGAGAAAGAAACAGTGGCGATTTGGTACAAAGCCCCTCTCCTCCGCATTTTTTTTTTTTTTTTTTTTGACTGTTCTAACTAGGAATCCAGAGAGTCAGCCCTAGACCCTGCCATCACAATCTAGCTGTGTGACTCTGAGCAAATCACTTCACCTCTCTGAGTGCTCTTCATCACTTGGAACTGCTAAGAGTTGAATTTTGCTCATGAAGGCCCTATTCCATTCCAATTTTGATTCTATGATTCTTTTCACTGAAAGAAAACCTGGCCTTGAGACATCTCAGAAGTGGGGAGGGGAAGGGAAGAGAAAGGTGGGGGAGAGGGGAGGAGGAGGGGTCTACATTTTAACAGCTGCTGAGTTCATGCCAGCCTTGTAATCTGCCTATGTCACTCCCTGCTAACAAGGACTCAGCTTGTTAAAGAACAGCTGTGAGAATACCCAGAATCAGAGGCATTCTTCCCCATGTAGCCTGTTTTATGTTTAATCCTCCAAACCAATCTGTAATTCTCTCACCCCGCCAAGGTGGGGAGGGCTACCCACAGGGACTCTTTGAGCATGTGAGTTTGGATATCTGCTTCCCAAGAATCATTCCTGATTATCAAACAGCTGAAGATGAGATTGCTTTTGAAAATATTTGAAGTTTTGTTTTTATCAATTAAAAAATCTCTTTGTATTAACTGATTTTTGAAATGGTTTACATTTTGACACATAATCTTCTTAAACATTAAAAAGAATACATGAGGAGAGTCTTCAAGATAAGATTTGCTTTGTATGGGTAATTGTTGAAACTGGATGACAGGCACATGGGGACTCATATTCTTTTTACTTTCATGTCTTTTTGAAATTTTGCATACTGAGGTTTTAAAAATAGAGTGAATTTGGAAATTCTAAAATGTACCCATATTGGATTTTCCACATATATGTGTAAGTTCCATAAAACTAGATGGCTAAATAGACGGGGCACTGGCAACTGTGGCCTGTGGGCCAACCCTTGCCAATTGTCTGTTTTTGTAAATGAAGTTGTATTGGAACATAGACTCACTTGGTTTTTCATGTTTGGTCTATCGGTGCTTTTGTGCTATAGCAGCTGAGTTGAACAGCTGCAACGGCGACCATATGGCCTTTACAGAAAAAAGTTGATCTATTTAGTGTACAGATTCTAGTTGAAGCTACTGGTGGGTACCACGGGGAATACAAATACCTGATCCGAACGCCAATCCCTTAGACCAAACTATGACACCAAATGTCCAACAGGAATAGAACAAGAAGTTGGGGTCATATGATAGAACGTTCTGTGGTGGTAGAGATGTTCTATATCTACACTAACCTATACATAAGCTACTAGATGCATGTTACAATGGAACATTCAAAATGTGGCTAGGGAGACGTGGGAGTTGAATTCTGAATTTTATTTAATTTTAATTTAAATGTAAACAGCCAGAGATGGCTAGTGACTATCATATTGGACAGCACAGGGCTAGAATGTCGATGCCTTAGCCAGTGGAGTGCTGGTAAATGTTTAATAACAAGGCAGGTGCATGTGCATACATGTGCATGCACACACACGCATGTGCATACACACACATCTTTTGATTTATCACTTTGCCGACTTCAATGATCTCCATGCTGTACATACTCCCATTGTAGTGGACTTCAAACTACCAAATGCAGAACTGGGAATAGATGCACGAGATTCTCTCTTAGGGGCCAGGGCCAGCCAGCTCCAGCACGCCAGTGGCTGGCCTGCAGCTTTTGGAGCTAAAGCATATGAGGTGGCTAAGAAGCTCAGATAAGCCAGCGGGAAACAGAGATTCATCTGTGGCTGTGAACTGAGACAGGAAAAGAGTGCCAACAGCAAAATCGTCCAAAACACAATTAAGGACAATTAAGGAAGAAATTGGGACCAAAATGGGCAACACAAGAAAAAAGTTAAATTCCTGTAGAAGAGGATCATCCCAATCTAGCCTCATCTTTGAAGAACACCTGGGTGAAACAAGTTCCCATTCCCTAGGTCTGGGACTCTCGTTGCCCAAGAACACCAACAACAAACACCGTTGCCCACTGCTCAAATCTAGAATGGCTGAAAATTCAAAAGAAATGTACTACTCGCAATACAAACCATCCCAGCAGCAAACTTGCTTCAAACCTATTGCCATGAAAAGGACTAGATTTCAGAGGCAGAGCAGCAGGTAAGGATTTACAAACACACATGCATGCATGCCTGCTAAAAAGAATTCTTCAACAACTCAAAACAGAACCAGAGATTTTCCAAGATGGCAAGACCTGGGCTCCCATTTCTCTTATCCAAAGCCATGGAGTGCAGATATGTTTGTTCTTGGGGTACATTTTCACCCCAAGGAGCCACTTGCTCATCTGAGGTGCTGGCTTAAGATACAAAAGTGTGGGGAGAGAAGTTAAGCTTCCAGCACAGGGCACAATGAGAACTGGAGAGCATCAGGGTGAGAAGAGTTATGATGACTCTGCTCTTGATGCTTAATGGGTATGTAAAGGGCAAGGAGGAAAATCAGGGGACGGGGAGCATTGATGTGAAAAGTCAATACTAATCTAAATACAGGCGAATACCACAGATGACACTAAAGACCCCAGGCCCCAGAACTGGGTGGGAGGAGAAGAAATCAGTGTAGCTTTCAATAAATATTTAGTGATGCAGTCACCAAGCAAGGGGTCATGCTGCAGAAACAATGTAAAGACTGCCTGGCACCTGAGCCCCAGGAACATACTCATGAAGGAGATGGAGAGTTCTTAAACAGGAAATGACAAGATGTCATGACGGCTCTGGTGGAGAAGGGGAAGCTTTAGAGGCAGGGCATCTGACCCAGCCCTGGGGAGTCAGGGAAGTCTTCCTTAATGATGTCATTATCAAGACCAAAACCTGAAGAATGAGTGAACAGGAGCTAATGGGGTGAAGGTACGAGAAGAACATTCTGGACAGCCACGGGCACATACAAAGACCTAGACCCAAAGTGGGCTCATCCACTGGCGTCTGTCACCCATCCCCGCTCACGGGCAGACTCTGGCTCACTCCTGCTGTCCAAGAGCAACTATCAAAAACTTGCGATCAACAGATGCAGTCAAAACGGGTCTACATTTGGTAAATTATGTGGTCTCTCTAGTCACTGGCAGGATTTGGAGGAAAAAAGGAACCTGAAGAGACAAAGACTGTGGCCGTCCCCCTGTACTCCCCACCTACCCGCTTTCCGCTGCAAAAGGAATCAATGTCACGTCCCCAAGGGCCTGGAGACTGTGCAAGTGTGTTCTGGAGGGGTAGACTGGCAGAGTGATGAGTGGCAATTTGGTAATTTGGCCCTTATCAAATTAAGGGCAGGGCCTGCCAGTGCCAGAAACGAAGGGAAGAAAGAAGACTGAAAGGAGAGGTGAGTGTTTCTGAAAGTCTGAACCGAATAAAGCTGCGAACCCCCAGACTATACCAGAAAATGGTTTAAAAGAGCCTCCAGGCAAAACCAGCGAGAAACTTGACTACAACTGACCAGTTAGCACAGGATTTTGACCCTTCGTCTAAACTATTTGGAGCAAATGTAAGGGGACTTTAATTTTAGAAAATGCGCAAAGGGTCAGACGTAGACTCTCTCCCCCAGCAAACACAGCGCAGGTGGAGAAGCCAGAGGGGAGCTGAAGTTCTAAAATGTTCTGTTACCATCACAACGGAAGAGACTATAACCTCTTTATTACTGGGGTGGGGGATGATGTGAGTGTGCTTGGAAACCTAAGCCCTTTTGTGAGTTGGAGTTTGATGGAACCATGATGAAAGAGAGATAATTCTTTTATCGCCAGAAAATAAGTGTTAGTTTTCAAACAATATTTGCACATCTCAATACCTGTGTGATACTTTTCAGTGACCACCAAAGGGCTGAGGAAAAGAAGTTGTGACATTCTGTCCACGTTGACGGAGATCTGGACTTGCCCCAGTTTTAGGTAGGTAGACCTGGCCTGCAAAGACTGAGATAGGACATTTGTACCGAGTAATGTCCGGATCATTGCATCCAGCTAATTCCATCGCTCAGCAGGACAGGTATTTTGCTTTTCACACCCTTGTTTGCCTTCTTCCTGTGCCTTCTGAGGCATCTCCACCAGGCAGTTCAGGTGCCTGATGCCTACTTGTTCTTTTGTCTTGGTTCTGAAGAGTTCCCAAGCTTCCCCCAGAATAAATGGGAAGGTGGGCAATGTTGTACCAATGGCTGGTCCCACCACTTGCCTTCATTCCACTAGACTCTACTGGTCTTAAAATGTCCTGCCTTCATGCACACTCACATTTCTATTAAGGGCCCAGGAGAGATTTGGGCAGTTGGCTGTCCTTTACAGATAAATCTTAACTAGCGAAAATATTCAGAGAAAAAAAAAAAAGTGAACTTCTCACTCCAGTTAATTTGATTCTCTAGTAAACAGAGAATTCCAAACCAGGGTCAGAATTGCAGTAGGCTGTGGTTTAAGGAGGAGATGAACAGGAGATCTTCATCACCTACTGTTTATGCCTGAAATCCATGGACTCTTATGACACTTAAAGCTCAAAAATAGTTCAGAAATATAATCTAGGCCTTTCATTTTACAGATGAGGAAATGGAGGTCTAGGGATATGGTTTCCCAAGTTCACATAATTCATTATAACAAAAGGATCTTTTTAATGGCTGAGTAATACTCCATTGTGTATATGTAGTATTACTCAGCCATTAAAAAGAATACATTTGAATCAGTTCTAAGGAGGTGGATGGAACTGGAGCCTATTATAGAGAGTGAAGTAAGCCAGAAACAAAAACACAAATACAGTATACTAACGCATATATATGGAATTTAGAAAGATGGTAAAAAATAACCCTACTTACGAGACAACAAAAGAGACACTGATGTATAGACCAGACTTTTGGACTCTGGGACCGGGAGAGGGTGAGATGATTGGGGAGAATAGCATTGAAATATGTATAATATTATATCTGAAATGTATTAATTGTTCAAACTAAACACTATCATGTTACAATTTGTTCATACTAGATGTTTGTAATGTTTCTGATAATCAATAAAAGAGATTCTTGATAAAAAAAAAAAAAAAAAACAAAAGGATCTGTGTCACAAGAGGAATGCCACATGTGATAGCTCAAGATGGACTCAACTGTCAGGTCCCACCTGAGCTTCCTCTGACCCACCATCAGGGTCTCTTCTTGCTTCATTATTTGCCAACAGTCTAATGTGTGGTCACAGTGTGCAATCAAGAAGGGAGGCATAGAGCATGGGGCTCAAATGGAGAGGTGACTTAAGGACATTGGGTCACTCAACCTGCATCTCTTAGAAACATTTCCATTTAGTTATAGAGGGTATATTTTCTGCAAAGCTGAAAGACATGAGAAAACTATATTGGCCCTGGTTACTTATTCTTGGTTAGCCCTAGAAAAGGATAAAATTGTTCTTATCCATAGCAAGTAAGGTGTGGCCAATAAAATCAGCAATCAGATAGACTTTAAGCAAATAGCCAGAATTTGCTATTACATTGCATTAAACAGGATCACTATCAGAAATGAGAGGAAAATAAGACATTATGAATAGAATACTAAAAAAAAAAAAATAGGGTTTTGTTTTCTAGATTTTGCTAAGACTTCACACAATAACTCTTGAGTGGGAACCACCCTCTTTTTTTTTTCCAGCTTAAAAATATCTCTTTATACTAAAATGCCCTGTGGACATGTTATCCCAAGTGTGATCATGGCCAACAACAAGTTTGTTGACCAACCCAGGGGACTCCTCAGAGAGAAGTCACATTTAAAAAGACACAGTCCAAGTAACCAAAATGTATTTTAAAACACCTCTGCTTGTGTTGATCAAAATACTGTGAATAGGGATACATGTCATGGACTTCCTTTCCTTCCCCATCCACCATGGACCTGCAGTCCATAGAGTAGCTCTCTAATCCAAACCTTTTATAAAACAAAACAGACAAAAAAAACCCTCTTCTTCCAGCTTCATCCCAAGCCTCTTGTTTCCCTCAACACTGTACCTTCCACCCAACCACATCACAAAAGTCTATAAAACTTTTTTCAGCAGGGGCAGAACATTGTTCTCAAAAAGCAGAGAAGAAATTGAACCAGCAAAGCCAAACCGGGCTCCCCCGTCAACTTTTAGCGGAACAGATGCAGAAAAGGCTGGACTTTATCATGAGTGACATCTGGGTATGTTTGCTAAACATTTGAAATAAGATATTAAGAGACAATTTGAGGTATTTAAAAGCATTACTGTCATATAAATAGAATACATGTATGAAATTTTTATTTACTTATTAATGAGGGAACCAATAAAATATTGCAACAAGTCCAAAGGAGACTCAAAAGTAGACACACATAGACACACTCAAGAACACTAACACAATGCAAGTTTGAAGACAATGAAAGATGCAAACCCCAAGAAGATCAGATAATCCAGAAGGGGGCACTTTACAACACCTAGTAATCCACTAAAGAGACGTGAAGTAGTTCAGTCGTATCCGACTTTGCAACCTCATGGACTGTAGCCTACCGGGCTCCTCTGTCCATAGGATTTTCCAGGCAAGAATCCTGGAGTGAGTTGCCATTTCCTTCTCCAGGAGATCTTCCTGACCCAGGGACTGAACCCAGGTCTCCCACATTGTAGGCAGACGCTTTACCATCTGAGCTACCACTGAAGGGACCCTGTAATTATTTTTTATTTTTCCATTTCAAAGTTGTTCTCAATTTTCCGTGACAAGGCTCAACATTTCCACATTGATAAGGTTCCTGCTGTCCATGCTGGTGCCTATCTAAGTCCTCTTTCTACTGGCATTTGCCCGATTTCTATGTCAAACTGGCCAATCCAGATGCAAAAAGAGCTGCCACTCATCATGGCATAATTCAACAGTACCGCAAATATTCTGCAGTCCCACCATGTTATCCAAAAAAGCAGAGAAGGGCTCCACTTCCTATGTATTTTGCTAAAGAAATCCCTAAGAGAGGATGGTCGTGGTGGTTTAGTCGCTAAGTCCTGTCTGACTTTTGCAACCCCATGAACTGTAGCCTGCCAGGCTCCTCTGTCCATGGGATTCTCCAGGTAAGAACAATGGGGTGGGTTGCCATTTCCTTCTCCAGGGGGCCAGGAATCAAACCTGGGTCTCCTGCATTGTAGGCAGATTCTTTACCAACTGAGCTATAGACGAAGCCTCAAGAGAGGATGCCTTTTCCTCTAACGGTGTATGGTGGTCTTAATGATACAATTCATCCAGCCTTTATTTTTAGCCCTGTACGTCTCCTAACATCCAGCTATCATTCCATGGGGACAGGACCAGAAGATGGCCTGAGTGTCTGCCACTATCTATATCCAAAATCAGCATTCCCTTTCAGTTGGAAGACTCTGACCCTGGCTGATGAGACCCAACGCATCCTCTCTTCATTTCCGCTCTGCCCCTCCCAAGAAGTTCTTTCCCAGGTGCTCCTTGGTTTCCCATGCAAACTGGCAAGTACAAACCAGCATTCCTTGGGAGCCATCTGAATTCTAAGGTAAAAACAGCTTCATCTCAAGCCCTTCTCCTTGGTAGCATCTTCCAAGAGAAGCAGTGCAACGCTAGGATGAGCTCAGCCTCTGGCCTCAGAAAGACCAAGATTTTAATCCTACATTACCCCCATAATCAGATTACCAACGTCATTTTTCAGGGCTGTTATGAGGATAAAAATGAAATAGTGTATGTAAAATACTCAGTAAAGCTATCTGTTAATTTGTCATTATCATGTTGGTCCCTCTAGGGGCTGGTAGCTGCCCTGACTTTGCTGCCATCAACATCATTTACCAGTTGCATTCTGCATCTCATCTCCATAAATGGCCTCGCATCTCATCTCCCAGGTGGTTCATGTATATGTTTCCTATCTCCCCTTGCTTTAGGCTCAATACCTTCCACTCCACTTGCTGATGAATGTGTTTACTCAGCCCTGGTGGTTTGCCCGCCGTATCCATGACTGCACTGACACCAGCCCGCAGCAGTTCTGCGCTCATAAAAAGAAAAGTTGCCCCATACCTTTCACTCAGTGCTCCTGGCATCCGGTCCCTGAGCCATTTAAATTGCCTTGGTTTTGAATGGAAGTTTGTCAAACTCCTCATAAAGAGTTCATATGCAATTCTATTATCAAGAGGCTTGCCTAGAAATGACAATGGTAATGAAAAATAATGACTACAGTAGGAAAACTCAATTTTTTAGCAGTCAAAATTTTACCTTTTCATTAAATTGGGGTTGCAGAGGGCAAAAAATAAAAGTAATTAAACAGATTTATGATGAAAAATTACAGCTAACATCTTCCTGTTCAAAGTAATCAGAAGCACAGACACTTGGAGAGAGAAACCTGGAGCGCGAGGTCTGGAGGAGCTGCCTGCACCGGACATTTCAATTGTCATCTCTTCCCATGAGAGCTTCTTCCTCCCCAGGTCTCAGAGACTTCCCTGAGACAGTAGTAGAGTGGCATGCAACATCTCTGGCCTCCAGGAAAAGATGCAGGGTGCTCAACAGCAACAACAGACACCACGGAAGCAGCTCCAGAAGGTAATACCCAAACCCACACAGCACATCACTTATCACTCTGCACCAAAACCCCACAGGTGGGCTGTCACCTACTACACTGAGCCCTAAATTCTTAGCTTGGCACCCAAGGTCCTCCTCAGCCAGCACAGCCTATCTTCCCCATCTGTGCTCTCCTGATCCCCACCATCCCATCCCTGGTGGATGGTCAATTCCTTCCCCACATTTTCCCAGTTTCTTGAATTTTTTCCAGCTGTGCATACAGTCACCTTTCCCAACCCTCTCTGATGCCCTGCTTCTCCAAACTCTTATTGCACTGTACTTGCAATCTCAAAAATGACAAAATGATCTCTGTTCGTTTCCAAGGCAAACCATTCAATATCACAGTAATCCAAGTCTATGCCCCAACCAGTAATGCTGAAGAAGCTGAAGTTGAAAGGTTCTATGAAGACCCACAAGATCTTTTAGAACTAACACCCAAAAAAGATGTCCTTTTCATTATAGGGGACTGGAATGCAAAAGTAGGAAGTCAAGAAACATCTGGAATAACAGGCAAATTTGGCCTTGGAATACAGAATGAAGCAGGGCAAAGACTAATAGTTTTGCCAAGAAAATGCACTGGTCATAACAAACACCCTCTTCAAACAACACAAGAGAAGACTCTATACATGGACATCACCAGATGGTCAACACCGAAATCAGACTGATTCTACTCTTTGCAGCCAAAGATGGAGAAGCTCTATACAGTCAGCAAAAACAAGACCAGGAGGTGACTGTGGTTCAGATCATGAACTCCTTATAGACAAATTCAGACATAAATTGAAGAAAATAGGGAAAACCACTAGACCATTCAGGTATGACCTAAATCAAATCCCTTATGATTATATAGTGGAACGGAAAAATAGATTTAAGGGCCTAGATCTGATAGATAGAGTGCCTGATGAACTATGGAATGAGGTTCGTGACATTGTACAGGAGACAGGGATCAAGACCATCCCCATGGAAAAGAAATGCAAAAAAAGCAAAATGGCTGTCTGGGGAGGCCTTACAAATAGCTGTGAAAAGAAGAGAAGAGAAAGGCAAAGGAGAAAAGGAAAGATATAAACATCTGAATGCAGAGTTCCAAAGAATAGCAAGAAGAGATAAGAAAGCCTTCTTCAGCGATCAATGCAAATAAATAGAGGAAAACAACAGACTGGGAAAGACTAGAGATCTCTTCAAGAAAATTAGAGATACCAAGGGAACATTTCATGCAAAGATGGGCTCGATAAAGGACAGAAATGGCATGGACCTAACAGAAGCAGAAGATATTAAGAAGAGATGGCAAGAATACACCGAAGAACTGTACAAAAAAGATCTTCATGACCCAGATAATCACGATGGTGTGATCACTCACCTAGAGCCAGACACCCTGGAATGTGAAGTCAAGCGAGCCTTAGAAAGCATCACTTTCTAAGTGGAACAAAGCTAGTGGAGGTGATGGAATTCCAGTGGAGCTATTCCAAATCCTGAAAGATGATGCTGTGAAAGTGCTGCACTCAATATGCCAGCAAATTTGGAAAACTCAGCAGTGGCCACAGGACTGGAAAAGGTCGGTTTTCATCTCAATCCCAAAGAAAGGCAATGCCAAAGAATGCTCAAACTACTGCACAATTGCACTCATCTCACATGCTAGTAAAGTAATGCTCAAAATTCTCCAAGCCAGGCTTTAGCAATATGTGAACTGTGAACTTCCTGATGTTCAAGCTGGTTTTAGAAAAGGCAGAGGAACCAGAGATCAAATTGCCAACATCTGTTGGATCATGGAAAAAGCGAGAGAGTTCCAGAAAAACATCTATTTCTGCTTTATTGACTATGCCAAAGCCTTTGACTGTGTGGATCACAACAAACTGTGGAAAATTCTGAAAGAGATGGGAATACAAGCCCACCTGATCTGCCTCTTGAGAAACCTATATGCAGATCAGGAAGCAACAGTTAGAACTGGTCATGGAACAACAGACTGGTTCCAAATAGGAAAAGGAGTACGTCAAGGCTGTATATTGTCACCATGTTTATTTAACTTATATGCAGAGTACATCATGAGAAACGCTGGACTGGAAGAAACACAAGCTGGAATCAAGATTGCTGGGAGAAATATCAATAACGTCAGATATGCAGATGACACCAGCCTTAATGCAGAAAGTGAAGAGGAACTAAAAAGCCTCTTGATGAAAGTGAAAGTGGAGAGTAAAAAAGTTGGCTTAGGCTCAACATTCAGAAAACGAAGATCATGGCATCTGGTCCCATCACTACATGGGAAATAGATGGGGAAACAGTGGAAACAGTGTCAGATTTTATTTTGGGGGCTCCAAAATCACTGCAGATGGTGACTGCAGCCATGAAATTAAAAGACACTTACTCCTTGGAAGGAAAGTTATGACCAACCTAGATAGCATATTCAAAAGCAGAGACATTACTTTGCCAACAAAGGTCCGTCTAGTCAAGGCTATGGTTTTTCCTGTGGTCATGTATGGATGTGAGAGTTGGACTGTGAAGAAGGCTGAGCGCCGAAGAATTGATGCTTTTGAACTGTGGTGTTGGAGAAGACTCTTGAGAGTCCCTTGGACTGCAAGGAGATGCAACCAGTCCATTCTGAAGGAGATCAGCCCTGGGATTTCTTTGGAAGGAATGATGCTAAAGCTGAAACTCCAGTACTTTGGCCACCTCATGAGAAGAGTTGACTCATTGGAAAAGACTCTGATGCTGGGAGTGATTGGGGGCAAGAGGAGAAGGGGACGACAGAGGATGAGATGGCTGGATGGCATCACTGACTCGATGGACATGAGTCTGAGTGAACTCCGGGAGTTGGTGATGGACAGGGAGGCCTGGCGTGCTGGGATTCATGGGGTTGCAAAGAGTCAGACACGACTGAGCCACTGATCTGATCTCATCTGTCTACTCATGTCTCTACTTGTTCTAGGTCTGTTACTACCCTTTCCTTAATTAGACCGTGAATTCAAAAACAAAGGTAGCGATGTTTATACTCCATGCACTCTATCATCTCGCCACAAGACTGGATACGTAGAAAGTGTTCAGTAAAATGCAACTGAACAGTTAACTGTCTTCGGGCTAAACAGAGTTTAGTGTAAATGAAAACATTTCATGGCAAAGGTAAAAGAAAAACTAGAGAAAATAATAACGTTTGGTCAACACTGACCAGAAACTACACTGTGATTCTCATGGTATCTCATGAATTCCTTACAAATCTATGAAATTTTGCTACCTCATTTTTATAGATTAAAAACAAACCAACAAAAACTCCAGGGAGGTTAAGGAACTCTGTCAAAGGTGTGGCAATTTTGTAAATGATAGAAAATTCAAACTCAGTCTGACGCCAAAGCATGTGCTCGTTCCAACACTCCAAGAATTTCGGTCTTTGCCATCGCTGTCACCACAGCCTGCTCATCCGCAGTGACGCTGAGCCACTGAAAAGACAGACTTTCATGAGCAACCATGAAAAGACGGACTTTCCATGCTCATAGTAGAAGACACAAACCTTTACATTTTTCTTGACCCCTTTTCAGAAGGGCCCATCAAATAAGCAAAGCAGGCCAGTTCTAACAGGTCCCCTCCCACATGTCCATTCTCCTCCTATCTTTGACCAGTTCACTGGGGCAGTGGTGAAGACCTGGTCACTAGAATATGCAAAAAACTGAAAGGCAAAAAATACCAGGAAAAGGGAATTAGGGAAATTCCTGGCTCTGCTACATCCTAGCTATGTGTACCTGGGGAAGTCTCTACTTCCTGGAGCTTTAGCTGCCTCAACAATAACTTAGGATCCTTTAAGGATGCTGTGACCCTAAGTGTCCTCTAAATATTGAAAATTAAGATCCTAAATTCACATATTAAAGAGAAGATCCAGTCTTACCTCTTGGGGGAAAGAACTTTAATCAAATTACCCAGGTGATTTTGAAAGAAAAATAACATTTAAAGGATAAAAATCATAATTCTTATATAAATATAAAATGAACATGGGTCATACATTTTATTTAATTCATTAAATAATGATGAACGTAGCCCACTGTTATAATCAGTTCAAAGGAGAAATCAGAACATACAAACACAGACAATCAGGAATGCTGAAAAAATCACAGAGAGATGTGGTCAGTATCCACATGGCAATAACCAACTGCATTCCATGGGACACTTCATTTGCATTTCTACAGATAAGAACCATTTGTGCTACATTTAGAATTCTATGATTTACAGAGATTTAAACAACAAAACACAAACGACAGTTCACAGACAACAGGAGTAGACCATTATATAGATAATCCAGATGGGGATGCCAGACAACACCTGAAATTGCTTAGGATACCTAGTATTTTTTTTCCATAATTTTCTCTTCATTGACAAGTATCCCATCTTTCCAAGCCCCTATCTTACGGGAGAAGCAATAAAACAGTGACAAAGTCAATGATGAAGGAAATAAAAGTCATCTGAAAGTCAGAGCCCCATAAACCTCATTTTACAGGGCATCCCCTATTTGGTGAACTGACCTCAGCCTGCCTTCCAGGAGAGCCCCTGCTGGGCGAGTGCTCCTGAGCCTTTTTCCATGCCTTAACCCAGTATCCCCCCTGAAGGGGGTACTCAGCTCCCTAATAAATCAGCATTGCTCATAGCTTCCCTGGTGGCCCAATGGTAAAGAATCTGCCTGCCAAAGCAGGAGACAGGTTTGATCATGGATCCAGGACTATCCCACATGCCAAAGAGCAACTAAACCCATGTGCCACAACTGTTGAGCCTGTGCTCTGGAGCCCAGGAGCCGTAAGTACTGAGCCCACATGTGGTAACTACTGAAGTCTATGAACCTAGAACCTGTCTTCTGCAACAAGAGAAGCCACCATAATGAGAAGACTGCACACTGCAACTAGAGAAAAGCCAACAAAGCAATGAAGAAAACCCAGCACAGCCAATAAATAAACAAAATTATTTTTTAAAAAATCAAGTGTTGCCCAGGAAACAAGACCATCAATGTCACCTGAAGCATCTGAGAATACAGATTCTCAGGCCATGACTCTGACCTCCTGAATCAAATCTGCTTTTTCACATGATCCCCATATGAAAATGTAAGTCTGAGAAGCTGTGGTTTAAGCCATCACATCATATCAAGGTGACTAGTTAACTGTCACCTTGAGCAAGTCAATTTACTTCTCTAGGCCTCAGTTTCCTCATCTATAAAATAAGAAAGGTCACTGGTCTTAGAGGTCTCTCCTGGTTTCTGAATCTATCTTACAAAGGTTTTATGTCAAGCTCCAAAGCTAACGATAGACCGCCAACTTCTAGAGCTTGGGTCATGCAGAGGTATGGCTAAGTCTTGCTTACATTTTCTTCTTGTGCCCCTCTCTGGAGAAGAGAAATTGACACAATGACCCTAATGACATCGTCTCTCTTTCTGGAGCACTGGTAGTGTGCCAGGATTCCCCAGCAAATGAGTGGGAATAATGTGTCAGTATTTCTTACCAATGAGGAAGAAATACACCATCTGCTTTCAAGACAGGATTGTCTACAGTTTTGCTCCCTGATTGAATGTATTGCTTTTAAAGTCCCAAAATAATCAATTCTAACAAGAAAGATTCAGATATGCTTTTCAAATTAGAAAAACACATATAACACACACAAATTTCCTGACAACCTGATAAAATGAGAAAGTGAATTACCAGCTTATTTTTAACTTATTTGTTTTCTTCAAGCAAGCCTGCTAATTCTACAGGGACCCTCTAACCCCAGTGCAGTGCATACAAGCACAGAACTTCACAGAGCCCTGTCCTTGCCATGGCTTCTCAGACTTACATTTTCATATGGGGATCACGTGAAAACGCAGATTTGATTCAGGAGGTCAGAGTCATGGCCTGAGAATCTGTATTCTCAGATGCTTCAGGTGACATTGATGGTCCTGTTTCCTGGGCAACACTGATTTTTTTAAAAATAATTTTGTTTGCTTATTGGCTGTGCTGGGTTTTCTTCATTGCTTTGTTGGCTTTTCTCTAGTTGCAGTGTGCAGTCTTCTCATTATGGTGGCTTCTCTTGTTGCAGAAGACAGGTTCTAGGCTCACAGACTTCAGTAGTTACCACACGTGGGCTCAATACTTACGGCTCCTGGGCTCCAGAGCACAGGCTCAACACTTGTGGCACATGGGTTTAGTTGCTCTTTGGCATGTGGGATAGTCCTGGATCCATGATCAAACCTGTCTCCTGCTTTGGCAGGCAGATTCTTTACCATTGGGCCACCAGGGAAGCTATGAGCAATGCTGATTTATTAGGGAGCTGAGTACCCCCTTCAGGGGGAATACTGGGTTAAGGCATGGAAAAAGGCTCAGGAGCACTCGCCCAGCAGGGGCTCTCCTGGAAGGCAGGCTGAGGTCAGTTCACCAAATAGGGGATGCCCTGTAAAGTGAGGTTTATGGGGCTGAGGTGACTCAGAAATACACTCAGTCTGTGTTTGGGGATGGGGAGGGACAGCAGGGATCAATCAGGTAAGGAAGCTGCAAACAGGGCTACCCACATACACACGAGGGGTTTTCCTCCACTGCCCTTCATTACAGTCACATTACTACTCTACCCAGAATGAGTTCCCAGGTGAACTTGATGTCTGCCTGAAATTTATGCAGAGCACAAAAATTCTGATACCAATGAGTTCCACAGCATCACTGGTCCAAACATGAGGAACTAGCAGCCATTCCCCACATCGGTCCATTCAGTTCCTTCTGTGTCCTCGGATACCAGAACCCTCCTGTTGCCATATTAACCTCTTCTCTCTCTCCAAATTATTCAATAATTTAATGAGAATTTGTAGCACACTTACTCTCTGCCAACTCCTGTGTTTTAAGCTCGGGCTTTGGTAGTGAGCAAGACAGACATAGATCGAGTTCTCTCTAGAAGCTCAGAGTTTGGTGGGGACATGGACCTTGCAATGGTATAGACACAAGTCACTGCAGCACGCAATTTTGGTCTGTAATGGTGGGGCCTGATCTGGTCCTGACATTAAAGAAGGCTTCTGAGATGAATTAATTTCTTGAACAAAGTACCTCCCTCAACTTGCCACAATTCCTCGTTTTGACTCTCCCCTACACAATCAGAGGTACAGTAAGTCCCCTACATATAAACGAGTTCCATTCTGAAAGCACATTCCTAAGTCTAATTTGTTTATAAATCCAACAGTTAGCTGAGGTACCCAACTAAACAATTGGCTGTATAGTACTGTACTATGCTGCTACTGCTGCTAAATCGCTTCAGTCGTGTCCGACTCTGTGCGACCCCATAGACGGAAGCTCACCAGGCTCCCCTGTCCCTGGGATTCTCCAGGCAAGAATACTGGAGTGGGTTGCCATCTCCTTCTCCAATGCATGAAAGTGAAAAGTGAAAGTGAAGTTGCTCAGTCGTGTCCGACTCTTAGCGACCCCATGGACTGGAGCCTACCAGGATCCTCCATCCATGGGATTTTCCAGGCAAAAGTACTGGGGTAGGGTGCCATTGCCTTCCCCGAACTGTACTATAATAGGTTTATTTTACACAAATAAAACACAGAAAACAAACAAAAAAATAAAATATTTTTAGTCTTACAGTATAATACCTTGAAACGTACAGAAGTATAGTGCAACAGCTGGCATACTGGGGCATACGGGCATCTTTGAAAGTTCGCAACCTGAAGGTTTGTATAAAGGGGAATCACTGTATTCAATACTTTTTTTAAAAAAAGGAACAGAATTTTTATGGCAAGAATACAAAGTAGTCTATTAGCAGTTTTTGAGTTTCAGGACAGATTTTTAAATCTGCTATCAGATAAACTGGCTTAAAAAATAAACATATTCACTGGTGTTTGGACTTCTTGAGAAGAAAAAGGCTTCCTGAGTTCAAAAACCTAGACGTAGGTATTAATAGCAAAACCTTAACGGAGTCAGAATATCAGATAAATCCAAGTCAATGCTTCAAAATGAGGATAATTAAAGAGTCAATTTACATATTTACTTGTTCCCCCAGTGGCTAGGTGTAAGGGAGAAAGTCAGTGTGCCCGTGGATGTCTTGTGACTAGGAAAAGCTACGTGTTAGCTGAGGTTGGGTCATGGACTGTCCTGCCGTGGATGCTGTAAGTTCATGGTTTGGTTCTTTCTTGATAATGACTATCTCCTTGGCCAGGCAAGATGCTATGTCTTGACAGAAGCCAGAGGTGTAAACCCTATGACCAGAGATGAGTCAAAAAGTTGTCACAAAAACAGATACTATGTGGCTAGAGACCCAGGACTTGATGCCCTCCCAAATGCCTTGACAACTTACAAGCAACCCTACAATTTGCAAGCAGCCCCCTGGAGACCCAATAGAAAGAAAATAACTGAAGTAATGAATTCTGGAATTAGATAAAAATCTTGAAACTGATTGGGTTTAATGGGTTAGCAAGATTGCAGCTTTTTCTGCCATTAGACAGAAAGTATTTTAGCATAAGATAGTTGAGCTATCGAAAAATAAACTCACATCTCTCACACCTGAGTTTTGTGGGTTAAATGTACATCATTTCCCTGAAGTGACAATTTAAGTGGGGACCTAATGGATAAGAAGCTATGTCCAGGTGGATCAACTTTCTAAGAGGGAACGTCTGGTATGATGCCAAGCCCTTCAATCAACACAGGATTTCATTCATTTAAGGAATTAAAGGTCAATGTTCCTTGAAGACGCTGAAGATGTGCCATGATAAAGATTAGAGAGATTAGATTTCATCCTCGAAGCAAACAGTGGGGGGCAGGGGGAGCACTGCAGGACTGCAAGGAAGATAATTATGCCATCAGATTGATGTTTTCACAATATCATTCTCTGCTGCCACTAACCTCTCTTCACCCACATCTTCACACACATTCATTTGGCTCAAAGGCTCTCTCAGTCCACTGTCCCATGTCTCAGAATGGCTTCTTCTTTACTACCTGGTGGGCTCTTTTCCCCATCCCTGCAGGGTATTTCTTGTGCCTGGTGTTTACAACATCCCAATGAAGTTACTTTTTTAGAGGTTAAGGTGAGAGCACCAAGTCTTATTATGATATTGCAGCCAAAGACCAAAGAATGACTTAATCTTGCCCTTGTTAATTATCCCTCTCCCCTCCCAGCAAAGTTCTAGGGAGACATTCACTAAGAGTCAATGCAGAATGAAAGTCTCTGTGCCATTTTATTCCTAGCTGCACTAGTGCACTGTATGGTACAGCTCTGATTAAAGGCTGGATCAAGTTTCAAGGTCAGAATAGAGCCTCCTATTTACTCTTTCCTTCCCAATTCTAAACATTACAGCAGAGATGCTCAGACATGTCAACCGGGAATAAAAGAAATTGCTGAGTCCATTAAAAAAAAAAAAAAAAGGTAAAGACTAAATTCTGACCTTTTTAGGCACAATGATGTCCTACCCTTTGAGACCTAATTAAAGTCCTCAGCTCCGACCAATCACTTTAGCAGAGGAGCTGCTGCTGCTAAGTCGCTTCAGTCGTGTCTGACTCTGTGCGACCCCACAGATGGCAGCCCACCAGGCTCCCCCGTCCCTGGGATTCTCCAGGCAAGAACACTGGAGTGGGTTGCCATTTCCTTCTCCAATGCATGAAAGGAAAAGTGAAAGTGAAGTCGCTCAGTCGTGTCCAACTCCTAGCGACCCCACAGACTGCAACCCACCAGGTTCCTCTGTCCATGGGATTTTCCAGGAAAGAGTACTGGAGTGGGTTGCCATTGTCTTCTCCATAACAGAGGCGAGTGGTGCTTAAAAGCTCAGGCCTGGCAAAGGGAGCCTCTTGATGAAAGTGAAAAGGTTGGCTTAAAACTCAACATTGAGAAAACTAAAATCATGGCATCTGGTCCCATCACTTCATGGCAAACAGATGGGGAAACAACAGAAACAGTGAAAGACTTTATTTTCTTGGGCTCCAAAATCACTGGAGATGATGACTGCAGCCATGAAATTAAAAGATGCTTGCTCCTTGGCAGAAAAGCTATGACCAACCTAGACAACATATTAAAAAGCAGAGACATACTTTGCCAACAAAGGCTCATCTAGTCAAAACTATGGTTTTTCCAGTAGTCATGTATGGATGTGAGATTTGGACTATAAAGAAAGCTGAGAGCCAAAAAATTGATTCTTTTGAACTGTGGTGTTGGAGAAGATTCTTGAGAGTCCCTTGGACTGCAAGGAGATCCAACCAGTCCATCCTAAAGGAAATCAATCCTGACTATTCATTGGAAGGACTGGTGCTGAAGCTAAAACTCCAATATTTTGGCCACCTGATGCGAAGGACTGACTCATTTGAAAAGACTCTGATACTGGGAGGGATTGAAGGCAGGAAGAGAAGGGGATGAGAGAGGATGAGATGGTTGGATGGCATCACTGATGTGATGCACATGAGTTTGAGCAAGCTCTGGAAGTCAGTGATAGATAGGGAATCCTGGCATGCTGCAGTCCATGGAGTCACAAAGAGTCAGACACGACTGAGCGACTGAACTGAATTAAAGAAGTAGTCAAGCCAGACAGCTTTCACATTTCTGTAGACAAATACTAGAGAGGAAGAAATTTTTCTCTATCCTTTTAAGTTCTTCTGGCTAATATAAAAATTAAATTGACATGAGACAGATTAATGGAGAAACTCAGACAAAAGCTTAATGACATGTATATATGGAAGAGAGCTTCCCTGGTGGCTTAAAGGTAAAGAAACTGCCTGCAATGCAGGAGACAGGAGACTCAGTTTTGATCCCTGGTTGGGGAAGATCCAGGGATCAAAACTGAGTCTCCTGTGTCTCCTGACAGTATGTGGTCCACTGGAGAAGGGAATGGCAAACCACTTCAGTATTCTTGCCTTGAGAACCCCGTGAACAGTATGAAAAAGCAAAATGATAGGATACTGAAAGAGGAACTGCCCAGGTCAGTAGGTGCCCAATATGCTACTGGAGATCAGTAGAGAAATAACTCCAGAAAGAATGAAGGGATGGATCTAAAGCAAAAAGAATACCCAGCTGTGGATGTGATTGGTGATAGAACAAGGTCTGATGCTGTAAAGAGCAATATTGCATAGGACCTGGAATGTTAGGTACATGCTACTGCTGCCAAGTCGCCCCAGTCCTGTCCAACTCTGTGCAACCCCATAGAAGGGAGCCCACCAGGTTTCCCCGTCCCTGGGATTCTACAGGCAAGAACACTGGAGTGGGTTGCCATTTCCTTCTCCAAGTGAAAAGTTAAAGTGAAGTCGTTCAGTCCTGTCTGACTCTAGCGACCCCATGGACTGCAGCCTACCAGGCTCCTCCATCCATGGGATTTTCTACGCAAAAGTACTGGAGTGGGGTGCCATTGACTTCTTTGTGTTAGGTCCATGAATCAAGGCAAATAGGAAGTGGTCAAACAGGAGATGGCAAGGGTGAACGTTGACATTCTAGGAATCAGTGAACTAAAATGGACTGGAATGGGTGAATTTAACTCAGAGGACCATTATATCTACTACTGTGGGCAGGAATCCTTTAGAAGAAATGGAGTAGCCATCATGGTCAACAATAGAGTCCAAAATGCAGTACTTGGATGCAATCTCAAAAACGACAAAATGATCTCTGTTCGTTTCTAAGGCAAACCATTCAATATCACGGTAATCCAAGTCTATGCCCCAATGAGTAATGCTGAAGAAGCTGAAGCTGAATGGTTCTATAAAGACCTACAAGACCATTTAGAACTAACACCCAAAAAAGATGTCCTTTTTATTATAGGGGACTGGAATGCAAAAGTAGGAAGTCAAGAAACACCTGGAGTAATAGGCAAATTTGGCCTTGGAATATGGAATGAAGCAGGGCAAAGGCTAATAGAGTTTTGCCAAGAAAATGCACTGGTCATATCAAACACCCTCTTCCAACAACACAAGAGAAGACTTTACACATGGATATCACCAGATGGTAAACATCGAAATCAGAATGATTCTATTCTTGTAAGCCAAAGATGGAGAAGCTCTATACAGTCAGCAAAAACAAGACCAGGAGCTGAATGTGGCTCAGATCATGAACTCCTTATTGCCAAATTCAGACTTAAATTGAAGAAAGTAGGGAAAACCACTAGACCATTCCGGTATGACCTAAATCAAATTCCTTATGATTATACAGTGGAAGTGAGAAATAGATTTAAGGGACTAGATCTGATAGATAGAGTGCCTGATGAACTATGGATGGAGATTCGTGATATTGTACAAGAGATAGGGATCAAGACCATCCCCATGGAAAAGAAATGCAAAAAAGCAAAATGGCTGTCTGTGGAGGGCTTACAAATAGCTATGAAAAGAAGAGAAGACAAAAGCAAAGGAGAAAAGGAAAGATATAAGCATCTGAATGCAGAATTCCAAAGAATAGCAAGAAGAGATAAGAAAGCCTTCCTCAGCGATCAATGCAAAGAAATAGAGGAAAACAACAGAATGGAAAGACTAGAGATCTCTTCAAGAAACTTACAGATACCAAGGGAACATTTCATGCAAAGATGGGCTCAATAGAGGCCAGAAATGGCATGGACCTAACAGAAGCAGAAGATATTAAGAAGAGGTGGCAAGAATACACAGAAGAATTGTACAAAAAAGATCTTCATGACCCAGATAATCACGATGGTGTGATCACTCACCTAAAGCCAGACACCCTGGAATGTGAAGTCAAGCAAGCCTTAGAAAGCATCACTATGAACAAAGCTAGTGGAGGTGATAGAATTCCAATTGAGCTATTGCAAATCCTGAAAGATGATGCTGTGAAAGTGCTGCACTCCATATACCAGCAAATTTGGAGGACTCAGCAGTGGCCACAGGACTGGAAAAGGTCAGTTTTCATTCCAATCCCAAAGAAAAGCAATGCCAAAGAATGCTCAAACTACCGCACAATTGCACTCATCTCACACGCTAGTAAAGTAATGCTCAAAATTCTCCAAGCCAGCCTTCAGCAATACGTGAACTGTGAACTTCCTGATGTTCAAGCTGGTTTTAGAAAAGGCAGAGGAACCAGAGATCAAATTGCCAACATCTGCTGGATCATGGAAAAAGCAAGAGAGTTCCAGAAAAACATCTACTTCTGCTTTATTGACTATGCCAAAGCCTTTGACTGTGTGGATCACAACAAACTGTGGAAAATTCTGAAAGAGATGGGGATACCAGACCACTTGTCCTGTCTCTTGAGAAACCTATATGCAGGTCAGAAAGCAACAGTTAGAACTGGACATGGAACAACAGACTGGTTCCAAATAGGAAAAGGAGTACGTCAAGGCTGTATATTGTCACCATGTTTATTTAACTTCTATGCAGAGTACATCATGAGAAACGCTGGGCTGGAAGAAGCACATTCTGGAATCAAGATTGCCAGGAGAAATATAAATAACCTCAGATATGCATATGATACCACCCTTATGGCAGAAAGTAAAGAGGAACTAAAAAGCCTCTTGATGAAAGCGAAGGAGAAGAGTGAAAAGGTTGGCTTAAAGCTCAACATTCAGAAAACGAAGATCATGGCATCTGGTCCCATCACTTCATGGGAAATAGATGGAGAAACAGTGGAAACAGTGTCAGACTTTATTTTGGGGGCTCCAAAATCACTGCAGATGGTGACTGCAGCCATGAAATTCAAAGACGCTTACTCCTTGGAAGGAAAGTTATGACCAATCTAGACAGCATACTCAAAAGCAGAGATATTACTTTGCCAACAAAGGCCTGTCTAGTCAAGGCTATGGTTTTTTCCAGTGGTCATGTATGGATGTGAGAGTTGGACTGTGAAGAAGGCTGAGCACCAAAGAATTGATGCTTTTGAACTGTGGTGTTGGAGAAGACTCTTGAGAGTCCCTTGGACTGCAAGGAGATCCAACCAGTCCATCCTAAAGGAGATCAGCCCTGGGTGTTCTTTGGAAGGGCTGATGCTAAAGCTGAAACTCCAGTACTTTGGCCACCTCATGCAAAGAGTTGACTCATTGGAAAAGACTGTGATGCTGGGAGGGATTGGGGGCAATAGGAGAAGGAGACGACAGAGGATGAGATGGCTGGATGGCATCACTGACTTGATGGACATGAGTCTCAGTGACCTCCGGGAGTTGGTGATGGACAGGGAGGCCTGGCGTGCTGGGATTCATGGGGTTGCAAAGAGTCGGACATGACTGAGCAACTGATCTGATCTTAAGAGACAATGGAGCACAGAATGGACTCTTGATCTCTAGGCCCTGCCGAGTTCACAACACTTAACCCATATGCTTTACTGGTATCACTGGTGACAGCTCTATTCTATGAATAGGCCCTCTGTCTAAATTCTTTTGGGCTTCTCTGGTGGTTTAGATGGTAAAGAATCTGCCTGCAATGTGGGAGAGCTGGGTTCGATCTCTGGGTTGGGAAGATCCCCTGGAAGAGGGCACAGCAATCCACTCCAATATACTTGCCTGGAGAATCCTCATGGACAGAGGAGCCTGGCAGGCTACATCCATGGGGTTGCAAAGTAAGGCAATTAGAGGGAAGGTCACAGTTTCATCCTCAGTCTTGGGGTCTTGACTGGTTTCAGCTCAAAAGAATCTGCATGCTAAACAGACACATTTGGGGGTGGCAAGTTTTGTTCCCCCATACAAGGAAACAAAATTGTGAGGAATTGGACAGGACAAACAAACTCGGGTTTTGGACTCTTAATTAGTAAAGAATTTAAGCAAAGTTTGGGTTTGGAATGGTAAATCAAAGAAGGTTTGTTTTGTTTGTTTAAATATAGTTTTCTTATTTCCTAGTTCTCTGTCTCTGGTAATAAAGGTCTCCTACCACCTCCTGGTACATAGAAGCTACCTTTCACATGGGAGATTTCCTATTTTCAGGGAGATAGAGAGGAGGGTCTGGAGAAGGCAATGGCACCCCACTCCAGTACTCTTGCCTGGAAAATCCCATGGACGGAGGAGCCTGGTAGGCTCCAGTCCATGGGGTCGCTAAGAGTCGGGCACAACTGAGCGACTTCACTTTCACTTTTCACTTTCATGCATTGGAGAAAGAAATGGCAACCCACTCCAGTGTTCTTGCCCGGAGAATCCCAGGGACGGGGGAGCCTGGTGGGCTACCGTCTATGTGGTTGCACAGTCGGACATGACTGAAGCGACTTAGCAGTAGCAGTAGCACCAGCAGAGAGGAGGGTCAAAGTGTCTCTCTTGTATTGGTTATTTCTTAAGAAACTTTAATTGAAAATAATCAATATGCCATCAAGGCATATTTGGGGGCAGCCGGTACTTGGATCCAACAGTTGTCACTTTGCGGGGAAGAGTCAGAAAATTCTCAGGGAGGTTTTGTTCAAAGTACTGCTATGAAAATTGTAAAAGAGAAAAACCACAGGCCCAAAACAGTGTCAGTTATGTTAAAAACTTTTGATACCAAACCTAGATTTAATACCTAAACTAACTGCAGTTTCAAGCCTCCCCAGAAATGCAAACTTAATCAACCAGTTTGGGAGTAATCTATCACATGGGCCTTCTCCATCTCCCTCAGAGGAAGGAGAGGCAATCTGCATGATAAAACCTGAACCATAACCTTTCCCCCCAAAAAGAAGATGCCCTGGCCTAAAAATAATTCCCTTTTCTTTTGCTAATAGCTCCCCTAGTTCATCCTTCTTCCTATTCAGTTCAGTCACTCATTTGTGGCTGACTCTTTATGATCTCAAGGACTGCAGCACGCCAGGCCTCCCTATCAATCACCAGCTCCCAGAGTTTACTCAAACTCATGTCCATTGAGTCAATGATGCCATCCAACCACCTCATCCTCTGTCATCCCCTTCTCCTCCCACCTTCAATCTTTCCCAGCATCAGGATCTTTTCTTTTCTTCCTATAAAACCTCCCATTTTGTACAACAGCTTTTGTACAAGCACCCTTTTAGTTGCTAGATGAATGCTGTCGAACTCACAAATCATTGAATAAAACCAATTAGATCTTCAAATTAACTCTGCTCAATTTTGGTTTTTAACAGAATCAGATGAGAAGCTAACAGCTCAGTACTGGTTAGAACAGGGCTTCCCTGGTGGCTCAGTGGTTAAGAACTCACCTGGCAATGCAGGAGACACGGGTTCAGTCCCTGGGTCAGGAAGATTCCCTGGAAAAGGAAGGTAACTCATTCTTCTTGCCTGGGAAATCACATGGACAGAGAAGCCTGGCAGGCTATCGTCCATGGGGTCGCAAGAGAGTTGGACAAAACTGAACAAGTAAATAACAGCAACTGGTTAGAATGCACCCTTGGTACCTTGCCTTGCCCATGGAAATCTGGAAGAGGACTGGAAGCGGCAGGCTAGGAGGGATTCGTGGCTGTCCTTGCAAACTCAAAGCAGGAAGAAAAGCCTCTGGATGACATATCTAGAGGGAGGAGAGAGGGGAGGGGTTCTTTCCAGGGGACTCCTCTCAAAATTACGTCCCATAGATTCCTGTCTTTGCATCTTCTTCTGAGACCAGATCTGGAATGATTTTGTAAGAAAAGTTGACTGAAGGAGAAAAAAAAATTTTAATATTTTCTCCATCATATGCTACCAATTAAGACCAAAGTCTAAACTTTATTTCCCAATTTCTCCCCAAAATACTAACTCAAACACTGATCTGCAGTCTATCTTCCACCATTTGATAGGAAAAAGATAAAGAAGATAACTATTTTTTTCCCCCAAAGGCAGACACCAGAGGCCTGATTATTGTATCTTATAATTTAGGCTTATTAAAAAAAAAAAAAAAAAAAATGAGTACTACTGTGCAATGTGGAGAAGGTAATGGCAACCTACTCCAGTATTCTTGCCTAGAGAATCTCATGGACAGAAGAGCCTGGCAAGCCCCAGTTCGTGGGGTCGCAAAGAACTGGACATGACTAAGCGACTAACACTGTGCAATAATTTAAATTCCATCTCGAGTAGGGAAAACAGATCAGAGTGAGAGACTGATCTGGCCACGTGCGTGTTGGGCTCCCTTCTTGGATATTCCCAGTCTCTGCCGGATGCCATCTTTCCCTGTGTCTCTTATGGGGCAACCTTGAAATGATTTCAACCTGGTGGCAAAGAAACATTTCCCTCTTCTTTTCCTAAAAAACAATACAAAATCATCCAAAGTGGCAAGAAGAAAAAGACAAAGTCCATTTTCAATAACTGGTAGATCACTAAAACCTTTTACGCCCATCCGAAAAATTCAAGAGTTTTAAACAACAATTGTAATTGAGAAGGGGCCATGTAGGAACGAACAGGAGAAAAAAAGGTTCTGGAAAGGAAGACTCGCCACAGTTTCTCTAAAGTATAAGGCAACATACACTTAAAGGTGAACGGTTCACTGTGAGGGGTATGCAGTGTGATGTAAATGTTACTTTGTAATAAGAAGGACAGGAATATATTATACAAACTGGGGGTGCACCAGTGAGAGCCTAGAAACAGAGGAGGCTGACATAAATGTCATGTTTTCCATCTATGTCTATGGCATCAGAGAAGAGAGACATACATTTAAAATAATAGAAAATAAAGAGCAACAAAACTGACTGTCTTCATCGGGTGAAGACAAGTAACATCTTTATGAACACACACAAAATCCTGGACCACCCAAAAAAAAAAAAAAAAAATTCAACTAATCTAAAATCTAAATAGCCTTGCCAACTCCCTATATAACAATAACACTTATTAGATCAAGAATAACTTGCCTTGTTTAAAGCTGAATATTTTTTTAAAGCATAGGATTTACACAAAGATAATATAAGAAAATTTTAAAATGAAGAACAAAACCAAGTATAGCAAATGGCAATGAAGAACAGTGTTGCCATGGAGAAAATGAAAACCCTGATTGAAATCTAAAACACCTAAGAAAGCAATTCTTCTAGTAAACAGGAGTACAAAGCACAGATGCGAGAGCTCAGGGAATGCACGGCCCAAGAAAGAGAGATTAAGTATGGACTGGCAGTATTTGGGAATGAAGAAGAACAAATAGAAATAAAGCAATCACAGAAAGAAAGGCAAAATCAGAAGGAGCACCAGTGAACCATATGAGACAGAAAAAGTGGAAGCTTAAAAGGACTTGAGAGAAGATGACTGATCTAAAGAATAGCCAGAGTATGCATAATTATAATGGCAAGAAAGAAAAGGGAAATAATGGAAAAAATAAAAATTTAGAGACTGAATATACAAATAAACAACATTCAAACACATATAAGAATACAACTATGATTTACTCTCTGCAGCCCAGGATACTAAAAAATTTTCCTATTAACAAGTAGCCCAAAATGGCCAGGACCTGATCAATACTGCCAACTTTCTTAATTTTGCCCATGCTTCCAATTAGAAATAATCAGAGAAAACCAAAAATGCTCCCCTAACTAGTCACATAGGTCACCCCACTTATAGTTAAACTACTTAAAGTTTCCCCATGCCCAAACCTTCCTCCAATCAGGGGGCACAACTGAAGTCTACCCTTTTTTCACCAAAAAGCTTCCCCACTCCTCTGCCTACTTTGAGTTTTTCTCAAACACAATAGACATTTATTGACTTCCTTGTATAGCAAGCTCTGAATAAACAGCCTTTGCTTGTTGTTTGGGTAGTCTGACTTTATTTCCACAACGCTGTAAGATATAATTTTTTTAAAACCTGAATCTACCTATTGAGAGGTACACCATATCTTAGAGATAAGTGATGCTGAATGTGAATACTAAGACATATCCTAATAAATATTTCACTTTTAAAAACTGACCAGGTCTTCGTGGGACTCCTAGGCATAGGTGTCTTTCTGTCCAGCCTCTATGACCTTCAGTTCAGTTCAGTTGCTCAGTCGTGTCCAACTCTGCGACCCCATGAATCGCAGCACACCAGGCCTCCCTGTCCATCACCAACTCCCAGAGTTCACTCAGACTCACGTCCACTGAGTCAGTGATGCCATCCAGCCATCTCATCCTCTGTCGTCCCCTTCTCCTCTTGCTCCCAATCCCCCCCAGCATCAGAGTCTTTTCCAATGAGTCAACTCTTTGCATGAGGTGGCCAAAGTACTGGAGTTTCAGCTTTAGCATCATTCCTTCCAAAGAAATCCCAGGGCTGATCTCCTTCAGAATGGACTGGTTGCATCTCCTTGCAGTCCAAGGGACTCTCAAGAGTCTTCTCCAACACCACAGTTCAAAAGCATCAATTCTTCGGCGCTCAGCCTTCTTCACAGTCCAGCTCTCACATCCATACATGATCACAGGAAATACCATAGCCTTGACTAGACAGACCTTTGTTGGCAAAGTAATGTATCTGCTTTTGAATATGCTATCTAGGTTGGTCATAACTTTCCCTCCAAGGATTAAGCATCTTTTAATTTCATGGCTGCAGTCACCATCTGCAGTGATTTTGGAGCCCAAAAAAATAAAGTCTGACACTGTTTCCATGACCTTGAGTGAATTCCAAAGATCAGGTTCAAATAGCTGCTGATCCAGGGAAGAGAGGGGATGCAGAGAAAGGAAGGAGCAGCCAAGAATCAAGAGTGCAGCCTTAGGGCAGCGTCCTGGTTCTGTCTCAAGGGATAACAATATCTTTGAGCTCTTTATAGAAACAAGACCCCCAACAAATGGAATTAGCATTCTTCATTCCAGAGAAGACCCCTATTCTGAGGCCAGATTAAAGGAATCAGAGAAACTAATCAAGAAATTACCTGAGACTAGATAAAAGAGTGCAGGCCCTGCACATACACTAATCATATCAGCAACCCCACTCTTGAACAATTACTATAAAACTCTTTACCAAATCCTCCTGGGTTGGGACACACAGTTTGGAAGGCAAGAGCCTGTTGTGTTCCTCTTTGTCCGGCAAAGCAATAAACCTATTCTTTTCTACTTCACCCAAAATCTTGTCTCTAAGATTCAGTTTGGCACTGATGCAAGAGGCTGAATTTTCAGCACCAATATCAAAGATGAAGAAGGACCCTTTAGGGTGGCTAGACAAAAAGAGTCACAAAATTCAAAAGGAAAAACAGTTTGGCCTTGGATCTTTTCACAGCAAGTTCAATAGTGAGGGGCGTGGGGAAAGAGTGGCGTAACACCTATGAAATCCTTTAAAAAAAAAGAGAGAGAGAGAGAGAGAGAGAGACAGACACTCAAAGATCTTTAAGTTTAAATAAAATTGTGATTTATATTTAAATAAAACAAGTAGGATAATTTGCATAAGCTCTTTTTAAGGAATTTAGTAGAAGCTAAACTTTATCCAACCAAGAGCTTACTGAAAAAATGATGGCAAAGGACTGGTGAAGAGTAGTTTCCTCTGTTCAAATGCATTGTAAGACAAATGTGAGTATACTGTTAACAGAACAAAGGTAAATTTTATATGTCCTGACAATGTGGAATTGTAACAAAAACCGATAGAAGAAGGAAGAAAGAAGATGAGAGGTAGGTAAATATTGATATAATTATTCTGCTGAGAATAAGGAAAGGGAACCCTCTTTCACTGCTGGTGGGAATGCAAACTAGTACAGCCACTATGGAGAACAGTGTGGAGATTCCTTAAAAAACGGGAAATAGAACTGCCATACAACCCAGCAATCCCACTGCTGGGCACACACACTGAGGAAACCAGAACTGAAAGAGAAGCGTGTATCCCAGTGGTCACTGCAGCACTGTTTACAATAGCTATGACATGGACGCAACCTAGATGCCCATCAGCTGATGAATGGGTATGAAAGTGTGGTACATATACACAATGGACTATTCCTCGGCTATTATAAAGAACACATTTGAGTCAGTTCTAATGAGGTGGATGAAACTAGAGCCTATAATACAGAGTGAAGTAAATCAGAAAGAAAAACACCAACGCAGTATATTAACGCATATATATGCAATTTAGAAAGATGGTAATGATGACCGCATATGCAAGACCACAAAACAGATACATATGTAAAGAACAGACTTTTTGATTCTGTGGGAGAAAGCGAGGGTGGGATGATTTGGGAGAACAGCATTGAAACATGTATACTACCATATGTGAAATAGATCACCAGTCCAAGTTCGATGCATGAAACAGGGCATTCAAAGCCAGTGCATTAGGACAACCCAGAGGGATGGGGAGTGAGGTGGGAGCGGGGTTCAAGATGGGGGACACATGTATACCCATGGCTGATGCATGTCAATGTATGGCAAAAACCACAATATTGTAAAGTAATTAGCCTCCAATTAAATAAATTTTTTTAAAGTGACAAAGACCAAATTATTCAGAACAGTACAAATAATAAAAAAAAAAATAAATGTAAATAGTATCAGGAGGTGGAGCAGGAGAAAAAAGGAAAAGATAATACATTAATTGTACCCATTGGCCATCAGAAAATTAATGGCTCCTATATAAAGAAATAGACAATGGAGGTACTTTATATTTATCATGTCAATAAATGTGAACAGGAGAAAATTATATTTTTACAGAAAAATACATTCAGATTGTATCACAACATATAGTTCAAGTTTATTTGAATATAGAGGCATTATATATTGGGGCTTCCCTGGTGGCTCAAACAGTAAGAATCTGCCTGCAATGAAGGAGATCTGGGTTAAATCCCTGGGTCAGTAAGATCCCATGGAGAAGGGAATGGCTACCCATTCCAGTATTCTTGCCTGGAGAATTCCATGGACAGAGGAGCCTGGTAGGCTGCAGTCTATGGGGTCACAAACAGTCGAACATGCCTGAGGGACTAACACACACATACTAGGCAAACGCATTGCAGGAGAGCAAAATTTGCCCCCAAATGTGTCATTGGTATAATATCTAAAGCTGCTCATTTTCTAAGAAATAGCAAACATGGGAAAAACTCTGAAAACCAAGCAGAAGTTATACTTTTGTAAGAAACATTTACATTTTTAAGGAAAATCTCCATTTTCAGGGGAGTCTCCTCGGCTGCACTAAGAAGAAAATTGAAAGTGTTAGTCATTCAATAATATCCAACTCTTTGTGACCCCATGAACTGTAGCCCACCAGGTTCCTCTAACCATAGAATTCTCCAGGCAAGAATACTGGAGTGGGCTGCCATTCCCTTCTCCAGAGGATCTTCCCGACCTAGGGTAGTAAGAAGAGCTTGCCAGAATCTCTAGAAACTCTTACCAATGCAGACAGCAATGACTTAAACCTGCATAGCACCCTGACCCTTGTTCATTGTGCTTCTCTTGTAACCTGGAATAACTGACTCTCCCTACTCTCAACATTCACTTTTGCCTTTAGCGAAGGATGGTATTTAAGGGGAAGGCTTTGGTTACACCGGCAAGATACTCAGGTTTTCTGAGTCTCTGTTTATGTTATTAAACTGAGTCTGCGTATATGTTATTAAACTCTTATTTGATTTCCTATTAATTTTTCTTATGTACATCTCACTCTTAGAGCAGCCAGAAGAACCTAGACAGGTAAATTTATTCCTCCCCTGCTGCTGCTAAGTCACTTCAGTCGTGTCCGACTCTGTGCAACCCCACAGACGGTAGCCCACCAGACTCCTCTGTCCCTGGGATTCTCCAGGCAAGAATACTGGAGTGGGTTGCCATTTCCTTCTCCAATGCATGCATGCATGCTAAGTCACTTCAGTCATGTCTGACTGTGTGACCCCATAGACGGCAGCCCACCAGGCTCCTTTGTCCACAGGATTCTCTAGGCAAGAATACTAGAATGGGTTGCCATTTCCTTCTCCCTCTTTCTCCCCAGTAGCATATAAAATTGGTTTTCAAAAAATCTGAACATTATACAAAGTTGGATTCAGACAAAAAAAAAAAAAAAAAGAGTATTTAACAAGGCAAAGAAGGATATTTTATAATGCCAAAGGGTGCAAATCTCAAAAAGATAAAGGAGTATGAACATATATGAACTCTACAGTAATACTCATAAAACAAATTCTCTGGGCTATTCAAACACAAGTAGAGAAAAGACACATCAGCCTTAGGATACTCTAGTCTCAGTCCATGATAAATAAGGTGAAAAAATAAGGTTATAAAAGACAACATAATAAAGTAAATATGACCAATTATTTAAGTAGGAAATTGAGGATGATACAAAGGAATGGAAAGATATCCATGTTCTTGGATTAAAAGAATTAATATTGTTAAAATGACCATACTACCCAAAGCAATCTACAGATTTAATGCAATCACTATCATAATACCCATGACATTTTTCAAAGGAATAGAATAAATACTCCTAAAATTTATATGGAACCACAAAAGACCCTATATTGCCAAAGCAATTTTGACCAAAAAAGAACAAAGCTGAAGGTATACACTCTCTGACTTCAGACTATACTATAAAGTAATCAGAACATCACGGTACAGGGTGGAGGGGGGCGGGTAGAAAACAGACACAAAGACCAATGATACAGAATAAAGAGCCAAGAAACAAACCTACACAATCACAGTGAAGTGGTCTTCAACAAAAGAGGCAAGAATATACAACAGAGAAAAGACAGTCTCTTTAATAAGTGGCATTGAGAAAACTGGACAGCTATATGTAAAAGAATGAAATTAGAACATTTTCTCACACAATACACAAGAGGAAACTCAAAATGCGTTAAAGACCTAAATGTTAAGACCTGAAACCATAAAACTTCGAGAAAAGAACATAGGCAGAACACTCGGACATAAACCACAGCGTTATTTTTTTTAGCTCTGTCTCCTAAGGCTAAAGAAACAAAAGCAGAAAAAAAAAAAAAAAAAAAAACCCGGGACCTAATTAAACATAAATATTTTTGCACATCAAAGGAAACCATCAACAAAACAAAAAGACAATCTACTTAATGGAAGAAAATATTTGCAAGCGATATGGCCAATAAGGGGTTAACATCCATGTTTGTAAACAGCTCATACAACTCAATATTTTTTAAAAAATCTAATTGGCCAACAGGCATAGGGAAAAATGCTCAACAGTGCAAATTATTAGAGAAATGCAAATCAAAACCACAATGAGATATCAACTCATACCTCTCAAAAAGGCTATCATCAAAAAGTCTACAAATGCTGGTAAGAATGTGAAGAAAACTACACTGTTGGTGTAAATGTAAGTAGGCGCAGCCACAATGGAAAACAGTATGGAGGTTCCTCAAAAAACTAAAAATAGAACTACCATATGATTCTGCAATTCTACTCCTAGGTATTATCCACTGAAAATGAAAACACTAGTTTTTACACCCCAATGTTCAAAGCAGCCTTATTTACAATAGCCAGGATATGGAATCAATCTAAGTTTCTATCAAAACATGAGTGGATAAAGAAGATATGGTGTAAAAATATATCCAGTGTAATATTACCTATGGAAAAAATGAAATTCTGCTGTCTGCAACAATATGGATGGACCTATAGGGTATTATGCTAAGTGAAATTAAAAAAAAAAATAAGAAATAATCTTATCACTCATGTGTGGAATATAAAAAATGAAACAAATAAGTGTATGTAACAAAAAAGCAGCAGACTCACAGATACAGAGAAGGAGCTAGTGGTGACCTGTGGGGAGAGGGATAGAATAGGGAATTATGAGACACAAACTACAATGTATAAAATAAATTAACAACAAGGATCTATTGTATAGGACAGGGAAATATATTACATTATTTTGTAATATCTTTAAATAGAGTGTAATCTATAAATATATCGTCACTAAGTTGTATATGTGAAACTAATATTGTAAATCAATTATACTTCAATAAAATTTTTAAAGAATGTACAAGAATGTTCATAGCAGTATTACTCATAATAGCCAAACAATGGATACATTTTGATGTATTCACACAATGTCGAAATCAGTGAATTACAGCTACATGCAACAACATATATGAATCTCATATGTGAATCTTCCTTAGTCAAATACAAAAATATAAATACTATATGATGCTATTTATAAAAAAACAAGCAAAATTAATTTAAGGTATCAGAACAGTGGTTGCTTTAAGGAATTCAGAGAGGGGAGTGGTCAGGGGCAAATATAAAAGGTATTCCTGGGATACTGGCTACATGAATGCTTACTTTTAATAACTTACTTGAGCTACAATCTTTTGAAGTAGCATTTTTCAACATGCTTGTTACACTTCAATTTTTATTTTTTTTATTTATTTTTTTAAATTAAATTTTATTTTGCTTAACTTTACAATATTGTATTGCTTTTGCCATACATCGAGATGGATCCGCCACCAGTATACACGTGCTCCCCATCCTGAACCCTCCTCCCTCCTCCCTCCCCATACCATCTCTCTGGGTCGTCCCAGTGCACCAGCCCCAGGCATCCGTTATCGGGCATCGTCCCAGTGCACCAGCCCCAGGCATCTGTTATCGGGCATCGTACCTGGACTGGTGACTCGTTTCAGATATGATATTATACATATTTCAATGCTATTCTCCCAAATCATCCCGCCCTCTCCCGGTCCCAGAGTCCAAAAGTCTGTTCTATACATCAGTGTCTCTTTTGCTGTCTCGTAAATCAAGAAGGTAAAAATTCAGTCAAAAGTATTTTTATCTTTTAAAGTATCTTTATTTCTATTGTGCTATGCCACTAGAATGGTGGAGCTTGTTACAGCAGCTAAAACTACCCTAATACTGAATCTTAGATGTCACCAACATTCATTTTATAGACAAGAGAACTGTGGCCTAGAAAACTAAGGGATTTACCCAATGTCAGAGCTAGTAATGGCACCCCACTCCAGTACTCTCGCCTGGAAAATCCCATGGATGGAGGAGCCTGGTAGGCTGTAGTCCATGGGGTTGCTGAGAGTCGGACATGACTGAGCGACTTCACTTTCACTTTTCACTTTCATGCATTGGAGAAGGAAATGGCAACCCAGTCCAGTGTTCTTGCCTGGAGAATCTCAGGGACGGGGGAGCCTGGTGGGCTGCCGTCTATGGGGTCGCACAGAGTCAGACACGACTGAAGCGACCTTAGCAGCAGCAGCAGAGCTAGTAAGTGACAAGCTCTGACCTCTGTTAGGCTTCAAATCTAGCATGTCATCTTTCTCTTTTCCTTCTGCACTATGTCTCACTGCCTCAATTAATGTACATACTGGTTAACATTCTCATCCCACTTGGCTTCCAATTAGCCAATTAAGTAATAGGAAGTGATATGCATTCATTCAGCAAACAATTTCATATGATGCTGCTGCTGCTGCTGCCAAGTCGCTTCAGTCGTGTTCAACTCTGTGTGACCCCATAGACGGCAGCCCACCAGGCTCCCCTGTCCCTGGGATTCTCCAGGCAAGAACACCGGAGTGGGTTGCCATTTCCTTCTCCAATGCATGAAAGTGACAGGTGAAAGTGAAGTCGCTCAGTCATGTCTCATTCTTAGCGACCCCATGGACTGCAGCCTACCAGGCTCCTCCGTCCACGGGATTTTCCAGGCAAGAGTGATAGTGCCTATGCTAAAATTTTTCCTTAAATTACCTGAGTATCTTCCTGCAAGTCTTAGTACATCTGACAAAGAGCACACTTTGAAAAATAATATTTTTCCCAAGATCAAAAACTTCATTAGTTTTTGAATCTCAGGTGCTTGGCTATCCAAAAACCATATATTTATACACACACACACACACACACATATATATAGTAATTTTGTTCACTTATTAGCATGAAAATAGGCTAGATTATTGTGATTAAGCCAAATTATTACCTATAATGTGTCTAAAAAGTGGTATGAAAGAAAGATCTCTTTGAAATAAACATGGCTGGACCAAAAAAAAAGTGTGAACAAAGAAAATCTTATGGTTTAGCTGCCAAGAAAAGCAAACAATATACAATCTTAAGAACCTGTAAATTGACCCTGGTAACATTTCTGGGTATTTCTCTCCCAGTGAAAATCTCAGCCAGACCTAGTCAGATCTAGGTTTTTAGGTTAAGTGAAACACCCACTGGAGGCTGAGAGATGGCAAGAAAGAAGCCAATCTACTCACCATCTTCCCTAGCTGAGCTATAGGAGCCAGGTGCAGAGTCATTCAGATGAGAGCTGGTTTTACCACATGGAAAACTCAGCAGAACAGGTTTGTGACGTAATGATGAAGCCAGACTTCCCCATCTCCACTTTCGGTTTCCTTGTATCTTGCTGTTATTGTAACCCTAAAATCCATAGGCTAAAGCCCTAACCTCCAGTGTAACCATATTTGGAGATATGGTATTTAGGGAGGTAACAAAACTTCAGAAAGGCCATGAGGGTTGTACCCTGATCCAATAGGACTAGTGTCCCTAGAAGAGGAGGAAGAGCCAATAGACATGTCTTTCCCTCCATATGCACAGAGGAAAGGCCAGGTGAGGATAGCTGTCTGCAAGCCTCAACGGAGCTCTCACCAGAAATCAAATCAACTGGCAACTGAGTGATAATCATGGACTCCTAACCTCCTGAACTGTGAGAAGGTAAATATCTGTTGTCTAAGTCACCCAGCTTATGGTATTTTGTTATAGCACCCTGAGGAGGCTAATACACTTACCAATTGGACAACCGTGTTGCTGCCAGATCATCTCCAGGCAAAACCCACCCTTGGTGGCATTGACATTTTCAGAGGGGGTGCTTAGAGACCCCAAAGCCTTCAGTGTCCACAAAGCTTGATCCCTAAAGTGAAATTCCAGGCACCAGGACACATCTTGCAGGGAGTTAGGTACAGGAAATGAATTGGCAAGCTTGGATGAGGACAGATCAGAGGACCTTAAATGTCCAGCTAAGAAGCATAGAATTTATTTCAGAGACAATGACGAGTCACTCCAAGTTTTTGAGAAGGATGTATCATGACCAAAGCTTCATTTCAGGGCTATAATGCTGCCAGCAGTGCAAAAGATTTTTATTATTACTATTAATTTCAGTGACTTTTATAATAGCTAGCATTTATTGAGCACTTAGTCTTTGCCAAGCATTCTATATGCATTGCCTCTATTTAATTAAATGTGAAAAAGACTTTGAAATGGACCAAAACCATCAGTGGAGTTTTTTCAATAGAAAACTGGGCATGAGCTGGGTTATGATTTTCTTTTAGCTATTCTACAACTCTGTGAGATGTTAAAACTGATAGCAAAGCAAATAAATTTGTCAGTTGAAATGCAAATGAAATGTGCCCAGTGGAATACAACTGATTACTGCCTTCTGGATAAACTCAGTTTGTACCTATTTTTAAATTCATCTCAGCTATCTTTATTGCCTATATTATGTATGATTCTTTCAATTCTCCTTTAAGCCAGTGGTATCATCTTACTGCTTCCCTTTTAAATTAACAAGTTATGTACAGTCTTCGACACATGTTCATTTTATCTTTGGATGTCATGATTTTACTTTTTAATGATTCTTACAATAACTGTATGAAATTGGTACCCTTATTATCACCAGCTTATAAAGAACCTGAGGCCTCAAGAAGGAAAGTAACCTTCCGAAGGCACATGGTGACCTAAAACTAGGATTGGGATGGAAAACTATTTGTCTTACCTGACCAAATTACCACCCTCATCCCCAGTGCCTAGAGCCTGACTCTGAAGTCCCCCCTTCACCTCTCTGTTGAGTGAGAAGTCCCCCTCCTACATCACACAGTTTCACTGTCTACAATATTCCCACCATCGGCTGAGCCATCTGACCAAGTAATCTCTATAAACCAGTAACAGGAAAGTAGTAACAAGAATTCATATTCTGGATCTGGAACTGGAAGACAGAATCTCCATATTTTCTGTATATCGTATCAGTCACCACTTATCGGGCATATGTAGGTGGAGGATGGCCATGGGACAGCATGAATGGACAGCAGAGGTGACCACTTACTGTCTGCTAACAAACTACCACGATCTATCACCATAACCAGAAGCTCCACTTCTCTAATAATGGCACTAGGAGCATTAAAGATATTGTCCATGATGGTGATGCCTAATTACTCACTTTCACATATCCCCAGTGCCATGGATTTATGAGAGAGGTACTGTCAGCCTTACAAAATAAAATCATGTAATAATGATAATTTCCTAAAAGTGTATAATACTGTGTGTTTAAGCCTTTTCATATCTATTATTATGAAATAGCCTTAGGAAATAGGCCAAATTTATAATAGCATTTTCATTTCATAGATGAAGAGATTAAGTTCCATACAGGTGAGGTGATTTACTCAAAGTCAGCCAGTAAAATATTGCAAAAATGGGATTCCTTTTCTTAATCCAGATGAGCTCTCTCTTCACTACCCCAAACTTTCCCCGTCTTTCTTCCCCCTCTCACTCACTCACACACTCTCTCTCTCTCACACACACACCTGGGCTCACACGCATACACCTGGGCTCACACGCACACAGTATTCACCTTAGCCGTGTCAGCAGGCCAGTACACCAGCTGCCCCTGCCCCCAACCCTGCAGCTCTAGGTTAATTCCTCCTCCTCCTCTGCGGCTTAATTTACATGTCCCTTCTTCCATCATCCTGAACTAGACTGGACTTGCTCCCATGCTACCCTCCACTTCCCTGTGAGAGCATCTGTCACACTACAATGTAATTGCCTCCTTACTTGTCTGCCACTGTGGCACATTGAAGATGATCAATAAAGGCCTATCTGGTATTGAAAAGAATCCAGATATTGCCTCAGAACAGATGCAAAATCAGGTTAGACCCAGGTCTTCCCTAGAAGTCAGATGTAAACCAACAGCTGTGCTCAGACCTGGCTGTTAGTGAAGCTGAGCAGGCAAGTCTTCTGAATTTCTAACAGGCTATGTTTTCTAAAAGAAACAAGAGACTTCCCCCTCAGGGCCAGCATTTCCCTAGGTCCAGATGTATTCCTAAAGAGCAAATTAAGCTCTTCAGAAAACTGTTTTCCACACTGCAGCCACCCGAAGGCCACTTACACCTCCAGGGAAGACTCACGGTAAACATTTTGTCCCCGCTGTGTCACCAGTGAAACGGAATGAGTCAGGCCTCCCGTCTTGGCTGGGAGGGAATATAAACTTGACCTGAATTCTCTCTTCTGCTTCTGATATCTGGCTTCTCTCTGACCATCTCCCAGTCTTCAGTAAAAATAGCTATTAAAAATATTTATTGAACTCTTCCTAGATGCTAAGCACTGTCCTCAGCACTTGAGATTTGCCAACTCATTTAATCCTCACAACAATCGCATGGGGCAGGTACCATTATTATCCCCAGTTTATAAATGAGGAAGCTGAGGCACAGAACAACTAACAAAAATCCTACCAAGGTCACACAGGTAGTAAGTAGTAGAACTGGGATTCAGTGCCAAGCAGTCTGGCCTTAATGACCTGAAGGACCAGTTCAGGCCCTACCAGTTTAAGACTCATGTTCTCCAAGAAGCCTATCTGACCGTCCCAGGCCAGAGTTAAATCTTGCTTCTCCTCTAAAGTCCTACAGCAACAATTTATTTGCAATTAATTCCCCATCTGGTATTCTTGTATGGAAGTCAAGGTCTAAAGATGGTGTCCCTCTCCTTCCCTCAGGTCCAGATGAAGGTCTTCACCTTGTATAGTATTCTATGCATCACAAAGGGGATGGAGGGCTTAGAAGGTCAAGGGAAGATGGGTCAGATATGCAAAAGGAGAGCTTAGCATTACTAGTTAAGAGGATACTTGTCATCCAGCAGAAGAGGCTGGGAATATTCTTAAAGGAAAATATCTGCAAGATCATTCATCAACTCTTAAAGGAGGGAGGGCTCTAATGTTTCTCATTGACTCAAAAAAGCAAAACAAAATGTACTGTGTCCTCTATTAGACAGGACAGGAGACCTGGGGCCCCGCAAGGAGGCAGTGCTACAAGAGGTTAAGCTCCAGGCTTTGGAGCCTGCTTCCTCATCTCAGTTGACAAATGCTTTGTAATTAATGATGTGGGGATGACAATCTCTATCCTATTAGGCCAATTCTTTTGCAGAAATCAATAGTCTGTCAGAGGAAATCCTTTTGGGCAGAGACTGTTTAATCATCTTCATTACCATCATCATTATCATCATGATAGATAACAGTTATTGAATTCTTATGTGCAAGGCACAGTATATGCATTATCACAGCTCATCCTCGCATCAGTAGAAAATTTTTACCAAATATTGGATGGCATAGACTGATTCTTCACATTCAACCAAGCTAGTGCCTGTCCTCAGATGGTTTAATTTCAGGTCATCAGCAGAAGATCCACCGAAAATACAACAACAAAACCTCTGATATGAACAATATTGAAAAGCAAGGTTTCTACATAAATGGTTGGTAGGATTTATTATGGCCTAAGGAGTGGGTGTGAATCCTTCCTCCACTACTCAGTAGCTCTGTGACTACAAGCAAGTTACCGGATTTTTCTGAGTATTTCCCCAAACATAAAATAGAATAGAATATCTCACCAGAGCTGTGATGATAGAAGGATACAATGGCTGAGAGTACCTAACAGTACACCCCCAGCATACTATGCCAAGGAGCTTATCACCTGTGTTCTTCTGGGAGTTTTACAGTCTCAGGTCTTACGTTCAAGTCTTTAATCCATTTTGAGTTAATTTTTGTTTATGGTCTAATATAGTGGCCCAGTTTTATTCTTTGCATCTGTCCAATTTTCCCAACATCATATATTGAAGACGCTGTTCTTTCCCTCACTGTGTATCCTTTTCCCCCATTATGTATTTCCCCACTGTATATTCTTTGTCAGAAATTGGCCATATATGAGTGAGTTTATTTCTGGGGTCTCTCTTCTGTTCCACTGATCTGAGTGTCTGTTTTCATGCCAATACCATACTGTGTTAATTACTATAGCTTTGTAGCATACTTTAAAATCAGAGAGTGTGAGGACTCCAGCTTTGTTCTTCTTTCTCAAGTCTGCTTTGGCTATTCAGGGTCTTTTATGATTCCATACAAATTTTAGGTTTGTTCTATTTCTGTGAAAAGTGCCACTGGAATTGCGATAGGGATTGCATTGAATATGTAGATTGCTTTGGGTGGTATGGGCATTTTTAAAAATCAATTCTTCCAATATATGACCATGGAATATTTTTACATTTATATGTATCTTCAATTTCTTTCATTAATGTCTTATAGTTTTCAACATACAAGTCTTTCACTTTCTTGGTTAAATTTATTCCCAGGTATTTTATTCTTTCTGATGCAATTGTAAACAGAATTGTTTTAGCTTCTCTGATAGTGCATAGACATGCAACAGATTTTTGTTCATTGATTCTACATCCTGCAACTTTACTAAATTTGTTTATTCTAAGAAGTTTTTCATGGAGTCTTCCAGTTTTTCTACACTTATCATTTGCAAATAGTGAAAACTGTACTTCTTCCTTTCCAGTTTGTGATTCCTCTTATTGCTTTTTCTTGCCTAATTCCTCAGGAGTATTTCCAGTACTAAATAACTTCCAACTTTTATTTTCCCTTGGACCTGCATTAGTTACTCAGTTCTTAAGCCTTTGGGGGAGAGGAGGAGGGAGAGGTAGAAAGTAGAAGAGATAGCTTTCTGATAATTATTCTTTTTCCTTGTGTTCCCAAATACTTGGTTTGGGCTTGTATGGCTGAAACTGAGTATGGTAGGTTCTGAAACTGTACCAGTTCTCTCTTAAGACAAATCTTGCCCAAATTCCAAGGCAAAGACTGGTCTTTTTAATTGTTCTCCCTTGAAGCATTTTCCCTTCCTCTTTGCCCAAATAAAACTCATGCTTGCAGGCCCAGTTAAAATTCTGCTTTCCATGGAGCATTCCCTGACCAACCCATTGTACCCTGACCAATACTTCTCTGAATACCTGGCTCTTACTCATTATGCCATTCAGCTCAAAGGTATTCTACTGGACTTTTGACATGACCTTGACAAACTTGCCTCCTACTGATATTTAACTCTTTAAGTGGGACCTTTCTTCACTGTTCTACTCTGCCTCTGACCACATATAGAGCTTACACTACCTGTATATTTTACTGTTAACCATCTTGGACAATGAATTTGTAGAAATGTCTGCTCCATCACTACCCCTGCCATCTATTTAAGTAATCAAAGCTTAGGGCTTTCTTGTCTAGTCTGTATGCAGTGGCACACCTGGATGGCTGCACCCTGGGGAAAGAGGACCCTGCCCCACGACACACACACACCCAAAGACCACAACCAAAGGGGAAGTTGCTGGCAGCTGAAAAGCTTTTCCCTCCAACTGCCTTCTAGTCTCCAGGGTGAGAATTATTCAGCTGGTTTGGGTGAACAACTAACTCTAAGTCAAGATAAAACTCCAGCCTTCTGGAGTGTGAAGAGCTAATAAATCCTTAGTGAATAAGATTTTCTAAATGGAGCTTCTTTTATGAGGCAATTTGTGAACACTCTGGTTTTTTTCTACTGGAGCAGCAAACTGCAACTACAAAAATTAAGATGGTACACAGGGCTGGGAGTGCAGGGGCAGGAAAGATTAGGACTCAAATATGGCTCCAAACAGAACTTCCCGGTTTAGTGGGGCTCGTTCTCACTGTCCCTTGCTCACTAATCCAGGCTGCTTTTAGGGAAACACAATCCCAAGACAGAACTACCTGCACTCCAATGGAACAAGACAGCATGACATCATGCTAAAACCATGAGAGTGTGGATATTATTAATCCTGTGTTGGTTAACAACTTCAAGGTCTGGTCTGTCCCCAAGAAAGATTCTCCCACTACTTGGGTTGCCTGTAGAGTGGGTGGGTGGGTGGGTGTGTATTTGGGACAAGGTTAAGGGAGCAGTGACAAGAAGGCTTGTTGCTGTTTTTGCTGGTTCATTTTGGTGAATAAAATATAGGCCACTTTAATTATTTGAGAGTTCAAATTATTTAAAATGTTTTCAAATAACTCATCTGGCAATAGTTCTTTGTGGCAAAGTACAAACAGACAGGAGGAGGGGAGAAGCAAAAAGGAGTATAGACATGAGGCCAATAACATAGTGAGTTCAGGAGTTGAATATTTCTGAGTACCAGCTACTAGCTATCTGGAGGTTTCCACAATGTAATTTCACAAGAGGAATGGTTAGAGTTGTATGCCATGTGGCTTACAAGGATTTTTCTCAATTAATCTCGTTGCTATTACTCCCCTGTTACTCCTTGGAAGAAAAGTTATGACCAACCTAGATAGCATATTCAAAAGCAGAGACATTACTTTGCCAACAAAGGTCCGTCTAGTCAAGGCTATGGTTTTTCCAGTGGTCATGTACGGATGTGAGAGTTGGACTGTGATGAAAGCTGAGCACCGAAGAATTGATGCTTTTGAACTGTGGTGTCGGAGAAGACTCTGGAGAGTCCCTTGGACTGCAAGGAGATCCAACCAGTCCATTCTGAAGGAGATCAGCCCTGGGATTTCTTTGGAAGGAATGATGCTAAAGCTGAAACTCCAGTATTTTGGCCACCTCATGTGAAGAGTTGACTCACTGGAAAAGACTCTGATGCTGGGAGGGATTGGGGGCAGGAGGAGAAGGGGACGACAGAGGATGAGATGGCTGGATGGCATCACTGACTCGATGGACTTGAGTGTGAGTGAACTCTGGGAGTTGGTGATGGACAGGGAGGCCTGGCCTACTGCGATTCATGGGGTTGCAAAGAATCAGACACGACTGAGCAACTGAACTGAACAGATGGGAAAACCAAGGCCAGGAAAAAAACCACCTACTCAACATTATACAATTCGCAATTTAAATAGAAATTCAAACCAAGGTCACCTCACCCCAGGGACAGAGTTCCTAACCCCTATGTGGTGCTGATTTCCACTGCAAGGAGCCAAGAGACCAGAGCATGGCAGTTCTAAAGGTGTCTCCTCAGAGCTCTGCCCTGAGGTCCTCGCTCAGAGTGGGGCTCTCACAAGGTGACGTGTCTGTGACGCAGAAGGCACTTGTTGGCAAGGGACACATCCACTGGGGTTTGCCAGCCCCAGGAGTCAGGCAGCCTGCACTCATCCTGGGGCCCAGCCTCCAAGAGCTGCATGAATTTGGCCCATTTTTACATTCAACTTCATCAGGACACAGTGATGTAACGCACAAGGAGCTGAGGAAAGGCCAAATCAATGCCATGATGGAGGACATGCTTTGGAGGTTCTCTAGTGAGTCAAAGCAGTAACATCCCAGGGACCCCTTTCCTGCCCCTGGAGGGCCATGTGCCTGTGGACTAGGCTCGTGAGCTGATGCTCATCCAAGGGTTACATCCATCCCTAGGAGACTGCAGTTCTCACGTGGACAAAGCCTTAGCCAAAAGATTCTACCACCAGAGGAAACATCAGGTGCCCTTTCCTCCACCCACTTATATCCCCTGCTCACCTGTGTCCTTATGAACTATGGATGTCACCTTCAAACCCCACTGCTTTGTGGCTGGTGGAGTGGGTACCCTCAGATCAACTGCTGTCAAGTCTCCTGTGTCTCCACTCAACAAAGCAGTCTATTTGAAGAATGACTGCCAGATTCAGAGGGATCATGCATAGGATATTAGATATTGGGATATACTGTTGCAGTTTTGAAAGAAGAGCCATGGATATCAGGATATCAAAGGAAGTGGTACACAGAACTCCCAAGCAAACACTCATAAGGCAAGAATTTACAAGAATGAAGGAAAACCTAGTCTGTGATGTGTGGACCACATAATAAGATCAAGGATACAAAACTGAGTTAGAGAAGGATTTTAAGAGAAGGTGGAAGAGAGATTTCCTTGGAGAGAAGGGTTGTGAGCTGTGACTCCCAACCCCATCCTGCTCTGTTCAGGGATAGGGATGTGCTGCCTCCAACCTTTCATCTAGACAAGGGCCCCAAGGCAACCACTCAGGATGCTCTGAAGTGTGATTTCTGCCACTGAGGGCTGCTAAAGACTGGTGTGGGCCTCACTTCTAGGAAGATCACAAGAACTGTAGACTGAGGCCTGATTCCTGCCCAGGAAATGTAGAAGTCAAGAAGGTGATGCTATCTTCTCTCTCCCACACAAGTCCTGTTTCCTCTACACACTGACTACAGATCAACACACTGGGAATACACCTGCAATCCTGTCCTCCCTGACAACTAAAACTGCTTGATGGGAGCTATGAAGGGCAGCTGCTTTAGGATGAGCCTGTACTCCCAAGGAATGTGGGAGCTCCCTGCACTTTGTAAGCCACAAGTGCGCCACTCACACACACACACACACACACACACACACACACACACAAAACCTGGGATGCAGTCATCATGGGCCGAAAGAGGTGGGTTTGTAAGGTTTGGGAGACCTCAACTGAAAGAGGTTGGAGGTACATACAGTGTCCAGGAGCTTAGGAAGGAATCCCAAAGGAACGCCTGTAATAGCAGGACAGGGAAAGGGCCCAGCAGGGAAACCTGGAAGAGTAAGCTTCTAACTCAACCTAAAGTACTCAACACTTGAAAGGCTTCTTTAACCACCTTCCTGGCCCGGAAAGACTGCAGGTATCCAGCCAAGGAAAACCAGCTATCCTCTCCCCTGTCTCATACCAATCCCTGGGGCATCACAACAGCAACAGACAGAGGGGGAGCAGAGGAAAAGCACAAGGCAAGGTCCTCTTCTTCTATGAGAACTTCTGGAGACAGTCCAAGCTGTGGAGGTGGGGCAGGAGAACTGTTCATGGTGGTCCAGTCAAGACTTAATATTTTGGAGTGGGTATTTTGATTCCTGAGCTGACTTGTGTAACTGATAGAGTCCATGGGACTGTATTGCCTGAAAGTGAAAGTGAAGTCGTGTCCGAACTCTTTGTGACCCCTTGGACCACCAGGCTCCTCCATCCATGGGATTTTCCAGGCAAGAATACTGAAGTGGGTTGCCATTTCCTTCTCCAGAAGATCTCCCTGACCCAGAGATTGAACCTGGGTCTCCCGCATTGTAGGCAGACGCTTTACCGTCTGAGCCACCAGGGAAGTATTGCCTGAGGGTGAGCATAAAAGCCAGGGAGCTTTCCAGAACAGTCCTTCCAGGGCTAAGAGCTCCCCACCAAGTCACATCTGAATGTGGGTGATGTGGTGTTCTCTTTCCCACACAAGTCCTGCTTCCTCCACATACTGGCTAGAAATCAGCACACGGGGAATACACCCACAATCAGATGCTCCCTAACAACCAGAACAAAACGGCCCAGTGGGTTCTCCTCTCCATTTCAAACAGGCGCATTTGTCCTTCATTATCCCCATATCCCCACCACAAACACACCACGTGAAGGCAGCTTTCTGAAGAGCATTCATGGAGACAGTTACCACCTGCAGTCAAGAAGGGGACTGAGGACTTTAATCCCCCGAAACTGCTCTCAAACCCATCCTTAGGTTCTGTAGGATATGATTTGGGGGTACCTCCCAGAAATCCTCCTGCTCCTAAAACTTTCCACCCTCGTCTCTCTCATCAGCCTGCCTCACTACAGAAATCTCATCATTTGTCATAGCCACATGTTTGAATTAAATATTCTGAGAAAGGTCAGGCATTTTATGTTCAACATTTACACATCATTGTGACTTTTTATATTTCTCAACATTTTAACATATGCCTATTATTTAACATTATCACAAGTATCATGACTAAAACCAAGTAATTTTAACACTGACTATGATTTTTTAAAAAATACACATGCCCTCCAGAACTTGTGATCCTTCTATCTCAGACGGCTCACACACCCACCAAACCCCATCCATCATCTAGGTTGAGAATATGGTTTAAGAAACAAAAAAAGTGAAGCTTAATACTGGTTTGTCAGAGGGTAGCAGAAAATGGGAGCAGGCTCGCTGAAGATTGTACCAAAATAACGGGGTGTCACCAGGGAAAAGCAGTCTTAGGCCAAAGAGACGCAGGAGGCCAGTTGGGACCTTAGGGTTTAATTTTCTAACTCCTGCTACAGAACCATAATTTTTTTTCAAGAAGATAGAGAATGATATGTTTGGATTCAAGACTGCAAAATTTTGCCTCATAAAATAGCATTCCATCTATTATATAACTTATTGTTCATCTACAAAGGTGTTTTAGAAAACCAGCTGGAGATCAGAGCAGAGAGGAGGCAGCTTTGAAATCAGACAGTCCAGCACCTTTTAACAAGCTCCATGACCCTGGGCACATTCTTTAGTTCCTCTGGGACTCTCGTCTCATCAGTGAAAATGGATAAAAATAGATACCCTGAACGTCTGCTCGGAAGCTTGGACCATCACTAGAAAATGGGTCAAGCACAGCGCACTGCACACACTAGGTGCCTGATGTCATTCTCAGCCATTTGTATGAAGGATCACAGAAGCTCTATCTTCAGACTTGCATACCAGGAGAAACAAAGAGATGAGGGCTTAAGAACCCCATAAGAGAAAATGTAAGGTAAGCAGGGGTTTTCCCCACAGGCATTGATAATGTTGCAGTCCTGCTGCCATCTGCCTAGGGTGTAGCAGACCCATGGACAAAGGTCAGACAGTGCCACCCTCCCCTCCCCTCCCCTCCACCACCCTCAGCAGGAGCTGCTTCACCTTTACTGTCTTGGGGTCCTAGGAGAAAATCACCCCTGGAGAACTTGGGATGACCTCAGCCCCACCTCATCCAGGTCAACCCTGAAAGGAATGGGGTGTAGGGGAATCCACAAGGGCTAAGTAGCTGAAAAGGAAAAAGTCATGCAGAAAGGAAATGGAAAAGCCCCCCAAAACTATCCTTGTCAGTTTTGTAGTCCTCCCCATCCCCACCACCAACCAGAGACATGCAGAATTAATTAGAGTCATACAAAGCCAGTCTTGTCACACTCCAGGCTAGGAGCTGACAGGCTGTTATCTGCACCAGCTGGCTCTTTGCTGGCACTAACAGGAAGGTGTCCCGCTATCTCCCCATCTTCCTTAACAGCCCCAGGCAGCAGCTGTAGCAACCCCAGCAGGAAGACTCCAGCCAGGCCTCTGATGAGCCCAGGCACTGCTGCAGCCTTCCTGTTTCTCGGGATGAGAGTCTCTCCCAAACAGCTTAGGGCTCCCGAAGTTAGGTCTGCTCCTTACTGCAGGGGTGGGCCCTGAGGAGATGCAAGGGAAGGCGCGGCTGATGACCCCTGGACTGAGCAGAGGAGTCACTTTCGTGTGTGTGTGTGTGTGTGTTGGGGGGGGTCTTGTCTGTTGAGGGAAGCCAGGTGTGTGTGTGTGTGTGTTGTGGGGGGGGGGGGGGTCTTGTCTGTTGAGGGAAGCCAGTAGAGGAGTCACTTTCTAGTGTGTGTGTGTGTGTGTTGGGGGGGGGGGGTGGGTCTTGTCTGTTGAGGGAAGCCAGTGCCATTATTCCAAACTACCCTGGACTGAGCAGAGGAGTCACTTTCTAGTGTGTGTGTGTGTGTGTGTGTGTGTGTGTGTGTGTGTGGGGGGGGGGGGAGGGTCTTATCTGTTGAGGGAAGCCAGTGCCATTATTCCAAACTAACAGGCCAAGTGTGGCCCCGAGGCTGCTTCTCAGCCTAGTGGCAAAACTCAGCCTCTCTCCTCACCCCCTGGTTCCCTGGCACTGCAGGGAGTCCCACCCCTCTCCCGTCTGCGAGGAGAGAAAATTCTACAAGGATTCCCTGCCCAATGCCTGTCATTTTCAGCACCATAACAGACTTCTTATTTAAGGCAAGGTCAGATCAGATCAGATCAGTCGCTCAGTTGTGTCCGACTCTTTGCGACCCCATGAACTGCAGCACGCCAGGCCTCCCTAGGCAGTTATTATTATAAAACCTTTCAACTCAGGTGTAATTATATACATTTTACATTTTGAAAGAGTGAAGGCTATAGATGTTAATTAACATGCCCCAAATCACAAGTTTACTAACAATAAACAAGTTTACTAACAATAAATGAGGATTTTAACCAAGTTTGCCTGCCTGAAAAATCTGTGCTCTTTTACAACAAGAAACTATTCTCTAATACCAGGCTATAGACAGGAATGTAGGTGACCACAGCTCCCAAACCTAAGACAATTAGGTGACGCCCATTCCTCCCCCAACCCCGAGGAAAGCCTCTTTGAATTGAGGACACCTCTAAGCTTCTGTGCCACAGGTTAGGTCTCGCAGCATCTGGGGAAGTTGATCTGTTGAGGCCTGGGACACAGATAAATAACTAACCCAAATGCTCCCCTTCTACAGTACACAGCCATGGCTGAGAAACGACCCGACCTGGGGCCACATCTCACAGCCTACCTTGCACCCAGAGTGGTCAGACAGCTGCTCTTGCCCACAGAATATAAGCAGGAGTGATGTCCACCACACATGGACTGATGGTTTTAAAGGAGAGGACGCTATGACGTGCAGGCGTGATATGTAGCCCAAATTTAGCTACATATTAGAATCACCTGACACTCAAAAACAAAACGTGAGGACCACACCAGAAACCAATTAAATCGGTATCTCTGGCGAGGGGAGCGGGTGGGAACCAAGAACCCTTTTTAAAGCAGCATAGGAAACGAAGATTGAGGACCACTGCGTTAAGGGGCTGGTGAAGCCACACGATGGAAGAAACCTGGGTCTCTCAACACTAAGGAGAAAATGCACCCACTGACAGTAAACACATGTATGTATTTGACATGCATTTGACTGTTAATGAGCGAGAAACCTCCAGTGTGTTTTAAGCTACTGATACTTGGGGCTTTTGTTTCTTACGGCCACCAGTATTACACTAGTAACTAATGTAGCCTGTTAAAATACAGACTTTTCTTTATTCCAAAGGAAACTTAAGAAGCTCCTCACTGGTCCTACCTTCCATGGGGTTCAATCTCTGATAGCTGGAAACTAAAAGGCACCTCTCTGTATCCTGAGGCCCACACGATCAAGCTAAACTAGGCTAAAACCAGAAACCTGCAACAGGACTCATTCCGAGAGCTCAAATATTGCTTCTAATACCTTCTCAATCATTATCTTGTTTCATCCTCATAAAAGCTCAAGGAGGAAAACCTACGTGATATGATGGTACCCTTTACAGATGGAAAAAGTGTGACCCAGAAAGGAAAACTGACTTACCTCAAACTTACATGGCCATTGAGCAGCACAGCCAAGTGTAGATCTCAGTTATCTAACTTTCCCACCATACCCTGAACCCTCATGATCTAGGAGGCAGTATGGTGAACTGGGTAAAAGCATGGCCACAGAATCTTACTGTCAGAGTCATGCTCAAGTCTGCCACTTACTAATTATGTGATCTTGGGCAAGTTACATAGCCCCTCCGAGCCTCAGCTACAAATTGGGAATAATCTAGTTATCATAAGGAATTAAATGATACAATTCCCATAGAGGTCACTTAGACTGGTTCCTGGTACACACAAAGCATCCACAGATAAATACCTATATTACTGGTCTGTGTAACTCTCACATCAACCCTATAATACAGGCACCATCAGCATTTTGGTAATGCAGAAAAGAAGACTTAGAGAAGTAAAAGAAGGTATCTAAGGTCACACAGATGAGAACCAGCAAAGCCAGATTCATATCAAGCCCATTCAATGCCAAAGTCCATGCTGTTAACCACTGTGACTTACACAAAGACATAAATCTGCTCTTTCACAGAGCAGCTGAAGGGGCTCTGGGAAGACTCCCCTACTCAAACTATCTCCCCATGAGCCAGCACAGTTGCTATTAGCCCCTTAAGATAAGGCATCTCACTCTAAGTTCCTTCTACAAAATAGAAACCCCTCCAACCAACTCATATACAGATGACTAGCTGCAAGGATCACCAGAGAATGGAACTCTGGGGTTACTGACTTTGTCCTGAGTTTTATTTTGTTGGGGGGTTGGATTGGAAACCAAGGTATCATCTAATGAGAGCAGGCTTGGATAGGAGCTACACTGAGCTGGTAAAAAGAAGGCTCAACAAGGAGAAGTGGTTACCGAAGGGGAATTTTCCACAAGGTCACTGCAGTTTAGGGGTGCCACATTTTTGTATTATCTGGAGCAGAAAGAAAAGGAGGGGGACATGGTGAGGAGTTAGTACTATTGCACACCATGTGGGCAGATTCAGTGAAAATGTGGCTGGGAGTTAAGATTTATCAGCAGTGTTTAAAAGTCTGTTTCTTAGCCTATCCTAGAAAATCATTCCATAAATGTGGGAGATTATAGGTGGATGGGTGGGTGCATAAGTAAATGGAAGGACAGAGAAATGGATGGATCAATGAATGGATGAAATGGGTGGATCTCTATGCCATAAATATTGATTCTTTGTTTGCAGACAGAAGTACTTTTAAACAGTGCTCATTAGGAATTGCTGTAGAGCATTGGAAATGGTACCATAACTGATTTAGTTTTCTATGTCACTGAAGCATATTTATACTAACCCATCGAGTCCATAGGACTTCCCTGGTGACTCTGATAGTACAGTCTGCCTACAACGCAGGAGACCTGGGTTCAATCCCTAGGTCGGGAAGATCCCCTGGAAAAGGAAATGGCAACCCACTCCAGTATTCTTGCCTAGAGAATTCCATGGACAGAGGAGCCTGGTGGGCTATAGTCCATGGAGTCACAGAGTCAAACACGACTGAGCGAGTTTCACATACAGTCCCTAGGGTCACAAAGAGTCGGACACTACTGAGTGACTAACGATTCACTTCATCAGCCCCATATAAGGACTTAATAGTTTTCCATCATCACATCCATCAGCTATTCTTCTATCCTCTCTGCACGCTCTCCCTTAGATATTTAATTTTATCCCATGCAAAGTACTACCTACTAGAAAAGAACTCTAGCAACTCCACCCCAAGCCCTGTCCTCTGTCCTGATCTCCCGTCCTCTCCCTAGCTGCCTGCTCTGTGTGTTCATCCGGACACCCCCATATCACTTCAACATGATGCTGACAACTCTTCTCCAACTGCCTTATCTCTTCTGTTTCTAAAGGCATAAGTCTCCATTCTCCAAAGTTTTAGTAATAAACTTCAAATCAGTGTTTATTATTTCCTTCCCTCCACATGTGATCAATCACCATGTCATTTTATTTTATGATGACAAAGGCCTTTTGAAAATGTTCCCAGCCTCTGATTTCACCTCTCTACAATCAGTGCCATGCACATATTTATTCATTCATTTATTCATTAATCCTACTCAAAGTATTCATGCCTCTATACTCTCAATGCTGAGCTCTGCACTAGGGATTTAAAGACGAATAAAACACAGTCACTGACCCGAAGGATCTCAGTATCTCTGTAAATACTTCATAAAGTAATATGTTGACTGTTTCTGTCCCCTCCTCAAACAATTTTTGGCAGCACCTTATTGTCAGAAATCCATAATCATTGCCCCAAACCTGTCTTGGACTTGGCCTTGGAGGCTGGTGTTTAATGCAAATTCAATTCTGCACTCACAGAATAATTACTGTGAGTTGTAACCAGCCATGTCAGAGCCTGGGCCCATGCCCCACACCTACACTCAGAATTATGATGCTGAGACTTGGGATGCTGACTTGAAGCTCAGAGAAATAGCAGAATTGGCTAAAATTAAAATATTGGTGATAAATCAGATAGTGACCCAGAGCTAGGAAGATTCATGCTGATAGAGCAGAAAAAAAGAATACTAACAATAATAGTAAAAATAGTCTGCTGGAATATAAGAAATCCAGAAGTTCAGCCTCAAGTTAGCAGTTCTGGCACTTCTGAACCAGGCAAGGTGTGGACCCTAAGAATATCACATTGGTTCCTAGGGTGACCTCTGTGATCCATCTGCCTTAACATTCCCTACCATAGGGGTCCCAAAGGAAAGTTCTCATCAAAAACCTTATGAAAGAACTTGAAAAAAGAACAGGGACTCTCCTGGTAGTCCAGCGGTTAAGACTTCACAGTCCAATGCAGGAGATATGGGTGTGATCCCTGGTTGGGGAGTTAAGATCCCATATGCCTCTCAACCAAAAAACCAAAACATAAAACAGAAGCAATATTGTAAAAAGAAAAAAAAAATTCAATAAAGACTTTTTAAATGGTCCCATTAAACAAAAAAAAAAAAAAAAAGAAAAGAAAGAAAGAAAACTTTAAAAAAATGAACAGGAGGACCAAAAAGGAAGAGAGAAAAGAAAGTTGACCCTGAACAAAGCCTCAGTAAACTAAAGAGGTAAAGGGGATCTTTTCAGATTAAGGAGAATATCCAGTCTCTAGGAAAAGTGCTCTCTTCCTATCATTCTGAAACTCAAATCTCAGAAATCTTAAGACTTAAGAAGGAGGGAAAACCACTTTGGGCATGAAGTAATCTTAGGGCTATAGTTGAGGCTACCTGCAAGGAGGGGGCTTCCCTGGTGGCTCAGTGGTAAAGAATCTGCCTGCCATTGCAGGAGACGTGGGTTCGATCCCTGGGTTGGGAACCCTATGCTATGCTATGCTATGCTATGTCGCTTCAGTCGTGTCCGACTCTGTGCGACCCCATAGACGGAAGTTCACCAGGCTCCCCCGTCCCTGGGATTCTCCAGGCAAGAACACTGGAGTGGGTTGCCATTTCCTTCTCCAATGCATGAAAGTGAAAAGTGAAAGTGAAGTCGCTCAGTCGTGTCCGACTCTTAGCGACCCCATGGACTGGAGCCCACCAGGATCCTCTGTCCATGGGATTTTCCAGGCAAAAGTACTATCATGTGTCAAATAGATAGCTAGTGAGAACCTGCTATAAAGTACCATAAAGGAAATGGTAACCCACTCCAGGATTCTTGCCTGGGAAATCCCATGGACAGAGTAGCCTGGTGGGCTACAGTCCATGGGGTCACAAAAGAGTCAGACACGACTTAGAGACTAAACAACCGGAAAGAGGAAGCAAACTGAGTAAGGGACCAAAGGCAACAAATAAAAAGCTAGATAAGCATCACAGGCTTGGTGTGTGCCCTTCCTGAATGGAGCACAGGTCCCAGGCCCAGATGGGCCAACTTTGATGAATTCATAACAGAGATATAGAGTGTAAGAACTAGAGAAGATCTATGCTTTATATCTGAGGAGCCTGAAGCTGATGGATGTTGATGGAAGAGGACAGTAGCTTCATCCTGATTGACTGCCAGAGGCTCCAGGAACAGTCTTTCACTTTTTCCCACCCTACATGATCTTCCAAACAGAGACTGATCTAAGAGAATAATTTGCTTAATCTTCTTTAAAATTCAAATATAGACAAAAAGTTTAAGGGTTCTCGTCTAGGGATAGTTTTACTCTAATCAGTTACTAAATGTTAAACACCTAGTCCTGGGAGAGAAAGGGACTCAAATGAGAGTCCCTCCTGGGTACTAAGGAGGAAAATAGATAGAAATAGAGATGGACAAGTGGACAGGGGCCCAAGACTCTGGACTTTAGAGAAAAAATGTGAATCTGGTGCTGTCACCTGCTTGGGTGCTTGATCTCCACGTCAGTCCCTGACTCTTTTTGTCCAGATTTCTCTTTTGAAGTCGAGACTTGCCTATCTTGCAGGATTGTTAAAAGAATTAACTGAGACACGATCTCTGGCACAGGTGTTGGTTCTCTTCCATTCTTTCCCTACTCAAGTTGACCTTCCCTCCAGCTAGTGAACATTATATCTCCCCTACATAATGCTGACCACCTTGTTGCCCATCTCATGTCAATGGGCTCTGCCAGTGACAGAGAAGGTGATAGATTTAAATTTGCATGTCCTTCCTAGCAACAACTTCTCTCTTGTTCTCCCTTGGGCAATAAGAAGAGGCGGGGTGGGGAGGGGGGTGGTTGAGGGGAGAAGCCTAAGGCTCGGTATCATCTGTTAAGTGGGTAATGGAACCATGATGGAGTATTCCATGGCCAACAGGTTACCACTTTGACTGGTCCCTCTGCCTCCACCCAGTCCTTCTAGCCTGGAAAGTGCCTTGATCACCGGCCAGGAAACCTGAGTTCTGGTTCAGGCTCGACTTGCTAAGCAATCCTCAGCATCCTATTTATTGTCTGAGAAGTGCATTTACCAATGAGTAAAATGGAGAAAGTAATACATCCCTATCCTCCATAGGGTCCGCCACACAGGCACTCACAGAGGTTACACCAGACAACAGATTTTAAAGCTAAAAATGCTTTATAAGCCTAAGACTTTATAAACATTATTTTATTAGGATGGCTGGAGGGAAGAAACGAAAACAATTTAGGACCAGGGTACTGACTTAAAGAGGAACCTGCCCTTATGAGCCCGAAGGAAGAAAGGAAGGATGGGTTGGGGCAAATTCCACCCCATGTCCTGACAAACTGCTGTTTCTTCATGTGCCTGGAAGAGTCGGGAAGATCAGAGGAAATGTGTATATTTACCAGCTAAGCAAAGAGAAAAATGCCACCATAAAACCGAGGGGGAGAGATGACATAATAAAACAATATAGAGTGTCCTATAACCATGGAAACAATAACAACGCTAAAACAGAAATAGCTTATTAAGTTAAAACAACAGTAAATCTGTCAGAACAGCCATAGAAACTCTCATCTCAGGATAGTAAAAACCCTCTTCCAGGCCTATTGTCTTATGCTTTCATTAAACTACAGTTTTATAAGGTAAAATATTGCCAATTCTTGCTCAATTCCCAGAATAAAATCTAGTTAAACTCTTAATTTGGGAGATACATCTTCTGCAAGTGACAGATCCTTAAGGGACAGTTCCTGAAGCCTGATGACGGGGGAGACAGAGAACCAAGGCACAGGGGGTTGCCCAACAGTTTGGATTTGGGACCCTACCCTGCTGTCCAGGCTACTCTCTTACCACAACCGCTGGTAACCAAGGAAGAGTAGAACAAGGAAGCTGATGTTTCTTTTTCTCTAGCTAAGAGTGTTCGGATCTCAGGGGAAGCTGATGTTCAAAGCAGCCAGCTCCATCCCCTCTTTAGCAAACTAGGTCTACAGTCCCTGCAAATCCCCAAGTCCACCACTACCATATACACCCAGCAGCATGTAACCAAGGAGTTCAGGATGCTCAACTGAACTGAGGGCTTCCATGGGGGCTCAGGTGGTATATAATCAGCCTGAAATGCAGGAGACCTGTGTCCGACCCCTGGGTCGGGAAGATCCCCTGGAGAAGGGAATGGCAATCCACACCAATATTCTTGCCTGGAGAATTCCATGAACAGAGGAGCCTGGTGGTCAAATCCCCATGTCGACCCAGTACCATATATAAAAAGTAGCATGTAACCAAGGAGTTCAGTACGCTGCTTCTGGTTAAGCTTGGATTCTAAACCACTTACCTGATTCTATCCCTGGACTGAGTGAACTCAATTCTCCTTGCCTCTAAAGGGATTGCTTATTTGTTGTCTGTTCCAAGCCTGCTACTGGTGGTAATTTGTGGTTTTCCCATACCCCAGAGTTCTCTCTCCAGAAAGCCTGTCTCTTTGGAAGGAAAGATGGAAGGAAGGATGGGTTGGGGCCAACCTCTCTGGCCATTGCAACCCCAGGAGCCTCTGCCTCCTGAGAAACTGGCCCTCCCCGTCCCAGGATTGCCAAGTCTAATGGGCAGGAGCTGGACATCAGTGTCTGCACAACAGAGAATGAGGAGCGAGGGAAGTGGCCAGGGATTGGGGTACTGGGAGGGATCTCAGAGCCACCTGCTGCCCCAGGCCCTCAGGGCAATAGAGAGCTAGGTGCTGGGTAAGTTAAGAGAGAAGAGCCCACTTTGAATAAAGTTATCCAAGTGACTGCTGGATTATAACAGCCTGAATTTTTTACTGGTATCTAATGGACAGAGTCTCAGGAATGTATTCTTGTTTTCAGTGCCACCCACATACCCAGTTTCATAAGCTAAATTATTTCTACTACTTGAGAACTGCCAAGGACGAGCTTAAGTACTTGATATAGCCACATTACATCATATTTCACACTGCTTAGCACCCCACACAGCAGCACCACCCCTCTTCCTTGTATTCAAAGCCTAGCCCCAACTTCTTCCTCCCCAGCCTCCCACCTCCCCCATAGACAAACCAAATGTTCTCTTCCTGGCCCATCCCCTCCACCCCAGGCCCAGCTCAAGCCTGAATTACCCTTGCCTGGATCGACCTTGCCTACAGAGCAAGCTTCGCTTGTCCTTCCCAGCTTGATCAGATCTCACCTCTTCCTTGGAGCGCCCCCACCCCCGGCACCTCCACGTTCAGAGCAATCTCTCTCACCTTTGATATTCCCAGACACTTCACTTCTAGCCTCATTAGAGCACAGATCCTTGTCTACCTAATACAGCCACACAAGTGATCAAACTACCATGTGTCAAATAGATAGCTAGTGAGAATCTGCTATAAAGTACAGAAAACTCAGCTTGGTGCTCTGTGATGACCTAGATAGGAGGGATGGGGTTGGTGGGGTGGGGAGGGAGGTCCAAGAGGGAGGAGATACATGTGTACTTACAGCTGATTCACTTCACTGTACAGCAGAAACTAACAGAACATTGCAAAGCAATTATAGTCCAATTAAAAAAAGAAAAAGAAAGTAACTGGTGTGAACATTGCTTTCCCTCCATCCCCAACTGCACAAAGGAGCCAACACTGCTTTTTTTTCAAGATCCAAGTTCATCTTTACATGCATACATGCACATATGTGCACACAGACACACAGAATTTATCTTTCAAACCCACTGAGGAAGACAGCTGGGGCTGCTGAAAAGGAGGCGTGGATTTGAACGCTAACAGGGAAGAGAAACAAGCCACCAACTTGAGGTGAGTGAAGTTTCTCTGAGACAGGTGGCAAGGTGAGACGCCAGGGCCTCAGTCAGAGGCAGTGGCCTGGGTGGGTGGGGCTAGGCAATGGGTTTGGGGGCACTGGGTAGATGGCTGCAGTCACTCGGGGAGGTACCAGGAGCTTATCTCTGTGACTGTCCCAGGGCATCAGGACTGGGATACCAGCAGAGGGACAGGATCACTCTTGACAGGGCCACTGTGAAGGCAAAAGGACAAAGGTGAAGATGGGCAAATCATGGTCCAAGGATCTGATCCTCCCAGGTTTGGGGTACTATGAAAGCCCAGGACTCACCTATGATCCCAAAGAGTAGCGAGGGAACCCCAACAATGACAGATTTAATTTCACCAAACAGGCAGGCAGAGACTCAAAGCAAATAAATTTTGATCTAGAAAAGTATAGGATTATGACATGGATTGTATTAAACATTCATACCTGCCACGTTTGTGTGAAATCACTGTGGGGGCAAGCTTGCTTTCCCCACTAGATTGGAAACTCTTGGAATCGGGGGTCTTTTCTCCCTCATCCCAGCTTTCCCCACCCTACCCTAAGCTTCCCTAGTCAAAATTATTGAAAGCAGTCCCTGAGGTTGCAAAATAAAACTCAAGGAAATGATGCCATTTCACTGGCAGTTTGCAATCCACAACCGTAAAAGGCGAGTGGCTGGGTCATCTTTCCATAAATTCCCAATTCTGCTGGAAAGGCAGACAAAGGCAGCTGGGGAGCCAGGCCATGGCTTTGTTTTTGCAACTCTTTCCATCGAAGTGCCCTTTATATATGCAGCCCGGGTGGAATGCATCATAAAAGGTGACATTTTATCACAGCAGTTTGTAAATTTTACAGAAGCAGGCTCCCTGTAAATCACCCAGCTTATTCCCTGGCTGACTTTATTACAGCAAATCCAGTCATGGATAAACTGTATGCCAGTTTACTTGAAATTTATCTTTTTTATTCAAGCTGAACGGAGTCCTTTTAATATTCTTCTCTCTTCTAATGATAAGGCATAATGATAACCTTATTTCCTATTCAGACAGCTTTAAGAACTCTCATTTCTCTGAAAATGCAGCTCCTATTCAGGGCCTCTTTTCTCCCAGAGCCATTTAGAATTCATTTGTTGAATCAGAAAACGTGGGCACCTCCCTGCACCAAGTCTTTTAAGTCCCTGGAACTTAACTTATTTTATTCCTCATTTCCCCATTGTGTGCCTGCTTCCTTGGGCCCAGGGCTTTTCCCTCCTACGCAGCCACACTGAGACCCATACATTTAGGGCTAACACAGCTACATGGAATTGTCTACCCATCTTCCTGTTGCTCCCTGTGAATTCAAGGTTCTTGACTGCAAGGAGATAAAACCAGTCAGTCCTAAAGGAAATCAACCCTGAATATTCAGTGGACTGATGCTAAAGCTGAAGCTCCAATACTTTGGTCACCCGACATTAAGAGCTGACTCACTGAAGAAAGATCAAAGGCAAAAGGAGAAGGGGAAGGTAGAGGATGAGATGACTGGATGGCATCACTGACTCAATGGACATAATGGAGCAAACTCTGGGAGATAGTGAAGGATAGGGAGGCCTGGCATGCTGGGATCACAGAGAGTCAGACACGACTTAAGTGACTGAATAACTGGAGATGAAGCAGAGAGGTTAAGAAAGTAAAGTGAGAGTTTATTTAAGCAAGGATACAATCTCAGGGAGAGTGGGCAGACAGGTGAGGAGCTGCCACCCTGGGATTCTCTGGGAACCAGTTATGAGGGGCATACAAATAAAGGGGTGGAACATTCACTGAGAAAGGAGGAGTTTGGGGGTCGTCTTCCCTGATTTCCATCCCAGCTCCATCTTCCCGAGAGGAGGAGGGACTTTTGTCCTTATTTAACTTAGATCAGAAGTGTCATAGCGTTGGTGCAAAAAGAGTATTTCTCATCTGTAAGGCTGATTTTATTGTACTGAGAGCATAATGAGCAATAGTTTACATTCGGAGACAGGTGGTTCCTGTCCTTCCCCACCTTTCTTTGTCTGCTACCCAGACATGAATGAAAACGTGTGGCTTCCTGTCACTCTGGAGGTTTCTGCTTCCCTTTGGCTGTCCATGGAGTCTGCTGTTTGTAAGATGCCTGATTTCCTACCACCTGGCCCCTGGTCCCATCTCTCTGCTCATACTTCGCTACCTGCCTGCAGTAACACTGCAATGTCCACTATATGTGGGTATTGAGCACTTGAAATGCGGCTGGTCCAAAGCCAGGTGACCATCACCTCTAAGAACATCAAAGATTCTGTACAGGAAAAAAAACAAAGAATGTAAAATACCTCATTAATCATTTCTATATTGCTTTACACGTTGAGATAATAGTTTGGCTATATTAGGTTAAAGAAAACACATCAAAATGAATTTCACCTACTTCTTTTTACCTTTTTCATGTGAGTATTCAAAAACTTACAATGACATTTGTGGTTCACATCATATTGCTATCGGACTGTGCTGTTCTCAGCACGTTCTCTATCCTTGCTCGACAACATTGATTCCAAGAAGGTGAAAATGAGTCCCCCTGAAACTGAGTTCCCCTGCTGAGTTTATGATTAACCTCCCTATCCAAAACTTTATTCCCTTCCTTGTTACCTCTGAGCTCAATCCTGTTTTCACTGAATAATAATCAGTCAGAGGACTAAAATTGGTACTGTCGATAACATTATGCTTATTATGCTATATTATAAGCTATATAATATATGCTATATTATGACATTATGTTATACTAACACACAGACTCAGATTGTATCTCCAGGGCAGGATGAGCTAACAGACCCTCTAGATCATGGGCCACCAGACCAGAAACTTGTAAACCACAGGCATTCTGACACATGAAGGTAATTAATCCCAGCTTCTTTGTTCCTCCTTTATAAAAACCCCTCACTCAAAGACCAAGCTTAGAGTGGCGATCTCACCATTCAGCAGGTGATTGCTAATTTTGTCATCCCAAGTCCAGAGCTTTCTCCATGTAGACTCCGAGGTTCACAAGAACAGGGAGAGAACTGAGTGAGTTGAATTCTCGTTAGTGCCTTTGATAGTTCCTAGTGCACAATACAGAGAAAGCAACGGCAACCCACTGCAGTACTCTTGCCTGGCAAATCCCATGGACGGAGGAGCCTGGTAGGCTGCAGTCCATGGGGTCGCTAAGAGTCGGACATGACTAAGCGACTTCACTTTCTCTTTTCACTTTCATGCATTGGAGAAGGAAATGGCAACCCACTCCAGTGTTCTTGCCTGGAGAATCCCATGGACAGGGGAGCCTGTTGGGCTGCCATCTATGGGGTCACACAGAGTCGGACACAACTGAAGCAACTTAGCAGCAGCAGCAGCAGTAGTGCACAATAAGGTACTCAGAGAATGGACACGGGAACCGATGCAGGATAGACAGTTCCTGAACCTCACTGGTGTGGGGCCAAGGCATAGAAGCCAGGAACACAGCTATTTACTAGATTACAATCTTGAAAGGAGGGTCCCTGTCCTGACTATCATCATATTCTCTATAGTACCTAACTGAATGCTGCAAACAAAGAAGTATTTGAGTAAACATCCACTGAACTGACAGAGGTCATCTGCACCAGGGGAATCCAACCCCAGGTGAAGGGTTTCCTCAGTCTGAAGACCCAAGCAGCCCCAGAATTAGGCTCACAGGGCAGCAGCCACCACCACGGATTCACTCCTTGACTAACGCTACCATGGCTTTCTATCTTCTCTACACCATTACGTCTACCTTCACCCCAACTGTCTTCCCAGAACAATGCTTTTATCAAACCCCTACCACATTCAAGAGTCTACCATGCCCCCCTGTTGCCACAGGACAGTGTCTGGACTCGTCATGTGTCAGTTTACCACCCCAGGCTCGTCCTGCACTGTTCAGTATGTGTTCCTTCCAGTTAGTCTCCTGCCTGTTCTAGAAATAGGCCAGGATGTGTGTCCAGGACGGCCAGTCTTCCTATGTTAGCCTCCTCCTCCTTCTTCAATCTCTGTCCATGAGGGACTCCTGCCTGTGCCGGGAATCTCAGTTAAAACTGCACCAGCTCTTCTGTGAAATCTTCCCAACTTCCAGTCCATTCCCATCTTCCCATCCCCGAACACCTACCATCCCACCTGGATCCCTATTGAGTTCAGCATATTGACATCATGTTGCCACAGCCAGATGGAACACCACTCATCTACGGGAAAAGTAGCTCATAAACTCTTGCAGCATGCTAGATACATCATGGTGCTGAGTGAGTTTAGGCAAAATTGAATTAAACCAGTTAAAATATTACTCACTTCCCAAATGACAATATCTAGTATCTTCACATGACTGGTGGGGAGGGAGGTGAGCTCTGGAAGTAGTATGAACAACAGCCGTGGCTTATCCTACAGTGCTCTGGGTGGGGGGTTGCGGGGGGAGAGAAAACTGACTTCTGCCTGAAGAGGGAAAACAAGCACGGCTGACCGAGGAGCCACTTCAGAGGGCCTTTCAGATCAGATCAGCCACTCAGTCGTGTCCGACTCTGCGACCCCATGAATCACAGCACGCCAGGCCTCCCTGTCCATCACCAACTCCCGGAGTTCACTCAGACTCAAGTCCATTGAGTCAGTGATGCCATCCAGCCATCTCATCCTCTGTCGTCCCCTTCTCCTCCTGCCCTCAATCCCTCCCAGCATCACAGTCTTTTCCAATGAGTCAACTCTTCACATGAGGTGGCCAAAATACTGGAGTTTCAGCTTTAGCATCATTCCTTCCAAAGAAATCCCAGGGCTGATCTCCTTCAGAATGGACTGGTTGCATCTCCTTGCAGTCCAAGGGACTCTCAAGAGTCTTCTCCAACACCACAGTTCAAAAGCATCAATTATTTGGCACTCAGCCTTCTTCACAGTCCAACTCCCACATCCATACATGACCACAGGAAAAACCATAGCCTTGGCTAGACGAACCTTTGTTGGCAAAGTAATGTCTCTGCTTTTCAATATGCTATCTAGGTTGGTCATAACTTTCCTTCCAAGCAGTAAGTGTCTTTTAATTTCATGGCTGCAGTCACCATCTGCAGTGATTTTGGAGCCCAGAAAAATAAAGTCTGACACTGTTTCCACTGTTTCCCCATCTATTTCCCATGAAGTGATGGGACCAGATGCCATGATCTTCGTTTTCTGAATGTTGAGCTTTAAGCCAACTTTTTCACTCTTCACTTTCACTTTCATCAAGAGGCTTTTTAGTTCCTCTTCACTTTCTGCCATAAGGGTGGTGTCATCTGCATATCTGAGGTTATTGATATTTCTCCTGGCAATCTTGATTCCAGCTTGTGTTTCTGCCAGTCCAGCGTTTCTCATGATGTACTCTGCATAGAAGTTAAATAAACAGGGTGACAATATACAGCCTTGACGTACTCCTTTTCCTATTTGGAACCAGTCTGTTGTTCCATGTCCAGTTCTAACTGTTGCTTCCTGACCTGCATACAGATTTCTCAAGAGGCAGGTCAGGTGGTCTGGTATTCCCATCTCTTTCAGAATTTTCCAGTTTGTTGTGATCCACACAGTCAAAGGCTTTGGCATAGTCAATAAAGCAGAAATAGATGTTTTTCTGGAACTCTCTTGCTTTTTCCATGATCCAGCAGATGTTGGCAATTTGATCTCTGGTTCCTCTGCCTTTTCTAAAACCAGCTTGAACATCAGGAAGTTCACGGTTCACATATTGCTAAAGCCTGGCTTGGAGAATTTTGAGCATTATTTTCCTAGCGTGTGAGATGAGTGCAATCGTGCGGTTGTTTGAGCATTCTTTGGCATTGCTTTTCTTTGGGATTGGAATGAAAACTAACCTTTTCCAGTCCTGTGGCCACTGCTGAGTTTTCCAAATTTGCTGGCATATGGAGTGCAGCACTTTCACAGCATCATCTTTTGGGATTTGGAATAGCTCAACTGGAATTCCATCACCTCCACTAGCTTTGTTCGTAGTGATGTTTTCTAAGGCCCACTTGACTTCACATTCCAGGATGCCTAGCTCTAGGTCAGTGATCACACCATCGTGATTATCTGGGTTGTGAAGCTCTTTTCTGTACAGTTCTTCTGTGTATTCTTGCCATCTCTTCTTAATATCTTCTGCTTCTGTTAGGTCCATACCATTTCTGTCCTTTATCGAGCCCATCTTTGCATGAAATGTTGCTTTGGTATCTCTGATTTTCTTGAAGAAAATTTTCTAGTCTTTCCCATTCTGTTGTTTTCCTCTATTTCTTTGCATTGATCACTTAAGAAGTCTTTCTTATCTCTTCTTGCTATTCTTTGGAACTCTACATTCAGATGTTTATATCTTTCCTTTTCTCCTTTGCTTTTCACTTCTCTTCTTTTCACAGCTATTTGCAAGGCCTCCCCAGACAGCCATTTTGCTTTTTTGCATTTCTTCTCCATGGGGATGGTCTTGATCCCTGTCTCCTGTACAATGTCACGAACCTCATTCCATAGTTCATCAGGCATGCTATCTATCAGATCTAGGCCCTTAAATCTATTTCTCACTTCCACTGCATAATCATAAGGGATTTGATTTAGGTCATACCTGAATGGTCTAGTGGTTTCCCCTACTTTCTTCCATTTAAGTCTGAATTTGGCAATAAGGAGTTCATGGTCTGAGCCACAGTCAGCTCCTGGTCTTGTTTTTGCTGACTGTATAGAGCTTCTCCATCTTTGGCTGACAAGAATATAATCAATCTGATTTCGGTGTTGACCATCTGGTGATGTCCATGGATAGAGTCTTCTCTTGTGTTGTTGGAAGAGGGTATTTGTTATGACCAGTGCATTTTCTTGGCAAAACTCTATTAGTCTTTGCCCTGCTTCATTCCGTATTCCAAGGACAAATTTGCCTGTTACTCCAGGTGTTTCTTGACTTCCTACTTTTGCATTCCAGTCCCCTATAATGAAAAGGACACCAAGCAAGGCTGAACGAGGAGCCACTTCAGAGGGCCTTTGGTGACTGCAGTTCTGAGGCATTCTGAGCCTTCTCAAGGTCCACAGCAACACTATCGGAGTCTTTGGAACTTAAACCAATAAGGAGCCAAATTAATTACCTACCACGACCCCTCATATTATAGATGTGAAAACAGAGGCCGAGGGCAGGGAAAAGACCCTGCCTGAGGGCCCAGGATTAAGTGGTGATAGGGATCAACCTTGACTCATAATCTGGCATGAGGGCTTTCCCCTTCTACACATAAGGGTCCTGAAGAATGGTCAAGGAGCCAGATGTATCAATACCACCAGGAGCTCTTCTAAAAAGACAGAGTCATGTCCAACTCTTGTGACTGCATGGACTGTAGCCTACCAGCCTTTTCTGTCCATGGGATTTCCCAGGCAAGAATACTGGAGTGGGTTGCCATTTCCTCCCCTATGGGATTTTCCTGCATCTCCTGTGTCTCCTGCAGTGGCAGCTGGATTGGCAGACAGAGAATGGGGTCCCCATCTATAGAGATTTAGAATCACTAGAGCCGAGTGAGGCTGGGAATCAGTATTTTTCTAAAGTTCCCCAAGAGACTGTGACATGTTGCTAAGTCTGAGAGTCACCGAGCTCACTTGTTCCTACGGGGCCTTCCTGGGACTAATGGCCCAGGAGTCCTGTACTTTTAAGGACCTGCTGCTATGTGAAGGGAGTACCAGAAAATGAGGGTTGAAACAACACTGTCCATGGCTTATGGGCCAGACTTTACCCCCAAGACCACACAAAGACCTCAGGTGTAGTCAGAGAAGGTAGGGCTGGGGCAGGGAGGGGAGGGTGAGGAGGTCAGGGGAACACCAGCACCTCTGCCCAGCTCCATGAGGTTACTTCCTGGTATTAACTTCCCAGCTATTTTTGCCATGTGATAAAAAGCAAAATAACCCAATCAGGGAGCAATAAATAAACATTAGGAAAAAAACGTTAAAAGCTATAATCCTATTAGTGGGCATACATATGGACAAAACCACAATTCACAAAGATACATGCACCCCTATGTTCATAGCAGCACTATGCACAATAGCCAGACATGGAAATAACAGACGAAGGGATAAATAAGATGTGATATATATACACTAGAATACTGCTCAGTCATAAAAAAGGACAAAATAATGCCATTTGCAATAACAGGGATACAATGAGAGATTATCATACTATGCCAAGTAAGTCAGAAAGAAAAAGACATACCATATTATAGCACTTACACGTGGAATCTAAAATATGACACAAATGAATCTGTCTACGGAAAAGATACAGAATCACAGATACAGAGAACAGACTGTGATCACCAGCAGGGAGGGGTTTGGGGCAGGGATGCAGTGGGAGATGGGGGTTAACAGACACAAGCTTTTACATATAGAACTGATAAACAACAAGGTCGTACTGTGTAGCACAGGGAACTGTATTCAATATCCTTTATTCAATATCAATGATAAACCATAATGGAAAAGAATATAAAATATATATATATATATATATATTTTTTTTAATACCAACTATTTGCAACCCCATGGAACTATAGCCTGTAGCCCACCAGACTCCCCAGTCTATGTAGTTCTTCACGCAAGAATACTGGAATGGACAGTCATTCCCTTCTCAAAGGGATCTTCCCAACCCAGGGATCAAACTTGGTTCTTCTGCATTGCAGACATTTTTTACCATCTAAGCCACCAGGGAAGCCCATATATACATATATGGGCCATACACACACACACACAGAATCACCTTGCTGTATAGCAGTAATTAACGTAACATTGTAAATCAACTATACTTCAATTAATAAAATATTAATTAAATTTAATTAAAGCTTTAGGTTTGGGAAATTAAAGAGGATTACACAGTCTAAGGCTTCTCTGATGGCTCAGAAGGTAAAGTGTCTGCCTGCAATGAGGGAGACCGGGGTTCGATCCCTGGGTCAGGAAGATCCCTTGGAGAAGGAAATGGCACCCACTCCAGTACTCTTCCCTGGAAAATCCCATCAATGGAAGAGCCTGGTGGGCTACAGTCCATGGGGTCACGAAGAGTCGGACTCAACTGAGCGACTTCACTTTGTTTCTTTCTTTCACATGGTCTAGATAATTCAGACGGAGAAGGCAATGGCAGCCCACTCCAGTATTCTTGCCTGGAAAATCCCATGGACGGAGGAGCCTGGTGGGCTGCAGTCCATGGGGTCGTTAAGAGTCGGACACGACTGAGCAACTTCACTTTCACTTTTCACTTTCATGCATTGGAGAAGGAAATGGCAACCCACTCCAGTGTTCTTGCCTGGAGAATCCCAGGGATAGGGGAGCCTGGTGGGCTGCCGTCTATGGGGTCGCATAGAGTCAGACACGACTGAAGTGACTTAGCAGCAACAGCAGCATCAGATAATTCAGAGAAAGTTACAAAGCAAGTGAAGAACTCTGTGAGCTTTCCAACATGCTTTTGTGTACAAAGTACCTTATATTTCAAAGGTTTATCGTCAACTGGACCCCAGTTGACCACACACCCCGCCTGCCTGCTTCACAGCACACCTGGACTGAGTGCCCTGAATGGCTGTTCAGGGCCTGTGGCCTTCCAGGGTGTTATTTCCACTTATCAGCCAACAGATCTGAAATATACTAACCTTAGTGTGGTGGACAAACTCAGGATTTGGAATGAGAAGGAATGAGTGTGAATTCTAGCTCTTTTGCTTATTATCAGAAAGATTAATCTCTTCTAGAAAGATAAATCCTTTTAGTTTCCTTAGCTGTAAGGCAGAAAAGAAAAAAAAATCCTGCCTCTGACATATATGCTCAGATATATCAGTCTCTTCTCTATATTCTTTTTCTAGGTAAATAGCATCTCCATAGATTCACATGAATGTGCACACATACTCTGATCACTAAAATTTATCTAAAACATTTCCTCTTTAAGCATGATCCATGGGCCAGCATCAGTATAACTCGAGAGCCTTTTAGAAATACAAATTCCCAGGTCCTTCCCAAGACCTACTAAATAAGGTTCCTCAGGTATTTCTCATGCATGTTAAGCTTTGAGAAGCCCTTCTCTAGAAGGATGATTGGAGCTGGAAGTGGAACATAGCTGAAGAAGCTGAGGGCACATTTTAATCCTAAATTTAAGGGATCAGAAGACAATCCCCACCTTGGCTTTCTCAGCAAACTGCTTTTAATCTAAGGGGCCTCTGAAAGACTGGGATATGGGTACTGGGCTACCCAGGCCACAGACCAGTGTGATCCACTCTGTCCGCAACTGAATTCTGACCTTAAAATAGGTGAGCTCTGGAGGTGATAACCTTCTTGCAAAAAAATCAGGTCACACTCTTCCTTCTGTTACAATGAATGTCAGGTTTAGGATTAGCTCAGATAGGAAGATGTGTCTACCCTTCAACTGGAAAGAATGAGTGCCTGACTGGTGATGCACCTTGATAAACTAGCTCTTGAATTATGGGAAGGGATTAATAAAGAAAGGAAATGAGGGAAGGTACTCCCAAAGCAGAGGAAAGTGAGAATGAAGGCCATGAGAAGACTATGTAGAAAGGAAAAGACAGCACCGAGAAGACAGTTATGTCCAAGAAGAGGATTGGAGAGGGGGAGTTGTAAAAGGTAGAGAAAGGCCTTGAATGCCAAGCTCAGAAGCTTAAATTTTATTCTGTAGTTCACCAGGAGCCTCAATCATTAATGTGCATTTGTTTTCTGATTACTCTGTTTATGGGAAAGATTTTGTCTACATATATGATAAGAGGTAATTGTCCATGAGTCTGATGTTTATGCACATCTCAAACTGTCTCTTCCAGAATGTTTGAATAGCAAACAACTTTGGAAACTAGAGACAGTGCGTCTCTCCAGATCAGAGGAAGAATTTATTTGCTGTCCAATATAGTAAAGCTTAAAAACCCCTCCCCACAGATATTCCAGGGTAGGAACGGTACAGATGTCTTCTTTCCAGCCTGGAGAAGATTGCCTTGCTAAATAAAGTTTGAAAACATGGGCACAATAAAGGACAGATATGGCAAGGACCTAACAGAAGCAGAGGAGATTAAGAAGAGGTGGCAAGATTACACAGAAGAACTGTATTAAAAATTCTTAATGATCTGGATAACCATGATGATGTGATTACTCACCTAGAGCTGGACATCCTGGAGTGTGAGGTCAAGTGGGCCTTCAGTTCAGTTCAGTTCAGTTGTTCAGTCGTGTCTGACTCTTTGCGACCCCATGAATTGCAGCATGCCAGGCCTCCATGTCCATCACTAACTCCCGGAGTTCACTCAAACTCACGTCCATCAAGTCAGTGATACCATACAGCCATCTCATGCTCTGTCATCCCCTTCTCCTCCTGCCCCCAGTCCCTCCCAGCATCAGAGTCTTTTCCAATGAGTCAACTCTTTGCATGAGGTGGCCAAAATGGGCCTTAGGAAGCATCATAACAAACAAGGTTAGTAGGGGTGATGGAATTTCAGCTGAGCTATTTAAAATCCTAAAAAGATGGTGTTGTTAGAATACTGCACTCAATATGTCATCAAATTGGGAATACTCAAAGTAGCCACAGGACGGGAAAAAGGTCAGTTTTCATTCTAATCCCCAAGAAAGGCAATGCCAAAGAATGTTCAAACTACTGTACAATTGTGCTCATTTCACACACTAGCAAAGTAATGCTCAAAATTCTTCAAGCTAGGCTTCAACAGTATGTAAACCAAGAACTTGGAGGTGTACAAGCTGGATTTAGAAAAGGGAGAGGAACCAGAGATCAAATTGCCAACATCTGATGAATCATAGGGAAAGCGAGGAAATTCCAGGAAAACATCTACTTCTGCTTCATTGACTACACTAAACCCTTTGACTGTGTGGATCACAACAAACTGTGGAAAATTCTTAGAAGATGGGAATACTAGACCACTTTACCTGTCTTCTGAGAAACCTGCATGTAGGTCAAGAAGCAACAATTAGAACTGAACATGGAACAATGGACTGGTTCAAAATTGGAAGAGGAATACATCAAGGTTATGCATTGTCACCCTGTTTATTTATCTTATATTTAGAATACATCATGCGAAATGTTGGGCTGCATGAATCCCAAGCTGGAATCAAGATTGCTGGGAGAAATATCAACAACCTCATATATGTAGATACCACTCTAATGGAAGAAGTGAAGAGGAACTAAAGAACCTTTTGATGAAGGTGAAAGAGGAGAGTGAAAAAGCTGGCCTAAAACTCAACATTCAAAAAACAAAGATCATGGCATCCAGTACCATCACTTCATAGCAAATAGATGGTGAAAAAATGCAAATAGTAACAGATTTTATTTTCTTGGTCTCCAAAATCACTGCAGATGATGGCTGAAGCCACAAAAGATGCTTGCTCCCTGGAAGAAAAGCTATGACAAACCTCAACAGCATATTAAAAAGCAGAGACATAACTTGGCCAACAAAGGTCCAGACAGTCAATGCTAGTCTTCCCTGGTGGCTCAGATGGTAATGAATCTGCCTGCACTTCGGGAGGCATGGGTTTGATCCCTGGGTCAGGAAGATCCACTGAAGAAGGGAATGGCAACCCACTCCAGTATTCTTGCCTGGAGAATCCCATGGATAGAGGAGCCTGGTGGGCTACAGGCTATAGGGTTGCAAAGAGACAGACACAACTGAGTAACTAACACTTTCCCTTTCACAAGGTTTTTCCAGTACTCATGTACGGATGTGAGAGTTAGACCATAAAGAAGGTTGAGTACTGAAGAATTGATGCTTTTGAATTGTGGTGCTGGAGAAGACTCTGCAAGAGTCCCTTGGACAGCAATGAGATCAAACCGGTCAATAATAAAGGAAATCAACCCTGAGTATTCATTGGAAGGACTGATGCTAAAGCTGAAGATCCAAAACTTTGGCCACCTGATGTGAAGAGGCAACTTACTGGAAAAGACCCTGATGCTGGGGAAGATTGAGAGCAGAAGAGGGAAGCAGAGGGTGAGACGGTTGGATGGCATCACTGACTCAATGGACAGGAGTTGGAGCAAACTCCAGGAGATAGTGGAAGGACACTATCTCTGAAGGACATGGAAGTCTGGCACGCTGCAGTCCATGGGGGTCACAAAAAGTCAGACACAACTTAGCAACTGAACAAGAACAACAACAAATAAAGGTCTAAAGAAGCTAAAGAAAGGTCTTTCTTGGAAGTGCAGGATGGACAAGTTGCCAGAGGCCAGATATAGGATCAGATCTCCCTTATTGTGGAGTTCCTCTCCTATAATGCATCCTATCACATGCACAGTTACTACTGGGCTGGCTAAAAAGTTAATTTGGGTTTTTCCATAAGACGGGATGGAAAAACCCAAACGAATTTTTTGTCCCACCCAATATCGGTCCCTCACCATATCACCATGTGCAGACTGGGGCTTAGAGAACTAGAGCTAATAAGTTGCAGGTTTTCCTGTACATAAGAAACTGTCTTTGTGTCTGACATAGAGGTCTTCTGTTTTCTGTTACTACACACACACCATACACACAAATACACACAACAGGCAATGGCAGGATAACAGGCAATGCCAGGTAGAATAAAATCTCTAGCCCTTCACAGTTTTTGACTTCATACAGTGGAATTAAAATAAATAAATGGATTAATAATTTAACTTGATTATTAAATAAATAATTAAAATAATTAAATGCTGTTGACCAGGATAGACGAAATATATGACGTCTTATTCATCAAAACCAGATGATAAAAGAATTTCATATAGCTTGACGTACTTCTACAGATAGTGATTAAACTTTCTGGCCACCGTTCTCACCTACTCAACAAAATTTAGGGTCAGTAAACATGGCAATCCATTCCAGCATTCTTGCCTGGAGAATCCCATGGACAGAGATTCCTAAGAGGCTACAGCCCATCGGGTTGCAAAGAGTCAGATACAACTGAAGCGACTTAGCATGTAGCATGCACAAACCTGTTGCCACAGCACAAATCTGAGTAGTTCAGCCCCGTGAAGGGACACAAAACCCAACAGGCTGTCCCAATATCAGGGAAGTGGCAGGCATTGTTTAAAGTGTGAATTATAAGTTTTCACATGATATTAGGAATGGGAAATAAGGTAGCTAGAGCTTCAGAGAAGTGGTCCATTTAGAAATCCAGTCTGAACTTGAATAACTGTATATAAAGACACTGAATAGCCTCCTTAATTGATATTAAAGTCCATCATTCAATTAAAAAAAAAAACCCTTATAAGGCAGTTTAGTATGGAGTACAAACTGCAGGGAAGCATAGACAAGAAATTAAAAATTAAAGTGTTGAAAAAAGAGAAACTGCATAGAAATTAGAAATGTCTCAAATTTTTTCCATTTCTTAGTAAGCAGAGATAAGGCAATAAAAATCACACTATATCATGGTTGTAGTTCTGCCTACAAGCTATATTTAAGTTAAATCCTCTGTAAATCATATATCTATTCCACAGAGTGAGTTCACTCATCCAAAATGAATCAATCCTTTTATCAAATCCTAAGGGAAAATCACTCTTTCCACAAATAGTAAGAGAAAGTCCTGAAGCAGATTGACAAGCTCAACCATCTCAGTTAAGAGTTAGCAAATGGTAACTACTGCATAATAAAGCATATATCAACTTATGTTATAAGAACATGATAGCCAGAGAACTTACACACCGTAGTTCTGGATCTACCACTAACCTGCTCTACCTAAAGCCACAGAACTACCTTCATTATAGAACAAAAATCCTCCTTGACATCCAGCATCTCTTCCACTGCTCTAGTGACCTCACTCCTCTATTCTCAAGTCCCCAGACTACAACCCCTACACACAGCATAAGGCAGAGTCAATTCACCCTCTGCTTCTCCTCTTCATCCCAAGTTTTCATAATCCACCCGAGAAACTGTTTTCCTAGTTCACCAAATTCAATTCTTGCCTCCTCCTGTCTTTCAGAAAAAAGGTACTGAGAAACATCAACATCCATCTCTTCTAGGGAAAATGTCAACATGAGAAGGGCCTGTTCTACTTCTTGAGATATATCTATGAGACAGATAATACCCCAGCTCCCACCAGTCCCCAAGGACAACATTAGCCATAAGTAATGAGTGATTGGAAAGGGCACTTGAAAAAGAATTGCATTCTAAAAATGGCTCTATTACTAGCCAACTTTGAACTTTATGCAAATCACTTCATTTCTCAGGGCCTCAGTTTGAGGCCTCAGTTGAGGCTGTTAAAGACCCTGCCAGCTTTAAAAAGCTGCACCTATATAAATAAGAGGAGTGAGTAGTGACCTACACAAATAAAATGGAAAGACATCCCCGAAATCTCCCATACCCCTAAATGATAACAGGAAATAAAACCTAATGCAAAGATATGTGCTATACCTATCTTTGCTCTTTTCTATACCTATTGTCCATTTGACCTGACAACTAGATAAACTGAGTGTATGTGTGCTCAGTCATATCTGACTCTTTGCAGCCACATGGACTGTAGTCAGCTAGGGTCCTCTGTCCATGTGACTTTCCAGGCAAGAATACTGGTTCAGTTCCATTCAGTCACTCAGTTATGTCTGCCTCTTTGCAACCCCATGGATTGCACCACACCAAACCTCCCTGTCCATCACCAACTCCCAGAGCTTACTAAAACTCATGTCCATAGAGTTGGTGATACCATCCAACCATCTCATCCTGTCATCCCCTTCTCCTGCCTTCAATCTTTCACAGCATCAGGGTCTTTTCCAATGAGTCAGTTCTTCACATCAGGTGGCCAAAGCATTGGAGTTTCAGCTTCAGCATCAGTCTTTCCAATGAATATTCATGACTGATTTCCTTTAGAATGGACTGGTTGGATCTCCTTGCAGTCCAAGGGACTCTCAAGAGTCTTCTCCAACACCACAGAGCAGAAGCATCAATTCTTCGGCACTCAGCTTTCTTTATAGTCCAACTCTCACATCCACACATGACTACTGGAAAACCCATAGCTATGACCGGATGGAACTTTGTTGGCAAAGTGATGTCTATGCTTTTCAATATGCTGTTGAGGTTGGTCATAGCTTTTCTTCCAAGAAGCAAGTGTCTTTTAATTTCATGGCTTCAACCCCCATCTGTAGTGATTTTGGAGCCCCAAAAAATAAAGTCAGCCACTGTTTCCATTGTTTCCCCATGTATTTCCCATGAGTGATGGGACCAGATGCCATGATCTTGGTTTTTTGAATGTTGAGTTTTAAGCCAACTTTTTCACTCTCCTCATTCACTTTCATCAAGAGGGTCTTTAGTTCTTCTAGCTTTCTGCCATATGGGTGGTGTCATCTGCATATCTGAGATTATTGATATTCTCCTGGCAATCTTGATTCCAGCCTGTGCTTCCTCCAGCCCAGCATTTCTCATGATGTACTCTGCATATAAGTTAAACAAACAGGTGACAACATACAGCCCTGATGTATTCCTTTCCCGATTTGGAACTACTCTGTTGTTCCATGTCCAGTTCTAACTGTTGCTTTTTGACCTGCATACAGCTTTCTCAGGAGGCAGGTCAGGTGGTCTGGTATTCCCATCTCTTTCAGAATTTTCCACAGTTTGTTGTGCTTCACACAGTCAAAGGCTTTGGTATAGTCAATAAAGCAGAAGTAGATGTTTTTCTGGAACTCTCTTGCTTTTTCGATGATCTAGCAGGTGTTGGCAATCTGATTTCTGGTTCTTCTGCCTTTTCTAAATCCAGCTTGAACATCTGGAAGTTCATGGTTCATGTATTATTGAAGCCTGGCTTGGAGAATTTTGAGCATTATTTTGCTAGCGTGTGAGATGAGTGCAATTGTGCACTAGTTTGAGCATTCTTTAGCATTGCCTTTCAACTGACCTTTTCCAGTCCTGTGGCCACTGCTGAGTTTTCCAAATTTGCTGGCATGTTGAGTGCAGCACTTTCACAGCATCATCTTTTAGGATTTGAAATAGCTCAACTGGAATTCTATACCCTCTACTAGTTTTGTTCATAGTGATGCTTTCTAAGGCCCATTTGACTACACATTCCAGGATGTCTGGCTCTAAGTCAGTGATTATACCATGGTGGTTATCTGGGTCATGAAGATCTTATTTGTACAATTCTTCTGTATATTCTAGCCACTTCTTCTTAATCTCCTCTGCTTCTGTTAGGTCCATACTATTTCTGTCATTTATTGTGCCCATCTTTGCATGAAATGTTCCCTTGGTATCTCTAATTTTCCTGAAGAAATCTCTAGTCTTTTCCATTCTATTGTTTTCCTCTGTTTCTTTGCATTGATCACTGAGGAAGACTTTCTTTTTTTTCTTTTTTTCAAATAATTTATTTATTTTAATTTGAAGCTAATTACTTTACAATATTGTAGTGGTTTCTGCCATACATTGACATGAATCAGCCATGGGTGTACATATGTCCCCCATCCTGAAACCCCCTCCCACATCCCTCCCCATCCCATCCCTCCGGGTCATCCCAGTGCACCAGCCCTGAGCACCCTGTCTCATGCATTGAACCTGGACTGGTGATCTATTTCACATATGACAATATACATGTTTCAATGCTATTCTCTCGAATAATCTCACCCTTGCCTTCTCCCACAGAGTCCAAAAATCTGTTCTTTACATTTGTGTCTCTTTTGCTGTCTTGCACATATGGTCATCGTTACCATCTTTCTAAATTCCATATATATGTGTTAATATACTGTATTGATCTGCCTCTTGAGAAATTTGTATGCAGGTCAGGAAGCAACAGTTAGAACTGGACATGGAACAACAGACTGGATCCAAATAGGAAAAGGAGTACGTCAAGGCTGTATATTGTCACCCTGTTTATTTAACTTCTATGCAGAGTACATCATGAGAAATGCTGGACTGGAAGAAGCACAGCTGGAATCAGATGGCCGGAGAAATATCAATAACCTCAGATATGCAGATGACACCACCCTTATGCAGAAAGTGAAGAGGAACTAAAAAGCCTCTTGATGAAAGTGAAAGTGGAGAGTGAAAAAGTTGGCTTAAAGCTCAACATTCAGAAAACGAAGATCATGGCATCTGGTCCCATCACTTCATGGGAAATAGATGGGGAAACAGTGGAAACAGTGTCAGACTTTATTTTTCTGGGCTCCAAAATCACTACAGATGGTGACTGCAGCCATGAAATTAAAAGATGCTTACTGCTTGGAAGGAAAGTTATGACCAACCTAGATAGCATGTTCAAAAGCAGAGACATTACTTTGCCAACAAAGGTCCATCTAGTCAAGGCTATGGTTTTTCCTGTGGTCATGTATGGATGTGGGAGTTGGACTGTGAAGAAGGCTGAGTGCCAAAGAATTGATGCTTTTGAACTGTGGTGTTGGAGAAGACTCTGGAGAGTCCCTTGGACTGCAAGGAGATCCAACCAGTCCATTCTGAAGGAGATCAGCCCTGGGGTTTCTTTGGAAGGAATGATGCTAAAGCTGAAACTCCAGTACTTTGGCCACCTCATGTGAAGAGTTGACTCATTGAAAAAGACTCTGATGCTGGGAGGGATTGTGGGAAGGAGGAGAAGGGGACAACAGAGGATGAGATGGCTGGATGGCATCACTGACTCGATGGACATGAGTCTGAGTGAACTCCAGGAGTTGGTGATAGACAGGGAGGCCTGGCGTGCTGCGATTCATGGGGTCTCAAAGAGTCAGACATGACTGAGCAACTGATCTGATCTGATCTGATCTGACTGTATTGATGTTCTTCTTTCTGCCTTACTTCAGTTTCATCCACCTCATTAGAATTGATTCAAATGTGTTCTTTTTAACAGTTGAGTAATATTCCATTGTGTATATGTACCACAGCTTTCTTATCCATTCATCTTCTCATGGACATCTAGGTTGCTTCCATGTTTTGCTGCTGCTAAGTCGCTTCAGTCATATCCGACTCTGTGCGACCCCATAGACGGCAGCCCACCAGGCTCCCCATCCCTGGGATTCTCCAGGCAAGAATACTGGAGTGGGTTGCCACTTCCTTCTCCAATGCATGAAAGTGAAAAGTGAAAGTGAAGTCACTCAGTCATGCCCTACTCTTAGCGACCCCATGGACTGCAGCCTACCAAGCCCCTCCATCCATGGGATTTTCCAGGCAAGAGTACTGGAGTGGGTTACCATTGCCTTCTCCATTCCATGTCCTAGCTATTGTAAACAGTGCTGCAATCAACACTGGGGTACACGTGTCTCTTTCAATTCTCATTTTGAGGAAGGCTTTATCTCTCCTTGCTATTCTTTGGAACTCTGCCTTCAAATGGGTGTATCTTTCCTTTTCTCCTTTGCCTTCAGCTTCTCTTCTTTTCTCAGCTATTTGTAAGGCCTCCTCAGACAACCATTTTGTCTTTTTGCATTTCTTTTTCTTGGGGATGGTCTTGATCACAGCCTCCTATACAATGTCACAAACCTCCGGCCATAGTTCTTCAAGCACTCTGTCAATCAGACCTAATCTCTTGAATCTATTTCTCACTTCCACTGTATAATCATAAGGGATTTGATTTAGGTCATACCTGAATGATCTAGTGGTTTTCCCTACTTTCTTCAGTTTAAGTCTATATTTGGCAATAAGGAGTTCATGGTCTAAGCTCCAGTCTTGTTTTGCTGGCTGTATAGAATTTCTCCATCTTTGGCTGCAAAGAAATAATAAATCTGATTTCAGTATTGATCATCTGGTGATGTCCATGTGTAGTCTTCTCTTGTGTTGTTGGAAGAAAGTGTTAGCTATGGCTAGTGCATTCTCCTGGCAAAACTCTGTTAGCCTTTGACCTGTTAGCCTGGTTCATTTTGTACCCCAAGGCCAAATTTGCTTGTTAGTCCAGGTATCTCTTGACTTCCTACTTTTGCATTCCAGTCCCCTATAATGAAAAGGACATCTTTTTGGGGTGTTGGTTCTAGAAGATCTTGTAGGTCTTCATAAAACTGTTCAGCTTCTTCAGCATTACTGGTCAGGGCATAGACTTGGATTATGGTTATATTGAATGGTTTGCCTTGGAAACAAACAGAGATCATTCTGTCATGTTTTAGATTGCATCCAAGAACTGCATTTCAGACTCTTTTGTTGACTATGATGGCTATTCCATTTCTTCTAAGGGATTCTTGCCCACAGTAGTAGATATAATGGTCATCTGAGTTAAATTCACCCATTCCAGTCCATTTTAGCTTGCTGGTTCCTAAAATGTCAATGTTCACTCTTGCCATCACCTGTTTGACCATTTCCAATTTGCCTTGATTCATGGACCTAACATTCCAGGTTCCTATGCAGTATTGCTCTTTACAGCATTGGACTTCACCTCTGTCACCAGTCACATCCACAACTGGGTGTTGTTTTTGCTTTGGCTCTGTATCTTCATTGTTTCTGGGGTTATTTCTCCACTGATCTCTGGTAGCATATTGGGCACCTACCTTTCTGGGGAGTTTATCTTTCAGTGTCCTATCTTTTTGCCTTTTAATACTATTCATGGGGTTCTCATGACAAGAATACTGAAGGGGTTTGCCATTCCCTTCTCCAGTGGACCATGTTTGTCAGGCCTCTCCACCATGACCCTGTCCATCTTGGGTGGCCCTGCACAGCATGGCTCACAGCTTCATTGACAAGGCTGTGGTTCATGTGATCAGATTCTTTAGTTTTCTGTGACTGTGGTTTTCAGTCTATCTGCCCTCTGATGGAAACGGATAAGAGGCTTATGGAAGCTTCCTGATGGGAGAGACTGACTGAGGGGAAAACTGGGTCTTGTTCTGATGGGTGAGGCCATGCTCAGTAAATCTTTAATCCAATTTTCTGTTGATGGGCAGGGCTGTGTTCCCTCCCTGTTGTTTGACCTGAGACCAAACTATGGTGGAGGTAATGAAGATAATGGTGACCTCGTTCAAAAGGTCCTATGCAGGCACTGCTGCACTCAGTGCCCCCAACCCTGCAGCAGGCCACCACTGACCCACACCTCTGTCAGAGACTCCTGGACACTCACTGACAAGTATTGTGGGGTCACTGCTCCTTTCTGCTGGGTCCTGGTATGCATAAGCTTTTGTTTGTGCCCTCCAAGGGTCTGTTTCCCCAGTCCTGTGTAAGTTCTGGTGGCTCTATGGTGGGGTTAATGGCAATCTCCTCCCAGAGAGCTTATGCCATACCCAGGTCTACTGCATCCAGAGCCCCTGCCCCATGCAGCAGTCCACTGCTGACCCATACCTCTGCAGGAGACACTCAAACACAATTCTGGCTCAGTCTCTGTGGAGTCTGGGGGTCCTGGTGGGCACAAGGTTTGTTTGAGTCCATGATTAAAGGCCTTAGAGATGAAACTATCTCAACCTATTCTCAAACTTTAAATGGGTAAGAAGCCTGGATCACTGGTGTGGAGCCAGGCTGCAGTTTTATCTGGTAAAGAATATTGGAGTGGGTTCCATTTCCTTCTCCAGGAGAGCTTCCTGACCCAGGGATCAAACCCACGTCTCTTGCATCTCCTGCATTGGCAGGCAGATTCTTTACCACTAGCTCCCCCTGGGAAGGCTGGAAAGTTTATCTTTCAGATAAACTAAAAGAGCCACTTTTTAGGTGTATCCTAGATGAGGAGACAGAAAAATCACAAAACTAGTCAAAGGCAGAATGGGCACCAAAATTCAGTATACACTAACATCCAGCCTAGGGCATTTCATCTACCTTTCAAGGGCTCTAAGTTCTAGGAAGTTACAACCCTCAAGTTCTAAGCAAGAGGAGCATTTGAGGCCATATCATTTTGCTTCAATACGCCTCGAATGTTAACTCACTATTTATGGTTTTCTATATCACCGATATGGCGACTATACCCAGCTCCTAACCCATTCACATAGCAATAAGACACACTGGTTTTTATTGGGTTGGTCAAAAAGTTAATTTGGGTTTTTCTGTAAAATATTAGGAAAAACTCAAACAAGTTTTTTGGCCAACCCAACCAAATGGAAAAGGAGCAGATTTCCTTTGAGACTTTCCAGGTGCTCTCTGGACAACCATTCTTCCACACTCATTTGAAAAAGACTAGGGATCTACAAATTTGGGGTATTCCTATCATCTTTGGACCTCTGTAATGAATTTTTCAAATGATAAAAATATTATGCATCTAAAAATTTGGACGTAAATAAAATATATATAAAATATCTGGAAAATTAGTCAAACTCTACTTCCAACAACTATTGATATGATTCAGTGTTATTCATGCAGTGTTATTTCTGAATTTCCTTTTCTAGAATTCAAATCACTTTTTTAGAGCCTGCCAGCTTCTATTTCACATGCTTTAAGTTGAAACCATCACCTCTCTCCTTCCATTTCTCAATCACCCTACTTAATTTTTGAGTCACAACTACTTGTTTTAAAGTATGAAGGAAATTTATTTTAATCCTGTGAACCCTCAAAAGATGTTTGATTTAAAAATAAAATACGTTATTACTATCTAATAGGGGAAAAGAATGTTATTAACAATTTATAGAAATACAAAGTTAAAAGAAAGTGAAAGTGTTAGTCACTCAGTCGTGTCTGACTCTTTGCAGCTCCATGGACTGTAGCCTCTGGGCTCCTCTATCCATGGAATTCTCCAGGCAAGAATACTGGAGTGGGTAGCCATTCCCTTCTTCAGGGGATCTTCCCAACCCAGGGATCAAACCCAAGTCTCCTGCACTGCAGACAGATTACTGTCTGAGCCACAGGGAAGCCCCAGGAATACAAAACACCCATTCAACTATGAATGTCTTAAATATTCTGTGTGTAGCAAAACTTTTTGACAAAGTAGAACAAGGACTCTAAAGAGGCATTGCATTTTCAAGTCTCTAATTACAAGATATAGTTACTTAATTATACATTATTGGTACCTGATTAAAAAGATCTGCACTAATTTTGTAATTGTGTTTAATTACACTAATTAAGCCAATAATCAACCCACAAAAAAAAAAATACAAAAACTTTTGTATGAAGAAAATCATTAGTAAACTGGATTATGCACAGCAAGAAACAGCCTTTAGAAGCAAAGCTAGGGCTCCCGTGGTGGTTCAGTGGTTAAGAATCCACCTTGCAATTCAGAGACACAGGTTCAATCCCTGATCCGTGAAGATCCCACATGCCAAAGGACAACTAGGCCCCTTTGCCACAACTACTGAGCCTATGCTCTAGAGCCCTTGAACCACAACTGCTGAAGCCCACATGCCTGGAGCCTGTGCTCTGCAACAAGAGAAATCACCACAATCAGAAGCCTGTGCACCTCAACTGAACAGTAGCCTCTAGTCTCCAAAACTAAAGAAAGCCCCTGCACAGTCACAAAGACCCAGTGCAACCAATACATGAAGTTGCTCAGTCGTGTCCAACTCTTTGCTACCCCATGGACTGTAGCCCACCAGGCTCCTCTGTCCATGGGATTTTCCAGGCAAGAATACTGGAGCGGGTTGCCATTTCCTTCTCCAGGGGATCTTCCCAACCCAGGGATCAAATCCAGGTCTCCTGCATTGCAGGCAGATGCTTTAACCTCTGAGCCACCAATAAATAAATACTAAAAAAATAAATAAATAAAAGCAAAGCTATTTCTCACACTTGTCCCACCCACAACCTCTCAATCTGTAACTGCTACCCCAAAATATGACTCTTCCAGTGTAGACTTAGTTATGAGTTGAGAGAAACAGTGACTTAAAACAAGGGAAGGAAACTTTAAGATCTGCTTCTACTCTCTGTCTTTACAATTAGGGGAAACAGCCCCTGCAAAGCTATCCAATTTCTCTAAATGAAAAAACTTATCAATGGCATAAATGGACCCAGAACGCAGTCTTATTGGAATCCAGTTTTCTAAATTTCTAGCTTAATGTCCTTTCCCTTCACTAAGCCTTCATGCAGGAAGCCATAGATTCCTCAGGTCTGATTTTCATGTCTCTGAGACCAGAGCAATTGAAGATATGAATCTGAACACATCATTTCCAAGCTACTGCTTTTCCTATTTAACTCGGTGTTATCCATCTGAGACTGGATTGGACAACTCAAATAGCAAGACCTTAAATAGTCAGGAATTTTTATTTCCTTCACATAGCATAAGTCCATGGGAAATAGATGAAAGCTCCACAAAACCTAGGCAGACTCAGGCACTTCTAACTTTCTGCTCTGCCATTCTTCAGATATGAACCTTGTCCTCTTTCTCTCAAAATAGCTGTCGGATCTCTATCCATCATGTCTGCATTCCAGGTGGCAGGAAGTAGTCAAAGGGAAAGAAAGAAGTGGTGGTGCTTATACAGGGGAGCTTTCCCAGAAGGTTTCAGCCTACTTCTCATGAGCCAGAACTTTGCCACATGGATACCACTAGCTGCAAACTAGGCTAGTAAATGAGATCCTTTAACTGAGTACAATCAGTTAGCACTGGTTGTACTAACCAGTGAGCACTAACCAAGGTTCTATAGGAAGAGAGCATAAATACTACTAGGAAGCCAACAGTGTCTGGCACATTCAGTCAGTCTGTCCTTACTGGTGTTAAATATAAAGAAAGGAAATAAAGATAACAAGATGTCAGTCTGGTATAATAGAAAGGATACTATGTTAGGAATCAGGGAGGCAGGCCTCCGTTTCTTCCCCTAAAAATAAGAGGCCTAAACAAAAACCGGAGAAGGCAATGGCACCCCACTCCAGTACTCTTGCCTGGAAAATCCCATGGATGGAGGAGCCTGGTAGGCTGCAGTCCATGGGGTCGCTAAGAGTCGGACACGACTGAGCGACTTCACTTTCACTTTTCGCTTTCATGCATTGGAGAAGGAAATGGCAACCCACTCCCACTCCAGTGTTCTTGCCTGGAGAATCCCAGGGACGGGGGAGCTTGGTGGGCTGCCGTCTCTGGGGTCACACAGAGTCGGACACGACTGAAGCGACTTAGCAGCAGCAGCAGACAAAAACAGTAAAGTCTGAACTTTTTTAGCAATAGAATCTACCTTTCAAAGGTGCTCTTGTGTAGAAACTGTAACTATAAAACAGGTCAGAGCAAAGGGCTTCTCTCTTGGTGAAGCTGGGTCAGGAAGCACAGAGGTGGCCTGTGGTAGGCTCTGCCGTGTGCTCCCAAAATCCTCGTTAAAGAAGAACTTGTTGGGTACTGCAGCTGAGGGCAACAGACAGCCTTCAGTTGCAGAGAGCCCCCTCAGCCAAGATCACACTCCTTTTCCTGAGTGGCCCACATTCAGTGATGGCCCAGCCATCTTGGCCCAACTCAGGATGACTATGATGGACCATTCTAGCTCCAGATTCCTGCTCAGCTGATTGGCACTGTTGTTGGGCCACATCACAGCGCGACAGCTCCCTCTACCCACTCCTACTTGCCCACTCCTATGAAAAAGGAAAATAGAGATCTTGGACCAATTCCAAGGCTGCTCCTTAATTAACACCCTCCACTTTAAACTCTGGGTTAGCTTTCTGGGAAACCCAACTGTTACAAAGAGGTCAGCAGCCTGCCCTTCAGTCTCCCTCTCCCACTCCCTCAGCCTGCTCTTCAGTCTCCCACGCACAATAGCTCCTGCCTGGGCTAAACCATAGGGCTTCCCTGGTGGCTCAGACCGTAAAGAATCTGCCTGCAATGCAGGAGACCCAGGTTCAATCCCCGGGTCAGGAAGATCCCCTGGAGAAGGAATGGCAACCCTCTCCAGTATTCTTGCCTGGAGAATCCCATGGATGGAGCAGCCTGGCTGGCTGCAGTCTATGGGGTCATAAAGATTTGGGCATGACTGAGCAACTAACACAGTTTCACGTGCACACGTGCGTGCACACACACACACGTTAAACCATAGCACTCCGTGGAACCCAGCATGAAAACCATTTCGCTGATTCCTCCAAAAGTTCAAATGCAACATCTAACAAGGGAAAGACTGGAGAGTTGAAGAAGTGCAGGGAGAGCTGGACACTGAGATGGCCAATTTGGGAGGGCTTCCTGGGAAAGGTGAATTAGAGCAAAGAAATGGGGGAGCAAGAAAAATCAAGTCGTACATGGGAGGCAAAACCACACATGGAAGGATGGTGATTCTAACTGCCCAGCATCTACAGTGTACTTGAGTGTGTATGAGATAGTTTAACACATAGTTGTCAACTTCTCAAAATAGGAAGAGAGAACACAGTGGCCATTGCCCATTTGTTTTTTATTTGACCACCCAGTGTTCAAAAACTTTCCTGTTGAGAGGAGTTCTCTTCTCTGGGACTTTTGGGAGACCCTATAGAGACTGAAAAAGCAGACATTCTTTCTCCCTGCCTTCACCAGCTTGGATCTAACGTAGGGTTCAAAGGCAGCAATCAGATGCACCTTCCTGGACCTCTGAATCTGTAAGTAGTGACTCACAGACTCAGAGGCAGCTAACAGTCACTCAGGGGTAGCAATGAGTACTACCCTCAAGAGAAGGCAGTCAAAGCAGGGGCATCCTCATCAGAGTGCTCCTGGCTGTGATCTTGGCTGGGATCTCTGCTTCATGGCCCTTCCCAGTTTCTGCCATTTTCCCAAATGATTCCAGGAGCTGCCTGCATCCTCTCATACACATTTTTCTGCATCCATCAGCCAAAGTCTATTGTTTTTAGCAGAGAACTCTAACACATACAGGTAAGTTTTAAGTTTACAGATGAGGACAGTTAGACCTAGGAAAACACATTTTCACAAGGCCCCACAACCAGCATGAGGCCAGACAGGGACTAACACTAATGCTTTATCCATGATGCTCAGTTTTCAGAATTACCAGTAAGTAATATCAGACACGACTGAAGCGACTTAGCGTGCATACACAATGTCTTATGAATAGTCTATACAACTGACGCTTCTCTGATTTTTCTTCTAAAAACAAACTTTTTGAATGTAGGTTCTGTTATCAGATTTAAACAACTAATATCCAACTCTATTAACAATGGATATTGTCAGGCATATATGTAATCTGATTTCTCTGTTAATTAGCAGCCTGTTTTCTCTCAGACACTTATCAAGTCTCTAGAGAGGGCTTCTCCAGGAAGGAGAGAGTTCTTGAGAAGTCTCTGCAATAATTACAGTGCGTCGTGCATATTCATGGCCTGGCTTCCTTTTTTGGAGCGGCCGATCAGAAGGGTGCAGCTGGAAATCTATCCCCTGATCAGCCAGAGGAAGTCACTGTCTGGGATTCCTTGTCTTTGTGGTATGTCTTGGGCTGGGCATTGAAACTAGCCCTTCTAAGAGATAAGGTCCCCTGTTCCCATCCCCAGTCAAGAGGAAATGCAGTTCACAGCTTAAGGTTGAGATGGTGCAGAGGGTTACCCCAGTGGCCGCTTTCCAAGTATTGTTGAGCAGGAGTCCTTTGGATCACAGAATCTCAAGGATAAGATAATCACCTTGAGAATTACAACTAATCTTTCCCAACTTGACTCCACCTCTACTAACAACCTGCCCGGCTGGCTCTGAGTAGTGCTGGAAATGCATCTGATCCCACCTTCACAAAGCTCCAGCCACCAGAAAGTTTTCTTATTTTGATTCCAAATTTGTCCCCCCAGTTTTCATCCAATGGGCTCAAAACAATCGTTATGTTTTTCACATGAATATTAACTCTCATCCCATATTCCATGCCTCTTTGAATATTAGTGGAATCCTTCCCCCATCTCTACCTAAAGACTTCCAGTCTGTCCTTAAAACTCAGCTGGAGCCCTTCCAGGAATCGAGTGACCTTGTCACGACCAGCATCATTGCCAGGCTGTGCTCCCAGCATTCCATGTACACACACTCTTCACAGTGCATATTGGGCTGCAGCCCTGACTAGACTGTGAGCTCCTCAAAGGATGGGTCTATTATTATAGGGCTCCTCAGCATATAGCCATATGAATACATAAATGTCAAATAAATAACTTTTTTAAAAATGAATAATAAGGGTCACCCCTGGGACTTCTTTAGGCTTCTTCTTTCCCATGTATAGTGTTGAATTTTCTCAGTGCCCCAGGCATCCGCTACCAGCGCCAGGTGAGTTTCCCAGTTCCCAGCTACGAGGAGTTTGATCAGTCAAAAGCCCCAGCTGCTGCCTTAGAAATCCACCTCCATGTTTGCACTCAGGCCACACTCCCCCAGGCTGCTCCCAGCCAATGTTTAAGTGCACGCAGGATCCTGGAAAAACACAGGATGCTCGGATGTCTGAATTGGGCTGGAGGACTCCCTGAGGCCCCTGCCAATCTTTCCTTAGCCTGCACAACAGTCTGGAATGCTTCCACACAACCTTTCTCCCCTCTCTCCTGAAACTGGAGTAAGACTTTTATTGTGGTCTGACGGCTTGCCCAGCCTTCCCTTGCTCTCTCTCTACAAAGCTCCTAAGGAATTTCCCTTCATAAAATTGTTATATGTTTAACCTCATGTTGGCATCTAGTTCTCGAAGGTCCCAGATTAATACATTCATACAGTTCTACATATGCATCTCTCATCTATACCTACTAGCTCTGTAGTCAGGACAGCACCAATCATCTCCTTCTTCATTCTAAGAAGTATGCTTCCATTAATACCACCTAAATGGCATTCACCTTCTCAGCAGTCACTTCACACTGTTGAGTCATATTGAGTGTAGCATCCAGCAAATCTACTTTTGAATAAGACTAGTCTTAAGACTAAAATGCCCTTTCTCACCCTCATTACCAGTCCGTCTCTATTCCTGGTTAAGGTCCACACAAACTTCACTTCCTGTGAGAAGCTTTCCTGACTTTACACCTCCATCCCTTCCTGCTTCCTTCTCTCCTTCCTCCCTCTCCCTTTTTCTTCCCTCTTTTCCTCCCTTCCTTCTTAACATTCAGGACATATCACTAATTATCTCTGCTCAAGACAAAGACATAGGGAGCCATGTTTTGTCCCACAAGTACCTTCCCCACCCTCCCTGGCCACAGCGTATGGGGCCAGAAGTGAACTCTAGAACCCAAAACAACCAAACAGCAGGCTGGTCAGCAGCAGAATACTTTCTGTCTCTACAATTTAAACTAAGAAACATGGGAAAGACTGTTCCATCACTAGTAGGAGCCAAAACTAAAAAAAAAAAAAAAAAAGGCTTAATGCAGAGTGGGGCCAGAGCATGCTGAAGCCATGTGCAAACCACATAGTTAAAAGGAAGAAGAAACTATGAGTAAGAAATAGAGGACTGAGTGACAAAGATGGGGTAGAACAGTCACCCAGAGGGAGGTGAACGCAGCCCACAGTGGGGAGGAACCTGCTACCCAACCCTGGGCTGATTTCCATTCCAGATGAGGCCCAGGTACCTGTGGCCTTATCCTTTTTCTTCCCTGGTGCTCTGCTCCTTGTGGCCAAAAGAATCTTAATTAGACACACGCACGTGCACACACACCTCCCCCAACACACTCACATTCCTACAGGACTAATATCTTGTTCTGCCATCTATGTGCTCATATTATTTATGCATATGTAGATGCATTGAAACACACATGACTAGAAAGACATATATAAGGAGCCACTTCCAGCCCCAGTAATATTATTTTATCAGCTTGAATGCCTGGATGAATCTGATCTTAACACATAGCCCACTGCAATAACACCTTCTTGGTAAAGCACATAAGGTACAGAAGCCTTTTTTAAGAATGTGAAATTTTAAGAATGAATGAGTTTACATGCAACTTAAGACATGTGCTGTTTATAGAATTCATGTTATATCTCAATAAACAATTTTTTTAAAGAAAGAAGAGTTCAAAGATGTAAAAATAATATCTTAGAAATAAGACTCTTAGAAATATCAAAATAACATCTTATATTTGTCTCCCATTTCAAACTTTCCTAGGTGATTTCACATTCAATGTGCTAACAAGTTTTGAATTTGATTGAGTCACCAATATGAACCCTGTTTGTAGAACAGAAAAATGGTGATTCTTAGTAAATGCTAAATCGCAGACATTTGTAAGCTGTCTAAGGGGTCTGTGCAGAACCACCTCTCACCCAGTTTCATGGCTTCAAGGTTCCAGCTGTAAGTACCACCAATATTGGACATCTCAGATGACCAAAGACAATTTTGGCGGCACCACAGGAAGTTTCTACCTTCTGCCATCACCACAGGAACCACTGGTCTCTCAGAAGCTATAATTCTGCAATGTGCTTTGATGTGATTGACTACTTGTGGAAGTACAGGTAAATATGGTCATGCATACATTGAGTTCCCCTGATGAAAGATTCCTAGTCATCACATAATTTTGAAAAATAAGAAAAAAAAAAATCATTGTCAGGAAGAGGAGAGAAGACTCAATATTCTGCTGGGTTGTCTTTTTAAAACTTTATAACAATAATGTTTATTTTGAAGCGGGTTTCTGAAAGGTGGACATTGATATAAAGACCATGATGTATTTTCCCATCATGGCTTTGTCTAAAAATCAAGCCTAAAATAGTAGTACTATTCAGACTTGGATAGGTGTATATTTCCCACAGAATTTCCCCACCCAGTTTCCTTTGGCCCACTCAAAGAATTTGAAGGCAAGACAAGTACCATCCCTAGCTCACAGTGTCTTGTCCAGAGTTGCTCAGCTGCTTAGTGACAGCCAGGAACAAGATCGCAGATATCAGGACTCCTATTGAATGAGTATGCAGTGCTGGTCCCCTCCAACCACATAATAAATGATCTCCAAACCTAACAACAGAGAACTCAAAAATAAAATCATACAAAACTAAGCCTGAGGCTAACCTAGGATCAGCTCGACCAGCCAGAAGCACCACCACCTCCAGATGTAGCAGCAACATAGCCCTCCACTGAAAGAGCTCTGACCTTCCAGAATCATGCTCAGCAAGCATCCCAAGGAAAGACACTAGATGCTACCCTTCACATACTCAGAGATTGAGCCTCCTCAAACATTTCTTCTGTTCCACACACAAGAAAAGAAATAGTTAAACTCTGAGGTCTTACAGAGAAATTATCTTATTACTTGGGAAACATTTGTGATTCACATCCTCATTAGATAAAAACATTGCAAAAGCTTTTAGAGTTTGCAGGGGGAAACATCAGATTGCAGCAATAACAACAGAGGAACATTAGCATTTCTGTTTGTTCACTGGGTCCATAATCAGGAGCAGCAGCAGCTCCCAGCAATTTGTAGAAATGGGTTTTAATTCCTGAATGGCAATCCTGCCACTTAGAGTCAGATAAATGAACTCCATGTATACACACAGATAAGCACAGAGCTGTGAACTATATGCCTATACATGTATGTGTCTGGTAAGCTGAAATTACAGCTTTGTGTTACATTAGTTTTATCTCCTGGCTAATGCCCAGGATGTAGTCAGAAAGTCAACAGCAAGTTCAAGTTCAGTCAACAGTTATCAGTTGTGTGTGGACATTCTTCAGAACAGATTGTCTTCATACCACTTCAGATAAGGGTAAATAAAACCCAGTTCTAGATTTTATGTAGTCATCAAAGGTAACATGTGTCAAGTGGGATCCATAGACCCCTGTTTTAGAAGCAGCCTGTGTGGCTGTTAAAATTTCAGGTAACTGGGCCCCCAGCCCAGACAAACTGAATCAGAATCACTGGGGATGAGCCCCAGGAAACTGCAATATTAACAGGCACCCAGGGGACGCTTATGCATCTAAGGAAGAGAGAGAAGAGGCTAAAACAAGGGAAAAGGCTGAACCTGTGTGCTGGGAGCAAGACCAAGAGAGAGATCCCCATCATTACCCCAGAACGCCTCCCCCAGCTGCCTTCAATAAGCTTTGCTTCTGCCGATTCAAGGTCAGCCCTGCCAAGGCCCATGCCCATAAAAGCCAGACTTGTTGATCCTATATAAACCCCTCCCCCACCATCCAGTGGGGTCCAGGTATGGTCTGGGCTCCCCCACTGCTGGCCTCTAACTTGGAGGTGATCATTTTTAGTCCCTACACACCTACATGCACATCGGGCTGCCACCATCCCCTCCTGCACTCTGGGGTGGCCTATAAGGTTCCCTTTCAGCCTCAGCTTTCCCACAGGGAAGCCCTTGACCTTCTGCCCTAACCCCCGCCAGCCTCTCTGCTGCCTGGACTCCACATTGGACTTCCTGTCCATCGTCCTTTGTCAGGTGCGTGAGAGATCCTGGGAGAGACATCAGAAGCTGTGTGGGGTACCATCATCACGTGGATGCTGTGACCATTAAGTGGTCAGATCTTACAAAGAAAGACCTTTCCCTCTGCAGGTGGGAGTAACCTGCAGGCTAAGTCACTCTTGGGCTCTAACTAGTTGGGGGTGTGTCAGACTGGCTCTTAAATCGGAAGTCTGGACCCTCAGGGGACCTACAAGGTGGTGAGGTGGCTGGGTTCCTTGTTGGAGGAAGGCGTTGCTGTCACCTCTTAGTGAAGAGAAACAAGGGTCTGGGAATGAGGAGCTGAGGCCTGCAAAGCTGTGCCAACCCTCCCCTCCCTTACTATTCCCCAGCCCCCTGTACCCACACCCACCCACCAACATGCACTCCTAGAGTATAAATTATCAGGAAAAAGCACAGGACAGGGCCTGAATGACTTGTGCATAAAGGACTTTGGGGCAGAATCATAAATATGAAGTATGTAAACAATTTCTACTTGTTCTTTAATATTTAGTAGTGCTTGAAAATGTCAGCTGCTTTAGCAGAGAAGAGAAACAAGAGACGGGATTCTTAGTCTCTTGGGAAAGATGGCTTCTCACAGAATATCCACTTAGGTCATATCTAAGTCAGACTTCAGAGAGGAGTAATGAGCATATCCAGGCTTGTATAAGTAATTTAAAGTCAGGGGATGGAGAGGAGAGTACACTCCTGAGGTTGGCAGGCTGGTGCCAGCAATAATAATTTTATAAGAACCTAAAAGGAAGGGTGAAACACACCAGGTGGGATTTGAGCTTTTTGATTCAAAGGCTTCTCCATCACCTTCAGAAAACCAGGTTTTTTCCCTGCTTAATAAAAGAGAACGAGGAATGAGGCAGCAATGAGGGGAGACATATGTGCCAGGGTAAGTCTGCCGGTTTTATTAAGTAAAAGAAGGAAATCCCCTTAGTCTCTGATTCAAAGAGAGACAGAGATATCTACGGAGGTGTCAGGTATTTTTCCAAACCTTTGCATACATCATCCCTTGTAATATACACAAAAACTCTGGGAAATAGGTACTATATTGACTCACAGACAAGAATATTGAGTCTCACTGAAATTTCAGCAAAAGTAAGCCTGAGGTCAAACATCTAGTAGATAGCAAAAATCAAAATTCAACCACAGTTCTGCCTGTTTCCCAAATGTGTTCACCTTCAGCACTGTCATATGGCTTCTATCAGGCATGTACTTAACCCAGAGAATCAATCAGAATCACTGATCACAGGCATTAGACGACCTGGACTCTGACCCCAGCCAGACTAGATGGGCAGTGGTAAGAATGCCTGGAATCCCCTGGCCTGTGGTGCTAACTCCTGCTGCTTGGTCAGTTTTCCTGGCCCCACCCTGTGCTTATTGGCCCTTGTGTTAATTCTCCTACCTCCCCCACTGAACATCCCATCACATTTAGAAACCAGAATAGGCAGTATAGGACACATAAGACAGTTTCACTCATAACAGAGTTTGAAGTTCCTTCTGGGCTCCAAAATCACTACAGATGGTGACTGCAGCCATGAAATTAAAAGATGCTTACTCTTTGGAAGGAAAGTTATGACCAACCTAGATAGCATATTCAAAAGCAGAGACATTACTTTGCCAACAAAGATTCGTCTGGTCAAGGCTATGGTCTTTCCTGTGGTCATGTATGGATGTGAGAGCTGGACTGTGAAGAAGGCTGAGCGCTGAAGAATTGATGCTTTTGAACTGTGGTATTGGAGAAGACTCTTGAGAGTCCCTTGGACTGCAAGGAGATCCAACCAGTCCATTCTGAAGGAGATCAGCCCTGGGATTTCTTTAGAAGGAATGATGCTAAAGCTGAAACTCCAGTATTTTGGCCACCTCATGAGAAGAGTTGACTCATTGGAAAAGACTCTGATGCTGGGAGGGATTGGGGGCAAGAGGAGAAGGGGACAACAGAGAATGAGATGGCTGGATGGCATCACTGACTCGATGGATGTGAGTCTGAGTGAACTCCGGGAGTTGGTGATGGACAGGCAGGCCTGGTGTGCTGCGATTCATGGGGTCTCAAAGAGTCAGACACGACTGAGTGACTGATCTGATCTGATCTGATCTGACCACATTCTCCAACTTTGCTAAAGCTAAACTAATAGAAAATCTGCTGTTAAAAGCTTAAGCACTGGGTTGGTTGACTTTGTTTTTTAAAAGAGAGCCACTGTGGGCAGCCGGGTTTTCTTTGGCAGCATGCCTTCCTAGACAGTCAATCGAGACCATATGGAAGTAAAGAAGCAGAGATGCACTTGACTGAGCTGACCTCCTGACAGGATGCTCCAAGTGAAACACTCATTGACCACAGAATCTACAGTGTAACTCACCTTTCCTTCCTTTCAAACCTAGACAGTGATTTCTTGCCTTAGCAGAAAAAGGTGTGTTTGAGCATGCCACCTGGCTGCACATTTGCAAGAACCATCCAGATACCCACTAATACATGTGCTTAGCAATCAACACCTTCACTATGTAGCTCTGGAACATAGAGCTCACCCGAGGCTCTGGAACAACAGAGGCTCTCTATGCCCTCTTTGTCATGACTTGTGCTCCCTCCCACATGCAGGTGAGATGGCTTCACAGCTGTCAACTTGAAACATCACATTGTACTCTGGCTGAGTCAGAGTCCAGGCAGTCTGATCTACAGGTGCAGGGGTGGCATCACTGGGCAGCAGTGCCTCTGGTTGATTCTCTGGGTTAAGTGTGTGCCTGACAGAAGCCATATAACAGTGCTGAAGGTGAACACATTTGGGAAACATACAGAACTATGGTTGAATTTTGATTTTGCCATTTACTAAAGGTTTGACCTTAGGCTTACTTTTGCTGACATTTCGGTGAGGCTCAATATTCTTTTCTGTGAGTCAATATGATAATACCTATTTCCCAGAGTTTTTGTGTATATTACAAGAAATGATGAATGCAAAGGTTTGGAAAAAGTGGTGGCTTTGGAAATGAATAGAGAGGGGAAGGCAGGAGGGTATACTCACAGTGCTCCAGAGTGGACTGTCTTGGATATATCACTACTCACGAGACTGCCTCTCCCAGCTGCCCCTCCAGCTTAAGCTGCTCAAATGCAGCCTCTGAGCTGGGGAAATGGTGCTAAAGCTGACTTTGCTCAGAGGCAACCCCTGACTGCACTGGAGCCCACAGGGCAGTGCACTCGCATTCATTTTAGAGGCCTGTGGCAGCGCTTGACACAAAATTCCACCCAACCAGGGACAGGAGTCAATAGCTGGTTTGGAAAAACTTTCCCATGAATCTGGAACTACATAGAGAGAATTGGTAATTGCAGTAGAGAGGAGTATATTCCAGCAAATATGTGGGTCCCATGGATGAGAAGACACCAGAGTCCATGAACTATGGATTTGAGCAACTTGGAGCCTCCCTGGAGCATCCCAGTCTTAGAATACGTCCCCATCTCCATGAGGCTGTAGATATACACTTAGTGTAACTGCTCTAATTGTATAGAGATTCACAGTTCCCTTATTCTCCCATGTCTCCTTACATTGCACATCCCCCTTACTAGAGGTAAACCATGGGACTCTGGAGAAAGCTGTACACCATGACTTTCCATTGGAAGACTCTCTAAGCTCGATAGTGTACTAAAGACTCTGATATCAAAGTCTTGCAGAGAACAAGTAAACATTTTTACCTTTAACTCAACATTCCCTGAAGAAATTTTTTAATACACCTCCCACACTTTCTTCCTCAGAATAATTATTAGTATCTTGGGAAACCAATCAAATCCTTCCTAAAATAATAAGCAGATGATACCAACCTGTCCCTTGAAGGTAGCCACATTGGTTCTAATGAAAGCTTCCAGAGACAGGTGGCAATGAAAAAAGATTCTTTGGACTGGAGAGATCTGGATGGCCCAAACATGGCTCAGAAAGGAAGGAAAAGGGGCACAAATGCAAAGTGAGCATCACTAAAGGGCAGGAAGAGGAGAAAGACAGGATCAACATCAGGGACAAGTTGACTAAAAGAAGGTGGATCCAAGCCTTGCCATTAATGCTGCCATTATGTCCACAATTTATCAAACAATAACCTTTAATACATCTATGACAGCCCTTGATTTGTTTTAGTCTGTATGCATATCCCTGTTATTGTTTTAAATTCGCTGGGGATAATTTTAAACTAATCCTCTAATCATTTTTTCCAAGAGCCCTCATCAATAAAACTGAAAGGATGATTAAAATAACCCTCTGTGTAGAACAAACTAAGTCAAAATTACTGTGGGGAGTAAATTACTGAAACAGAGATATAATGTCAATGCCATCGTTTATAAAAGATTTGCTGCCAAATCCCACGGACAGAGGAGCCCGGTAGGCTGCAGTCCATGGGGTCGCTAAGAGTCGGACATGACTGAGCGACTTCACTTTCTCTCTTCACTTTCATGCATTGGAGAAGGAAATGGCAACCCACTCCAGTGTTCTTGCCTGGAGAATCCCAGGGACGGGGAAGCCTGGTGGGCTGCCGTCTGTGGGGTCACACAGAGTCGGACACAACTGAAGTGACTTAGCATAGCATAGCATAGCTATCTCAGTTCAAAAGGATGCTTGGGTCATAACCTGGTCTTTGCCAGAGTATCCAGGGAGAAAAAAAAAAAAAAGATATATGAAGCCTGGATTTTGATCTCCACTGGCCCACCTCTGTCTTAGGAAAGATATGGATGGATGAATGAATGAGGGTCCTATACAGGTAAGGGAAGCCCTAGTTCTCCACCAAGCCCAACTTTGTTCCATAAACCCAGTCACCTTCCCAGCTCAGCTCAGCTCAGCCTCTGTTCCTGAAATGATCCCCTTTCACAAACACTGAACCCCTAAAGAAGAGGCTAATTTTGAGACATGAGCCTGGCAGAGTGACTATAGGTATCCACAGCCTCGATCAGTGGACAGAGACTGTATTCAGGCCAGAAAGGGCTTCCCACCAGGGCACCGTGTGCATTTTCTCCACCATAGGCTCCTGAACTCCACACAGAACAGCTGGTGCTTAGCAGCCAATCAGGCAACTTCTGTCTCAGAGGCATAGTCAGCGAGCAGCATAGGGAATAAACACCAGGAAAGACCTTAGAAATCATTTACTTCATTCCCCTAAACTTGCTGAACAGGAAACTGGAGCCCAGAGATGATAAGTATTTGGAAGGCCCTGGCTACACCAGAACAAAAAAGGAAGTCTCACAATGTGTTTTTCAATGAGAGAAACTTATTTTCAAACATACACATTATGCAGTGCATATGTGACATCTGATCAAAAGGGAGGCCTTTGATAAAATCCCAGAAGAAAAGAAGAAAGACATAGTGGCTTATTTGAAATGAAGTTGGACTATTTTAAAATCATGAACCAATCCAGTCACGGGAGAATATAAGCATATAATTAACTTTTTTCTGGCCATCTGGTTTACAAAAAAATTTAAAAATAATAAATCTTGGAATAAATAAGAAAGAATTAACTCTAAAGCAATGTCAAAAAGTTCTGAAAGAATGTAGCCATGGAGTCAGCTGGTTCTAACCCCAGCTCTGCCATTTACCAGAAATGTGACACTGGGAATGTTAATCTCTGAGTCTATTTCTTCATCTTCACTGTGGGAATGGAAGCCATGAGATGGTTGACGGGATTAAAGGACAAAGTAAGCAAAATACCTGCTCCACTGTAGGTGCTCATGTTGGCCCCTCCCCACTGATGGGTCCCTAGATGCCAGTACCTGAGACCTTCATTCCCAAACTTGGAGAGGCAGTGTAATGTCCTGACCAGAAGTTCCTCATTCTGGCTGCAGTTGGACTCATTTGGGAAGTTTTGAAAAATCTAGATGCCTAGATTACTCCAAGTGAACAAAACTAGAGTCTTTAGAGGTGGGCCCCAGGCAGAAGTATTTGCTGTAGCTCCCCAAATTATTCCAATGTGCAGCCAGGGATGACAATCACTGCCAAGAGTCCTACTGCTGCACAGTAAAGACTTTTCCCGGAGGAGGCAATGGCACCCCCATTCCAGTACTCTTGCCTGGAAAATCCCATGGATGGAGGAGCCTGGTGGGCTGCAGTCCGTGGGGTCGCTAAGGGTCAGACACGACTGAAGTGACTTAGCAGCAGCAGCAACAAAAACTTTGCCAGAGAAGCTACATTACTGGAACTGAGCAGAACCCTGCAGCTAAAACAGTGGCTTGACTTTACAAAAACTAATTGCTGATGCCAAAGAGCAATCCTTCTGACCACATTCACACACTCAGAGCTGATCCATGTATGCTGAGCACTTTCATCATCTCATTTACTCTCAGCACAACCCTAGGCGGTGATTGCTCATATCAAACACACATTGCACATGGAGAAATGAATACTTACAGAGGTTATTTAAATTACCCAAGTACAAGTAAATCCTAAGTAGGAATGAAACTTGAACTCAGGTCAGTGATGCCAACACCTTTGAAGGCACTGACCACATCTTCCTAATCTTTCACTGAACACTGCTCCATGGTGCCAGCCACTGACTGACCCAATCAGCCTTCACACTGACTGATAGAAACTGTGGGTCCGAATAGAATCTGAGTTGCACAAAGTGACCAGGTCACTATAACCATTCCCACCACGGGGAAAACAACCCAAAGAATAATCTTGCTTATGTTATCAGTCAAGGTCCTAGCAGGAAACAATTCTTCTCAGATGCTTCAAATAAAGATAAAGAAAAGACTGCCCTTGGAGGAATAGGAAGGGCTAGAGAACTGACTAGGAATATTGAGGTCCCAGAAATCAACAGGAGGAGGAAGCCATTCCCACCTCGAGGCCTGAAGGGGTAAAGGAAAAAGTAGTGTGATTGTAGTCTGGTGAAGAAGGGACCAGGTTTTCCAGGTGGCCTAGTGGGAAAGAACCTACCTGCCAATGCAAGAGACATGAGAGCTGTGGGTTTGATCCTTGGGTTGGGAAGATTCCCTGGAGGAGGGCATGGCAACCCACTTCAGTATTCTTTCCTGGAAAATCCCATGGGCAAAGGAGCCTGGCAGACTACAGTCCATAGGGTCACAATGAGTTGGACATCACTGAAGTGACTTAGCACACACTCACAAAGAAGGGACCACCAGGAGACCTGTGCTCACCCAGGGTTGCAGCCATGTCCAGACCCTTGATGCCTAGCAGAGAGAGAACTGGTAAGAAAGCTCCAACTTTCTCTCCCACACTCCCAGCTCCTTCTGGTGCCTCCCTCTGCTCAGACCCAACCAGATGCCCACCAGCAAGTGAGCCTGGAGCAGGCAGCCCATATGGGTCAGCCTTCTGGGGCACAGAATAGAGCAGGGAAGGAGAGTGACAAGGTCTGGCCTAGGGGCATAGAAAAGTTGAGAATAATCCAATGAAGAGAAAAATGTGGTTTTACTGGGATGGATATAAATAGTGTAAATGAATTCTTCACTTTTCCAAAAGGATTTCTTCAATACCTTTCCTAATAACAACAGTGGTTTAAGGTGTTCACTGTGGGCCTGGCACTGTTCTAGGTGGTATACAGAGGTAACAGGAATGACTCTCAGCTCAGATTCAAGGGTGTAAGAAATATTGCACCTTGGAGATAGCCAAAAACAGGGGAGTCTGGTATGTTGCAGGCCAAGGGGTCATGAAGAGTCAGAAATAGCGACTGAACAACAGCAACAATTTATATTTTATTTTGAGCTCTTATCTTACCAGGATGACAGGAAACTTAACCTCAGTCATCATTGGGGTTTGCAAATCCAAAAGGCCACAACATTAATACTGGGTGACAAGGTACAATGGTACACAGTCCAAGGGCCCTCTAGCCTGAATCACTCTGCACACATGCTCCCTCAGGAATATCCCCTAATCCAGCTCTCATGGCCTTTCAGATCCAGTGGCTCCTTGGAGGCACATCAGCTGGGGCCCGAGCCCCTCTGCTGAGACACAGAACCCAAAAAAATCTCATGCACGTGTGGCCACAATTTTCTGGGGTCCTGCTAGGAAGTAGGACCTGGGTCCCCACTGCCCAAATACATGCAGAGTCCCTCAATAAATCTGGAGAATCTCCTTTTAATCAGAGGAAAGCCTTCCTTCCTGTTACTTTTTCTAACAACTTTGTTTCTTCCACAAATGCCTGTTCTCCCTTCTAATTTCCTCTGGAACCTCTATATTCTCTGATAAGCTTCCATTTGTGAAAACAAAAGCTGGTGTGTCTCTGAAGGCTACTTCTCCTTCCTTTCTGACCACTTAGCTCCTCTTAGACACTGCCCTGTGCTTCAGTGGGTGGTAGACAGGGAGGTAGAAAGTGAAATCTTGGCAGGAAAAGACATACATCAACAGCTCAAAATATGATCCAGCTGTACATATATTTCTTTAAACTTTAAGGCAACATATACTTCAATTCTTAGCAATGGGGCTCAGAGCAGTTCAGTTCTTTGCCCAAGCCTGCACAGGACACAATGCTGCTGTTAGTCCTCATCCATCTGCCTCAAAAACCTACCCTTGTAACTAGTCCAGAGATGTCAAATAGATTTTCCCTTGTGGGCATACTCTGGCTGGCTGGGATGGTTCCCTGGAAGCTGTGTTGGGAAAGATTCTGATCCTTAACTAGCTCACTGGGAAACAGTGCCATGATTGATTGCCAATGACTCTGTGAGGGCAGGAGGCATGCATATTTTGCATCTATCTACTAGAAATTAAGCCATTATAATGAAATAAAACTTTTTAAATGGTTTGAATTTGTAAAATTTAATTCTGTATGAAATGACAGGAGCACATCTATCTTGTACAATGTATCAACAGGGCCATAAAGAGACTCCTTTGAGAGGATCTCCCAAGAATCAAGGCTGCTTCTAATCTTTATTTTAATTTTATGCTCCTTTTATTCCCAAGGTGGAAGAAGGCAGTCATTGTTTCTGCCTGATGTACCCTCCATGAAGGACAACCCTAGAAATTAACTTGTGGAAGCTGCTATCTCTCTTCCTCCTTGCTTCCTTTCCCCCAACCCATCACCTACCCTAAGGAAAGGAGGTCAACAAAGCATGGATTATTTCATTTATTTTTTTTTTTCATTCCCCTTTCAGCAACTCACAAATTTCCTTCCTTTGAGCACTGTAAGTTTGTTGTTTTTCGTTGATTTATGTGAAACTGGGGATCTTTAAAATACTTGAGTTTTGATGCTAAAGCTGAAACTCCAGTATTTTGGCCACCTCATGCAAAGAGTTGACTCATTGGAAAAGACTCTGATGCTGGGAGGGATTGGGGGCAGGAGGAGAAGGGGACGACAAAGGATGAGATGGCTGGATGGCATCACTGACTCGATGGATGTGAGTCTGAGTGACCTCTGGGAGTTGGTGATGGACAGGGAGGCCTGGCGTGCTGTGATTCATGGGGTCGCAAAGAGTCGGACACGACTGAGCGACTGATCTGATCTGATCTGATCTGGGGATCTTTATCAGTTTAATTTTAAAAAATACACTGCTCTATATGCTTGTCAATTTTCAGGATTTGTCTTATTTGATGTGGTGAACTTTGGGGACAATTTGTTCTGTTTTTGCTTGTTGGCTTCCAGGCCCAATATGGGCAAAAGCACTTCACATTTTCCTTGTTTCACAACCTGAGCCTTCATGTTTACACTCACTTTCCTTTGAAGAAAATATTAACTGTTTTTGGCTTTATTATAGGAAGCAGATTGAGCCTAATATAGACAAGTTCAAAGAATATTCAACACAGAGTCAAATAATCTGACTCTAGTGCTGGCTCTCCCAATTTTCTGGATTGCCTTAGACAGTCTTGTGTCTTTTCTTTTCTGTGAAGTGGGTACAACTGAACTTCACACGATAGGTGTGAAACCCATGTTTACTTCTGAGTTTATGGATCCTACGTTCATGTTCTTTTGTTGCAAGCAACAGATTATTATTGTGGTTAATATAAATAGAAAATTGGAAAAAGTCTGAGATCACTTACAAAATTTCAGAAAGAACTGAACTTTCAGGTGTAGGGAAGACACAAACCAAAGAAGTGTTGGAAATCCTAAGCATAAAATTTACAGACTTTCACTCAAGGGTATTACCATGAGGTGATTCTGCACTGACAACCTTCCATCCTCCTGTACCTTGGCTCAAGTTTAGCAGTTCCAAGAGAAAGCAATGTAGATATCCATTGACAGATGAGTGGAGAAAGAAGTTGTGGTACATATATATATGGTGGGACATTGCTGCTGCTAAGTCGCTTCAGTCGTGTCCGACTCTATGCGACCCCATAGACGGCAGCCCACCAGGCTCCCCCGTCCCTGGGATTCTCCAGGCAAGAACACTGGAGTGGGTTGCCATTTCCTTCTCCAATGCATGAAGTGAAAAGTGAAAGTGAAGTCACTCAGTTGTGTCCAACTCCTAACGACCCCATAGACTGCAGCCCACCAGGCTCCTCCATCCATGGGATTCTCCAGGCAAGAGTACTGGAGCGGGGTGCCACTGCCTTATTCAACCATAAAAAGGAATGCATTTGAGTTAGTTCTAATGAGGTGGATGAACCTAGAGCCTATTATACAGAGTAAAGTATGTCAGAAAGAGAAAAGCAAATATTGTAAATTAACACATATATATGATCTAGAAAGATGGTACTGCTGAACCTATTTGCAGGGCAGCAATAGAGACGCAGACACAGAGAACAGACTTATAGACAAAGTGCAGGAAGGAGAGGGTGGGATGAATAGAGAGAGTAGCACTGAAACATATACATCACCATGTGTAAAACAGATAGCCCCAGTAGGAATTTGCTGTATGATGCAGGGAGCTCAAATCCTGGGCTCTGTGACAACCTAGAGGGGTGGGATGGGTGGGAGGTAAAAGAGGGAGATTTAAGAGGGAAGGGACATATGTATGCCTATGGCTGATTCATGTTGATGTATGTTAGAAATCAACACAATATTGTAAATCAATTATCCTCCAATTAAAAATAAATTAAAAAAAAAAAGAAATTCCAGGAGAGAGAATGCAATTGACCCAACTTATTCCTGGAACCAGGATGTGAGATACTGTTTGGAGGCCCAGCCTGGAACTGTGTCAGTGATACAGCAACTCTTAGCAGAAGAGATGGGAAGGGGGATTCAGATAACACAATAGGCAGGTGAAAGTAAACTGCTACCTTGGTCCACAGCTTGGTAGCTTCCCAGGACACAAATACAGACACATGCACACACATTTGTCTAGGTTCAGAGCTCCTGGAAAGTTCCATAACGACTGTAGATCTTTGTCTACACTTCTAGATTAAATGATAAACAATCCCAAATAACCTGAGGAAAAGAGAAAATAAAAGAAAATCTTCATATACACATACAATGCAGTAAGCAAGAAGATGCAAGTGGAGGCTGTAAGTTCACCTCCCCAGCTGACCATAAAACTACAGTTGGTGTTCGTGGCTCGTCACAACCTCTAATATCTGTTTCATGTTTCTCTGATCTTTGACCAGAACTTCTGAGAGAACCAGCTGAAGTTCTGTCATGATAGGAGAAGTGACTCTTCTAAGGGACCTTGGCCCTTGATGGTTTCTCCAATATAGCAACAGAGCAACTATATGTTGAATTTGACCACATCACACAGCACAGTAGGGACTTCCTTAGATTGTATTCATTTTCTTTTGGGAGTAGGCACCTGATTTCTTGATAATCAAGGTGAATCACTCCAGTCAACTCCATCACCACTTTTCCCCTTCTCAAATGGTATGAGGAGCCTCAAATGGCCTGTCTCAACTTCTAATTCAGTGGACCCATTCCTGCCCCAGTGAAAGAATCTTGCATTTGATTACCAAGACCTCTAAACCAGCAGAAGCCAGATTCCCAGGAACAAGGACCAAAACTCAGAAAGTAGGTTATTACATACAATCATTAGATCCTCCCTGCTCACTGGGTGAACAACTATGAAGGATGAGAGAGAACTAGGCAGATGAGAGTAATAAAACTTAAAATAGGAGAGGGCAGTCCTAAGATGGCAGAGGAATAGGACAGGGAGACCACTTTTTCCCCCATAAATTCATCAAAAGAACATTTGAACGCTGAGTAAATTCCACAAAACAACTTCTGAATGCCAGCAGAGGACATCAGGCACCCAGAGAAGCAGCCTATTGTCTTCGAAAGGAGGTAGGAAAAAATATAAAAGATAAAAAGAGAGACAAAAGAGGTAGGGACGGAGCTCCATGCCGGGATCAGATCAGATCAGATCAGTCGCTCAGTCGTGTCCGACTCTTTGCGACCCCATGAACTGCAGCATGCCAGGCCTCCCTGTCCATCACCAGCTCCCGGAGGTCACTCAGACTCGCATCCATCGAGTCAGTGATGCCATCCAGCCATCTCATCCTCTGTCGTCCCCTTCTCCTCCTGCCCCCAATCCCTCCCAGCATCAGAGTCTTCTCCAATGAGTCAACTCTTCGCATGAGGTGGCCAAAATACTGGAGTTTCAGCTTTAGCATCACTCCTTCCAAAGAAATCCCAGGGCTGATCTCCTTCAGAATGGACTGGTTGGATCTCCTTGCAGTCCAAGGGACTCTCAAGAGTCTTCTCCAACACCACAGTTCAAAAGCATCAATTCTTCGGCGCTCAGCCTTCTTCACAGTCCAGCTCTCACATCCATACATGACCACAGGAAAGACCATAGCCTTGACTAGGCGAACCTTTGTTGGTAAAGTAATGTCTCTGCTTTTGAATATGCTATCTAGGTTGGTCATAACTTTCCTTCCAAGGAGTAAGCATCTTTTAATTTCATGGCTGCAGTCACCATCTGCAGTGATTTTGGAGCCCAGAAAAACAAAGTCTGACACTGGGAGTCTTAAAAAAGAGAGAAGTTTCCAAACACCAGGAAACATTCTCACTGCCGAATCCATGGCGAGCCTTGGAACCACAGAGGGCAACATAACTGGAAGGAAAAATAAATAAATAATTAAAACCCACAGATTAGGTGCCCAACAGTAACTCCCCCAGTGGAGAAGCAGCACAGACATCTGCATCCGCCACTAGCAAGCAGGAGCTGGTCAGGGAGGCGCGGGCTGCATTGCTTAGAGTAAGGACCAGGCCAGAAGGCCCCGAGGGCAATTTGAGGGAACTAACTGGGGCTAAGAAACCAGACTGTGGGATAGTTACCACACAAAAAGCCCTAACCTAAGACATCGCCAGGCCTGCTCACAGATCAAAGGACTGACGAGCTACGTGAAAATCCCTAACCTAAGACACTGTAAGGCCCACTCACAGAACAAAGGACTGAGCAGAGCTAGCTGGCTGCAGACCATCCCCCTCCGGTGACAGGTAGCCAGAGCCGGAAGAGGGCAATCGCGGCCCCAGAGAGGCATTACCTACCAAACTGCAAGCAGGCTTCTTTGCTAACCAAGACTTCTTGGGATTCTGGATGGTCAACATCCACCTAAGAAGGTGCGCCGGTTGTACACCCAGAAACCCGAGTGGCAGGGACAGGGGAGGCAATAAGTCGCAGTAACCATGCTTGCCAAACACCTGGTCACCTGAGCTGCTCGGACCTGGGAAGGGCACAAAACGCAGGCCTAACCAGTCTGCGCCTCTGCTGCTGCTAAGTCACTTCAATCGTGTCCGACTCTGTGCAACCCCATAGATGGCAGCCCACCAGGGTCCCCCATTCCTGGGATTCTCCAGGCAAGAACACTGGAGTGAGTTGCCATTTCCTTCTCCAATGCATGAACGTGAAAAGTGAAAGTGAAGTCACTCAGTCATGTCCAGCTCTTAGCGAGTCCATGGACTGCAGCCCACCAGGCTCCTCCATCCATGGGATTTTCCAGATAAGAGTACTGGAATGGGGTACCATTGCCTTCTCTGCTGCACCTCTGAGGACTACCCAAGTGCTTGAACCTGAGCAGCTTAGACCTGGGAAGTGTGTACAACCCAGGGCCAGCCTCAGACAGTGCCCAGCAGAGCAACCTAGAGCCTAAGCAGTGTAGACAGGGAAAGCACACACGCAGTGAGCAGGGCCAAACCCAGTGTGGCCGAGATATTGTGAGCACATGCCAGTGTTATTTGTTTACAGCGTCCCTCCCTCCCCACAGCACGACTGAACAAATGAGCCTATAAGAGTCTCCACCACTGCCCCCTTGTGTCTGGACGGAAATTAGACACCGAAGAGACCAGCAAACAAGAAGCTAAAACAGAGGAAACCTCCTTGGAAGTGACAGGTGCAAGAGATTAAAACCCCGTAGTTAGTACCAACTACATAGGAAGGGGCCTATAGATCTTGAGAAATATAAGCCAGATCAACGAACTATCCAAAAATGAACTGACCCCACACTGCCCACAACACCACCAGAGAAAATCCTAGATATATTTTTACTATCATTCTTTAATTTTTTTAATTTTTAAAATTTTAAGTCCTCTATTACTCCTTTAATTTTCATTTTTATAACCTATTACTTTGCAAAAAAAAGAGACCCTAATTTTTTAAGCAAACTTCATATATATATATATATAAAATAATTTTTGTTATTTTTTTTCTTTAATATTGAATTTTTGAAAATCCAACCTCTACTCTAGATTTTTAATCTTTGCTTTTTGGTATTTGTTATCAATTTTGTACCTTTAAGAACCCAATCTTCAGTACCCATTTTTACGTGGGAGCAAGATTACTGGCTTGACCACTCTCTTCCGCTTTGGACTCTCCTTTTTCTCCACCAGGTCACCTCTGTCTCCTCCCTCCCCCTTCTCTTCTTTACCCAACTCTGTGAATCTCTTTGTGTGTTCCAGATGGTGGAGAACACTTAGGGAACTGATTACTGGCTGGATTTGTTTCTTTCCTTTTGATTCCCCCCTTTATCCTACTGGCCACTTCTGTCCACTTCCTCCCTCTTGCCTTCTCTGTATAACTCTGTGAACATCTCTAGGTGGTCCAGACTGTGGAACACACATAGGGAAGTAATTACTGGCTAGCTTGCTCTCTCCTCTTTTGATTCCACCTCATCTCATCCTGGTCACCTCTATCTCCCTCCTCCCTCTTCTCATCTCTATGTAACTCTGTGAACTTCTCTGGGTGTCCCTCACTGTGGAGAAACTTTTCATCTTTAACCTAGATGTTTTATCAACAGTGCTGCATAGATGGAGAAGTCTTGAGGCTACTGTAAAAATAAGACTGAAAACCAGAAGCAGGAGATGTAAATCCAAATCCTGAGAACATCAGAGAACTTCTGACTCCACGGAACATTAATTGACAGGAGCTCATCAAATGCCTCCATACCTACACTGAAACCAATTACCACCCAAGGGCCAACAAGTTCCAGAGCAAGACATACCATGCAAATTCTCCAGCAACACAGGAACATAGGCCTGAGCTTCAATATACAGGCTGCCCAAAGTCACTCCAAACCCATTGACATCTCATATCTCATCACTGGACACTTCAGTGCACTGCTGAGAGAAGAAATCCAACTCCACCCACCAGAACACCAATACAAGCTTCCCTAATCAGGAAACCTTGACAAGCCACCCATACAACCCCAGCCACAGTGAGGAACCTCCACAATAAAGAGAACTCCACAAATGGCCAGAATACAGGAAGGCCACCCCAAACAAAGCAATATAAACAAGATGAAGAGGCAGAGAAATATCCAGGAGGTAAAGGAACAGGATAAATGCCCACCAAACCAAACAAAAGAGGAAGAGATAGGGAATCTACCTGATAAAGAATTCCAAATAATGATAGTGAAAACGATCCAAAATCTTGAAAACAAAATGGAATCACAGAAAAATAGCCTGGAGACAAGGACTGAGACGATGCAAGAAAGGTTTAACAAAGACCTAGAAGAAATAAAAAAGGACAATGTATAATGAACAATGCAATAAACGAATCAAAAACACACTGGAGGGAACAAATAGTATAATTTGGAGGCAGAAGATAGGATTAGTGAGGTAGAAGACAGAATGGTAGAAATGAATGAATCAGAGAGGAAAAAAGAAAAATGAATTAAAAGAAATGAGGAAAATCTCAGAGACCTCTGGGACAATGTTAAATGTCCGAACATTCGAATCATAGGAGTCCCAGAAAAAGAAGACAAAAAGACAGACCACGAGAAAATACTTGAGGAGATAATAGTTGAAAACTTCTCTAAAATGGGGAGGGAAATAATCACTCAAGTCCAAGAAACCCAGAGAGTCCCAAACAGAATAAACCCAAGGCGAAACACCCCAAGACACATATTAATCAAATTAACAAAGATCAAACACAAAGAACTTATATTAAAAGCAGCAAGGGAAAAACAACAAATAACACACAAGGGGATTCCCATAAAGATAACAGCTGATCTTTCAAGAGAAACTCTTCAGGCCAGGAGGGAATGGCAGGACATACTTAAAGTGATGAAAGAAAATAACCTACAGCCTAGACTATTGTACCCAGCAAGGATCTTATTCAAATATGAAGGAGAAATCAAAAGCTTTACAGACAAGCAAAAGCTGAGAGAATTCAGCACCACCAAACCAGGTCTCCAACAAATGCTAAAGGACCTTCTCTAGACAGGAAACACAAAAAGGGTGTATAAACCCAAAACAATAAAGTAAATGGCAACGGGATCATCAGTTCAGTTCAGTAAGTTCAGTCACTCAGCCATGTCCGACTCTTTGCGACCCCATGAATTGCAGTACACCAGGCCTCCCTGTCCATCACCAACTCCCGGAGTTCACTCAGACTCACATCCATCGACTCAGTGATGCCATCCAGCCATCTCATCCTCTGCCGTCCCCTTCTCCTCCTGCCCCCAATCCCTCCCAGCATCAGAGTCTTCTCCAATGAGTCAACTCTTCGCATGAGGTGGCCAAAGTACTGAAGTTTCAGCTTTAGCATAATTCCTTCCAAAGAAATCCCAGGGCTCATCTCCTTCAGAATGGACTGGTTGGATCTCCTTGCAGTCCATGGGACTCTCAAGAGTCTTCTCCAACACCACAGTTCAAAAGCATCAATTCTTCGGCACTCAGCCTTCTTCACAGTCCAACTCTCACATCCATACATGACCACAGGAAAAACCATAGCCTAATTACCTTAAACGTAAATGGGTTGAATGTCCCAACCAAAAGACAAAGATTGGCTGAATGGATAAAAAAATAAGACCCCTATATATGTTGTCTACAAGAGACCCACCTCAAAACAAGGGACACATACAGACTGAAAGTGAAGGGCTGGAAAAAGATATTCCATGCAAATAGAGACCAAAAGAAAGCAGGAGTAGCAATATTCATATCAGATAAAATAGACTTTAAAACAAAGGCTGTGAAAAGAGAGAAAGAAGGACACTACATAATGCTTAAAGGATCAAAACAAGAAGAAGATATAACAATTATAAATATATATGCACCCAACATAAGAGCACCGCAATATGTAAGACAAATGCTAACAAGTATGGAAGGGGAAATTAACAATAAAACAATAATTGTGAGAGACTTTAATATCCCACTCACACCTACGGATAGATCAACTGAACAGAAAATTAACAAGGAAACACAAACTTTAAATGATACAATAGACCAGCTAGACCTAATTGATATCTATAGGACATTTCACCCCAAAACAATGAATTTCACCTTTTTCTCAAGTGCACACAGAACCTTCTCCAGGATAGATCACATCCTGGGCCATAAATCTAGTCTTGGTAAATTCAAAAAAAATTGAAATCATTCTTAGCATCTTTTCTGACTACAGTACAGTAAGATTAGATCTCAATTACATGAGAAAAACTATTAAAAATTCCAACATATGGAGGCTGAACAACACGCTGCTGAATAACCAACAAATCACAGGAGAAATCAAAAAAGAAATCAAAGTACACATAGAAACGAATGAAAATGAAAACAGAACAACCCAAAACCTGTGGGACACTGTAAAAGCAGTGCTAAGGGGAAGGTTCATAGCAATACAGACTTACCTCAAGAAACAAGAAAAAAGTCAAATAAATAACCTAACTCTACAACTAAAGCAACTAGAAAAGGAAGAAATGAAGAACCCCAGGGTTACTAGAAGGAAAGAATTCTTAAAAATTAGGGCAGAAATTAATGCAAAAGAAACAAAAGAGACCATAGCAAAAATCAACAAAGCCAAAAGCTGGTTCTTTGACAGGATAAATAAAATTGATGAACCATTAGCCAGACTCATCAAGAAACAAAGGGAGAAAAATCAAATCAATAAAATTAGAAATGAAAGTGGAGAGATCACAACAGACAACACAGAAATACAAAGGATCATAAGAAACTACTATCAGCAATTATATGCCAATAAAACGTACAAGTTGGAAGAAATGGACAAATTCTCAGAGAAGTACAACTTCCCAAAACTGAACCAGGAAGAAATAGAAAATCTTGACAGACCCATCACAAGCACGGAAATTGAAACTGTAACCAGGAATCTTCCAGCAAACAAAAGACCAGGTCCAGACAGCTTCACACCTGAATTTTACCAAAAATTTAGAGAAGAGCTAACACCTACCCTACTCAAACTCTTCCAGAAAATTGCAGAGGAAGGCAAACTTCCAAACTCATTCTATGAGGCCACCATCACTCTAACACCAAAACCTGACAAAGATGCCACAAAAAAAAAAAAGCAAAAAAGAAAACTACAGGCCATATCACTGATGAACATAGATGCAAAAATCCTTAACAAAATTCTAGCAATCAGAATCCAACAACACATTAAAAAGATCATACACCATGACCAAGTGGGCTTTATCCCAGGAATGCAAGGATTCCTCAATATCCACAAATCAATCAATATAATACACCACATTAACAAATTGAAAAATAAAAACCATATGATTATATCAATAGATGCAGAGAAAAGCCTTTGACAAAATTCAACATCCATTTATGATAAAAACTCTCCAGAAAGCAGGAATAGAAGGAACATACCTCAACATAATAAAAGCTATATATGTCAAACCCACAGCAAACATTATCCTCAATGGTGAAAAATTGAAAGCATTTCCCCTAAAGTCAGGAACAAGACAAGGATGCCCACTTTCACCATTACTATTCAACATAGTTTTGGAAGTTTTAGCCACAGCAATCAGAGAATAAAAAGAAATAAAAGGAATCCAGATTGAAAAAGAAGAAGTAAAACTTTCACTGTTTGCAGATGACATGATCCTCTACATAGAAAACCCATCAGAAAATTACTACAGCTAATCAATGAATATAGTAAAGTTGCAGGATATAAAGTCAACACACAGAAGTCCCTTGCATTCCTATACACTAATAATGAGAAAATAGAAAGAGAAATTAAGGAAACAATTCCATTCACCATGGCAATGAAAAGAATAAAATACTTAGGAATATATCTACCTAAAGAAACAAAAGACCTATATATGGAAAACTATAAAACACTGGTGAAAGAAATCAAAGAGGACTCTAATAGATGGAGAAATATACCGTATTCATGGATTGGAAGAATCAATATAGTGAAAATGAGTCTATAGATTCAATGCAATCACTATCAAGCTACCAACGGTATTTTTCACAGAGCTAGAACAAATAATTTCACAATTTGTATGGAAATACAAAAAACCTCGAATAGCCAAAGCAATCTTGAGAAAGAAGAATGGAACTGGAGGAATCAACCTACCTGACTTCAGGCTCTACTACAAAGCCACAGTCATCAAGACAGTATGGTACTGGCACAAAGACAGAAATTTAGATCAATGGAACAAAGTAGAAAGCCCAGAGATAAATCCATGCACATATGGACACCTTATCTTTGACAAAGGGGGCAAGAATATACAATGGAGAAAAGACAATCTCTTTAACAAGTGATGCTGGGAAAACTGGTCAACTACTTTTTAAAAAATGAAACTGGAACACTTTCTAACACCATACACAAAAATAAACTCAAAATGGATTAAAGATCTAAATGTAAGACCAGAAACTATAAAACTCCTAGAGGAGAACATAGGCAAAACACTCTCTGACATAAATCACAGCAGGATCCTCTATGACCCACCTCCCAGAATATCAGAAATAAAATCAAAAATGAACAAATGGGATCTAATTAAAATTAAAAAGCTTCTTCACAACAAAGGAAACTATAAGCAAGGTGAAAAGACAGCCTTCAGAATGGGAGAAAATAATAGCAAATGAAGCAACTGACAAAGAATTAATCTCAAAAATATACAAGCAACTCCTGCAGCTCAATTCTATAAAAATAAACGACCCAATCAAAAAATGGGCCAAAAAACTAAACAGACATTTCTCCAAAGACATACAGATGGCTAACAAACACATGAAAAGATGCTCAACATTACTCATTATCAGAGAAATGCAAATCAAAACCACCATGAGGTACCATTTCAAGCCAGTCAGAATGGCTGCTATCCAAAAGTCTACAAGCAATAAATGCTGGAGAGGGTGTGGAGAAAAGGGAACCCTCTTACACTGTTGGTGGGGATGCAAACTAGTACAGCCACTATGGAGAACAGTATAGAGATTCCTTTAAAAACTGGAAAGGGAACTGCCATATGACCCAGCAATCCCACTGCTGGGCATACACACGAGTAAACCAGAATTGAAAGAGACACGTGTACCCCAATGTTCATCACAGCATTGTTTACAATAGCCAGGACATGGAAGCAACCTAGATGTCCATCAGCAGACGAATGGATAAGAAAGCTGTGGTACATATACACAATGGAGTATTACTCAGCCATTAAAAAGAATACATTTGAATCAGTTCTAATGAGGTGGATGAAACTGGAGCCTACTATACAGAGTGAAGTAAGCCAGAAAGAAAAACACCAATACAGTATACTGCTAAGTCGCTTCAGTCGTGTCCGACTCTGCGCGACCCCATAGACGGAAGCTCACCAGGCTCCCCTGTCCCTGGGATTCTCCAGGCAAGAATACTGGAGTAGGTTGCCATTTCCTTCTCCAATGCATGAAAGTGAAAAGTCAAAGTGAAGTCGCTCAGTCGTGTCCGACTCTTAGCGACCCCATGGACTAAAGCCTACCAGGCTCCTCCGTCCATGGGATTTTCCAGGCAAAAGTACTGGGGTGGGGTGCCATTTTATATATGGAATTTAGAAAGATGGTAATGATAACCCTGTATGCAAGACAGCTAAAGAAACACAGATGTATATAACAGTCTTTTGGACTCTGTGGGAGAGGGCAAGGGTGGGATGATTTGGGAGAATGGCATTGAAACATGTAGAATATCATATGTGAAACAAATCGCCAGTCCAGGTTCAATGAATATCATATGTGAAACAAATCACCAGTCCAGGTTCAATGCATGATACAGGATGCTCGGGGCTGGTGCACTGGGATGACCCAGAAGGATGGTACGGGGAGGGATGTGGAAGGGGGCGTTCAGGGTGGGGAACACGTGTACACCCGTGGCAGACTCATGTTGATGTACAACAAAACCAATACTGTAAAGTAATTAGCCTCCAATTAAAATAAATAAATTTATATTAAAAAAAACTTTAACAATATCTTAAGCAAGAGACAAGTACAAATAAGTCCAGGTAGGTAGCACAGGGCTAGTAAGGCATTCCATGGTTGCTATCATGGATATCATGATGCTCCTTCATGACCAATAGGCTCCTGATGATCAAACAGATTGATGCTGTCCAAGCCAATATATCTGAATTATACTAAGGAGAAAGGAGAAGATTCCATCCTAAAAGTTGCACTAGTCACTCACATCCCACTTGCCAGAATTTCATCACCCAGTCCCACTGAGCTATGAAGGAGCCAGAAAATGGAATATTTACTCTGGTCAGCCATGGGCCTTGCAAAATAATCAGGAGTTCTATCTATCTAGAGGAAAGAGGAGAAGGATATTCAAGGATAACCAGTGATTGTTGCCACTGAAAATAAGTGGGAATTGCCATTTTTCTCCCATAGGAAAGCAGTGATGGGGTGTGTCCTAGGGCACTGTGGACATCAAATTCTCCAAATGCTCATGATCCTCTTGGAGGTCCCCTTGTCAATTGTCTAGATTTCATCCCTCCCCAAATAATATTCTAAGTATCCAGAGTAGCGCCAAAGATGTTAATCTAAATAATACTCTAATCCAGCAACTGCCCATCTCTGTGTTTCATTTTCAACATCCCCAACACTGTAGAGTTAACAACAATAAAAGATCCTTTCATCGTGATTGAATAAATGCTGATTTCATTCTCTGCTTTGTAGTGAGAATTATCAAATATGAACTTGTCAGAAAATCTATCAGAAAAAGCCCCCAGCCCCAGACTTAATATTTACCATTCCCCTTGCATGAGTCTATGATACCAGCTATCTTATCCATTCCCCTCAGAGCTTCATCCTCAAAGACATGTAGTCCCAAGAGAACTTATGTTGATAACTTGAGTAGCTCTTTTATTATTTAATAGTATGAGTTATAGTTGCAGCCTAAAATAGAGAAGGAGAAAGTCTCATTTCCTCTTGCCTTTTCTTGGCCAATAACCAATACCAAGTGACCCATATGTCTTCTGCTTGCAACCCTCTTGCTGGTAATAATTTTGGCACCAATTAAGGTAAGCTGCAGCCATGAAATTAAAAGACACTTACTCCTTGGAAGGAAAGTTATGACCAACCTAGATAGCATATTGAAAAGCAGAGACATTACTTTGCCAATAAAGGTCCGTCTAGTCAAGGCTATTGTTTTTCCTATGGTCATGTATGGATGTGAGAGTTGGACTGTGAAGAAAGCTGAGTGCCAAAGAATTGATGCCTTTAAACTGTGGTGTTGGAGAAGGCTCTTGAGAGTCCCATGGACTGCAAGGAAATTCAACCAGTCCATTCTGAAGGAGATGAGCCCTGGGATTTCTTTGGAAGGAATGATGCTAAAGCTGAAACTCCAATACTTTGGCCACTTCATGCCAAAGTTGACTCATTGGAAAAGACTCTGATGCTGGGGGGGATTGGGGGCAGGAGGAAAAGGGGACGACAGAGGATGAGATGGCTGGGCGGCATCACTGACTCGATGGACGTGAGTCTGAGTGAACTCCAGGAGTTGGTGATGGACAGGGAGGCTTGGCGTGCTGCGATTCATGGGGTCGCAAAGAGTCGGACACGACTGAGCAACTGAACTGAACTGAAGGTGAGCTTGCCTGGTGGCTCAGACAGTAAAGAATCTGCCCACAATGCAGGAGACCTGGGTTGAATCCCTGGGTTGGGAAGATCCCCTGGTGAAGGAAATGGCAACCCACTCCAGCATTCTTGCCTAGAGAATCCCCTGGACAAAGGAGCCTGGCTGACTACAGCCCATGGTCTCGCAAAGAATCAGACACAACTGAGTGACTAACACTTCACTTCATTTCACTTCAAGGTGTCATAAAGAAGTATTGGGAGGAAATGTCCTTTAAAGTCATGCCATTAACCTCTATAACTCTCTACCCTCCTTATATCATTTCCTGACCTCCGAGTCACCCCCTCGATCACCAAAGATTAGTGGATAGTTGTAGGTCTCCTAAAAAGGATGTAAATGTTTGTGTTTGTTATATATTTTCCTTGAAAAGGAACCTATACTTTTTATTTTTAAGAGACACCATGCACATGAGTATTGTGTGTGTGTGTGTGTGTGTTCAGTCGCTAAGTCCTGTCTGATTTTTTGCAACCCCATGGACTGCAGCATGCCAGGCTTCCCTGTCCTTCCCTATCTTCTAGAGTTTGCTCAAATTCATGTCCATTGAGTCGGTGATGCTATATAACCATCTAATCATAATTTTTCCCAAAGATAGTTCAGAATAACTTCCCTAGATATTAAAATTGCCCTTAGTGTTTTTATCTTTCACCTTCTTTCCTTAGCTACTTCACTGATGCCTGGGGTTCCATAACCTCTTCAACGTTTCACTTTAATCCCCTTCCAACTTAAATTCCATAATCCATTCTGTCAACAACTCTTCATTCATTTGTCAATTCATTCAATCAATGTTTACTGAGCATCAACTATCTGTCAAGCATACAAATGCAATAAAAACAGATATTTCCTGCCCCAAGAGAGAATACATCTGATGAGAGAAAGAAAACAAACAAACAAAAAAATAAGTAAATTCAAATTTGTGATTAGTGCCATGAAAGCAAACAAGAACTGAACAAGGACTATCAACGAGACCTAGTTTAAATAGCATAGTAGGCAGAATACAACCCTCCAGAAATTCTGTTTTAATACTAGAACCTGTAAAAGCACTAGGTTATAATCCTAAGGGGCATTAAGATTGTAGTTGGGATTAACATTGCTAATCAGATTATTCTAAAATGGAAAGATGATTCTGGATTACTTCAGTGGGCCCAATGCAATTACAAGGATCTTTAAAGGTGGAAGAGAGCATTATATAACCAAAAAGATGGCAGTGTGGAAAGGGCATTATCCATTGTTTCCAGCTTTGAAGATGGAGGAAGAGGTCTTCAAATGACCTACAGAAGTTGGGAACAGAAAGGAAGAACATTCTCCAGAAGAAATTCAGCCTTGCCAAATTTTGATTTTGGATTTCTGACTTGAGAGCAGTAAGATAGTAAATCTGCATTGTTTAAACTCAACTTTGTGTTGATTTTTTATAGCAGCAAGAGAAAACTAATATAGATAGAGTAGATAGTGAAGACTTTTTACAAAGGGAATGACATTTAAAATAGACCCTCCAAATGAGTAAATGCCATGAAATGGAGGGAATGTCTTCCAGGCAGAGGGAAGGGCATGTGCAAAAGACTTGAAGTAGGATAGAGCCTGGTGTGTTTGCAGAACTGAAAGTAGATCTACGTAGCTAAAGTTTGGAAACTGAGGGAAGGATTTCCACACAATAAGTTTCAGAAGATTGGGGCAATATTCTCCCCCATACACACTGGACAGAGTGAATTTTCTAAAACACAAATCTAATATCACTCCTCTGTTTAAAAAAATTTCCAAGAGTTCCCAGAATACCTCAGTCATGTCCGACTCTTTGCAACCTCATGGACTGTAGCCCACAAGGCTCCTCTGTCCACAGGATTCTCCAGGCAAGAATAGTGGAATGGGTTGCCGATTCCTTCTCCGGAACACCTTAGGTTGATCCAAATTTCTCTAAATGATTACCACCATGTGGCTTCCTAAACCGGTTTCTGCACCACCCCAATTCGTATGTTCCAGCCACTTTTCAGTGTCTTTTTCTTCTTGTTCCAGCTTGCTTATTGTTCTATCTATCTGGGATACTCCTTCTCCACCTCACAGCTTGCTTCTTCCTTTAGCTTTCACCTTTGGTGCCATTTTCAGCAGGTCTGGGTTTGATGTTCCTCCCATGTGCTCTCTTAGTATCCAAGCCCTTACTACCATCCAAGAACTTATCATAGTGCTTAGAACCATTGGTATCACCTTGAACAAGCACCACTTGATGAATGAATCACCTTTATTCTTTGATTCCATCTACTCCTAAGGTGATTGTCATCAGAGAGTTTTTTTCCCTTGCTCTGGCAGGCCCCCAGATTTTTTTCATCCTTTTAAGATATAATTTGGTCACTTTCAGTAAAAAATATAGTCTCAATTGATAAAGTAGAATTTATACTCTAGTCTATTAAACCATATTTCTATCTTCCTTCATAGTTAAGACTCCTTTCCACTTCTTCACCAACTAGAAACCCACAGTATGGTAGACCTCCTGCTTTAGAGAAAGGGCATATTTTTGGCTTAATCTCCTGTTGCCTCTCTGGAGTAGGAACATAAGGGAGAGAGAATGGGAAAGGATTCATGAAGTTCTTACTTGATTGGTATGTCTTGTTCTTGCTAAGCTAATGCTTAAATCTGATTATTGTGACGTCTAGGTTCCTTGGAGATTCCCCAGCTGAGATCCCCAACCTGAAACTCTGATGATGGGGGCAGTGTCATTAGTTATTCTGCTGTTGCTTCTTCTCCCTCTACCTCAGGTTTTCTGGTTGACTCTACGACCCAGATACTCTCTCCATCATCAGTGTCTCCTTGCTCTGCAGTCTACTAAAACAGGAGTCAAAATAGCTCCAGGTATGTATCACCAAAATAAATAAATTTGAAAAATACCTACAGACAAAAATGAAAACATAATGATCTAAAATCCATGGGATGCAGCAAAGGTAGTTCTGAGAGGGAAGTTAACCGTGATAAAAGTCTACCTCAAGAAATAAGAAAAATTGCAAATGAACAATTTAAACTTACACCTAAAGAAGCTAGAAAAAGGACAAACAAAACTCAGAGTTCATAAAAGGAAATAAATCATAAAGACCAGAGCAGAAATAAATGAAATAAACTTAAAAAAATTTTTTTAAAGATCAATAAAACTAAGAGCTAGTTCTTTGAAAAGATAAATAAAATTGATAAGCCTTTATATAGACTTATCCAGAAAAAATTAGGGAGGCTCCAAATCAATAAAATCAGAAATGAAAAAGGAGAAATTACAACCGACACTTTAGAAATACAAAGGGTCACAAAAGATTAGTACAAACAACTACACACCAATAAAATGGCCAACCTAGAAGAAAGGAACAAATTCCTAGATATGTACAATTTCGCAAGAGGGAACCAGGAAGAAATAGAAAATATGAGCAGACCCATTACCAGTAATGAAATTGAATCAGTAAGGGATAAAAAAAAAAAAAAAAAAACCTCCCAGCAAACAAAAGTCCAGGATCAAATGTCTACACAGGTAAATTTTACCAAACATTTAGCGAAGACTTAACACCTATCCTTTGCAAACTATTAGGGAAAAAATTGCAGATGAAGGAACTTTACAAGTTCATTCTGAGACCAGTATATCACCCTGATCACAAAACCAAACAAAGATATCACACAAAAAAGAAAAGTAAATGCCAATATCACTAATAAACATAGATGTACATATCCTCCCGAGAAGGCAATGGCAACCCACTCTAGTACTCTTGCCTGGAAAATCCCACAGGTGGAGGAGTCTGGTAAGCTACAGCCCATGGGGTCACGAAGAGTCGGACACAACTGAGCGACTTCACTTTCACTTTTAACTTTCACACATTGGAGAAGGAAACGGCAATCCACTCCAGTGTTCTTGCCTGGAGAATCTCAGGGCCGGGGGAGCCTGGTGGGCTGCCATCTATGGGGTCACACAGAGTCAGACATGACTGAAGAAACTTAGCAGCAGCAGCAGCATCAGTACATATCCTCAATAAAGTACTAGCAAACAAAATTTAACAATACATTAAAAGGATCATTGTTGCTGTGGTTTAGTCGTTATGTCCAACTCTTTGAGACCTCATGGACTGTAGCCTGCCAGGCTCCTCTGTACATCAAATTTCCCAGGCAATAAGACTGGAGACTGGGTTGTCATTTCCTTCTCCAGGAGATCTTCCTGACCCAGGGAACATATACTATAATCAAATGGGATCTATCCCAGGGATGTAAGGATGGTTCAATATCCTCAAATCAATCAATGTAATAAACTATATTAACAAATTGAAGAATAATAACCATATGATTATCTCAATAGATGTAGAAAAAGCCTTTGACAAAATTCCACATCCAGTTTTGATAAAAACTCTTTCAAGTGGAAAACATCTCAGTGAAACATAATAAAAGACACGTGATACGTCCATAGCTAACATTATACTTAACATTGAAAAGCTTAAAGCATTTCCTCTAAGATCAGGAACAAGATAAGAATATTTAATCTTACCACTATTATTTAGCATAGAATTGGAAATCTTAGGCACAGCAATCAGACAAGAAAAAATAAATAAAATGAACCTAAATCAGAAAGGAAGAAGTAAAACTGTCACTGTTTGTGGATGACATGATGCTACACATAGAAAATCCTAAAAATGCCATCAGATCAGATCAGATCAGATCAGTCGCTCAGTCGTGTCCGACTCTTTGGAAAGATATAAACATCTAAATGCAGAGTTCCAAAGAATAGCAAGAAGAGATAAGAAAGCCTTCTTCAGCGATCAATGCAAAGAAATAGAGGAAAACAACAGAATGGGAAAGACTAGGGATCTCTTCAAGAAAATCAGAGATACCAAAGGAACATTTCATGCAAAGATGGGCACGATAAAGGACAGAGATGGTGTGGACCTAACAGAAGCAGAAGATATTAAGAAGAGGTGGCAAGAATACACAGAAGAACTGTACAAAAAAGAGCTTCAAGACCCAGATAATCATGATGATGTGATCACTGACCTAGAGCCAGACATCTTGGAATTTGAAGTCAAATGGGCCTTAGAAAGCATCACTACGAACAAAGCTAGTGGAAGTGATGGAATTCCAGTGGAGCTATTCCAAGTCCTGAATGATGATGCTGTAAAAGTGCTACACTCAATATGCCAGCAAATTTGGAAAACTCAGCAGTGGCCACAAGATTGGAAAAGGTCAGTTTTCATCCCAATCCCAAAGAAAGGCAATGCCAAGGAGTGCTCAAACTACCGCACAATTGCACTCATCTCACACGCTAGTAAAGTAATGCTCAAAATTCTCCAAGCCAGGCTTCAGCAATATGTGAACCGTGAACTTCCTGATGTTCAAGCTGGTTTTCGAAAAGGCAGAGGAACCAGAGATCAAATTGCCAACATCCACTGGATCATCGAAAAAGCAAGAGAGCTCCAGAAAAACATCTATTTCTGCTTTATTGACTATGCCAAAAATGCCATAAGGAAACTATTAGAGCTCATCAGTGAATTAAAGTTGTAGGATACAGGATTAATATACAGAAATATGTTGCATTTTTACATACAAGCAACTGAATATCAGAAAGAGAAATTAAGAAAGAAATATCATTTATCATTGCATTGAAAAAATAAAACATGTAGGAATAAATCTAATAAGAAGGTGAAAGACTTGTATTCAGAAAGCTGTAAGACACTAAAAGAAACTGAAGACAACACAAATAGATGAAAAATATACCATGTTCATGGATTGAAAGAATCAATATTGTCAAAATGACTGTACTACCCAAAGCAATCTATAAATTCATTACAACTCCTTTCAAAATACCAAAGGCATTTTTCGCAGAACTAAGAACAAATAATTATAAAATTTGTATGGAAACACAAAAAATCCTGAATAGCCAAAGCAATCTTGAGAAAGAAGAACAGAGCTGGAAGCACCATGCTCCCTGATTTCAGACTATACTACAAAGCTACAGTAACCAAAACAGTATGGTACTGGGACAAAAACAGACACACAGATCAATGGAACACAATAGACAGCCTAGAAATAAACTCATGCACTTGTGATCAATCAATAACCTCTGCAACAACATGAATAGAACTGAAGGGTATTGTTTATTGAAAGAAGCCAGACAAAGACAGATATTGTATGTTATCACTTAAATGTGGAATCTAAAAAATGAAGTGAACAAATGAATGTAACAGAACAGATACAGACTCACAGAGATAGAGAATAAACTAGTGATTACCAGTTGGGAAAAAGAAGTGGGGAAGGGAAAGACAGGGGTAGGGAATTAAGAGGCACAAATTACTATGTATTATATATAAAATAAATAAGTTATAGGAATATAAAAATAAAGCCAATTTTTATAATAAATGGAGTTTAATCTAAAAAATTTTTGAATCATTATGTAACATACCCAAAACTCACATAGTATTATAAATCAATTATACTTCAATTTTTTTAAAAAAAAGCTCCAGGCAGATTTTCTCTGTTGCATGACCAATATCTAGTCCATATTCCTTTTGCCCTGAAAAATTCTGGGAGTGCAGGTTAATCCCAACCCATTCATCCTGTTTTGCTACCAGAGTCATATCCTCTAGATTTCTAGGACAAGATTCACACCAAAGTCCAAGTCCAAGTCACGGTGCCAACCAACTTCAGGAAAAATATGTTAAGCTCTTCAGTAGTCTTACTGAAGTCCCACTCTCTAGGTTTATGGTGGCCAGACGTAATTACCTAAGTTAATATTAGTTACATTAACAAATAAATTCATAAATCTCAGTGGCTTAAAACAATAGAATTTATAATTATGGATGCGAGGAGTGTCTGTTCCATGGAGTCATTCAAGGTTCCAGGTTAATGGAGGCTCTTCCATTTTCAAACATTGTTTTCAAGGTTGCCCTGGATATCTTGTTAGGAAATGAGTGAAGAGGTTGAGGTTCGAGTAAGGAAATTTACATGGATCAGGCCTAAGAGTGAGGATTCACTCTTCCACCCATATTTCCCTGACCAGAGCTCACACAGTCGCACCCAAGTGCAAGAGCAAGTGGAAATGTAGGCTAGTTTGAACAAAAGGAGTTTGGTGTGCAGCTAATCTGTATCTGTCACATGGGAAGGGTGATCTAGGAAGACCACTGGACTCGGAATCAGGTCACCCAATTTCAGTCTCACTGCTGGCCACCTGTCAGGTCTTAGGCAAGCCAGTTCTTTTCTTCCTAAACCTCGGTTTCCACATCTGTAAATCAGGGGGCTACAGGATCCCAAGCCCCAGTTCCTTCCTTCTATAGATCTATGACTCTAAGTATCACAGCTGAAAATGGAGCAGAGTCATAACTGAAAGGACAGCCATGCCATGGATGCAATAAGGGAAGGTGTTCTGGTCACACATTGAGAGTTACTGCCTTCAATATTATCTTTTTTCCAAAACTGAAGGACACAGATCTTTTAGGAAGGGAGCATATGTGGAAGCTGAGACCAGAAAGACTAAAATTTCATTTAAATAATCTTTTTTTCTCACCTTGATTATTATAGTAGATTCCTAACTGGTCTCCCTCTATGCAGCCTCTTTAAAAGTTTCAAGCTGTTGTATTACATTATTCCACATGACGCTTATTTCAATTCAATTCAAAAAGCCATTACAGAACACAACATTCTTATTTCTCCCACCATTCAAGCTTGGAATACTCACCTACTCCCCATCATTTCAATCACTGCATACACCACTCCTTCAACCTACCACCCAAAGCATTCTACCCACTCCATGAAGTAATTCCTGACAATAAATTATCTTCCCCTGCTCTCAAATTCGACTCTTACTATTTGTCATCCACTTCTGTGCTCCTATATTGGAGTCTAGTTATTTGTGCATATCTTATCTTCTCTACTAAACTGTAAGTTCCCTGAAGGGAAATATCATAGATTATACTATTTGCATTTGTACCATGTTAGGCGCTTAATTATTTATCGAATGAATGAATGACTAAGGACCGTGGAGAACTGTTAAAAGGCTGAATCAAGGCAGCCCTGTTGGAAACAGCAGTGAGGCCAGTTTCAGTTTGGCAAGTGTACTGTTTGCTGATCATTTTTCTCAGAGTCCACTGTGGTGGCAACTGAACTGAACAATCTACAGGAAGAACTGTAGGTGCAAATCTTCAGCCAAGATAATGATCGCACTGGGGTCTGATTCAAATCAGTCTTGCCCAGGGGCAGTATCAGGAGGCAAGTTAAATGATAGATCATATCTTGTCAAATCCAGAGAAAATGGCTGAGCACCTGCCAAATGAGAAATTGCAGCTGAACAGTCATTTTCCTTTTCTCTCTCTTACATGTGAAGCCACATGCTCTGAGACTAAACAGAGCAGGCAAACAAGAAATACTTTGAAGAATTCAATCAACGTGGAAGACTGTTCTCCTAGATTAAGAAAGCAATCTACCTTTTCCCCTCAGTAGTGGAAACTCATGAACTAGATCTATAAATCCATTGTCCAGCTCCCATTTCCCTTGGTCCTGTCCAAATCAATGGCCTAAAGTCAAGCTGCAGCCAGTCAGATTAGATGGACAGAGCCTAGCATTGACATCAAGTCAGCCCTGAGATGGTACTCCTAGAGGCCCATCAGCTACACTTCCTCATATGGCTCCCCAAACAATTGTCCCATTGTGGGGCTCTGACCCCCACAGTGCAGGTCCAATCCTGCTCACTCTCTTCTGTTTTCCCTCCCCTCCTTTGTCCTACTGAGTTGTGCATGGATCTATATATTCCTTTCCAGTGGCCAGGGACTCCTGCCTGGTCTCAGCTAGTGTTCTGTAAGATCTTCTGCATCCGAAGATGTATTCCTGGTGCATCTGTGGATAGAGGTACTCCACATCCACCTACTCGTCTGCCATCTTCAGCTACACTTCTTTCACACGTGCCAACATGCCCTCAACCGCAGACAGACAGCATGCCATGGGCACAAAGAGGTCCAGGCAAGGTAAAGGTCCTCACTACAAAAGAAGCAGCTCAGATTCAGATGACACCTCCTACCGGCACCAGTCGAGCTGTCCCAACAGCACTAGGCATAGTAACCTACCCGTGGTAGGGCTAGTGTTAAGTATCCATCCGAATATGCGTTCACCAGGATCACTCTCAGAAAAATAAAGCTGTCAGATACTGAGCTTCCTCTCTGGATCCTGCACAGGGCCAGGTATTTCATACACACTGTTTCTATTCTACACACTGTTTCCAGTCCACACACCAAGCCTGGGAAGTAAAAATGAACCCATTTTGCTGATGGGGAGAGAGAGGCTCTTGAGAGGCTCTTGGTCTAGCATCTGGTCCAAGACCACAAGGTCAATACGTAGTGGAGCCAAGACTCCAACTGATGAATGACTCTAGAACCACGCATTTTCCACTTGAGCATCCTGTCCACTCATTTCGCTGGCTCTGCCCATGCCATTTTGATTTACGGTGATTAAGGGGTGCTTGCAGATTGCAGTGCACTTCTGTGTACATTACCTTATTTATTCTTCATAGAAGCCTGATAGGTAAAGCAGATTAAAACTCCCACTTTACAAATTGGGAAAGTTAGGATTATGTGAGAAGTAAGAACTCAGTCCCAATCATTCTTTCCCTAGATCCTGAGCCTTCCTACCATCAGATGACATGAAAATTTGAGACATAAGAGTGAAAATTATTTTTATTTTCACAACAATATTACAATTCCCTATCTAAAAATCTCCCATGATTTTCCATGGCTGCAGGATTAAATCTAACCACATTATTGTATCAAATAAGGCCCTTCTGAGCTAACATCCCCTGCCTCACCAGTCTCCTCTTCACTTCCTTCCTGCCTCTCCAATCTTGCACTGCTGTCTTGAGTCACAGCTAAGTACTCTCCATTCTCCAAAGACGCCATGATGGCGCACATCTGAGTTCTTGCCCACGCTGGTCCCTCTTCCCAGAAAACTCCCACTTCCCAACTACCACCTTCCCCCTCAGGCTGTTCCTGCTCAGCCTTGTCATCACCTCAAACGAGATGGTCCACAGTAGGGCACTGAGTGGGTATTCACCTTTATCCACGAGGCTCCCCACTAGCAGTGCCTGTCTCTGCAGCTCACTGGATGTGAGGGCTGGCTTCCTAATGATGGACCGAAGAGCACAGCCCATTCTAGCCGTGTATAACAGCGCTGAGCTTCAGGAACAGCCTTCTCCTCCCCTCGCGCTTCTCCCCTGCCCTTCTCATTCTTCTACAACCTTCCAGGCCAGCTCCCACCTCAGAGCCATTGTTCCTGATCTTCCCTTTGTCTAGCATACCTTCCTCCCAAGCAATTCACAAGGCTGACTACCCAGTGAGTGAGGCATTCTCTAAATCCCTATTAAATTGCTACCCCTCTTCCTAGCACAATATCTTTTCTCCTCTTTACATATGTTTTTAAGCAATTCTCAAAGTCTGACAGACTGTATATTTCATATAGTTTTAAAAATTTTTCTGTCTTATGAATGAATGAAAGAAAATTTGAGTCCTAACTGCTCCCACCCACAACCTAGCCACCAGCACAATGCCTGACCACAGAGTCCATCTGTTTCCTTCCACTGCCTAGAAAATCCTAAAGAGTTAGCCAAGCCTGTTATGTGTCCTGTTTTTATGTCTGTGTCTAAGACAAAGACAAATCACAGACAAATCATAATCCAATAAGTAAGGGCAAGTTAATTGTGTCTCTCAGAGCAACTGGTCCAAGAAGAACCACTACCAGGAACAAGGGTGTAGGACCATGGGAGCAGAGAGCCAGGGAAGATGAAAGAAAACCAAGAACAATAAATCAAAACAGGCCAGGGAGAGGGCAGTGTGAGAAAATCACAGAAATGGTGAGCTTTGCTCTGTGCCCGGTGATGAATTTCAGGGGCACACCAGAGTAGAGAAAGACAATGTTTGCTGAATAAATGAATAATCAATGGAAAGGTGGGGACGGTTCCCAGCACCTGGTGGCTGGTCCTTCAGGCTCCTCTATTGAACAGCTTTCCTATGTGGGAGCTGTGACTCGCATCCCAAGAGGCACAGGTGCCATGCCAATGCCAGACTCTGATTAACAGGAGCCAATGCAGGGCACTGCAAGCATTCAAAGTGAACTACTCATCTTTTTTCCCTTGGCAAAAAAGGCCAACAGCCGAAACAGATTCCCTGAGCAGAACTGCTCTATTTGGTAAATGAAGAACAGACTTTAGTTCCCAGTCTGCAGGCCTGGCTCCAGCATGAAGCCAGGTCATCTTTGTGGTTCCACTAAGCAAGTACAAAGCAGAGCGGACAAACCACTGTTTCACCTGGAGAGAGCAAGCAAGCACCCTGGGGCAGCTCTGGGGATGTCTGCCAAGCACAGGAAAACTAGGCATTGGGGGAAAAAAAAAACAAAAACGTTTTAAATTGGCATCACAGAGTTATAATCTCAGGAGTACTCTAACTGTAGAAGCTGGAAGAGGTCGAATATGCACACGTAGGTGTAGCAGGGTACTCTCTACCTCCACACCTTGTAGTGCAAAATGAGCCAGGAGGTAAGGAACCAAGGCCAAGAGGCAGCCATTTGTTCCTTTCAAGCCTATTTATGTCATTTATTTCACTCTACTCTGAATGATTATTTTCTTACAGTGAAACCAGAACTGGACTGGAGGGTCAGGACTTTAGAAATGCTTTAGTTTTTTTTTTTTTTTTTTTAAGTAATTCATATTACTTGATGGCATTAAAACATGTATAATATCATATAAGAAATGAATCACCAGTCCAGGTTCAATGCAGGATACAGGAAGCTTGGGGCTGGTGCATTGGGATGACCCAGAGGGATGGTAATGGGGAGGGAGGTTGGAGGGGGGTTCAGGATGGGGAAACACGTGTACACCCGTGACGGATGCATGTTGATGTATGGCAAAACCAATACAACATTGTAAAGTAAAAAATAAATTAATTTATTAATTAAAAAATTAAAAAAATTTTTTTTAAGTAACTCAAAGAGAACCAATACAGATCAAGACATTGATATATCAACACAGACATTGATGGGCATTGAAATAGATATAGACAGAGTTATAAACACAGATATAAATACATAATATAAAACATAACATTGTCTCTTAAATGCCCCCATCTCCAAACACATTCTTCTTTCCAAAGATAACCACTGATAATAACTAAGGATTTCCTTCAAATTGTTTATGTATATAATTTCAATCATATATAAACATACGCTTCCCTGGTAAAGACCTACCTGCAATGCAAGAGACCCGGGTTTGATTCCTAGGTCAAGAAGATTCACTGGAGAAGGCAACCCACGCCAGTATTCTTTCCTGGAGAATTCCATGGACATAGGGTCGCAAAAAGTTGGACATGATTGAAGTAACTTAGCACACACACATAAATATACACTAACATAATTGGTTGCTTAATTAATGGGATCATTATACATAATTTTAATGCCTTTTGTCACTTAACAAGATTCCTCAGTTATCTGCCTATGTCTGTACTTGGAGATACTTTTAACTTTTAATTTTAATTGTCACATGATAGCCCACAGAGTGGATATACCTTATTTCATTTAATCTCTTAAGAAAACTTTGAGCAATGTAGCTTTTCACAACTATAAAATAATATGGCACTAAACATCCTGGGAACAACATCTTGGTAGACATGAACAAGGATGTCTTCAGAACTGTTAGAATTCTGGGCCAACCATGAATACAATTTAAATTTTGAGGGACTTCCCGGGTGGTTCAGTGGTTAAAAATCCATCCTCCAATGCAGAGACACAGGTATGACCCCTGGTCTGGGAACTAAGATCCCACATGCTATAATGCAACTAAGTCTGCAGGTCACAACTACTGAAACCAAGGACCACATCTAGAGAGAAGCCTGAGCACCTCAAAAAGAGCCCATGCACTGCAACGAAAGATCCTGCATGCTGTAACAAAGATCCAAGGCGCTGCAATTAAGACCCAATGCAATTTATATATTTTTTATAAAAAAATATATAAAATTTGAAAGATACTAAGAAATAAGTCCCCTAACAGTCTTCACCATAGCCCACACCAGCCAGCACTGTATGAGACACCACTTTCCTCCCATCCTTGCCCACAGTGAATATCATCATCTTTTAAATATGTATCCATCTCATAAATGATAAATTAAACTAGTTTTATTTTTTACTCCCATGATAATTACTGGGACTGAACACCTTTTTATATGTCTGTCGCACATTTGGATATCTTGTTTTATGAACCGTCTGCTGCTACTCTTTGTCCCTTTTTCTCTTTTTTATTTTTTATTTTTTTTGAGTAATTTGAAAGAGCAGAAATACTCTCCTTTTTCTATCTTCTTCCCCATACACATTAGAACTTCGTTTTCACAATGACATTTTTCTTCTTGATAAGTCTGTTTAATCTGCCCAATTTAACACTTAGCTTCTCATGACAGAATATATTACTGCTGCTATGTTTTCTCCATACTGAGTACTGTTAATCTCGTGTATTGTCTGCTTAGCTATGTCTATGTCATATATGGCCCCATGTGCCCCAGCACAGATGTAGGCAGTGCTGGCGGAGTGAAAAGGGCCTCATCTCTGCCCCACGAAGCTGGAGACTCAGTCACATCTCGTAATCTCTCGAGTGTCCGTGTCCTCACTTAGTTCTCTCAACCAGCCCCCAGGGTTGCAGGTATCCACTTTGTACAAACCGAACCTTCTACAGCCAGAGTTCCAGTTGCCTCAAAAAGCATTCAGCACAGTTTTACCTTGTATCCGTGTCTTTCACACCAGTCTCAAGCCTTGAACTCTGTTTTGCCATCACAAGTAAACTCTAAATAATTACTTGTAGGCTACTCTTACAGCCCATAATAAATTTGAGACAAATGAGAACAGTAACCATGTCCTACAGACATTTTTCTTCTTGAAAAATCTTTTTTTCTTCAAGAAAAAAAGATTATTTCCTGATTTTTGTTCCTGAGGAGGAATTTTTACTTCAACTATTGTTTCATGCCCAATATATACCATCTATAAATCTATAAAATAATTAACACTCCTTTAAATATAAAGGACTCAAGAGTCCTCAAAATTCATAGCTCAGTTACACAAATAAGAAACCAACGCCTATGACATAATAAATTGGATTTTCCTCAACATTCAAATATTGAATATAAACTTTTTTCTCAAACTCTCCTAAACATTTAATTAAAATCACAAAACTGATATGTCACATTCTCACAAATTCTTTAACATATTAGAAGTAGATAAAACTACCACAAATTACCATAGGTATTACAGAATTTGCTATTAAATTTAAAACTACTAATAACTTTAGCTTAAATTCTATATTTTCCAAGGGTTGCGGTAAGTAATTATATCAAGTCCACTCTTCTCCCTCTCAAAAAAATCTCAGACTGGTCAACTGAGTTTGCAAGTTTTATATTCCTGATCCTTTGGGATTTTGGTGTGTTTTTTTGTTTTTTTGTTTTTTTTTTTGAGGTGGGGAATGTGGGGGTTTGTTTTGTTGTCTTCTGTTTGGGTTCGGGGGGGGGGGGGTGTTTATCTGACCTGGGGTTTGGTTAAGCAATTTTAGGAATTAAACTTCCTCTATTATGTCAATAAGGCTCTTAAGTTCACACAGGTTTTAATATCTCCCATTGAAACAACGTACTGCACTCAAGTTTCACTTGGTTAGCATGAACCTTTGTTGATCATTGCACAACAGTGGCCTGGCTCGTTAGTGTTATTAGAAAAGATTACATTCTTAATTACTCTATGACTATGATCAGTAAGGCCATCCAAGTGTCTTGTTGCCTAGGAGATGAGAGACTGAGTCTGTGCAATTACCTTCACTCCTTAGGACATCTGCACAATTGAAAACCTTGCCCACACAATATTAACCTCTCTCTCAACTTGGTTACTGTGACTTATCATTGTGCCAATTAAATCTTGGGCCCTCAATGTCATTTTTATTTGAGACAATGGATACAACCAATTTGTCCTGTTCTTAATGGTTTCTACTATTTTTTCCTAGACTATTTGGGAATGCATTTTTAACAATAGCTCTAAGATGCTGTAAGAACAGATAAATACAACAGAAGAAACAAAATACTCATATATATTAACCCCTCCCCCCACCATTTGATCCTCTGGAGAAGGCAATGGCAACCCATTCCAGTACTCTTCCCTGGAAAATCCCATGGAGGGAGGAGCCTGGTAGGTTGCAGTCCATGGGGTCGCTAAGAGTTGGACACGACTGAGCAACTTCACTTTCACTTTTCACTTTCATGCATTGGAGAAGGAAATGGCAACTCACTCCAGTGTTCTTGTCTGGAGAATCCCAGGGATGGGGTTGCACAGGGTTAGACACGACTGAAGTCACTTAGCAGCAGCAGCAGCATTTGATCCTCAAATTGCTACAACTTTGTTCTATAACCTGTTTCCTTTTAGAGCCACCTGATATCCTTGAAGAAACTTTTTTCCAAGCAAGCACAGAATATTCTTGAATTTTCCTGTGCCAAGACATGGAATCATTTCCCCTTCACAAAGTTTTGGCTCCTACTGGGGGCCAGTATCAGAGAAGGCAATGTCACCCCACTCCAGTACTCTTGCCTGGAAAATCCCATGGATGGAGGAGCCTGGTAGGCTGCAGTCCATGGGGTCGCTAAGAGTCGGATATGACTGGGCAACTTCACTTTCACTTTTCACTTCCATGCATTGGAGAAGGAAATGGCAACCCACTCCAGTGTTCTTGCCTGGAGAATCCCAGGGACAAGGGACAGCCCTGGTGGGCTGCCGTCTATGGGGTTGCACAGAGTTGGACACGACTGAAGTCACTTGGTAGCAGCAGCAGCAGCAGGGGGCCAATATTTGGAAACCTAAGAGTGTATATGAGACTCAGTAGTGGCCAAAAGGCCTGCTTCTGCACCTGGGCCACTTTTGGAGGTGAGAGAACTGGAAAAGATACTTCTATTTGAGTTCATGAATTCAAAATGATGTTTTTTAAATTTAGCACATTATGTTGACATACCCTACTTTTCTGAGAGAGGACTTTCTATCACCTTGATAATAAATAACCTTCCAAGGCCTAGTAAGATATCCCACAAATGCTTGTTGAGTCACATTAAATTGACAGTCTTCTGCATAGAGGTGTGGCTTCCCCCATCCCACTATCCCTGATGAAAGGCTAATGGTGACTAGCCAAGGCTTTCTTCATCACACGCTGCCCCACCCCCAACCTCACACAACCTGCTCCCTACATACAGAATTATTTAATCAAATAACTAATCTTCTTCTAGGATATAGTGAAAGTGTCAGAATCCATTCCCATCTTTGGAAAAACTGTGGCACAACTCATGGTCATTTTCGCTTCTTATATAGGTGACCTCTTTTCATTCCATGCCCTCATCCTGCCCCTAAGGCAATCTTCAGGGACATGACAGAGTTGCCCAGAACCCCACAGCCAAAATTTCCCTTCCCCTCTTCTTGCATCCAGATGAACTTAATGTCTGGCCCACACCTTTTTCTTTTGTTGTGGTTTTGGATCACATTCCCCTATTTCCCCCACCCAATCTCCTGCCTCTGGCAACTACCAACCTGTTTCTTCAATTTTTATGTCACACTCTTTACATAAGGGCTTACTGGATCTAACTGATTCACTTTAGCACAAAATAGTAATGGTTAATGAAGAATTAAGCTATTAACTCTTCCAGGGAATCATGAGCACCCAGATAGGCAGTGGGGAAGGTTACTTACCCCTCAGTACAATCATGAGTGAGCAGCCAAGCTAGCTCTTATTTCGAGCTTGCACCAGGAAGTTATCCCTTAAAAAGAAAGCCAGGGAATCATCTACAATTATCAAATATAAAGATGATGAAAAGAACTGTGGCAGGAAATAAGATTGGAGTGATAAACAATCATTCTGTTCACAACGTATGGCAGCATTTTCATGCAATATATAGAAGTTTGAACTTGATCCCTTTAGAACAGGGTTCTATTGAAGGTTCTTTATCAGCTGAGATTTGTATTTCAGAAATAAATTTTAGAAGCTGTGTAGAGAATGGGCTGAGAGTGGTTCTGTGCAGAGCTATAGCCTAAGCTAGAAATGACAAGAGCTGAACTAGCGGTGGAGGTAGAGAAGAGTAGAAGAATGAGCAATACATCCAAGACGGAGAAGTCAGTTAGATCTGTGGATGAACTACATGCAAAGGAACTGAAGAAGGGACAAATCTAGAGTATCTCCCAGTTCTTTGATTGGGTATCTTCAGGGATGGTGACACCATTCACTACCTCAGGGATAAGTGGGGAGACACAAGTCTGCAGGGAAAACTCAGACTCCGAATTGGAGCTCTTGAATGATAGAACCTATGCGTTTGTGGCACAGAATTGGAATCAGACCTTGAGATGTAACTGGACACCATAAGATGACTTGGGTGGAGATAACGGTGGCCTAAGTAGAAGAGAAAACAAAATAAGCTTCACAGCAGGCCGGAGGTGACAGATAACAAGGCACAAAATTACTGTGTGAGCAAGTGGTAAGAATATTCTCCTCTGTGAAGGATCCACATTTTTTTTTTTTTTTTTTTTATCAAGAATCTCTTTTATTGATTATCAGAAACATTACAAACATCTAGTATGAACAAATTGTAACATGATAGTGTTTAGTTTGAACAATTAATACATTTCAGATATAATATTATACATATTTCAATGCTATTCTCCCCAATCATCTCACCCTCTCCCCGTCCCAGAGTCCAAAAGTCTGGTCTATACATCAGTGTCTCTTTTGTTGTCTCGTAAATAGGGTTATTTTTTACCATCTTTCTAAATTCCATATATATGCGTTAGTATACTGTATTTGTGTTTTTGTTTCTGGCTTACTTCACTCTGTATAATAGGCTCCAGTTCCATCCACCTCCTTAGAACTGATTCAAATGTATTCTTTTTAATGGCTGAGTAATACTCCATTGTGTATATGTACCACAGCTTGCTTATCCATTCATCTGTGGATGGACATCTAGGTTGCTTCCACGTTCTGGCTATTGCAAACAGTGCTGCTATGAACATTGGGGTACAGGTGTCTCTTTCAATTCTGGTTTTCTCAGTGTATATGCCCAGCAGTGGGATTGCTGGATCATAAGGCAGTTCTATTCGCAGTTTTTTGAGGAATCTCCATACTGTTCTCCAAAGTGGCTGTACTAGTTTGCATTCCCACCAACAGTGCAAGAGGGTTCCCTTCTCTCCGCACCCTCTCCAGCATTTATTGCTTGTAGACTTTTGGATAGCAGCCATTCTGATTGGCGTGAAATGGTATCTCATAGTGGTTTTGATTTGCATTTCTCTGATAATGAGTGATGTTGAGCATCTTTTCATGTGTGTGTTAGCCATCTGTATGTCTTCTTTGGAGAAATGTCTATTGAGTTCTTTGGCCCATTTTTTGATTGGGTCATTTATTTTTCTGGAATTGAGCTGTAGAAGTTGCTTGTATATTTTTGAGATTAGTTGTTTGTCAGTTGCTTCATTTGCTATTATTTTCTCCCAATCTGAAGGCTGTCTTTTCACCTTGCTTATAGTTTCCTTTGTTGTGCAGAAGCTTTTTAAGTTTGATTAGGTCCCATTTGTTCATTTTTGATTTTATTTCCAATATTCTGAGAGGTGGGTCATAGAGGATCCTGCTGTGATGTAAGTCAGAGAGTGTTTTGCCTATGTTTTCCTCTAGGAGTTTTATGGTTTCTGGTCTTACATTTAGCTCTTTAATCCATTTTGAGTTTATTTTTGTGTATGGTGTTAGAAAGTGTTCTAGTTTCATTCTTTTACAAGTGTTTGACCAGTTTTCCCAGCACCACTTGTTAAAGAGATTGTCTTTAATCCATTGTATATTCTTGCCTCCTTTGTCAAAGATAAGGTGACCATATGTGCGTGGATTTATCTCTGGGCTTTCTATTTTGTTCCATTGATCTATATTTCTGTCCTTATGCCAGTACCATACTGTCTTGATGACTGTGGCTTTGTAGTAGAGCCTGAAGTCAGGCAGGTTAATTCCTCCAGTTCCGTTCTTCTTTCTCAAGATAGCTTTGGCTATTCGAGGTTTTTTGTATTTCCATACAAATTGAGAAATTATTTGTTCTAGCTCTGTGAAGAATACCGTTGGTAGCTTGATGGGGATTGCATTGAATCTATAAATTGCTTTGGGTAGTATATTCATTTTCACTATATTGATTCTACCAATCCATGAACATGATATATTTCTCCATCTATTAGTGTCCTCTTTGATTTCTTTCACCAGTGTTTTATAGTTTTCTATATATAGGTCTTTAGATTCTTTAGGAAGATATATTCCTAAGTATTTTATTGTTTTCATTGCAATGGTGAATGGAATTGTTTCCTTTATTTCTCTTTCTATTTTCTCGTTATTAGTGTACAGGAATGCAAGGGATTTCTGTGTGTTAATTTTATATCCTGCAACTTTACCATATTCATTGATCAGTTCTAGTAATTTTCTGGTGGAATCTTTAGGGTTTTCTACGTAGAGGATCATGTCATCTGCAAATAGTGAGAGTTTTACTTCTTCTTTTCCAATTTGGATTCCTTTTATTTCTTTTTCTGCTCTGATTGCTGTGGCCAAAACTTCCAAAACTATGTTGAATAGTAATGGTGAAAGTGGGCATCCTTGTCTTGTTCCTGACTTTAGAGGAAATGCTTTCAATTTTTCACCATTGAGGATAATGTTTGCTGTGGGCTTGTCATATATAGCTTTTATTATGTTGAGGTATGTTCCTTCTATTCCTGCTTTCTGGAGAGTTTTTATCATAAATGGATGTTGAACTTTGTCAAAGGCTTTCTCTGCATCTATTGAGATAATCATATGGTTTTTATTCTTCAGTTTGTTAATGTGGTGTATTACGTTGATTGATTTGCGGATATTGAAGAATCCTTGCATTCCTGGGATAAAGCCCACTTGGTCATGATGTATGATCTTTTTAATGTGTTGTTGGATTCTGATTGCTAGAATTTTGTTAAGGATTTTTGCGTCTATGTTCATCAGTGATATTGGCCTGTAGTTTTCTTTTTTTGTGGGATCTTTGTCAGGTTTTGGTATTAGGGTGATGGTGGCCTCATAGAATGAGTTTGGAAGTTTGCCTTCTTCTGCAATTTTCTGGAACAGTTTGAGTAGGATAGGTGTTAGCTCTTCTCTAAATTTTTGGTAGAATTCAGCTGTGAAGCCGTCTGGACCTGGGCTTTTGTTTGCTGGAAGATTTCTGATTACAGTTTCAATTTCTGTGCTTGTGATGGGTCTGTTAAGATTTTCTATTTCTTCCTGATCCAGTTTCGGGAAGTTGTACTTTTCTAAGAATTTGTCCATTTCTTCCACATTGTCCATTTTATTGCCATATAATTGCTGATAGTAGTCTCTTATGATCCTTTGTATTTCTGTGCTGTCTGTTGTGATCTCTCCATTTTCATTTCTAATTTTATTGATTTGATTTTTCTCCCTTTGTTTCTTGATGAGTCTGGCTAGTGGTTTGTCAATTTTATTTACCCTTTCAAAGAACCAGCTTTTGGCTTTGTTGATTTTTGCTATGGTTTCTTTTGTTTCTTTTGCATTTATTTCTGCCCTAATTTTTAGGATTTCTTTCCTTCTACTAACCTTGGGGTGCTTCATTTCTTCCTTTTCCAGTTGCTTTAGGTGTAGAGTTAGGTTATTTATTTGGCTTTTTTCTTGTTTCTTGAGGTATGCCTGTATTGCTATGAACTTTCCCCTTAGGACTGCTTTTACAGTGTCCCACAGGTTTTGGGTTGTAGTGTTTTCATTTTCATTCGTTTCTATGCAGAATTTGATTTCTTTTTTGATTTCTTCTGAGATTTGTTGGTTATTCAGGAGTGTGTTGTTCAGCCTCCATATGTTGGTCTTTTTAATAGATTTTCTCCTGTTATTGAGATTTACTCTTACTGCATTGTGGTCAGAAAAAATGCTTGGAATGATTTCAATTTTTCTGAACTTACCAAGGCTGGATTTATGGCCCAGGATGTGGTCTATCCTGGAGAAGGTTCCGTGTGCACTTGAGAAAAAGGTGAAATTCATTGTTTTGGGATGAAATGTCCTATAGATATCAATTAGTTCTAACTGGTCTATTGTATCGTTTAAAGTTTGTATTTCCTTGTTAATTTTCTGTTTAGTTGATCTATCCATTGGTGTGAGTGGGGTATTAAAGTCTCCCACTATTATTGTGTTATTGTTGATTTCTCCTTTCATTCTTGTTAGTATTTGTCTTATATATTGTGGTGCTCCTAAGTTGGGTGCATATATATTTATAATTGTTATATCTTCTTCTTGGATTGATCCTTTGATCATTAGGTAGTGACCTTCTTTGTCTCTTTTCACATCCTTTGTTTTAAAGTCTATTTTATCTGATATGAGTATTGCTACTCCTGCTTTCTTTTGGTCTCTATTTGCGTGGAAAATCTTTTTCCAGCCCTTGACTTTCAGTCTGTATGTGTCCCCTGTTTTGAGGTGGGTTTCTTGTAGACAGCATATGGAGGGGTCTTGTTTTTGTATCCATTCAGCCAGTCTCTGTCTTTTGGTTGGGGCATTCAACCCATTTACATTTAAGGTAATTAATGATAAATATGATCCCGTTGCCATTTACTTTGTTGTTTTGGGTTTGAATTTATATATCCTTTTTGTGTTTCCTGTCTAGAGAATGTCCTTTAGTATTTGTTGGAGAGCTGGTTTGGTGGTGCTGAATTCTCTCAGCTTTTGCTTGTCTGTAAAGGTTTTGATTTCTCCTTCATATTTGAATGAGATCCTTGCTGGGTACAATAATCTGGGCTGTAGGTTCTTTTCTTTCATCACTTTTAAGTATGTCTTGCCATTCCCTCCTGGCTTGGAGAGTTTCTATTGAAAGATCAGCTGTTATCCTTATGGGAATTCCCTTGTGTGTTATTTGTTGTTTTTCCCTTGCTGCTTTTAATATTTGTTCTTTGTGTTTGATCTTTGTTAATTTGATTAATATGTGTCTTGGGGTGTTTCGTCTTGGGTTTATCCTATTTGGGACTCTCTGGGTTTCTTGGACTTGAGTGATTATTTCCTTCCCCATTTTAGGGAAGTTTTCAACTATTATCTCCTCTAGTATCTTCTCATGGTCTTTCTTTTTGTCTTCTTCTTCTGGGACTCCTATGATTCGAATATTGTAACGTTTAATATTGTCCTGGAGGTCTCTGAGATTGTCCTCATTTCTTTTAATTCGTTTTTCTTTTTTCTCCTCTGATTCCTTTAATTCTGCCATTCTATCTTCTAATTCGCTAATTCTATCTTCTGCCTCTGTTATTCTACTATTTGTTGCCTCCAGAGTGTTTTGGATCTCATTTATTGCATTATTCATTATATATTGACTCTTTTTTATTTCTTCTAGGTCCTTGTTAAATCTTTCTTGCATCTTCTCAATGCTTTTCTCCAGGCTATTTATCCATGATTCCATTTTGCTTTCCAGATTTTGGATTAATTTGACTATCATTATTCGGAATTCTTTATCAGGTAGGTTCGCTATTTCTTCCTCTTTTGTTTGGTTTGGTGGGTAATTATCCTGTTCCTTTACCTGCTGGGAATTCTTCTGTCTTTTCATCTTGTTTAAATTGCTAAGTTTGGGGCGTCTTTACTGTATTCTGGTAGTCTGTGGAGTTCTCTTTATTGTGGCGTTTCTGTACTATATGTGGGTTTGTACCGGTGGCTTGTCGAGGTTTTTTGTTTATGGAAGCTTGTATCGGTGTTCTGGTGGGTGGAGCTGGATTTCTTTTCTCTGGGGTGCAGTGGAGTGTCTAGTAGTGAGTTATGAGATGTCTATGATTTTGGGGTTGCTTTGTGTAGCCTGTGTATTGGAGCTCAGGCTGTGTTCTTGTTTTTCTGGAGAATTTGCTTGATATGTCTTGTTGTGGAACTTGCTGGTCTTTGTGTGATGCTTGGTTTCAGAGTAGGTATGGAGGCTTTTAATGAGCTCCTGTCAATTAGTGTTTCGTGGGATCAGGGTATGGACTTAAGCCTCCTGGTTCCAGTTATTGGTCTTATTTTTACAGTAGTCTCAAAAACTTCTTCTTCTATAATGCATTCCACAACTGGACCGCTCAGAGATGTTCACGGAATTATACATAGAAGGAAAAAGGGAGGAAGGAGACAGAGGTAGTCAGGAGGATAAAAGGAGGGAGTGTGAAGGAGAGAGACAGATCTAGTCAGTAATCAGTAAAGAAAAGAAAAAAGGAAAGGAAAAAAGCAAAGGACCAAAAGGAAAAAAGAAAAAAACAAAAAAACAAAACAGGGTCGCAAAAGTTATATCTAAACGTGGAGATTAAAGAAGTACTAGAGGATAAAAAAAAATAAAAATAAAAGAAACAAAACAAACAACAAAAAAAAAAAAAATTAAAAGGAAAAAAAAATTTTTGTTTTCCTTTTTCCAATTAAAAAATAATAAAAATTTAAAATATATATATATATTAAAAAAAGAAAAGAAAAAAAAAGGAAATAATGATGGTAAAAATAGTAACAATATATATAAGAGTTTCTCTATTATTGTTGTGGGTTCAGTTCATTTTCAGCTAGTTCCTTGTTCCGGCTTAAATTTCTCAAGATCTATAGGCCCCTTTCTCTGTGGTTGGTCTGTATAGTTCTTTGTTCTGTGCACGGTTCGGCGGTGTTCTGGGCCAAGGCCCGCCACTCGTGTGGTCGGCGCTGCACAATCTGGATTGCCGGCCCAAACTACTCCAGTTAGGCAGCACTCCAGACAATCAGGCGAACGAAGTCTGCGCTGAGGCCCGCAGAGGGGGAGGGGCCGGCGACGGGAATGGCAGGCGGGCGGGTGGGGGAGGGGGATGGGGTGGCCCTCGTGGGAGCCGCCGGCACAGCGGGCGGGGGCACGCCTGCGCGGGAGTGGCCGGCGGGGGAGCGTCCAGTGGGGGAGAGTCCCGCGGGGGAGCGTCCCTCTGGGGAGCGCCGGCAGGGGAGCGTCCCGCGTGGGAACGGCCAAGGCGTCTCCCTGCCCAGCCCCGGCTCCCCAATGGCAGATGCGGGCGTTTGCAGCGGTGCTTTTCCGCTGCAGAAGTTACCGCAGGGCCCGCAGTCTGTGGGTTCTAATTGCTCAACTGTTCTCCTCCCTGTTATGATAGTCTCCGTGTTTCCCAGGTTCGGCGCAGATTCCGCAGGGAGAGTGTTTCCTGGTGTTTGGAAACTTCTCTTTTTAAGACTCCCTTCCCCGGACAGAGGTCCGCCCCTCCCTCTTTGTCTCTCTCTGGCTTCTATATTCTTTCCTACCTCCTTTAGAAGGCAGTGAGTTGCTTTTCTGGGTGTCCGACGTCCTCCGCCAGCACTCCGAAGCTGTTTGTGGTATTTACTCGGCGCCCAGATGTCCCATTGATGAATTTGTGGAGGAGAAAGCGTATTCCCCGTCCTAATCCTCCGCCATCTTAACCGGACCCACATTTACTTTTTAATTAACTCATTTACTGACATTCTCATTCCCACTAATAGAGCTTAAATCAGCTTACAAAACAGAAGACAATTTGGTAAAGAAAGAAAGTAGATAAAGAGAGAGAACAAAGACAAAACAAGGGTAAAATAGTGTTAGAAACTATAAGCAAATTGAAAATACAAAAGCATGGATGTCAGAATGTCATATACAAAGGTTAAATGTTCCAAGTTTACTCCTAAGTGTCACAGCAGCCAAACTTAGAGGAGAACAGTAGATTTTCCTAGTGTTTAGATCTGGGAAAAAAAAACAACCTAATGATCCTCATAAAAGGTCATGATGTAATACAGTTGAAAACTCCTTCAACAAGTACAACAGGCAACTTTCATATGGCTTCTCCTTATAGCATCCTCACTGATTCACTCCAAAGTCCAGCTCAATAAAAGCAGTTTATGAGAGACCAAAAAAAAAAAGTGTTCCAAGTACATATTTCTTTGATGGTCTGGCTTGATCTGGAGATAAATTTTGGGCTACTGGAGGAATTGAAAACCTTCCAACAATCCTCTAAGAGTTTTATTTCTTACAGTTGAGCTTTCAATAAGAACTGAACAACAGAGTTCAAAGTTATGGTCTCCAGAATGGACCTGGAGTACAGCTATCCCAGGAAATATCTGTATCCTTTAATAATCTGTTGAGTGGGAAAATTCTCTCCATATGTCTCTTTCATAAGAGACATTCTCTTATGAAAACCAAAGAGCCTGAGCAGAACTGCATCTGAAAAGAGGGCTCCCCCATCTCTCCCTCCCCTACCAAGTGAATACCAGCTGGACAAAACACGGTGCTTCCTTAGCAGACTGCCCTATTACACAAAGTAAATGGCTGATAAGGACTTGGTATTCAGACAGGCCATGTTTCATTGTGATCAAGAATTCCAGTAACATTACATTCAGGGTAGATACTTTTTGTGCTGTTAGGACCCTAAATGTGGAGGGATAGCAGGGGAGATTAAAGCTAATGGAAGTAGGAAGAAACAGTCTAGAAGGCAAACAGGTCGATTTCACACTGCAAAGATGATTGAAAAAGAGAAAAATGATTTCTTCTGTCACTGAAAACGACAAAACAGAAAACCCTAATATAATTCAGCCCAAAATCACACTGACTGCACTCTGCCTTGTCTTCGCACGTGACACACACATTCTGCTCTTCTCCCAGGCAGCTTAGCCCAGCAGGCACTGCCCCTTGTTGGCAGGGCCCTTCAGCCAGACTAGGACCAGAAGTGAAGCTCTGCAGAGTCAACTGACCAGTGGTCTAAGCTGTATACCTTCAACATGGTTTTATCAATAAAGCAGGCATGTGATCTTCATCTTTCAGACTCCTCAGAACTGTTTGAGAATAGAAGGGTGTCCTTTACTGGCCTCTTAAAAATCCCTGTATAGGGTGGGGATTGGAGAAGGCAATGGCACCCCACTCCAGTACTCTTGCCCGGAAAATCCATGGACAGAGGAGCCTGGTAGGCTGCAGTCCATGGGGTCACTAAGAGTCGGACATGACTGAGCGACTTCACTTTCACTCTTCTCTTTCATGCATTGGAGAAGGAAACGGCAACCCACTCCACTGTTCTTTTTTTTTTTAAATGGATAGACTTTTATTTTATTTTATTTTTTACAATATTGTATTACTTTTACTATACATCGAGATGGATCCGCCACCAGAATACCCGTGCTCCCCATCCTGAACCCCTCCTCCCTCCCCCCTCCCACACCATCCCTCCAGGTCGTCCCAGTGCTCCAGTCCCAGGCATCTGTTATTGGGCATCGTACCTGGACTGACTCGTTTCAGATATGATATTATACATATTTCAATGCTATTCTCCCCAATCGTCCCACCCTCTCCCAGTCCCAGAGTCCAAAAGTCTGTTCTATACATCAGTGTCTCTTTTGCTGTCTCATAAGCAGGGTGATTGTTACCAACTTTCTAAATTCCATATATATGCGTTAGTATACTGTATTTATGCAGAGTACATCATGAAAAATGCTGGACTGGAAGAAACACAAGTTGGAATCAAGATTGCTGGGAGAAATATCAATAACCTCAGATATGCAGATGACACCACTCTTATGGCAGAAAGTGAGGAGGGGCTAAAAAGCCTCTTGATGAAAGTGAAAGTGGAGAGTGAAAAGGTTGGCTTAAAGCTCAACATTCAGAAAACGAAGATCATGGCATCTGGTCCCATCACTGCATGGGAAATAGATGTGGAAACAGTGTCAGACTTTGTTTTTCTGAGCTCCAAAATCACTGCAGATGGTGACTGCAGCCATGAAATTAAAAGACGCTTGCTCCTTGGAAGGAAAGTTATGACCAACCTAGATAGCATATTCAAAAGCAGAGACATTACTTTACCAACAAAGGTTCGCCTAGTCAAGGCTATGGTCTTTCCTGTGGTCATGTATGGATGTGAGAGTTGGACTGTGAAGAAGGCTGAGCGCCGAAGAATTGATGCTTTTGAACTGTGGTGTTGGAGAAGACTCTTGAGAGTCCCTTGGACTGCAAGAAGATCCAACCAGTCCATTCTGAAGGAGATCAATCCTGGAATTTCTTTAGAAGGAATGATGCTAAAGCTGAAACTCCAATATTTTGGCCACCTCATGCGAAGAGTTGACTCATTGGAGAAGACTCTGATGCTGGGAGGGATTGAGGGCAGGAGGAGAAGGGGACGACAGAGGATGAGATGGCTGGATGGCATCACTGACTCGATGGATGCGAGTCTGAGTGACCTCCGGGAGCTGGTGATGGACAGGGAGGCCTGGCATGCTGCGGTTCATGGGGTCGCAAAGAGTCGGACACGACTGAGCGACTGATCTGATCTGATCTGATCTGATACTGTATTTGTGTTTTTCTTTCTGGCTTACTTCACTCTGTATAATAGGCTCCAGTTCCATCCACCTCAATAGAACTGATTCAAATGTATTCTTTTTAATGGCTGAGTAATACTCCATCGTGTATATGTACCACAGCTTGCTTATCCATTCATCTGTGGATGGGCATCTAGGTTGCTTCCACGTCCTGGCTATTGTAAACAGTGCTGCTATGAACATTGGGGTACACGTGCCACTGTTCTTGCCTGGAAAATCCCAGGGATGGCGGAGCCTGGTGGGCTGCCGTCTATGGGGTCGCACAGAGTCGGACACAACTGAAGCGACTTAGCATAGAATAGCATAAGAAAGGTGAAGAATGAACTTATGAACTACAAATTCATTCCTACTAGGCTCTGACAGACAATAGGAAATGGTTAAAGTACTGCAGCCCTAGACCAGGAAGAGAAAGGCTGAAATTAACCAATGAGCTGCTGGCTGCTCTGTTGCGAGTTAGGAAGGAGGGACATGTGTATATGTTATAACTTTGTAATGAGAGTGAGGTGTCAGGTTTCTTCATTCTTCAAACTACAACTTAAGGTGATTAGGCTATAAGTTCTGTTACTATTTAGCAATGGGTCTTACTCTCCAGAATCTTTTCTGCCTACTTTTAGCTGCTATTCTCAATTTCAGACAGGAAACTCTGAAGCCTCTCAGAAAATTCCATACACTGATGAGGATGAGTAGGGTCAAAGCAAGCAAAACAGGAACCTTTCCTGCTATTTCCAAATCTAAGTAGAACAAAGAAGTGTCCTACAGAGTCTTGCTACTTGCTTCTGAAGCACAAGGAGGCATCTCAGTACCAACTTGATGCTAAAGGAAAACAACCTGATTACCTCCACTTACCAATTTGCTGGAAAGTAATCAACAGCTGTCTCTGGAACCAATAACCCCTACCCAAACCCATGCCCAAGACTTCAAAGGAATTGATCTTCCTTTGGGAAAATACTCTTATGCCTTTCTGTTTCCTTTCAGAAAACAGTGATCAGACTCATCAACAAGCTGCTCAAGGCTTGAGCCCTACAATGCTTGAGTCGGAAGAGGCTTAGGGAACTATACTCTCTCTGGTTTCAAGCAACAGAAATGGACTTTAGGTAACAAGTAAAAACAGCATATTCTAAAAAGCCATGGGGCTGCTCACATGATTGAAGGTAGAATTAGGCAACAAAGTGCGGAGCAGATAGGTACAAGGAGGCTCCAGACGGTTTTGCGGCCAGCTGAACCCTGGCCATGCAGCTGGAATGATGGTGCCAACAGCTTCTTTCTATTTGGTTCACTCTGCTCAAGAGTCAAAATTCCGGGAGAGAAACAACCAATCAAGCTTAGGTGTACCCTGCCTATAAGAAGAAGTTCGTGGAAACCGAGACAGGAGAGTCTGCCTCAGCCGCCACGATGAAATGAAAAGTCCCAAAACTTGCCCACCTACCATCACTGCACACAAAGGAGGGAAGCAAATTCCCCAGGAGAAAATCAAAGTGCTGTTAGGAAGGGGCAATCCATGCTTGGTAGAAAAATATATAAAATGTTCTTCTCATATGCTATGCTATGCTATGCTAAGTCACTTCAGTCGTGTCCGACTCTGTGTGACCCCATAGACGGCAGCCCACCAGGCTTCCCCATCCCTGGGATTCTCCAAGCAAGAACACTGGAGTGGGTTGCCATTTCCTTCTCCAAATGATTCAACCCAATTCTCTTCTTTTACAGTTAAGGAAGCTGAGATCCAAAAAGGTAAAATAAATCTTAAAGGTCAAAGATCAAGTCTGAGGCAGACCTAGAACAATATTTAAGACAACTATTACCCAAAGTGTGGTCTAGGGGCCTATAGCAACTTATCCTCTGAGAAATGCTGACTCTCAGGCACCAACCCCCAGAAGCAGTGAGTCAGAATCTGTTTTAGCAAGTTCTCTGGGTAATTCACAGTCAAGTAACATTTGAGAATTACTGCTCCATATTATAGATCTCATGGGGAAGGCAATGGCACCCCACCCCAGTACTTTTGCCTGGAAAATCCTATGGATGGAGGAGCCTGGTAGGCTCCAGTCCATGGGGTCGCTAAGAGTCGGACACGACTGAGCGACTTCACTTTCACTTTTCACTTTCATGCATTGGAGAAGGCAATGGCAACCCACTCCAGTGTTCTTGCCTGGAGAATCCCAGGGACAGGGGAGCCTGGTGAGCTTCCGTCTGTGGGGTCGCACAGAGTCGGACACGACTGAAGTGACTTAGCAGCAGCAGCAGCAGCATTATAGATCTCAACCTTGAATGATAGTTGAACCCAGGTATTTCTTGCCTGAACTTGATCTAGGACAGTTTTTCCCCAGTTCACAGGAAAAGTCTGGCATAATTGTTTCTTCCTCATTTTCTAGCCTCTGGAATCTATTCCCATGTGCTAGTTAGTACACCCAGATGGAGGGCAGCTTATGTGATCACCAGAAGCTTAACAGCAGGGTGTACACTTAAGCCAGATTCCAAGACAGTAATGAGAGGAATTCTTAAACTCAAGGCTTTACCAAGACAATCTGAAAAGTTTAAGTTCTTAGATTCAGAACTTGACTTTACTCTTGTTGAGAAAGAATAGTTCCAACTGTGAAATAAGAACTAAAAACCTATAGTGATATGAATTGCTTCATGGCACTTGGGTGTGAGAAACATCCCATTTATTTATTGTTCTGAATCAAACTAAATCTTTTTCAGTCCCAACTGATGGGCAAGAAATCTACTTGCAGTTACTCAACCTTACCTTGATTGAATTAGAACCAGGAGGCTCATGTGGTTTTACAAAAACCAAGACAGAGCCCTTTGCCTTCAGTTGGCCATGACCACTGAATTTGCCTGAAATGTTCACTGCTCTGTGAGGATGCAGGCATCACACCTGTTATTTGAAGACCTTTGGTCTCTGTACAGCAGGTGAGACACCAACCTCCCCCTCCTCCCCCACAGAGGTGCTGTGCTTTGTTTTATATTGGTGGAAATGTGCTTTTGTTACTCAGCTTTTATTGCATACATATAATATAGGCAAGGTTTCCTTGTTTGCCTGCTAGGGGAAAACATATCAACATTTTATGGTGCTCCATAAAGAACATGATAGAAGTCCAGAGCACCAACCTGTCCGGGGGCTCCGTCACCTAGACAAGTTTGAGGGATGGCTTTCTGGCCTCTGTGCTGGCTCAGGCCTACGTGGCCTGTGCTGCTGTTGCTCTTTGTAACTCAGACACTCCTACATGCTATTTCTATACCTACTCATACTTACTCTATACCTTGCTCATCCAACTTCTTATCACCTTCCCGTCTAGTGCATACTCCTTCTCTACTGGAAAACATAATGAGGTGTGGTGAAGCAGTATGGCTCAGATTATTTGAGGGGCTTGGATAATGAGGATTTTCTCAATGGACAATCAGTGTTATTAAGACTGTATAATTGATTAAACAGAAGCCAGTTCCGGTCATGAGAGCATGAGTGTGTGTGTGTGTGTGTGTGTGTGTGTGTGTGTGTGTGTGTGTGTACACTGTGGGGGTAATGATAAAAGGATGGAATAGATGTTAAATTATATGGCTTGATTTAAGTATGAGTCATTGGCCCCGAAAATTCCTTGCATATTATCAGATGCCTAGATTTATCTTTACTAGAAAACTAAGTTTTTCATGCCATAGTTAGAACTGTGTGCATGTGTGATAAAATGCTTCAGTCATGTCCAACTCTTTGAGACCCTATGGACTATAGCCCACCAGGCTCCTCTGTTCATGGGATTCTCCAGGCAAGAGCACTAGAGGAGGTTGCCGTGCCCTCCTTCAGGGGATCTTCCCAACCCAGGGATCAAACTCTAGTCTCCTCTGTCTCTTGCTTTGGCAGGCAGTTCCTTTACCACTGGCACAATAGTTAAAAGAAAGACTTTGTAAATAATCCTGAAATAAAGAATAGAAAGCCTACTATTCAGACTAAAGACTAAATAATTTACAGCAAATATTTTCCTGAGTACAGATTTAGGTTGGGAGAGGAGATACCTGAGGAACAAGATGTCAGGGAAGATGGAGTCTTGAAAGTATACCAAGGATGCATTCATTATCTTCACAATTTTGCCAAGATCTCAGAGTAAGTGCCAATACTTTACTGTACTCCAAAATACCCTTAAATATCAAGCACGGACAGTTTCCTTCACTCCTTCTAAGCCAGAGATCTCAGGGCCAGTGGCTACTCTGGTAACCATTCCAATCAAGTTACAGATCAAGAGGCCTTCACAGTCATCAAGTTCTGGATGACTTGGGTATAACAGAGGCCCTTCCAGAAAATGTACTACAGCAACCAACCAAAATGGAAGAAGAAAACACTGCCCCTTTGAACTCCTGTATATGCCTGATTGTATTCTTGGACCAACAAAAGCAACATGCACTAATTTATATACAATTCCAAGAGGTATGTGGCAGGGCCTTGCCTTCAAGGAGTTTTTAGTTTACGGGGGAAACAGAGCTCATGCAAAGAAGGAAAACAAATAATACACAGAGATCTTCAGTAAGTATCAAATGAATGGAAGAGATAACTTCAGTGGAATTCAAGTGAGAAAAGAGGGGGTCAGGGAGCTCTCATCATTAGCCCGAGTGATTTAGGTAGGCTTTCTGGAGGACTGAGGATTTTTAACTTTACCTTTAACAACAATTCTTAATTTAAGGTCAGTGTTCTCTTAATGGGTACATAAATTGAGCTTCAGGAGTCAATGAACCCTTTGGATATGCATTTTCCTGGGATAAAAGATAGCTTTCATCAGATTCTCAAAGGGGTGACTAAAAAAGTTACAAGCCATTACCTTGCAAGAAATTGCATGAGTAGTGAGGAAGAAAAGCAACATCCTAAAGAAGGGGACAAGTAAATGAAAAAAAATAGTGAGGGAATGAACAAGCCACATTTAAGTGGAAAATGATCAATGTCCACCTTGTGATAGCAGTGGTCCCATGTGCATCTGGGGCAATGTCAAGAGAAGGAGCTGGGAACTCAGGTTAAACTGGTTAGTAAAGGGCCTTAACTATCAGGATTGTGTTATGGGTTGTGCTCAGGTGAGGGTTTCCCTCATGGCTCAGCAATAAAGAATCTGCCTGCCAATGCAGGAGATGTGGGTTCAATCCCTGGATCGGAAATATTCCCTGGAGAAGGAAATAGTAACCCACTCCAGTACTCTTGCCTTGGAAATCCCACGGACAGAGGAGCCTGGTGGCTACAGTTCATGGGGGTCACAAAAAGTCGGAAACTTAGTGACTAAACAATGAAAACAAGTGCTTGGGTGAATGACACCATGATGTGGGACTGAGGATGATTAATCTGGGGGGTAAGATGAAGGTGGAAGCTGGTGAGCCTGAACTCAGAGAAACACCAAGGCCAGTGACTGACGAGAATCAAGAAAGTGAGTTGAGCTAGTGGCTGTAGCCAGGGAATGAATGAGAGGGATTCTGGAGCATTTGAGAAATAAAACTGAGTGACTTTGAGATGTGGGAGGAGAGAGAAAGGAACGAAGGATGACTTCAAGCCTCAAGCCTGGATGTCTGGAAGAGCACAGAGTCGTTTGTAAAAATAAGGGACAGTGAATAGAAAGCTGGCTCCCAAGAGAATGGTAGAGACTGGAATCCCCAACATGGGTAGAGTTTGAGGGGCCATTCCCGCGACTGTTGAAAACCCCTTTATCGATGGCGCCAAATATCCACAAAACCCAAAATAAGATGGGCGCCATCGCCAATCACATTCTTCCAGGCTAGTGCCCTCTATCTCAGACAACTGATTGTCTGACTACTTGAGGGACTCTTAATTTGAAGTCGTATCATTTTTGTTTTTTATTAGCAATCTTCCCTAGAGCACTTTCTGGGAATGACTTTACCACAGTGTGATTAGGAGACGTGCAAGGACATAAACATTCCAATAAGATAAAAGCAGCCTCGTTTTCCCAGAACTCTCACAGTACTTCAACTTCATTAGGCTCCTTGTTGTTTCATTAGAGTCAATGCCATTTAAATTTTTATGTTCATTTCAAGGCTATTTGTTTTGACAAAGGATTTTAAGAAAACGCAGTAGGAACTTTCTGGGTTTTATTTAACTTTATAATCGTCTAATTTACTCCCCAATAAAGTGGTAACTAAGCATCCCTGTTATGCTGCTAAAAACCTCTTTGCGTAAGTTTGAAATACAACACAAGACTGCAAGGAGGAAATTCATGGTAAGAAAATGCTGACATGAGCTACCCAACGTTTGGTGCTGGGTTTAGGGACTCAATATTTCCTCTCTCCATTAGCACCCACACACCGTATAGGACCCAAAATCACTTCCTATACTTATATACTGTTCCTTTTCTAAACAAGCTCCCTGCCACTTCTAGAAGAGATGAAGCCCCACAGCCTAGGCATGCCAAAAGACAGAAGATAACAGTGACTAATGAGGGACAGGGTGATGTAAAGGGAGAGAAGCAGGGATGTACAGATTTTAAAAATTCGTTCTTCATTTCTCCCCAATATGACACTCTGACTGAAGTCATATAGATCTTCTCACTCACCCCCTCATGAATCAAGCCACTGCTCACCTCTTCATTTTGTACATGTTCCTCCCTGGTCGTCAGGACTTATCTCTTATCCACGTAACTGCAGCTGATCTTCCAATATCCAGCTTAAAGTCTGCGTCCTCCCTAAACCTCTTTATTTATTATAACCTCTTTATTAGAAGATAAACATGCTTATTTCATGCCTCTAGATCATCGTCTCCTCTCAATTACCCAAGAAACAATAACTTTTGAGCCCCTATTAACTACAAATATGAGTGTACATGGTACTTAGGCCTTGTGTTCCCCTCTGATTATTGGAGGATATTCATCTCATCGTTGTCACTCTAATCCAGGAGATTTTCACTTCTTTTGTATTCCTCTAAGTGCCAAACCAATTCTTGCTGCTACTGCTAAGTCGCTTCAGTCATGTCCGACTCTGTGCAACCCCACAGACGGAAGTTCACCAGGCTCCCCTGTCCCTGGGATTCTCCAGGCAAGAACACTGGAGTGGGTTGCCATTTCCTTCTCCAATGCATGAAAGTGAAAAGTGAAAGTGAAGTTGCTCAGTCGTGTCCGACTCCCAGGGACCCCATGGACTGGAGCCTACCAGGCTCCTCCGTCCATGGGATTTTCCAGGCAAAAGTACTGGGGTGGGGTGCCATTGCCTTCCCCGAACCAATTCTTAGGCAAGTGATCAATTAATGGCAAGTGATCAATTAATGCCTGTCTTCAAAATGTGCCTGGTGTGCTCTAAAGAAGAAAATAAGAAACAAAAACACTTGGGCCAATTCAGTACCACCTCTCATTTCAGCACAATTAGAAAATTTAGAATAATATACATATATTTTCTTTAGGCAGAAGAAACAAGAAAATGAGCCCACTGAAAAGTGTTTCTAATACAGTAATTTGGGAATGTGTTTCGATGGCTTTGTGACGTACAATAAGGGAGCAGAACTAATTTCCACCTGGATCTCACCAAGAGTCACTGGCCCTGAGCCGGTCGAGTGGCTCAAGCGGCCCTTGGATGTGAGCAGCAAGGCATTCACTTCATCTATGATAACAGCCAGCATGTGCTTCCACAAATGGACTTACAATTCACAAACTCTAAACTCGTGTCTACAGAACGTCCCCCTGAGATCACCTTCAAAACACAAAGCTTGAATTCCCTGAAAAAAAAAAAAAATAGCATCATAAGCAAAAGAAAAAAGTCATTATCCTTAAAATAAAAAGATATTCTAAAACAGGAGACTTGTGTGTTGGTGTATCCTCACATTTAGCTTTTTCCTAATTATGAAGGCAGTGCCACCACACTCGTTCCCCAGTACAGATGAGGGTCTTTTTTTCACTTCATGACTCCCCATCAGCTCATATGCCTCTCCAGGAAGCAATAAATCCTCACCCACCTGAACTGCTAGCTCCTCACACAAACATCTGGCAAGCTTTGTGGGTCTCTTAACTATTGAAATTTCATATCAAACACATTTTCTATTTAAATCATTTATTTATAACACTTCTGTGTAAATCCAAACCAACAGAATACACTCTGAGGCAGAGATTTTAGCAGATGAATAAAATTTTTAACATTTATAACTTTTATAGCATGGCTTTTATAACTCAGGGAAACAAGCAGAGTAATTAAAAATATTGTCTATGGACTCAGAATGAAAGAAAACAGAAAAGCCTTTATTAAAGTAGCCACTGAAGGAACATCTCCTCAAACACATGATTTATCCTTTTCCCAGAACAGCACCTAAAGTACATGAGTAGGCTCTTTAAATGAGAGGAATCTCTGTGAAATGGTTGCAGATGCTTATCTTTGGTTTCAACTCTAAGAAGCCACAGATATTTCAGTGATTAGTTGCAGACACTGAGGAAAAGCTTAACAACACATACACCCATGGGCTCTAAAATAATGTGGTCCTGGGATCAAATATCAACTTTGTCTGGTATTGTATGAAATGGACCCATTTAATGATAGCTGGATGGTCTGTGTGATTATAGGAAAGTTTCACAGGCTCTCTAAGATTCTGCACAAAAAAAGATAAAATTACTAAACCCACAGTAATAATTTGAGGATTCGACAAGATTATATATAATCCCTGCTACAGTCTCTGGCTGTCTGGCGAACAACAAAAGCTCAATAAATGTTGGGTTTTTTTCCTTCCTAGAGATGCATACCCCTCCTCCCATACTATGGGCCCAAACTGCTCAGAATTTAGGGACTCCATTCATGTACACCCTAAAAGAGCATTTACTAAAAGCATCCTTGAACACATCTCTTCACATCAGTTTCTCAATCCATAAAATGGAAATATTCCCTACCCTACCCACCTCATAAGAGTGCTGCAGCATCTTCGAAAAGTACATAAGACTGAAAAGAATGTAAATGAGAAAAGGAAAGCCCTGGGCTGCCCTTCAGAAGACTAGATTCTAGTCATGTGAACTTGTGCAAGCATCGTAACACCAAGGTACTCATGTTCCTTATGCTTAACATTATAAACAATGATACCTGCATTACTTGTCATAAGATCATAGTAAAACCTTTATATCCATTATAATTCTCCAAGCCAGGCTTCAGCAATATGTGAACCATGAACTTCCTGATGTTCAAGCTGGTTTTAGAAAAGGCAGAGGAACCAGAGATCAAATTGCCAACATCCGCTGGATCATGGAAAAAGAGAGTTCCAGAAAAACATCTATTTCTGCTTTATTGACTATGCCAAAGCCTTTGACTGTGTGGATCACAATAAACTATGGAAAATTCTGAAAGAGATGGGAATACCAGACCACCTGATCTGCCTCTTAAGAAATTTGTATGCAGGTCAGGAAGCAACAGTTAGAACTGGTCATGGAACAACAGACTGGTTCCAAATAGGAAAAGGAGTACATCAAGGCTGCATATTGTCACCATGTTTATTTAACTTATATGCAGAGTACATCATGAGAAATGCTAGACTGGAAGAAACACAAGTTGGAATCAAGATTGCTGGGAGAAATACCAATAACCTCAGATATGCAGATGACACGACTCTTATGACAGAAAGTGAAGAGGAGCTAAAAAGCCTCTTGATGAAAGTGAAAGTGGAGAGTGAAAAGGTTGGCTTAAAGCTCAACAGTCAGAAAACGAAGATCATGGCAACTGGTCCCATCACTGCATGGGAAATAGATGGGGAAACAGTGGAAACAGTGTCAGACTTTGTTTTTCTGGGCTCCAAAATCACTGCAGATGGTGACTGCAGCCATGAAATTAAAAGACGCTTACTCCTTGGAAGGAAAGTTATGACCAACCTAGATAGCATATTCAAAAGCAGAGACATTGCTTTACCAACAAAGGTTCGCCTAGTCAAGGCTATGGTCTTTCCTGTGGTCATGTATGGATGTGAGAGCTGGACTGTGAAGAAGGCTGAGCGCCGAAGAATTGATGCTTTTGAACTGTGGTGTTGGATAAGACTCTTGAGAGTCCCTTGGACTGCAAGGAGATCCAACCAGTCCATTCTGAAGGAGATCAATCCTGGAATTTCTTTAGAAGGAATGATGCTAAAGCTGAAACTCCAGTATTTTGGCCACCTCATGTGAAGAGTTGACTCATTGGAGAAGACTCTGATGCTGGGAGGGATTGAGGGCAGGAGGAGAAGGGGACGACAGAGGATGAGATGGCTGGATGGCATCACTGACTCGATCGATGCGAGTCTGGGTGACCTCCGGGAGCTGGTGATGGACAGGGAGGCCTGGCGTGCTGCGGTTCATGGGGTCGCAAAGAGTCGGACACGACTGAGCGACTGATCTGATCTCTGATCTGATCTTTATCCTCACACCTATGAAGCCAGAAAAGGTTTGGCTGATGATTGTGTGGATCATAACAAACTGGAAAATTCTGAAAGAGATGGGAATACCAGACCACCTGACCTGCCTCCTGAGAAATCTGTATGCAGGTCAAGAAACAACAGTTACAACTGGACATGGAAAAACAGACTGGTTCCAAATTGGAAAAGGAGTACAAGGCTATATATTGTCACCCTGCTTATTTAACTTATATGCAGAGTACATCATGAGAAACACTGGGCTGGAAGAAGCACAAGCTGGAATCAAGATTGCCAGGAGAAATATCAATAATCACAGATATGCAGATGACACCACCCTTATGGCAGAAAGCAAAGAGGAATTAAAGAGCCTTTTGATGAAAGTAAAAGAGGAGAATGAAAAAGCTGGCCTAAAACTCAGCATTCAAAAAACTAAGATCATGGCAACCAGTCCCATCACTCCAGGCAAATAGATGGAGAAACAATAGAAAAAGTGTCAGACTTTATTTTCTTGGGCTTCAAAATCACTGAAGATGGTGACTGCAGCCATGAAATTATAAAATACTTGCTCCTTGGAAGAAAAGCTATGACAAACCCATAGAGCATATTAAAAAGCAGAGACATCACTTTGCCAACAATGGTCCATATTATCAAAGCTATTGTTTTTACAATAGTCATGTATGGATGTGAGAGTTGGATCATAAATAAGGCTGAGCACCTTATCAAAGAATTGATGCTTTCAAACTGTGGTGTTGGAAAAGACTCTTGAGAGTCCCTTGGACTGCAAGGAGATCAAACCAGTCAATTCTAAAGGAAATCAGTCCTGAATATTCATTGGAAGGACTGATGCTGAAGCTGAAGCTCCAAAACTTTGGCCACCTGATGTGAACAGCCGACTCGTTAGAAAAGACCTGAATGCTGGGAAAGATTGAAGGCAGGAGAAAGGGATGACAGAACACGAGATGGTTGGATAGCATCACTGACTCAATGGACATGAGTTTGAACAAGCTCTTGCAGATGGTGAAGGACAGGGAAGCCTGGTGCACTGCAGTCTGTGGGATCACAAAAAGTCCAACATGACTGAGCTACTGAACAACAAGTTCTTTGAAGGTAAAGGAGATGCCTTTCTTAACAGCTGTACTCTTACCTCAGCAAGGATCTGTACTGTACCTTATACAATCAAAGGCCAATGTGTTTATTAAACTGACTTTAATGCATCTTCCTTATATATAAAAATTTTCATGTAGAACTATGAATGGATATTCATTAAATTAGATATACTGAGGCAATCCAATGTATTGGTAAAAGCATGGACTTTATTTTTTTAATTAATTTATTTATTTTAATTGGAGGCTAATTACTTTACAATATTGTAGTGGTTTTTGCCATACATTGACATGAATCAGCCATGGGTGTACGTCTGCTCCCATCCTGAACCCCCCTCCCACCTCCTTCCCCATCCCATCCCTCAGGGTCATCCCAGTGCACCGGCCCTGAGCACCCTGTCTCATGCATCAAACCTGGACTGGCGATCTCTTTCACATATGGTAATGTACATGTTTCAATGCCATTCTCCCAAATCATCCCAACCTTGCCTTCTCCCACAGAATCCAAAAGACTGTTCTTTACATCTGTGCCTCTTTTGCTGTCTCACATACAGGGTTATCGCTTCCATCTTTCTAAATTCCATATATATGAGTTAATATACTATATTGGTGTTTTTCTTTATGACTTATATCACTCTGTGTAATAGGCTCCAGTTTCATCCACCTCATTAGAACTGATTCAAATGCATTCTTTTTAATAGCTGAGTAATATTCCATTGTGTATATGTACCACAGTTTTCTTATCCATTCTTCTGCTGATGGACATCTAGGTTGCTTCCATGCCCTGGCTATTGTAAACAGTGCTGCGATGAACATTGGGGTACACATGTCTCTTTCAATTCTGGTTTCCTCGGAGCGTATGCCCAGCAGTGGGATTGCTGGGTCATATGGCTGTTCTATTTCCAGTTTTTTAAGGAATCTCCACACTGTTCTCCATAGTGGCTGTACTAGTTTGCATTCCCACCAACAGTGTAAGAGGGTTCCCTTATCTCCACATCCTCTCCAGCATTTATTGTTTGTAGACTTTTTGATAGCAGCCATTCTGACTGGTGTGAGATAGTACCTCATTGTGGTTTTGACTAAGTATAGACTTTAAAACCAGAGCAGCTAAAATCGAATCACAGCTCTCTCCTTATTATATGTGTGACTCTAGGAAAGAGACCACATGTCTCCAGGCACTGGTTTCTTCAACCACCACGTGGAAAAAACTAGACCTGCCTCATAAGGTAAGATGGAAATTAAGTGAGATATCAAATGCATGTAAAAAAGGAGATATTTTGTACTTTCATATTCTGTGCACGGAGGGGGCATAAGGAGAGAGCACAAAATGGAAGGTAAGAGGAAAGTGGAAATTTGGGAAAGCAGAAAATTACAAGACAATCCAGAGGAACACAGGGAAGGGTAGAGAGAGCTTTAAAGGCACTGGGGAGGGAAAGGAAGTTGAATGTCACACTTTGACCTGTGTTCTACCTGCTCCCATGGTTTCTAGTTTAAAGAGATGAGCTGAAGAGCCAGGTTAAGAAAAGGAAGGAAATACTCCACTGAGACATAATATCACTCCAACACTTGCAGGTCCCTCCTCTTTCATGTTTTACTCCCCATGCTTCTAATTTTTCACTCACTATCCCAAGCCTATTTACAGTTCCTTGGCTAACACGCTTGTACTCATTTTCACACACATGTACATATGCTATGCTATGCTACGCTAAGTCACTTCAGTCGTGTCCGACTCTGTGTGACCCCATAGACGGCAGCCCACTAGGCTTCCCTGTCCCTGGGATTCTCCAGGCAAGAACACTGGAGTGGGTTGCCATTTCCTTCTCCAATGCATGAAAGTGAAAAGAGAAAGTGAAGTCACTCAGTCATGTCCGACTCTTAGCAACCCCATGGACTGCAGCCTATCAGGCTCCTCCATCCATGGGATTTTCCAGGCAAGAGTACTGGAGTGGGGTGCCATTGCCTTCTCCAACATGTACATATACATCTCATATATAGCCTCACACATACACAGAGAGAGACACAAGCAAGCACACAGGTACATATATCCTTTACTCTTGACCTCTAACCTCGAAACAGTTCAAGGACCCACATTTGAGTAGTACGAACAGATGATATTAATGTTAGTAAAACACAACTGGTAGGGCTTCTGGTTAGATGTGACAGATTGGACTTTTGCATTTTACTCCACTTCTCAAGTCCAATTAAAATGAGGGAAATGCTTAAACCGTGGATGCTAGAAAGTAGATGGGCAAAGTAGATGCTAGAATGTAGTGGTAAGTGACTTAGCAGACCAGAGAAGCTGAGACCTAAACTAAAAGGCATGCAGTTTGTGCTGCAGACCCCAGAAAACCTGACTTGGAATCATTAGGAGCCTCTGAAGACTCCTTCTCCAGGGCAGAAGAAAGGAAAGGCTTGCCCAAGACAGGATGAGGTGAGTCATTGCACTAAATGCAAAAAGTTATGTCCATTATACTACAGCAAATCTGTTAAATGATAAAAAAGCAAAAATAACAATACCACACACAAAACCCTACAAAAAAAGATGAGATTAAGTAGAAACCTGGCTTTTCAGGTGACGCTAGTGATAAAGAACCCGCCTGCCAATGAGGGAGACACAGCTTTGATCCCTGGGTCAGGAAGACCCCCTGGAGGAGGGCACTGCAACCCACTCCAGTATTTTTACCTGGCGAATTCCATGGACAGAGGAGTCTGGCGGGCTACAGTCCATAGTGTCACAGAGTCAGACAGGACTTGAAGCATCTTAGCGTGTACACACGCAAATAGAAACTAGCATCTTCAATGGTAAGATATCACCCTACTCCCAATTCCCAGAACTCTGGCTGCCAAACTTGTCACTCCAGGCAGAATATACAGAGAACTGCTCTACAGAAGCTGACCAATCCAAGAACAAAGGGCTACAGATGGTGGTGTTTAGGGGTCCTCCAGTGAAACAGGTGAGTCCCCATGTGATCACCCATCACTTGGTACAATCCCCATTCTCTCCTGTGAGTCTTTCAACTGTCTTTTTAGCACTGTGATGCTGGGAGGGATTGAGGGCAGGAGGAGAAGGGGACGACAGAGGATGAGATGGCTGGATGGCATCACTGACTCGATGGATGTGAGTCTCAGTGAGCTCCGGGAGTTGGTGATGGACAGGGAGGCCTGGCGTGCTGCGGTTCATGGGGCTGCAAAGAGTTGGACACGACTGAGTGACTGATCTGATCTGATCTGATCTGAAGAAAAGAATGAAGTATATACCTAAAAAGTTTGTTGGGGCAAACAGAGACACAAGATTACAACATCTGAAGTTTGATGAGGTAAAACCTAACCTCAGCCTTCACCCAACTGTTGCCTTGGTGGTCCAGCATTGGGCACCCATTTCAGAGCCCAGTACTGGTCTCAGGAAGGTTAGACAATTAGGACTCAGATCTCACACTACTGGCTCTGGATCAGGAAGGAAGGACAAGCCCACACCATACCTGTAAGAGCAAAGATCAACTTAAAAGTTAGCTTGAAATTGTCAACTCATTATATCCCCAAACTGTGACATCTAAGGCCTGACAAGCCAGCCTGGGAATAAAATGAAGACAGTTTTATTCCCCTTAAAAATCACACAAATTCCAAGTTCAGAAAGCCTTTAATTTGGTCTCTGTGCCCATCACTTCAGAGAACCCTAGAGCTACCTTCAATGTGAAGCTTCAAACAAATTCCTGATTCCTTGGGACCCTAAAAATAAGTGTGCTCCTTGAAAGTCCTTACAATACATAGCGAATTACATTCAATTAGTTTAAAACAGCTGGTTGCCAGTCCAGGTTTGATGCATGAGACAGGGTGCTCAGGGTCGGTGCACTGGGATGACCCTGAGGGATGGGAAGGGGAGGGAGGTGGGAGGGGGGGTTCAGGATGGGGAACACATGTACACATGTACACCCATGGCTAATTCATGTCAATGTATGGCAAAAACCACTACAATATTGTAAAGTAATTAGCTTCCAATTAAAATAAATAAATTTTTAAAAAATAAAATTTTATCCAACTAAAATAAATAAATAAAACAGCTGGTCATTTCTTTGAGATCCTTGATTAAACATCATTTCTCTAAAGAAGAAACTGTTTGGTTTTCAACCAGACAATTAACCTGTTGCCCCCAGAGATGATCCCTTCTAGGAAAAGAAAAGGACTTCCTTTTCTCTGATTTAACCATCTTAATTTTGTTCAAAGGTGAGTAAGGAAGGCTGAATGGGTGCCCCAGGAAACCTGGAAGAAGGCCTGTGTTCTTCGAGGTCACTACTGGCTCTTGGCTTCTCCATTGCCACCCGCTGCAGAGCTATGCAGGCAAGAGACACCCCAAAAACATACTGAAGATGAGGAACAAGACAATGATGAAAAAGCCAGGTCCCACACTCCACAGACACCTGCTCTCCAATCTAGTCAGATGCCAAATACAGCACTCCTCTTCCCTCTTCAGAACCCCTGCCTGCGTTGTTTGTCCAACTCCACCCCGACAATTTCAGATACAGCCAGGCCTCCCCTTCTCTTCAGTGTTTTCCCCCAATACTAGATAGGTCCTTCCAACACTGTGCCCTGCCCACCCCTATGTCCACCACCAGTCTTTGGTACAAAGAGCATTTGTTGTGCACTTTAGCTTAAATTCAGTCCATTTTCTATTCTATCTCCTAGTGTCACTCCAACTTACCCATGTCACTTCTGTGCCACTGGTGGCTCAGCAGTATGGAATCCACCTGCAATGTGGGAGAGTTGGGTTCAATCCCTGGGTCAGGAAGATCTCCTAGAGAGAGATCTAGTGATAGTTTCAAATGCACAGCCGAGCAACTCAGCCATACATACACATGTACCCATTCTCTCCCAAACCCCACTCCCATCCAGCCTGCCATATAACACTGAGCAGAGTTCCCTGTCTTATACGGTAGGTCCTTGTTGGTATCCATTTTAAATACAGCAGTGTGTACAAGTCGATTTCAAATTACCTAACTATCCCTTCCCCTCACCTTTTCCCCTGGTAACCACAAGTTTGTTCTCTAAGTCTGCAGTTGTTGTTGTTCAGTCACCCAGTCATGTCCGACTCTTTGTGACCCCATGGACTGCAGCACACCAGGTCTCCCTGTCCCCTACCATCTCTCAGAGTTTGCCCAAGTTCATGTTCATTGCATCAGTGATGCCGTCCAGCAATCATCCCTTCATGGAGCACTGCCTTGTCATGGTAAAAGGGCTTGCATAACTCAGTGAAGCTGTGAGCCATGCCATGTAGGGCCACCCAAGACAGACAGGTCACAGCAGAGAGTTCTGACAAAACATGATCCACTGGAGGAGGGAATGGCAAACCACCCCAGTATACTTACTGTGAGAACTTAATGAGCTGTATAAAAGGCTGAAATGATAAGTCTGTGGACTTGCTTCTAATTAATAAAACTGGAGAAAGCCATGGAATGTCACTTCTGAGACTGGACTTTGAAAACACGGTGCTTCTGTCTAGGATCTATTTCTTTCTCTCTCCCCCACCTTGTCTTTTCCTTTTCCCAGCTTCCCTTTCCTCTCTCTCTCTCTCTCTCTCTCTCTCTCTCTCTCTCTCTCTCTCTCTCTCTCTCTCTCTCTCTCTCTCTTTTCTCTCCCTCTTTGCTCTGAGGGAATCAGCTGCCCTCCTGTGAACACAGCCCTGTGCAAGGGACCGCAGGGCAAGAATGCAGCATCCCCAACCAACACCCACAGGAGACCGGAGGCCTGCCTACAGCCACATGAGCCTACTGAGGACCAGCTCCTCCCCTCTCAGGCCCCGAGATGACTTCTTCCAGAGCTGATACATTGACTGTAGCCTCAAGAGACACCCCGAGCCAGAAGCGCCCATCTGAGCATTGGGTTTACTGTACTAACATGCTAAAATTTGCAGTAATTTGTCACATAATGATCAGATCAGATCAGTCGCTCAGTCGTGTCCGACTCTTTGCGACCCCATGAACCGCAGCACGCCAGGCCTCCCTGTCCATCACCAGCTCCCGGAGGTCACCCAGACTCGCATCGATCGAGTCAGTGATGCCATCCAGCCATCTCATCCTCTGTCGTCCCCTTCTCCTCCTGCCCTCAATCCCTCCCAGCATCAGAGTCTTCTCCAATGAGTCAACTCTTCACATGAGGTGGCCAAAATACTGGAGTTTCAGCTTTAGCATCATTCCTTCCAAAGAAATCCCAGGGCTGATCTCCCCCAGAATGGACTAGTTGGATCTTCTTGCAGACCAAGGGACTCTCAAGAGTCTTCTCCAACACCACAGTTCAAAAGCATCAATTCTTCGGCGCTCAGCCTTCTTCACAGTCCAGCTCTCACATCCATACATGACCACAGGAAAGACCATAGCCTTGACTAGGCGAACCTTTGTTGGTAAAGTAATGTCTCTGCTTTTGAATATGCTATCTAGGTTGCTCATAACTTTCCTTCCAAGGAGCAAGCGTCTTTTAATCTCATGGCTGCAGTCACCATCTGCAGTGATTTTGGAGCCCAGAAAAACAAAGTCTGACACTGTTTCCACTGTTTCCCCATCTATTTCCCATGCAGTGATGGGACCAGATGCCATGATCTTCGTTTTCTGAATGTTGAGCTTTAAGCCAACCTTTTCACTCTCCACTTTCACTTTCATCAAGAGGCTTTTTAGCCCCTCTTCACTTTCTGCCATAAGAGTGGTGTCATCTGCATATCTGAGGTTATTGATATTTCTCCCGGCAATCTTGATTCCAACTTGTGTTTCTTCCAGTCCAGCATTTCTCATGATGTACTCTGCATATAAGTTAAATAAACATGGTGACAATATGCAGCCTTGACGTACTCCTTTTCCTATTTGGAACCAGTCTGTTGTTCCATGACCAGTTCTAACTGTTGCTTCCTGACCTGCATACAGATTTCTTAAGAGGCAGATCAGGTGGTCTGGTATTCCCATCTCTTTCAGAATTTTCCATAGTTTATTGTGATCCACACAGTCAAAGGCTTTGGCATAGTCAATAAAGCAGAAATAGATGTTTTTCTGGAACTCTCTTGCTTTTTCCATGATCCAGCGGATGTTGGCAATTTGATCTCTGGTTCCTCTGCCTTTTCTAAAACCAGCTTGAACATCAGGAAGTTCACGGTTCACATATTGCTGAAGCCTGGCTTGGAGAATTTTGAGCATTACTTTACTAGCGTGTGAGATGAGTGCAATTGTGCGGTAGTTTGAGCACTCCTTGGCATTGCCTTTCTTTGGGATTGGGATGAAAACTGACCTTTTCCAATCTTGTGGCCACTGCTGAGTTTTCCAAATTTGCTGGCATATTGAGTGTAGCACTTTAGTGATAGATGATAATATACAATTTTTCAACAATTACCAAAAATTTTTTCTATAAAGTTAAATCGAATGCAGGCCTCCTTCTCCTCTTTCCCCTGCCAGATTGGTAGGAAATTACCTTATTCGGGCCTATAAGTCTCTACCCACATCAACTCCTCTAGGGTCTTATCAAAGTCCTGGGTGTTTATGACAGAATATTTGGGAAAGCCTCTAGTTGCTGGCTTGTACTGGTCACCATTAATCAATCCATTGTCCAGCTTTGCATGACCCGTGGAGTTAGGACATCGGGAAGCTCCACACTTTCTCTGCTAAGCCTCAGCCTGGCCCCTGCTGGGATTTTTGCCAAAGTTGGAGCCCTTCTGCAGCTCTGTAAGCTCGCAGTTGGGCCCCTCATACCCCTCCCTCTCTCCCCAGGTTCTGGGATTCTCCCCTCTCTTACCACTTCCACCCTCTTCTCCACAGTCCTCTAGCCCCCTATACACACACACACACCCGTAACTTTAGCATAATTTCAGAGTTCCAGGTTTTGAAGAAAGAGAAAAAAAAAAAAAAGAAAATATTGGGTTGGCCAAAAAGTTCATTCTAAATGACCAATAGATTATCCAGCTCAATAGATTATCTTCAAGATGTTATTAATACCACGAAAAGGAAACACAATGACCTTCTCCAAATTCAGAAAAATATACAAATAGTTCTCACTGTTTCTAATCCTACAACTGCCTCCAAAACAAAATATACATTAATGTTTCAATAAATAATTATACTACAATTTTCCCCTAAATATTTAAGAAAATATTTATGCCCTAAGAAGGGTTGTCATGCATACCCTAAGGCTCTGAATACCTCCTAGCAAACTGTAGCAAAGCATTACCTACTGTTCCCTCCCCCACCCACTACATGCAGCCCCCTACAAAGAAGCTCAATAATGGAGGAACATGACGCTTCATAGTAGGAACTGACTTTCCCTAACTCTCGCCTCATTCTATTACAGCCCAAGCAGCCAGCCATGAGACGGGCATCATGCAGGCATGACTGAAATAAACTGTTACTTCCATGTATGACTTCAGTGGAACCAGGGAGATCTTTTTTGGCCCAAAATATTTTCCCAGTGTTCTGCAACAGTGACTGAAGGCCACCTTTTGAGCTTGGCTCATTTGGGTTGAAAGCACTGTTACTCCAAAGTTGAACTACCCACTGAGCTGTTTTTAGCCAGGAGCACCTTCTGACAATTTAGCTAATCAGTTCTTTTCCAATAGGCAGCTTATTGAAAAAAGTGTTTAGGTTCGTATGTGAGTGGAGGAATAGGAAGAAAGATTTTGAACAGCAGGAGTGAAGGCATCTTGAATGTAAAGCTCAAGGAAGCCAGAGGAGAGAAAGAAATAGAAAAATGCCTCCTTTTACTGTGACATGACTACTGGGGTTATGACAATGTGTACCATTATGGTTATTCTGTGCAGACCAGAAAAGATGAAGGCCCCCCTGGGACTAGATAGGTGTCATGACGGGTCATTGTTAGTGTACTAGATACACTGGCACTGTCAGGACTAGGAGTACAGGCTAGTCCTTGAGTCTGTGGTGCCCGGGGCATCTCCATTTGCATAAAAGAGAAGCCCAATTAACTCCAAGGGGGAATTATTTCCCTACCACCCCCACCTTCACCCACCCAGAACTCCCACACCTCTGACCCTAAATACCTGAAGGGTGTAGTCTACTTCTCATCTCCTAGAAAAATAAGGGCATTCTTTCAAAACTTCTAAGATCCAACAGAGGAAACACAGAACAAAAATACATTCCTATCTTCCTCTACCTTTGTTTTAGGAGACAGAGGATTTAAAAAAAAAAAGAAAACACTTTTTTTCAGTCACCTGTCATTGTTTGATATAAATAATTTTGTTTTCTTTTTTCTTCTTCTGTTATCCTTTCCTTTTCTGTTTCTCAGCAGACTACTACAATGAGTGAGACAAAGTACACATTCTGAGAATACAGTCCTCACAAGACTGCTCTTGCTTCAGACAACAGTCACAAGTTTGAAGTCCCCAGGGCCAACCTCACTTCATACCAGCTGACTAAAACTTCAAGGATTTCCATAGCAACTCTCAGGTTTGATAATCTGCTAGAATGACTCGCAGAATTCAGGAAGGTGTTACGCTTACAATTTTAGTATAGCAGAAGGGTCAACTTAGAACCAGCTAAAGGAAGAGAAGCATTGTGTGAGGTCTGAGAAGGTTCCAAACACAAAGTTCCTACCATCCTTAGATGCGTTACCCTCCCAGCATTGACCTGTGGCAGTTTACCCAGAGTATTGCCAATCAGAGAAATTCACAACCCCAACCGCCCAATCACACGCTTGGTCTTCTGGTGCGGCCAAAAGCCACCCCGAGTTATCCTGTTAGCACAAACTGCTTGGGGACCCACCTGAGTCACTGCGTTGCCATAAACCACGATCCCGTGTGCTCTAAGGGGCCCCCATGAAGAGCAAAGACTCTCTTATCATTTTGGAGATTTCGAGAGTTACAAGCAGGGACAAACACAAGACTTCTCTTTGGGGAAATTTAATTCTTCACTACATAATTACCAAAATGTATCTGGCAAGTGTTAAAAAGGCACAAGTCACTGATAGCAGACAGGAAGTTCAACTTAGCATAGCATAAGTTGAACTTCATAGCATAGCACAGTTTAGGATTTTGATAAATGTCAAACATCCACTGAAAAAAACTGAATGGTCCCATTGCTTAAGCAGTGTTTTGGGATGGGAAATGATCTGCTTCAGCTGACTGTACTAAGGGCCTTTTTTTTTCTCCCAAGAGAGGCAAACCGAATCCTTCAGCACTGACCTCCCAGATTAGCTGGGAAGGATGAGAGTGGTAGAAATATGTGCTATTACCTTGAAAACAAATAGTTGATCTCAACTAAAAACTGATAAATCTCTCCTAAAATAGTCAAGGATTCTCCCATTTTTTTTCTGGCAAAAATAAAAAAAAAAAAAAAACAGTAATAAAACATAAAAAAATGAAATCATGTGTCCTTGAGCTGACACTAAAGAGAGATGCCCATTGTGCTCTACCGAGTCCTGGAAACTGCACGTTCTCTCCTTGCCCCGTGTGGGGCCGTCCACCACAGCCTCTCCTCCACGGTCCTTCTCCTGTCTGATGATCCCCTAGAAGGATATGAAAATTCCTGTCATGACAAACACTCAAATTAGACTCACAGTGCTTTTGTGAGGAACAGCAGAAGCACTGAAAAGCATTGCTCCAACAATTTCAAAAAGCCTATTCTTTCTCACTGATGTATTTTTAAAGAAAAATAATGATCCCAGCTTTTCTAGACACCATTCCCTTCCTTAGATTTTGCAAAATTTCAATTCAACTAGATGTATATGGTGTCCCTGTAAGTGAAAAGTAGAAGTTTCTCAGTCTTGTTCAACTCTTTGCAGCCCCATGGACTATACAGTCTATGGAAGTCTCTAGGCCAGAATCCTGGAGTTGGTAGCCTTTCCCTTCTACAGGGGATCTTCCCAACCCAGAGATTGAACCGGGGTCTCCTGCATTGCAGGCAGATTCTTTACCAGCTGAGCCACCAGGAAAGTCCAAGAATACTGGAGTAGGTAGCCTATCCCTTCTCCAGCAGATCTTCCCGACCCAGGAATTAAACCGGGGTCTCCTGCATTGCAGGCTGATTTTTTACCAGCTGAGCTACCAGGGAAGCCCACAGAGATGAACAGGGAAACCCACAGGAAGAGAAGATATGGTCCCTAACTTCAGGGAGTTTCCAATCCAGTTAAAAGAAAAAAATATAACATATATAAATCCTATGTTCAAGGTACAGAGACACTGGTGCTCAATTGAATCTGGAGAAGGGTTTCTGAAAGGATATGAAATTTAAGTTAAGCTATGAAAAATGATAGAAATCTTAGCCCATGAGAGTTTGTTGCGGGGAGACATTCTAGAAAGACGGCTAGGACAAGGGAGGGCGTAGACATAGGAAAGAGGAAACTGTTTGATTATTGGCGAAAGTTTTTATGGGTATAGACTGTTAGAGAAGTATAAAATATTATCTCTGCCCTTGAGGACATAAAAATCTATTTTTTTACTATTCAGATTAGAAATAGAGAAAAAGGATGTCTAACTAGTTGTCTTATTACTAAGATAGATCTTCAAGTGTGTGTGTGGCACAAAAAGAATGAGCAAATATTTGAATACGTATTTGAATAAGATTATATCCTGTCATTCTATCATGAAAGAAAATTACTTCTTAGAGAAACTATATTCCTTAATTATGTGTTAGCTCAGAAGATACTTTTTTGACTCCAATTCCTGCTGTGAAAAACAATATTGGGTGAAATTTCAACACATAAACAGGTCTTCACAAGGCAAATGGCATCACAGGAAAAACCACCTACAAGGAAAATTCTAACTAAACAAATATCCTTCATAGTTCCAGTCATACTTGGTACAGGCCAACAACTCAAACCAGCATCGTTCTGAGGCCACAAGTCTGAGATGACCAGAGAATACATGGGTGGCAGGACTGGAATCCAGAGTAAAACACAAAATGGCATGGTGACCCCAACATAACCATATATTTTTTCTACAGAAATAAATGTAACTTTTAAGTATAACATGTAGAAGATATAGCTTAATAACTAAAGGCAAAAACTAGGAGTCACACATACAATGTGACTACCCCCAGAGAGAGCAAAAGCAAACTGGGCTGTGCCAATACCAAGTCAGTGCCCAGAGACAGGGAGGGGAGTGTCTGACCCAGTCCACGCATTAAACACAGAGACATTACTTTGCCAACAAAGTTCCTTCTAATCAAGGCTATGGTTTTTCCAGTGGTCATGTATGGATGTGAGAGTTGGACTGTGAAGAAAGCTGAGTGCTGAAGAACTGATGCTTTTGAACTGTGGTGTTGGAGAAGTCTTGAGAGTCCCTTGGACTGCAAGGAGATCCAACCAGTCCATCCTAAAGGAGATCAGTCTTGGGTGTTCATTGGAAGGACTGATGTTGAAGCTGAAACTCCAATACTTTGGCCACTTCATGCGAAGAGCTGACTTATTTGAAAAGACCTTGACGCTGGGAGGGATTGGGGGCAGGAGGAGAAGGGGACGACAGAAGATGAGATGACTGGATGGCATCACCGACTCAATGGACATGGCTTTGGGTGAACTCCGGGAGTTGGTGATGGACAGGGAGGCCTGGCATGCTGCAATTCATGGGGTCACAAAGAGTCAGACACGACTGAGTGACTGAACTGAACTGAACACGGGTAGATGTGCCAGTGTCACCACACACTTTAAATAGACACATAGAGATCCAAGGATGAGCATAAAAAACATCCATGAGACTCAGCCTGAAAAGTACTAGTCTAGAGAAAACAGGGGCACAATTGTTGCATCATGAAGAGTCATTAGACTGTGTAGTTTCCAAACTTTCCAAAGCAAAAATCAGAACACATTCCATGATAAAGAATATCTGTGTCACTTTCAAGTGTGAGAAACAATTTAGGGCATGAGTTTGAATATGCAAAGTTGAAAATTTCTAGGACCTTGCGATGCTTTATAAAGGCAGTAAATATTTGAAATCAGATATCGTGTTCTAGAAAATCTGGGACTTATGATTATATAATTACAATGAATACGGACAAATTCTAGGGTGATAAATTCTAGCTCAGTAGGAGGGAAAATATTTTAATAGAAAGAGTTATCCAAAGATAACACTTTGGATATTCTACCTCAAATATTCTACCTCAGAAAGAAGAGACTTTGTAATAAATATTTATTATGAACCTGTTGCTCTTAAAAAATAAATAAATAAAAGCTATTGTTGTTGTTCGGACTTCTGTTGTAGCTCAGTCAGTAAAGAATCTGCCTGCAGTGCAGGAGACCTGGATTCAATCCCTGGGTTGGGAAGATCCCCTGGAGAATGAAATGGCAACCCACTCCAGGATCCTTGCCTGGAAAAATCCCATGGACAGAGCAGCCTGGTGGGCTGCAGTCCATGGGGTCACAAAGAATCAGGCATGACTGAGTGACTAACACTTACACTTACTCACTATCATTGTTGCTGCTGCTGCTGCTGCTAAGTCGCTTCAGTCATGTCCAACTCTGTGCGATCCCATAGACGGCAGCCCACTAGGCTCCGTCCCTGGGATTCTCCAGACAAGAATACTGGAGTGGGTTGCCATTTCCTTCTCCAATGCATGAAAGTGAAAAGTGAAAGTGAAGTCGCTCAGTCATGTGCAACTCTTAGCAACCCCATGGACTGGAGCCTACCAGGCTCCTCCGTCCATGGGATATTCCAGGCAAGAGTACTGGGGTGGGGTGCCATTGCCTTCCCCGACTATCATTGTTATTTAGTCACTAAGTTATGCCCAACTCTTTTGCGACCCCAGGGACTGTAGCCCACCAGCATCCTTGGGCTAGTGATATCTGAGGCAAGAATATTGGAGTGGGTTGCCATTTCTTTCTCCAAGGGATCTTCCTGGACCAGGGATTGAACTCACATCTCCTGCATTGGCAGGTGAATTTTTTACCACTGAACCCCCCAAGGAAGTCCATAAAAACCACCCTGCCCTTATGTCATTCAAAGTCTAGAGTGGAAGCCAAGCAAGGGGATTGGCAACTACAATACCCAGGGTGAAAAGCTGTAGAGATAAGAAAACACAGGATGGAAATCTGGGGAGTGGAGGGTGGGGCAGAAACATTTGAGTTTAATCTCAAGGTTTGGTTGCAGATTAGAAAATCTTAGATTGCAATCACCCAGAAATCAGAGATCACGGAGAAGGAAATGGCACCCTACTCCAGTACTCTTGCCTGGAAAATCCCATGGACAGAGAAGCCTGGTAGGCTGCAGTCCATGTGGTTGAGAAGAGTCAGACATGACTGAGCGACTTCACTTTCACTTTTCACTTTCTTGCATTGGAGAAGGAAATGGCAACACTTCAGTGTTCTTGCCTGGAGAATCCCAGGGACGGGGGAACCTGGTGGGCTGCCATCTATGGGGTTGCACAGAGTCAGACACAATTGAAGTGACTTAGCAGCAGCAGCAGAAATCAGAGATATAAGTGGAAAGGGCATTGCCTTAGTGCAGGAAATACATGGCAACAGCCAAAGCTAAGGCAGAAGTAGTGGGGATAAAGAGTACTGGATACATTTAATATTCATTAACTTACATGCAGAGTACATCATGAGAAACGCTGGGCTGGAAGAAGCACAAGCTGGAATCAAGATTGCTGGGAGAAATATCAATACCCTCAGATATGCGGATGACACCACCCTTATGGCAGAAAGTGAAGAGGAACTAAAAAGCCTCTTGATAAAGGTGAAAGAGGAGAGTGAAAAAGTTGGCTTAAAACTCAACATTCAGAAAACCAAGATCATGGCATCTGGTTCCATCACTTCATGGGAAATAGATGGGGAAACAGTGGAAACAGTGTCAGACTTTATTTTGGGGGCTCCAAAATCACTGCAGATGGTGACTGCAGCCATGAAATTCAAAGACACTTCCTCCTTGGAAGGAAAGTTATGACCAACCTAGATAGCATATTCAAAAGCATAGACATTGCTTTGCCAACAAAGGTTCACCTAGTCAAGGCTATGGCTTTTCCAGTGTCATGTATGGATGTGAGAGCTGGACTGTGAAGAAAGCTGAGTGCCAAAGAATTGATGCTTTTGAACTGTGGTGTTGGAGAAGACTCTTGAGAGTCCCTTGGACAGCAAGGAGATCCAACCAGTCCATTCTAAAGGAGATCAGCCCTGGGATTTCTTTGGAAGGAATGATGCTAAAGCTGAAACTCCAGTACTTTGGCCTACAAAGAGTTGACTCATTGGAAAAGACTGTGATGCTGGGAGGGACTGGGGGCAGGAGGAGAAGGGGACGACAGAGGATGAGATGGCTGGATGGCATTACTGACTCGATGGATGTGAGTGTGAGTGAACTCTGAGAGTTGGTGATGGACAGGGAGGCCTGGCGTGCTGTGATTCATGGGGTCATAAAGAGTCGGACATGACTGAGTGACTGAACTGAACTGAACTGAAGGAAGTAGAATAAATTGGGCTTGGATTGGGGGATGAGGAAGAAGAGTGTCAATGAGAATTGCATTTCCTTTAATTTGGTAGCACCATTCCCCAAGACAGAGGATAGATGGAAAACATGCAGTTTTTCTGAAGATGAATTCAGTCCTGACCTGGCTCAATTTGAGAGCAGATATAAAAAATAGCCATATCTGACTCTTGGTGCCCCATAGACTGTAGCCCACTAGGCTCCTCTGTCCATGGAGTTCTCCAGGCAAGAGTACTAGAGTAGGTAGCCATTCCATTCTCCAGGGGATTTTCCCAACCCAAGGATCAAACTCAGGTCTCCCACAATGCAGGCAGATTCTCTACTATCTGAGCCATCAGGGAAGCCCCATAAAAAACATGTAGGTATCAAGCAGGCAGCTAGAGTTCAAATCACGAAAAAAGGCTGGAAAAGAAACTTAAGAATATCTTGTCTTAGTTTGGGTTGCTATAATAGACTAAGTGGTTTAAACAGCAAATATGTCTCACAGTTCTGGATTTTCAAGATCTAGGTTCCGTCAGATTCAATGTCTGATGAGGGTCCACTTATTGGTTTATAGATGGCTGTCTTCTTATTAGATCCTAACATGGCCTTTCCCTGGTGCACCCATGTAAACAGAGAGAGAGAGCTCTCATGTCTCCTCCTCTATTTAAAAAGGCTTTAATCCCAGCATGAGGGCCACTCTCTGACCTAATTTATCAGGGGATAAATTGATAACCTCAATTATCTCCCCAAATCCCCACCTATAAACACCATCATATTGGGGGGTAGGATTTCAACATATGAATTTGGGAGAAACATAAACATTCAATCCAGAGCAAAACTCATAGAAAGTAAATCAAAAAGGTAAATAAATGAAAACTACGAGATCTAAGGGGACCAATATCCCAAGCAAGGAGTTTCCAGTAGAGTAAACAGAGAAAATACGGAGGAGGAAATAGTCCAAGAAAAAAATACAAGACTATATAATATGCATTCTAGAAGGAAATGAGTTTCCAGATTGAAAAGCACAAAGGCCCAAAATAATGAGAAAAAGATTCGCATCAAGGACATAATTGAGAGGCTTCAGAATCCAAAGGATAAAGAAAAGATTCTAAGAAGAAAGAACAAATGACATGAAGACTTGGGAATAAGAATGGCATCAGACCTCCCAACAGTAATATTGTAAATTAGAAGATAGTGAGGTAAGTCTTCAAAATAGTCATTAAAAATAATGCTGAACTTATAGTTCTTTACTCAACCAAACTCTGAATCAAAAATAAAGATAGACATTTCCTTACATGCAAGGTCTTAAAAATATACCTCCTAAGCATGCTTTCTCAAAAAACTTCTAGAGGATAAGTTCCTGAAAAACAGAAGAGTTACAACAAAACAAGGAAGAGGAAGAAGTGGGAGCCATATAACTGAAGTCTAAGAGTGAGAGAGGTAAAGAGAATCTCTAGCATGATAGGAAAGTCCCATGGCAGCAGCTGAGCCGCCATATTAGAGGGCAGCTGGTCCAGACTGAAGCAGAAGGGGAAAAGCCGCTGAGACAGAGGTTTCCAGAAGAAAATAAAACTGACAGATCTTCTGACAGGTTTATGGTGTGGAAAATTGGATTGAGAGTCACTTTATAAAACCACTGGAGGATATAGGAAAACTTAGCAAGAGATGAATGAAACCTGAGTTTAAAAAATGTTAAGAGGAAAAAGAACTATAGGCAAACCAAAATTGAACGAGAAAGGACAGGCATTCATAACGTACTTCTTGGCTCAAAAAGTGAACACTGTAACATAACTATTAATTGTGAAAACAGTGAATGTGGATAGTATCAAATTATGGTAAAGTTATACTAGAAAGATACAGGGAAATGAACTCTGTATGACTGATGGATGATTATATCAGATGTCTGTTTCTGTGTGGGCTTCCCAAGTGACTCAGGGATACAGAAATTCACCTGCCAGTGCAGGGGCCACAGAAGACACGGGCTGGATCTCAGGGTCGGGAGAATCCTCTGGAGAAGGAAAGGGCAACCACTCCAGTCTTCTTGCCTGGAGAATCCCACGGACAGAGGAGACTGGCCAACTACAATCCATGGGGTCACAAAGAGTTGGACACAAATGAGCAACTGAGCACGCACGCATGCTATTTCTGTGTAGCAAACCACCCCAACATTTAGTGAGTCCAAATAACTGCAATTTTATTTGCTTATGAGTTTGTAGATTAGCAATTTCGACTGGGCTCACATTGGCAGTTCCTCACTCACATGACTGCTGACATCTGGGGACTCAGCTAAAAGAGTATCATATCTGGGGGCTGGTACAGGCTCTCTTCTGATGGTAGGTCAAAACACCTGCCTGTGTTTCTTGTAGCCTGTCTCCTTCTGGTAGGTCAGATCAGGCTCGTGTACCTAAGAGCCTCAGGGCAGTGTTCTCAGAGAGTGAGAACAAAGGTGTAAACTTCTTACAGGCCTAGGTCTGAAATCCCACAGCATCACTGCCAGTACAACTATTGGTCAAGGCAGGTCCCATGGCCAGCCCAGATTCAAATGGTCAGGAGATAGACTCTTCCTCTTGATATGAAGAGCTACAAAGGCACATTGCAAAGAGGTATGCATACAAGATGAGAGAATGTGATGTGGCCATTTTTTCAATCACGTTTCTACAATGGTATATAAGCATGAAGTCTTTGTCTTCTGTAGAGGGAAATCAGTATAATGTCTAATGTGGAAAAATCAGCAAATCAGTATGTAATTTAGGAATATGGCAAACAGAACAAACAGCAAAAGAGTTTAAAGTGGTTGTTTTTGAAAAAGGGATCTTTTACAGGACAGGTAACTGCTGTCCTTGTTATAAGCTATAGTGTTTGACTTTTAAAACTGTAGATATATGACTACTTGAAAAAGCAAACAAGGGACTTCCCTGGTGGTCCAGTGGGAAGACTGTACTACCAATGTAGGGGGCCCAGGTTAGATCCCTGGTCAGGGAACTAGGTCCCACAGCCTGCAACTAAGAGTTTGCATACTGCAGCTAAAGATCTTGCATCCTACAACCCAGACCTGGTGCAATCAAATAAATAAATACTTTAAAAGGCAAACAAAGGTAAAAAGTTTGGCTATATCAACAACTTCACATCTAGATATATACCAAAAGAATGGAGAGCAGAGAAGATAACAGATACACCAACACTCAGAGCAGCATTATTCACAATAGCCAAAGCTGGAAACAACTCAAATATCCATCAACAGATGAGTAGGTAAACAAAATGTGATATATACAGACAATGGAATATTATTCAACCTTAAAAAGGAATGAAATTCTGACACATGCTACAACATTGGTGAACTTTGGAGACATTATACTAAGTAAAATAGCTAGATCTAAAAGGAAAAATACTACATGATTCTACTTAGCAGGGACCTGGAGACAAAAAGTAGAAAAATGGTTACCAGGACTAGGGGAGGGGGAGGATAGTGAGTCAGTGGTTACTGAGTACAGACTTTCAGCTTGGGAAGTCAAAAAGTTCTAGAGATTGATGGTGGTAGCAGTTTCATGACAATGAAAATGTACTGAATCCCACTGTGTGTGTGCTCAGGCATGTCCGACTCTTTTGCAACTTCAGGGACTGTAGCCCGCCAGACTCCTCTGTCCATGGGATTTTCCAGCTAAGAATACTGGGGTGGGTTGCCATTTCCTTCTCCCGGGGATCTTCCCAATGAAGGGATCAAACCCACATCTCTTGCATCTCCTACATTGGCAGGCATATTCTTTACCACTAGCACCACCGGGAAAGCCCACTAACTGTGCACTTAAAAATGACTCAAATGGGTTGGAGGGAAGCTCAGGAGGGAGGGGATATATGTATACTGATTCACATTGTTGTACAGCAGAAACTAACAAGACATTGTTAAGCAATTATCTTCCAATTAAAAAATTTTAATGCTAAAATGGTAAATTTTGTGTTAAGTATATTTTACCACAATAAATAAATACTATCAGGAAACATTTGGCTATGGAGGGAAGGAAAGATTTTGAATGGTTTAAGGAAGACAATGTCTGGTTGATTTCCTTGTGCTTAGTTGCTCAGACGTGTCCGACTCTCTGCGACCACATGGACTGTAGCCCACTAAGCTCCTCTGTGCATGGGATTCTCCAAGCAAGAATACTGAAGTGGGTTTCCATGCCCTCTTCCAGGGGATCTTCCCAATCCAGAGATCAAACCCAGGCCTCCCGCATTGCAGGTGGATTCTTTACCATCTGACCTACCAGGAAAGCCTATTTATTTTCTTTGCTTTTTTTTTTTAAGGTTAGGGAAGACGTGGGGCTTCCCTGGTGGCCAAGAATCTGCCTGCAATGCAGGAGACCGGGTTCAATCCCTGGGTTGGGAAGATCCCCTGGAAGAGGGCATGGCAACCACTCCAGTATTCTTGCCTGGAGAATCCCATGGACGAGGAGCCTGGTGGGCTACAGTCCAGGGGGTCGCACAGAGTCGAACATGACTGAGCGACTAAGCAGCAGCAGGGGAGACTTGAACATATTTAGAAGCTGAATAAAAACAATCTGTGTAGATGTGGGGTTTGACAAAGCTGAGCGAGAGGAGGATAACTGGTAGAGAGCCATGCGTGCGAAAGAAGGGGGTCTCTCAGCCAGGCGGTGAGGATGTTGAAGACAGTTTGAATCAGCCCTTGTGGAGATATCACAGACAGGAATCGACAACTCCCTTCCATTCCTGGGGGCCTAACAAAATCATCCTATATGTCTCAAAAGTTCCTACTGAATAAAATATGTCAACTGACAAAAGCATTCACCAATTAATTCACATTTATGCAATCACCAATTACTGAACAAGTTGGAGGAAAGACTATTTTTAAGTAGACTAAATTGGGACTCCCTTGGTCATCCACTGGTTAAGACTTCAACTTCCAGTGCAGGGGTGTGGCTTTGATCCCTGGTTGGGGAGCTAAGATCCCAAATGCCTCACAGCCAAAAAACCAAAACATAAAACGGAAGCCATGTCACAACAAATTCAATTTAAAAAAAAATCACACACAAAACTCTTTAAAGAAAAAAGTAGACTATATGGTCAAAATCTTGGTAAGCTGTTTTCATTGCAAACTTGACTGCATTTTTTGTTGCTATTTTTCTAAAGGGAGGAATATAAACACTTCCTTCATCTTCTAAGATGGCTGCTGCTGCTGTTGCTGCTAAGTCGCTTCAGTCGTGTCCGACTCTGTGCGACCCCATAGACAGAAGCCCACCAGGCTCCCCTGTCCCCGGGATTCTCCAGGCAAGAATACTGGAGTGGGTTGCCATTTTCTTCTCCAACGTATGAAAGTGAAAAGCGAAAGTGAAGTCGCTCAGTCGTGTACGACTCTTAGCGACCCCATGGACTGGAGCCTACCAGGCTCCTCCGTCCATGGGATTTTCCAGGCAAAAGTACTGGGGTGGGGTGCCATTGCCTTCCCCGTCTAAGACGGCATGAACAGCAAATTCTCTTACCATCACAGAAAGAGAATCAGTTTTGAATGATTTGGGCTCTGGGCTTCCAGGGTCATTGGAATCTAATTGTGAATGAACAGCAGGAAAATTGGCTTGGGGATAGTGTGTAGAGCAAGAAAAGGAAAGAGGAGTGTCTCTGAGAAAAACTGAAAGAAAGATGATCTTCCCTGCATTAACAGAGATCAGAATTCAGTGAATTTTGCTTACTTGTCACCATCTACTTCACCCATTACTTCTGCCTCTGTCTAGAAAAGTACAAAAACCTCCAAAAGAGGTGAGACTCTCATCACTACACAGAACACTGGAGAGGAAGTCCCCATACTTGTGTTTTAACTGAAGAGAAAAGAAAACTGAGCATTCTGGAACACTGGCCTGAGACAGGGATGACACCACTGTTAGCTAAGTTAAAATAGTGAGTCAAAGTGAAATAATCTCAAACAACTTAATGTGCTTTATAGATGTGATGTTATTGATTTGCGGGAAACAAAGGCGACTTCGGCATCTCAAAAACTAACTAATCTTTTTTATTCTACTAAAATAGTATTTCCTTGCACCAGGTCTGATAGGAGAGAATAGGCAAAAAATTCTTCAGACCGTCCTCAGAGACATGAACCATATCATTTTATAAATAAGGAATCATCAGAAAAATACTTCCCTGGTGGCTCAATGGTAAAGAATCCGCCTGCTAAGGCAGGACACACAGGTTCAATCTCCGATCTGGGAGGATCCCACATGCTGCGGAGCAGCTGAGCGTGTGCGGAGTCTGTCTGGGCTCTGGAGCCTGGTAACTGAGCCTACTGAAGCCTATGCACCACAAGAAAGAGGACGCCCTGCTCACCACAACTGGAGAAAAAGCCTGCACAGCAATGAAGACCCAGCACAGTCAGAAATCAATAAATAGATAATTTGTTAAAAATACTGCAATTATTCTGTATCTTTTCAACGTCTTATACTCAAGGCCACATTTACCTATATTGTTAAGAGCAAACGTGATTATGGACAGTGTGAAATAGAAGAAATGTGGACAATGACCTATACCTCACATGAATTTGTATCTTCTGGCTTTCCTTATCCAGAAATCTCAAGGACAGCCTTGGCCTCTGACCCAGGCAGGATCTCTCTCTGGCAGGATTCAAGGTCTTGGCATTTGTATGTTTCCATGACAAACAGCCAACATTACACAGCCGGCCTCTCTGGAAGGCATTTTACAACTTCTTCCTGGAGGAAAAGTAAAGACAGCAAGGAAAGGATGGAAGAAGGAGGAAAAGAAGCAGGTGGGGAGGGTAAGTGGGGAGGAGAAGCAAGAAGAGGGCATACGTCATGAGCAAGAGGTGAGAACCCATGAACTATGGAGCCAACACACCAAACAGCCTTGAAAGTATATAAACATCACTGACGATCAGAAAGACTTTGGGGGGCCTTTCTGTTCTAATTATTTTCTTCCTTTCTCTCTCTTTCACCCTGCCTAGCACCCTGCCTTTTCTTAATAAATTTTATCTAAAGGAAAGTTCTTGGAATTTCAATCAACCAGCCCTTGCTTCTCCCTTTCCTTTTTAACATTTAATATATAAAAATGAGCAGGGGGTCAAGTATACCTGAATGAAATCACTAATCATTACAGAGCTCAAATCGTAGCCCCCTGTAGTACAGAAAATTGTTTTTTGTTTTTTTTTTTTACTGTAGTTGAACGTGTGAAGGGTTCATCCAGAGCCTTATTATGAAGGGAACACAGGTATTCATCATCCCACAAGCTCGACAGCAATTTTAGAGAACTCATGAGACTGGGATGGATTTTCAAGATGCTGCAGAAACAGACACAGTTACACACACACACACACACACACACACACACACACACTTTGTTCTCTGAGCAGTTTCCCCTGTCACTTAACACCACCTACTCTCCCTCCTTTTTGATTGATTGGAAGTGAGAACGTGTTGCTCCAAAGTTCTTTAGTTCTGTGTTTCCACTTACAAGAAATTACTGCAAAAAAAAAAAAAAAAAAAAACTGTATAAAACCTGCAGTAAAATACTGCTCAATTTTTGAGAATCTGTTATATCTCTTCTGAGGAGAGGTCAGAGAATAGGAGGATGGAAAGCCTACCAGAATTCTCTTCTGAAAAATTCTGTGCTAATTAGTGTGAGGTGAGAAATACGCGCCTCGCACTTCCTAACAGTTAATATTCTTTTCAGCTGTGTCCCTTTATATTTCTAAAAAAAAAAAAAAAAAAAACAGAGAGCCTACTTTTGTTTGGTTTTTACAGAGAAATCTGAGGACGTCTGATTTGATGATAAAAGCAAACATTTAGGACCCAATTCACTGGTTATTTTATACTCTGTCCCCTATCGCCCCAGACCTCCCACACAAAAGTGCTGAAGGAAAAGCAAACGAGAAAGATGGAGACTTGTGAATCCATCCCCACCCCAAGTCTGCAGACACGGGAAACTGCTAAATCTTCCAGGGAGGGGATTCAGGGCAGTAGGAGATGAGGAAGAGGAGGAAGGCAAGTCCGTGAGAGAGTCTGAGAAGGATGGAAGATTTTTAGAAAGGGAAAGAAGGTGGGGGACAGCTGGTAAAGGCAGAGGTGGGTGGAGAAAAAAGAAAACAGGGAAATGAGATTCTTTTTTTAAAGGAAGGGAAGGGAGAAAGCAGGAGAAATGAAAGGAACAAAGGTGAGAGAGCAAGAAGCAATAACAGTATATCGAGATAGAAAGAAATGATCAAATGAGAAACAGTAGAATTGGGCAGATGGCATTAAATCTCTGACACAGCCATGCCTGCCATTAAGTCCCTGCTCCCATCTAAAATGGCTGGCACAGGAGCCTTCCTGCTCCGGGGTCCTTTGGACACTTGAGCCCAGTGCCCGTGAGGATGATTTGATTAATGAGTTGTGGCAGGACCTCATTGCATCTTAATGATTTAGAACTCTCCTTTCACTTCCTGCATGTGGTTATGGATCTTTTATCTGCTTTATCTTTGGAGCCTAATGAATTCCTGTTAAGTCTTTATAGCCATTGTCCCTTCTACTTAAATCTTCCCCTGATCTATTTACCAGAGTTTACAGTTCAGAGTGTTGTGTGTTAAATTGTTTGTGTTTTTACAACCATCACTAAGTGCTGACTCTGAAAAGTGGTTAAGTTGCCAAAAGGAGAATCCATAGATAAAGAGGACACAGAACTGGATGGATACGTAGTGCCTCCTTCTTTACCTCCTCTGTCTCTGTGGTCCTGGAAGTACAGCTTCAGTGTACACTGAGGGGGCTTCCTAGAACCCCCAACTCCCTACGTTTTGAAGGACTGAGAGGTCAAGGAAATGTACGGTCAGGAGGCTGAAATTTGCCCCCACTTTGCCATGACTAATCAGATGAGCTTCGGCAAGTCATTTAAGCTTTCTAAGCTTCTGTTTCTTCATCTGTAAACTGGGATCAGTGCACTGTCCTCTCTCACATCAGGGCTAAGAGGGGAATCCCGTAAAATTGGGGAACGATTTTTCTTTTTGTGTGTGTGATTGCTGCAGAAGATGATACTAAGGTACTATGGATACCAAGGAATAGGAAAGCTGGAGCCAGGTAAGAGATTCCTTGAATCTCTCTGTGCTTCTCAGTTCCTCACCTGTCAAGTAGGAATAAATTATGCCAGTTCTCTCTTCACAGGCAAGTGAAGTTGAGAGACCACTTTAGGTCTTTGGATTAAAAAGTGCTAAGAAACACAGAAGGGCTGTGTCCCTGCTCTAACCGTCCATACCCTCCCCTATGGCACTAGCCCAGCCCTTCAATGTCTTGTCTCCAGAATTCCCCTAGTTCTGCATATGGTCCTATCTCTGTTACAGCTAAAGAAGCCCCAGGGAAATCTCTGACTCATCACTCATCACAGTGCCTCTCGATACAGTATATTTGACATCATTTTATCACAAGGTCTAGGATCCTTAAAGAATAATGCCTGTCATATAGGTTTGCTATTAAAACAGAGACTTCTCGAGACAAAACAGCAACATTTGGGAAGACGTGTTTGGTGTCCTGCCTTTACTGTGTCTCTTTTTTGTCCTTGCCTTCAGAGATGATAAGGTTTATAACTCTGATGACCGTTGTTAGGCATTTCAATGATAGTGATATTTTCAGCTAGGAAGGGTACCCCGATAAAGTAAGCTGTAACATACTACTAAGATAACTCAAATATCTTACCATGTCTGTGTATTTAGGTTCAAATTCAGGTAAAATTTCAGGACTATCAGACCCCCTAATTTTAAACTCAATTAATTTTTTGCTTAATTTTTAACTGTTAACATAGTTTCTGGATTATATACAGTGCCTCCCCTCAAAAAATATCCATTGATATGGAATAAAGGAATGAATGATTATGCTATCTAGAATGACATGCAAATGCCACAAAAAATGGTAACTCATTAAACAGTCTTTTTAATGCCATGTTTTGAAAGTGAGTTTATGAAAGAAGAAAAAATGGGAAAAAATAAGGAACAATTGTTGAGTGTATACTATATGTTTAGAACTGTGCTAGATATGTTATACATATTTTTATGTAGGACTAATATATTTAACCTTCACGATTACACAGGAGATCATTAATATAATGCTCATTATACATCTGAGATAAGGCTGAGAGTGTTTACATGACTTGCCTAGAAATGAAAAAAGTAAGAGGGTATTAAATGCTTGAGTAAAGGTACAGAGCAAGGAAACACTGAGAAGGATAATGGCCTGGACCCCTACTTTACCACTCACAAAAATTATTCCAAATAAATAAAAAAATGAATGTAAGACTTGAAACCATAAAACTCCAAGAAGATAACACAGGGGAAAGACTCCTTGATACTGGCCTTGGCCATATTTAGATATAATTCCAGAAGCACAAGCAACAAAAACAAAAATAAATAAGTAGGATGACATCAAACTAAAAGTTTCTGCATAGCAAAGGAATAATTAACAGATGCAAAGCTAACCTACTGAATGGGAGAAAATATCTGCAAATCATATATTTGATATGGGGTTAATATCCAAAATTTACAAAGAACTCACATAACTCATAGAAAAAATTAAAAAAAAAAAAAAGTAATCCAAATAAAATAAGGGCGGAGGAACTGAGTAGATATCTTCCCCAAGAAGACATACAACAAAAGGTAAAAAAGGAGACCTACAACAGGTACATGAAAAGGGGCTCAACATCACTAATCACCAGGAAAACACAAACCAAAAGCACAATGAGATATCATTTCACACCTGTTAAAATGGCTACTATCAAAAAGACAAGAGATAAATGTCGGCAGAATATGAAAAAAAAAAAAAAAAGGGAACCCTTGTGCTCTGTTGGCAGGAATATAAATTGATACAGTCATTATGGAAAACAGCATGGAGGTTCCTCAGTTAATTAACAGAACTACATTTGATTCAGCAATTCCACTTCTGAGTATATATCCAAAGGAGATGAAATCACTATCTCAAAGAGATATCTGCACCCCCATGCTCACTGCAGCATCATTTACAATAGCCAAGACATGGAAACAACCTAAGTTCCCATCAACAGATGAATGGAAAAAGAAAATGGGAAAATACATATATTCAAATACATGAAATATTATTCAACTATAGAAATGAGGAAATCCTGCTATTGGGAAAACATGAATGGATCTTGCTAAGTGAAGTAAGTCAGACAGAGAAAGACAAACACTATATGATCTCACCTATGCTGCTGCTGCTGCTAAGTCGCTTCAGTCATGTCCGACTCTGTGTGACCCCATAGATGGCAGCCCACTAGGCTCCTCTGTCCCTGGGATTCTCCAGACAAGAATACTGAAGTGGGTTGCCAATTCCTTCTCCAATGCATGAAAATGAAAAGTGAAAGTGAAGCCGCTCAGTCGTGTCCGACTCTTAGCGACCTCAGGGACTGCAGCCCACTAGGCTCCTCTGTCCCTGGGATTCTCCAGGCAAGAATACTGGAGTGGGTTGCCATTGCCTTCTCCAATGCATGAAAGTGAAAAGTGAAAGTGAAGTAGCTCAGTTGTGTCCGACTCTTAGCGACCCCATGGACTGCAGCCCACCAGGCTCCTCTGTCCATGGGATTTTCCAGGCAAGAGTACTGGAGTGGGGTGCCATTGCCTTCTCCAAAACAGACATGGAATTGAAGAAAAATTGAACTCATAGAAACAGAGAGTTGATTGGTGTTTGATAGGGGCTGAAGGGAGGGATTTTTGGATACTGGAGTCATGTGAGCATCCTCCCAGGCAGAAAAGAAGTAAGACAAAGGGAGCAACTGAAGGCGTAAGAAGAGGACGCCTGACAGCTCTTTATAGAGCATACACTAGATAATTCATGGGGAGAGCCACCTTACATTTAAAATAGAATTTAACTTGTAAACATTTCACTTTCTGGAAATCACATGATGTCTTAGCAAGTGACTGAAGGGCAGCATAACCAAAAATTAGGTAATATTCTCCTGTCAAGAGTCGCGGTATCCTGCCAGGATCTGCCATCTAATGTGTGAGCTGGTGCTGAGTGTTTAATCTTATGTAAAAGTGTAAGTCAATAAAGAATGATTGATGGTAAGCGGACTCAAAAAAGTTTTCAGTGAGGCATTTCTATCATGCCTTGTTAGAACTGTGATTGTCAGCAAAGGAACAAAGTTGTTGAATGAAACTACTATTAACTGAACAAGAAAAATGAAAAGGTTTTATTAAAGGAACAGATTTGGAAATTTCCACTCTCCATTTTTATTTAGAGAGACAGAGAAAAAATACACACATGTTCCTGTGCAAATATTGCCACTAATTTAATCACTTTAATCTTATTGTGGTAACAGAAATTACTGTCTTAAATATTTGGGGCTCCAAGTTTTATTAATTTAAACCCAATATGTTCATTTGGCATTCACTTTTAATCAGCCTCTATAAATGAACCTGATTACCTTGAGTATTAATAATAATAATCAACTTGCTAATGATTTCTTTTCCCTCTTGAGTTATAGGATTAAGCACAGCCATTTAATCATATTCATTAGCATTTTTTTCAGTGGAGAAACTAAATCAAATGCAAATGCAAGAGTTTGCACACACTTGTCAATAAATTTTTCTCTTCTTTTCTTCTTTTTCCATTTTTATCTCCAGGTTCAAAAGCCACTTACTATACCCTCCAAAATACATTAGATACCAGAAATTGTCAGGAGAATTATCAGGAGAAAGTGAAGGGGCCAGCACATCTGTGCGATCAAAATTATCATTGATTATAGCAACATCTGCTGTTGGTCACTCAAGGGTCAGACACTGTTTACAAACTCTGTATACACCTCAGGTAAAAATTAGGTGCGTGCGTGCTAAGTTGCTTCAGTCATGTTTGACTCTGTGCAATCCTACTGACTGTAGCCTGCCAGGGTCCTCTGTCCATGGGATTCTCTAGGCAAGAATACTGGAGTGGGTTGCATGCCCTCCTCCAGGGGATCTTCCCAACACAGGGATGGAACTCATGTCTCTCCAAGTCTCCTGCATTGGCAAGCGGATTCTTTACCACTAGCACCACCTGGTAAGGCACTCAGGATTTCCATTTGGCAGATGAGGAAACGGAGACTTAGAAAGATTGACTAAATAGCAGATGACAACACCCATGGCTGATTCATGTGAATGTATGGCAAAAATCAACACAATATTGTAAAGTAATTAGCCTCCAATTAAAATAAATAATGTTTTTTTAAATAGCAAATGACAGAGTTTGTCTCTCTGATTCCAAAGATGGTGCTCTTAATCATTGGACTGCTGTACTCATTCATAAACATTCACATTAGGTCACAAGATCCTTGGCATAAGACCTTCAGAAAGGAAATAATCCCAGGCCAAGAGCTGCCTTGGACTAAATTAATACAATAAAGTGGATGTCATCCTAAAGCTATCTACAGTCATGCTGAGAACCATGCAGAAAGGCCAGTGGTTGGGAGAGGGTGTTGAAAGAAACCCAGTATTATTCTAGATGAGAGGTTGAGACCACAATGGTTGAAAGCCTAGACGGATGATCAGTCCCAGGTGAGATGGTGTGGAAGCTGTAAAACCACATTGCCTCAGGTTCTATCTTCTTACTTCATTGAGTGTCCCCCACTCCCTTTCTGCTCTCCTTTCCACTCTGGTCATTGCCCAAATGCAGCTTTGTACAACTGCCTGTGAAGCCCACTCACGTCCAGTCATGAACCTCAGGCCATTTATGATTTCCTAGTTCTAACACCTTGACCATGCACTGGATTTACCCCTGTTAGTTCCACTTCTGATCCCTTGGATAAGACAGCTATCCATCTCACTGCTCCCTGTCTTAATCCCTTTGGGCTGCTATAACAAAAATACTATTGACTGGATAGCCTAGTTCTGAAAGCTGGGAAGTTCAAGATCAAGGCTCTGCAGATTCAGTGTTTGGTGACGGCCCACTTCCTGGTTTATAAATGTCTGACTTCTGTTTATGTCTTCAAATGAAGGGAAAAAAAGGCAGGAGAGCTCTCTGGAGTTTCTTTTATAATGGCACTAAACCCAGTATGAGAGCTCCACCTTCAAGACATGGTCACCTTCCCAATACATGGGGTTAGAATTTCAACAATAAGGGAGGGGACACAAACATTCATTCCATAACACCCCCAAAGGATACACAGCTGTCAGATCCCAGTTTCTCCCAGGACTGAATCCCAGGGCTAGGCTTAGCAAGATAATTACACCTTTAGGCTGAGCCTAATTCAAAACCAAAATCACAAAAAGCAACAGAAGATAGCAGCCAGGCTTTTCCAACTTTTTCACGGTCTTAATTAAAAGCAAAAGGGAGTTTCAGTGTTGGTTTAACACCCATATTAATAAAATAAAGTATTTAAAAATCACATGATCATCTCAATGGATGCACGAAAAGTATTGGACATAAACCCAACATCTTTTTACAATAAAATAATCACAAAACTTATTACAAAGCAATCAAGACAGGGTAATATTGGCATAAGGATAGATATATTGATCAATGAAATAGAATTGAGCATCCAAAGATAAACTGTCACATTTATGGTCAAATGATTTCTGACAAGCATGCCAAGACAATTGAGTGGAGAAAGAATAATCTTCTAAGAAACGGGGCTGGAACAACACAAAAGCTGGACCCTTATTTTACACTATGAACAAAGATGAACACAAAATGGATCACAAACTTATCTGTAGAGGCGAAAAGTGCAAAACTCTCAAGAGAAAATATAGGAATAAATCATGGGTTATACTTAAATATCCTAAATAAGACACCAAAAACAAAAGAAACAAACATACATGAATATAAACTGGAGTTCATCAAAGTTAAAAACTTTGGTGCATCAAATGATACCATCAAGAAAGTGAAAAGATATCCCAAAAAACAGGAGAAAATATTTGCAAGAAATACATATGACAATATACGTTTGATCTATCCAGAACACTTACAACTTACCAATAAAAAGAAAAATTATCCAATTTTTAAATCGGCAAAGAATCTGAATAGCTACTCCTCCCAAGAAGATAGACAACCAATAATTACATAAAAAGGAGCTCAGCTTCAGCAATCAATAGTAAATATAAACCAAAACCACAATAAGAGACCACACCATGAGCTAGGATGCCTATAATCAGAAAGAGAGACAGTAACAATTGTTGGTGAGGATATGGAGAAACTGGAGCCCTTACACACTAGTGGTGGAACTGTACAATGGCGAAACCATGATGGAAAAGAGTTTGGCAATTTCTTAAAAGGTTAAAGCGTAACCACATAACCCAGCAAATCCATTACTGGGTATATACGCAAAAGAAACAAAGACTTATATCCATACAAAAACTTGTACACAAATGTTCATAGCAGGATTATTCATAAGAGTCAAAAAGTAGAGACAACCTAAATGTCCATCATATCATAAACAGATAAACAAAATGTGGCATATCCCTACAACCTAATGTGATTTGGCAATAAAGAAGAATAAAGTGCTGATAGATGCTATGATGTGGAGGAAACATGAAAACATTATGCCAAGTGAAAGAAGCCAGACACACTAAGACCACATATTATGACCATTTGTGATTCCAAACCACATATGATTTCATTTATCAGCAAGGTACAGAAGAAGCAAACGCACAGAAACAGAATGTAACAGTGCCCAGAAATGGACCCAGACAGTGTGAAGAGGGAGTGATAATAAATACTAACTATTAAAGTATATAGTTTCTTCTTCTGGAGGTCATTTTAAATGTTCTAAAATTAGACTGTGATAATGGGTTTCAAAAGTTTTTAAGAAAAATGCAAAGGTGAAGATGGAAACCTAAAAAAACTGATTGATGATGGCATGCTAAAGTTTAGGTTTGTCCACCAGATTGAAGACTAGGAACTAGAAAGAATATGCAAAACGGAGTCCACCAGTTTACATTTAAACCCCATATAAATTTATACAGATTCATCCTATATAATCACAGGCTTTCTGAAATTGACAGAGTAGCAAACCAACTTGGGTCCATTGGAATCTGGAAACTAATCTCACCTCTATCAATACTTTGCTGTGGAATTTGTCCACATCAAACCTGTATATCATTTCCTCATTAGTAATTCATCCCTGTCTGGTGTGCCTGAACAAGTATCGAACAAATGGACATGGGGGCAAAAGCGGGAAACCTTTCCTGTGTTCTGAATATCCAAGGATAAACCCATCTAAATGGTCTGAAAAGCTGCTGAAAGCGCCACCAGGGTGTACTGGCCCGGTGCAGGCTCATTCCATCTCTCAAGAGCCAATCTTGCTCCTCTCTTCCCTACCCTATGTTCACTGACGTCACACTGGTAGTTTGAAATCAGCCACAGTGGAGGTTCCAGAATGTATCCATTTTCTTGGTTATCTTAGTCTAAGATGCCTCTTTGCTTGGGCCGTTTTCTTCCTGGAGCCCTTACAGCTGGGGGTCTTGTGAACTCTGGTGTTTTAGGAGCAGGACAGTCCGGTGATTAAAAGCACCTGCTTTGGAGTCTGACTGACAGAGGCTCTAGTCTTTGCTCTGTCATTTGAAACTTAATCTTTTCTTCTGGAGAGCTGATTTATGGTCACAGCACTAGTAGCTTCCAAAGAAGCCTGTCATTCTGTATCATGGTTCACAAGTGGATTTAAGGATCTCCTTAAGGGAGGGGCCATCTTGAAAACAAAACAGTGTCTATCATTTAAAATGGCCCTCCAACAGAAACTGAGTTCTAGAGAAAGCGGCTAAAATAAGAGCAGGTGAAACCTGAAAGACATGCTTTATAAAGATCTCTGAGCCACGTGGAGCAAGAGCCCAGGAGAACCCTGGGGCTCCCTCACTCAGGTACAGCTAGCAGGAGCTGGGGGGACTTGAGCACTCCACACAGGTGGACCCCCCCTCCCCCAGGCTGCATTTGAACCAGCCCACATTTGGAATAGATAGGAAGAGAAAAGGAGATGGCCATTTGCAGACTTATAAATTTGGTTCATTCATACACACTAACTACTAACATGAATGACTTGCTGTAAGGGTTTATTGGCTAACTCTTATTCTCTGCATCCTCTCTTCCAGGGCCCTTAAACCCTTAGATCAAGTGATTGACTCTCTTATTTTTAATAGCAGCTCTACTGAGACATAATTCACTACCATACAATTCAGCCTTTTAAAGTGTATAATTTAATGGGCTCTAGTATATTCACATATAACCATCACCACTATTTGTTAATACTTTTAGAACATTTTCATCATCTCAAAAAGAAACCCTGTATACATTGGCAATCACTCCCCACTGCTCCCTTCCTCAGGCCCTGGCAAATACTAACATACTTCCTATCTCTATGGATTTGCCTATTCTGAACATTTTATATAAACAGAATAATTCAAGATAAGACTTTTTCATATCTTGACTGGTTCTATCACTTAATGCAATGTTTTCAAGGTTCAGGCTATAGCATGTTCTTCTATGTCATTCCTTTTTATTGCTAAATGATATTCCATTATATAGGTACACCACCATTTGTTCATCCACACATCAGTTGATGGAGATTTGGGTTGTTTCTACTTTCCAGCTATTTTGAATAATGATGCTGTGAACATTCATATTTAAGCTGGTGCCTAACTCTTTAGACATTTGAATCTCCTGACTGTGCTCCTGGCACAATGAATGGACCTGTATTCTCTCAGGCTCCCCCAGGACTGCTTTCTCCCCCAGCATTGCTTTCTCCACTCTGTACTTGTTCAAACAGACTCACATTCATTCCTTGCTGGTCTCCTTGCCTCCAAACTCTCTCCAGCTCTGCTGCTGCTGCTGCTGCTATATCGCATCAGTCGTGTCCAACTCTGTGCGACCCCATAGATGGCAGCCCACCAGGCTCCCCTATCCCTGGGATTCTCCAGGCAAGAACACTGGAGTGCGTTGCCATTTCCTCCTCCAATGCATGAAAGTGAAAATTGAAAGTGAAGTTGCTCAGTCGTGTCCGACTCTTAGCGACCCCATGGACTGCAGCCTACCAGGCTCCTCCATCCATGGGATTCTCCAGGCAAGAATACTGGAGTGAGGTGCCATTGCCTTCTCCCTCTCTAGCTCTAGGTCTCCCCATATTTCGACACCAGGTTTACTCTCCTTGGCATTGATCTTCATGGTTTCCATTCCATGCTCAAGAGCCTTGGCTAAGGGCTTGCCATTCATGGTGTGGCATCCCCAGTACACCCTTACCAGCTCCATTCACTTCTATATTTTGTCCTGGAAATTGGACTGAAAGCCCCTGTCTCTTCATACCACTCATTCCTACCTTCATACAATATCTACCTACCAGGGTCACCTTATACATCCCTCTGCCATCTTATGCTCACCTCTTCATTCATCCAGCAAACATTATTAAATTCCTATTAAGTGCCTAGGCACAGTGCTGGGTATTGGAGACATCAAGATGAACTAGTCTTAAGGAGTTCATATTCCAGATCTGAATACAGCAATGGGAGGTGGGATTGGAGAGGGTGAATAACCTGTTAACAGACAATGAAGAACCAGTGTAGTGATGCAGAATGGCCTATTTGTCCCATCCCTTTAGTGACTCATCCAAGGTTTGCAGAGTCTTGCTCCATATGAAGTTTTTGATAGAATTTTTTGGTACAGGGGTTTTATAACTGAAATTTTGAGAACTCTTTTTTTTTTTTGGCAATCTATAACTCAAGGAAGGGTAAACAAGCCCCATTTGCCCCAAGCAGTGACCGAGGCTGGAGAGAGAGTAGGAGGCACTCTTGGACTGCCCTGGATAGACACATCTGCACCCTGTCAGGACTACCAAAATTGCCATGACAATGACCCCAGGCATTTCCAAGGATAAATCCTGTAAACATTTGGCTGATTTCAGCAAGATCCAACTGCACATCCTTGAAATTTGCATGCTATCAAAGAAAGAAAAAAAAAAAGTTGGAAGGGGAATGGAGGGAAAAGAAGAAGAGAAAGCCTGAAGTAAGGAAGAAGGCTGCTCAATCTTGGACTAGTACTCAGCTCACATGTGAAGAGAGCTCAACTGGACATGCTGACTCACCTTCCTTGAAATCACTGAGGTACCGGCTCACAGTTCCAGATCAAACTCCAAGCGACTCAAGGTCTCAGAACTTTTCCTCACTATTGGCCAAACCTGTAAAGAAGGAAGGAATGTATGGAGTTTATTCCCCAAGGGTTCTTATTTATACCCTATATGTAGAGCTTGGCCTCTGCTAGACTGTAATGTTGGTATATTTAGACTTCAGAGTCCTGGCCTCTGCTTTCTCATCTCTCCCATTCTCACCCTGGGCCCTGATTCAAACTGAAGATCAACTCTCCTAATCATAAAGATGGACACACTGAGGTCTAAAAATAGAGAGATCAGTTACCAGGCAGGAATATTGTAGAGAAACACCTTTGTCCAAAGAAGGTTAGAGTAACTGACCCTTAATTCCATTCCAACACAAAGGTACTACAATTCCAGGACTTGTCAAAAGGAACCCAGCTACTTAGAGGCAAAGCCTGGACCACAACCCAGGTCTGCCACTGCCAATCCAGAAACTACTGGAGAATGAATCTCAGTTTATCTTTGCTGATGAGTCTACCATCAATTTGGATCTTTCAACTCAGATCTTAAACATTTGTTAAGCCTATAAACATCTTCATGATTTTTATGGGGAGAAGAGAATACTAGGGGAGGGTTGAAGAAGGAACAAAATAAGACATTTAGAACTCCCTTTATGCAACTGGTATTTTCATTAGAAGCTAAGACTGCAGTCACATTTTGAAAACCAAATTCCACTTATAAATGAAAAGCAACTGCCCTGTAAATTTATTTTACTGTGAATTCTTATAAAGGGGACAATCTTTTTTGCAAAGTGAATGATACTCCTGGATGTGTTAATGCAGAATATTTAGATGTTTGTGGTTGGTTTTGATCATAGCTTTACCTATATCTTATACTCATTTTATAGATTTAAAAAACAAGCTCCAAAAGGGAGTCCTGTCTCATCCAAGAAGTTTGTTTAGGTTCGGCTCTCAAATTCCGTCCCCATTCACTCAACCTCATGGCCTGGATCTCTACAGAACTTCATCTGATCTCTTCATCTTGCCTACATCAATGTCCAGAGCTGCAAGTTGGCCGTAACTTGAGTTTGTTTTTTTTTTTTTAATATTTTTTAAAAAATATTTATTTATTTGGCTTTAATATTTATCCATTTAATTGCACCACATGGCGTGTAGGCAGCATGTAGGCAGATCCTAGTTCCCCAACCATGGATCGACCCTGTGTTCTCTGCCTTGCAAGGCGGGTTCTTAACCACTGGACCACCAGGGAAGTCCCAACTTGAATTTTTTTTAAGCAAGGCTTTCAAACAAACTTGTGCTGGATACAGGCATGGAAGAAAAGACTCATCTCCCTGACATACAAAGCCACTTTGAGTTTCCCTAATCCCCAAGCAATTCCCTGCCTGCTGGCTCTTACTGCTTAAAAGAAACATAAGCTCCTCTGACATTGACCGGGACAAGTGCTATGTATTTGAAAAGACAGGGGGAAAGGACAGCAGAAACATCTTTAAGTGCATTAGCAGCCTGCTTGATTTCTGCAGGCTGTTCTAGTCAGCCTGACACCCATCTCCAGAGGAAGGACCCTTGAGACTACAGGCTGGCAAAGCACGGGTTCCCTGGGAAATGGTGAGCTGCAGAAACAAATCATTCTTTTTCCTAGAACAAGCAATCCTGCAAACTAACCCTTATTGGAACAAAGAGCATTATTATTTTTTTTTCTTTCCGCTGACTTTCCTTTAATATTACAGCCAGTGAATTCATAGTGCTTATTGACCAGGCCACTCATTCACCAGTTAAGCACAAGTGTCTGTTTTAGTTGCTCAGTTATGTCCGACTCTTCACAACCCGATGGACTATAGCCCGCCAGGCTCCTCTGTCCATGGGTTTTTCCAGGCAAGACTATTGTAGTGGGCTGCCATTCTCTTCTCCAGAGGATCTTCCTGACTTAGGGATAAGTGGTAGACCCTAAACTGTCAGAAGCCGATAACTATCTCTTTAAGGATATATAACTTACCCCCGACTATTTAAGTCTTCTCTCTCCAACTGAGGCAAAGCCCTATATGTCTTTGCTTTACCCACAGAGTCTTGCTAATGTTTAGGAGAGACTTGGCACTGACTATACTCATAAATCTATAGATAAGAAATTTTTAAGGATTAGAGTCATTATGAATCTCAATCTACAAACTGAGACATACAAAAAAATGATATCTTCATTTTCATTAAAACAAATTAATTTCTTTTTTGAGTTCACATCCTCCTAAATTTTCAAAAATTTCAGCCTCAGGTATTGCTGGAGTCTCATTCATCCTCAGGCCTCCCCAGAATCCAGTAGCCTTCCTCAAAAAAGCAAGGGAAGGGACTCAATTACCCTGTCCATCATGGTCACTGCTAACATCCTCATTGTGCCCTGCAATAAAGTCTTTAAGTCTTGTATCTCTCTGCTTCCATGTCCAGCCAGAAGAAAAGCATTTTTTTCCCCACTTTGAACAAAGAAGCCTAAGGTTAGCCTCCCTAGATTCATCATTCACCCCTCCCAAAATCTTGCCGCCATTTTGGGTCAAAAGCCCTCACATTGCTGAGCCCAAGCCTTGCCAAGCTTTCTCCCTGCTGCCTACCAGTCCTGGTGCTTATTAAAGTCTGAGGGAACTCCCTCTCCCACTCCTCTTATTGTTCCTGATGGCAACCATTAGAGTCTCTTCAATAAAGTCACCAAGGTGGTCATGGAAGAATCTTACTCAGACCACAATTAGGAAGTCAACCTGCCTGCTGAAAGGAGGGAGCACTGGTCCTTTCTACTTTGAGACAGTGCAGCAAACAGCAGAAAAGACCACGAGTGGAAAGAAGAGAGACTTTGTATACAATTAGGTTCTTTGCTTGTAAGCAATTGAAACTGACTCTGAAAAAATATAGACAAAATAATAATAATAATTTATTGGCTAGTGTATGAGGACTGAAGGAAGATCTGAACAATCAGTCCTCAAGAAGGACAGGAAAAGAGCAGTTCCAAGAATTTCAATCAGGATCTCACAGATGAAAGAAGAATGACTCAGCTCTGGCTGCCTCTCTGAGTCTTTCCACTGCCGACTGCACTCCCAGGAGAGAGTCGGATGGGCCTAACCCAGGTCATGCGCTTGCCACTCCTTGGGTAAGAGAGTTGAGGGCCAAGAAGTACTTAGATCAATAGGTTAACCAAACACATCAAAGAGGGGAAGGAGAGTTCCCGTAAAAGAAAAGCAGAGTGCTGCAACCAAAATGACTGGGTGGACAAAATGACGCCTCTCACAGACAGAAGAGGGTCTTCCCAAGTAACAAGCTACCAGGGGATAAGCACTGTGTGTGGAGGAGAGAAAAACACACTCACATGAATGACACAACTCTTATATAACCTTGGAAGATCTGCAGATGTAAAAACCAAGAGCTAATGAAAAAGATCATCATCATTAATGTAAGAACATGATCAATCCCAGGCCACATCCTATAGGGTCAGGGTATCTGAAAATGCTTGCAGAAGAAAACCACAAAGCACACCAAAAAGAGGAACATTTTCTTAGGGATAAAGATTTCATTAACTGTCTTGAAAGACGCTACTTAAGATTTATTCAAGAATCTTACTCCAAAAGCACGTGCCAGTGTTGTATAAAAGTATGCTTAAGCTAACTGTGTGATAAAATACACACAGTTCTCATAATTACATGTGAGTTCAATCATCAACTAATTTCATTACGGACTTCACAAAGTTCCTTCTTAAAGAATTCATCCTGTAATCATTAAATATTGGTATTGTGACTGGATATGACTTCAGGGAAGATTCTGAGGGCTGGGCGGGCAAAACCAGGTAACCACTGCCATGTGGAAATGGTGTCTCAAGACTTATTTCTCTGTGTATGCACTGCACAGGCATGAAGCCTGACATGTAGAACTTTTTCTTTCTTTTTTTTTTTTTTTTTAAAAAAAAAAGCAACATCAGAGCTGGTGCTGGTACTGGTAAGTCGCTTCAGTCATGTCCGACTCTGTGCGACCCCATAGATGGCAGCCCACCAGGCTCCCCCATCCCTGCGATTCTCCAGGCAAGAACACTGGAGTGGGTTGCCATTTCCTTCTCCAATGCATGCAAGTGAAAAGTGAAAGTGAAGTCGCTCAGTCATGTCCAACTCTTAGCGACCCCATGGACTGCAGCCTACCAGGCTCCTCATCCATAGGATTTTCCAGGCAAGAGTACTGGAGTGGGATGCCATTGCCTTCTCCAGCACTTTTCAAACTGGTATTCTATAACTTAGCTCTTTAAGATCTTCTTGAGGGGGAAGAAAGAAAACAGGGTTCCATGATTTAAAAGAAGCAGAGACTAGACCAGAGACTGGAGGGTTAATAGTTCATTGGTCACATATCGAGAATCATGATGAGGAAAGTGCTATGAAAGTAAAACAAAAACAAAAGAAAAGAAAACAATAAAGTATAGAACAGCTAAGTGAGGTATCCCACTTAGGAAGTAAAATCGTCAGAGAAGTATCTAAGGGTGACCTGAGAGCCTAGAGGTCGTACCCCTTTGTTCTCAACCATGAGTTTATCTCTTTTTTTCAGGAATAAGGAGTTCAGCAACAACATGGATAAATCTCAAAATAATCAATGCTGAATGACAGAAATCAGACAAAAAAAAAAGAGCATAAGTTGTATGATTCCATTTATATAAACTTCTAGCATTGGCAAACCAATCTGCAATAATGGAAAGTAAATTAGTGGTTGATTGAGGATGGAGTTAGTGGGATAGGTGGCAAGAGGAGGACTGAGCGACAAAAGGAAGGGGATGTTCACCCTGTTGTGATAGCTTCCCATGCTGCTGCTGCTGCTGCTAAGTCGCTTCAGTCATGTCCGACTCTGTGCGACCCCATAGACGGAAGCCCACCAGGCTCCCCCGTCCCTGGGATTCTCCAGGCAAGAACACTGGAGTGGGTTGCCATTTCCTTCTCCAATGCATGAAAGTGAAAAGTGAAAGTGAAGTCGCTCAGTCGTGTCCGACTCTTAGCGACCCCATGGACTGGAGCCTACCAGGATCTTCCATCCATGGGATTTTCCAGACAAAAGTACTGGGGTGGGGTGCCATTGCCTTCCCCGAGCTTCCCATGAGCTGATGTCAAAACTCACCAAAATTGCACACTTTAAATATGTACATGTTACTGTGTATCAATTATATCTTGATAAGGCTGTTTAAAAATACAAGCTCCATGTCATTCATGGAGCTTAATCTGTAGCCCAGTTTCTCAGTTTCAGCATTAATGACATTTTGGGCCAGCTAGGTCTTTATAGGAGGGGCTGTCCTGTGCATTGTCCGATATTCGGCGGCATCCCTGGCCTCTGTCCACTACATACCAGTAGCACCATGTGATATTATGATTTATCATAAGAAATAAACATTTGGCTTCATCCACTCTTCTTGTCACATGTCTCCTAAAATCCTGAGAATTTCGTAAGCAATGAGAGTGGCCAGTGTATCTATTGTTAGGTTAATAAAGTGACTTCTGCAAAGCACTCAGGTAACCTAAGGATGGGGGCTGGTTACCAGGGGACCCAACCATGGGATTCGAGGGTTGGAACTTTCAGTCCTCGCCTTCACCTCTGGGGAAAGAAGAGAAGCTGGAGGTTGAATCAGTCCCTAAAGACCAATGATTTCACCACATATGCAGTGAAGGCTCCATAAAAACCTAAAGGGAGGGTTTGGAAAGCTTCCAGGTTAGGGAACTTGAATACTTCCAACCACCACCTTGTGCGCATGTTCAGTCCCTCAATCATGTCTGACTCTTTACAACCCCATGGACTGTCACCTGTCATGTTCTTTTGTCCATGGGATTATCCCAGCAAGAATACTGGAGCAGGCTGCCATAAACTGTACAAGGACACAAGCTCCTTTGTTCACCCTATGTATCTCTTCATCTGGCTGTTGGTTTGTATCCTTTAATATCCTTTATAATAAACTGATAACCCCAGTGAGTATACAGGTTTCCTGAGTTCTGTGAGCCACTATAGCAAATTAATCAAACCTAAAGAAGGGGTTGTGGGAACCTCTGATTTACAGTCAGTTGGTCAGAAGCACAGATAACAACTTGGGCCTGAAACTGGCATCTGAAGCGGAGGGGAGTCTTGTAGGACTGAGTCCGTAACCTTTGGAATCTGATACCATCTCTGGGGAGATAGTGTCAGAGTTGAGTTGAATGGTAGGACACTCAGCCAGTGTCAGACAGTGGCTTAATGTGGGAGAAAATAGCATAGAAGCTGGAATTGGTGATGAGAACCATTAACCACTCCACCAATAATAATGACCAAAAACGACATCAAATGCCAAATGTCCCCTCATAGGAAGGGGTGGAAGGGAAAAGAATCACCTAGATAGCCATATGTCTACAGGGATTTAGCAAGTTACAAAAGAAGTAACTGCTAAGTCATTTCAGTCATGTCCGACTCTGTGCAACCCCATAGACGACAGCCCACCAGGCTCCCCCGTCCCTGGGATTCTCCAGGCAAGAACACTGGAGTGGGTTGCCATTTCCTTCTCCAATGCATGAAAGTGAAAAGTGAAAGTGAAGTCACTCAGTCGTGTCCGACCCTCAGCTACCCCGTGGACTGCAGCCTACCAGGCTCCTCCATCCATGGGATTTTCCAGGCAAGACTACTGGAGTGGGGTGCCATTGCCAAAAAAAGTAAAGGAATAAAGGAAGGGACTAACCTGAGTCGAGTCCATGTGGACCAGGAAATCCATTCAGCCCTAATAATCAGTGCTGTGGATTGAACAGAGCTTCAAGCTGCTAGCAGGAGCAGAAGGCTGGCTGGAGGGCTATAAGGCACCTGAGTGAAATGTCAGAAAGTGCCAAAGTCAGCTGCTGTAGGAGCAGAGAAGGCTTAAACAATAGCAAAGAAAGATTCAAGGGGAAAGTAAGAAGTATTTAAATAATATCCTGAATTTGTTTATATTTCCCAGAGTACTATTACTCATCTTACTGGGTCCTTACAAAGTCCACACAAGGAGGAAAGCAGTGAATATTGTTCTTGTTTTTCAGAGGCAGAAACTAAGACCTAGAAAGAGTATCCATCAGCTTCTGAGTTCCTAGGTCTCTGAGCACAGCCTTAGTAAAGGAAAGTTAGATAACCTCTCGCCTAATTAGAGCTTCCAGATAAGAATTCTAAAGATCTATGAGGCTATGATTAAGGGCTCTCAACCTCTGATGGCATCCAACAAGAAACAGGCTGTGACTTGCAGGTAAGAAATTCAGATTAGGAAGTTTAGCTTATGGAAGCATTTCTGGGGTGAGTCTTGCCAGACAAAGAATGTATGATTGAGCGATATTGAAGAACATGCTCTCCTGGTGTTTAAAAATAGAGATACTTCCTTCACTGGAATGATTTCAAGTTGCTGATAGAAGGCAGGGGATGGGAAATAGATGGAGAAACAATGGAAACAGTGTCAGAATTTATTTTTCTGGGCTCCAAAATCACTGCAGATGGTGACTGCAGCCATGAAATTAAAAGACGCTTACTCCTTGGAAGGAAAGTTATGACCAACCTAGATAGCATATTCAAAAGCAGAGACATCACCTTGCCAACAAAGGTTCGCCTAGTCAAGGCTATGGTCTTTCCTGTGGTCATGTATGGATGTGAGAGCTGGACTGTGAAGAAGGCTGAGCGCCGAAGAATTGATGCTTTTGAACTGTGGTGTTGGAGAAGACTCTTGAGAGTCCCTTGGACGGCAAGGAGATCCAACCAGTCCATTCTGAAGGAGATCAGCCCTGGAATTTCTTTGGAAGGAATGACGCTAAAGCTAAAACTCCAGTATTTTGGCCACCTCATTCGAAGAGTTGACTCATTGGAGAAGACTCTGATGCTGGGAGGGATTGGGGGCAGGAGGAGAAGGGGACGACAGAGGATGAGATGGCTGGATGGCATCACTGACTTGATGGGTGTGAGTCTGAGTGACCTCCGGGAGCTGGTGATGGACAGGGAGGCCTGTCGTGCTGCGGTTCATGGGGTCGCAAAGAGTCGGACACGACTGAGCGACTGATCTGATCTGATCTGAGAGGCAGGGAGAGAACTAAAGAGTGACAGACCAAAGGTCATTTGAACTGGGGTCTAGATTCAACCTCAGCACATTCAGGAATGGGTTAGATTTTAGGGAATCCAGTCTCTCCTTTTGCATACTTTTCCCTTCACAGATATTGAAACGTTTCCTTTAGAAAAGCATAAACATTATATGTAGTGTGAAGGTTTCAAAGCCTCTTCTGCCGCAAAGGAAAACATTCCTCCCTCCTCCTCACCTCCCCCCAAAAAATTGCAGACCTCTGTGGGAGATTGAGAAATACTTGGGAAAGAGGTCTTCAGATAGCACATAGGTGACACCATGGGGTCCACCCTTCCCCAGCCCCAAGAAACCTCACTGCAGGCTAACCATTGCAAGAAGATCCACAGAGACTCAGTCGCATCAGCTTTCTAATTGCAACCTAGCTAGTTATCAGAATTTAATGTATGTTTATGATGTGATAATATTTTGATGACCATGTTTATATTGTTAGAGTGCCTTTCTTCTAGGTGAGCTTTAAAGAATGTTCCACGGGGGCTCTTTAACTTTTTAAGTTAATAACTTTATAGTGAAATATAAACAGAATCCTCAAAAGAAAAATCCATACACTAAAAGAAACAATCAATAAAGAGAAAAGACAACTTACAAAATGGGAAAAAATATATGTAAACCATATATCTGAAAAGGGGTTAATATCCAAAATATATAAAGAACACACACAGCAAGAATTCAGTAGCAAAAAAAAAAAAAAAAAAAACACACACACACAAAAATGGGCAAACAACTTAAATAGTATGCTTCCAAAGAAGATATACAAATCGTCAACTGGTATATAAAAAGATATTTAACATCACATCACTAAGGAAATGCAAATTAAATCCATACTGAGGTATCACTGCATGATTATTAGAACTGCCATCATCAAAAAGCCAAGATAACAAATGCTGGCAAGCATGTAGAGAAAAGGGAAATCTTTTGCATGGTTGATGGGATGTAAACTGGAACAGCCACTGTGGAGAAGAGTACAGAGGAGTCTCAAAAAATTAAAAATAGACCTACCATATGATCTCAGCTTCCCTGGTGGCTCAGACAGTAAAGAATCTGCCTGCAATGCAGGAGACCCCAGTTCAATTCCTGGGTGGGGAAGATCCCATGGAGAAGGGATAGGCTACCCACTCCAGTATTCATGGGCTTCCCTGGTGGCTCAGATGGTAAAGAATCTGCCTGTAATGTGGAAGACCTGGGTTTGATCCTAGGTTGGGAAGGTCCCCTGGAGGAAGGCTTGGCAACCCACTCCAGTATTCTTGCCTGGAGAATCCCCATGGACAGAGGTGTCTGGCAGGCTACAGTCCATATGGTCACAAAGAGTTGGACACAGCCGAGTGACTAATCACAGTGTATGATCCAGCAATTCTACTTCTGGGAGTATAACCCAATGAAATGAAACACTAACTTTAAAAAGATATCTACTGCTGCTGCTACTGCTAAGTCACTTCAGTCGTGTCCGACTCTGTGCGACCCCATAGACGGCAGCCCACCAGGCTCCCCCATCCCTGGGATTCTCTAGGCAAGAACACTGGAGTGGGTTGCCATTTCCTTCTCCAATGCATGAAAGTGAAAAGTGAAAGTGAAGTCACTCAGTCGTGTCCGACCCTCAGCGATCCCATGGACTGCAGCCCTCTAGGCTCCTCCGTCTGTGGGATTTCTCAGGCAAGAGTACTGGAGTGGGGTGCCATTGAGACCCCCGTATTCATAGCAATATTATCTACAATAGCCAAGACATGAAAGCAACCTAAGTGTCCATCAATGGATGAATGGACAAAGAAAATGTGATATATATATATATACACACACACATACGATGGTGGTTTAGTCGCTAAGTCATGTTCAACTCTTGTGACTCCATGGACTGTAACCTGCCAGGCTCCTCATTCAATCCCTAAATCAGAGATTGAACCTGGGTCTCCTGGATTGCAGGTGGATACTTTGCCAACTGACCTACCTAGGAAGCCCATATATATATATATATATCACATTTATATATTTATATTTATTATATATGTAAAAAATAGAAAATTATTCAGCCATAGGAATACAAGGAAATCTGTCATTTCCACAACATGGATGAAACTTAAGGGCATTATACTAAGTGAAATAAGTCATACAGATAAAGACATATTGTATGATCTCATCCATATGTGGAAACAAACAAAAAACCCCACCAAACTCAGAAAAAGAGACCAGATTTATAGTTGCCAGAGGGCAGGTGGAAGGCAGCTGGGTGGTGGAGGGCAGCTTGGAAAAAAGTGCTCAAAAGGCACAAACTTCCAGTTCTAAGATAAATAAGCACTAGGGATGTAATGTACAACCTGATGCCTGATGATACACAGGAAAGTAATTACGAGAGTAAATCTTAAGAGTGCTCATCATAAGAAAAAAATACTTTTTCTCTTTTTTATGCTTTTTCTATGTATTGTATCTATATGAGATGATGGATGTTAACTAAACCTATTGTGGCAATCATTTCATTATGAACGGAAGTCAAATTATTTAGCTGTACACCTCAAACTTACACAATTGTATATGTCAATAAAATTGAGGAAAGGAGAAGAAAAAAGGAAAATCCCAGGCTTCTTTACCATAAAATCTAAACTAGTATCAACATATAAGGATCCCTCCTTGCTTTAATATTGTACAGATATAATTTTTCATAGTTGCTATCAATGTACTCATATTATTTTAAGATTTTATTTACTTAACATCACAGAATCTAGATTTTTTTATGTCCCTACTTCATTTACATATTTTTTTAAAGTAATGTGATATTCAGTTTGTTAGCATACCAGATTATTTAAACAAACCATCATAGTTTGGTCACTCACACTGTTGTTCACTGAAAGAGAAAAGTCTTCATTTTTAAAGAATCCATATGAGTAGCACTTACTCCTTAAAAGATGTTTACTACGATTCAGTTTATGGGTCAAACATTAAATGAGAAAAGTCTTAATAGGAATGTGATACTTATCTCCCGATATTTTGCTCATTCATTCATTCATGGATCAAGATGAAACAGAAAGATGAAAGGATCTTGAGCCCTTGGCATCCTCTTACTGCTGTCTGTCATCTTTGCTCTGAACTGCCTATCACATAAATCCCTACTTCCAAAACCACAGTAGTCAAGTTTCGGCCTCTTGGAGCTAGAAGCAATCCTAACTGATAGACCAGCGAAACATTTCTTTATGTCTGCACCGCCCTTCCGCCTTTGCTCCCACCTCTCTGCTTTCTGAATAAGCCCTGCACATCCATTCTTGATCCTATCCCCTGACCCCTGCTTCCTCTTAGATTCTGTTCATAATGTCTTTTCTTATCTGCACCCTTTATCTCTGCCTCCATGCTGGCCCTTTATATCTACTAATGAACCTGTTAGGAGCTCCTTTCCCTCCACCTAGCTCACCCCTGGGTTAACTCTCTCTTCCTCTCATTCCCTTCACCACCAAACTTCTTGACAGACTTGTCTACACCTACTCACTCCTCAGTCTTGTTCAAGCTGACTTTCACCTGCACAGCTGTGGACCCAGCAATAAGCTCACCCACCAGCGACTTCCTAGTCAGCACGTCACACGGTCTTTTCTCAGTCTCCATCCTTCTCCAGCTTTCTGAATGTGACACTTCTGATCACCTTTACCTTCTTCTTTTAAACTTTTTTTCAAATAGAAATACATTAAGTTTTGGAGAAAATTAGTTCAAATGATTGAGAAAATGAATATAGAACTGCACCAACCCATTTCCTTTCCTTTTCTAGATGCCACTAAAATATAATAAGATTTTTTTAAAAAAACACAGTTACCCTACTCCCCCCAAAAAGGCATAATCCAAAGGATAGAGAGAATGAGAAAAGAAATAATTTGTGGCAGCCGTGAGACTGCTCAGGCTTCCATTTATGGGAGTGTAATTGACTAAGGGCCCCTGCTGCTGGACTCTGAAACTCACCTACAACTCATAGTTGAGGCCGATGTCATGCTTCCCCGGGGGCTGCTCCCTACTGATGATGGAGTACGGCAAGGAACTAAGGCCAAACCATTCCCAGCAGACACCAGACTCTTCCAAAAGCCAACTCTGGCTCAAGGACTCCTGCCTGCCTTGCTGAACACCCTTGCATTGCCCATGGTCTGGCGTGCTCCAACCAGCCTTATTCCCTCCTCTTCTTCATTCTTATCTCAGTCTCATGCTCTCTTGGCCTTTTCTGACTCCCTTCCCATATTCTCTCAAAAAGGCAGTTCTCTAATAAAACCCTTGCACGCTTTATATCACCTTGAAATCTGCCTCTTGGGAGACCATACTATTGCATAACTGCAAGTGAAAGATTTCAGCAAATATTTGGAAGATAACAAGCTGATGGAGGAGCAGGAGCTGATGTAAGCCGTGTGACCCATAAGCACAGTGGAACAGAAAGTTGATAGGCATTGAGCCAATTCCACCAGCAGATCCAGAAACAATTGGGACTTGGAGATGCAACTTATTGCAAAAGGCAGGAAGAGGGGTACAATGTGGGGGTAAAAACAGCTTCATCCCGTAAAAATCTGAATCCAGAGAGATCAGCCACCATCTCCTCTCCCAGATCCTGCCCACCCTCCACAAGCTAAGCCAGGCCCAAACTCCTGGTCCACAGCAAGTGTGCAATAACAAATACATACTGTTTAGGCTGCTTAGTTTGTGGTAGTTTGTTACACAACAATAGATAATTAAAGCACATAGAAAATATAAAACAAAACACACAGCAATTATTTAGAAAGGAAGCAAATGCAAAGGCTATAGATGGGGAAGGAATATGAGGAAGTATTATATATTTTAATATTAGTTGTTCAAAGCCATTTGAATAATTTTATCAGGAACATTACTTTGATGTAATCTTTTAGAGTAAAAACTTAAATGCATTAAAGGACCATTGAAGTGGGGGTTAATACCTGAGATGGTCTGACACTGGAACAGCCAGTCACAGCAGGGCCTGGGGGAAGATGAAAGTCAGGAGCAGAGCTAGATGCTAATATAAAGTGAGGGGGCTCGGAGGTGGCACTTTAAGCTTGATAAAGATGCAAGAGTTGGGGATTCCTTTAAAAACTAGCAATAAAACCACCATATGACCCAGCAATCCCACTCCTAGGCACATGCCCTGAGGACACCAAAATTGAAAGAGACATATGTATCCCATTGTTCATTGCAGCACTATTTACCATAGCTAGAATATGGAAGCAACGTAGATGTCCATCAACAGATGAATGGAGAAAGAAGTTGTGGTACATACACACAATGGAATATTACTCCGCCATAAACGGATCGCATTTGAGTCAGTTCTAATGAGGCGGATGAACCTAGAACCTATTATACTGAGTGAAGTGAGTCAGAAAGAGAATTATAAATATCATATTCTAATGCATATATTGGAGAAGGCAATGGCACCCCAATCCAGTACTCTTGCCTGGAAAATCCCATGGATGGAGGAGCCTGGTGGGCTGCAGTCCATGGGGTCGCGAAGATTCGGACACGACTGAGCGACTTCACTTTCACTTTTCACTTTCATGCATTGGAGAAGGAAATGGCAACCCACTCCAGTGTTCTTGCCTGGAGAATCCCAGAGACAGGGGAGCCTGGTGGGCTGCCGTCTATGGGGTCACACAGAGTCGGACACGACTGAAGTGACACATCATCACCATCATCAATGCATATATAGGGAATCTAGAAAAATGGTACTGAAGAATTTATTTACAGGGCAATAATGGAGAAACAGACATAGAGAATAGACTTATGGACACGGAGAGAGGGGAGGAGAGGGTGAGATATATGGAAGGAGTAACGTGGAAACTTACATTACCATATGTAAAATAGATAGCCAGTGAGAATTTGCTATATTGCTCAGGAAACTCAAACAGGTGCTCTGTATCAATGTAGAGGGGTGGGATGGGGCGGGAGATGGGAGGGAGGTTCAAAAGGGAGGAGATATATGTATACCTATGGCTGATTTATGTTGAGGTTTGACAGAAAACAGCAAAATTCTGTAAAGCAATTATCCTTCAATAAAAAAAATACATTAAAAATAAAAAAAGACGCAAGAGTTGGCAGGAGGAGTTAGACACCAAACCAATGATGAAGCTAGTGGGAGGGGAGGGGCAGGATACTTACAGAGCTATCTTGGCCATGTGAGAACCATATAACACCAAGCGGTATCTGTACTTTGCTTTATGGATTACCAGTTATACAGGTCATGATGTATTGAGCAGACTTACAGGTGTAGGATCAGGACAGAAAATAACAATTGCTTTTCTCCTCAAAAGAACAGGAATACATTACTGGATTTACAATTCAAACATGACTTTGTAATCTGATTTTTTAACACATTCAACTTTCCTATGTCTCTCAAATTATTTTGTGACTGCACACTAACATTGCTTAAATGAATCATCATTTCTTTAAATCAATGTAATATTGCTGAATATTCAGGTTATTTCAAATGTGTAATGTAGAATTGATCATAATGAACATCTCCATTCTCATGGCATTCTTAGTCTATTCAATTATTTCCTTGGAAAAATCCTCAATTCTAGGATCACTGGATTGAGGAACATATACATATGCCTAGATCAATATGCAGATGACACTACCTTTATGGCAGAAAGTGAAGAACTAAAGAGCCTCTTGATAAAAGTGAAAGAGGGAAGTGAAAAAGTTGGCTTAAACCTCAACATTCAGAAAACTAAGATCATGGCATCTGGTCCCATCACTTCATGGGAAATAGATGGGGAAACAGTGGAAACAATGGCTGACTTTATTTTTCTGGGCTCCAAAATCACTGCAGATGGTGATCGCAACCATGAAATTAAAAGACGCTTACTCCCTGGAAGGAAAGTTATGACCAACCTAGACAGCATATTAAAAAGCAGAGACATTACTTTGTCAACAAAGGTTCGTCTAGTCAAGGCTATGGTTTTTCCAGTAGTCATGTATGGATGTGAGAGTTGGACTGTGAAGAAGGCTGAGTGCCGAAGAATTGATGCTTTTGAACTGTGGTATTGGAGAGGACTCTTGAGAGTCCCTTGGACTGCAAGGAGATCCAACCAGTCCATGCTAAAGGAAATCAGTCCTGAATGTTCTTTGGAAGGACTGATGTTGAAGCTGAAACACCTATACTTTGGCCACCTGATTCAAAGAACTGACTCATTTGAAAAGACCCTGATGCTGGGAAAGACTGAGGGCAGGAGGAGAAGGGGATGACAGAGGATGAGATGGCTGGATGGCATCACCGACTCAATGGACATGGGTTTGGGTGAACTCCGGGTGTTGGTGATGGACAGTGAGGCCTGGTGTGCTGCAGTTCATGGGGTCACAAAGAGTCGGACACGACTGAGCAACTGAACTGAACTGAGATGAGAATTACCATGTTGCTTTCCAAAAGGCTTAAACCATTTTAAATGCAGGAGTATATTTGTTTTACAGTTATTTCTCCACCATTTGGTGTTTCCTTTAACTGACCTTTCTCTTGACTAGTTTAGCAGAAGTAAAGTCATGCACAGGATTTTCTTTAATTTTCAGTATCTTTAAATTCAAGGTAGAAAGCCTCTCCCTTTACGTTTGATTATAATTTGTCTCAGTCCCTGTATGGATCGCCTGTTCTCTGTGCCTGCATGGATCATCTGTTCTCTGCTGCAGAGCTGGCTCCAAGAATGCCTTTGATTCCTCCTCCTTCCTGGTAGGGATCCCACCATGCTATCCTGAGCCCACGGCTTTTCTCTTCTAGCAATCTCTCCCAGGGTTTCATTAATCACTCTGGAGCAATGTTTCTCAGAGAGTAGAACAAGGTCCCTTCTCCCAAAAAAGTCACTTGAGACACCTTCAAAGCGCACATTTCCTAGCCTGATGCCAAATGCACAGAAGCAGAAGCTCCCTGAATCTGCCTTTTAAGCAACTTCTCAGAAGTGATTCTGAGACTGACAACCACTGAGGTAGGACACCCAGATTTCTCTCTCCTGTTTCAGTGTTTTCCTTGCTCTGCACCAGTGCAGTTCAGTGGCCTCCTGGGTCTCTCCAGCCTGATGTGGCCTCAGACTCTGCACATCCTAATAGCACTGCTTGCCTGCAGCCTGGCTCTTCTCTCACAGGCACCCTCCTCAGATCAGCTCCCGCTGTATTCCCTTTTGATGAAAACAGAACCACCACTCTCCCAGTGTTCGGCCCCACGTGCACAGTTCAAAACTGACGGCCATTTCCAAACTATTCTTTGAAGGCGATTCCTCTTTGGATAAAGGCCTGGGATACCCGAGGGTAATGACTGGCCTTTCTGTTTGTCTGCATGCCACATCATGTTCAGAAAGCATAACTCAGTGTGACAGATAGCAGCAGCAGGCAGACAGATGGGGAAGCTCTCTGTGCATCTCTAAGAGAGCCGCACCCTAGGAAGCGCTCTCTCGGTGGGCCTGCCAGCCCATCCCCATGCCCGCCCAGGACAGGATGTGAGGAGAGGGGTGAGAGAAGAGGGCCACCTCCTCCACACAAAGCAGCTGGGAGCAAAACAGAGGTTTTCTTCACCCTCCAGGCCCTGATCTCTGTGTTTTAAGTGCATCTGAAGGCAGATCAGAGTCCGGGTTCTTGACACAGCTCTGATGGGAAGAAGCTTTCTGCAAACGCTTCCCTCTCTGCTAGCGAAGTGCATCTATCTCCTACACTCTCCATAAAAAAGTAGTCTTGAAAATTAATAATTCAGGTGAAGATGCAATCAAATCAATGTGCTCTCACCCTGTGCTGTGTTTTCAGTTTTAAAAGAGGCCTGGGGAAGGTGATGCTTAACCTAAAATAATACATTGGTATCAGTGGAATTTCTAGACCTTGAGTATCCACATCAAAGGGAGAAGAGGGATCCAGGCAACCTTGCCTTTCGCCACCAAAGCCGCACATTAGTGGGCTCTATCCATCCTAATGTCAGCTCTGGCTTGTAGTTCAGTGAAGGGATTCTTTGCCATAAAAGTCAGGTGTCTAAACATTTGTGAATAAATCAGTGTTCTCAACCTGTTTTCCCAAATCTACTTTCTCAAAACATGTTCCACAGTCACAGGGCCATATACTATGACCCTCTTGGAGATTTAGAATGCATGTTAAAAGTTCTGAGAAACTGTCTAGTAAAGAACCTTATTTAACTTTTTAATCCAATTTTTACCAAATTTATTGAACTTTGACACATTTCCCCTAAATATTTCCAAGGAGCATTGTAGGCAACCAGTATCCTATAGTACACAATTTGATTACTTCTACATCCGCTTTTAAAAAATCAAATCCTGTTTCCTTGTGGATTAATTTCATCATCTCAGAAAGTTTTCTCTCCTTCCTTATATAGACTCTAGCTAATATTTAAGCTTGAAATTTAGTTTCTAAACCAAGGTCATAGTTTGCTAGGAGGCATTGCCTAAAATGCAAAGCATGCTTTGTGAATTCTTTAGCCAAATGCAGCTTCTCTAGAAATAATAATGTGGTTCTACGCCACTGCCTCTTTGTTCACTCATTCATCATTCATTCATTTGTTCACTTACTCACTCCACTCATTTATTCCCAGAAGCACTGTGTTAAGTTCTGCCAGTGTAAAGGGGGAAAATTCACTGGTGTTTGTGATGAGTCCTATGACAGATATAAAAAGAGAAAAGTCCTATTTCTTTCCCAACTGAGAAGGGGTGGTGGAAGCATGCAGTTCAAATAAAGGTCATGGCAAGGCTGACAGTGGAATTAGGAATTTTGACTGCAAATGAATGAGATGCTATTTCAATTAGCTTTTAAGCAAAAGAGGGGATGTGTTGGCTTATTACATTGGCAAGTCCAAGGGAGGTGCTAGCCTCAGGTCCGCTTGCCCCATCTGTCTCTCGTCTCTGTTTTTCTCTCTGTAGCTTGAGTCACGGCCAGAAAAGACAGGCTTTTGCCAGAAGACAAGAAAAATAGCAGTTCTCAATTTATTCAGTCTTCCAGCAACACAATCATAAAAGCAAGGCCCTCTCTCTCTCTCTCTCTCTCTCTCTCTCTCTGTGTCTGTTAGCCTTGGAGAAGGATTCTCATGTCCTAGATCAGCCTTCACCCTCTATTTCCAGATCCATCACTAGGACCAGGGCCCAGGTGCTCATCAGCTTCTAGTTCTGAGTTCATCTCAAGGCCCACAGGAACCTCAGGGCCACCCTGGAGGCGGCACACAGCTGACCACATCTGTTTTCACACCACACAGGCAGTGATGAAATTTCTAAGCAAGCAACAAAGAGGCTGCACAAAGTTTCAGAGTATGACTTTCAGGGGTTAGATCAGATCAGATCAGTCGCTCAGCCGTGTCCGACTCTTTGCGACCCCGTGAATAGCAGCACCCCAGGCCTCCCTGTCCATCACCAACTCCCAGAGGTCACTCAGACTCACATCCATCGAGTCAGTGATGCCAGCCAGCCATCTCATCCTCTGTCATCCCCTTCTCCTCTTGCCCCCAATTCTTCCCAGCATCAGAGACTTTTCCAATGAGTCAATTCTTCACATGAGGTGGCCAAAGTACTGGAGTTTCAGCTTTAGCATCATTCCTTCCAAAGAAATCCCAGGGCTGATCTCCTTCAGAATGGACGGGTTGGATCTCCTTGCAGTCCAAGGGACTCTCAAGAGTCATTTCCAACACCACAGTTCAACAGCATCAATTCTTCGGTGCTCAGCCTTCTTCACAGTCCAACTCTCACATCCATACATGACCACAGGAAAAACCATAGGCTTGACTAGACGAACCTTTGTTGGCAAAGTAATGTTTCTGCTTTTGAATATGCTATCTAGGTTGGTCATAACTTTCCTTCCAAGGAGTAAGCGTCTTTTAATTTCATGGCTGCAGTCACCATCTGTAGTGATTTTGAAGTGCAGAAAAATAAAGTCTGACACTGTTTCCACTGCTTCCCCATCTATTTCCCATGAAGTGATGGAACCAGATGCCATGATCTTCGTTTTCTGAATGTTGAGCTTTAAGCCAACTTTTTCACTCTCCACTTTCACTTTCATCAAGAGGCTTTTTAGTTCCTCTTCACTTTCTGCCATAAGGGTGGTGTCATCTGCATATCTGAGGTTATTGATGTTTCTCCCAGCAATCTTGATTCCAACTTGTGTTTCTTCCAGTCCAGCGTTTCTCATGATGTACTCTGCATATAAGTTAAATAAACAGGGTGACAATATACAGCTTTGACGAACTCCTTTCCCTATTTGGAACCAGTCTGTTGTTCCATGTCCAGTTCTAAATGTTGCTTCCTGACCTGCATACAAATTTCTCAGGAGACAGGTCAGGTGGTCTGGTATTTCCATCTCTTTCAGAATTTTCCACAGTTTATTGTGATCCACACAGTCAAAGGCTCTGGCATAGTCAATAAAGCAGAAATAGATGTTCTTCTGGAACTCTCTTGCTTTTTCCATGATCCAGCGGATGTTCAGGGGTCACCTTTTAAAATTTTCTTTGTTTTGTTTTTCGTCGCAAGCAGCAAGGGTGGACAACTCACAGACATCATTCTATATTTTTTTCTTTTCTTATACTTTTTTTTTCTTTCTCTGCCCTTACATTCACCTTTCTTCTGAGGAAAAGGTTAACACCACTGCTTTTACGAGGAAGAAGTACAAGTTATGGTACTAATGGGTATGTGTTCAAACATCACAAAATCTTGCCTATTCTATCGGAGGTGTTTTGTTTTGTTTTGTTTTTTTACTTTGCTGACTTCTTCCAACTCCAGTGTCTTAGTATGACATTAAGTGCTGTTAAGTTAATATAGTAAGATATGGAGAAAAACAGCATCCATGATCTTCTAAAATTGCTCGCTTTCACCAAAAAAGAAAACACTTAAACCAATTGCTACTTAAAAGGAAAAAATCTTAAGCATTACAACCAACTGAGCAGTTTTGCGCACATGCACTCACACACAGACAATACTATTTGCATGCATGTTATACCAGGCTTCTTTAACAATGCATCACAATTCTTAGGTTTCACTCAGAGCTCTTAGTAAAGATTCTTGAACTTTGTCTTCTCAAGCAATTCTAGAATTTCCATTTTGGAGTTTCACGAATTATGCTGTGGGGACTCCATGCATCAAAATTATATAAGGTGCTTGTTAAAACGCAGACTCCGGGCCTCAGTCTATACCAATCGATTCAGAATCTTTTTAGATAGTGTTACCAGGGACCTTTGTTTTTAAAACTTTCCAAATGTATTTCTGTAACCCCACATTATGAGAAGCTCTGTTCTAGAATTCTGGAGAGCTTTACTAGGATTTCTGAGTTGTAGTGTCAGATATTTTTATATCTCTAAGGTAGAATTAAAATTCTTATGAATTTCATGAACTTTAGTTTGTCAGCAAAATATAATTAGCAATCCTTGTGGGTCATGCTCTTTTGAAGTTCTGTGACAAAAGTAACTATGAGCAGAGTTATACGACACAGAAGTCCTTCGGATTTAAAAATATTCACTCTAAATAGGTCACATATTAATGAGCAGGATAGGTAAATTCCATTGTAACAAACTTTCACGATTACAGCAAACAATTCCACAAGATTTTGTTATAATAGGTGCATTGCAAGAACTAATGCAATGATTAAGATTCAACTGAAATTAATCAGAGATAGAAACATTCTATGAAAACTCATTATAGCTGTGAGTTTTCTTCCAAATAAACAAATTGCACCTCTTCACAAACAGGATTGTATTTCCAATCCAAGACAAGCAATAAGAAGTCAGTGTACCCAATCCAACTCCTTCCACCGCCAATACAGAAGTGCTAACCACAGAGTCTTTGTGCTTCCAAGCTAGAAGAGACTTTGGGACTGTGGACTCCAACCCCTTCTCCTACAGATGAGGAAACCAGAGACCAAGTCACACTAGTGATGACAGTCAGGATATCCTGACTGCCCAAGACTTCTACTGGAATGGAAGAAGTCCCAAGGATATCCAAGCACAGAATCAAATGACTCTTCAGGGGTGGGTGGGAACAGCCATTCATTTTACGTAACAGATGGGCTTTGAAGTAAAAAAAAAAGAAAAAGCCACATAAAACAAAAGACTTGAAACAAATGCCACTTGGCCACCTTGAGTTATTCATTTCTTTTCTCCTTAATTCAGCCTACATGGTGGAAACCTTTGAAAAATCCAGTACTACCCCAACTCCCTTACCAAAATCTGGCAAATTAAAAGAGAGGAAATGTGATCTCAAAGACATCAATTCATGCATGTTTGCTAAGTTGTTTCAGTCATTCTGACTCTGTGTGACTCTGTAGACTGTAGCCCATCAGGCTCCTCTGTCCATGGGATTTCCCAGGCAAGAATACTGGAGTGGGTTGCCATGCCCTCCTCCAAGGGATCTTCCCAACCCAGGGATCAAACCCACATCTCTTACGTCTTTAGAACTGTGAACTCCAACCCCTGCATTGGCAGGCAGGTTCTTTACCACTAGTGCCTCCTGGGAAGCCCCAGACATGAGCATACTTTGTACTTACCAGATAGATCCATAGTGGTTGAGAATTAATCAAGCAAGTCTGTTAACTTCATCTCAGATTATCTACGAAACATCTACTATAGATTTGTGCTTGGGTTTCATTTATTCACTCTGTTATTCAACAGATATATTCTGAGCAGCACCTACTAGGAGCCAGACATGTCCTAACAATACTAAGATGAATAGTCAGGAGGAAACAAAACTAAAGCAGTAAGTGTTATCCTTGTTGTTGTTTAGTCACTAAGTCATGTCTGACTCTTTTGTGACCCCAGGGACTGTAGTTCACCAGGTTCTCTGTCCATGGGATTTCCCAGGCAAGCATAGTGGAGTGGGTCGCCATTTCCCTTCTCCAGGGGATCTTACAGAGTGTTATATCATGGGCTATAAGATCAAGTGCTATGGGTACAACTACTCCGCTAGGTTGGGTTCAAGAAGGTGTTATGGTGGAAATGACTTTGGGCTGAATTTTGAAGGACAGCCAGAAGTTTACCTAATAGAATATGGAAAAGGAAGATAAAATCATTCCAAGTAAATGAATAGCATATACAGTAGTATGAAAGGGTGAGGAGATCAGGTAAGCCGTAAAAGAGAGGGGCCCAATATTACAGACAGAAGCTTTCTTTTTTCACGCCATCCAGCACAATGTGGCCAAAGCCAAATGATTTTTCTTTTTTTAAATCTACCTTCCTCAGGCAAGAGACTCACAAGAGATGCAGATTAGTGATTTAGCCACTCTGACCTTGAGAGTTAGCTTCAAGTCAGAAAGAATTCTGTTCTTTTATTTCCTGTGTGTAGTCTTAAGACGTCTTCCCAGTTCTCAAAGTCTACCTCTTTTCAGAGTCCAAACAGAGTCCTAGGAAAGAGGAAAGGTCAAGGGTCCTAATGATGAAATTAAATAGGGAAAATTTTACATCATGGCAGCTAACCATAAAGCATCTCCTTTCCAAGTCCTTGGTATGCAGATCATGCACTTAATTTTCTTTATTGGCAAGATAAAGTAGATGATAGACATGAGTTCAAACATGTTTCCACCACTTAAGAGATGTGTGACTTCAAGGAAATCAGGTCACCTCTCAGGACATCATTTTGCTCATTGCAAACACCCTTCCTGCTTATGGTGAAACTTAGACATGATGTGAGGAAGAGAGCCTGTCACAGGGTCTAGCCTATCCTGGGCCTCCCACTGGGGCAGCTTCTGTTCATTATTATAGCAGTTTCATTCATTCAGCAAATCTTTACTGAGGAATTACCATGTAGAAACCAGAAATATAAAATAAACCCGAACTGGACTTCACAATCTATAGTGAAGTTAGAGAGCACACTCAAATGCCTGTACTATAAGGAGGAAAGTGGTTACCAGTGAGAGAAATACAGAGACATTACTGGGGATGTTGATAGGACACAGATTAACTATAGATGAGAGAGTTGGTGGGAGAAAAGGGGAACGGATTTGGGGGCTGAGAATGAAAGACAGGAGGAGGAGCGTCTGAACTCGGCACTTTCCCCACGGAGTTTCTTTCTGAGGTGGACACTTTTTCTGGGGTGGACAGAGCTGGTATGGATTATCAGTGTGCCCCTCTCACAGGTGAAATGAGAGGTTCTATCTGGACTTCACACACAGTTACAGCAGAGCCAGGAGAATTCAGAACTCCATCCTCTTCCCTTATCCAAAGCATTCACCATTTCCACATGCTGCCTCCCGAACCTAGGACCACTTGCAGTCGGACAGGATGGGCCAGGGAACAGAGCAGAGGGGAGGTGATGTAGTCCCTCTGGCCACTGTCGCGAGTCGAGCGGGGCGGGGGGCCGGGGCGGGCCGGCGTGGGAGGAGGGAGGGCAGGCCAGGGGGCGGGGAGAGGGGCGCGGGCCGCATTTGGGGCGGCGGCCTGCCCTGCGGCAGGAGCCCGCGCTCAGGCTCCGGGCCATGGGACGGCCGTCCCTCGCGCTGCGGCTGCCGCTGGCGCTGCTGCTGCTGCTGCTGCTGCTGCTGCTGCCTCCAGCGCCGTTGCTCTGGGCGCTGCGCCCGGCGCCCTGCCCAGAGCCCTGCAGCTGCCCGCCCGACGGCGCCCTGCGCTGCCCCGGCCCGCGGGCCGGCCTCAGCCGACTGTGAGTACGCGGCGCCCCCGCCCAGGCACCCTCTGGCAGCCTGGCCTCCCTGCTCTTTGACCCCCTTTACCTGGATGCTTGGAGAAAGACGCGGTGCCTGTCGAACTCCACCACCTCTCAGGGTGATGAGAAGCCCAAGCTTGGGAGCTGTCCTTGCCACCTTCTCCCGCGCCTGGGCCCCGTGCACCCTCCAGCCCCCGGCGGCCCCAGACGCACTCTTTCACCCTGGTTGGGACCGTGGCCAGGGGCATGGAGCTGCCCACAGGCCACATGGAAAGGCCTCTCCCTGCAACTGCTGAAAGAGGACGGGACGTGAGACACGAGAAGTCTTGCGTGGTCTTTGAGCCTTGGGCCAGCCAGGCTGGCAAAGGTTCCTGTGAGGACCCTGTGGTCCTCTAGAAATGGGGTGCTCAGACCTGATGGTCAGAAGTGACCTGGTCACTCAATGGGGTCTGCTGGCCCACCAGGGCCACCTACAACTCTGTGAGCATACCCACCACTGCTCCACCCCAGCCTCAGATGTACTTGGGTTTCAGCCTGGTTGTCTGACCAGATGTGCTTGCATTTCAATCTGGTTGCCTAATCAGTGAGAGGCCCTGAGTCCCAGCTCTGGCATACCACCACCCCTTAGGGAGCTGGACACATTGGCAGGCAGGCAGAGGAAGCTGGGGTGAAGACTGATGGGGTAAAGAGGAGAGGAAGGCCTTTGGTACAAGTGTATCAGAGTGTCAGCAGACTTTTTCAATTTGGGAAAAGGTAGCACAAGGTACATGGTTCTATTTATACGACCTGTCCAGATAAACAGAAAGGAGATTAGTAGCCATCTGGCTGGAGTGAAGGCCCAGTGACTGCTAATGGCTGTTGCTTTTTGAGATGATGAAAATTATCTAAAATTCGATGGTGGTCATGGTTGTACAACTCCCTGACCACACTAAAAAGCATTGCATTGTACAATTAAAATGGGTGAATTGTATTGTATATAAATTACATCTTGGTAGAGGTGATAAAAGAGAGAAGGAAAGAGAAAGAAGAGGACTATAAAGATGTACCAAAGGCAGCAGGCTGGTGGAGGTCTTGGTTCTGTTCTAACCAATAGCTGTGATGGAATTCCATGCTGGGGGAGGAAAGAGATTCCCCCTACCCCATTTCCATGGGCTCCCAGAAGTCTGTGAGGAGCCCACTTCCAAGTGAGGGGGTGAGCTTCTCCTCTGGAAGAGTTAGTGGCCTTTGGAGAATATTTGTGGTTGAGAGATACAGTGTAAAGGTTGAAGACTTTATATTAATTGGTTTCCATTAATTATCTTGTCAGCTCAAGTCCCTGAAGGTAAGGACCATGCTGATAGAATTTGTTTCAATCAATAAATAAATCCATGGAAACTGGCTTCCAAGCCCCAGCCCTTGTCCTTCCCTGACAAGCCTCCCGTCTTGCTTTTATGGATAACTGTGCCACTAACACTGTGCCTTTCTCACTCACACATTACATATCACACAGCTTATAAGAAGCTGAGATCCAGAGACATAGAAAAACCTCCCCAAGGCCCCATAGCTACTGAGTTGCAAAGATAGGTCTTAGCTTGCTGTTAATATTTTCTCATTTTTGTAAGAAAATTACCCCTTCCTAAAAAAAAAAAAAGTTCTCAGTTTTGCCAAATTGGCATTGAGTAGAGAACCTCCTTAATGGGTTTCCTTAATGGCTCAGTGGTAAAGAATCTACCTGCAACGCAGGAGACACTAGGAGTTATGGGTTTGATCCCTGGTTCAGGAAGATTCCCTAGAGTGGGACGTGGCAACCCTCTCCAGTATTCTTGCCTGGAAAATCTCATGGACAGAGGAGCCCAGTGGACTACAGACCATAGGTTTGTAAAGAGTCAGACACGACTGAAGTGACTGAGCACACGTGCACAGAGACCCTCCTGGTGGAAGACAGGGATGAGAGAGTCAAGTCCCAGCTCCTTTCAGATTCAGCTTTTCACTGAGCTCTCTCAACAGTTCCTGCTGCCACACCCACACTGGTTTCAGGAAGGTAGTACCTCTTCCCTGGAGTAGGCTGAAGTGAAAGGACTAAAACTCAACAGATTCTCTCACTGGCCCCACAGCACAGTTTAGAGAAGCCTCGAACCCCTCAGAAAGATGTATAAGGTTGACTGGGCTTGGGGATGAAGGTGGGAAGCAGGCAGAGTATAAGCACTGTGAGCATGCTGGGGCTGGATGGTCCTAGTCGCATTCCCCAAAAGGAGCCAACTGCCCGGGCTCTGAAGCCCTTACCATCCCTGGGGAATGCTACAGAATCCTTGACCTTCCTCCCTTCACATGCACTGTTTTGTCATACACGCCAGCAGCAACTTCTAGATTTTTAAACCCCTTAGTTCAGCACACACTCTGACCCTCACAAGGCCAGGCTTCCTGAGGATCAGATAATTGAGAGATGACTTTACCCTTCAAGGGAGAACCCTATGGAGGTGGAGCCTATAAAGGCCAAAAGGGGATAAGTTTCTCAGCATGATAAGGTGATTTAAACATGCATATGACAAGAGAGTTGCATAAGAATTAATAGGAGTGTAGCTTCTTTAAGGGGAGAAGGCAATGGCACCCCACTCCAGTACTCTTGCCTGGAAAATCCCATGGACGGAAGAGCCTGGTAGGCTGCAGTCCATGGGGTCGCTAAGAGTTGGACACAACTGAGCGACTTCACTTTCACTTTTCACTTTCATGCATTGGAGAAGGAAATGGCAACCCACTCCAATGTTCTTGCCTGGAGAATCCCAGGGACAGGGGAGCCTGGTGGGCTGCTGTCTATGGGGTTGCACAGAGTCGGACACGACTGAAGTGACTTAGCAGCTTAGCAGCAGCTTCTTTAAGTAATGTTCCTCAGACCAGCAGCATAAACATCACCTGGAAAATGTTAGAAATGTATGCTCTCCAGCCCCAGCCCCAATCTACTACATCGGAAACTCTGAGGGTATAGTCCAGCAGTCTGCATATGAACAACCTCCCCGAGAGATTCTGATAGATGCTAAAGTTTGAGCATCAAGGTATTGCTCGCCAGTGCTCAGTCCCTCAGTCATGTCCAACTCTTGCAACCTTGTGGACTGCAGTCCACCAGAATCCACTGTCCATCGAATTTTCCAGGCAAGAATATTGGAGTGGGTTGCCCATTTCCTACTCCAAGGGATCTTCCGAACCCAGGAATCAAACACCATATCTTTTGCATCTCCTGCATTGGCAGGCAGGTTCTACAACCAGCACCATCTGGGAAGTCCCAGTTGCTCTCCATGGAGGATATGATCTTCTGGAAAGCAAGAAGAATGTTTAGAACTTCTATGTGCCATAAACTTGTCTTCTCCATCTCCTCCAACATCCACTCCAGCACACACACACATACATAGACAATACTTATTTATTGCAAAAAAAAAAAAAAAAAAAGGCAGTTGTGATCAGATTAAAACCTCAAAGTCTGAGACATATGGAAAAATAAACATGATTAAGAAAAGGTTTTTGTTTTATTTTTCTGGTCTTGTCTTCAAAAAGGAGTAGAGGAAGGAATCTATGGAGAAGGACAGATTGAAGATGCAAAGAATGATGGTATAAGATGTCAGTGTGAGTGGGAGAAAGGCACTGGCATCAGATCAAAGGGGATGGGGCAATTCTTAAAATAGGGGGATACGTCTGAGTCCTGAGGGAAGAAGACAGATGGATAAAGGTGTAATTTAACACTGAGGCAAAGGAAAGAAAAAGTGAATGGGTTCATGCTGAAATCCTCTTTTCTTAATGATGAATAAAGTGGTAAACAGTAATTATGAGACAGAAAATGACACGAATAACAAGTTATTGGGAGTTCATAAAAAAGAAGAGAATTGAAATTATGAAATAAAGGATAAGAAGGATGCAGTCTTGCACTACGTCATCCACAGGGTTTGATTCTATGCAGTGAAGGGTGGCTCTCTCAGTTCTGGGGGTTGGACAGGTGAGTACCACAGAACACCTTAGAATTCATCACTGGTCCATCAGCAGATGCTAGTTTATGTTTCAGTCATTTCAGGCCTTGTTAGTCCTGCCTTCGGAGAAAGCGATGGCACCCCACTCCAGTACTCTTGCCTGGAAAATCCCACGGATGGAGGAGCCTGGTGGGCTGCAGTCCATGGAGTCGCTAAGAGTCAGACATGACTAAGCGACTTCACTTTCACTTTTCACTTGCATGCATTGGAGAAAGAAATGGCAGCCCACTCTAGTGTTCTTGTTTGGAGACTCTCAGGGACGGGGGAGCCTGGTGAGCTGCCATCTAAGGGGTCACATAGAGTCGGACACGACTGAAGCAACTTAGCAGCAGCAGCAGCAGCAGCAGCAGTCTTGCCTTATAAGACTTCCATCTGAAGTCCACTATTTGGTTTAAAAAAAAAAGGGAACATAGATAATAATTGCTTATCATTAATAAGCCCACTGCTTGCAAATTTTGAAAATGGCATCATTCTGTTATTCAGATCTTTCTAGCCCAACAGTATTTTATTAAAAACTTAAGTATTTAAAATCTAAAATGTAATACAAAAAAAAAAAAAAAGCCTCCCATATGTTCACTCATTTTAACTGGAGAAAAAAAAATCTAAAAGAATTAATTTTAAAAATTTCCTTTTCCTTTTCTTATTAGTTCCAGACAAGTAGAAGGAAAGAAAGAAAAAAAAAATCTCACCTTGCCTATGGTTATATAAAGATCTTTGTCTCTATGACAACAGAAAGGTTGGTCTGCTTGATATGGAAACAGCTTCTGAAAAATCTGTTAGTAAGAAAATGCTAATAATAATGACAGTTTATTTTTTGCATGTTGTGCCTACTAAACAGATTAAACTTTTAGACTTTATTATAAGACACAATCCAGAGACTTTAGAAGGAGAAAATGTGCTGTATCTGTCAGTCCAGTGTCACAGGAAAATGTTAATTTTCTGAACATCTTTCCTGAATGTCTTTCCCCTTCTCCTACCTTGAGTGTAAATCGGGATCCAGAGCATGTTCTGTGCTGTAGAGGGATATACCAATGGAGGGGGTGGTCCCCGTCCTTGAGGAGCCCAAAGTCTAGGCAGAAACACACTCACACCCAAGAGAAGCATAGGCAGCAAGGCTCTGAGGAGTTCAGGGAATAGACCACTCCCTATGCACGGAAATCTCCAAGGAAAAGCGTCATGGACTAAGGGTTATGAGGCTAAACCTTGAAGGAGAGAGAAGGAAAGGCGACTCCAGGTTAAAGAAAAGCACAGCTGAGAGTGGACTAGAGATTTCCTTGCTGAGAAGCCAAGAATAAGGTTGAATGTGTCTTCCCTATTTATACCTCTCCGTGGTTCTTTGGGGAAATTTTTTTGTAAGGGGAAATATAAAGTTATCAGGAATGTTTGATTAAATTACCCAGAGTTGTGCAAAAAGAAAAAAAAAAAAATTCCCAATATGGAGTTCTCAACTAATAAACTTCCAGAGTCATTCTTGGATAGTTGATTACAAAGGCATTAAATAAAAATCATGATTTGAAGTCGCTTCCCAACAAGTTTTCCCCATGGCCCTTCTCTCCCATATACACACACTTGCTTTGATACCTTGTACTTATATCTGCTTTTGCATATCTCCCATATAAACTGTTTATTCCACATGGACCTCCTCTGCAACAGCAGGCTTCCTCAACCTCAGCACAGCTGTTCTCTGGGGCCAGATAATCATTTGTTGTGGGCAGCTGTTTGGTACCCTGCAGGGTGTCGGGCCCATCCCTGTCCTCCACCTGCTATATGCTAGTAGCACTACCCTCTCAGACGATTACAAACAAAAATTTCTCTAGATATTAGTCAAATGCCCCTGGTGAGAGTGTGTGTTGGGGCGGGGAGTGGGAGTCCCCACCTTACCCCACCATGGTTTTGAATCATTGTGCTAAAGTGAGAAGCTCCTGAAGGGGTCTTATTCAACTCGGGATTTCCAAAAGTTCACAGGTAGTATGATTAAAGGAAATGGCAACCCACTCCAGTGTTCTTGCCTGGAGAATCTCACGGACAGGGGAGCCTGGTGGGCTGCTGTCTATGGGGTCGCACAGAGTCGGACATGACTGAAGCGACTTAGCAGCAGCAGCAGTATGATTAAAGTGTCTGTTGAACTATGTGATGATCAAATTGAGCTGAACAGGAACAATGAACCAGTGCAAAAGGAAAGCACATACCACACCTAACTTACTTTAAAATCTCCATCCTAGAGACTTGTTAAAAAAAAAAAAACAAACTAGGAATAAAACTACCATATAATCTAGCAATCCCACCACTAGGCATATACCCTGATAAAACAATAATTTTATAAAACACATGTACCCCAATATTTATTGCAGCACTATTTGCAATAGCTAGGACATGGAAACAATGTAGATATCCCCCTATGGATGAATGGATAAAGAGTTATGGTACATATATACAATGGAATATTACTCAGCCATAAAAAGGAACAGATTTGAATCAGTCCTAGTGAGGTGGATGAATCTAGAGCCTGTTATAAGGAGTGAAGTAAGTCAGAAGGAGAAAAACAAACATCATATATCAATGAATATATATGGAATCTAGAAATATGGTCCTGGTGGACCCATGTACAAGGCAGGAATAGAGATGTAGACACAGAGAACAGACTCGTGGGCACAGCAGGGGAAGGAGAGGGGGCACGAGTGGAGAGAGCAGCACTGAGACGCACACATCACCACGTGCAAACAGATGGCCAGTGGGGAGTCACTGTATAAGGCAGGGAGCCCAACCCAGTGCTCTGTGACAGCCCAGAAGGCTAGGACGGGGTGGGGAGTGGCAGGAAGGCTCAAGAGGGAGGAGACATATGGGTACTTACGGCTGACCCACATTGGTATATGACAGCAATCAACACAACACTATAAAGCAATTATCCTCCAATTTTAAAAATGAATAAATAAAAAAAAAAAAAATCTCCATCCCAGAAAATGGGAAGGTGAGGTGCCATGGGTATCAGAGGGGGTTCTTTCTATTATATCAACATCCAGGTCCCAGATTTTCTGTCCTTTAAAAGGACCATCCAGAGAAACAAGACCGGAAGCTTACCTATATTATTGATCGTGTATCCCAACAGTCCCATAGATTGTTCTAATTTTTGTTGTCAATTTGTTTTAACTCATTCACTAGAAAAAAATCAATTCCCAGCCCAGGACCCATGAAAACAAAACAACCACCAGGGCAACGTGAATTGAGACCTATTGGTTCCCGGGGCAGGGCATAAGAGTCCATAGGACAGAGGGAAGCCTACTAAACCTTTCAAGTAAAACAGCTTGGCCCTACCTTCAGCTTCCCTGCAGCTGAACCAGACTCAAAAAAAAAAAAATATATCTCAGAATTCTGAAAGCTCATGTTCCAGCTTCCTACCTCACTCCCACAAAACCAGCAAGAAAGGCCCAAGATAGAGGTTGATCTTGAACTTCAGTTCTGACTCAGCTCTCCCAGTTATTATCTTCAAGACAATTCTTAAACCTGGCTGTGCCTATAAACAGACTCCCTGGGAGAAGCTTTGCAAGGGCCAGATTTTATTAGTTTAGAAATCATCCTTTTGGGGAAAGTGAATGATGGCCCCTAGAAGGACACTAAAATGCAAGCAGCAGAGCTCCCAGAATCTCAGTGGAAGTGTGGAGCCAAAAAGCTCCACACACAGATCCCTTTGGCATTGGATCCAGCCTTCCCTTTGCAGAGCAATAATTCCTTGGATTTTCTCTACATTATCCTTTTTCTTATTTCAAAAGCAGTGTGTTAGATTAATTCAGGGCTCCAGTTCTGCTCCTTTATCCACCTCTACCTTCTTTCTAATCTCCTCAATTTGGCTACTTTTCATGTCTTAAAAAATGAGACACAAAAGCTTTCTTTCCAAAATATAATCTCCCAGGTTGGCTGCACCAGACAGTATCTTGGCCATGTGTAACTTTGATCTTACACATGGAATTTTAAAGCCAGGGTCATGGTGGTGGAGAGAGGCCCTGCTGCTCTCCAACCAGACCCAAGAGGGCTGGCTCCATGGGAGCATATGTGTTCCATTCTGGCAGCTCCCCTTAATGTGCAAAAAAATCACATTTAATGCAGATTTTAACAAATTTTACACCAGTTCTTTTTTTTTTTAAGAAGGAAATTAAAATAATCCCACCCACCAAGCAGGTGGGCTCCCTGACTTAGTGGGAAGCGTCTAGCTGCTTCCCCACATGGTCCTCATTTACTCTCAGCTTCTGCCTCACTAGGAGATGCCACCCCCTCCATGCTGGCACACCACTCACAGCTGTTCTCTGGTGGCCCTGAACCACGAGTCTTGAATGCCACCTGAGCCAGAGTCAGAAAAGTCCAATCTACAAGTAAAACTCAACTTTCAGAAGGAAAGCTTTATCCCTTGCTGCTGTTAAGTTTGTCCTTGACACTGATAAAATGAGGTGACTCCCGGGTTCATAATTCTACCTCGGGAGCAGCAGTAGAGAGCATTTCTGATCCCACAGGGGTGAAGACACCCTGGTATGATGGGGTAAGGCCCAGCACATCCCCCAAATTCTCTGAATTGATCAACAGGACATGGACCAGGCAGACGTGAGTCCTAGCACCAGGTCCCCCTTTCTCTAATTTGCAGTGTGGGCTCAGGACAGCAAGAAAACCTCTGTGCTGTCTGTAAAAGGGGCCTCACGATTCCTACCCCTGAGTGGGGTCGACTGTGGTGAAGAAAACCGAGACAGCAGGGCCAAAAGTACTCAGAAATAAAGGTTTTCCATAACTGTAAAGGATTATTGTAATAATCTGATGATGCAGAGAAGACCTGAAAAACCCACAGCCTGTATATGAAGTTTGCAAAGGCTGATGGAAGCCTGATGGAATAGTTTTGCTCCTGTGAGGTGTTAATTAGAGAAAATGACCCACGGGGTTTTCTCAGCCTGGAAGGTAAATAAGTTAGAATCTGAAACACCAGAGCTCATTACTGCCTGGAACTCATATATGCTGGTCTTTTCAGCACTGGCTGAGCGGCCTCTCAAACATGTCATGTAATACATGATTATACTCTGTTTTCTATCATTCAACTGGGCCAGTCCTACCTGTCCAGCTAGAGCATCCAAGCCTATTCTAGGTCCTTTCCCCTCCCCTAAGCCTACAGCTGGACACACAGAAAACCTTCAGGTCAGACTTGCTGACCACTCAGGAATTAGGTACTGACATGTTTAGGGCAATGCACAGGATCCACAGACCAGCCCCTGCCCCCAAGAGCTTACAGTCTCCCAGCCACAGGAGGGAGAGGATTCATTCTCAGGTAACTGACGGAAATGCAGAAGGTGATAAAAGCCAGATGAAGGTTACACACACAGTCTAGTGAGATTTCAGAGAAAGATTCTGTCCCTTGTAGCCAGAGTAACAAAGACACCTTGGTGAAAGGATTGTTGAACTGTAGTTCTTTAAGCCTCACTCTCTGCAGGGGCAGTGGGATCCCACAGGCTCCATCTTGGCCTTTGAAACCAGCTTAGTGAGGCCACCAGGGACTCACTGTTCAAAGCCTTCTGCTCTCTCATGGACCACCAGGCATGTGCCCTGTCTGTGTTATGGATCATCAATGGAGAGTGGATGACTTCCCCCTGGAAACAGTGGGTGTGGTTCTGATAAACGCTTTTCTTATTTGCAGGCACCAGAAATCAACTCTGACAGATTTAATCATAAGAGAGTAACTTAACAGAAGAATAAGGAGCTAGAAGGATGTGAGCAAGATCCAGGGAGAATTTGGCATTTTAGCAGCAAGAGGTCAGGGAACTTTTCTCTAGATTCCACCTTTGTAATGAATCAGCTCCAAAGACCTATCACAAGTTTCAAATTGCTAGAGGGAGAATCTGATGGTGCCCCCATCCCACTGCTGAGACCGGAGCACAGACAATGAGATGCTTCAACGCTGCTGCAAGCAGCACTGAGATGCTTCCAGAGAAGGGGCCTTTTTGAACCAGGAAACCACACAAACTGGTGTCTACCAGATCTGAGGAGCTAGTGAAAAGGGAAGGTATACATGCCAATAATTTCAGGCAATTCAAACCCATTCCATCAAATTAATTAAAAGCATGTAGTTTATCAGTTGCATCCAGCTTTCACAGGCTCACCAAAAAAATAAAAAAGTGTCTGGAAACAAGCTTGTAACGACAGAGGCTCCCGAAGCATAGCTGCAATGTGACTGCCCTGACAACATAATGTTCTCTGCTTCTAAGAAATATTTTTGAGAAATCATTACAGAAAATGCACACCTTCCCTGGGGAAGATTCAACATGTAGTTTTATTTACCAGAGTTATTCCTGTCATGTTATATTATTGCTAGAAGAATTCGAGTTTGGGGGTAGAGATTGGGTTATTCTGCTTTGTGTCTTTAGAAAACTTTAGATGGGTCTTGAGTAAGGGCTTAGATATGTTGACCATTTTTCTATGAGGCTTTACATTTTTAATTTAGTTGTTGTACAAATGATTTGGAAAATCCATTACCCAGGGAATCTTTTTGAAACTCTTGGTTCACACTGTAATTCATAAACTCCTCAAGCTTCTCGGGTGCTTTGCAAAGCCTGTCTTAAAGAAGAGTCATTCAAATTGTACTTTCCAGTGGGAGAGTTGCAACTGACCACACTTCTTAGAATCAATGAGCAAATGAGAACTCTGCAGAGTGGCTCCCTAGAGTTGAAATATTTAATGGAAGGTTATTCTTTATCATTTCCTTATCATTTATTTAAAAGGCTATCAGACACAGCCTATAAGGAATACCTGAGCTCAACGGAAAGGTACCAAGTGGGAATGTCCACCCTCTTTCTCAGTTGTCCTATGTATAATCAGCGGAGTAAAGAATTGGAGACAAGTCACAGGGACATTGTCGACGTAAGGGTTGGACAAATAATACAAGAATCCATTCCAAAGTACTGAGTCCACCCTACCCCATCCCCAGCAAGGAGGCAGAGTTGTCATGAGGCATGGCTGGGGTAACTTGAACCCTTCACAGCAAGCAGCTGGGAATTAAAAGTACTTACTGAGCTCTAATCTTGTGAGAGCTGCTGTATTAATATTACATAAACATTTTCTTACTGAATCTCAAAAATCTGTGCAGTAGTTAGTATCATCATCACTTTATACATGTGAAATGCACCCAGGCAGTCTGGCTCCTGAGTCTACACTTTCCCATCATGCTGCCGCCCAGAGAGAAAGCACATGCACATGGCGATGAAGACACATTCCATAAAGTACACAGCACCCGAGACAGACCTTAACCAAGGGTAGACTCTAACCAGCAGAGAAGGGTGGATGTGCCAGGTGGCAGAAACAGTGTGAATGAAGGCAGGGCTGCTGCTGCTGCTGCTGCTAAGTCGCTTCAGTCGTGTCCGACTCTGTGTGACCCCATAGATGGCAGCCCACCAGGCTCCCCCATTCCTGGGATTCTCCAGGCAAGAACACTGGAGTGGGTTGCCATTTCCTTCTCCAATGCATGAAAGTGAAAAGTGAAAGTGAAGTCGCTCAGTTGTGTCTGACTCTTAGTGACCCCATGGACTGCAGCCCACCAGGCTCCTCCACCCATGGGATTTTCCAGGCAAGAGTACTGGAGTGGGGTGCCATCTCCTTCTCTTGTCTCCATCTCATTGTCTTCCTGGAAGGCAGGACAATATGAGGCAAACTCAGGAAACATAAACGTCTGATTTGTCTAGGGAAGCACTGTCCAGTAGAAATATGTTAGTCACAAATGTCATTTTAATTTTTAATAGCCACATTTTAAAAGGTTTAAAAAGGTGAAATAAAGTTTCAGTTCAATTCAATCGCTCAGTCGTGTCTGACTCTGCGATCCCATGAACTGCAGCACACCAGGCCTTCCTGTCCATCACCAACTGCCAGAGTCTACCCAAACCCATGTCCATTGAGTAGGTGATGCCATCCAACCATCTCATCCTCTGTTGTCCCCTTCTCCTCCTGCCCTCAATCTTTCCCAGCATCAGGGTCTTTTCAAATGAGTCAGCTCTTTGCATCAGGTGGCCAGAGTATTGGAGCTTTAGCTTCAACATCAGTCCTTCCAATGAATACCTAGGACTGATCTCCTTTAGAATGGACTGGTTGGATCCCCTTGCCATCCAAGGGAGTCTCAAGAGTCTTCTCTAACACCACAGTTCAAAAGCATCAATTCTTCAATGCTCAGCTTTCTTCATAGTCCAACTCTCACATCCATACATGACTACTGGAAAAACCATAGCCTTGACTAGACGGACCTTTGTTGACAAAGTAATGTCTCTGCTTTTTAATATGCTGTCTAGGTTGGTAAAATATTTTATTTAATCCAAACATACAAAATCATTTTTTTTGGAAGGCAAAACTGAATATTGAGTTTTGAATGTTCAATTGAATATTGAAATTTTGAATATTCAATGTTGAGTTTTTGTTGGAAGGCAAAATTATTATATTAAATAATGTCTTCTAAACTTGAGATTGAAAAACAAAACAGGCACCTTCATGAAGTGCAACTATGAGGGTAATTTATATACAGGTGGGATTAAGTGGACAACGTGCACAGTTGTACTCCATACTGCAGGGTGTGGAAAAGGGTATATGGGGGCTTTACAGGGACCAGAGCTGAAAAGAGAACCTGACTGCCGTGAAGAAGCAGATCCATACCAGATGGGAACCAGGGGTTTTTCCTTCCGCTTGGGGGTTTAATGACCATTAATCATCTGCATCAGCAGGAGGCATTCTTCCAGTTTTCATTTTGGATGAAGACAAGGGTAAAAGGTGATAGGAAACTCATCCAATTTGGGTGCATTCCTTCTGAGTGCACTAAAGGTCAGCCATGCAGAAAGGAGAGGGGTAAGACTGTGGGCCTAAGAGAGAGCTGAGAAAAACAGAGTTAGTGTGGTTCAGCCGCATACATCTCAATATCAAGTGATATAAAAATTATTCATGAGATGCTTTATTTTGTTTTGCCAAGTCTTTGACATCTGGTGTGTATTTGAAACTTACAGTGTATCTCTGTCTGGCCTGGATATATTTCAAGTGCTCAATACGCATATGTGGCTGGCGGCTGCACTTTTGGACAGTGCAAGTTCAGTGTATTGGTTATATGAGGGGAAGTGTGGCTGATAGGACTGGCAAATGAAGTTTAAGCTTTTGTTTCAGGGGCCTTGAATGCAAGGCTGAGATATTTGTAGAAAAGTAGACAGGTCAAGAGGAGGGACAGAAGAATCTGAGTGGTAGAGTGAAGTGGTGGGAGTTATCAGGAAAGGCCCTACTGGGCAGAGCAAACTCAGGATGGAGTGAAGAGAAACCAATATGTGGACTATGGAGCAGCCAAGGTGAAGAATGGCCAAAGAGCATGACAGTGGGGAAAGAATAAAGGGGCTGTGAAGCTGGATTCTGCCTTCATGGTCTGAAGGCAGAATCCAGCCGACACTAGGAATTCAATGGTGAACAGAGGAAACACTCATACAAAACACCTGGTGAATTCTCAAAAAACAGTGCAGAAAAAGAGAAACTATTTTTAATGTAGTCATTAGTGCTGAGGAGGACAGGGGAGAGGAAGAAAGAGCACACTGGTAGGCTCTAAAAGCTTCACGGGAGAACAGGAAGTTAGGTGGCTGGTGGCTCAGATGGTAAAGAATCTGCCTGCAGTGCAGGAGACCTGGGTTTGATCCCTGGGTTGGGACAATCCCCTGGAGAAGAGAATGGCTATCCACTCCAGTATTCCTGCCTAGAGAATTCCATGGACAGAGGCATCTAGTGGGCATAGTCCATAGGGTCGCCAAGAGTCGGACATGACTGAGTGACTCACACTTTGAAGTTAAAGACCGTGAGCACACACCCTCAAGAAGCTGGTGGCTCTAACAGAAGCAAGGTTTTTGCAGAAGAACCAAAGGACTGTGTAGTAGGGAGTATCAACACACTCCTAAGGAACAGGACTGTTGTGATTTGACTAATGTAGGACATAGCACTGGACCAGAAACAAAGTAACCTATCTTCTAGTCCAGATCTGCTGCTGAACTGCCTTGCAGCTTCAGGGAAGTCATTTCACTTTTCCTCACTTAAGATTCTTCATCTAAAGTGAGGGGTTGGACCAAACCACTTGCAAGCCATCCTTTTTATTCTGATTCACTGAATCTAATGCAGGAAGTGCTTAAAAGTGTATTCCCAAATTTTCTGATGTAAAACTTTAACATATTGGATGTCCATCTATACTGACTTCATATATCAGTTAACATTGACATCTCGGTTTCCTCCAGGTAAATGCTAAAGACAAGGGGCCAATAGAGGAAGACATACTCATCTATGAAGTTACCAAATAGATTAATGCATTTGAAAGCATAAAGGTTTAAAATCATTTGTGAAGGGAAAAGCCACTTTTATTTCATTCCAAGATGAGAGCAAGTTTATTATAATGACTGACTTTGAAAAGAACGCAGGAACTCTCAAGTCTCTGTTCAATGTAGAACAAGGTCTTATGCGATAAATACAAAAACATTAACATTCTTTTAAAGTTGAACAAGTCAGTGTTTAATGCTCCCGTTTCTGAGTTCATCTGCAAACATATCTTTGACCATCCCGGGTTTATGTCTTTTTCTCTTCCTCTGATTTTTCAGTGTTTTAAAATTCAGGGTGTGTAGCTATGCAAGATGGCTGGATGTTTGTGGCTTTCTTAAATTGGTAATACAGATGGCTTTTCTAAACGATTAGAGGGAAATGAATAAAAGCATTTCATTTCTGCCATTCTGAGCAGAAGAGGTGAAGGCTCCAGCAAGGTGAGCGAGACCCCATCCAGGCTTTGAGGACTCCAGATTAGCATGGGATTTCTTCCCTGGCTCTTGTCTTCCTCTGGTCCTGCTCAGCCTGTGGGCTTCAGCAGGTGGTCCTACCCTGGAAAGCATCTGTGCACTCCAAGCTCTTAAAACTCGGGGGGAAGTGGGGGAACCTACGGTTGTAATTGGTTTGAGGCAATACCTATCTTTAAAAGGAGAGTGTGTCAGTTAAACCATATTTTTCATTCACCTAGGGAGTTTGCTATTTAAAGGAACCTTTCATCAGATCCTCCTGTAGAACAAAGAACTCTTTAATAACACAAATGTCTCCCAATGGACAGGTTTTTATAAGCAAGGATTTCTAAATCTTGGGCTTCTTTAAAGGCAGACAAAGAAACTCCTGATTCTGAAACTCTCTTGCAAACATTATGTTGAAGGTTCATTAACAAATCAGTGAGCTGGACAAAGTGGCTTCTTCCAAGGTCATCTGTATTATTAAACTCAGAAGAAAAAGAAAAATAAGAGGGGCCCAAGCCCCACCCTTGAGCCCTCAAAGAGACACTAGGAACAATTAAGGAGGAGCTGATAATGTGGCAGCACCTTCTTCAAGGAGATTAGGTTCATCTGAATGCTGTTTGTGTATCTGTTGCTGGGCTCTGACAGAAGGTGAGCTGGTGTCTTGACAACTGGGGCTGGCTAGGTCGGGCACTGAGTCGGGGCCCAGGTGAGAGTTGATGTAAAGGAAGTCTGAAAGCAGGATGGCTCTCATGAGCAGTTCCACGCTAGGCAAGACAAAAGGGCTGGACCTTTAGTCTATGCATCCAGGCTTCCCCATGGCTCAGCAGGTAAAGATTCTGCCTACAAATGCAGGAGACGCCGGTTTGATCCCTGGGTCGGGAAGACCCCCTGGAGGAGGAAATGGCACCCACTCCAGTATTCTCGCCTGAAAAATCCCTTGGACAGAGAAGCCTGCCAGGCTATATAGTCCATGGGGTTGCAAAGAGTCAGGCACGCCTAACTAAGCATGGGCACAACCAGTCACTGGACGCAGGATACCCAGGACAGAAGGCTAATATTGAGTGAAGTGGCAATCTAAGGCCGACAGGAATTCCAGGAGGGCAACTCAGCCGAGAACTTCAGTTGCCGACTCTCCCAATAGCTGGGGGAATGGATGCTGTGCTCAGCCACTCAGTCATGTCCAACTCTTTTGCAACCCCATGGACTGAAGTCCACCAGGCTCCTCTGTCCATGGGATTTTCCAGGCAAGAATACAGGAGTGGACCACCATTTCCTTCTCCAAGGGGTCTTCCTGACCCAGGGATAGAACCCATGTCTCCACGTCTCCTGTATTGCAGGTGGATTCTTTATAGCTTCCCAAAGAGTACCTCAGTCCTAAAAGAAGACTGTGGCAGCCTACCACAGCATTCACCAGAGGAATTAGCCCAGCTGCACTGGGAGGCCCCAGCACAGGTCAGCATCTATGCCGTGGGACCCAGTTTGCAAGTGAGAACCCAGCAGTGAGAGATATTATATTGATCCTAACCAGATGGCAGAAGATGAGATGGTTGGATGGCATCACCAACTCAATGGACATGAGTTTGAGCAAGCTCTGGGAGTTGGTGATGGACAGGGAAGCCTGGCGTGCTGCAGTCCATGGGGTTGCAGAGTCAGACACGACTGAGTGACTGAACTGAGCTGAACCAGATAGCACCTAGGAACCTATCCAGGTCAGCAGTGTCTTCTGAGAGGCAGAAATACAGGGCTCAAGATCTGGTGATTGGCAGAAAGGAAGGTCAGAGGCTTTCCTTCTGGATGGACTTTGGGGAGACCAGGCAGGGTACAGGATAAGGAATCAAGGCCAAAATAAGTACCAGTACAGGGGGAGCATAGTTCCAGGTACTAAGGTGCACCATAGGCAACCATCTTGATGTATGTTCATATGTTTTCTAATGTCCGGTGTGTGTGTATTTTAATTCTGCAAGTAGTATTGTGCATCTATATCATTAATTTCTTAGGCATTTCTCTTTTTTTATTTTTTTTAAATTTAAATTTATTTTAATTAGAGGCTAATTACTTTACAATATTGTACTGCTTTTGCCATACATCAACATGAAGGCATTTCTCTTAACACCATGATATTAAGATCCACACACGCTGCTCTGTGTACCTTTACACACTTGCTCCTACCTGCCGATCCATTAGGTAAGTGTGCACATTTCACCATTCCCTCAAGAAAATCTTTGTGCAGGTTTCCTTAAGTATCAGTGTGAGAACTTCTCTGGGATGTATACAGGAGTAGAACCGCAGGGTTATTGGGACAGTTGTTCACATTGCTAAGAGCTTCTGGCTTCATGGGTAGAATCACAGAAGCATCGAACAGGAAAAGAATCACCTCCAAAGGGAGTACATTGAGATGGTTATTAACAAATCATGGGCCACATGAACAAACATTTAAATACAGGAAACAGACACGTGAATGCTTCAGAACTGCTGCCCTTGGAAGATGAATCAGAAAGGAATACATGACGTCACTAAAATAAAAATGTGTCAGTGGGGGAAACAGTTTGGGATTCATAGGTCCACCTTCCCCATATCACTTCATGCTAATACTTCTGTTGTGAAAAGCTTGGTGCACCTGTCTCACCCCATCTCTCTCTCCATCCTCTGATCCTGGGGCCTCTTTTCTGGGGCCACCCACATCCATAAAGCTACCTGGTGTTCACTTGGTGTCTCTTTTATGGAAGGCACTCTGTTTTCACTCTCATCACTAGCCCTTCCTGCTCTGCAGCATCAACATCAACTCTACAAAACCTCATCTTGCACCAGGGCTGTTGCACAGTCACCGGGAGCAGCCAGTGATGATCTACAGCTTCTCTCACTTCTGTCCAACCCTTGCTCCTTACCCCTCATCCCCCCATCAATCAAACACTCAGGTGTCCTCCCAGGGTCAGCTCTAAGCCAAACTGCTCTCCTGGGAGCCACACGTGCTCCCTTTTGGAGGAGAAGGCTGCCTGCTAAGAGGCTTCAGCTTCTGAGCTGCATTTGCATGAATAAACAGCTCTGAAGGGTTCAGTTGAAGCTTTTATGTAAACACTCTCCAAAATATGTTCTGCACTGCATTATCCCCAGCAATAAAGATTCTGGAATCAGAATTTGGCTGTCAGTTTTATTGATGTTGCATGGGGTACAGTAGAATACAGCTTTCTTTTCTGGAAATTTATTGACTTGGCAGTGCAGAGAGCAATAAAACTGTGTTTTTAATCAGAAAGCCAAGCAGACATGATTCCAGAAGAAATATAGGAAGCAAACATGCCATCATAAGAAGATTTCTCCCTGTCCTGTCCCTGTTCTTCTCAGATGTTCTGTTAAATAAGTTTGGGTTCTGAAGGATATGCTTGGTGGGACTGTCTTCAGGAATAAAATTAGAGGACCAAGTTTGGATTACTTGTTCTAGGTTGTAACATCTCTAAGAGATGTGTTTTTCTGCAATGAAATTTCTTTGCATTAGATCCTAGAGAGGAATTACTAGTAAGCTGCTTTGCAGGAGGAATAGCAAGAGTATAACATGCTTCTTCTCAAGAGGAGCAAGGGTCCAGTGCCTGTCCTTTCACTGTGCTCAATGAGAAAGAGTGAGTGACCTGGCAAACATCCGAAGGAAATGAAATCACTACTCTTGGAGACATCTGCATCCCATATTCATGGCAGCATTATTCATAATAGCCAAGATATGGGAACAACCTAAAGTCATTTGACAGATGAATGGACAGAGAAAACATGGTGTGTGTGTATATATATACCTTGTGTGTGTGTATATATATATATATACAAGAGAATATTTTTCAGACATAACAAGAAGGAAGTTTGCCATTTGCAGCAACATGGATGAAACTGGAAAGCATTATGCTAAGTGAAATAAGCTAGAGAAAGACAAATGCTCCATGGTATCATTTCTCTCTGAAATCTAGGAGGAAAAAAACAATTTCATAGAAACAGAGAATAGAAATGGTGGTCACCAGTGACCGGGGGCAAGGGAAAATGAAGATACAAGTCAAAGGGTACAAACGTTCAGTTATAAGAAGAATAGGTTCTGAGGATCTAATGTACAGTGAGGTGGCTGTAGTTAAGAATAGGTGGCTATTCAAAAGAGACACAGATGTAAAGAACAGTCTTTTGGACTCTGTGGGAGAAGGCGAGGGTGGGATGGTTTTGAGAAAATAACATTGAAACATGGACATTAACATATGTGAAACAGATCGCCAGTCCAGGTTCGATGCATGAGATACGGTGCTCAGGGCTGGTGCGCTGCTATGACCCAGAGGGATGGGATGGGGAGGGAGTTGGGAGAGGGGTTCGGGATGGGGGACACAGGTACACCCATAGCGGATTCATGTCAATGTATGGCAAAAACCACCACAATATTGTAAAGTAATGAGCCTCCAATTAAATTAATAAAGAAAAGAATAGGTGGCTATTGTGTATTTGAAACGTTGCTGAGCTGAATACTCTTACACACACACACACTCACACATACATGTTAACTGAGGTGTGACAGGATGTGTTGAGGTGACAGGATGTGTTCATTATCTTGATATTGGTAATCATTCCACAATGCATGTATATATCTAATTTGTATATATCTAATTATCGTGTTGTACCCTTTAAATATATACAATTATATTTGTCAATTATCCCTCAAAAAAGTTGGGAAAAAAGAAGTGAGTGTGTGGATTAGGAGCCATATACTTCAGCCCAGTATTGCACAGTGGAAAGAACATTTGGACTCTGTCAGCTTGGAAAGACTAGGGATCTCTTCAAGAAAATCAGAGATACCAAAGGAATATTTCATACAAAGATGGGCTCAATAAAGGACAGAAATGGTATGGACCTAACAGAAGCAGAAGATATTAAGAAGAGGTGGCAAAAATACACAGAAGAACTGTACAAAAAGGATCTTCACTACCCAGATATGATGGTGTGATCACTGACCTAGAGCCAGACATCCTAGAATGTGAAGTCAAGTGGGCCTTAGAAAGCATCACTACAAACAAAGCTAGTGGAGGTGATGGAATTCCAGTGGAGCTATTCCAAATCCTGAAAGATGATGCTGTGAAAGTGCTGCACTCAATATGCCAGCAAATCTGGAAAACTCAGCAGTGGCCACAGGACTGGAAAAGGTCAGTTTTCATTCCAATCCCAAAGAAAGGCAATGCTAAAGAATGCTCAAACTACCACACAATTGCACTCATCTCACACACTAGTAAAGTAATGCTTAAAATTCTCCAAGCCAGGCTTCAGCAATATGTGAACTGTGAACTTCCTGATGTTCAAGCTGGTTTTAGAAAAGGCAGAGGAACCAGAGATCAAATTGCCAACATCCGCTGGATCATGGAAAAAGCAAGAAAGTTCCAGAAAAACATCTATTTCTGCTTTATTGACTATGCCAAAGCCTTTGACTGTGTGGATCACAATAAACTGTGGACAATTCTGAAAGAGATGGAAATACCAGACCACCTGATCTGCCTCTTAAGAAATTTGTATGCAGGTCAGGAAGCAACAGTTAGAACTGGACATGGAACAACAGACTGGTTCCAAATAGGAAAAGGAGTACGTCAAGGCTGTATATTGTTACCCTGCTTATTTAACTTATATACAGAGTACATCATGAGAAACACTGGACTGGAAGAAACACAAGCTGGAATCAAGATTGCCAGGAGAAATATCAATAACCTCAGATATGCAGATGACACCACCCTTATGGCAGAAAGTGAAGCGGAACTAAAAAGCCTCTTGATGAAAGTGAAAGTGGAGAGTGAAAAAGTTGGCTTAAAGCTCAACATTCAGAAAACAAAGATCATGGCATCTGGTCCCATCACTTGATGGGAAATAGATGGGGAAACAGTGGAAACAGTGTCAGACTTTATTTTTCTGGGCTCCAAAATCACTGCAGATGGTGACTGCAGCCATGAAATTAAAAGACGCTTACTCCTTGGAAGGAAAGTTATGACCAACCTAGATAGGATATTCAAAAGCAGAGATATTACTTTGCCAATAAAGGTTCGTCTAGTCAAGGCTATGGTTTTTCCTGTGGTCATGTATGGATGTGAGAGCTGGACTGTGAAGAAGGCTGAGCGCCAAAGAATTGATGCTTTTGAACTATGGTGTTGGAGAAGACTCTTGAGAGTCCCTTGGACTGCAAGGAGATCCAACCAATCCATTCTGAAGGAGATCAGCCCTGGGATTTCTTTGGAAGGAATGATGCTAAAGCTGAAACTCCAGTACTTTGGTCACCTCATGCAAAGAGCTGACTCATTGGAGAAGACTCTGATGCTGGGAGGGATTGGGGGCAGGAGGAGAAGGGGACAACAGAGGATGAGATGGCTGGATGGTATCACTGACTCAATGGATGTGAGTCTGAGTGACCTCCGGGAGTTGGTGATGGACAGGGAGGCCTGGCGTGCTGCGATTCATGGGGTTGCAAAGAGTCGGACACGACTGAGCCACTGATCTGAGCTTGGTCATGTCACCTGGTCCAGGTTACTGAATTTCTTGTAATCAAGTTTCTTCTGCTATTGATGGGAAATACCCGCCTCACATCATTGTTAAGTGGATAAAATAAGATTAGAGGTGGGTGTGTGTAGTTTACACAGCACATTACAAGTCCCAGGCGAAAGTCCTTTCTGGAACTGTAAGACATCTCAGTGATTCTTACCTGCTCGTCATGGAGGAGGTGCTCCCTCCCAGCAGGTAAGCCAGTCTCTGCTGCATACACAGAAAAGCAAGGCAGCATCTCCCACTTCTGTTCTCCATACTCTCAATATTCACTTCCCTCCTGAAATGTCCTGGTCCACTCCCCGCCTCTCTTCCAGTCCCTGGGCCAAATCATTCAATCAGTGTAGACGCTTGATAAATACCAGTTAACCTTCATCTCTGCCTTGCAGATGCTTTCTCCTGAGTTATCTTAACCCAGGTTCCTTTATCACTCGTACATTGTCCTATTCTGGTTCTGCTCTCGCTGAGTGGTCACTCTGTTTTCAACTTTTTGTAATGCATAACTTTGATCTCAATTCAAGAACACTAAGATTGTTCTTCTGGATATAAGTAAGAGCCTGAAGGAGTCTCTTTAGATGTTTCCCTCAAATGGTATGAGATTAAATGGCATTAAATCAAAATGGCATTTGATTAACAATAGGAGCAAAGTGGTCGGGTTGAGATAGTATTAAAATAGGCTGCCTGGAGAAGATGGTATAGAGCAAAATAGGACCATGCTATTAGTGACTCTTCCCTTCTCCTGCTGCTGCTAAGTAGCTTCAGTCATGTCCGACTCTGTGCGACCCCATAGACAGAAGCTCACCAGGCTCCCCTGTCCCTGGGATTCTCCAGGCAAGAATACTGGAGTGGGTTGCCATTTCCTTGTCCAATGCGTGAAAGTGAAAAGTGAAAGGGAAGTCGCTCAGTCGTGTCCGACTCTTAGTGACCCCATGGACTGGAGCCTACCAGGATCCTCCGTCCATGGGATTTTCCAGGCAAAAGTACTGGGGTGGGGTGCCATTCCCTTCTCCTACCTGCCTGGTTTTCAATTGTATTTTCACCATCCATTTCTCCACTCTACCCAAGACAGCTTCTTTTCTATCCTCCCAACAAGCCTATATGTCCACTCTAAAACTATGTGTTAACTGTTTACTTGGTACCAAGCCCGATTCTTTATACAGGTTATCTTGATTAATTTTCACAACAACCCTGTGAAATAGGAATTATTATTTCAATTTTATAGACAAAGGACCTGATATAGAGGATCTAAATAAAATGCTTAGGGTCCTGTAGCCAGGTAGTAGAAGACTGGAGATTTGACCCTGGGTGCATCTGATCCCAAGGTTCACTATCTTAATCACGAAATTACACACTTTTTGATAAAGACCAAGAATTAGTCATGGCACATTTCTTTATTGATGGAAGTTAGAATTTTCAACCTGAATCTAGCTATTGGGAACTCTGCGGTCACACACATATACACATTTCATTCATGAACTTAAAATGCACCGAATCTTAAATCTTAAACTCTTGGCTTTCCTTTTTTCTTTTCTAGATCACTCACCTATCTCCCTATCAAAGTAATCCCATCTCAAGCTTTCAGAGGACTTAATGAGGTCATAAAAATGTAAGTAAGATACTGCATATCAAAAGACATTTATAATTGAAATAAAATTTTTTCTCAGAGAACACGTAGTTGAAAAGTGGTAATTTTTCTAGGAGAGAAACTGTGTTTAGGAAACCCTAGTGTTTTTATCTTTAAAGTACAAATAATATCCAGGGACCTTTGAAGAAAAGGGATGATTTTCAAGAGTCATTAAAATTCAGATAATTAACCTTGTCTCAACAAATTGAATGCATTTTGATAGGTGATGATAAACTACTCCAGTAAAAAAAAAAAGATTCCAATCATAAAAACCTCCCTCTGCTAGAGCGGCTGTTCCCTCATATCACATTTTTAGATAACACCCGCATAGAAGAAAATGTGTTGAAAGTTTATTGTGCATCAGAAGATTATCTTTGTATCTAAATAATAAGTGTATGACAAATACAGTGTTTGTATCTATATTGATAAAAGGCATTTATCAAAAGTGTAAAGCAGCCTGACAATGCAATGTGCTCTCAGTGCGATGTGTAACTTCAATCCCATGTTCCTGGGTCAGCTTCTAGGACACAAAAGCCCATATATGGAAAGAGAGTATAGAGTCCAGTATTCCAGCATCCTCCTTAATGTCAGTCTGAGTCACAGGACCTCAGAGACCATATAGATGCTTCCAGAGAGCATCTTAACAATTTTCAGGACTTTGAAAACAGATCTGCATCTCTGAAGATGCTACATCATCAGTCCTGGTTCTGTGGGGAAACTCTGAGTGCTCTTTAGGGTATTAGCAAGCAAGAGGAACATTAAAAATAATTCGTTAAGAATTAGTGCATATTATAGGAAATTCATTGCAGGTTACAGAAATGTCAATTTGCCTAAGGCTAATCTATACTCTTCTGCTCTCAAGAATTTTAAATGTTGAGTTTTGAAAACTTTGAATGCATTAAGACCTCCTAGTGAGAAAAGCAGCCACAGTTAAATAAGCAAAACTATTAGGTAGGAATAAGATGAATCAGCCTAGAACTATCCACTACTGCGTTGTTCATAAAAGACCTTAACTGCCTTAGACTCAGCCTTCCTGTGGGCTAAAGCTCATCAAGTCTGAAACCTTCGGTGAATGTTAACCTTAGAATTTGAGACTTTTTTCTCAGCTGGCAGCAAATGGTAGCTTATATGGGGATTTTAGGGTAACATTGACATTACCCACATGCTTGGGAGTGATATATGTCAAAGTTGGTTCCTTTTCTTTTGTGTCTCTTTTTAAAAAATCAATTCATTCACTTATCTATTCATTCATTGATAAACTAAATGCCAGACTATATGAAGCCACTAGGGATTCAGGAGTGACTAGGACATAGTCTCTGTCCTTAGTTTGCTAACAAAGTGAGGAAAATGGTCAAATACAAATAGACAGTCACAACCCAATAAGGACACTTCATGCAGGAGTTGACCACTCTGCAGCTGCCTCAGAAGAGGATTTGGGAGAGGGATAAAGAGTTAAGAAACCAGGAATCCTAACCCAAATTAAAACCTCACTAGAGTGATGGAGTTGAGAACCCAGACATTTTGATCCTGATCCCGAATCTTCTTATAAGCACTATTTGCCTCTCCTCTCAGAGTTTTAATGCCCAAAGCAATAAAACAAGGGAATCCAACTGGATTTCCCCAGAGGACATGTCTACTTCCAACAATCTGTAACTCGGAGTCCATAGATAAATAAGCAAAACTGTCACATCAACAGAAAATACTGAAACTTGCATTTCAACTGCATCTGGGTTGCAGGTGCCCATTCGTGCTCCTAGAGGAGGTGTGAGCACGTTATGATGTGAGGACAACTTAAGGCATCCCTGTTCTTTTTTGAAAGGACACACTGGAGCATCCCCCAACCATTGTTGGGTCATGCATACAGCTTATTATCATGCAGAAACAATCATTTATTTCATGCTTCTCTTTCTTTCTTTTTTTCTCTCTCTCCCCTAGTGAAATCTCTCAGAGTGATTCCCTGGAAAAGATAGAAGCTAATGCCTTTGACAACCTCCTCAATTTGTCTGAAATGTAAGCATCAGCTAACAGATAGTTTATTGCTGTATACTATTACCCTCACTGTCTGGAGCCCACTCAGTATTTGTATTCAAGCATCCATAGCTAGGAATCCAAGAGGAAAAGACTACAGCAATTACTAGGTCTGGGCAGGCACTAATTTCTGTCACTGCAGTGTCCTGCAGGTTGCCATGGTGACAACTGCTTCTCCCTGGGAGCTGTATAAACTCTGAAACATCACAACACAAAGTTGGAAATTAAAATTGACATTGTGGAGTCCTGCCAAGTAGCTCTTACCTTATGGAAGGAAGGGTATGGAGTCCTTGAGGTGGTGGAATATTTAGAAAGGAGCTTAGAGTCTTCCCTGGTGGCTCAGAGGATAAAGCGTCTGCCTGCAATGCAGGAGACCTGGGTTCAATCCCTGGGTTGGGAAGATCCCCTGGATAAGGAAATGGCAACCCGCTCCAGTATTCTTGCCTGGAGAATCCCATGGTCGGAGGAGCCTGGCAGGTTACAGTCCATGAGGTCACAAAGAGTCGAACACAACTGAGCAACTTCACTTTCACTTTCACTTAGAGATCATGAATTAGTTCACTGGGGACTATTTGGGCATATTCATTTATTTAGTAAATGGCTCTTAGAAACCTACCATGTAAAAGTGTTTGACATGTGTATGTTGGATTTGTTGTTGTGATGTTTTTGAACTGATTGTTAATAATAATCCTTTCCAAATTATCATTTTCTTCCAATTTACAAAAAAAAAGGGGAATGGGAGAAGACTAGCTTGATTCAGTTTTCAGATGTCACACAGCAAGTTAGCGCCAGAGTTAATAAGACTAGAAATCAGGTCATGTGACTCCTAAACCAGGCTTCTTACTACTGCTGCTGCTGCTAAGTCACGTCAGTTGTGTCCGACTCTGTGTGATCCCATAGATGGCAGCCCACCAGGCTCCCCTGTCCCTGGGATTCTCCAGGCAAGAACACTGGAGTGGGTTGCCATTTCCTTCTCCAATGCATGAAAGTGAAAAGTGAAAGTGAAGTCGCTCAGTCGTGTCCGACTCTTCGCGACACCATGGACTGCAGCCTACCAGGCTCGTCCATCCATGGGATTTTCCAGACAAGCATACTGGAGTAGGGTGCCATTTCCTTCTCCTAGTTTGGCCCAAATCTGAACTTCTACAAGCTGCATCAGCAGAGGAGTTTCCAAAGTTAAGGAAGCAAAAAAGATATTAGCAACAAATATATTTTGAGCACTTGTGCTCAGCCTTTATTTCCTCTAGGTTGTGTCATTTAATCCTTGCAGCTGTCCTGCAAAGTGGGGTAATTATCCCTTTTGTTCACAGGAAGGAACGGAGGCTCAGAAGAGTGGGTAACTTGACCAAAGTGGCACCTTCCACAATGCCAGGGCTGGAATTCAACCCCAGCCATGTCTTCAAAGCTTGTGCATTTTCCACTGTACCACAAGGCCTCCCTATGAATGGTCCAATTAGCAATCATTTAGAGAGGATAATGAGTTAATAAGTATGTGGGTACACATGTCCAACTAAGGGTCAAATGATCCTGGAATACAGAGGAGGTAAAATTTACATCTCCCCCAAGAGATGACAGTGTAACCAGGGAAGTAAAACTAATTCACCAGAGGGAAATCCAAAATAACAGATATTTAAGTGCAAAAAGTATAGTCTGGACTTTGCTGTGAAGTAGAATTTCATGGTGGGAGTGGGGTAGGGGAAGGTCATTTCTGTTACATCATTTCCATTTCCAGTCCTACCTGGACCTGGAAATCTGAAAATCTACAGTTTTAACAGACTTCCCAAACAATGTTGAACCACAGCAGCTTGAGATAAATAAAACTGCTCATGATGTAAAGCAGTTTTATTTAATAGATAAAGATATCTATCTTTATATAGATATAAAGTATCAATTTATAGACAGATAAAGTATCAATTTATTGATACAGAAAGAAAAACAAAGTGCTCTAAGGGAAAGAAGGCCCTGAGACTAGAATGTCAGCTCCCCACAGCTCTCTGCCTTGTTTACAGCTGGATCTCCAGCACCTAGAACAATGCCTGGCACATGGAGGTATTCAGTAAACGTTCGTTCAATGAATGGATGGATGAGTGGTCAGATTCCAAAAGAGTCTTAAGAAATAGAAGTGCTTTCCATCTTACCCACGTAATGTCTTATATGGCCCAAGACTGCTTGACTTAGTTGTTGTAAAGTTAATTACAACAAAAAGTCACTTACCTCTAAAGAATGAAAGGGACGTAAAGGACAGAAATCGGCACCATGATGGGAAACTACAGTAAGGTGGAATACACGCTAGACTTGGAGTTGGAAAAGCTGTGTTCACCTCCAAGCTCTGCTACTTCTCAGTTCTGTGATTAGAGACCAATCATTCAACGTCCTGATTTCATCCACTGTTGTCAGCACTGGAAGGCCTTACTGTGAACCAGATGCACACATTTACTGTTCAAAACCCACTCTATGAGGAAGTCAAGCTTCAAGTGATGCATCCAAGGTCATACAACTAGTAAAACCAGCCTGTTAAACCAAGCTGACACCGGAGTCCATCCACCTAACCAATACACTAGATTTTCTCTACAGGACAAGAGTAATTATCATTTCCTTCCATGGCTGTTGCCTGGGTTTAAAAAGCCAGAGGCATTTACTGACCTTTTATTGAATCCATAGTAGACAGAATTCAGTAAATTTAGCTGCTTTTCAAAGTCACTGGGGACCTAGGAAGAAAGGCAGTAATGCGGCTGCAGTGCCGTGGCTGTACTTTTACATTTTGCCAAGCCCTGCCTTGTGCATCATCTCTACCTATTATGTTACTCCCTACCAACCTGTGAGGCAGAGGAAGTGCTATTGTTATTCTAATTTTACAGTAGGGAGCACTAGCTCAGGGACGTTAGAAGGCCTGGCATCATCACACAACCAATTATCTATAGAATGGATGTAAAAACCCCCAAATGCAAGCCCCTAGCATCAGCCCTGGGCTATTCCAAAGGCTGAGTGCCCATCTGAATAACCCGTCAGTGTGACTGCCAGCCACTATGAAGATGACCAGTTTGTCTCCAAGAGCAAACAGCCAATTCATTCATTTCTCTTGAGAGTGAAATTGCTCAGTTCCCCCGTGTGCTGGCTCCGTGGACGGGCAGGACCTAGCTGGCCAGGAGCCCTGGATGTTGGCTGTTACTCGGGCGCAGGAAGGAGAGCAGGGAGAAAGGAACAGACTCCCAGCTATGATGCTTACACTTATCTCAGCAAGAGGTTGAAAGCAGAACTTCCTGGCAGTAGCCAACTGGCTCTCCTCATCCCGTTTCTATCCCAAGGGTCTCAGGAGCACCCCTCAAGCACAAGAAAGTCACTTAATTTTGTCGATGCCACTTTCAGCCAGCATCCTCTGGTGACCAAGGCCTTGTGCAGTCCAAATAAAGCATGTCTACTAAACTGCTGCTTGTTTTTCCATTTCTCTTTACAGACTGATCCAGAACACTAAAAACCTGGTGCACATTGAGGCTGGAGCATTTACAAATCTCCCTCAGTTAAAATACCTGTGAGGACTTTTCCTTTTTAAGCAACAGGGGCAGGGGATATGGGCATCTGATGAAAACTTAAACAATTAAAAGGTTGGGAAGAATTTTAAACCACATACTTAGCATTATTTGCATGTCTGTCTTCAGCTTTCTGATTAAAAGCTAATCAGCATTTCCTATTAACCACTATGCTGAGTGCTTTTGAATACATGTAAGTGATTCCCGACGTTTTCTTTGTCCCAAACCTCCAAGAAGGATATCATCCCCTTGCAATGATTTTCAAAGTGATGGTAGGCATAGGGCAAGGAGGTCAGGACACTTTGAAAAGGGTAAGTCGGGATCTCTAAGGTGAGGTGGTATATAGACAGGGCATAGCTGAAAGTGGGAGAGGCAGTTCTGATTTGACCCCCATCCATGGTTAAAAATTCCTGACCTCATTTCCCTCATGTGTTCATTCATTCACTCAGCGAATTTTAAAGTACTGCCTTGAGTAGGCCTTGTGCCATATTAACCAAATCATTATTTTCTATTTCCCATTAAACCTTATTAAGCCTACTAGTTAGCATTACAAGTTGAGTACTACTGTAGCCTAGCAGATTCATCACCTTGCCAGCAAAACAAGAATTCCTGTAATGTGATACAAGTCACCCTGGATCTTCTCACATATCAAGTAATCATTTATTCACAGAGAAAAAAATGAACATTTAACCCTCTGATATAGATGTCCATTCTCTCTTCTTCCTGATGAATTAAATTTCATAAAATCCCCAGAGGACGCAAAGTCCACCACCTCTGGCAGCCCTGCCCTGGGCCACGAGCGTAGCCCCTTTGGCTGCTCTAACTCTGGATGACAAGTCCTAACCCAAGTGTGCTGCTTTTCCAGACCGCCAAGGGATCTACAGGACGCATAAGCATCTGCAGCATCAAATACATTGGAAAAACATAAGAAAATCCCAAAACCAAATTTGACCACTGCAGCCCCTTGTTATCTAAGAATCACTGCTTTTATTAAATAGCATCTTCACCCCTAAAATACAATATTCCCCCAACCCAGTACACACTGCAGTCCAAGCCCACACCGCCTTCACCAGTCACAAAGAGGACAAGGATTCCATGTGATCTGGGGTAACAGGTAAGGAGGAGAACCAGAGAGAGCCAAAAGAGAAACCTGGATTCCTTTCCTCATCACCAGAGTGCCGGGCAGTTCAGTTCAGCTGTCCACAGTCCATGACTGGTGAATTTAAAACTCAGCTGGGAAGATCCAGATGGTGGACTCCTCTCAAGGAGTCCCATTCCTGTGTAATAAAATATCCTTCAATTTAACCTATCACTGAAGTCTCACTCCTCTTTGAAGGCTAAGTAAAAGGTAGGAGGAAAAGAGGAAGAGCCTTGAGTAGCTCCAAAACCAAAAGAATGTTCCATGATCAGTGAGATACAGGGAAGAACTCCCTGAATTGTAAGGTAGCTAAATAAAGGGAGATTTTTAATAATGAGGATATGATTTCTCACATGGAGATTAATCTTCCTGAAGTGTTTGAGTTAAAAACCTGTTCTAAGGTAGAGAGATGCTTTCTAGAACCATTAAGAACACAGAATACACTAATTAGCAAAAGGAAATGGAACGCAATACAATAGGAAACTGCAATTGATGCAATAGGAAAAAGACAGGCTGGAAATACAAATGCAAATGAAAAAGACCAAAGAGTTTGGCCCCATCCCCTAGATCTCTAAAAGGAGCAACTTCCCCCATAGTGTTAGGGGCTTTTAATTCTGATCTTCAACAGCCAGAAGTGTTACTGATAAAGCCAAACTCCACATTTTTAAATCGAATGGGAAATTAGTTATCTGCACAGTGTCATTCTTCTGTTTTTATCTTTATTCCTTAGTAACAATCCCCTATACTCACTCTGCCCACATTCCCATCCTGCCCCAAATCACAGAAGCATCTGTAACACAGGCATCCGCAAGCTTCCAGATGTTACGAAGATCTTCTCCTCTGAATTTAATTTCATTCTGTAAGTACCAGGCTGATTGCTATGCATAAGAGTTTCCTATTTGCAGCTGAAATTTAGAAAGTAAATATTTCTCATTTCATTCCTCAAGGGAAATTTGTGATAACTTACACATAACCACCATACCAGGAAATGCTTTTCAAGGGATGAATAACGAATCCATAACGCTGTAAGTAAATGTGCAAATTCAGGCCCTGCCATGCAGCTCCTACTATTCCCACTTCTAGCTTGAGGTGGGCTCTTTCTTGTCTTTCATCATGTTCCTAACTCGCTGCTGACACTCTTTCTGACCTAAAATGCCAAGGGTGAGAGGAGTCGTGTGGGATGGCAGCTAGGTCATCTGTTCATATGACAGCCAACCAACCCATTAAGTTCAAAATCAATCAAATGGGCCCTGAGGATTTACAGTGACCAAATTTCCAACTGATGAAATTGTTCACTACATCGATGGACTGCTTTGAAGCTAAAAGGAGACAGCCTGGAGGGGAGTGACTGCCCTGGGAAAAAAAGAGCACAAAAATTTCAAGTTTCAACTGCGAAGAGGTTGGAAGGATATTCTTCAAGTAGGTGGAGGAGCTGATCAAAGGACCCTGCTCTTTCTCTCTCTCTCTCTCTCTCTCTCAGTCATTTTTCACCTTCTCCCTTGGAACCTGCTTACTTTGTTTCTGAAGGAACACCAACTATGCCCATTCCCTACATCCTTTCATACTTGAAAATAATGTCTTCTCATCTGGCAGTCACTCATCAGGTTACCAGGCTCACAAGCCTATCCCTTCCATGCTCTTTCCTAAGGCCTCGCTACTAAACCTATGGACAAGCATCTGTAGTGTCTTCTGAGAGCTGGTAAGAAACGCAGATTCTCAGGCTCATCTCAGACCTACCGACTCAGAATCTGCATTTTAATAAGATTCAAAGTGATTCACATCACATTAAAGTTCAAGCTAAGAAAACCCAACTTATTCTCTTCCCTGCACACCTGCCTGACTTCCTCCCCGTTAGATCCCTGCCCTCTCCGTATGAACCACCTTCCTTTGCTCCACCACTCAGAGGCAGAATCCTGGACACCATGTCTCATTTATCTCCAAAGCCCGGTGACCCGTGTTCAATTCTGCTCCCACATCCACATCCTCTCACTCATTCTGCTTTGGTTACATTCCATGGCAGGATCATGATAAGACAATCAATGACCTTAAATGTCCTTAAAGAAAGAGAGAGCATGTGTTGATGACCCAGAGATGAGGAGGAGCTAGTTGTGAAACAAGAGAAGAGACCATCTCAGAGGATTGTCTTTTATACAATGGATTCTAGAAGTTGGTATCAATGGTGCACTGCATTTGATTAGTAATTTTACTGTGTGTAAGTATAAATCAACACATACAGTTATCATGTTACAAAGCTGTGGCCAATACAGCCTGGACACAAGAGTGTTGCAATCAAAAGAATACAGAGCAGCAACCAAGAATAGTTTCAAAATAACTCAAATTCTTACCTTGCATCTCTTACATATCAGAAAGGAGACTAGATCCTAGAAAAACTTCTCTACAGTCTTTCTGCTCCTCCACTCCCTCAGGTACTATAGCTCTTCTAGCTGTTCATAAAGCCTTTCTGACTCACCATCACCTATGGATCAGGAACTACTCATTCATCATGTCCCCATGTCAGGAACAGGGCAATTACAGAGCACTGCACGCCTTAGGATTTGGGGTCTGTCTATGTCTTTACCGAGGACACAAAAGACATATAAGATCCAAGTCTTTGGGAAGCTCACAGTCTCAATGGGAGAAAACATGAAAGAATAATACAAGCCAGTAGACATTCACTGCGAGTGTGTGGTACACAGAAATGAGAAGTCTTGGAGAGGTTCTCTTGGGCTGTAGATGTCAGGCTGCAGACCTGAGTGAGACCTTGCAGAATTAGTAACACCTGTATGAGTAAATATGATAAAAGTGGCTAATATTTATATAGTACTTATTAAGTGCCTACACTGTTTTAAAGTACTTTTTAAAAACTCATTAAAATTTTGCAACCCTAGGAGGTAGGGACTGTCCACCCCCTGTTTAGATGAGGAAACCAAGACACTGAGAAGTTAAGTAATTCACTCCAGGTCAAGCTTTAGTCTCAGACAGTCTTGGCTCCAGAGTCATGGTCTTAACCATTAATGTGGTACCATATACAGAGAAAAAGGGGGGTGAACATTCCAAGTGAACATGAGCAAAAGCATGGCAGTGGGAAGGAGGAAAAGAGGATGAGGCATATCCACTGGCAGTTGGAAAATACATTTAGATGAATGTGGGGGTGGAGGAAACACTGGATTGCAGAGGGTTTTCAATGCAGGATTAAGGAGCTAACAACTTAGAAATAACCCTGAAAAAAAAGTATTAAGAAGAAACTACTCAGTAGAAGAGTTTTTATTCAAAGATCACAAATAGCCAAGACTTCCTTTGATTCTGACCTAAATCTGAAAATAATCAGGAAAACAGTAGCAACTACTCCTCCCAGATACAAGCACAGCCGTGGGAGAGGAGTGCAACAAGAACAGGAGGAAGAGCAGAAGATGGGGAAGAAGACCAATGAGAAAATGAATGTTGAGATAAGCCATAGGGGTCTATGAGTTCACACGATGGGGCCGCCCCCACCAAACCCAAGGGGAAACCAACAATTTCTTCTCACATGTCACATTTCAGCATCTTGTACACAAGAGCTGCACAGCATTTTTATTAGGGGCCATTAACTTATTTTAGTTATGATTTTAAGAATAGTGCCTACCAGCAGGGCCTAATTGCCCCACTTCTGAAGTTAACGAGGACTGCAGCTCCATCTCTCCTAGGGAGCCCATGAAGGATTGTGCCTCCATCTCCCTCCTCACTCTTGGCCCTTCATCTGGAAGGGAGTGATTAGTCATTTGCTTGGCACTTACTCTCAGCTGAATGGGCCTTTCTGTACATGAAGGATCATGTGGAGCACCCCGCTGGAAAAGGGTATTACATTCAAAGAGGAAAACCTTATTTCCTCAGCTATAAAGTTCAACTCTCTAATTAGAAAATAATGAAGGCAAGCCTTCTCTTCTCATTATTAGTAGTAGTTGAGATTTCGCTTTTTATGGAAGCTTTCCTGCCCTCCCCCCGCCCAGATCTTTACCAACTGTGAGCCCTTTTAATGAAAACAAAACACTTCACTTGATGCTGGAGAAGCTCAGTGGGGCTTATGCTAAAACTATGCATTATGCTCTTATGTCCCTTTAAAGCCATTTGGCTTTTCATTAAATCTCCTCAAGAGGCTACCTTGAAATGCCCCCCACCCTGAATGAGCAGGATTTGGCTGCGCCACCTTTACAATATTCTAAATGACTTGTCATACCAGGCTCAAAAAAGGAGTCAGCCTTGATTCACATCTGAACTCCTCACAGAGAAGGAAAGGTCATGGCAATCAATTCTCTAAGACCCTTCAGAGAAGGGTGGCCCAGCAAAGGAGGACAAGATCCCTGGCTGCACCTGTGATGAGCCGCAGTGGGGAGACTGTTGGCCCCTGAAGTAGAAAGTCTGGGCATTAGTCCTGGCTCTAAGTCCACCCAGTTTAAGCCAAGTCACAGACCCGCAACAAACTTTCCAATGGGACTATTCATACCTCTTGTGCAAATCCAGTTCAGTCACATTGTGACAACCACACTGTATCACCTCTTGCTGCTGCTGCTAAGTCACTTCAGTCGTGTCCGACTCTGTGACCCCATAGACAGCAGCCCACCAGGCTCCACCGTCCCTGGGATTCTCCAGGCAAGAACACTGGAGTGGGTTGCCATTTCCTTCCCCAATGCATGAAAGTGAAAAGTGAAAGGGAAGTCGTTCAGTTGTGTCCGACCCTCAGCGACCCCATGGACTGCAGCCTACCAGGCTCCTCCGTCCATGGGATTTTCAGGCAAGAGTACTGGAGTGGGGTGCCATTTCCTTCTCCGGTATCACCACTTAAAAGCTCATATTTAGCAAGCCGATTATTTCAGACCATCATGAAAACGTGTCTCATCATCTCTTTTTAAATACATTTTTTTATTTTGAAAAATTTAACTGACAAATAGAATCACTTTTCATTTGTCTTTCCACTGACAAAAGGAAAGAGCAGCACCATGAGCACCCCTACACATCTTACCTGGTTTCACCTACTATCATCGTCTTGCCACATCCGCTCGGTCTCTGTATATGAAAATATATACAACACATTTCCCTTTTGCCAAACCATCCAAAAGAAGTTTATAGACATGATACTTCCAAATACTTCAGCATGTATTTCCCTAAACAGAAACATTCTCTGAAACTACACCATTACACCTAAGAAAATCAACATGGATTCAATGACATCATCCCAATTTACAGTCTGTGTTCTAATGAAAATGTCTTTGACAGATTTTTTTAAAACTCAGAATTCAAACATTATCCATAGCATTTTTGCTGTTATGTCCCTTAGTCCTCCCAACCTCACCCCCTGAGAACTGCCCTCCTGTCTTCCTCTGCTCTGCAAAACATGAATTCCTTTGAGGGCTTAGGCCAGTTGTCTGGACTCCTCCAACTATACTGTCCTGATTAGATGTTAAATGTCTCCCTCTGCATCAGACCAGGAGGTGTATCATGTCACGCAATGCCACTCCTTGGCCATTTGGCTATGGAGGTACTGCCAGACCTCTTCATTGTAAGGGCATGTTGCTCCTTTTGTCATAATTCAGCAAACCATCATGGGATACTTTGAATTCGTGTGACTATCCATTGGCCAACAACCTTTCATCCAGTGGTTTCAGCGTTCATTCATTATTCAGTTATTATAGAGAGCTATAAAATGGTAATTTTAAATGTATCACCCCTCTACATTTATCAGCCAGCACTCTTCTGTATAAAAAAGGTTTCTTTTTTTCTTCATTCTCCTCTCTTTCTCTCTTTTTAAGTATTACTACAAACATGGATTTTTCAAAAATGTTATTCAGTGTATTGTTCTCCATTGCCATCATTATTATTTTGAATGCATGTCACCTTTTTATTGTTGCATATGGTAAGCTGGCATGAACTTGGCCGTAGTGGAGGGAAACATAAAAACTCAGTACTGCTGAAAAGCAAGAGGTGTGTTCATATCAGAGAGAGGAATTCCTCGCTATAGAGAATGTGAGTCCCACAAATATGGGGGAGTTCTGATAAACATCCAAAACTAGGGCCATGGCAGCACGACCACTGCCAGGGCACCCAGTGAAGCAGTGTCTTCATGCATGAAGAAGTATTCAGATACAAAAGGATTTCAGCAAAGTATTGGAAAAAGAAAGTGGTGATTTTAGGATCCCTCTTCTTTAAGATGGTGTTTGCATGGTCATCTGATAAAAATTTGCTTACAGATATAATACCACAGGGCAGATTTTCTAGAAGAGTGTGTTACTGATTCCACAAGGTCTGACTCCACCGTGCAGCCTCTCTGACTTCTCTAACCCCAGAGAACTTCTCCAAGACTTCTCATTTCTGCACACCACACATGCTCACAGGGAATCTGCATACCACACATGCTCACAGGGAATGTCTCCTGGTTTGTATTATTCCTTCATTACTTCATGTTTTCACTCACTGAGATTATGATCCTCTCAAGGACATGGATGGAGGAAGAAACAGCAACCCACTCCAGTATTCTTGCCTGGGAAATTCCATGGACAGAGGAGCCTGGCAGGCTACAGTCTATGGGATTGCAAAGAGTCAGACACAACTCAGTGACTAAGCATCCAAGGACATGGATCTTACATATCTTGTGTCCTCAATAAAGACATGGGAGGACCCCAGATCCTAAGGTATGTGATACTTTCCCATTCAGTGGGGGCACTCTTTGGGACCCTGAGGATCTATAAACCTAAGCTAAGCTTTCTTCTTTCAAATCATTCAAAAACAAGTTGGCTACATGATCTGAGTGGGAACTATGGCAGAATGTCTGATCAGATCAGATCAGTTGCTCAGTCGTGTCCAACTATCTGCAACCCCAAGAACTGCAGCACGCCAGGCCTCCCTGTCCATCACCAACTCCCAGAGGTCACGCAGACTCACATCCATCGAGTCAGTGATGCCATCCAGCCATCTCATCCTCTGTCGTCCCCTTCTCATCCTGCCCCCAATCCCTCCCAGCATCAGAGTCTTCTCCAATGAGTCAACTCTTCACATGAGGTGGCCAAAATACTGGAGTTTCAGCTTTAGCATCATTCCTTCCAAAGAAATCCCAGGATTGATCTCCTTCAGAATGGACTGGTTGGATCTCCTTGCAGTCCAAGGGACTCTCAAGAGTCTTCTCCAACACCACAGTTCAAAAGCATCAATTCTTCGGCGCTCAGCCTTCTTCACAGTCCAGCTCTCACATCCATACATGACCACAGGAAAGACCATAGCCTTGACTAGGCGAACCTTTGTTGGCAAAGTGATGTCTCTGCTTTTCAATATGCTATCTAGGTTGGTCATAACTTTCCTTCCAAGGAGTAAGCGTCTTTTAATTTCATGGCTGCAGTCATCATCTGCAGTGATTTTGGAGCCCAGAAAAAGAAAGTCTGACACTGTTTCCACTGTTTCCCCATCTATTTCCCATGTAGTGATGGGACTAGATGCCATGATCTTTGTTTTCTGAATGTTGAGCTTTAAGCCAACCTTTTCACTCTCCACTTTCACTTTCATCAAGAGGCCTTTTAGTTCCTCTTCACTTTCTGCCATAAGGGTGGTATCATCTGCATATCTGAGGTTATTGATATTTCTCCTGGCAATCTTGATTCCAGCTTGTACTCATCTCACACGCTAGTAAAGTAATGCTCAAAATTCTCCAAGCCAGGCTTCAGCAATATGTGAACCGTGAACTTCCTGATGTTCAAGCTTGTTTTAGAAAAGGCAGAGGAACCAGAGATAATTGCCAATATCCGCTGGATCATGGAAAAAGCAAGAGAGTTCCAGAAAAACATCTATTTCTGCTTTATTGACTATGCCAAAGCCTTTGACTGTGTAGATCACAATAAACTGTGGAAAACTCTGAAAGAGATGGGAATACCAGACCACCTGATCTGCCTCTTGAGAAATCTGTATGCAGGTCAGGAAGCAACAGTTAGAACTGGTCATGGAACAACAGACTGGTTCCAAATAGGAAAAGGAGTACGTCAAGGCTATATATTGTCACCATGTTTATTTAACTTATATGCAGAGTACATCATGAGAAATGCTGGACTGGAAGAATGTCTGAGACTGCTACTATAACCCCAGAAATACTTTTAAAGCCCCAGGAATAGTTTGGGGTTTGCTATAAGGCAGCATTCAGAATTAGAGTGTCATCTGTGATGAAGTTCTAAAGCCCGAATCTTGTTTTGAATAAAAAGGTGCCACTCTCTCTGAGTCACAATTTCTGACATTTGAATAGAGAACCTAGACAATGCTTTAAAGTAAGGTGCAGTTATTGTAATAGATGAGAGAGAAAAATTCATTTCTATGCCTGTGACAGCATTCTCAAGGCAAAGGAAGCCCTCCTCATTTAATTCTGACACCATGATGCTTTGGAGAAAAGCGATCTGAAGTGACTCTCCAGATGTTTTAAAGGGCATTTAAAGTATTCTGCAGGCTGACAGCATGAGGTTTTCCACTCACATCTGTAATTTCTCCACTCATTTAATCAAAACAAGGCAGCACATTGTATTGTCTGCAAATGTTAAGAATAGAGCCGCAGCAGCTGAAAAGGAAATAGTGAGCCAGATTCTTTGGAAAGTTGGAAAAAGCAGAACCCAGAGTATAAAAAAAAAATTTTTTTTAAGACAGGAAAAATGTTCAAATACAAAAATGCAATGATGCCAACATAGACCAGAGGTGGCTGAGGGCCCCCAGGGAGTGAGTACATTTGGAGCAGCCCAGGCCATTGAGCTGACCTGCTCCATCCAGGAGAAGACAGGCCCCCACCTCAGTAGAGAGTGACAGTTCAATTTAACAGGTCACTGCATTTCAGGACAGGCTGTTCAGAGCATGGAAAGGGACATCTTTCCCTCTGTTCTGCCAGAGATCTGGAAGCCACTGTTAACTATGATAATAATAATTATCATAGGAGCAACACACTAAGCATTTACTTTGTTCCAGAACCTAGTTCTAAGCACTTAATGTATGTATACTGTTTTAATCTATACAACAGTGTTTTGAGCTCAAGACTATTATTATCATCCTTATTTTCAGATCAGGAAGTTGAGACGTGGAGAGGTTAAGTAACTTGCCTAAAGCAACTCAGTTCATAAGTAGTAGAGCTAGGATTCAAGGCCAGGTAAGGCTTGGGTTTGGGGCTTGCAGACTTACCTGCAAGGCTGTGCTTAGAGCAATGGCACTGTAGGCCCCACAAAAAAGTCAACTGGAAGATCCTAAGATGTATCAAAAGTGGTGAGGACTGGGCATTCAGACAAGCGCTGGCAGCTTTGCTTTGCAAGAAGTAGAGTAGGGACTACCTTTCCTACAATGGAGCTCCACCACTAAGAAAGCAGGGCCAGACTCTGGACTCAGTGCTGTCCAACAGACCATCTGATTTGCACCATGAAAACAACGAGAGCTGCAGCATCCTATTACATACACCCTAGGGCAAGGGGTCCCAAAGTGGCATGCCCAAAGCTCACTGGGAGAGCTTACTACGAAAGTGCCTTTGCAGACTTCTCTGGGGGCACAGTGGTTAAGAATTGGCCTGCCAATGCTGGAGACATGGGTTCAGTCCCTGACCTGGGAAGATCCCACATGCCACGAAGCAAATAATTCTGTGCACCACAGCTATTAAGCCCGTGCTCTAGAGCCCAGGAGCCAAAACTCCTGAAGCCCGCATGCCTGTGCTCCACAAGAGAAGCCACTGTGATGAGAAGCCCATGCACCACAGCTAGAGAGCAGCTCCCGCTTGCTGCACCTAGAGGAAGCCTGTGCACAGCAGTGAAGACCCAGTGCAGCCAAAAGATGATTACTTGTTAAAAAGGAAAGTAACTCGTGAGAAAATAATATGCACTGCCAAAAAATGTGCATGTTACTGGCTACCACAGCCAGGTTCCGACTCTAGGTCTGCAGGGCACCTCGTCAGTAGGTCTGAGTCTGCATTTCTGGCCAGCATCTCCAGATGATGCTGAGTCCGTGGACGGAGGAGACTGATTCGACAAACAGTACACTAGACTCTAAAAGATCCAATTTCAAAAGTTCAGAGAAGAGACAGGTATGATTTCTTCATCTAAAAGAGATTATTATAAAGGCATTCAGCCCCTAAGATGACAAGCGAGTGACAGAGAACAATATTCTAAGTGTAAAATAAAAAGAGAATTCTAGTGGGATTGTGTGGAGGAGGTAAGAAGGTTGTGTGTAATTGCACAAGACAATGGACATAATCCAAATATCAATCCCCTCAGATTCTACAATATAAATGGTGAAAGAAAACTATTGAAAAGTGGCATCCAATAATCCACTACCGAATACAGTTAAGAGCTCATGTGTGAAACTGGAAACACAGGAGAACTGTGAGAGCAGAGGGAGCCAGACAAGGCTCTTTCTCCCGTGGAAGGGCAAGGCTACTGCTGCTGCCAGCCTGTTGACTGAGCTCCTGATAGATAATAGCATTATGAGAGATCTGGGTGGTTTACAAAATGAATTAAATACGATCCCCTGCAATCTCTGAACTCATTATTTTGTAATCTCTGTATTTTCTGAATTTCAGTCTTTAAATACCATGCTTCAACACTGAGTCCCACCTATATATACTTATATGCTGGTTTGTCTCAGCTGTGTTGATGGAAAGGAAAAGACCCTCCCCACCCCACCCCCCCACACACTATACACATACATATTACACACAGACAGATACAATGAAGTGAAATCCTGTGCTAGTTTTATTTAACAAAGGCTAGAGAAACCTTGCTAGAGAAGGCGATGGCACCCCACTCCAGTACTCTTGCCTGGAAAATACCATGGACAGAGGAGCCTGATGGGCTGCAGTCCATGGGGTTGTGAAGAGTCAGACACGACTGAGCAGCTTCACTTTCACTTTTCACTTTCCTGCATTGGAGAAGGAAATGGCAACCCACCCCAGTGTTCTTGCCTGGAGAATCCCAGGGATGAGGAAGCCTGGTGGGCTGCCATCTATGGGGTCGCACAGAGTCAGACACGACTGAAGTGACTTAGCAGCAGCAGCAGCAGCAGCAGCAGCAGCAGAGAAACCTTGCAGACAGCAGCCACCTGAGGAGTAGGGGGAGACTGTCATGTCACCCCTTCCAGGCTGTCCCTGACACAGCCCATACAGCTGCCAGCAACACTGAAAAGCAAAGTGAGCACCTTGCCAGATGCAGAAGCTTAATTTTATGTCATACCACAGCCCTTTCTTACTTGAGTCTTAAGTCATTGTTTATGGAGAACATACACAAACATTTCCATTTGAGACTGTGGCTTTCAAACTTGCTTGGCTATGGTTTACACTAAGAAATTCATCTTATATATTACCATTTGTCCATTCAATTCATGTAACATATATTCACTGTAATTCTCCCAGGTCCCAGGCACTGTTCTACATACAGGTAATCCTGTAATGAACAGAATAATTTGAATTCTTGTTCTCATAAAGGTTACATTCTGCTGGGAGAGGTAGACAACAATATAATCACGGGTCAGATGCTGATAAAGTAAATCAGAGAAGGGAGAGGGAGAATGCTGGAATGCTGGGGAAGGGAAGGGTGGTAAATAGGGCAGTCAGGAGAGGCCACACCAAGAACATAACATTAAACATAGTCCTATAGGAGGAGGAAGAGGGGCCATGTGGATATTTCAGGGAAGAAAGGGCACATCAACCAGCAAAAGTGGGGCTAGAAGTAGCCCCAAAGTGTGTTCTGGTCTCATTTCCACCAACTGTAGACTTTAGACAGCCTACTTTCTTCTCTGAGCCTCGTTCCTTCTTTGTAAAGTGAAAGGATGTGCCTTGCTCCTCTCCAAGTTCTTTTCTGGCTCTAACATTTCCCAGCATCTGTGTTCTAAGGCATCTTAGAACTCAGACTAGAACTAAGTCTTAGTCTTAGTCTGGGCAGACTAGTATACATGTATGTATACACATACTTTTATGTACATAACATAAACAATGGTGGCACAAAACGTTATACTACCCTGATTACACGCAACATACTCTAATATTTTCCAGTTTGTTCTATTTCATTTTGTTAAATGCTGATTGCACCTAACTAAATTGATTTCACTATCCACGGGGTCTTAAATAACTATTCACAGACACTGAAATCTTGGTTGTGGAACAAAATATGGCATCACTAACAGCACAGACTCATCTAAGAAAAAGAAACAGTAGCTCAGTACTGGAGCCTCCTTCTGCCCTCAGCTTTCAGTGATCTGGAAAGCCCACACACCCACACTGGCCTGGACAGCCAGAGAGAAGACTGAAGTGTTAGATGGCTCAAGACTCCAGTTCCAGGTCTGCCACTGCTTTCTCTGACCTTAAGCAAGCTACATAGCACCATGAAGGCTTAGGTTTCTGATCAGAATAGTGGGAATGATGATGAGGATTAAATCATAAAATACAGGCAGAATTTTTTGCATATATTTTATTAAGTGTTTATTAAGTGCCAGATATTGATCAGCATAATGATCAATATCTGACACTTACTAAACATTTAACAAATTAGTAGTGGTGCTCGTGGTGGAGGTGGAAGTAAACTAGAGCAAGGAAACAGTCTTATCTCGGTAGGCCCTGACGATCTAAAATGTTAGAAAAACTGAGCTAGATATTGTAAATGCCAGTAATTATCTTAGTAATAAATGTCACAGAAAGAAGAATGTGTGATTCCAAACTGTGTTTCTTTCATTTCTAAAATCTCTCTCCTCCCTCTTCAGAAAACTATATGGAAATGGATTTGAAGAAATACAAAGTCATGCATTCAATGGGACAACGCTGATTTCCCTGTAAGTATGTGCTTGTTTCCCCAGCTCATGAATAAAAATGAAATATTACTCTGGCTACCAGATCACATTCAATCTTCAGCAACTAACTCAGGACAAAAATAAACTTTCAAGTGCCTGGGCCTCAGTGTAGCAAGCGTGTTACTAGGCAACAGGCTGACTGGAAACCCCAGAGCACCCTGATATCAAAAACAGATGCAGCCTGGATACACTGAAGTTGACAGCTTGCTGAAATATTCAACACCTTGCTTTAAGCTCCTCCGTCTCACAGCCCCCTCTCTAGTCCCCTCACTTGGGTTGATGGTGTGTTAGAGGCAGCACAATTTCAGTGAAGAAATTCCTCCTCCTGGCCCCACTGCAAAGATGTTGGATAAGGCCATTTACCAGCCTAATCAGCCTCAATAGGCCCACACAGAATCCCATCTCCCTACTGCGGGGGCTGGGGGCAGGGGTGGGTAAAGAGCTCATTTTCCACAAGGTGAGGGAGCCCTGCATTTTCACCACACCCTACCCTGGTCCCCATTGTGAACAGCCTTCAACTCTAGAGAAGCATCCCTGTTGCTTCCTTCATTGTCCTCAGCCTCTCTTTCTTTCTGTGGCCCCTTTCCTTAAAAAAGTGGCTCATTCACAAAGCTTGCGGTGCAGGGGTGGGGCAGGGAGGGGTGCACTGCTTGAACCATAACAGGTGCCAAGTAAGATGACCATCACCCTACAGTTGTCAAGAGTAAAACCTTACAACACGTGAAAGGCGCAACTAAAGCCTAAGTTGAGGAAAGCAAACAGATGAAAAGGCTTTTATCATTAGTAAGTCATATGTATAAACTTGGGTTCCCCTGGTGGCTGAGACAGTAAAGAATCTGCCTGCATTGTGGGAGACCCAGGTTCAATCCCTGGGTCAGGAAGATCCCTGAGGGATGGAATGGCATCCATTCCAGTATTCTTGCCTGGAGAATCCCATGGACAGAGAAGCCTGGTGGGCTACAGTCCATGGGGTCACAAAGAGACAAAACTGAGTGACTAACACTTTCACTTTTCATGTATAAACCATGGTCTTCACCAGTGCTTCTCCAACTTTAACAAACGTAAGAATAACATGGAGATTGTTAACACACAGAGAGCCCAGGTCCCACCCCAAGACGTTTTAATTTAGTAGGTCTAGGGTGGGGCCTGAAAATCTGAAATTTTAACAAGCTCCCTGGAGATGCTAATGCTGCCAGTCTGAAGTTGAGTAGCATAAGTCTATATATAGCACACTACATACTTTAATGATAAATATTAATTAAAGACCCTATTATATTGATACCATACTATGTAGCTTGGTGGCTAAGAAAACAGATCTAACAATCACTAACTGGGACTGAAACTTCAATTCCATCATTTATCACCTTAATCTTGAGCAAGTTACTTAACCACTCTAAACCATAGTGCTTCATCCATAAAATAGAGCTGCTAATAGGTTTGTGTGGAGGATACCCCACCAAAATGAAAAGCTCTGTGTTGTATCCTCAGTACTTAGCACAGTGCGTAGCATAGAGTAGGTGCTTACTTATTATTTGTCACACTACATTGTTAATTAATTATGAATGAATGATACTAAATATGATTATGTTTTCATGCACTTAACACAGGTCTGGCACATTGTAAGTGCTCAAGAAATGACAGCTTTTTAAAAAGCTGTCCTTCCTATCATGGAGTAGATTTTCCCTCATTTTCTTGTGGACTTGAATTCAATGCAGGTTTCACTCTGGCCAGTTGAATCTGTTTCTGCTGAATTAAAATCAGAGGCCTATCCTCTCCGGGCACAGCACTCCCAGATGCCTCATACTGGTATTGACAAGTATTTGCCAGGCATCAGCTGTGTTTGAAGGAACCTGCTATATTTTGAGATGAAACGAAGATGACTAAGCCCTGGTGTTTGCCCTGCAGGAGTTTCCAGCCTAGGAAGAAACACTCCTAAATGGTATGTAAACTGTACACTAAGTAGTTACTAAAACAGAAGGCAAAGTATGGCACCTGGCTGGAGAGAGCTAAAGTCCTCTGGGATTTCAGGGGCAGAAGAGAAGGGAATTAGAGAAAGCCTCATGAGAGAGGCAGACCTTGAGCTGGGCTTAACTTGGACAAGCAGAGATAGAAGGAAAATGCGCTATGTTCAGAGGACAAGAAAAGCCCAGAGGAAGGTGCTTGGGATGTGCGCATTGCCCAGAAAATAGTAGCATTTAAAAAGTCCTAGATGTGGATCAAGGACAAAGCAGGAAGGACCTTCGATGCTGGGGTAAATAATTTGGACTCTCTGCTGTAGAAAACAAGCCTTTGAAAGTCCTGGGGTAGAAAGTATGAGAGGGCTGCTCAGGGAAGGTTGGTGGATGGGTTAGCAAGAAGGGCAGAGGGTTGGAAGGGCAGAGGGAAGGGGCAGACCAGGGCAGACACAGAAGTCAGAAGTACCTGAGGAGAGGGTATACGTGAAGTCCTTTGTGGCCCTGGTCACCTGCACAAGGAGGAAAAATAAGAGGACTGAGTATAAAATTAAGGGAAAGCAGCAGATGAGGAAAAGAAGCCAGAGCAAAGTCAGAGGTGAGACGGCAGCCAGCAGGGCGCAGCTTTGGGCAGTGAGGGAAAGCAGGGCATAAGGAGGGAGGTCCTGGTCAACCCCGTTAGAGGCACTGAAACGGGTGTGGTCTTTAAAAGGTCCCAAAGTCCCATTAGTATGAATGCCCCATACCTCATAGTTTCAAGAAAGAGGAAACCAAGATCACAAATCAGTTTGCCAAGAACACAAACCTATTTCATTCATTTATTCATTCAAGTGCTAAGTCACTTCAGTCGTGTCCGACTCTCTGCGACCCCATAGACGGCCTCCTACCAGGCTCCTCTGTCTCTGGGATTCTCCAGGCAAGAACACTGGAGTGGGTTGCCATTTCCTTCTCCAATGCATGAAAGTCAAAAGTGAAAGTGAAGTCGCTCAGTTGTGTCTGACTCTTAGCGATCTCATGGACTGCAGTCTACCATGCTCCTCAGTCCATGGGATTTTCCAGGCAAGAGTACTGGAGTGGGGTGCCATTGCCTTACATCACATCTATTGAGCATCACCAATATATGAGGCACGGTGTTAAGGGCTGGGTCTGCAGCGGTACAGTGGAAACAGTCCCTGCCCTCATGAAGTTTCTAGCAGAAGAGATGGACCAAAAGGCAAAAAATAAATGAACTCATTGTAGGCAGTGATAAACACTGTGAAGGAAACAACTCATTACTGAGATCTGAGAGACCACAGCGAGGAGACTAACTCTAGGTTAGGTGCTCAGGGACAGCCCTCACCAAGGATATAATATTTAGGCTGAGTCTTAAGAATGACAAAGGGTCAGCCCTGGCAATCATGAAAGGAAGCACACTATAGAAAGAGGGAGCACCATGTGCAAAGGGCCTGAGTTGAGCAAGAAAAGAAGTTGATAAGCTCCAAGAATTGGGAGGAGGCTGGTGTGACTGCAGGGTCATCAGCAAGAGGGACACTGGATAAGATCATCATGGAGATGTGTCAGGAGCAAGGCGTCAGGACTGAGGGGACCATGGGAAGGGGTCTGAATTCTCTTCTGAGGGGAAGGAGACCCACTGAAGGGTTTGAGCAGGGCAGAGGGAGTAGTCTTCAAAAGAACTGGGCAAAATGTTCCAACTATACAATCCAGCCCCATTTCTGACCCCTTCCTCGTGTAGAGGCCTGTCCAGAGCTGTCCAGAACAATGACATCAGAGCACTGCGAAGTCCTCAAATATGCTGCTTACTAAGGCAGATATGGTGGAGGGGAGCAACCGCAGAAGGTTACCCTCAGATACCGCCAGGGGTCCCAGAGTCCCTCCCTACCATTCCCTGAACATCCCCATTAGGGAAGCCTTGGCTGGAATCTGGGGGTTCTCCCACTGTACCTCAAAAGGTCATCCTGCCTGCCTGTGTCTCTCATGCCTAGATGGCCATACCACTTGGGAGAGTTCCCAAAGGGACCTGCAGGAAAACGTGGTAGATAAATTTGATTTATTTTTGGCCGAATTACATAATGCAGAGTTATCATTATACAGAAAGATCCGAGTTTTAATAAAACATGTGAAAAGCTGTCATAAAATTTGAACAGTTAATTTGACCTGGCTGACACGAGGATTATTTGCTCACAGAGCCTGGTTTCCATGATTTATGACCACAACTGAACATAATTAAAACAAACCAAATCAGGAAGAAGAGCCAGGGAGGTTTGGGAAGGAAATTTTCTTTTGATTTAGATTTTAAATACCAATTGACTCTGACAACCTCATTGCTTTGAAAGTGGAAATATACCCAGGGGATGGGACGATGTGAGACAGACGGGTACACTGTGATGAAAGGGCTGAGGCTTCCCAAGGAAAATGCTTAGTAGAAGCATATGGAAAACAGCCACCAATGGGTGAAATGCAGGGGCTTTTGCAGTTTTTAAATGGCAAGGGTGATGTGGAGTCTTGCAGAAAGATGATAAAGAAGATGTAAAGCTACGAGATGTGCTGCCTAATTACAAAGGATCTTGCAAGGGAGGGGCAGCGGTGTTGGTATATTTCTTTCACCACTGTAACAGTGCTACTAGAAGAATCATATCCCATGTTCAAAATCATCATGCCAAAAATGAATGTACACTGTGCCCATTGTCCAGGGTTTTCCAGAAAGTTCTTTGAAATACCACCCTTCTCTTGTAGGAAGAAAGTGATCAAAAGTAATCTGGCAAGTCTGAGCCCAGAGACTCCTTTCCCAGCTCCCTTGTCCATCCAGAAGGGCCTGTGCTTGGAGACACCACCGTCAGGGCCCAGATGGGAGCTGCTCAGTGGGGCCAGGCCAAGCTGGTCCTGAGAAGTTTACTCTAAGCTGTGGAATTCTGCAGGCAAGAATACTGGAGTGGGTAGCTGTTCTCCAGGGGCTCTTCCTTGACCCAGGGATCGAACTCCAGTCTCCTGCATTACAGGCAGATTCTTTACCATCTGAGCTACCAGGGGAGCCCTACAAGGAACAGAAGCCCTCAGGTGGCTACTCCCACTGCAGCTTTGGGTTCCTTAAGAGTAGTGGCCTTCGACCCTTTTTTTTCCTACAACACACATACCTAGTGATGATCAGACACATAGCCCAGACTGGTGTAGGAGGCAATTTTCTATACAGACTGTTCTTCTTCCCCTTTGTCACCCACCGAAAAAATGTGCATGCATGTATGCTCAGTCACTTCAGTCATGTCTGACTCTGCGTGACACTATGGACTGTAGCCCGCCAGGCTCCTCTGTCCATGGGATTCTCCAGGCAAGAGTACTAGAGTGGGTTGCTATGCCCTTGTCCAGGGGATCTTCCCGACCCAGGGATCGAACCCCAGTCGCTTATGGCTCCTGCATTGGCAGCCAGGTTCTTGACCACTAGCGCCACCTGGGAGGCCCAAGGAGAAATACACAGCTGAAAGAAAAAGAATCCAATTAATATGATGAAAGGGGGTAGCTCTGAATGGACGCTGCTTTTCTATTAAGATTTGCAAACTTCAGTATATTACTATTAACAGACACTGAGCTCTCCAAGGCCACGATGGCTGCGAGCCTGGTACAGAGTGCGCTGCACTCGCACCCTTCAGCCTTGAACACTGGAGCAGCATTTCTGCCCTGCCCAGCTGCCTGGAGTAAACGTGCACAGCTCCAGGGCAGCAATGGGAGTGCTTTCAGTGGTAGGACAAAGGGTTCCACTGAGAGAGGGGAAACTGCAGGGAAAGACCAGAGTCAAACACCCAAGATTTCACAGTTGTGCCAAAGACAAGAACGCCGTTTTTGCATTTTACCTACAGCCCCTCCTTGTCGCCTCCACCTCTGAGCACCACATACATGGGCTGGCCCAAACGTGCATGTGCACAGTTTTGACTGTTTACATATGAGCTGAAAAACCCACTAAGGGCACTGTCCTTCCCCACAGGGAGCTAAAGGAAAATGCACGCCTGGAGAAGATGCACAACGACGCCTTCCGGGGGGCCACAGGGCCTAGCATTTTGTGAGTACACTGGTGCCGCCTCCCCTCCCTGCCCGGTGCACCCCAACAAGCCTGCTCAGGGTGTCCAGTCACATCATCCGCAGCTGGGTTTGCAGGGGAACCAATCTCTGCATGGGAAAGGACTACCCTAACAAAGCACCACCCACTCGGGATTGAAACAACAGAACTGTGCTGTCTGCAGTTCTAGAGGCTCAAGTCTGAAACAAGGCTGTCAGCAAGCCGGCTTCCTCCTGCGGGCTGCGAGGGAAGGACTTGTGCCAGACCTCTCCTGGCTCCTGGTAGCTCCCTTTGGTTGTGGCAGCAGAACTCCAGTCTTCACAGAGTATTCGATGTGTTTCTCTGTCTCCAAATTTCCCCCTTTGTACAGAGATACCAGTCATATTGGATTAGGCCCCATCCTCATGATCTCATTGTAACCTGATTACCTCTGGAAAGATCCTATTGCAATTAAGGTCACATTCTGAGGTACTGAGAGTTAGGACTTCAACATATGAATTTGGGTGAGACACAGTTCAATCAAATATGGCAGGCCTCTTCACATGCTGGCAGAGGGGGTCCGGTGTTCCCTGGTATCCCCTCATGATAACTAAGGTTGAGTGAGCTGCTGCTGTGTCAGGCTCTCTGAGGATGCAAGGAGCAGAGCCAAGTTCCCTAAGGACACATGGGAACATTAAGAGGAACAGGAGATTGAACCAGTAGTCTCCCAACAACGCCTTGGGAAGCCAGAAACATCCTATAGAAAACAATTGCTGCTGCAGCCAGGCTTCAGGGAGAAACGCAAGAGGGCTCCAAACATGCCGCAGCTCTAACAGCAGAGGCCGCCTCACCTATCCGCAGAGGTTCCGGCCCACTACTTCCTACTCTGGCACCCCATCACTAATGCCTTCAAGCAAGGCTTGAACACATCCTGTTTACCAGGCACCACGCTGCAGAGACAGTGGTGGGCTCTGGTTGACGCCCTATAAAAAAAAATTACACTATGGAGGGGAAAGAATGATGAACAGGCAAAGTGATAAACAGGCACATGACTTTAAAATGAGAAAAGTATTAAGATGAAAGGAGAGAGTAGCATGGAAGCATATACACTAACATAGGTAGAGAGCCAATGGAAATTTGCTGTATGACTCAGGGAACTCAAACTGGGGTTCTGTATTAAACTAGAGGAGTGGGAAAGGGTGGGAGGTGGGTAGGAGTTTCAAGAGGGAGGGGACATAGGTATATCTATGGTTAATTCATGTTGATGTATGACAGAATCAAACCAATATTATAAAGCAATCATCAATCAACTTAAAATAAATAAATATAATTATTAAAAATGAGAAAAGTACTAGAAAGACAGTGAGCAGTATAGTACAGTTCATCTGTTTATTCATTCATTCATTGATTTTTCCAATAACTGTACGTCCATACTACATGCCAGGCACTAAATTAGGCATCAGGGAAATGGCAGTGAGTAAGAAAAGACAAATGTCTCTGCCTTCATAGAGTGGGGAAGATAGACAAGGATCAAATGAGTAAAGAAAATATGTACTACACCAGATGGTCGTGGAGTGGAGAAACTTAGCTGGTTGGGAGAAGAGAGTTCTCAGGAGGGGCAGTTAGTTTTTTTAGGAGGATGTTCAGGGAAGACTGTCCTGAAAAAGTGGTATTTAAGCAAATACCTGAAAGAAAGGAGGGAGCAAAGCTGTGTGGGCATCAGCAGGAAGAGCATTCCAGTTGGAGGGAACCGGGCAGGATCTGCACATGTTGGAAGGACAAAGAAGAGAACAGTGTGGCCGAGTGAGCCAAGGGGAAGGGCCCAGAGCAGGGCAGAGAGATGGCGAGAGCCAGGTCAGGGGCCTATGGCTACTCTTTGAGTGAGGTGAGGAGGCTCTAAGGTTTTGATGAGAGGAAGGAATGAACTGACCCAGTTACTCTTTATACCCCAGCTCCTGCCAGTATCTACTCATGATCTTGTCTACTTTTCTATATTCCTCCATTATATGCCCCAAATTCTACTTCTTAGCCCCTGCCACTCTCAACTCCTGACTCCTCCCTAACCCCTCTCTCCTATCAACGCCTGACTTCCTTTGGTTCCTAGCTCCCACCACTATCAACTCCTGTTACCAGTCTGACTCTACTTATTTCCTATTACCCTGGGTCTCTCGACATCCTAACTCTCGCCACCAAAGCGTCTCCACTCTCTAACTTCTGGCATCATCAGTCCTACTTCTTCTCTGTTCTCCACTTAACCTCATGATTTCTGCTTCCTCGTGGCTTCCACTTCCTCATGGCTCCTGCTCATTGCTTTCTCTGCTGTCTCTCAGCTTCTGTCATCCTACCATAGGGGTCCCTGTCTACATGTCTTGTATTCAAAGTACTCTGGGCTAGCACACCCTACAGGCAGAGCTCTTACAGTGAACCAGCCACCTACTTGGGCAATGAACGGCTAGGAGAGTTGCCTTTGGTCAGGTGCAAGAATGAGTGAGTATGGTTCTAAGACACTCAGCGTGACAGCTTTCCCTTGAAAAGCTGCTCAGCCTGCCTGCTTAGAAGTGACTGTGAGCCCTGCAGGCATTTACATTGACTTTCAGAACAGTGGGACCAGGCCTAGGTCTCTTACTACCCAAATGATTATCCGCATTATGCCCTTAGGGTTTAAGTGATATCTATAAGCCTTCCTCCCATCCACAGCCCCAAAATATTTCCCCCACAAGTCACTCAGTGAAACTGAAAATCTATCATCAGAGATTTACTCCTTTGTAATGAGACCTTGACATTTATAGAATCCTAACTTAAAACATATTACTTCCACTCCAAAATAATAAAAACAAAAAATTCACCAGTCTTGTAAAGACTCAGGTACTGAATTCCTAATACATCTAAGAGAACTACTGTGTAAAGCAGAATGAGAACACCGGTTACCTAAATCAATAAGGGCAGAAAAGCAGTAAGAGTCTGCCATCCCCGAGGTAAATTCTGCCACCTTGATTACTCCACCAAGGACCAACCCTAGTCATCACGCCATGGTGTCAAGTTCATCTGTCCATCAATCACCCACTGATCCTGTCCCATGCGCTGGGCACTAAGTATTGGGTCAGGGTGCTGAAGGGGGTGGTGCTGCCTGAAAATCTTCACAGTTTATCAGCAGGAAGACAGGAAGAATTTTTAAATGCCCACTTATTCTTCCTTCTCACATTTAATTTGTCTGGAGATTTCTTCCACATTGCCTCAGGTTTAGAAAAGCTAAGGGGTTCAGGACCTTGTTTGAAAAATCCTGAGCTTTCCACACAATTTTGCTTCCATGAGTGTTTGCTGGCTTTGGACTGATGAATCCAGTTTGCCTTTAGAGAAGGTAGATGATGGTTTATGCCACATAGTGGCTCTTAATAGCATAAGCAGCCTGTGCTTCATGAAAACCTACTCTGTGGAGCTTGATCAACAAAGAGAGAGGCATCTGAAGCCCTAAATACTTCCGCCTGGGGTAGACCACAAAGCTGGTGTCACTGCATGTGCCTGCTCTATCATAAAGCAAGTGGTTATTTTACTTCGGCTAAGTGGAGGGAGGGAGAGGGAGGGAGAAAGCAAGCAGGAGAGGAGAGAAAGGGAATTCTAATGAATGGACAGTGGGGTGAATATGAGCGAAAACACAACTTAGCTTTTTTGAATTCAGATCTTAATGAGAGTAACTGAAAGGGAGAATCAGGGAGAGAGCAAGAGGGGAAAAAAAAATGCCTCAGAACCTAGAATGATGCTATTGTTGAGACAAAGTTTCATTCTATGAATCAAGTATATTAAATAAATAAGTAAGCCTTTCTCTTTTTTTACTTTTCAGGGATATTTCTTCCACCAAACTGCAGGCCCTGCCTAGCTATGGGCTAGAGTCCATTCAGACACTAATTGCCACATCATCCTATTCTCTGAAAAAACTGCCATCGAGAGAAAAATTTACCAACCTCCTGGATGCCACACTGACTTACCCCAGCCACTGCTGTGCTTTTAGAAACTTGCCAACAAACGAGTAAGTAAAAAAACAAAAAGTAGAGCCTGCCAAGCTGTGGCAGAAACTCAGACCTGAAAGTATTCAGCTGGTCAGCAGCTCCCTGCCCTTTTCCTGCCTGCCGTCTAAACCAGCACCACGGTCACCCATAGTCGTGGGGTCACTCTCAGACAGACAAGAAGAAAATCTGTCCTATGTCCTCCTGAAAAGTGACTCCAAAGAGTCGATTCACCCTGCAGCTAAAAGACCCTTGTCACTTATTCTGAGCTAATTCAACTAGAGCCTTAAATCAGGCTATAATTGCAGTTGCAAAATGAAGTACAAATCTGGTACCTCAAAGATCAACTAGCTCTAATCCTTATCAAAGAGCATCATTTCTAAAGAAGTGGGGGAAGTAGGCTCAATAAGGTCAATTTTACCTAATGTCTTAATCTTTAGTTAAAAAAAAAAAAAAAAGACATAGAACACTACAGAAGGTTTTCACTGCTTTTTTTAAAAAGCTATTTCTCTCCCAGCAGAAGACTATCTTCTATTATAGAACAGAATCCTAGCTCCCTAAGGATTAGCTTGGTATGGGAATGGAAAAGGCAGAAGCTCCTGGCTGGTTTGTGGGTTTGTGACCAGTGCTGGCTTGCGGGAGTGGGAGAAGGGGGTGTTGGTCTTACTGGTTCAATTAATTCACTTCAGTCCAGAATGGAATGGCAGGGTGTAAAGGATTTTATTCTTTCCTTAAAGCACTTTCTTCCAGGTTTTTTTTCCCACTGTAATGCATACAAAGAAGTACTGTTTTTTACCTTGCAACCCAGTAAACACGACACATGTAACCGAAATAAAACAGAGCACTACTTAACTATTTTATATGTGATACACTGATATTCTCTTTTTTCCTTTTTTTGCATAATTTTATTTTTTTTTAACTCTTTGTTCTATATTGGGGTATAGCTGATTGACCAACAATGCTGTGATAGTTTCGGGGGAACAGTGAAGGGACTCAGCCACACATATCCATGTATCCATTCTCCCCCAAAACCCCTCCCATTCGGGCTGCTACATAACATTGAGCAGAGTTGCATGTGCTATACAGGAGGTCCTTGTTGGTTATGCTGCTTATCCAGCATACACTGATGTTCTCTTGTCTATTTTATTTCATGTTTGTTTGCTTTAAACGCTAGTCTTGATTCACCTTATTGCTTTCATGACCCACTAATGGGTCACAGCTCACAGCTGGAAAAACATTGCCCTAAAAGAATATTATACAGCCTAAGAAGATTCTCAAACAACTAATTTGATGAGGCATTAAGAGAGTGTCACTAGGAGGCAACTGTTTTGGGGATCAACCTATTCACAATTAATCAACCAGCACATGTTATCGTACACCCATTTCACACCTCACATAGGTAGGGAGGTATGGATCTACCTGAAGTTTGGGGTAACCAAGAAGACAGGCCATTCTCTGTGCTCAGAAAGCTGTGTGCCACTAACTGAGCTTTAGAGAACATTAGCTGAGTATTCACCGTGTTCCAGAAAAACACTGTGCAAAAATCTGAAGCTAGAAAGATGAGTAAGAGCTCATCCCAACCATCAGAGCCACAAGCAGCTATTTGGGGACAACACAAAAGACAGCCAATACTTAGGTTCAGTCCAGCAAATGTTATGATAGAGCTGAGAACAGAACACAGTACTCTGCGAGAATAGAGGGAGAATTTCTAAATGGCAACAGGGCTTATGGAAGACTTCCCCAGGAAGTGACTTCTGCTGAGCTCTGAAGAACAGGTAGCAATTAGCTAGACAGGTGTGACAGAAAGCATGCCAAGAAGATGGAAGAGCTTTTGTGAAGGCACAAAGGCAAGAGACCATGGAATGAAAGCCATTCAGAAAAACCAGAACAAGACAACTTATGGCTACAGAGAGGAGGATGAGTGAGCAGAGACCAGGGAGAGGTGAGCTATGAGGGGCCCTGAGTGTAAGGCCAAGTTGCTGAGAGGATGAGGAGCCACTGGAGAACTCAGAACAGAATCACTCAGATTTGCTTCTGTAAAGTAGCGCTCTGGGCTGTGAGTGAGCAAAGCTGGTGAGAGAACAATGGGGGACAGCACAGATGCTGGCTTGGGATAAAGCTGATTCCAGACATTTCCACTTTTGTGGGAAAGGAGGCTGCATCCCTTCTGAAGGTACTGACATGTTAAAGCTTTAGTTCAGGGGTGTTTTATTCCAGCAGATGAAAGAAGAGACTACCACCTCTGGGTTAAAACAAAAGGTGGGGGTTGCGGGGGAGAGGGCATTACACAGCTGTGGGCCAGCACTAAGTGAGAGGGTAATGCAGTCACACAGCAGTTGTCTTGATTAGGATGACAAGTTTCAGCTGACCCCATCTCTATCCCTGAAGTCAGAAATCTTGGATGCTAGTGAGGACGGACAGCGTGAAGCTGGGCCAGTGGATGTTTGTGCAAGCTCTGGGTCAGCCCTCTGCCCTGCAGCTGCGGAACCTGGATAACCCACACAGCTGCCTAGGCAGATGGCCCCCAAACTCTCCTTGGTGTCTCTGATTAAAATTCCAAAAGAGAGAGAGTAGACAGAGCTGAAGGCCAAGAACAACCACATTTCCTGTTAATTGCAGATTGGTTCATGTGGAGTATCTCTAAGTATCAGATGCAGAGTCAGCATCAAACGCACACACAATCTCTCTTTCTCACTCCCGCTTTCTCACACAAGCGAAATAATCAGCTGAGTAACTTCTGAAAGTGAGTCCAGTAAGTCAAATAGTCCTTACGTATTCCCCACATCCTGCTTTTACACAAAGTCATTCCTATAAGGGATTGTCTCATTAATATCGCTAATATGCTAAGTCACTTCGGTCCTGTCCAACTGTGTCAGCCTGTGGATTGTAGCCCACCTGTAGGCTGCAATTGTAGGCTCCTCTGTCCATGGCATTTTCCAGGCAAGAGTACTGAAGTGGGTTACCATGCTGTCCTCTAGGGGATCTTCCCAACCCAGGGATCACATTGGCAGGAGGTTCTTTACCACTAGCACCACCTGAGAAGCCCTGTTAATGTTGGAGAAGAATAATAAATAGAAATATCTATCATGAATTACATTTCTCTTTCCTCCTCAGGAAAGGCTGGAATTCACACAGCCTGCTCTTCTCTCTGTTTCTCCATCCTGTTTTCCTTTGTGCTTCACCACGGTTTCATCTTAGGAATATAAGTATAGCCTTCTTTTAATTTCTTGACATTTACCCCTTTCCACAGGCTAAAGTTCTTAGAGGGAAAGATGGAGGAATAGGGAGCAACCACATTATATTTCTGCACATAAGCCAAAAAGGCTGAAAATTCACATCATTTTAAAGCCAGGTCCAGAATCTTCAAATCTTTACAAGAGAGATTCCCAGTTATAATTCAAAGCCATGAACTCTGAATGGTTATTTGTTCATCAAGGCCGATGTGGGGAGGAGAGTGGTGAGTAAAAAACCTTAATATGCCACAAAGTTATCTTTTAATGAGCACTGAAAAATCCATGATTCAATGTGACAAATTTAAGTTTTTTCATCTCTAGAGCCCACACAAAACACTTAGCATTCAGAAGCATTTTATCTAAGCTGGAAGCACTCTAATGACAACTCAGAAGCCTTCACTCTCTCCCCTGGAAGTGTTTCAGTTAGGACAATGGTACAGAACACAACGCTGGTGTAATAGGGAAAGAATCTGGAAGAACAAAGCATAAACAGACATGAGCAGGCTTAAAGACCAAAAGCTCAACTGTTTTTTTTGTTTGTTTGTTTTTTACCTCTTTCAGGCAGAATTTTTCATTTTCCATTTTTAAAAACTTTTCCAAACAATGTGAAAGCACAGCAAGGAGACCAAATAATGAAACACTGTAAGTATTTGCGTGTAAGGAAACCCGGGAAGCCATGTCTCATTCTGTGGGCACCTTATCGTTATCAGTGCCAATGATTTTCTTTTGATAAAAGTCTTGGTTGGGGCCATGTTTGCAGAGCATATTTTAATAGCTTTAAAATGGGGTGTGTGTTTTTTATTTTTTACAAGGCATTCCAGGTGATCAATATCTCTTCAACTGTTTACAAAAATACTTGTAAAACCATACCTACATACCTACCTACATAATTCATTTTACAGTCATATTATATTCTCTTCCAAAATTAAAATTTTCTTTGCAGGTATTCTGATGTCACTAAGGACTTGTTTAATGATAGCCTCATTTGTAAGGATTTTTCACTAGTCATGTGGTCAGCATTCCACAAAGATTAACTGATTGTAGACAGCTTCTAGAAGCAGCCACTCCCCTTCAGGGAGACCTAGGCCACCTTGATCATTATGCTCTAGACCTTAAAATTATTTAGACTTAACACTATCACTGACACATATTGGATGGGAGCTGCATTTCTATTCTACTGACTGATATTTTTAAAAGATTTATTTATTTTGGGCTGTACTGGGTCTTCGTTGATACTTGGGCTTTCTCTAGTTGTGATGAACGGGGCCTACCCTCATTGGGCAGGTTTCTCATTGTGGTGGCTTCTCTTGTTGCAGGGCACAGGCTCTCAGATACACCAGTTTCAGTAGTTGTGCACATGGGCTCAGCAGTTGCGGCTCCCAGGCTCTGGAGCACAGGCTCAATAGTTGTGGCACACGGGCTTAGTTCCTCTGTGGCATGTGGGATCTTCCCAGAAAGGGATCATTGGCAGGCAGATTCTTAACCACTGAGCCATCAAGGAAGCCCCTGATTTAAAAAAAAAAAAAAAAAAAAAAAACTTTCCTACTGCCTTGGCATTTCATATACCTTCAGCTGTAAAGAAACCAGTGAAGTTGTTCAGTCATGTCTGACTCTCTCCTCCATCCATGGAATTTTCCAGGCAAGAGTACTGGAGTGGGTTGCCATTTCCTTCTCCAGGGGATCTTCCCAACCCAGGGATTGAACCCAGGTCTCCCGCATTACAAGCAGACACTTTACCATCTGAGCCACCAGGGAAGCCCACTGATACTAGAATGAGGCTCAGTAAGTCAAGGCACATTAAAATAGAAAAGGCTATAAATTATAACTTAATATGCTAGTTCTTTGGGAGGGAAATTTAACCCAAAGGCATGATACTTTGGTGCAGCGGTAAAGGTGCACACCTCAAAAGTGTCCCGATACCACATATGCTGTGATTTCCAAGTGTTATTACTTCCCTTCCACTCCCATCCCCCACTCCATGCCCCTCAGGCTACAAAACCAAACCAGATGCCCTTCTAAGGCACCCTACCAATTCTCTCCTCTACATCTTTTTGTCTTTTCTCTTTTTTTCATATCAATCTGCAAGATATATAGAGGCACAGGGTGCTATGATGGAAGGACCCTGGGCTCTGGAGCTCCTCAGACTTGGATATGAATTCTTGGCACTAATGTTCCTGTAACATTAGGTTTCCCTTGACAATACTTATCTTTTCTGAGACTTTCTTCCTCAACTGTAAGGGACAATGGAAACATCCTTTGGCTTTCAGAAGCATGAGAGTAAGGGAGTTTTTAAAGACTGTGACAGCTAGGGTACTTTATATTATAGTCTCTATTCTTCTTTACTTTTCCCTTTCATTTAGGTCTGACACCATCTATCCTCCAGCATTCCCTTTCCTCACACTTCCCACTCTTCTCTCTCAATATTCTCTCCATTATCACCTTCCACATAACACTTTTGCAATCATATGGTTTTTTTTCATCAGTAGGAAACCAGTTTTGGGTATCACTGCAGATGGTGACTGCAGCCATGAAATTAAAAGACGCTTACTCCTTGGAAGGAAGGTTATGACCAACCTAGATAGCATATTCAAAAGCAGAGACATCACTTTGCCAACAAAGGTTCGCCTAGTCAAAGCTATGGTCTTTCCTGTGGTCATGTATGGATGTGAGAGCTGGACTGTGAAGAAGGCTGAGCGCCAAAGAATTGATGCTTTTGAACTGTGGTGTTGGAGAAGACTCTTGAGAGTCCCTTGGACTGCAAGGAGATCCAACCAGTCCATTCTGAAGGAGATCAATCCTGGGATTTCTTTGGAGGGAATGATGCTCAAGCTGAAACTCCAGTACTTTGGCCACCTCATGCGAAGAGTTGACTCATTGGAGAAGACTCTGATGCTGGGAGGGATTGAGGGCAGGAGGAGAAGGGGACGACAGAGGATGAGATGGCTGGATGGCATCACTGACTCGATGAATGTGAGTCTGAGTGACCTCCGAGAGCTGGTGATGGATAGGGAGGCCTGGCATGCTGCAGTTCATGGGGTGGCAAAGAGTCGGACACGACTGAGCGACTGATCTGATCTGATCTGATCTGTGGTACCATCAAGTGGTGTTTTAGGGGGAGGGGAGACTTTAGCTCAGTCTCAATAACCATCAGCCCCTACCACTCCACACCTTCCCAAGTAAGCATCCAATCTTGAGTCTGCCATGCTAACACTGCAAGTCCTCTAGTCTTCAGCATTGGAGAAGGTGATGGCAACCCACTCCAGTACTCTTGCCTGGACAATCCCATGGACGGAGGAGCCTGGAAGGCTGCAGTCCATGGGGTCGTGAAGAGTCAGACACGACTGAGCAACTTCACTTTCACTTTTCACTTTCATGCATTGGAGAAGCCTGGTGGGCTGCCATCTATGGGGTCGCACAGAGTCGGACACGACTGAAGCAACTTAGCAGCAGCAGCAGCAGTCTTCAGCATCCCCCAAAACTACCTAAAATTAACACATAATCTAAGTAAAAAGAATGTGCTCCCTGTGAAAACATTTCTTGTGATAAATCCCCTTCCTTCCCTTCCCACCAGATTGCTATTCCTGAGTCCCTGGAGTTCAGAAATTCTAGAGCCAGCCACTGAGTCTTATCTGCTCTCCCTAAGATACTATGGTGTCCTTACTGCTATGGTTGGCCCCACTGTCCTCCTAAAACCCCTGTCCTTTTTCCTGTCTACTGATTGTTGCTGGAGCAGTGGTGCTACTATTTCTCCTTCCTCTGACTCAATATTGCTAAGCCCATCCAAGTCCATTCACACTCTCTGCACAGCCTTCAGTACTAAAGACAGCTCCATGCAGGGCTTTGTCAATAAGCACGTTGATGCCCTCAGGAGTCATCCCAGGGCACAAATTTAAGTAGCAGCAGATAGGTATTCAGTCCGGAGACAAATCACCAGGGAGAAAAACCTAGACATATGCCCAGCAGGGCAAAAAAAGAAAGAGCAAGGGACCAGGGGGTTGGAAAAGGAAACTTGTTTGATCTCTTGGTGATGTAAGTTTATTTAGAAACCATGGCAGAATTGTTAATGTCTTTAAATTAGTGCTTCTAGTAGCAGCTGGACAGAGAAAGCAATGGCACCCCACTCCAGTACTCTTGCCTGGAAAATCCCATGGATGGAGGAGCCTGGTAGGCTGCAGTCCATGGGGTCACTGAGGGTCGGACACGACTGAGCGACTTCACTTTCACTTTTATGCATTGGAGAAGGAAATGGCAACCCACTCCAGTGTTCTTGCCTGGAGAACCCCAGGAATGGGGGAGCCTGGTGGGCTGCCATCTATGGGGTCGCACAGAGTCAGACACGACTGAATTGACTTAGCAGCAGCAGCAGCAGCTGGAGTTATTTTGAGAAGGGGAACGTAGTAAATGAAACCAAGTCAACAATAGTTGGAAGGTTCTCATGTGATGTAATGAAGGTAATTATTTTGTAGGAATCATCCAGAGAACTTGCTTACAATGCACATTCCTGGGCTCTGTCCCTAGAGAGTTTGATTCAGGGTCTGAAGTGAAGCCAAGGAATCTGCGTTGTAATGAACACGCTAGTGATTCTGATGGAAGTGGTCCAAGGGCCACACCTTGAAAAACCCTGAGAGATGGTGAAGTAGAAGAAAGTCCCCTGGACGACACATATGAAGACCGCATGTTGCCACTAGGCCAGTGCTGAGGGGCCTGGGCAAGGCACTTACCTCCTTTAATCTTGGTCTCCTTACCAATAAAATGAAGGGCTTTTCCCAGGTCCTTCACCATTCTGATAACCACCATTATCCCCTTAAAGATTTAAAAATTAGGTAATTATACTGATGTGCATGGGATGAGTACAAACAAATATGCTAGGTATATTTAATAATAAAACAAGTGAGTTTCCTATGCAATCTCCTGTGAGTGGCAGTAGTACTTTTTCAGTTTCAATTTGGTTTCTATGACATTGTAGCACATTTTTTGGTGTCCCAGGTCATAGATTTCTTTTCCCTTTTTTGGAAATCTATGTTCTTTCCCTTAGGTAATTGTGTTGCTCAAATATATCATTTTATCCAGTAACAGTATTAGGTACACACTCCCGTCTACAGAAAATGAGAAGTTAAGTTTTGAGAGTAGAGAAAAATGCTCTTTTAATGTGTGAGAAACTCTGGGGTGAAATATATATTTGTAACAGCCCCGACAGAAAAATTATGCCCATTTCTCCACCTTTCAAGATTATATTAGCTGACTGTGGGCAAAGAGAAAATTTGTTAAGCCTACATGCATCATGGGGCTTCCCAGGTGGTAAAGAATCCGCCTGCCAAGGCAGGAGATGTGGGTTCATTCCCTGGGTTGGGAAGATCCCCTGGAGAAGGAAATGGAAACCCACCCTAGTATTCTTGCCTGGAAAATTCCATAGACAGAGGAGCCTGGTGGGCTATACAGTCCATGGGGTCACAGAGAGTCAGACATGACTGCGCACAGCACACACACACACGCATCATACTGTATCACTCACTGCTCCTGCAGCCTCACGATTCCTTCCCAAGCCAGCATCACCCTGGTTTATTCATTCCACGACATTTATTAAATGAATACTCTAGGACAAAACTGTGTGAAGCACTGAGAGTTCAGACATAAACAAGATGTAGTCCCCTGCCTTCATGGTTATTAAAGAATAGTTTCATATAATATTAAATAAGACATGTATCATCACATAATGGCCACGTGGGTTTGAGAATTACAATAGTAAATGCAGCTTAGAGGAGGGGTGATAAACTCCTTAGAGGTGCAGAATCAAGAAAGGCTTCATAGAGATGATTATCTTTAAAGATGAGGAGGAATTCTCCAAAGAAATGAGGGAGAAGGGGGAAGAAAAAACAACACATTCAAAGACAAAGGGACAAAACAGCAAAACCTGTTCTGAAAGCTACAAGTCTTTTCATGTGACCAAAGGGTCGGACAAAGGATTTGTAAGAGATAATTATAAGGATCTCTAACAGTCACTGAGTACTTACTAGGTATCAGGCATTATCCTAAAAATTTTACGTGTTTTAATGCATTTAATCCTTTAGCACAATACAGTGAGGGGGGTGTGATTACTATCCTTATTTGGCAAATGAAGAATTAAAGAACAGAAATGTTAAATAACTCTCCCAGCTGGTAAAAGCTGGAACCAGTTTACACAGCTGGTAAAAGCTGTGTAAAAGCTGGAAACCAGGCAGTCTTGCTCCAGAGCCTATGTTCTGAACTGTACAACACTACTGCTTCTTAAGGGCTTCCCAGGTAAGCTACACGTACAGAACAGGTCTGCCAATGCAGAAGGCAGAAGAGATGCAGGTTTGATCCCTCGTGTAAGAAAATCCTCTGGAATAGGAAATGGCAACCCACTCCAGTATTCTTGCCTGGAAAATTCTATAGGACAGAGGAGCTTGGTGGGCTACAGGCTATGGGGTCGCAAAGAGTCAGACACAACTGGGTGTGCATGCACACGCACACACACACACAGCTTCTTAGAGATGAGGTTAGAAAAGGAGACAATGCAGATAAAGGAGAGACTTAGAGGTCTTCACAAGGAGTCTGGAGTTTATCCCATAGCCAATGAGAAACTAAGAAATGTTTGAATTAATGTACTGTGTGTGCATAAGACAAGCCATTCCAGTAGGAATATACAGATGGACTAGGAGAGGGCTAAAATTGGGGGAAGGATGCCAAGAAGAAAACTAATGTAACTGTCCCATTAGAAAGAATGAAAATCTGAACTCAAGCAGTAGCAGTGGGGTTGGGAGAAAGGGAATGCCAGAGTGGGAGCATTCCTTCACTAGGGACACAGTCCCTCTTCAGTCATTCCACTCTCTGAATCTGACTCATATCCTAAGAATTATCCATTTTCAACTATTTCTATTGTTCATGACTCTGTTCTTCCTCTGCTCCTAAATTTCTTCTGAGTAACCTAACCTTGGTCCAGTGTCTCACCTGGGCTGCTTGGTTAGCCAAAGACTTCAGCATGTCCTCCCAAAGCTGATAATCTTCAACAGTGTGAGCCTTTCAAGCCCATTTGTGTTCTACTGCAGACAAACAGCTTGATAGCAATGTGGTTAGCAACTAAAGGAGATAAATAGCTAAGAAAATGTCAAGAAAGTTTTTTTAGATTGAGCAAGCATAGATTATGTCTCTAAATTTGTTTTCCAAAGAAAAGAATGCTCTGTAAACAGCTTCATTAAATCCTTGCATCACTGTGTAAAATCTGCATATTAAAACAAAATTCTAAATGGCTTTTCATTCCCTTCTTAAGGAACTCCTACACCAATTCAGAGTTCTCAGATAACAAATAAATATAAGATTGAGGCTGTTTTGACTTTGTTTCCTTTAGTTTGCTCTCCTTAAAAACAGAAAACAAAAAACCATGAGGGACGATCTCTAAATTTTTTTCAATACCCAGAATCATAGAAAATCTCTTAAGTTTACACTGAGTCACAATATTCTTCTTACAGTTATTCTGCCATCTTTGCCGAGAGTGAACCAAGTGGCTGGGATTATGACTATGGTTTCTGCTTACCCAAGACACTCCAGTGTGCTCCTGAACCAGACGCTTTCAATCCCTGTGAAGACATTATGGGCTACAACTTCCTTAGAGTCCTGATTTGGCTGATTAATATCCTAGCCATCACGGGAAATGTGACTGTCCTCTTGGTTCTCCTGACCAGTCGTTATAAACTGACAGTCCCCCGCTTTCTCATGTGCAATCTCTCCTTTGCAGACTTCTGCATGGGGCTCTACCTGCTGCTCATTGCCTCAGTCGATGCCCAGACCAAAGGCCAGTATTACAACCATGCCATAGACTGGCAGACGGGGAGTGGGTGCAGCGCGGCTGGCTTTTTCACTGTGTTTGCAAGTGAACTCTCTGTCTACACCCTCACTGTCATCACACTAGAAAGATGGCACACCATCACCTATGCTATTCAACTGGACCAAAAGCTGCGACTGAAACATGCCGTTCCAGTCATGCTCGGAGGATGGCTCTTTTCTACTCTCATTGCCATGTTGCCTCTTGTGGGTGTCAGCAATTACATGAAGGTCAGCATTTGCCTCCCCATGGATGTGGAAAGCACTCTCTCACAGGTCTACATCTTAACCATCCTGATTCTCAACGTGATGGCCTTTATCATCATTTGTGCTTGCTACATTAAAATTTATTTTGCAGTTCAAAATCCAGAGCTGATGGCTACCAACAAAGACACAAAGATTGCTAAGAAAATGGCAATCCTCATCTTCACCGATTTCACCTGCATGGCACCAATCTCTTTCTTTGCCATCTCAGCTGCCTTCAAAGTGCCCCTTATTACAGTAACCAACTCAAAGGTTCTACTGGTTCTCTTTTATCCTGTCAATTCATGCGCCAATCCGTTTCTATACGCAATTTTCACGAAGGCATTCCGAAGGGATTTCTTTCTGTTGCTGAGCAAATTTGGCTGCTGTAAATATCGAGCTGAACTTTATAGAAGGAAGGATTTTTCAGCTTATATCTCCAACTGCAAAAATGGTTTCACTAGATCAAATAAGCCCTCCCGGTCTACCTTCAAGTTGACTACATTACAATGTCAATATTCAGCTGTCCTGGACAAGACTTGCTGTAAGGAGTGTTAACTGTGATATCAATAAACACATTACTGACTTCCGGTTAAGATGGCGGAGGATTAGGACGGGGAATACGCTTTCTCCTCCACAAATTCATCAATGGGACATCTGGGCGCCGAGTAAATTCCACAAACAGCTTCGGAGTGCTGGCGGAGGACGTCGGACACCCAGAAAAGCAACTCACTGCCTTCTAAAGGAGGTAGGAAAGAATATAGAAGCCAGAGAGAGACAAAGAGGGAGGGGCGGACCTCTGTCCGGGGATGGGAGTCTTAAAAAGAGAAGTTTCCAAACACCAGGAAACACTCTCCCTGCGGAAACTGCGCCGAACCTGGGAAACACGGAGACTATCATAACAGGGAGGAGAACAGTTGAGCAATTAGAACCCACAGACTGCGGGCCCTGCAGTAACTTCCGCAGTGGAGAAGCACCGCTGCAAACGCCTGCATCTGCCATTGGGGAGCCGGGGCTGGGCAGGGAGACGCCTTGGCCGTTCCCACGCGGCACGCTCCCCTGCCGGCGCTCCCCAGAGGGACGCTCCCCCGCTGGACACTCCCCCACTGGACGCTCCCCCACCGGCCACTCCCGCGCAGGCGTGCCCCCGCCCGCTGTGCCGGCGGCTCCCACGAGGGCCACCCCATCCCCTCCCCCACCCGCCCGCCCGCCATTCCCGTCGCCGGCCCCTCCCCCTCTGCGGGCCTCAGCGCAGACTTCGTTCGCCTGATTGTCTGGAGTGCTGCCTAACTGGAGTAGTTTGGGCCGGCAATCCAGATTGTGCAGCACCGACCACACGAGTGGCGGGCCTTGGCCCAGAACACCGCCGAACCGTGCACAGAACAAAGGACTATACAGACCAACTACAGAAAAAGGGGCCTATAGATCTTGAGAAATTTAAGCCGGAACAAGGAACTAGCCGAAAATGAACTGAACCCACAACAATAATAGAGAAACTCTTATATATGTTGTTACTATTTTTACCATCATTATTTCCTTTTTTTTTTCTTTTCTTTTTTTAATATATATATATATTTTAAATTTTTATTATTTTTTAATTGGAAAAAGGAAAACAAAAATTTTTTTTTCCTTTTAATTTTTTTTTGTTGTTGTTTGTTTTGTTTTGTTTCTTTTTATTTTTTTTTTTTTTATCCTCTAGTACTTCTTTAATCTCCACATTTAGATATAACTTTTGCGACCCTGTTTTTTTTTTTTTTTTTTCTTTTTTCCTTTTTGTCCTTTGCTTTTTTCCTTTCCTTTTATCTTTTCTTTACTAATTAATGACTAGATCTGTCTCTCTCCTTCACACTCCCTCCTTTTATCCTCCTGACCACCTCTGTCTCCTTCCTCCCTTTTTCCTTCTCTGTATAATTCCGTGAACATCTCTGAGCGGTCCAGTTGTGGAATGCATTATAGAAGAAGAAGTTTTTGAGACTACTGTAAAAATAAGACCAATAACTGGAACCAGGAGGCTTAAGTCCATACCCTGATCCCACGAAACATTAATTGACAGGAGCTCATTAAAAGCCTCCATACCTACTCTGAAACCAAGCATCACACAAAGACCAGCAAGTTCCACGACAAGACATACCAAGCAAATTCTCCAGAAAAACAAGAACACAGCCTGAGCTCCAATACACAGGCTACACAAAGCGACCCCAAAAGCATAGACATCTCATAACTCACTACTAGACACTCCACTGCACCCCAGAGAAAAGAAATCCAGCTCCACCCACCAGAACACCGATACAAGCTTCCATAAACAAGAAACCTCGACAAGCCACCGGTACAAACCCACATATAGTGCAGAAACGCCACAATAAAGAGAACTCCACAGACTACCAGAACACAGTAAAGACGCCCCAAACTTAGCAATTTAAACAAGATGAAAAGACAGAAGAATTCCCAGCAGGTAAAGGAACAGGATAATTGCCCACCAAACCAAACAAAAGAGGAAGAAATAGCGAACCTACCTGATAAAGAATTCCGAATAATGATAGTGAAATTAATCCAAAATCTGGAAAGCAAAATGGAATCATGGATAAATAGCCTGGAGAAAAGCATTGAGAAGATGCAAGAAAGATTTAACAAGGACCTAGAAGAAATAAAAAAGAGTCAATATATAATGAATAATGCAATAAATGAGATCCAAAACACTCTGGAGGCAACAAATAGTAGAATAACAGAGGCAGAAGATAGAATTAGCAAATTAGAAGATAGAATGGCAGAATTAAAGGAATCAGAGGAGAAAAAAGAAAAACGAATTAAAAGAAATGAGGACAATCTCAGAGACCTCCAGGACAATATTAAACATTACAATATTCGAATCATAGGAGTCCCAGAAGAAGAAGACAAAAAGAAAGACCATGAGAAGATACTAGAGGAGATAATAGTTGAAAACTTCCCTAAAATGGGGAAGGAAATAATCACTCAAGTCCAAGAAACCCAGAGAGTCCCAAATAGGATAAACCCAAGACGAAACACCCCAAGACACATATTAATCAAATTAACAAAGATCAAACACAAAGAACAAATATTAAAAGCAGCAAGGGAAAAACAACAAATAACACACAAGGGAATTCCCATAAGGATAGCAGCTGATCTTTCAATAGAAACTCTCCAAGCCAGGAGGGAATGGCAAGACATACTTAAAGTGATGAAAGAAAAGAACCTACAGCCCAGATTATTGTACCCAGCAAGGATCTCATTCAAATATGAAGGAGAAATCAAAACCTTTACCGACAAGCAAAAGCTGAGAGAATTCAGCACCACCAAACCAGCTCTCCAACAAATACTAAAGGACATTCTCTAGACAGGAAACACAAAAAGGATATATAAATTCAAACCCAAAACAACAAAGTAAATGGCAACGGGATCATATGTATCATTAATTACCTTAAATGTAAATGGGTTGAATGCCCCAACCAAAAGACAGAGACTGGCTGAATGGATACAAAAACAAGACCCCTCCATATGCTGTCTACAAGAAACCCACCTCAAAACAGGGGACACATACAGACTGAAAGTCAAGGGCTGGAAAAAGATTTTCCACGCAAATAGAGACCAAAAGAAAGCAGGAGTAGCAATACTCATATCAGATAAAATAGACTTTAAAACAAAAGCTGTGAAAAGAGACAAAGAAGGTCACTACCTAATGATCAAAGGATCAATCCAAGAAGAAGATATAACAATTATAAATATATATGCACCCAACTTAGGAGCACCACAATATATAAGACAAATACTAACAAGTATGAAAGGAGAAATCAACAATAACACAATAATAGTGGGAGACTTTAATACCCCACTCACACCAATGGATAGATCAACTAAACAGAAAATTAACAAGGAAACACAAACTTTAAACGATACAATAGACCAGTTAGAACTAATTGATATCTATAGGACATTTCATCCCAAAACAATGAATTTCACCTTTTTCTCAAGTGCACATGGAACCTTCTCCAGGATAGACCACATCCTGGGCCATAAATCTAGCCTTGGTAAGTTCAGAAAAATTGAAATCATTCCAAGCATTTTTTCTGACCACAATGCAGTAAGAGTAAATCTCAATAACAGGAGAAAATCTATTAAAAAGACCAACATATGGAGGCTGAACAAACACTCCTGAATAACCAACAAATCACAGAAGAAATCAAAAAAGAAATCAAATTCTGCATAGAAACGAATGAAAATGAAAACACTACAACCCAAAATCTGTGGGACACTGTAAAAGCAGTCCTAAGGGGAAAGTTCATAGCAATACAGGCATACCTCAAGAAACAAGAAAAAAGCCAAATAAACAACCTAACTCTACACCTAAAGCAACTGGAAAAGGAAGAAATGAAGCACCCCAAGGTTAGTAGAAGGAAAGAAATCCTAAAAATTAGGACAGAAATAAATGCAAAAGAAACAAAAGAAACCATAGCAAAAATCAACAAAGCCAAAAGCTGGTTCTTTGAAAGGGTAAATAAAATTGACAAACCACTAGCCAGACTCATCAAGAAACAAAGGGAGAAAAATCAAATCAATAAAATTAGAAATGAAAATGGAGAGATCACAACAGACAGCACAGAAATACAAAGGATCATAAGAGACTACTATCAGCAATTATATGGCAATAAAATGGACAATGTGGAGGAAATGGACAAATTCTTAGAAAAGTACAACTTCCCAAAACTGGATCAGGAAGAAATAGAAAATCTTAACAGACCCATCACAAGCACGGAAATTGAAACTGTAATCAGAAATCTTCCAGCAAACAAAAGCCCAGGTCCAGACGGCTTCACAGCTGAATTCTACCAAAAATTTAGAGAAGAGCTAACACCTATCCTACTCAAACTGTTCCAGAAAATTGCAGAAGAAGGCAAACTTCCAAACTCATTCTATGAGGCCACCATCACCCTAATACCAAAACCTGACAAAGATCCCACAAAAAAAGAAAACTACAGGCCAATATCACTGATGAACATAGATGCAAAAATCCTTAACAAAATTCTAGCAATCAGAATCCAACAACACATTAAAAAGATCATACACCATGACCAAGTGGGCTTTATCCCAGGGATGCAAGGATTCTTCAATATCCGCAAATCAATCAACGTAATACACCACATTAACAAACTGAAGAATAAAAACCATATGATTATCTCAATAGATGCAGAGAAAGCCTTTGACAAAGTTCAACATCCATTTATGATAAAAACTCTCCATTCCTGATAAAAAGCAGGAATAGAAGGAATATACCTCAACATAATAAAAGCTATATATGACAAGCCCACAGCAAACATTATCCTCTATGGTGAAAAATTGAAAGCATTTCCTCTAAAGTCAGGAACAAGACAAGGATGCCCACTTTCACCATTACTATTCAACATAGTTTTGGAAGTTTTGGCCACAGCAATCAGAGCAGAAAAAGAAATAAAAGGAATCCAAATTGGAAAAGAAGAAGTAAAACTCTCACTATTTGCAGATGACATGATCCTCTACGTAGAAAACCCTAAAGATTCCACCAGAAAATTACTAGAACTGATCAATGAATATGGTAAAGTTGCAGGATATAAAATTAACACACAGAAATCCCTTGCATTCCTGTACGCTAATAACGAGAAAATAGAAAGAGAAATTAAGGAAACAATTCCATTCACCATTGCAATGAAAACAATAAAATACTTAGGAATATATCTTCCTAAAGAATCTAAAGACCTATATATAGAAAACTATAAAACACTGGTGAAAGAAATCAAAGAGGACACTAATAGATGGAGAAATATACCATGTTCATGGATTGGTAGAATCAATATAGTGAAAATGAATATACTACCCAAAGCAATTTATAGATTCAATGCAATCCCCATCAAGCTACCAACGGTATTCTTCACAGAGCTAGAACAAATAATTTCTCAATTTGTATGGAAATACAAAAAACCTCGAATAGCCAAAGCTATCTTGAGAAAGAAGAATGGAACTGGAGGAATCAACCTGCCTGACTTCAGGCTCTACTACAAAGCCACAGTCATCAAGACAGTATGGTACTGGCACAAGGACAGACATATAGATCAATGGAACAAAATAGAAAGCCCAGAGATAAATCCACGCACATATGGTCACCTTATCTTTGACAAAGGAGGCAAGAATATACAATGGATTAAAGACAATCTCTTTAACAAGTGGTGCTGGGAAAACTGGTCAAACACTTGTAAAAGAATGAAACTAGAACACTTTCTAACACCATACACAAAAATAAACTCAAAATGGATTAAAGAGCTAAATGTAAGACCAGAAACCATAAAACTCCTAGAGGAAAACATAGGCAAAACACTCTCTGACTTACATCAAAGCAGGATCCTCCATGACCCACCTCCCAGAATATTGGAAATAAAATCTAAAATGAACAAATGGGACCTAATCAAACTTAAAAGCTTCTGCACAACAAAGGAAACTATAAGCAAGGTGAAAAGACAGCCTTCAGAATGGGAGAAAATAATAGCAAATGAAGCAACTGACAAACAAGTAATCTCAAAAATATACAAGCAACTTCTACAGCTCAATTCCAGAAAAATAAATGACCCAATCAAAAAATGGGCCAAAGAACTCAATAGACATTTCTCCAAAGAAGACATACAGATGGCTAACAAACACATGAAAAGATGCTCAACATCACTCATTATCAGAGAAATGCAAATCAAAACCACTATGAGATACCATTTCACGCCAATCAGAATGGCTGCTATCCAAAAGTCTACAAGCAATAAATGCTGGAGAGGGTGCAGAGAGAAGGGAACCCTCTTGCACTGTTGGTGGGAATGCAAACTAGTACAGCCACTATGGAGAACAGTATGGAGATTCCTCAAAAAACTGGGAATAGAACTGCCTTATGATCCAGCAATCCCACTGCTGGGCATATACACTGAGAAAACCAGAATTGAAAGAGACACGTGTACCCCAATGTTCATAGCAGCACTGTTTGCAATAGCCAGAACGTGGAAGCAACCTAGATGTCCATCCACAGATGAATGGATAAGCAAGCTGTGGTACATATACACAATGGAGTATTACTCAGCCATTAAAAAGAATACATTTGAATCAGTTCTAAGGAGGTGGATGGAACTGGAGCCTATTATACAGAGTGAAGTAAGCCAGAAACAAAAACACAAATACAGTATACTAACGCATATATATGGAATTTAGAAAGATGGTAAAAATAACCCTATTTACGAGACAACAAAAGAGACACTGATGTATAGACCAGACTTTTGGACTCTGGGACCGGGAGAGGGTGGGATGATTGGGGAGAATAGCATTGAAATATGTATAATATTATATCTGAAATGTATTAATTGTTCAAACTAAACACTATCATGTTACAATTTGTTCATACTAGATGTTTGTAATGTTTCTGATAATCAATAAAAGAGATTCTTGATCAGAAATAAATAAATAAATAAACACATTACTGAATTATACTTAAATATGTAAAAAATTTATCTCTACCAGCAATATTAATAAAGAGTTGGTTTCAGGAAATTTTGTGTTAGGCACATCAGGCAAAAAAAATCTCTACCTAGCTCAAAATGTGGTCCATGACCATGGCCGGTCTAAAAACTATTTGTCACTGGCACATGATAACAACACAGAGTGTTTAGAAACTTTTACAGCAATTTTGACAGATTAATTTTATGTCTGCTGTATCTACTATTTCAAAAATGAGATGGTGTTTTGCATGACTGTAATTTTTTTCTCATTTCATCCTTGCAGTAATTTTTATTGCATTTTTACAAAAATATTAGTCCATAAGAGATTTGAAATTTGAAATAACTAGTCCTTTTCCTCAGACAGTTTGAGAAATATAGACTCTGGAGATGCACTGTCCCATCTGGTACCCACAAGACACAGGCAGCTGAATTAAGCTAAATTAAAAATGTGTCTTCTCAACTGTACTAGGCAACATTTCAAGTGCTCAATACCTATACATGACCCATGGTTACTATATTGAACAACACATATACAGAACAGTTTCATCATTACAGAAAGTTCTATTGGACAGTGCTGTCCTAGACATCTATTTATCCCATATCTAGATCCTAGATTTAATAATTATTAAAATTTTAAATTATACTATTTAAAATTAATGTAAAGTAAGCATCTAAAGGCATATTTCATCCTGTTGGTCTGGCATTTAGTTTCTAAAGAGCAGTGAAGCATTAAATAGTAGACTGTAAACTCCTTGTGGGTAGGAACCCTGTCTCAATTTTGCTTCCTTATCTCCTAGCTCAGAATCTCAGCAAGAGCATGCAACAAACGTGCAGAATGACACTGAAGTTAAGAAATCTACAAGGAAAAAAAAATGTTTTCTTTTTCTTTCTAGGGCCCTATCTTTTATGGAAGTAAAAGAAAATGCTTAAATATTTTAAAATATTTAACTTTCATAGTTTCTATCTTTGGAGGTATTGAAAAATATATCCAATATTTGCTAGAAGGTATTTTATTTATCAGAATTGACTCCTATAGGACAATGAAATTATGGTTTTAATTGCAATGCTTTTGTAAGCTCCTTTGACACTTTAACTTATTGAAAGTTTATTATATGTCAAGCATCTTGATAAGTATTTTATATAATTCAACCCACTTAATCTTCATAAAACTCTATGATGAAGATATCATTCACATTTTAGAATAGAGGAAAGCCCATTACAATTTGCCCAAGTTCTCAAAACTAATAAAAGCTTCAACTAATAGGATTCAAACTCAAAGTTCTGATTCAGGACCCCAGCCTTTTAACACTGTTTTACTGCCTCCCATATTTGTAAATCATAGCCATCCAAAGGTTTAATATGTATGCAAAGTTCTTTTAATTTCCCCTAACATTTTATTGTGATATTTTCAAATATATGAAAAGTTGAAATAATTGTACAGTGCACACCCATATACTGAGACTCAACATTTTACTATATTGGTTTAGAAAATATCATGATAATAAAAATAATTCTATATAATGATTAATATCTATCCAGTATTTATCCATCAATTCTGATGCAATTTAAGTTACAAACATCAGTATTTGTCAGCCCTTAAACCCTTCAGCATGCTTATCATTAACTGAAGTTTAATATTTGTTTACATATTTAAGGTAAAATTTAAATATGATGAAATAGACAAACCCTAAGCATACCATTTAATGCATTTTGAGAAATGTATACACCCATGTAACCCAAACCTTCATGAAGATATAGAACACTCACCCTCAGAAGTTTTCTCATGTCACTTCCTAATTAATCCCTCACCTCTGCCCTACTGCTGCTGCTAAGTCGCTTCATTCATGTCTGACTCTGTGCGATCCCATAGATGGAAGCCAACCAGGCTCCCCCATCCCCAGGACTCTCCAGGCAAGAGTACTGGAGTGGGTTGCCATTTCCCTCTCCAATGCATGAAAGTGAAACAAGAGTAATAATGCATGCATGCTAAGCTGTTTTAACATGTCCAACTCTTTGCAACCCACGAACTGTAGCCCTACAGGTTCTTCTGCCCATGAGATTCTCCAGGCGAGAATACTGGAGTGGGTTACCATGCCCTCCTCCAGGGGCTCTTGTGTCTCCTGCATCAGCAGGAGGGTTCTTTACCACTAGCACCATCTGGGAAGCCCAGGATAATAATGGTTGTAATTTTTTTCCTAAGAGATGAGTTTCATATAAATAGAAGCATATAGTTAATATTCTTGTATATAAAGCTCTTTGACTCAACACAATGTTTTTGCTATTGATCACTGCTGCTGCTTGAATCAATAGTTCATTCCTTTTCATTGCTGAATAGTATCCAATTGTATGAATATAACACTGTTTTCTATTTTCTTATCAATGGATATCTGGGTTATTTTCAGTTTTTCGCTCTTCTTTGGCATTTGTTAAATAAATGTAAAGTCACAACTAGACTCTCCACACATTTAGCCTGCTTTCAATCATTATGCCATTTTGCAAAGTATTTCAAAGTAGATTATAAAAAAGTATAAACTTTATAAAATATCTCTTTTCTATAATGTGTTTTTCGTATTTCTGACTTTTCTACTCCACAACTAGTTGCTTGTCTTTATTCAGATGGTGTTCTCTCTCTTGTAAGCAAGTGTTCTAGAATTTGTCTCAATGATGAGAGAATGCTAATTAGTCATGTTGCTATACACACACACACACGCACACACAATAAACTTTTTGATTGATAAATCACAGAACCAAAACAACTAAGCAAGCAAAACAGCAGAAAGTAAACAAAATAAAAAATAAAATATATCCTTATAGATAACTTTAAATTATACCTTTATTGTTATAGCCTTACTTGTACCTATACTCTGAAAACAACTTTTACAGCCTTTCCCACAAATACTGATCTTTACTTTCTACACTATAATTTAAGTTTTAACACAGAGTCATAGTGTACTATCTTCCTCATCCTCACATCCTTTCATTCATTAGTTATTCCCTTCAAATTGTCTTCCACATCAGTTCTTTATTTTGCATTCCTATCACCATTCCCACATCTCAGGCCATTTCCCCTTACCTCTCAAGTATTTCTACACCTACCTCATTTTATTCACATCTAACCTTTCCTATGGCCATACTCTCATACCCACCATCACTGATTCAGTTTAATTCAGTTCAGTCGCTCAGTTGTGTCCAACTCTTTGTGACCCCATGGACGGCAGCATCTCATGGACAGGCTTCCCTGTCTATCACCAACTCCTGGAGTTTACTCAAACTCATGTGCATTGAGTCGGTGATGCCATCCAACCATCTCATCCTCTGTCATCCCCTTCTCCTCCTGCCCTCAATCTTTCCCAGCATCAGGGTCTTTTCCAATGAGTCAGTTCTTCTCATCAGGTGGCCAAAGTATTGGAGTTTCAGCATCAGCATCAGTCCTTCTAATGAATATTCAGGACTGATTTCCTTTAGGAAGGACTCGTTGGATCTCCTTGCTGTTCAAGGGACTTTCAAGTCTTCTCCAACACTACAGTTGAAAAGTATCAATTCTTCAATCCTCAGCTTTCTTTATACACCACAGTTCAAAAGCATCAATTCTTTGGTCCTCAGCTTTCTTTATAGTCCAACTCTCACAAGACTACTCTCATGTGACTACTCTCACATGATTACTGAAAAAACCATAGCTTTGACTAGATGGAGCTTTGTTGGCAAAGTAATGTCTCTGCCTTTTAACATGCTGTCTAGGTTGGTCATAACTTGTGTGTGTGTGTGTGTGGAGCAACTGGAATATTTATTTTATTTTTTTATTTTATTTAACTTTACAATATTGTATTGGTTTTGCCATATATCAAAATGAATCCGCCACAGTCATACGAGACAGCAAAAGAGACACTGATGTATAGAACAGTCTTTTGGACTCTGTGGGAGAAGGAGAGGGTGGGATGATTTGGGAGGTTGGTTATAACTTTTCTTCCAAAGAAAAGTTCTTCCACCACTGATTAACCTTCCTAAAATCCTATCTCATCTTATGATATACCTACCAAAAATTCAAGATTCCCTCCCCAGTCCACTAAAGTCAAGACACTTTCTTTACTTCAAATAGAGCAGGGCATAAATAATAAATATGCAATCCACAATGGTTTATCTCTTTAAACTTCTTTAGCACCTATCATCTGTATCACTTCTTTTTGTTCTACACGGATGGTATTATTATCTTACATGTATATCTCTTATTTCACACACATTATAAATTCCTTTAGTAATTTCTCACCTACTTCTTTGTTTCTCCCACTGTATCTATCCTAGTCTTACATGTAAGGCAATTAATATTTTTAGCTGATTCACTTTCATAACTGAAATATAAAACAATCCTTGTTAAGGAGCATTTTCCTTATGAGATGGTCTCATACAATGTGTATGTTCCTAATCTACATAATCTCTCATACATAAAACATCAAATGCTCAAGAAATTTATATTTCTATCTTGCATTTTTGTTTTTTTATTACCATGTTTGATGTACGCTGCAGAATGACTAAAAAGATTTAATCAATTTGGAGTAATTCATCTAAACTTACAAAATATTTTTAAAAGGCATTTTGTCCAAAAGTTATAACATTTGTGATAAAGGGCCTGGTTTCAGTTTTTTCAAAAATGTATTAAGTTCACATGCAAATTACGAACCTTTATGCCACAAAGATTTCATTAAACATGTTCACAACTGGAAAGTTTTTTCATAATGTACAACATTTTTATTAATGAGTTGCTACCATGAGCTTCCTATTTATAATTTAGTTTTCTAGTTACAAATTATAAAATTTCCAACTAGCTCAGAGTATATTTACAGACAAACAGCACTATACTAACCTACTAACAAAAGTTGAAATAAATTCCCCCACTAAATTCCCCCTTCTCACCACCCATTTAACCACTGCTATTCATTCTAAAATTACTAGTTTTGCTACACAACTTAAATGACTTCAACTGAGTTCCGCAGCCAGAACTGGCGTCTCATTGCCCTATGAAGTCTGAGCTATACAGATGATTTTTTTACACATATTATAGCACATTGAATGAAACAGATAAAGAAGGTAATCCAGGCAAGGTCAGCTGGTCAGTCCCGAAGAGACTAACTATGCAAACTCAAGATCTTCGCAGTTGACAGGGAGAGGTGGAAAGTATGTTAAAAAAAAAAAAAAAAAAAGCCCTATGTGATTTATGCATGAGAAAAAGTCTGGGTTAGGAATTACTATACATGATACGTGAATTTCACATAACACAATAAACTGTAACCTCTTTATTAGGGACACATTCACCATCTATAAAAGGGTGTAGGATGGTATTTACAAGAATATATAACTCACTTGATGACATTTTGCTAAAATATGCAACAAGAAATGTTAAGCTTGGACATGATAAAGAGGTTCCTAAAAGTAATACCATGTTAAAGCCAAGTCTCAGATACACTCACAACTTACGGGACTTAGAGAATAATCTTGTCTTTCAAAATAGATTAACATGTTTCATTTTAACACATGGGTTAAAAAATTTTTTTTTAATATGACCTATCAGTAGGTAGTGAAACCAACTTATAGGGCCAATACCATCAAAAATTTTTTTCTAATGAACAGAATAGAATCAAATATAAGAGGCTATCATGTTAAAAGCAGATATGGTTTTCTGATACTTTTATTTGTGCTATATGTATCTATGGACATGCAAACACACACTGGTTGTTAAAGTTTACTTCTTAGTGGGTGCTTACTCACTAAGCCGTGTCCAACTCTTTGTGACCCCATGGACTGTAGCCCACCAGGGTCCTCTGTCCATGGGGATTCTCCAGGCAGGAATACTGGAGTGGGTTGCCATGGTCTCGTCCGGGGGATCTTCCCAACCCAGGGATCAAACCCAGTCTCCTGCACTGCAGGCGGATTTTTCACCATCTGAGCCACCAGGAGAGCCCATTTCTTAGTGTGGCACTGGCCAAAATAACTTTTAAACCATTAATTTACACAACTTTTCAAGACTCAGGATTTTTTTCTAGTACTATTTGAGACTGATAAAAGGGCACCTAGGTCCACAATAATTTGGGGACTCTTAGTTCTCTGTGCATTCACCACCCAAACTATCATCATTTATACTATCGTGCAAAGGTAATCATTACAGAGCTTGTTTTGTTTTGTGGTAAGTCTATTTTAAATGGATGTTTTTACATTTTTAAAGAATCAGAGGCATGAGGGCATGCAAAGACACAAATGAGACACTGACTTTTTTCTCTGATAAAATGTACCACATAAATAAAGAGGACAACATAGTAGTATTTGTAAGACAATTTTTAAAAAAATCACTGAAGCAAAGTGAGAATTTAAAATTCACCAGGGAAAAGAGGAAAGGAATTTTAGAAACAACTATTATCACCTCTCCCAAACACTTAAACCAACACATTAAAGCCCAATTTCCAAGTGAACACACCTTGTCGATAAATTCAGCACTTAATACAGGGTGACTGAGAGCACCTCAAGTCTAGAAAGTGTCCTCCTCTACACTGGGTGGGGGTGGCGGAGTACATTTCAGAAATGACACAGAGAGTAAGTGCCCTCTTTGTGCCTTCCATGTAGAGAAGATGAGCATTTCCTGGTCGGTAACATCCATGAAGAATCCATAGTTCCTGGAAGTTCTCAGGAGCCAGAGCAGGATGTGACATAGCAGAGGTGGTGGTGAAAAGGACAGTGAGCCTGAGGACAAAGAAGGCACCAGCCCACCCAACTAGTACTAACTGAATCCTCAAGCAGCTGCCAACTTGAGGCCAAAGACAGTGTCCCACTCATGTTGTCCACGGTTCAGATGAGATTTACCCAAATATCTCAAAAGACCTAACAGTAGCTGAGTCACTTGGGTACAACAGAACAAGCACTGGAATAAATTAAACTAAGTAGGGATGCCTCTGAAAAAGAGCTGGGGAATTCACCCTGTGACCAGCCAGATGCAGGAATCTAATCCTCAAGCTTTTCCCCCATTCCATCTCAGAACTTCTTTTTGTTAAAGTCCTGGAGAATAGTAGTGAGTAAGTGAAAGTCGCTCAGTCGTGTCCGACTCTTTGTGACCCCATGGAATTCTCCAGGCCAGAATACTGGAATGGGTAGCCTTTCCCTTCTCCGGGGGATCTTCCCAACCCAGGGATCGAATCCAGGTCTCCCTCATTGCAGGCAGATTCTTTACCAGCTGACCCACAAGGGAAGCCCAAGTGTAGAACACTATTCAGGGCCAAAAGTAGGGCTCCTAGACAGAGACCATGTTTCTCTGGTGGCTCAGACAGTAAAGAATCTGCCTGCAATGCAGGAGATCTGGGTTCAATCCCTGAGTCAGGAGGATCACCTGGAGAAAGAATGGCTACCCATTCCAGTATTCTTGCCTGGAGAACTCCATGGACAGAGGAGCCTGGCAGTCTCCTATGTCCAAACCTATGGCAGTCCATAGGTTTGCAAAGAGTCAGACACGACTGAGTCTCACACACACACACACACTCCATCCACTAAAAGAAGCAGTATGATGGGGAAAAGTTTCCTTTAAGGAATTCTAGCCTCAATGAGTTTAGGCTTTCTAAATCAAAAGTCAACAAGAAATGTTCTCTTCAGGAACCTTCTATTTTGGTGAGACAATCTCATTTGAAAACAGAAGACCTGGATAATTCTTAAAATCAGAGAGTAGAAACAAAATAGCTCTCATTTTCTCAACACCAATGAAAACAGAGCAAATTAATATTTCAGTAAACTATTCTGTAATATTATTTTCCTTAGTAATAGATTCAAATTCCTAAGACGCTTACTCCTTGGAAGGAAAGTTATGACCAACCTAGACAGCATATTCAAAAGCAGAGACATTACTTTGCCAACAAAGGTTCGCCTAGTCAAGGCTATGGTCTTTCCTGTGGTCATGTATGGATGTGAGAGCTGGACTGTGAAGAAGGCTGAGTGCCAAAGAATTGATACTTTTGAACTGTGGTGTTGGAGATGATTCTTGAGAGTCCCTTGGACTGCAAGGAGATCCAACCAGTCCATTCCAAAGGAGATCAGCCCTGGGATTTCTTTGGAAGGAATGATGCTAAAGCTGAAACTCCAGTACTTTGGCCACCTCATGCGAAGAGCTGATTCACTGGAAAAGACCCTGATTCTGGGAGGGATTGGGGGCAGGAGCAGAAGGGGACAACAGAGGATGAGATGGCTGGATGGCATCACTGACTCGATGGATGTGAGTCTGAGTGACCTCCGGAAGTTGGTGATGGACAGGGAGGCCTGGCGTGCTGCAGTTCATGGGGTCGCAGAGAGTTGGACACGACTGAGCGACTGATCTGATCTGATCTGATCTGAAACTCAATGAGGGAATTCCCTGTTAGGAGAAATGAAGAGAGACAATATGTTTGATGTTACAAGACTTTGCAAAGGAGTCTTCCAGTGTAAGGAAAGTAGAAAAAAATTAGAGATGAGGGAAGAAGACTGAAATATGAAGTTCTAAGAATTAAAATGGGAACCTAACCCAGTCCCTAGAATTCCCCAGGGAAATATCAGGGACAAAGAAGAATGGTGTCTGGCCACAAGATAAACCCAGAGGCTAATCCTTGGCTCTAGGGATCCTGGCATCGACAAAGATTTTCATGTGCTAGTGTAGGCTCAACTGAGGCATCTGTCTCCAAGGACCCGTCTGGGCTTGCACAATCAGCACACTGTTAGTGATAAATGCAGACTAGTTTCATCTAGAGACGCCTTCCTGAGTATCTAGGTACTCACAAGACTCTCCAGATCTTTTGTAACATGGTTTGCTGAGCTGTGGGAGGAACACCAGCCCCAGTCTCATAACTGATATTGACTTTGCCATATTGGAGAATTGGAGTCTGACTTAAATTTTACTTCAAAATTAAAGAGATATTAAATTTCTTCATGCTACATCACACCTAATACATCTGTGCTTTGTAATGGTACAGACAATGAGGGTTAAAAAATAAAAACCCATTAAAAAGTTTGAAATATAAAATGAAAGAAACGTAACATTATATATTTGTATCTGCATCTGAATTATAATTTTATTAAATTCCAAAAAGTGAACAATATGTAATATAGTCCCTCTGATGTTTATGATGTACTGAGCTCGTAAGTTTTACCACTCTGCATCACCAATGGCTTTTGCAAATACATAGTCTCTCCCTCCAAAACACATAACACCATCTTTCAGATAGAATTTCCATTTGTCCTTGCTTCGATGAATCTGGAGGGAGAAAAATAGTCTAAATTAATCAAATTAAGAAGTTAAAAGATTATTTATATTTCTTTGAATATCCCATGGGATTATTCTGACCATAAATGGGAGTTCTTTTTTTTAAATATTTACTTATTTATTTGGTTGGCTTGGGTCTTAGTTGTGGCATGCAGGATCTTTATTGTGTCATAAAGGATCCTTTGTTGCCGGGCAGGAATTCTCCAGCTGTGGCTCACAGGCTTAGCAGTTGTGGTGCGCAGGCCCCAGAGCACGTGGGTTCCAACAGTTGTGGCATGTGGGCTCTCTACTTGTGACGGGTGGGCTTAGCTGCTCCACAGCATATGGGATCTTAGTTCCCTGACCAGCAATAGAACCCACATCCCCTGCACTGGGAGGCAAATTCTTAAGTATTGGACCACCACGGAGTTCTTTATAAATAAAATCTCTTCAGTTCAGTTCAGTCGTGTCCGACTCTTTGTGACCCCATGAATAGCAGCACACCAGGCCTCCCTGTCCATCACCAACTCCCGGAGTTCACTCAAACTCATGTCCATTGAGTCAGTGATGCCATCCAGCCATCTCGTCCTCTGTCATGCCCTTCTCCTCCTGCCCCCAATTCCTCCCAGAATCAGAGTCTTTTCCAGTGAGTCAACTCTTCGCATGAGGTGGCCAAAATACTGGAGTTTCAGCTTTAGCATCATTCCTTCCAAAGAATACCCAGGACTGATCTCCTTTAGAATGGACTGATTGGATCTCCTTACAGTCCAAGGGACTCTGAAGAGTCTTCTCCAACACCACAGTTCAAAAGCATCAATTCTTCGGCGCTCAGCTTTCTTCACAGTCTAACTCTCACATCCATACATGACCACAGGAAAGACCATAGCCTTGACTAGACGGACCTTTGTTGGCAAAGTAATGTCTTTGCCTTTGAATATGCTATCTAGGTTGGTCATAACTTTCCTTCCAAGGAGTAAGCATCTTTTAATTTCATGGCTGCAGTCACCATCTGCCGTGATTTTGGAGCCCCAAAAAATAAAGTCTGACACTGTTTCCACTGCTTCCCCATCTATTTCCCATGAAGTAATGGGACCGGATGCCATGATCTTCGTTATCTGAATGTTGAGCTTTAAGCCAACTTTTTCACTTTCCACTTTCACTTTCATCAAGAGGCTTTTTAGTTCCTCTTCAATTTCTGCCATAAGGGTGGTAACATGTGCATATCTGAGGTTATTGATATTTCTCCCAGCAATCTTGATTCCAACTTGTGCTTCTTCCAGTCCAGTGTTTCTCATGATGTACTCTGCATATAAGTTAAATAAGCAGGGTGACAATATACAGCCTTGATGTACTCCTTTTCCTACAACATGGAACCAGTCTGTTGTTCCATGTCCAGTTCTAACTGTTGCTTCCTGACCTGCATACAGATTTCTCAAGAGGCAGATCAGGTGGTCTGGTATTCCCATCTCTTTCAGAATTGTCCACAGTTTATTGTGATCCACACAGTCAAAGGCTTTGGCATAGTCAATAAAGCAGAAATAGATGTTTTTCTGGAACTCTCTTGCTTTTTCCGTGATCCAGCAGATGTTGGCAATTTGATCTCTGCTTCCTCTGCCTTTTCTAAAACCAGCTTGAACATCTGGAAGTTCACAGTTCACATATTGCTGAAGCCTGGCTTGGAGAATTTTGAGCATTACTTTACTAGTGTGTGAGATGAGTGCAACTGTACAGTAGTTTGAGCATTCTTTGGCATTGCCTTTCTTTGGGATTGGAATGAAAACTGACCTTTTCCAGTCCTGTGGCCACTACTGAGTTTTCCAAATCTCTTTAGGATAGTTTATTCATTCATTCAGCAAATATTTGCTGAGTTCCTATGTATCAGGTATTGCTTTAAACACTAGAGATTTATTAGTTTTTTTAAAAAGGGAAATACATAATTTTTGTTTTAGAAAAGGAGAAAAATCACTGTCTTTGAAGAGTTTACATTTTACTAAGGATGGGAAAAACAAAGCCAATAAAACCATAAACTCCATAGACAAATAAAAAGTGGTGTGCATGCAAGCTAAGTTGCTTCAGTCACATCTCACTCTCTGTGACCCTATGGGCTGTAGCCTGCCAGGTCCCTCTGTCCACGCGATTCTCCAGGCAAGAATATTGGAGTGGGTTGCCATGCCCTCCTCCTGGGGATCTTCCCAACCAGGGAGCGAACCTACGTCTCTTATGTCACCTGTATTGACAAGCAGGTTCTTTACCTCTAGCACCACCTGGAAAGTGTTATGAAAAATAGATCAGGAAAAAAGAGTATCACAAACACAGAGATGGGGTTACAATTTTAAGTGGAAGCATCAGTGGGCGCTTGAGGTAAAATCTGAGCAAAGATTGAAAAAGAATATGTTGACTACAGAGCATTATAGGCAAAGAGAACACAAGTCCTGAGAGGGGCGTGCCTGGATTGCTCAAGAACAGCAGAGTTCACTATATCTGCAAAGGAATAGAGAGGATGCAGTCAATATCAAAAATGAAAAAAATAGTTGTGTTCCATTTTGAAGAAGAAAGTCAATAGTCCTAAAGAACACACTGAGCAAGGTCAGAAAATATAGCTTATAATCTATCAGATTCTACTGGCTATTCTTTAGATTCAGTAAATCAGGCTGATACAAAATAAAAACTAGAAAATCCTACCATCTTAATAGGTAAGAAATCATACAATTATTGTTACTTCTGGGTAAATCACAAGTGACTATTTAAAAAGCTTAGAAATACATGATCTGAAATCAAGTAAAAACTAAACCTAGTTGTTGACTGCAAATAGTCAAACTGAGGAAGAAAACCCTGTGTCTAGTATTCAGATGCATTTGGGGAGGCATGAGAAAATACAAAGGATAAGTCCTCCATTTGTGTGGGGAGGGAGGAAATGTCCTAATGATGGAAAATGTCTTCTCTGGGTTTTGACTAATTTTCATGTGCACTTATCTTTGGTCTCAGGGAACACAACCATGACAACAGAATCCTTAACAGAAATGATAAAATCTGACCAATATCAGGAAAAGAAAAGTAGCAGAAGCAACAACAACTCTTCCCATTACCTTTATCAAGTGACTATATTTATTAATTATTTTCTATATTTATTCTAGAAATGCAACCATGGTTCAACAATAGGAACTTATTAGTATAAAAACTGTATTACTAGACCTAAGGTGCCAAATAATCTAATCATTCCCAATGATGCTGAAAAAGCTTTTGACAAAAACTCAAGCATTTTAAGAAAGACTATGTCCTACGAATACACACACACACACACACACACACACACACACACACTCTCTGTCTCTCTCTCCTACGTCAACCCAAAAGCTGCGACTTTGTGGTTAGTAAGGAAAATCCTAAAAATATTCCCACTCAAGTCAGAACATATACAAGAAAACTATTATCTAACTTTCCACTCTAGAGGTACTAGCCAATACAGTAGACAAAAGGAGAGTACAATTGGTACTAGACAACATAAGTAGAGGGATTGGGGGCAGGAGGAGAAGGGGATGGCAGAGGCTGGATGGAATCACCGACTCGATGGACATGAGTCTGGGTAAACTCCGGGAGTTGGTGATGGACAGGGACGCCTGGCGTGCTGTGATTCATAGGGTCGCAAAGAGTTGGACACAACTGAGCGACTGAATTGAACTGAACTGAAGAGATATAAAAACTGAAAAAGATGAAATAAAGTTGAAGACACAATGACCAGATATCTGAAAAATCTAAGATAATCAATTAAAAATGACTAAACAAGAATTCAGTACTGGTACAAAATTAATATAAAGAACTTCATAGCTTTCACATATACAAGCAACAGTTATAAAGAGCCTGTTTCCCGTAGCAAAAAAAGACATAGCATAGTTAGGAATAAATTTTACAAATACTCAACTACCGGCACCATTAAATACATTCTCCTTTTTGGCTTCCAGAACATTCCTGGTTTTCCACTTCTTTCCATTCCATTTCTTTGACCATCCTTTGTTTTCTGTACTGATTCCTCCTTCTCTCCCTCACCTCACTTTTAGAGTGTTCCAGGACTCTTCCTCATGTTTATATCACTCTCTTGGTGATCTTATCTAATCTCATGGTTTTAAATATCAACTATGACTCCTGCAATTTATATCCCCAGCTCATACGTCTCCCTTAGAACTCTGATTCTCATTCAACTGCTTCAACACATCTTCCTGAATGCCCAATAAACATCTCAAGCAAGTTTAAAACAAGGACACTGATATACATTCTCCCCCTGCACCTTCCCCATCTCAGTGGGGAATGGCCACTCATTCAGACAAGAAATCTTGGAGATAATCTTTACACTTCTTACTCACACCTCATATACCTGCAAGCCATATTCATATTCCAACCATTTCCACCACCTCCATGACTATTACTCTTGTGTCAGCTACCATCCCCTCTCACCTGGACTGATATTTTCCATGACTCGTTTCCCTATTTTCACCCTGGTCCCCAACTAAGTCTACTCTAAACATGGTAGCCAGAGTTGCTCTGTTAAAAACATAAATCAGATATCATGTCTATGCTCAAACTCTCCAATGACTTCTCATTCAAAAATAAAGTCCTTAAAATGGCCTAAAAGGTCATTCCCCTCACTTAATGTTCTTCCCCTCACTTAATGCTCTGGTCTCCTCACTGTTCCCTGAACACACAGCTATTCTTCTGCCTCACGACTTATGTATTTATTGTTCCCTCTGTCTGAAATGATTATATCCAAATATCCTCATGGCTCATTCTCTTTCATTCTTTTGATCTTTACCCTATCACGTTGTCAGTAAAGCCTCCCCTGGACACTGCATCCAAAACTGCAACCCACTCCTCCTTAATATTACTAAAATACCAAGTTCTATTAATGTGATCTCAGTGAAAATATCAACAGGTTTTTGTTTTTGTTTTAACCAGAGAAGCTGATTCTTAAGTCAATACAGCGAAATAAACAAGAATGTCTAGGAAAACTCTAGCAAAGAATATGAAGAAATATCAGCCCTATAAGATATTAAAGCTGTGGTACATATACACAATTGAATATTACTCAGCCATTAAAAAGAATGCATTTGAATCAGTTCTAATGAGGTGGATGAAACTGGAGCCTATTATACAGAGTGATGTAAGCCAGAAAGAAAAACATCAATACAGTATACTAATGCATATATATGGAATTTAGAAAGATGGTAACAATAACCCTATATGTAAGACAGCAAAAAAGACACAGATGTATAGAATAGTCTTTTGGACTCTGTGGAAGACGGCAAGGGTGGGATGATCTGAGAGAATAGCACTGAAACATGTATATTATCATATGTGAAACAGATCGCCAATCCAGGTTTGATGCATGAGACAGGGTGCTCAGGGCTGGTGCCCTGGGATCCCAGACCCTGAGGGATGGGATGGGGAGGGAGGTGGGTGGGGGATTCAGGATGGGGAACACATGTATACCCATGGCTAATTCATGTTAATGTATGGCAAAAACCACTACAATATTGTAAACTAATTAGCCTCCAATTAAAATAAATTTTAAAAAATAAAATAAAGATATTAAAAACCTCAAAACAATTAAAGCAATGTAGCAGAGGTTAATGGACAACCAACCCAACGAGACAAAACAGAAAATCAAGAAGTAAATTCAAAATACTGAACTTCAGTAGATGATAAAGAAATCATTCTCTTTTAAGTGAAGACAAAACAGACTTATCAATAAGCAATATTAAGAAAACTGGGTAGCTATCTGGGAAAAAATTTATAACCACCTGTCACACCAAGAAAAATGGCTCCATCAATCAAGACTTACATTTTTTAAAAGAAACCAAAGAAATACTAGAGGAAAACAAAGGTGAATCCCTTTAAAATCCTGAGGTAAAAAAGAACTTTCCATTCATGACTCAAAATTCAGAACCCATAAAAATAAAGGTTGACAAGTTCAACATCTGCCTGAAAGGAAGAAAAGGCATTGAAAGCAAATAACTGAGGAAAAAGTATTTTTGCACATACCAAGGGCTAATATCTCCTAAAATAATACAGAACTCTTAGGAATCAATAAACTGACTAATAATTCAATTTTTTAAAACATAGAGGGTGGGACAAATTGAGAGAAGAGCATTGAAATATATACATTACCATATGTAAAATAGATACCTAATAGGAATTTGTTGTATAACACAGGGAGGTCAGCTCGGTGCTTTATGACAACCTAAAAGGGTGAAAGGGAGGCTCAAGAGAGAGGGTATACATGTATACTTATGGCTGATTCACGTTGTTGTACAGCAGACACCGACACAACATTGTCAAGCAATGTGAAAGGGAGGCTCAAGAGAGAGGGTATACATGTATACTTATGGCTGATTCACGTTGTTGTACAGCAGACACCGACACAACATTGTCAAGCAATTATCCTCCAATTAAAAATAAATAAAACAGGCAAAAGTTATGAACAAGCAACATTAACAAGTTAATGTTCATTATATTCATTAAATATAAATGGTTCATAACAGACAAAAAGTTTAAAATGTCACCAAAGTATCATTTTTCACCTTTCATAATAACAAAGATCCAAATGTCTCATTACACTCCATTGTCAAAGCTGTAGAAAAAGGAGGACTCTCAAACACTGTAATAGGCATATATACTGGAATAACCTCCAGGAGAGCATTCTGGCAATATCTAACCAAATATATTTGTCCTTTAACCCAGTAATTCCACTTAGATTTATTTAATAGATAAAACTGCCCACATATGAAATGTTTTATGTACATGGTCATTCAATAGCAAACAACTGAAAACCAGCTCAAATAAGAGATGAGTTAAATAAATTTTAACAATTCCACAATGAAATATTACACAGTTATAAAAACATCCAGACAAAGATTTCTAAGATATATTGTTAATCTTAAAAGACAAGGTGCAAAATATAGTCTGAAAGAGATGGGCATATCAGACCACCTGACCTGCCTCTTGAGAAATCTGTATGCAGGTCAGGAAGCAACAGTTAGAACTGGACATGGAACAGACTGGTTCCAAATAGGAAAAGGAGTTCGTCAAGGCTGTATATTGTCACCCTGCTTATTTAACTTATATGCAGAGTACATCATGTGAAACGCTGGACTGGAAGAAACACAAGTTGGAATCAAGATTGCTGGGAGAAATAGCAATAACCTCAGATATGCAGATAACACCACCTTTATGGCAGAAAGTGAAGAGGAACTAAAAGGCCTCTTGATGAAAGTAAAAGTGGAGAGTGAAAAAGTTGGCTTAAAGCTCAACATTCAGAAAACGAAGACCATGGCATCTGGTCCCATCACTTCATTGCAAATAGATGGAGAAACAGTATCAGACTTTATTTTTGGGGGCTCCAAAATCACTGCAGATGGTGATTGCAGCCATGCAGTTAAAAGACGCTTACTCCTTGGAAGGAAAGTTATGACTAACCTAGATAGCATATTCAAAAGCAGAGACATTACTTTACCAACAAAGCTCCGTCTAGTCAAGGCTATGGTTTTTCCTGTGGTCATGTATGGATGTGAGAGTTGGACTGTGAAGAAGGCTGAGTGCCGAAGAATTGATACTTTTGAACAGTGGTGTTGGAGATGATTCTTGAGAGTCCCTTGGACTGCAAGGAGATCCAACCAGTCCATTCTGAAGGAGATCAGCCCTGGGATTTCTTTGGAAGGAATGATGCTAAAGCTGAAACTCCAGTACTTTGGCCACCTCATGCGAAGAGCTGACTCACTGGAAAAGACCCTGATTCTGGGAGGGATTGGCGGCAGGAGCAGAAGGGGACAACAGAGGATGAGATGGCTGGATGGCATCACTGACTCGATGGACGTGAGTCTGAGTGAACTCCGGGAGTTGGTGATGGACAGGGAGGCCTGGTGTGCTGCGATTCATGGGGTTGCAAAGAGTCGGACACGACTGAGCGACTGAACTGAACTGATGCCACCCTTTTAGGCATTACTTGAATAAAGAGACTAAATATATAAAGAAATTAATGTAACTGGTTACTTATTTACACTGAAGGCAGTGACAGGGAGCTCCTGGGAGGAAGAGCAGATGGAGAAGGACTGGGACCAGAGTCCTTATGGTATACGTTTTATAGTATTTAGGTATTTTAACAATGTGTATGCAATATCTATTCAAAAAACAAGAGAAAGAGAGAGAGATACTGTGTTACACACCTAGTAATTACCCACTGTAATACTAGCATTCAAGGGACAAAGTCAGCTAAACTGTTAAATGAAAATGGAACATATTTAAATAGTTTCACATTCCACTATAAATAGCATCCTATTTATAGCACAGAACACTCCTAACTATAGTAAAATGTTTCATTTCACCATTAATCTTCCCTATAATATCTTTATTATTTTAATCTCTATATTAATCATGTACATTCTCTCTGCTTCTGAAATAGTATGTCCGTAACTTTCACTCAGCATGTTTATCAGTGACCTTCATTTAACCCTTTTTCACTGCACATCTTAATCTCAAAGTTTTTCCCTTGACTGTTAGCTTATAAATTTTAAAGTTAAATCTCATATGATAATCAAAGTCAGATAAAATATACTGAAAAGCAAACAAAAACCCCAGCTCTTCTCAAAGTTTAATGAGCATGAAAATCACCTGGGAGTCTTGTTAAAATGCACTTTTGATCCAGTACTCTAGGATAAGACTCAAAATTCCTTATTTTTAACACTCTCCCAGGGGAACTGATACTACTGGCCTTCAAAACACACTAAGCAGTAAAGCTCTTACAAGACTATTAGTTTTTCAATTTACTTGAGTTTGGTTACATTCAATACTTCTTCAAATAAGACAACTAGTAACCAGAACTTGAAAGTTATTCATAAAAATTCACTAAAACAATGGTTCCTCCCACCCCACTTTGATTGCAGATACATTCTCTTTGCTAGCTATCTTCCAACTTTCTCACCTCCTTTTCAAAAACTTTTCAGTAGTTCCCCAATGTCCTGGTTTTGTATTGTTCTTAAAATATTCACTAGTTAGAGTGCCCTCAGACAACTAGATTTATTAACATGCTACATCCTCAGTCATGTCCAACTCTGCAACTCCATGGACTGTGTAGCCTGCCAGGCTCCTCTGTCCATGGAATTCTTCAGGAAAGAATACTGGACCAAGTTGCAATTTCCTACTCCAGGGGATCTTCCTGACCCAGGGGTCAAACCTGCATCTTCTGCCATTTGGCAGGAACATTCTTTACCACTGTGCCACTGGGTAACACTAAATATCAAACATCACTCTTTCTATCTACCTCACAGGTTGTTGGCAAAAGACAATGTATAAGAAAATACTTTGGGGACTTCCCTGGTGGTCTAGTGGTTAAGAATCTGCCTTGCAGTGCAGGGGACACGAGTTCAACCCTGGGTCAGGGAACCAAGATTACACCTGCCACAGAGCAACTCACCCAGTACCACAACTTCTGAGTCCATACACCACAACAAAAGATCTCACATGATGCAGAGAAATCCTGCAAGCCACAACTACAACCTCAAACAGGCAAATAAATATTTTTAAAAAATACTTTGAAAAATATAAAGCACTGTGTTAATTAACTGCAGGCTATTTTCCACAGTGCAGTATCACTAAGGATACTGTATCCATAATCGTCTAGAAAACTATTTGTGACTCTATGGAATGCAAATATAATCTAATGCCTTATATAATGCAACACACTGCTTATAGAATGCAAGATACTATTTATAAGAATATAAACAAAGTTTCAAACCAAGACCAGTTCCTTTTCTATTACCTCTTACTTCTTATGTTTATGTTTACTAGCATATAAATTGCCATTTTCTATATATATAAAATGTTATAGGAGAGAAGATCCTATTCTTAGAGAAAAGGATTTATTTTTACAGCAATTCAAAATATCATCTTCTGTTTGACCTGAATATATTGAAATTGTTACTGAAAAAAAGTGAAAGGTGTAAATATGCATTAGTCATCAGGGAAATACAACTCAAAACCACAAGATACCAGTTTATACTCACTAGGATGGCTAGAATCAAAAAGTCAGATAACAAGTGTTAGTGAGGATGTGAAGCAACCTAAACCCTCATACACTACTGACAGAAAAGAAAAAACAGTACATCCATCTTGGAAAATAGTCTGAGAGTGCCTTAAATTATTACTGTATGACCCAGGAATTTCACTGCTAGGTATATACCAAGAGAAATGAAAATATATATTCATAAAAAAAAAACTTGAATATTTATAGCAAAATTCTTCATAATAGCCCAAAGTTAGAATAAACTCAAATGTCACTCAGCAGATAAATGGATAAGCAAATTGTGGTATATCCATTCAAAGAACTAATATTTATCAATAAAAAGGAATGAAGAACTATTACAAGCCATGATATGGATGAATCCTGAAACACTGTGTGTGGTAGAAGAAATCAGTTATAAAATACCACCTATTATAAATTCTTTTCATATAAAACTCCAGAATAGGGAAATCTACAGTGACAGAAAGTACATTAGTAGTGCCTTACTACTGAGGATGGGAGGAAATGGAGCAGTCTGGGAGTGAGAACTAAAGGGAATAGGCTTTCTTTCTCAGGTGATGAAAATTTTCTAAAATTGACTGTGTTAACAGTTTCAAACTGTGGTGCTAGAGAAAACTCTTGAGAGTCCCTTGGACAGCAAGGAGATCAAACCAGTCAATCCTAAAGGAAATCAGTCCTGAATATTCATTGGAAGGACTGATGCTAAAGCTTCAATATTCTGACCACCTGATGCGAAGAGCTGACTCACTGAAAAAGACCCTGATGCTGGAAAAGACTGAAGGCAGAAGGAGAAGGGGGTGACAGAGGATGAGAAGGTTGGATGGCATCATCGACTCAATGGACTTGGGTTTGAGCAAACTCCAGGAGACAGTGAAGGACAGGGAAGCCTGATGTGCTGAAGTGCATGGGGTCACAAAGAGTCGGACACGACTGAAGCGACTTAGTAGTAGTATAGCTCACGTACAGTGTTGCGCTAATTTCTTCTGTACAGCAAAGTGACTCAGTTTATACACACACATACATATATATTCCTTTTCATATTCTTTTCCACTATAGTTTGTCACAGGATATTGAATACGGTTCCCTGTGCTGTACAATAGGACCTTGTCATTTATCCATCCTACATATAATATTCTATCTGTTAATCCCAAACTTCCAATCCTTCCCTCTGCTACTCCACTCCTTGGCAACAAGTCTGTTCTCTACTTCTGTGAGTCTGCTTTCATTTCATAGATGTGTTGATTTGTGTTGTATTTTAGATTCCATACATAAGTGGTATTATATCGTATTTCTTTGTCTGCCTGACTTACTTCACTCAGTATGACATTCTCTGGGTCCATCCATGCTGCTGCAAATGGCATTATTTCAATCTTTTTGTGGCTGAGTAATATTCCATTGTGTATATGTACCACATCTTCTTTACCCATTCACTTGTAGATGCACATTTAGGTTGTTACCATGTGCTGGGCTATTGTGTTGTAAACAGTACTTCTATAAACACTGGGGCGCATGTATCTTTTTGTACTACAGTTTCGTCCAGATAAGTGCCCAAGAGTGGGACTGCTGAATCATATGGCAACTCTAATTTTAGTTTTTTGAGGAACCGCCATACTGTTTTCCATAGTGGCTATACCAATTTACATTCCCACCAACAGTGTAGGAGGGTTTCCCTTTTCTCCACACCCCCTCCAGGAATTGTTATTTGTAGACTTTTTAATGATGGTCATTCTGATTGGCATGAGATGGTACAGCTCTGATTGGTAGCTTTGATTTGCATCTCTCACAAACAAAATCCAATAACACGTAAAAAAAGTTCACACACCACAACCAAGCTGGATTCATCCCAGGTGCACAAGGATGGTTCAATACACATCAATCAACATGATATACCACAATAACAAAAGAAAGGACAAAAACCATGTGATCCTCTCAACAGAAAAAGTATCTGATAAAATTCAACACCCATTCATGATTAAAAACCCTTATGAAAGGGGGTATAGAGGGAACATGTCTCAATATAATGAAAGCTATTTATGACAAACCCACAGCCACTATAATACTCCACAGTGAAAAGCTGAAAGCCTTCCTGCTAAAATCTAGAACAAGACAAAGATTCCCACTCTCACCACTTCTCTTCAACATAGTGTTGAAAGTTCAGTGATTCTTCCAACATAATCTCTAGTTCTTCTATGTTCTATGCTTTCATCTTTAGTCTGGGCTCTGTTACTTTATGTGCCATCCCTATTCTTCTTACTATTTGCCACTTCCAAATTAACAAAGCCAGTTTTTAAGCTCAACTGAAATGTTCTCAATATCATCCTTAGAGGGCTAATGTCCACCAAATCAAGTTTGAATTTTCCCTACCAGGATTCTGGGTTTTCCAGTCTGCTTCAACCTCTGTCCCCTACCCAGCCTCATTTCCTAAAATATTCAAAAGGAAAACACTTCATTCAAGGCAGAGTTGTCTCTTCACTCTTCCTTATAATTCTACATGCATTCATTTCTCTGCCTTTTATTAGGCTATTCTACTCTCCTGAATGCCTACTCTCCACACTTATCCACATCCTACAAATCATTCAAGACCTGTTTAAAAGCCCCACATCACCCAGGAAGGATTTGTGGAGAACTCCAGCTACAAATGATTTCTTGCATTTCCTAGCCACTTCTAGGACTTAACTGTCTGTGCTACTTATCTTAGCATTTGATTTACATGCCACTCATCTTGGTATTTGATTTATATGCCATGTACTTTAGTATTTGATTTATCTCACATATTTTAGCTTTTGATTTACCTACCGTCTTATTGTATGCCATTCTATTATTCCATACAGAAACATCTTGCTTCAATAAGATTGTCCCCTCTTTAAGACAAGGACTGTCACTTTTTTGGTATCACTGAGACCACACAGCACAGTGTTAGACCCAAAATACCCCTCAAATTTATAGAATTAACTATGTGTTTGAGATTAATTTAACTGAATAAAAACTCATCATAGTATTTCCTGTCATTTTGCTTACTTTGTCCTATAAATGCAATTAATCAATCCAAGTCTAAAAGGTGAGTACAGTACCTTATCATACTGACAGACAATCACATTATCCATGTCAAACAGGTCTGGCACATCCTGCTCACTAACATCATCTCCAGAATTTAAAGGGTCCTAAAGATGAAAGATAGTCACATTAATGAATTTTATGACACTCTGAATTTTTTAAAGATAGAGGGACATATTCTGTCTCTCCAAGTGCAAAGAACAGTACTGTACTTAAAAGTCAAACAGCCTGAGTTTGACTCCCAGTTTGGCCACTCAACAACCACAAGACTGACCTTTTTGGCAAGCTTTTAAAACTCCTCATATCTCAGTTTTCTCATTTGCAAAATGAGAACAGTAATAAGAGCCATAGGGCAGTGGAATGTTAAATATCAAAAGGCAATACAATTTAGTATGGTACCTGGCACATATGTAAGGCCACCGTAAACAATAGCTAATAACACTTATGCTTCTTAATTATCACATTCCACAAAGATTTCATGGCATATATTAGGATTAGAGCAAATACATTATGCTTCTACCCTGGCTGCCTTCTTTAACTTCACTTCCATCCCTTCAAACTCCCACTATCTCTAGTTAAGACTAACAAATATAGTAACTGATTCCTAAATACTTAATACTGATTTACATTGCAGCTTACTGTCAAAAGCTATACAAGTACAAATACAAGTAAGTCTCACTTTAAAGACTAAAGACAGCATTGGTCTGAACTGTTACTCCTCTTGGTTCCAAAGTATATTAGAGCACAAATGCTATAAATTTTTAAAACTTTCAACTTAAAAATAATCCTTACTTCTTCCACAAGGTCTATCTCAGGGTCTTCATTATCACTACTGTTCACACTTGAATCTTCATTTGATACACTGCCAGTTTCTTCTTCAGGTACCTTCAGGTCTCCTGCATCAATAATCCCTAGCAATCCATTCTCATCTACATCTCTTGTATTTCCTATTTCATCATTGGAAGATGTATCTCCAGTTCCACCTATTTGAATTATCTCATTAATGTCACCATCAGTTACCCGAATGCTTAAATCCATCTGAGAACTGGAATCCTAAAAATAGAAAGAAATGCAATAAAGTTTTGTAAGTCAAAGGAAGTATACAAAACACTGAATCAGCAAAATATAAAATTACATAAGCATTTCATAAGTGGCTTCTTAAAATATATTTCTCCCTGGTCAGGTGACGTTCCCTAATTTTGAATTTTAAAACATTGCTAGCATTTCTATGTAATATGGGGATAAATTTATATTTAAATTGTAAATAAACTCGCAGTCATACATAGACAGAAGTCAGTTGTCTGCTTTCAGGTAATATTAGTTTTTATACATTTCTAATTTAAAAAAGATATGCAAAAAGCAACAAAGGTTAACTGTATAGCACAGGGAACTATAGTCGATATCTTATAATAACCTATAATGGAAAATAATTTCAAAATTAATGTTTATACATATAACATGTGTCACATACACAAAAAATAATTCTACTTTCTTTTTGCCAGTTTTACTAAATGTCCTAGGGACATCTAATAACAACCTACGAGATACAAAATTTTAAATTTATTTGTGTAGCATATGATTAATATAAATTAAATATAAATCTATTACATTTAAATTATAAATGACACCATTTAAAGATGCTCTTATTCTTATTTTTTCTGCATTTGATAAAATATTCTGAGAAATGTTCATATGTCTCACTATGATTATATATTTTTTTCTTTTCCCTTATACTTCTTCTGATATTCTAGTGGTTTATGATGTCTATCTTCTTGGTGAACTGTACCTTTTATTATTAAAAATATTCATCTTTGTTTCATTTAAAATAAATTATTTTTTTAAAAAAGAAAGTCCAGAAAAAAAAGTATCAGCTTTTATGCAAACTAATTTAAAATTAAGTAATACCTCTAAAGTTTTAGCTGTTTTATTTTAAACAATAATTCAACAAAGTAGAAAGGACAAGTGACATCACATTTAACAGATAAATAAAAAATATAAAGGACTTTACTACCTTGAATAAGCCAAACACTAAAAGAAAATATAAATCGAAACTGACAGAAATGAAAAGATTAACAGACAAATCCACAATTATAGTTGGAGAATTCGATATTCCTCTCCATATTAATCAATTTAAAAAGTAGACTGAAATTCAGTAAGAATGTAGAAAACCTGAACAACACAATGAGAGAACATAACCTAACTGGCATTTACAGAAAACTCTACTCCCAAAGAGCTAAATGCACATTCTTTTCAAGAGCACACAGAATGCTCATTAGATGTATCATATTCTGGACCATAAAGCAAACCTTGACAAATGTAACACATACAAAGTATATGTTCACTTAGCAAAAGGAATTATACCAGAAATTAGTAACAGAAAGATCTGGAAAATCCTCAAATATTTACAAATTAAATAACACCCTTCTAAATACCCACGGGTCAAAGAATAAGTCACAAGGAAAATTAAAACACAATTTTAACTGAATGCAAACAAAACCATGACATTTTAAAACTTGAGATGAACCTAAAGCAGTGTCTAGAGGGAATTTTATAGCATTAAACAATTATATAAGAAAAGAAGCAAGTCTCAAATCAGTGACCTAAAATTCCACTGTAAGAAATTAAAATGAGAAGACCAAATTAAGCTCATAGCAAACAAGGAAATAATAAAAAGGAGCAGAGTTTTTACATGAAATTAAAGTTGATATCAGTTCAAAATAGACTGTTAACAACTTTAACCACAAAGAAAACATGGAATACACACAAAAGAAATCAGAAAGGAATCAAAATGTGTCATTACAAAACATCAATTACACACAAAAGAATATAATAAGGGAAGAAATGAAGGTCAAAAAAGCTAAAAGACACACAGAAAATAACAAAATAGCAAGAATAACTCCTCCCCTATCTGTAATTACTTTAAACGCAAATAGATTAAACTCCCTAATCAAAAGTAACAGTTTGGCAGAATGGATAAACAGTACCCAGCAATATGCTATCTACAAGAGACTCAACTTAAATCGAAGACGCAAACAGGTCAAAAGTAAAACTATGGAAAAAGATATTCCATGCAAATAGTAACCACAAGGGTTGGGGAAACTATGCTAATATCAGGCAAAATAGACTTTAAGTCAAACACTGTTAAAAACAAAGAAATTATATTATGATAAAAGGATCAATTCATCAAGGAAATATAACAATTACAAACATATATGCACCAAACATCAGAGCTCCTAAATATATGCAACAAAAAGGGAGAAATAGCTCTGCAATAATAGTAGAACATTTCAATACTCCACTTTCAATAATGAATAGAACCACAAGACAGAATATCAATAAGGAAATAAAGAACTTGAACATGACAGACTAATTATACCTAACAAACATAAACAAAATATGCAAAACAGAAGGACACACATTTTTCTCAAGTTCACACAGAAGATTCTCCAGGATATGCTGGTAAGTTAGGCCACAAAAAAGACTGAAATCATACAAAGTATCTCTTTTTGATCACAATGGAATGAAACCAGAAATAAAAGCAGAAGGAAACCCAGAAAATCTACAAGATACAGAAGTTAAACAAGTCTAGAAAAAATCAATGGATTAAAGAGGAAATCAAAAGAATCAGAATCTTTTGTCAAAAGACAAAAAATACCTTGAGACAAATGAAAACACAACACACCAAAACCTATGGGATACTGCAAAACAGTGCTCAGAGGGAAACTGATACTGTAAATATTTGCAATAAAAAAAGAAGAAAGATCTCAAATTATTAATAATAATTTTAAGAAACTAGAAAAAGAAGAACAAATAAAGCCCAAAGCTAGTAGAAGGAAGGAAATAATACCAAGTAAAGCAGAGATAAAGAAAAGGAAAACAATAGAGAAAATAAAATTAGGAGTTATTTCTTAAAAAAGATCAATAAAATTGATAAATATATGACTCAACTGATAAAACTAAAAATCAGAAGTAATGAAATTTTACTACTGATTTTACAGAAATAATAAGAATTGTTAAGAGAATACTATGACTAACTGCATGCCAACAAGGTGGATATCCTAAATGAAATGAACTGATTCCTAAAAACACATAACCTGCCAAGACTGAATCATGAAGAAAGAGAAAATATACACAGACTTATAACCAATTATGAGATTCAATTTAGTCATCAAAACTCTCTCAACAAAGAAATGCCCAGGACCAGATGGCTTCAGTAAAGAATTCTACTAAACATTTATAACCTTAATCCTCAAAAATCCTCAAGAAGGGAATTTCCTAATGGTCCAGTGATTAGGACTCTTGAGTTCTCACTGCGAGCGCTAGGTTCAATCCCCTGTCAGGGAACTAAGATCCCACAAGTAGCACAGCACAGCTAAAAAAAATAAATTCTCAACAAAATACTAACAAAATTCAACAGCACATTAAAAGGATCATACACCATGGCCAAGTCAGATTTATTCCTGAAATGCAAAGGTGGTTCAAAACATGAAAAATTAATATTAACACATTAACAGAATGAAGAGGTGGAAAAAACTACTGCTGCTGCTGCTGCTAAGTCGTGTCCGACTCTGTGCGACCCCATAGACAGCAGCCCACCAGGCTCCACCATCCCTGGGATTCTCCAGGCAATAACACTGGAGTGGGTTGCCATTTCCTTCTCCAGTGCATAAAAGTGAAAAGTGAAAGTGAAGTCGCTCAGTTGTGTCTGACTCCCAGCGACCCCATAGACTGCAGCCTACCAGGCTCCTCTGTCCATGGGATTTGCCAGGCAAGAGTACTGGAGTGGGTTGCTATTGCCTTCTCCGGAAAAAACTACACAATCATCTAAATTAATGCAGAAAAAGCATTTGAAAAATTCAACACCTTTTCATGATTTAAAAGAATTCAAACTAGGAATAGAAAGAAATTGCCTCAACATAATGAAAGTGAAAGAGGAGAGTGAAAAAGTTGGCTTAAAGCTCAACATTCAGAAAACGAAGACCATGGCAACTGGTCTCATCATTTCATGGCAAATAGATGGGGAAACAGTGGAAACAGTGTCAGATTTTATTTTGGGGGGCTCCAAAATCACTGCAGATGGTGACTGCAGTCATGAAATTAAAAGACACTTACTCCTTAGAAGGAAAGTTATGACCAACCTAGATAGCATATTGAAAAGCAGAGACATCACTTTGCCAACAAAGGTCTGTCTAGTCAAGGCTATGGTTTTTCCAGTGGTCATGTATGGATGTGAGAGTTAGACTGCAAAGAAAGCTGAATGCTGAAGAATTGATACTTTTGAACTGTGGTGTTGGAGAAGACTCTGGAGAATCCCTGGGACTGCAAGGAGATCCAACCAGTCCATTCTAAAGGAGATCAGTCCTGTTCTTTGGAAAGAATGATGCTACAGCTGAAACTCCAGTACTTTGGCCGCCTCATGCGAAGAGTTGACTCATTGGAAAAGACTCTGATGCTGGAAGGGATTGGGGGCAGGAGGAGAAGGGGATGACAGAGGATGAGATGGCTGGATGGTATCACCGACTCGATAGATGTGAGTCTAAGTGAACCCTGGGAGTTGGTGATGGACAGGAAGGCCTGACATGCTGCAATTCATGGGGTTGCAAAGAGTCAGACACAACTGAGTGACTGAACTGAACTGACTGAACTGAATAAATGCAAACTATGAGAAGACCTCAGCTAATACAATGGTGAAAAGAAAGCTTTTCCTTTTCATCCAAGGTGCCCGGCCCACTCTTGCTACTTCTACTCAATATATCCTAGATAGGGCAATCAAATAGGATAAAGAAGTAAAAAGCATCCAAATTGTAAAGGAAGAAGTAAAAACCAGCTCTGTTTGCAGATGACATCTTATTATGTACAAAATCCCAAAAGTTTCATACACATACACACACACACACACACACACACACACACACAACGCTAGAACAAATTCAGCAAAAGGCACAGGAAAAAAAAATAAGAAAATTAGTTGCATTTATATACATTTACAACCTGAACACAAAGCAAGCAATTCCATTTACAATACCATCAAATAGAATGCTTAGGAGTAAACATAACCAAAGAGGAAAATGACTTGTTCCATAAAAAATACAAAACACTGCCAAAAGAAGTTAAAAATGACACCACTAAATGGGAATAAATTCCACATTCATGTATTAGAAGAGTTAATATTGAATATTAAGATATTGATACTACCCAAGGCATCTAAGTGGAGAAGGAAATGGCAATCCACTTCAGTGTTCTTGCCTAGAGAATCCCATGGACAGAGGAACATGGTGAGCTGCTGTCCATGGTGTTGGCACAGAGTTGGACACAACTGAAGCGACTTAGCATGCATGCAAAGGCATCTAAGATTCAATGCAATCCCTATCAAAATCCAAATGACATTTTGGTGTGAATGGAATAATCCATCTTGAAATTCACATTGAATCTCAAAGGATGTTGAATAACAAAAACAGTCTTGAAAAAGAAAATATAAGCTGGAGGTCCCACACATCCTGACTTCAAAGCATAATATAAAACCACAGTAGTCAAAAACAGTGTATTTGCATAAAGACAGAAAAAAGACCAGTGAAACAGGGAACCCAGAAATAAACTCTCACATGTATGGTCAAATGATTTTCAATAAAAATAACAAGACTGTTAAACAAGGAAACAACAGTCTTTTCAACAAATGCTAAGAAAAGTAAATATCTACATGCAAAGGAATGAAGCTGAACCCTTACCTTACACCATATACAAAAATTAACTCAAAATGGATTAAAAACTAAAACATAAGACCTAAAACTGCAAGACTCAGAAAAAAATCATAGAGGAGGATCTTCATGACAATGAATTTGGGAATGGTTTCTTAGATATGATACCAAAAGCACAGGCAAAAAAAAAAAAAAAAAAGATAAAACAGACTTCATCAAAATTAAAACCTTTGTGTATCAAAGGATATTATCAACAAAGTGAAGAAGAAACCCAAAAAATAGGAGAAAATATTTGCAAATTATGTATCTGATACAGAGTTCATATACAGCATATATTTTAAAAACTCTACACTGAACAACAGGCTGGATGAAGCACAAGCTGGAAACAAGGCTGCTGGGAGAAATATCAATAACCTCAGATATTCAGATGACACCACCCTTACAGCCAAAAGCGAAGAGGAACTAAAGAGCCTCTTGATGAAAATGAAAGAGGAGAGTGAAAAAGTTGGCTTACAACTCAACATTCAGAAAACGAAGATCATGGCATCTAATCCCATCACTTCATGGCAAATAGATGGGAAAACAGTGGAAACAGTGAAAGACTTTATTTTCATGGGCTCCAAAATCACTGCAGATGGCGACTGCAGCCATGAACTTGAAAGACGCTTGCTCCTTGGAAGAAAAGTTACAACCAACCTAGACAGCATATTAAAAAGCAAAGACATTACTTTACCAACAAAGGTCCGTCTAGTCAAGGCTATGGTTTTTCCAGTGGTCATGTATGGATGTGAGAGTTGGACAATAAAGAAAGCTTAGTGCCAAAGAATTGATGCTTTTGAACTGTGGTGTTGGAAAAGACTCTTGAGAGTCCTTTGGACAGCAAGGAGAGCCAACCAATTCATCCTAAAGGAAATCAGTCCTGAATATTATTTGGAAGGACTGATGCTGAAGCTCAAACTCCAATACTTTGGCTGCCTGATGTGAAAAGCCAACTCATTAGAAAAGACCCTGATGCTGGGAAAGATTGAAGGCGGGAGAAGGGGATGACAGAGGATGAGATGGTTGGATGGCATCACTCACTAAATGGACATGAGTTTGAACAAACTTCGAGAGATAGTGAAGGACAGGGAAGCCTGGCATGCTGCAGTTCATGGGATCACAAAGAGTCGGACACGACTTAGCGATTGAACAACAATAATCATGATGGCAGGGTACATCTTCTTTAATTTTTAACAGAAATTGAATCGAAGTATCTCCCATAAAGCAATGGCAATGATTATTTATTACCTAGCTATGTACAAGATCATCCCATGCCACTCTACTCTTAACCTGGGGTGAAATATATCTCAACATATTTTGACAAATGCAAAAAACAGTATTTTGCTAAATTAGCTTTTTCCTATAAAGAAGTAAAAACATCACATCAGGTCAGTTCAGTCACTGAGTCATATCCAACTTTGCAATCCCATGGAGTGCAGCACGCCAGGCCTCCCTATCCATCACCAACCTCAGAGTTTACTCAAACTCATGTCCATTGAGTCGGTGATGCCAACCAACCATCTCATCTTCTGTCTTCCCCTTCTCCCTCTTTCAGTCTTTCCCAGCATCAGAGTCTTTTCTAATGAGTCAGTTCTTGACATCAGGTGGTCAAAGTATGGAGTCTGAGCTTTAGCATCAGTCCTTCCAATGAATATTTAGGACTGATTTCCTTTAGGATGGACTGGTTGGATCTCCTTGCTGTACAAGGGACTCTCTAGAATCTTCTCCAACACCACAGTTCAGTTCAAAAGCATCAATTTTTCACTGCTCAGCTTTCTTTATAGTCCAACTCTCACATCCATACATGACTACTGGGAAAACCATAGCTTTGACTAGATGGAACTTTGTTGGCAAAAAAATGTCTCTGCTTTTTAATATGCTATCTAGGTTGGTTGTAACTTTTCTTCCAAGGAGTAAGCGTCTTTCAATTTCATGGCTGCAGTTACCATCTGCAGCCACCACCTGCAGTGATTTTGGAGCCCCAAAAGTCAAGTCTGTCACCGTTTCCACTGTTTCCCCATCTATTTGCCATGAAGTGATGGGACCGGATGCCATGATCTTTGTTTTCTGAATGTTGAGCTTTAAGCCAACTTTTGCACTCTCTTTCACTTTCATCAAGAGGCTCCTTAGTTCCTCTTCACTTTCTGCCATAAGGGTGGTGTCATCTGCATATCTGAGGTTATTGATATTTCTCCCGGCAATCTTGATTCCAGCTTGTGTTTCATCCAGTCCAGCATTTCTCATGATGTCCTCTGCATATAAGTTAAATGAGCAGGGTGACAATATACAGCTTTGTACTCCTTTCCCAATATGGAACCAGTCTGTTGTTCCATGTCCAGTTGTAACTGTTGTTTCTTGACCTGCATACAGATTTCTCAGGAGGCAAGTCAGGTGGTCTGGTATTCCCATCTCTTTCAGAATTTTCCACAGTTTATTGTGATCCACACAATGAAAGGCTTTGACATACTCAATATAGCAGAAGTAGATGTTTTTCTGGAATTCTCTTGCTTTTTCGATGTTAGCAATTTGATCTCTGGTTTCTCTGCCTTTCCTAAATCCAGCTTTAACATCTGGAAGTTCATGGTTTACGTACTGTTGAAGCCTGGCTTGGAGAATTTTGAGCATTACTTTGCTAGTGTGTGAGATGAGTTAAACTGTGTGGTAGTTTGAACATTCTTTGGTATTGCCTTTCTTTGGGACTGGAATGAAAACTGACCTTTCCCAGTCCTGTGGCCACTGCTGAGTTTTAAAATCTGATTAAGAGATATTCATTTAGAAGTATCATATAGTGACTCAAAAAATATGTGCTCAATTAACTAAATCATCAATTCAAATAACTATCAGTATGATGATTTATCTTAGAGGAATATCAGAATGGATTTGGAATTTTTTAATGTCCCAATAATTCTAATGGGTGTCCCAAGTGGCACTAGCGCGGGAGACGTAAGAGACGCAGGTTCCACCCCTGGGTCAGGAAGATCCCCAGGAGGAGGGCATGGCGACCCACTGCAGTATTCTTGCCTGGAGAATCCCAACTACAGAGGAGCCTGGCAGACTACAGTCCAGAGGGTCACAAAGAGTCAGACACAACTGGAGCAACTTAGCATGCATGCACACAATAATTCTAATATTTAGCCAGAGTTGAGAATTACTGAGCCAAATAAACTAGTCACAGATTCTCCCTTTTAAAGTTTATATTCTTATATACATATATATATATTTTCCCCCTCAGGTGTTGGGTCCACAGATATTAATAAAATATACCTCTCAGTGCACAGAGGACATTGTAACATATCTTTTAACTACATTATGACAGATACATGCTTAAGGGGCTATGATGATACAGATGAGAGACATCCAAGCTAATAATAAAAGGGGAGTGGGTAGACAGAAAGGTATTAAAATAAGATTTCTGGAGAAAGTAATAAATGGCTAAGTAGGAATTAACCATAAGAAAGGATGGTGGGAGAAAAATCCAGGCACAAAGCTGAGGGGATAGCAAAACCAAAGAGAGGCAGGAAACAAAGTCAACACAGCTAATTGCTCGCAGTTTGTTGTTCCCAATAAAGCAGTAGGTATGAAAGGAAGGAAGAGTAAGCAAGAAATGCAGAAACAACATGGAGGTCCTTGTGCGCCACACTGAGTGCTGGCCTAGTAGGAGGAGACTGCCAGGTATTTCTCAGCATAGACAGGGTTACTCAGGATCAGCAGAGATTTGGGGTGTGCAACCATGGGAAGCTATGCCCAAGTCCCCTTGAGGGAAGAAAGCTTATAGAAAGAAGGAAGTTGGGAAAGCTGCAGTAAACAAAGATCCCACTGCTTTTCACTGGTTAAGTTGTTGCCAGGAAGCAAGAGGGGTCTTTCTTCTAGCTGGGCTCTGCCATCGTCACTGGGTGTGAAGAGTGCCCCCTGCAGGTCTCTCAATGGTATTTAATCGAGGTTTCTATTAATGTTTTTTCACAAGGAGTTTAAGTTTTATCCTGTAGCTTGATGGGCAGTCAGTGACATGTCAAGAGGGCTGTATGCTGGGTAAATCTATGGTAGCCAAGAGGAGCACAGATCATAGCTAATGTGCACTGAATTCTTACCATGTGCTAGGAAGTATGCTGCTGAGCACTTCACACTGATTTTCTCACATAATCTTCCCACCATCACAATTCTATGGTAGATATGATTATCTTTACTTACAAATGAGGATATAGTAACTTGCTCAACTCACAGTTATTAAGGGATATACAAGGAATCCAAAACATTTCTCATCTAGGATGGGTGGATTGGGAAGAGTGGAATAAGAACCCGCAAAGACTATAAGGCTAGTAATTAGTTAGAAACTATATTATCCCAAGTGAGAGACAATTAGGGCAATAGATGGAGAAAAGGGAATAGATTCCAAAAATACTTGGTTTTAAAGGATGCCAAAAATCATATGATTCAGTCTTTAAAAGGAAAGAAATTCCTACATATGCTACAACATGAATGAACCTCAAAAACGTGCTAAGTAAAATAAACCTGTCACAAAAGCACAAATATTGTATGATACCATTCACAAGGTACCTAGAGTAATCAAATTCATAGAAACAGAAAGTAGAATAGAAGTTACCAGTAGCTGAATGGAGGGGGTATGTAACGGGAAGTTATTTTCTAATGGGTACAGAATTTCATTTGTGAGATGATTAAAAAGTTCAAGAGATGCATAGTAGTGATGGTTGCACAACAATGTAACATACTTAATGCCACTGAACTGTACACCTAAAAAATGGTTAAAATGGTAAATCATATGCTATACAGTGGACCCTTGAACAATATAGGTTTGAAATGTGCAGGTCCATTACATATGGATCTTTTTCAATAAATATGTACTGCAAGATCTGTGATTGGTTGAATCCATGGATACAGAGGGCTTCCCTTGTGGCTCAGCTGGTAAAGAGTCTGCCTGCAATGAGGGAGATCTGGGTTCGATCCCTGGGTTGGGAAGATTCCCTGGAAAAGGGAAAGGGTACCCACTCCAGTAAAGTCAGACATAACTGAGCCACTTTCACTTTCATGGATACAGAGGGCTGACTATAAACTTACACGCAGATTTTTCACTGCAGAGAGCTCAGGGTCCCTAACCCCTCTGCTGTTTAAGAGTCCACTGTATGATAAGAGAACAGACTCTATATGATTTCAATACTTTCAGTTCAGTTCAGTCACTCAGTCATGTCCAACTCTGCTACCCCATGTATTGCAGCATGCCAGGCTTCCCTGTCCACCACCAACTCCCAGAGCTTACTCAAATTCATGTCTGTCGAGCTGGAGACTGAAGCTCAAGAGAATAAGAGGATTGGAAATGCAGTTATCGATAAGAAGATCATAGTTAAAACCATGATATTGCATGAGACTGTCCATGGAAAACATGAACTAAGAAACGAGCTGAGGATAGAACCTTCAGGAAACAGGAAGGGCAGATAAAGAGGAGTCATGAAGGAGATAAGAAGAAGCAGTCAGAAAGGTAAATATTTTAAAGAGAAGCAGCAGAAATAATATTTGGGAGAGGGACGATGAAGATGGTAGGGAGAGAAGCTGAAAAGGAGCTGGAGAAGATATACCATCATACCCATTTCTCTCCTTCTATTTTTGGGAGTTACAATGAAAACCCGAGTCCCTAATTTTCTATAGCATTGTAAGATTAGAAAACAAAATTCCTCCACTGAGGAAAAACTTAACATAGTAATATACAATAATATGCACCTTAAAATAGGAGCATGTCAAAACTGTCAGGAATATATTTTATGCAACAGTAATGATGTTAAACCTACATAAAAACTTAAGATCTTTGGCAGCCTACACAGGAAAAGCAGGCTAATTGTACACAAAGGGCTAACTGTAACTTGTTTTCAGCAATAAGAATTTCTGAAAGCTACTTATAAAGAGTTATTTATAAACTTTTTTGAAAATTATATTACTATAAATTTTAACAGATTACTATTTTAAGATATCCTATGGAAAAAAATTTTAATTTAAATTAAATTCCTTTCAATGTTTGTGTTTTAAATACAGATATATTTTAAAATCAACCAACAAGTTGTATGAACCACTATCCAATATGTCACACGCCCATAAAGCTTAACAGCACTAATCTAAATCTTATCATGGTGACAGAAGCTATTAAAAACTCCATAAACATCTCTGATAACTCTTAAAAATTATGAGGCTGGTTTTATGCCCAGTTTACAGACAATCACTGAATTCTAAAGAGCAGCATTATATAGTTTGCTTTTAAGAGGCAAACCTGGAATTTGAACCTGTTGTGCCTTTAAAGCTTAAGCTCTTAACCACTACCCTCTAAACAATCCTCTTTTAATCCTCCTTAATTGATCTACTTCTCCATTTCAGAACAAAGTACAAGATGACATCTAATCAGATCAGTCACTCAGTCGTGTCCGACTCTGCGACCCCATGAACTGTAGCATGCCAGGCCTCCCTGTCCATCACCAACTCCCGGAGGTCACTCAGACTCACATCCATCGAGTCAGTGATGCCATCCAGCCATCTCATCCTCTGTCGTCCCCTTCTCCTCCTGCCCCCAATCCCTCCCAGCATCAGAGTCTTCTCCAATGAGTCAACTCTTCGCATGAGGTAGCCAAAATACTGGAGTTTCAGCTTTAGCATCATTCTTTCCAAAGAAATCCCAGGGCTGATCTCCTTCAGAATGGACTGGTTGGGTCTCCTTGCAGTCCAAGGGACTCTCAAGAGTCTTCTCCAACACCACAGTTCAAAAGCATCAATTCCTCGGCGCTCAGCCTTCTTCACAGTCCAGCTCTCACGTCCATACATGACCACAGGAAAGACCATAGCCTTGACTAGGCGAACCTTTGCTGGCAAAGTAATGTCTCTGCTTTTGAATATGCTACCTAGGTTGGTCATAACTTTCCTTCCAAGGAGCAAGCGTCTTTTAATTTCATGGCTGCAGTCACCATCTGCAGTGATTTTGGAGCCCAGAAAAATAAAGTCTGACACTGTTTCCACTGTTTCTCCATCTATTTCCCATGTAGTGATGGGACCAGATGCCATGATCTTCGTTTTCTGAACGTTGAGCTTTAAGCCAACCTTTTCACTCTCCACTTTCATTTTCATCAAGAGGCTTTTCAGTTCCTCTTCACTTTCTGCCATAAGGGTGGTGTCATCTGCATATCTGAGGTTATTGATATTTCTCCCAGCAATCTTGATTCCAACTTGTGTTTCTTCCAGTCCAGCATTTCTCATGATGTACTCTGCATATAAGTTAAATAAACATGGTGACAATATAGGTGACAGCAGAATAAGTCCTTGAATCATCACTCCAGACATCTTTAAAGTTCAGAGTCCAGGAGGAAAATGCCTCTAAAATTATAAATGATGAAAACACTTATAGCCATTTTCTCCCAAAATCATCTGTTTCATAATTAGGAATTTATCCTACATTTCTTAAATTTTTTATGGTTTGTGAAAATATGATAAAAATGCTCAAAAAGTATTTTACCCTTAGTGTGTGGACTTAGTCACTCAGTTATGTCTGACTCTTTGCGACCCTACGGACTGTAGCCTGCCAGATTCCTTTCTCCGTGGGGATTCTCCAGGCAAGAATACTGGAGTGCGTTGTCATTCCCTCCTCCAGGGGATCTTCCCAACCCAGGGATCAAACCCAGGTCTCCGGCATTGCATGTGAATTCTTTACCATCTGAGTCACTAGAGAAGCCCTTAATACATTATACCAAACTAAACTAAAAACACTTGCTAAAAGATTTTGAACAAGCTTCATCAAACATCTGAAATACTCTTAATAATAAGTCAAATGGTTTCTGATAAACATGTTGTTTGTATCCTTCACTGTACCCTATAGGATACCTTGGGCTTCCCTGGTGGCTCAGACAATAAAGAATCCGGATGCAATGCAAGAGACCTAGGTTTGATCCCTGGGTTGGGAAGATCCTACGGAGAAGGGAACGGCTACCCACTCCAGACTAGATCTGATAGACAGAGTGCCTGATGAACTATGGATGGAGGTAGGTGACACTGTACAGGAGACAGGGATCAAGACCATCCCCATGGAAAAGAAATGCATAAAAGCAAAGTGGCTGTCTGAGGAGGCCTTACAAATAGCTGTGAAAAGAAGAGAAGCAAAAAGCAAAGGAGAAAAGGAAAGATATTCCCATTTGAATGCAGAGTTCCAAAGAATAGCAAGGCAAGATAAGAAGGCCTTCCTCAGTGATCAATGCAAAGAAATAGAGGAAAACAACAGAATGAGAAAGACTAGAGATCTCTTCAAGAAAATTAGAGATACCAAGGGAACATTTCATGCAAAGATGGGCTCAATAAAGGACAGAAATGGTATGGACCTAACAGAAGCAGAAGATATTAAGAAGAGGTGGCAAGAATACACAGAAGAACTATACAAAAAAGATCTTCACAACCCAGATAATCACAATGGTGTGATCACTGACCTAGAGCCAGACATCCTAGAATGTGAAGTCAAGTGGGCCTTAGGAAGCATCATTACGAACAAAGCTAGTGGAGGTGATGGAATTCCAGTTGAGCTATTTCAAATCCTGAAAGATGATGCTGTGAAAGTGCTGCACTCAATATGCCAGCAAATTTGGAAAACTCAGCAGTGGCCACAGGACTGGAAAAGGTCAGTTTTCATTCCAATCCCAAAGAAAGGCAATGCTAAAGAATGCTCAAACTACCGCACAATTGCACTCATCTCACACGCTAGTAAAGTAATGCTCAAAATTCTCCAAGCCAGGCTTCAGCAATATGTGAACCATGAACTTCCAGATGTTCAAGCTGGTTTTAGAAAAGGCAGAGGAACCAGAGATCAAATTGCCAACATCTGCTGGATCATGGAAAAAGCAAGAGAGTTCCAGAAAAACATCTATTTCTGCTTTATTGACTACGTCAAAGCCTTTCAATGTGTGTGGATCAAAATAAACTATGGAAAATTCTGAAAGAGATGGGTGTTCATTGGAAGGACTGATGCTGAAGCTGAAACTCCAATACTTTGGCCACCTCATGCAAAAAGTTGACTCATTGGAAAAGACTCTGATGCTGGCAGGGATTGGAGGCAGGAGGAGAAGGGGACGACAGAGGATGGTATCACTGACTCAATGGACATGAGTTTGAGTGAACTCCGGGAGTTGGTGATGGACACATAGGCCTAGCGTGCTGTGATGCATGGGGTCACAAAGAGTCGGACACGACTGAGCGACTGAACTAAACTAAACTGAACCCACTCCAGTATTCTTGCCTGGAGAATTCCATGGACAAAGGAGTCTGGCAGGCTACAGTCTATGGGGTCGCAAAGAGTCAGCCATGACTGAATGACTTTCTCTTTCATAGTAAACCTTATACTATACCCTTCCCTTTTATCTAGAAAAGTATTAAGGTTGCAGTTAACTTCTATATTGCTACAGATTTGTACAGCAATTCTAAAGGACTACTAAATCATTAGAGACACAAGTTTTCAATTATTTGTCATATGTCACTAAATTCTGTAAGTGGAGTTAGCTGTAAGACATTTTACATTTGTAAAAAGATAACACAAGATTTTTAAATTTACCACGCAAAATTCTCCATGAATCTTTCTGCAATCAGTATGAATTCCTTGGAAATTAGTAACATGAACCTATTTTTAATATGGAAAGTTAATTAGGAGCTATTTTTTAGTGGTTTGAATTCCAAAAGAAATTACTATTTTAGCAAACAGAGAAACAAAATATCTACTAGAAAGATACTTCCTCATGCAGAGAAAATGTTCATATGGAAATTTAGGAAAATTATGTAGAACAGAGTGACTAAGCACAAAGGTAGCACAAGAAATAAGACTTTGGATCTCTTTTGAACATTTAATGAATTACCTCAAAATACTCATTTAATTACTAGGATGCCCTTCTGAATCTTAAACTTTATCTGCACACAAAAACAATCCTCACAATGTAAGGGAAACATAAAACAGATTGAAAAGTGAAGGTCGCTCAGTCGTGTCCAGCTCTGTGCGACCCCATGGACTATGCAGTCCATAGAACTCTCCAGGTCAGAATACTGGAGCGGGTAGCCGTTCTCTTCTCCAGGGGATCCTCCCAAACCGGGGATCAAACCCAGATCTCCCGCATTGCGGGCAGAGTCTTTACCAGTTGAGCCACCAGGGAAGCTTAAAACAAATGTATTTTCTTCAAAGAAATATTCTGATTCATTCATGAAAACTAAAAGTTTAGAAATGCTGAACATGAATACTTTTAAAAACTGATAGGTGTGTGTAAAGAAAATAAACAATCTTCTAAACAAAAAAGCAAAGCATACTTTTGAGTAATGTTGCTGCTGCTGCTGCTGCTAAGTCGCTTCAGTCGTGTCCGACTCTGTGCAACCCCAGAGATGACAGCCCACCAGGTCTCCCCATCCCTGGGATTCTCCAGGCAAGAACACTGGAGTGGGTTGCCATTTCCTTTTCCAATGCATGAAAGTGAAAAGTGAAAGTGAAGTCGCTCAGTCGTGTCCGACTCTAGCGACCCCATGGACTGCAGCCCACCAGGCTCCTCTGTCCATGGGATTTTCTAGGCAAAAGTACTGGAGTGGGGTGCCATTGCTTACAGGTTAAAAAAAAAAAGCCACTCAGCACATCTAGTCACTGGCTACTGTTTATCTGTTAATGCCAGTAAGTTAAACACAGTACTACCTTCCCTGAGACAGGTAGGCTGCTGGGCTCCTCTGTACTTCTTGGTTGCTTTACAGAATCACATCCACACATCCTGTCTTTAAGAACATGAGGCTGAGCCTCAGGCACGTGCTGGTGCTGAGCTCCCTGAGGGCTAGTGGAAAGGGGCCCATGCAGATTTTGAGTCATGCGAGCTGAAACCTGGAGTACTGGCTCCACAATGGAATCTGTTTGAGAAACCTGTGGAGTAAATACAACACCTGGAAAGCTGATGTACTGAGAGCTTACCAGCTGATTCAATAAGGCTCCAGATATGATTTTATGCTCATTTCCAGGAGGTACAAGAGTATCACTGGTAGTGTTTTCTAAATGTTTCCTATCCACTGTCTCAGAAGGAAGAACTATAGGTTGCTGGAGCACAGTTTCCATTCTCAGTGATTTTTCAGTAGTTGCTTGAAGAAAGCACGGGTTTAATTGTGAAATACTGGTCTGTACTATTGACGGCTGCCCAAGCAGCTGAAATACTTGCTGAACTGGATGCTGAAGAATACTTGCTCTTTCAGAAGACTGTGTCACCATAAATGGTACACTGACTTTATAAAGGTGAGCTTTAAAAGGAGAAAACAAAACAGTAAGTATAACAGAATCCTAATCTCCTTTAAAAAACAATTTCATGCACAGGAGGCCAGGAGGAAATATATCAATAGGTTAACAGTGGTTATCTCTAGGAGTTTTTTTTTCCAGATTTTTTTTTGTGTGTCTTCTACCATAATAATGTATTACTCTTATTTTGAAAAATTAAATATATCTTGCTTTAACCTTAGCCTTTTCCCACTATTGCTTATATGGCACATTTGGAGACATACACAGGCCACCGATATTTGTTCCATGAGCCTTTCCCACTGTGTAATAAATTACAGTGTTAATAACCTAAATTGGGACTTTTAAGAAACCTAGTCATGGAGAATATATACTTTAGATATAAGGTACCATAGAACAACTATAAGACAAGGGTTTAATAATTTCAAAAGTTAACAAATTTTCCCCTTCTTTCCTTAAAATAATACTAAAAAGAAGAAATAAATCTACTTTTTGAGCACTGAGTCAGGTACTTTACTTAAACTCTGTAATGACCAAAAAAAAAAAAAATAGGTATGATTCTCTTTCAAATAAAGAAACAGTTCTCTGAAAAGCAGACACAAGTTAAACCTTCAAATTTTTCAAATATTCTGATACAATCTCCAATAAGAAAGGAGGCAAAGGTTGATAAATCTAATCTTTAGTTTTTCTTGATTAGACCTAGCTGGGACATGTGTATAAAAATTCTGGGAACTAGCTTAAACTAGAGAAAACCTACATGAAGCATCATATGCAATGTTGGGAAAGAGAACTGGCAGTGAAATGTGGGGACAAGCTTAGTGCCTGTCTTAATAGAGAGGCTTAGTGTTTTCTGTGGTAGATTGCTTTCATAACAACTACTATTTATTATTACTTTTAAGTAAGGTTTATCAAAAGTTCCTATAACTTCAATGACGTGGTATAGTTAATTTAAACTCATGGAAGTTAATATCCAGAAGTCAGTACCAATGCTAAAAACAAAATATTCCTACGACTATACTCTTACCAGATGCAGTCTGTTGTGTCACACCCACCGGCACATGAATAGGATAACCAGGAAAAATAAAGCTTGCACTGGAGTTTGAGGTACCCTAGATATGAGAATTTTACATTAGAAAGCTAGAAAGAGGCTTTACTTGAAACTTTTTTCCTGATCTCATAGAGGATACAAAAAAATCTGATTAAGGTCCACAGGACAATAGTAACCCAACATTAGGGCTGAGTACTCTTGAGTAAAACAGCTTTTTAATATTTGATGTAGACAATCTCATTAAAAATAAAAGGAATTTAATCCTACAGCTATTAGCAATGAAGTCAGTAAGTCTTCATAAATAACATGAACACTGACTCATAAAATCTGCCCACAACATAGCTTTAAAATGGGCATTGATCCTCAAGATGTCAAATATAAGAACCACAGTTGTTTATAGGAGTTCTTTAGTCTATAACTTGATCACTAATAGTATTTTAAAGCAGATTAAAGTGTATCATTTTTATTTTAGAATAATTAGATCTTAGGGTTTTAAATTTTTTAAAAACTAAATGAAAAGGAAACATGTTTGCCTATCTGACATGCAAAAATTTAAAAGACTGATTAATATTACCCAATGTTGCTAAGAATATGATAAAAATCATATTCTCTCACACCACTGCTTATATGAGCATATATGGTACAATCCTTTTGGAGGTCAATTTTGCAGTATATACCAAAACTAAAAACATGCATTATCTTTGACCCAGAAATTCTACTTCCAGAAATTTATCCCAATTACCTGATTATCACAAACACACCAAAACATTATCTACAAGTATCACCAATGTAATGCCATATTAGAAAAATACTAATTTTTCTAATTAGTATTTTTCTAATTAGTCTAAAAAAAGACTGGTTAATTAAACTGTGATACATCCACTAAGGCTAATCCATATTTACCTGGCATTGAAAAGGGCCATCTACATTACTAAGTTTACAAAAAGAAATTACAGAAATAGCCCAGAGAATGATCCTACTTTTACTGTGAAAATTAATACAACTTTCTTTAATGAAGAAGTCTAAATGGATATATATCATACAATTAAAACAGCTACCTTTGGGATATAATCCTGTAGGGCCCTATCACTTTTTACTTTCTAAATCTGATTTTACTCTTTGTGTGTGCGTTAGTTGCTCCAGTCAGGTCCAACTCTTTGTGACCCTGTGGCCTGTAGCCCACCAACCTCCTCTGTCCACCGAATTCTTCAGGCAAGAATACTGGAGTGGGTAGCCATTCCTTTCTCTAGAGGTATTCCCAACCCAAGGAACAAACCTGGGTCTCCTGCACTGTAGGCAGATTCTTTACCATTTGAGTCCCCAGGGAAGCCCATCATTAATGAGAACTTATTTCCAAGAATTCCAAAGATAGAAATATTTCTTCACTGGTTTCCTATCAAAAGCAGAACCATTCTTTCTAAAAATTGTGGTAAGGACTATGATTTTTGTTTTTAATGAAGAAACAGAAATAAATGGTCCACTAAGTGATTCAGCTGTAAAGCACCTGCCTGCTGATGCAGAAGACACAGGTTCTATACCTGGGTGGAGTAGATCCCCTGGAGAAGGAAATGGCAACCCACTCCGGTATTCTTGCCTGGAGAATTCCAAGGACAGAAGAGCCTGGAGAGCTACAGTCCAAGGAGTCGCAAAAGAGTCAGACACAACTTAGCGACTAAACAACAACAATCTTGTACCCCAGAAAGGTAGCTCATGGGCTGAAAGAAAATGAAGAACAGTTAGTGGATCATATATCATCTTTTGTCGTTGTTCAGTTGCTAAGTTGTGTCCAATTCTGCGACCCCATGGACTGTAGCCCACTAGGCTCCACTGTCTATGGGATTTTCCAGGCAAGAATACTAGAATGGGTTGCCACTTCCTTCTCCAGGGGATGTCCCTGATCCAGGGATGGGATCTGCATTTCCTGCATTAGCAGATGGATTTCTTACCACTAAGCCACCAGGGAAACCTTAAAAAAAAAGAGAAAGAGAGAGAAATAGTTCTCTTTTTACCCACCTGAAAACTACTCTATTTTCTATATGTAAGTTTTAAATTTTATCTTCTGTCCCCAAAATCCTAGGGGGAAAACTGACCTCTATTATACAAAGGTAAAAAATAACCAAAATATTCCACTGAAATAAAAGGAAGAACTATGACGTGCCTCAACGCTAGGGGGAAAAAGTCAGAAAATGCTGCATGTCAAAATCATCTACTTAGAAACCACTAAGTATATAACATTATACAGTGTATTAAAACTCCATACAACATAACTAGAAATTTCCTAATCTTGTAGGTACAGTCTTGGCAGATGCTAACAACTGCTCTGGAAGATAGGAAAAGCTGGTGAGAAAATATTACATCTGAAACTCCTAAATTTTTCCAACACCTATATTATAGAAGCTATTTCTGTCTTCCCATTCCTTACGACATCTTTCCTCATTCAACTAAAGTTTTACAAATTACATCTCTGCCCAGCCTTCAGCCACAATTCACTAAAACTGGGGCATCTCTTTTAAAAACATATCCTAAATAAGCTACATACCAGTTCTGCTGGGGTAAAACTGGGATGAGTTCTACCAGCAGGAATAACAAACGATGCTGTATAGAAAACAAAATAAACATTAAATAGTCATTAGATTTTACCAATTTAATAAAATTGCTCTAAGTATACCTTATTTTTATTTAATGCTTTCCATCACTAACATTTCAAGCATGATAAATTCTATACTTTCTGATTCCAAGTGGGGGAAAAATAGTTAATCATATCTTTTCCCAACCATTTCAGATAAAGACTTTACAACTAACTGTTTTAAGTACCAAAAGAAAATCCCATTGCAATCAAGTATATTGTACTATAGAAGTCCATAAGAAAACAGCTAGGTTGTCTTTAGGAAGACATGTACCTCCATCACAACTTTTCATAACAGAAAAAAAGTAATTTTATGGCATGTTTCCAAGCAACTATACTTTGAGCAAAAAAAAAAAAACAAAAATGTAAACTACCATAAATCATTCTAAGTTTTAATAGGCTCAAAAGAAATTACAATTCATTTATTTCATGCAAATTTATTTCTAATACTTTAGTCAAGTAATTAAGCAAACACAGATACATAGTTTTAAGAATAAATCTAAAAGAACATGTCTCCTGAAGTCTCTGCAGGATTTCAGGTAAACTGCGAAAAAAAATATGACAATAAATTCTTAGGAGAACACCAACTCAACCTGCATTAAACCTATCATCTCATTTATCTTTATTTGCACCAATTTCCTATGATAACTGTCCCTATGGTTATTGTACATCTAGAAGGTTGGCCAAATGGTTTTAAATGCAATTGTTTAAAAATAAGTCTAAAAAAGAACAAAATAATATCATCTACAGCAACATGGAAACGTAGAGATTGTCATACTGAGTGAAGTCAGACAGAGAAAAACAAATATAAAATGTCATTTATATGTGGAATCAAAAAAAATGGTACAAATGAACTTATTTACAAAATACAGTCACAGATGGGGAAAACAAACTTACAGTTACTAGGGTGGGAAAAGGTGGGGGAGGGATAAATTGGGAGAGTGGGAATAACATATACATATTACTACATAATCCGCCCTTATGGCAGAAAGTGAAGAGGAACTAAAAAGCCTCTTGATGAAAGTGAAAGTGGAGAGTGAAAAGGTTGGCTTAAAGCTCAACATTCAGAAAATGAAGATCATGGCATCCAGTCACATCACTTCATGGGAAATAGATAGGGAAGCAGTGGAAACAGTGTCAGAATTTATTTTTCTGGGCTCCAAAATCACTACAGATGGTGACTGTAGCCATGAAACTAAAAGACACTTACCCCTTGGAAGGAAAGTTATGACCAACCTAGATAGCATATTCAAAAGCAGAGACATTACTTTGCCACAAAGGTCTGTCTAGTCAAGGCTACAGTGTTTCCTGTGGTCATGTATGGATGTTAGAGTTGGACTGTGAAGAAAGCTAAGCGCAGAAGAATGGATGCTTTTGGACTGTGGTGTTGGAGAAGACTCTGGAGAGTCCCTTGGACTGCAAAGAGATCCAACCAGTCCATTCTGAAGGAGATCAGCCCTGGGATTTCTCTGGAAGGAATGATGCTAAAGCTAAAACTCCAGTACTTTGGCCACTTCATGCAAAGAGTTGACTCATTGGAGAAGACTCTGATGCTGGGAGGGATTGGGGACAAGAGGAGAAGGGGACGACAGAGGATGAGATGGCTGGATGGCATCACTGACTCGATGGACGTGAGTCTGAGTGAATTCCAGGAGTTGGTGATGGACAGGGAGGCCTGGTGTGCTGCGATTCATGGGGTCGCAAAGAGTCAGACACGACTGAGCGACTGATCTGATCTGATCTGATCACTACATATAAAATAGGTAATTATTAAGGAGCTATTGTATAGCACAGGAAACTTCTCAAAACCCTGTAATGACCTATATGGGGAAAAGTGAAAGTGAAGTCACTCAGTTGTGTCCAACTCTTAGCAACCCCATGGATTGCAGCCTACCAGGTTCCTCCATCAATGGGATTTTCCAGGCAAGAGTACTGGAGTGGGGTGCCATTGTCTTCTCTGCTAATGGGAAAAGCATCTATAAAAGAGTGGATATATGTATATTTATAACTGATTCACTTTGTTGTACAGCAGAAACTAACACATTTTAAATCTACTATGCTTCAATAAAATTTATTTAAACATCAGTCTAAAAAACAAATAGTTACTAGAAGGATCTTAGTTGACCAATATAACCTTAAACCTTACCTCAAGGTTTATTTTATCTACTTGAACCTGACTGTTAGAGGATCATCTCTTTTCTTTAATGAAATAGAAAACATTTTTGCATGTTTAAGCAGGCATTTTTTTTTTTCACATACTGTATTAAGGAAGACTAGGAAATGGCAACCCACTCCAGTACTCTTGCCTGGAAAATCCCATGGACGGAGGAGCCTGGTAGGCTACAGCCCATGGGGTCACAAAGAGTCAGACATGACTGAGCAACTTCACTTTCACTTTCCCAAAGATCCATTTCTGACACTAGAGTGGCTCCATCACACACAACAAACAGCTCAGAAGAGCAAATTTTTTTAACTAACCATTCTTGTCACATTAAGACAACAGAAGTGAAGCTACAGAGACTGATAGTTAATGAGGTACAAAATTATTTTTATCCTCTGCCATCTATGGCTTTGCTTATTAGCAGGCATTCTTTTAGAAAGGCTAAATTAGAAAGAACTGGAGTGGCAGGAACACAATGGTATTAGTCTTAATTAGCTGAAGTGAGCAAAGCTCAGGCTGGTACAGCTTAAGTCACAGCCTGAGAGGAAACAAAAATCTGTTAACATACTGTCTGCAGCAATTAAAAGAATTTCTTGAGGAAAAATAGCAACAATTCTCCCCTTTTAAATACTCTGAAATAAATCCCAGAGGATAATTCTCTCTACTCATGTAAATCAAACAGAGCTATAAGAGAGTTTTAAGAGTTTCTTTATAGTCATCAAAAGAACTGAACTAACAAAATTTTATAGTAAAGTTTCATGCAGTTCATACTTAATTTTGATACTAAATTCACAAGTTAAATTCACCATTCATACACATTCATAAATTATATGTGCCTGAAACGTACTTTTTTAAAATACTCAAGACAGTTTTAATAACCAATTAAGTTTTAACTGAATACATGTTTTTACTTGAACTGGAAAAGTCAGAATTTTGGTGTTTGTTCATACTCTAGAAATAGCAAATTTCACAAACAATAAGCTTTAGAATAGAGAAGGAATTAAATCTGCCAAATATAATTTAATGAATTTTATAAAAAGATAGCATAATATATATTATACAATTATATAATACAGCAGAACAACATTCACAGTTATAAGTGTGTTTTTCCCTACACACCAAAAAGTCTTTAATACATTAAGGCAGCTTAACAAACTTGGGTCCATTTTGAACCATTCCAAATTTTAATATCCAAGTCACATTATTCAAGAGGTGCAAAGACTGGTAAATTTCTTCTTTGTGACTACTCTTTAGCACATGGCTGTCTCCTGATGACCAAACTGAATATTCTAACTCAAATCATCTCAAGAAACAATAGCAATGCTTAAATTTTCAACCGATCCAAGTTCAAGAGCAACTGGACATGTAGTTTGTACCTGAAGTTTAAGAGTTTCAATGCTCAAAGCTGAAAGCCAACAAATCTCTCAATGTTCCTGGTTCTTCCTTATTTCCTTCCCACAGTGACTGATGGTTGCATCAAAAGACTATGTGACATGAAGACCAAAAATCAGATGGTGATTGGAACGGCCCTAGGAATACGGCAATCATAGGCAGACTGACAACACACCCCAGTGTGCTCAAGACAGTCCTAGTTTACACCTATTATTCTGTGGTTATTATCAATAGAATCCTATTTCTCTCTCAAAAGTGCATTATAAGCAAAAGATCCAGAATAGCCAATATGATATTCAAGGAGAAAAAAACTGAACTACTAATACTGCCCAACTTCAAGACTTACTATAAAGCTACAGTAATCAAGACAGTGTAATATGGCAAAACAAAAATAGACAAATAGACCAAAGGAACAGAACAAAGAGCCCAGAGTGACTCCCCCATAAATATAATCGATTGACTTTTGACAAAAGAAGCATAAGCAATAAGATGGAGCAAAGACAGTCTCTTCAACAAAAAGTGCTGAAACTGAACATACCACGCAAAAAAAGAAAAGGAACCTAGATACAGGCCCTACACTCTTCACAAAGACTAACTCAAAATAGATCATAGACCTAAATGTAAAATGCAAAACCATAAAACTCCTAGAAAATAACATAGGAGAAAATCTAGATGACTTGAATATGGCAATGAATTTTTTGATACAACACCAAAAGCACAATCCATGAAAGAAATAACTGATAATTTGGAATTCATTAAAATTAAAAACTGCTTTGAAAAAGACAAGTCAGGAGAATGAGAAGACAAGCCACAGTTTGGGAGAAGATATTTGCAAAAGACATACCTGATAAGAGACTTATCAAAAATACACAAAGAACTCTTAAAACTTAACAACAACAAAATAATTGAATTAAAAAATAAATCAAGCACCTAAATAAACACTTCACCAAAGAAGATATACAGATGGCAGACATAACACCACTATGCTGACAAATATGCAGAGCAACAAACTCTCATGGTTCAGCCACTTTGGAAAAGTTTGGCACTTTCTTACCAAATGAAATATACTCTTATCATATGATCCAGCAATCACATTTTTTGGTATTTATATACAAAGGAGTTGAAAACTTACTTTTACACAAAAACCAGCACACTCATCTTTACAGAAGTTTTATTCATAATTGCCAAATTCAGAGACCAATATGTCATTGTTCAGGGGGTGCTGCTGTTGCTGCTGCTGCTGCTGCTGCTAAGTCACTTCAGTCATGTCCGACTCTGTGCGACCCCAGAGACGGCAGCCCACACCAGGCTCCACCGTCCCCGGGATTCTCCAAGCAAGAACACTGGAGTGGGTTGCCATTTCCTTCTCCAATGTATGAAAGTGAAAAGTGAAAGTGAAGTCACTCAGTCGTGTCCGACTCTTAGCGACCCCATGGACTGCAGCCCACCAGGCTCCTCTGTCCATGGGATTTTCCAGGCACGAGTACTGGAGTGGAATGCCATTGCCTTCTCCCGTTCAGGGGGTGAGTGTATATTAACTGCAGTACCTCCAGACAATGGAATATTAGTCAGTGCTGAAACAAAAGGAGCTATCAAGCCATGAAAAGACATGGAAGGATCTTAAAATCATATTACTAATGGAAAGAAGCCAACCTGAAAAGGCTATATACTATAGTATAGTATTCCAAATATATGACAACCTGGAAAAGGCAAAACTATAGAGATATTAGTAGTAAAAAGATCAGTGGTTGCCAAGGACTGGTGTGAGGGGAACTGATGAAGAGGAGCACAGAAGAATTGGGGGCAATGGAAATACTCTGTATGAAACTATTACAGTGGATTCAAATCATTATGCACCTGCTCAACCCCACAGAACACTGAAAGTGATCATGTAAACTGTGACTTTATGTATCAATGCAGGTTCATAAATTATAACAAATACACCACTCTCCCAAGGGATGTTGATAACCAAAGAGGCTATGCTTGAGTAGGGAGCAAGCAGTACATGGGAAATTTCCCTCAAATCTGCTGTGAATCTAAAGATGCTCTTTAAAATTATTTTTTTTAAAAGACTATAAATGATATACAAGAATAGAATGGTGGTCGTTTAGTCACTAAGTTGTGTCCTACTTTTGTGACCCCATGGACTGTAGCCCACCAGCCTCCTCTGTCCATGGGGATTCTCTAGGCAAGAATACTGGAGTGGGTTCCCATGCCCTCCTCCAGGGGATCTTCCCAACCCAGAAATGGAACCCAGGTCTTCCGCAGTGCAGGCAGATTCTTTACCATCTGAGCCACCAGGGTATCAAGGCAATTTATGCCTTTTTCATTTCTCACTAAGCATTTGGGGTAGGGTATTCTTGACATCTGCACTGTGGCACAAAGCCACAGTGATGAAAACTGAGGGCACTGTCACATGAAGTAAGCCTGTAAGCACAAAACCCTACTAGTGCTCACTGTATTTACTCTCCATTGCTATTTACTCACAACTAAAAAATAAATAAAACCAGCAACAACAAAACTGTTTCACTTAAGAAGTTCCTTGCTGCTAACTCACTTCAGTTGTGTCCGACTCTGTGCGACCCCAGAGATGGCAGCCCACCAGGCTCCCTCGTCCCTGGGACTCTCCAGGCAAGAACACTGGAGTGGGCTGCCATTTCCTTCTCCAATGCATGAAAGTGAAAAGTGAAAGTGAAGTCACTCAGTCGTGTCCAACTCTTCGCAACCCCATGGACTGCAGCCTACCAGGCTCCTCCATCCATGGGATTTTCCAGGCAGGAGTACTGGAGTGGGTTGCCATTTCCTTCTCTAAGAAGTTCCTTAATGTAACTACAAATAATTATTTTTACTAAATTTCAACCCTCCAGTATACTTCCTTTTAATATTCTGTATGAGGAAACTGTAAGAACATATGAAGCATTTCTGTAGCATACAGAAGTACAAGGAAGTACAACGAGATGCAATGGTGCCATTGTTTAAGTTGGGAGCTGACATCGCTAATTTCTTTTCTTCAAGAAACACTAGATTTACTTGAAAGAAAAACTGACAGTAACCATGGTTCTTCAAAGCTGGGTATATGGCAGTTTTCTGAAAATGAACTAAGTGTGCCCATCACTTCAAAGAAAAGCAAACTGACAATGTTTGTTTAGGAATGATAAAATTCAAGTTTTCAAGCAAAAATTAGAATTTTGGAAACTCTATATCCACAACAGTGAGCTTCATTGCTTTCCGATACTTAGAACACTTTTCTGATGAGATGTGGGGGGATGATAATGACTTTTTATCCTGTATCATGAACAATGTGTCAAATATTTAACTTAGTGAACCAACATTTTCCAAGTCATCAACATATGTTACAAAATTACACATAGGTTAGAGAGTCATTCAAAGTGCAAGATACACCAGGGAACTTTAAAAAAGAGTCCACTGATATTGATTCTACTTTGCACCTAATCTCTCAGAAGCTACCACTTGTTCAGTTTTAGCTTTAGTACCAAATTACCTGAAAAAGCTATTAAAATACTCCTGCTTTTTCAATTATCTAACCGTAGAATGCAGACTTAAATTGAAGAAAGTAGGGAAAACCACTAGACCATTCAGGTATGACCTAAATCAAATCCCTTATGATTATACAGTGGAAGTCAGAAATAGATTTAAGGGCCTAGATCTGAGAGATAGAGTGCCTGATGAACTATGGAAAGAGGTTCGTGAAATTGTACAGGAGACAGGGATCAAGACCATCCCTATGGAAAAGAAATGCAAAAAAGCAAAATGGCTGTCTGGGGAGGCGTTACAAATAGCTGTGAAAAGAAGAGAAGTGAAAAGCAAAGGAGAAAAGGAAAAATACAAGCATCTGAATGCAGAGTTCCAAAGAATAGCAAGAAGAGATAAGAAAGCCTTCTTCAGTGATAAATGCAAAGAAATAGAGGAAAACAACAGAATAGGAAAGACTAGAGATCTCTTCAAGAACATTAGAGATATCAAGGGAACATTTCATGCAAAGATGGGCTCAATAAAGGACAGAAATGGTATGGACCTAACAGAAGCAGAAGATATTAAGAAGAGGTGGCAAGAATACACAGAACTGTACAAAAAGATCTTCACAACCCAGATAATCACGATGGTGTGATCACTGACCTAGAGCCAGACATCCTGGAATGTGAAGTCAAGTGGGCTTTAGAAAGCATCATTATGAACAAAGCTAGTGGAGGTGATGGAATTCCAGTGGAGCTATTCCAAATCCTGAAAGATGATGCTGTGAAAGTGCTGCACTCAACATGCCAGCAAATTTGGAAAACTCAGCAGTGACCACAGGACTGGAAAAGGTCAGTTTTCATTCCAATCCCAAAGGCAATGCCAAAGAATACTCAAACTACCGCACAATTGCACTCATCTCACACGCTAGTAAAGTAATGCTCAAAATTCTCCAAGCCAGGCTTCAGCAATATGTGAACCATGAACGTCCTGATGTTCAAGCTGGTTTTAGAAAAGGCAGAGGAACCAGAGATCAAATTTTCAACATCCTCTGGATCATGGAAAAAGCAAGAGAGTTCCAGAAAAACATCTATTTCTGCTTTCTTGACTATGCCAAAGCCTTTGGCTGTGTGGATCACAATAAACTGTGGAAAATTCTGAAAGAGATGGGAATACCAGACCACCTGATCTGCCTCCTGAGAAATTTGTATGCAGGTCAGGAAGCAACAGTTACAACTGGACATGGAACAACAGACTGGTTCCAAATAGGAAAAGGAGTCTGTCAAGGCTGTATATTGTCACCCTGTTTATTTAACTTCTATGCAGAGTACATCATGAGAAATGCTGGACTGGAACAAACACAAGCTGGAATCAAGATTGCCAGGAGAAATACCAATAACTTCAGATATGCAGATGACACCACCCTTATGGCAGAAAGTGAAGAGGAACTAAAAAGCCTCTTGATGAAAGTGAAAGTGGAGAGTGAAAAAGTTGACTTAAAGCTCAACATTCAGAAACAAAGATAATGGCATCCGGTCCCATCACTTCATGGAAAGTGTCAGACTTTATTTTGGGGGCTCCAAAATCACTGCACGTGGTGACTGCAGCCATGAAATTAAAAGACACTTACTCCTTGAAAGGAAAGTTATGACCAACCTAGATAGCATATTCAAAAGCAGAAACATTACTTTGCCAACAAGGTTCTTCTAGTCAAGGCTATGGTTTCTCATGTGGTCATGTATGGATGTGAGAGTTCGACTGTGAAGAAGGCTGAGCACTGAAGAATGGATGCTTTTGAACTGTGGTGTTGGAGAAGACTCTTGAGAGTCCCTTGGACTGCAAGGAGATCCAACCAGTCCATTCTGAAGGAGATCAGCCCTGGGATTTCTTTGGAAGGAATGATGCTAAAGCTGAAGCTCCAGTACTTTGGCCACCTCATGCGAAGAGTTGACTCATTGGAAAAGACTCTGATGCTGGGAGGGACTGGGGGCAGGAGGAGAAGGGGATGACAGAGGATGAGACGGCTGGATGGCATCACTGACTCAATGGACATGAGTCTGGGTGAACTCTGGGAGTTTGTGATGGACAGGGAGGCCTGGCGTGCTGTGATTCATGGGGTCGAAAAGAGTCGGACATAACTGAGCGACTGAACTGAACTGAACCGTGGAATATTAGATTTTCTTCTTACATGTAGTTTTGCTAAAACTACATATCACAACAGATTAAATTTAGAAATAGATATGAGAATCCAGCTGTATTGAATTAAGCCAGACATTAACTAGAATTGCAGGAAAGTGAAACAATACCAGTCTTCTCACTGAATACTTTTTGTTCTAGAAAATAGTTATTTTAAACAAACATATATTAACATGCAATGACTTTTTAAATTAATAATTCAACATTTTAAAAAGTCTCAGCTTTAATTTCTAATATGACAGATATCTATAACCCAAATGAAAAGTACTTTGAAGTTCTCGATTTCAAAGTGTAAAGTGGTCCTGAGACGCCCCGCACCAAAAAAAAAAAAGAAAAAAAAAAAGCTGACAGTTGAAGATATAGCAAATTATTAAACAAATGGATCAGTCAAAGAAAACATAATAAAACTTGTGGAACAGACAAAGGCAAATGACTTATTCCATTGTAGATTTAATTAGAACTTGTTATCAAGAGATGAAAAGGTTGTAGAAGTTTAGGTTATCTTAATCAGGCTTTTAAAAGCATACAATGAGAAGACATAAAAAGCACTTCCAATTTTATGAGGTTATTTACTAGGTACTAGAGTACCTAGAAATGAAGATTGAAGGCAATAAGGCCTATAGTGCAGTTTTACAGGATACACGTGCTTTCTCTTTACTTCATTATGAATGACGCAGGAGAGAATAAGAAAAACTATCTTGTTTAAATGTAATTATTTCTATTATTCTAACCTCTAAGAGAGAAATTAGAATGAAGTGTTGAGTGAAAGTCAGCTAGATATATTAGTTGCAAGACTATTTTGTGATTTAAATCATTGGTAATATTACCATCTTGCGGCAAAATCTAGTATTGCAATTTTGAATGACAGAAAGTGGAAGTGTTCTGGCTATTCTTTGTTCAAGAACTACACTTTTGATAAAATTCAGTCAAGTATTCTACTCCTCCACACTGACCACACTCCAAGCCACTTCTAAGGAAAAAAAACCTTTAAAGTTCTTTAATGATGAAAAAAAGAATAAAAGAATGTTATTTAAATGCAGAAATAAAAGGAATGCCCTAATAAAACAGTAAAATTAAAAATGAAAGCATAGCCAAAAAAACAAAATTTGATGGAAAATGTTTCAGTGTGTCAACTAAGTAATTAAAACTGCTATGGCTAACTCTTACAGCGCAATAGTCTACATTTTAAGCACAGAGTCAGATAAAAGCTGTTTGGTAACTCAACAGTCTTTGCTGGTTTCATTTTTATAAGTTATAATTGCTACCACACTTAAATCCTCTCATCTTGTTATAGAGGAGGTACAAGCCTCCTTACTATTGTCCCTTTGCCTTGGCCCACACCAGTTTGTACTGACAATTTAATCTACCCTTGCAGACATTAATCTATTGAATTCCAGCTAAATCAAATAAAACCTACTTGTGTGTGTGTGTGTATCTGTCTGGGCATGTCTGTATCTAGGTGTGTCTGCTGGTGTGTGCCTCTGCGTCTATCAGTGTCTCTATCTGCCTGCTTCTCTGTGTATCAACAAGAAAGTGTATACATATACACATATCAGGACAGCATAATGATCGTAAGAATCAGAGGAGAAAAAAGAAATAAAGGCTAGAAAGACATAATAGTATTGCTAACAGCTAATCTTTTCCAGTGTAAACAAATAGACATATTATGGACAAATATTTCCCTTAAAAGCAGAGACCTAGATTCACTAGGACCAAGATTAGTGACAATACACGTAAGGTCCATTTCTAGCCATCTTCACAAAAGCTCTATTTTGCTTCCAATTCAATGGCAAATTTATAATACATACAGACAGCAAGAAAAAAGAGTGCACAAGCTTGCAAGTACCCATCTTTCCCTCTGCTTCTTTACCAACAATGGCTGGATTACTCCTTGACTATAGCCAATTAAGTTTTCTGAAATAACCAGAGGGCACTCCCAATAGCCCATGAACTACACAATTGTTCTTCTGAAGTATGGCTTTGTCACCTTTTGGGACTACAGAATTAAAAAAAGAAAAATAGTTTAAACAACCTAATTTTCTTATCAATAATTACATGGCAGTGATGATTTATCCTGCATTCATTTATTTAACAATGATTTTTGAAGTCCAAGCCCTCTTACCTTAATGGCGCCCCACCCCAGTACTTTTGCCTGGAAAATCCCATGGACGGAGGAGCCTGGTAGGCTCCAGTCCATGGCGTCGCTAAGAGTCGAACACGACTGAGCGACTTCACTTTCGCTTTTCACTTTCATACGCTGGAGAAGGAAATGGCAACCCACTCCAGTGTTCTTGCCTGGAGAATCCCAGGGACGGGGGAGCCTGGTAGGCTTCTGTCTGTGGGATCACACAGAGTCGGACACGACTGAAGCGACTTAGCTTAAGAATATTACCCTAATTCAAAACCACCACCAAAGGAGAATTTGTTACAAAGACAGATACTACTAATTTACTAACTGTATCCAACCTGCTGATGATTGCAATGTTTGATGCAAGCTGTGTGGCAACTGAAGAGTGAACAGAGGTGAATGAACACTATTTCTGAAGAAGTCTTCTGTGGCTTTAGATTGCAAAACCTTTGTTTCCCAGAGCTGCAGAGAGAAACAAAATGTTCGCTTTAAAAAAAAAAATGAGGATATTTACTACTATTCTTTTAACTTTTAAATTGTCAACTGAAATCTCAATAAGTGGGTAAGTGTTAAATGCTAATTAAGAGGTCTGAATTATAGTTTAGCCATTTTTTAAGCTGAAAAAAAAAAAGACAGAAACTTTTACTGTCTACAAACCTGCTTCAAGTCTTTTAAGACTTTTTCTTCTACACCTTCTTCAGCAAAGAGATCCCTCACTCCTTCAATCACATCTTCAATTACAGATCTGTAAAGTTTAGCCTACATAAAAGCAATTGTTAAAAGTTTTACATTCAAGTTTGAGCGTGCCCAGCCTTAAAAAACATGAAATGTACACTTCCTAATCTTATATTTAAAGAAAAGCCACCAGAAGGATTTTCACTAAATGCATCCTATTCCCAGTATAGTCTTAGCTTTTCATAAATTGTGTTAATTTCAGATCCATAGTCTCAGTCTGTCTATAAGGCTGAATCACAATGAGTGTGTAGGTTGCTCACTCAGGTCTGACTCTGTGACCCCAGGGACTATAGTCTGCCAGGTTCCTCTGTACAAGGGATATTTCAGACAGGAATACTGGAGTGGGCTGCCACTTTCCTCCTCCAGGAGATCCTCCCAGCCCAGGGATTAAACTGGCATGTCCTAGGTCTCCTGCATTGCAGGAGATTCTTTACCTGCTGAGCCATCAGGGAAGCCCTGAATCACAATACTACAAGAAAATACAAGGTACAAATCTCATCAAGACGTACGCTTGTTTTTATGTTCCCTCTTCTCCCTCAGTTTTTATCTCTCCCTTTTTTTTATTGCCCGCCACAAGTATATATGTGGTCCCCATCCTTAACCCTCCCCCCCCCTCTCCAGTCCTTTTTAAAAGGAAATGAATTTAAGGCAGGTGGAAATGAACCTTTTGTTTTCAGTTTACTCTTTTCTCAAACAGATCAAAAGAGCGTTTTTAGAGTTTATTATTTCCACAAATGTAAATAAATTCCAACTCATAAATTTGGGGCAGGCATTTACAATAGTCACCAAAGTGCTTCCCACTTCCAAAACACACATAAACCAAAAGATATCCTGAACCATGGTCAAGTAAACTGCAACAAAAAGGATTTCCTAAGAGGGACACAAACTAAGAAACTAAATGAACCTTATCTTTCCATAGTCCACAGAGAGTAACATCCTAAAAGCAGATTTTTACCAGATTAAAAACTGGTCAATATCAATAGAAAAATAGCCCTGTGAAATAAACTCAGTCCTTCAAATCTATGTAAACTGCGCTTCACTTCCACCATAATCCTGGCAGTCCAGTGGTTAAGACTCAATGCTTTCACTTCTGGGGGCACAAGTTCAATCAAGAAATGAAGTTCAGTCAAGGAATGAAGATTCACTGTAAGTCATACAGCGTGGCCAAAAAATAAAATAAAATATAAAAATAAATAAAATTTAAAAATTAATAAATGCCAAAAAAAAAAAAAGAGCCACGCTAAGTATACTAACAATACTGACCTGACCTAATGGACTGATATGAAATGACAAAATAGGAATGTAGTTGAATTGCTCTAATTCCAGCAACTAATAGGCCAAATTGAAAATTCTGTTATTCAAGGACTGCTTTTTCATACTTCTCAGTAAATAAATACGTTCATGTCAGGAGTAGTTAGGCTTTACACTTATTCTTCTGAGGACCAAGGGTAAGCCTATAAATAAGCCAATCAACAATATTTTAAGTAATATGTTATTCACAAATATAAACAGTAAGATTGGGTGCTCTAGATTAGTTGCTTCTTCTAAAACAGTTTACCCAGATAAAGGAGTGCTAAATTGAGGCTTCAGTGTTGGTCTCAGCTAGTGTGATCACATTTAAAGCAAGGGGAAAAAATTCCTAGGGATAAAAACATCTTTTCAGATCTACCCTAAGAATGTAACAGCAGCCATCGAAAATGACCCATTACAACACAAAATTTCAAAAGCAAAGTAGGAACTGAACATATTTTCTCTTCTAGGACTACAGTTAGACTTTATGTTTACCTTCATTATAATCAAATGGTATACATGGTAAATTCAAGTATAATTATTTTACATATCTTTAAACATACTAAAATCAGACAATGGATACACATTAAGATAATAACTTTTCTCAAGACATGAACCCTTTTATGCTGTATATGTATAGGTGGAACCCATAAAATACCACAGATCTGGACAAGCTACATTGCCTTTAACCAAATGTGAACTTTTGACTTGAACTGAAAATCAACATGACTCCTTGCCTTTAATTCAGGTTTTTAAGATTGATAAAAAGTCTCACAAGGCCATTTAACCTATCAATTCTCATGTGAGGTTTAGGTACTCCTCAGCGGTAGGAGAGCAACATCTCCGTTTATCAATTTCAATTGTACACTTAAACATTAAGATACTTACGGATGGGAAGATGGAAGGATGAGGGAGACCTCTAAAAATATGCGTTGGGGTAACAAAGTATCACATTACCTGTTATATCAGGTAAATAATACAGCTTAGAATCAACAGCGGCCATACTAAAATTAAGGGCTACAATTAAAAGTACAACTGACTTTAGTCATTCTAAACACATAGGAAACTGGAAGGGCTCAGGTGCATTCCACCTCTAACCACCATCCCACACCCGTATTCTAGAGGACCTCAGTTTGGATGAGGAGCGAGAAGGAGAGGTGGAGGGACATCTGCTCTTCTGATGGGAGCCAGATCCAACTTCCAGGTGAGCTACTGGCTCTAATCTGTGTCCTCCAACACGGAGGCGAAGAACAGCCGAAGCCCCTAAGAGAGAGGGCCTCTGAATGTCTGTGAAGGGCCAGGAGGGGAAAAAAGTGGTGTGCGGAGCTCCGCTTCCATGACCACAGGGTCACACTCCCCTGCCGCGGGGCACAGGCCAAAAGGCCATGCTGATGATCCTCACTTACCACCCAGTTGACGCAATCCATGACACCGGCTCCAGCGCCTTGCTCCTTGCGCCTGCGCAGCACGAGGTGCATCACCGAGGACGGCCCCCTGTGGGCTTTGAATGTGGGTGCACGTTGTCCGTGCAATTACGTCAAGACGCTGCGGGCGGGGCAGGGGAGGAGAGAAGGTTAATAAACCGATCAGGGTTAACTGGAGATTCCGTGCTGAGGTAGGACCCTTAAAGAGCCTTTATTTTCTCAAGTTGTAAAATAAAGGCTACAAAAATAGGGAATGAGCAATGCAGTGGTAGATCCCAGTTCACTTTACCTTTGAAAAGAGAGGAATTAGAGGTGTCTGTCTTCTCCTTCTACTTATTTTCATTCCTCTTTTTAGGCACCACTCACAGCTGAACTCCAGTATGTAACAAGAATCTTAACTCTTCTAAGATGGGTTCTCAAAGTGTGGGACAGAAGCAACCGCTTCATCTGGGAAGTTGTTAAAAATGCAAATTATGGGTCCCAGGGGCTTCCCTGGTAGCTCAGCTGATAAAGAATCCACCTGCAATGCAGGAGAACCCGGTTCGATCCCTGGGTAGGGAAGTTCCCCTGGCGAAGAGTTAGGCTGCTGCTGCTGCTCCAGTCATTCAGTCGTGCGGCTTTCCTGTGTGGCTAGACGGCAGCCCACCAGGCTCCCCCCCCGAGGCAAGAACACTGGAGTGGGTTGCCATTTCCTTCTCCAGTGCATGAAAGTGAAAAGTGAAAGTGAAGTCACTCAGTCTTGTCCTCTCCAGTATTCTTGGGCTTTCCTGGTGGCTCAGACAGTAAAGAATCCGCCTGGGGTGGACTGTAGCCCACTCAGGCGTGTCCGACTCGCATAGCCCACCAGGCTCCTCCATCCATGGGATTCTCCAGGCAAGAATATTGGAGTGGGTTGCCATTTCCTTCTCCAGGGGACCTTCCTGACCCAGGGATCAAACTCAGGTCTCCTGCATTGCAGGCAGACGCTTTTAACCTCTGAGCCACAAGGGAACCTGGGTTTAATCCCTGGGTTGGGAAGATCGCCTGGAGAAGGGCGTGGCAACCCACTCCTGTATTCTTGCCTGGAGAATTCCTATGGACAGAGGAGGCTGGCGAGCTACAGTCCATGGGGTTACAGAGTTGGACACAACTGAGCGACTAAGCACAGCACAGCACAGCCAGATTTCTTGAGTCTCAAACTCCAGAGATGAGGACCTAGACTTCTGTAAGTTTAACATTCTCTCCAGGTGATTCTGATGGGCACTTAAATAAGACTTGGTGTTCCAAAACTAAGATTCTCAACTTTGTCTGTACACTGAAATCACCTGCAGATTATTAAAGGTTTGGCACCTGGGTCTCTCCCCCAGAGAATCTGATTCTATCTTATGCAGCCAAGGTGAAGAACCACTGCTAAAATAAAGTCAGCATCCCAATACCACCCAGCTCCTTTTCCTCTCCAGGCAGAAATCACAGTCTCTTGCCCTATAATAATTCCCTCCTTCCCTTGAAGGGTAAAGCATCCAGGGGCACAGCTTGCCTGGGACTGAGGGCAGATGTAAGCACAGATAACCTGGAGGGTTAGATAACGTAAGAAGTCATCTATTGCCAGTACTCTGGCCTTTCAAAGAAGCCTTTCTATCCTATCAGATAGGTCCTGACCTAACCAGAAGACTTAAATTAGTTAATGATTAAAAATCCTATCACGTTTAAAGTTGAGTATTTGTGCATGTAAATTCAGTGGAGCTACTTATGCCCAACCATTCTGTATTTGTTTTGCCTGGGTCAGGTACCTTATGGTTGATGAGTTTCAAGAAGCTGATTTATATGAAGCTCTTTAGAAGATTTTCCTATATTGAAAACTATCTGTAATTTCTTTTTCAAAAAGTCAAGAATTTTATATAATAATTCTTAATGATTGTGTCTCTACCTGGCAATTTACCACCAGAATTATTCAAAGTGACATCTTACACCTAAAATAGAAAACCTAGAAACAGTTATTGATTCCTGTTGATATCAAAATATCCAATTAAATTATTCAACCTGGGAAATAAGTTGAAAGGTCTCGTTTATCATCTTTTTCATAGTGAAATTTTAAAACTTGACTCCTAAATGCGTAGAATTGGGAATCACTTAACTTTCTGTGATAGCATACTATCTTATATTGGGGCTTCCCTGATGGTTCAGCAGGTAAAGAATCTGCCTACCCTGCAAGAGACTTCATTATATGTTCTATCCTTCTCAGATGAACATACATATTTTTGAAATTAAATGTGGGCCTTGGTATTCATCAGTTCAGTTCAGTTTAGTCATTTAGTCATGTCTGACCCTTTGTGACCCCGTGGACCATAGCACGCCAGGCCTCCCCATCCATCACCAACTCCCAGAGCTTACTCAAACTCATGTCCATTGAGTCAGTGATGCCATACAACTATCTCATCCTCTGTCATCCCTTTCTCCTCCTGCCTTAAATCTTTCCCAGCATCAGGGTCTTTTTCAACGAGTCAGTTCTTCACATCAGGTGGCCAAAGTATTGGAGTTTTAGCTTCAGCATCAGTCCTTCCAATGAACACTCAGGACTAATCTCCTTTAGAATGGACTGGTTGGATCTCCTTACAAACCAAGGGACTCTCAAGAGTCCTCTCCAACACCACAGTTCAAAAGCATCAATTTTTCGGCACTCAGCTATCTTTATAGTACAACTCTCACATCCATACATGATTACTGGAAAAACCACAGCCTTAACTAGACGGACCTTTACTGACAAAGTAATGTCTCTGCTTTTTATTATGCTGTCTAGGTTGGTCATAACTTTCCTTCCAAGGAATAAGTGTCTTTTCATTTCATGGCTGCAGTCACCATCTGCAGTGATTTTGGAGCAAAAATACAGTCAGCCACTGTTTCCCCATCTATTTGCCATGAAATGATAGAACTGGATGCCAAGATCTTAGTTTTCTGAATGTCGAGCTTTAAGCCAACTTTTTCACTCTCCTCTTTCACTTTCATCAAGAGGCTCTTTACTTCTTCTTCACGTTCTGTTATAAGGGTGGTGTCATCCTCATATCTGAAGTTATTGATATTTCTCCTGGCAATCTTGATTCCAGCTTGTGCTTCCTCCAGCCCAGCATTTCTCATGATGCACTCTGCATAGAAGTTAAATAAGCAGGGTGATAATATACAGCCTTGATGTACTCCTTTTCCTATTTGAAACCAGTCTGTTGTTCCATGTCCAGTTCTAACGGTTGCTTCTTGACATGCATACAAATTTCTCAAGAGGCAGGTCAGGTGGTCTGGTATTCCCATCTCTTTCAGAATATTCCATAGTTTGTTGTGATCCACACAGTCAAAGGCTTTGGCATAGTCAAGAAAGCAGAAATAGATGTTTTTCTGGAACTCTCTTGCTTTTTCCATAATCCAGCGGATGTTGGCAATTTGATCTCTGGTTCCTCTGCCTTTTCTAAAACCAGTTTGAACATCTGGAAGTTCACAGTTAACGTATTGCTGAAGCCTGGCTTGGAGAATTTTGAGCATTACTTTACTAGCGTGTGAGATGAGTGCAATTGTGCGGTAGTTTGAGCATTCTTTGGCATTGCCTTTCTTTGGGATTGTAATGAAAACTGACCTTTTCCAGTCCTGTGGCCACTGCTGAGTTTTTCAAATTTGCTGGTATACTGAGTGCAGCACTTTCACAGCATCATCTTTTAGGATTTGAAATAGCTCAGCTGGAATTCTATCACCTCCACTAGCTTTGTTGGTAGTGATGCTTCCTAATGCCCACTTGACTTCCCATCCCAGGATGTCTGGCTCTAGGTGAGTGATCACACCATCATGATTATCTGGGTCATGAAGATCTTTTTTGTATAGTTCTGTGTATTCTTGCCACCTCTTAATATCTTCTGCTTCTGTTAGGGCTATAGCATTTCTGTCCTTTATCGAGCCCATCTTTGCATGAAATGTTCCCTTGGTATCTCTAATTTTCTTGAAGAGATCTCTAGTGTTTCCCATTCTATTGTTTTCCTCTATTTCTTGGTGCTGATCACTGAGGAAGACTTTCCTATCTCTCCTTTCTATTCTTTGGAACTCTGCATTCAAATGGGTATATCTTTCCTTTTCTCCTTTGCTTTTTGCTTCTCTTCTTTTCACAGCTATTTGTAAGGCCTCCTGACAACCATTTTGCCTTTTTGCATTTCCTTTTTGGGGGGATGGTCTTGATCCTTGTCTCCTGTACAGTGTCATGAACCTCCATCCATAGTTCATCAAGCACTCTATCAGATAGAGTCCCTTAAATATATTTGTCACTTCCACTGTATAATTGTAAGCGATTTGAAGTTGGTGATGGACAGGGAGGCCTAGTGAGCTGCGGTTCATGGGGTTGCAAAGAGTCAGACAGGACTGAGCGACTGAACTGAACTGAACTGATACCTGAATGGTCTAGTGATTTTCTCTACTTTCTTTAATTTAAGTCTGAATTTGTCAATAAGGAGTTCATGCTCTGAGCCACAGTCTTGTTCCCGGTGTTGTTTTTGCTGACTGTATAGAGTGTCTCCATCTTTGGCTGCAAAGAATATAATCAGTCTGATTTTGGTATTGACCATCTGGTGACGTTCATGTGTAGGGTCTTCTCTTGTGTTGTCGGAAGAGGGTGTTTGCTATGACCAGTGCGTTCTCGGCAAAACTCTATTAGCCTTTGCCCTGCTCCATTCTGTACTCCAAGTCCAAATTTGCCTGTTACTCCAGGTATTTCTTGACTTCCTACTTTTGCATTCAAGTCCCCTATAATGAAAAGGACATCTTTTTTGGGTGTTAGTTCTAAAAGGTCTTGTAGGTCTTCATAGAACCATTCAACTTTAGCTCCTCATAAAAAGTGACTATGTTGAACCGTTATTTCTTAGTATATTTAGTGGACTCAGGTTGCAGAGAGGTTATGTAACTTTAGCAGAGAGATGTCAGTAACTTTCCATTTGCCCCTGAGGGTCTGTTTGCCTTGTCACTAATAGACTGATATGTAGTTTCTTCCCAACAGTAGACAATGGCTTTTAGAGAAGGTATACTTTAACATGGAAACTTACATTACCATATGTAGAATAGATAGCCAAATGGAAATTTGCCGTATGTGTCAGGAAACTCAAACTGGAGCTCTGTATCAATCTAGAGGGGTGGGATGGGGTGGGAGATGGGAGGGAGGCTTAAAAGGGAGGGGATATATGTATACCTATGGCTGATTCATGTAGAGGTTTGACAAAATAACAAAATTCTGTAGATCAATTATCCTTCAATTAAAAAAAAATTTGTTTAAAGAAAAAAAAAAAAAAAAACAGAGGAGGTATACTTTAACCTACATTCCAGGTGAATCCAGGCTGCAAATCTGCTCTGAACCTGTGATAGCCAGCTTCCAAGATGGCCCCCAAAATTCCTTACTTCCTGGTATTCACGACCTTGTGTTTGCCCCTCCCACACTGTACCATGTTTCATCTGGGTGACCCATAGAATAAAGCAGAAGTAATGACGTGTCACTTCTAAGATTATGTTATAAATGACTATGGCTTCCATCTTTGGATTCCTTCAGATTACTCACTTGGGAGAAGATAGCTGTCATGTTGTGAGGATAGTCAAACACTCAACCTGTGGAGAGGTCCATGTGGTAAAGAACCAAGACTCCAGTCCACAGCGAGCAGGGATCAGAAGCCTGTAGACAATCACAAAAGTAAGCTTGGAAATTGATCCCTCCCCATATGGGCTCTCAGATGACTGCCGCCCTGACTGATAGCCTGTCTGTATCCATTTGAGCGACTCTGAACGAGAAACACCCTATAGGCATCTCCCAGATTCCCAACCCTCTGAAACTGTGCGAGATAATAAATATTTGTCATTTAAGCAGTTAATTTTGGGGATAATTTGTTACACAAAATGGGATAACTAATACAGGCCCCATTCTCTGATTGAACTGTGACTAGTGAAGACTTGGGTTTTTTCTCATTGTAATCTCAGCATTTAAAGTTTCTTGAATATCCTCATCAGTCACAAGAGCATTTGAAAAGTATGTAAAGGAATCTGTACAGGCTGATATTTGATAGTGTTGACCCCAGGTTATCATCAAACAAGCAGACTGTTGTAGTCATGTAATGATCACATTTCTTTTGTCAATTTTTCAAACTCAGAAGGGAAGTGTGGTGCATACACAAAACACTTTTGATGCTAAAATTTAAATTTCCAGATCCCAAAGTCTCAGTGAGGCAATTTTACAGTGACTCTTTTTTATGTTAGTAAATAGAGAATAAAAAAGGAATGCTGAGCTTTGGTCCTTCTTTGAGTACGTAGTTCTTTGAAACTACACCTGTGGCAAAACATAAAGCTCCTCCCCAATTGCCCATCACAGTTCAAAGCATCAGATTTTCATTTCCTCCTGCTTTGTTTAGAAGCTATAGTATCTATTTAATATATCATTTGTAATCAACACTGGTTTTACAACATTTAAGCAAATCTTAATAATCAGATTAATTTTTCTGCCTTCTGTATGTTATTACTTTTGCCTGGAGGTTTCAGTGATATTATTACAAAAGTAAAGAAACAATTTCTCTTTGCTTATTGTGAGAAAAGGCCATATCTATGAAGTCCTTTCTCTGAATAAGAATATTTTTTAAAATGTATTTTAGAGACAGCCCATTATCTTTTACATATTAAATTTTACAGTCAAACACAGGGCATTTCAGTAACTCTAGATTCTAAATAATATATTTATCAGTAATGAAAAATACAAGTTAGTCTATGAGCATATGGCTTAAGGCAGCAAATATTTATAATTAGTTTCTGAACATTTTTTACGCAATGCAGTAAACCCAGCAGTATTGTGTTTCTCTGCTTCTGTTTCATCCTTCACATCATTCAGGAAATGAAAATTCAGATAATCACTGCCTTACCTTGTAACTTTGAAATGTTTGCAATGTTAGTAGTTCTGATTTATACTTTGCACTTTTATAACATTTTCCATTTTCTAATACAACTGTAAAATCAACTTACATTATTGGAACATCAGATACAATTCCACCATGCAGAATCCCTCCCCCAACCTCAACAGGAATTCAGCTAAAATGACCCTGTGACACAGTTCTATGGCCAACTGGTGACCTTATCACATGGTGGAACACTGTTTATGATCACATTACAACCTATTTTTTAAATGTTTATCTCATCTACTTAGCACAGCAGTATAGTGTTACAGTTAAGCACAAAGACTTGAGCCAGACTGCGTGGGTTCAAATCCCGGCTTTGCCCACTTATAGCATGTAAACTGTGGTGTTTACATTTGAACTGTAGTGTTGGAGAAGATTCTTGAGAGTCCTTTGGACTTCAAGGAGATCCAACCAGTCCATCCTAAAGGAAATCAGTCCTGAATATTCATTGGAAGGACTGATGCTGAAGCTGCAACTCCAATACTTTGGGCACCTGATGGGAAAAACAGACTCATTGGAAAAGATCCTGATGCTAGGAAAGATTGAAGGTGGGAGGAGAAGGGGATGAAAGAAGATGAGATGGTTGAATGGCATCACTGATGCGATGGATATGAGTTTGAGTAAGCTCCAGGAGTTGGTGATGGATGGGGAAGCCTGGCATGCTGCAGTCCACGGGGTCACAAAAGTAGGACATGACCGAGCAACTGAACCGAACTGAACTGAACTGAGCATGTAAACTTGTGCAAATTTATTTGCTTCCCTTGTGGCTCAGACAGTAAAGAATCTGCCTGCAATGCTGGAGATTGATCCCTGGTTCAGGAAGATCCCCTGGAGAAGGGAATGGCTACCCACTCCAGTATTCTTGCCTGGAGAATTCCACGGACAGAGGAGCCTGGTGCATTTTAGTCCATGGGGTCACATAAGACTGAGTGGCTAACACATTAATATTGAAGAGATGTACACATTGTGTACATATGAAAATTAGTGACTATAATTAACTCATGGAAAGTGTGAAGGATGTCTTCAAACACAATTTTCTCTGTGGCTACTCTTCAACATTCTCATCAGGGTCTTGATAAGAATTCAGTAATTTCCAAGTTAACAAATGATTTCATTTTCATTACTTTAATCACATGTATAATCAAATATGAACACGAAATATTAGCAAGAATAATGTCTGTCTCCAGTGAATTTTCCAACCTAAATTTCTACTTAGAGAAGACAGAGGTAAAGACTAATACATTGAACTTAAGGCTATGACCCAGAAAGAACCAACCAGCTTTGTTCCCACAATAACTGTACTTCTCTTCTTTCATAATTGGCCTCATTTTGTAAGGTATAATGGTAGGATCTTAAATATTCTATGTTATCATAGGTGCTTCAAATATCAGGAGAGGCAGGGACAACATGAATTAGACACACTCTTGCCTGTTCTCTCTACTGTGCTGTGCTTAGTCACTCAGTTGTATCTGGCTCTTTGTGACCCCATGGACTGTAGCCTTCAAGGCTCCTCTGTCCATGGGGATTCTCCAGGCAAGAATACTTACTGGAGTGGGGTGCCATGCTCTCCTCCAGGGGATCCCCTTCCCAGGGATAACCCAGGTCTCCTGCATGTAGGCGGATTCTTTACCAGCTGAGCCACCAGGGTAGCCTAAGAATACTACTAAGTACAGCTTTAAAAAAGCTGTACTACTAAGTACAGTTTAAAAAACTCTGGATATTACACATAAAAGATGGAGAGAAGAGCACAGACCAGTTAGGGACCTCATACCCCAAAGAATGCACAGCAATAAATTCCCTTGTTTTCTTTTTACCTTGTCTATAACAGACTGGGTACTGTTGAAGCTAGCAATTCAGAGACATCAAAGGTCACAGACAAAAAAGAACAGAAAGTCTTTTTTATACAGCCAAGGGCCAGAAAAATGGGCAGCAAGACAGAAAACTCTTTATTAGACAAAAACTGCTCTACTGTACGGAGAAGGCAGTGGCACCCCACTGGAATGGCCTGGAAAATCCCATGGATGGAGGAGCCTGGTAGGCAGCAGTCCATAGGGTCGCTAAACTGAGTGACTTCACTTTCACTTTTCACTTTCATGCATTGGAGAAGGAAATGGCAACCCACTCCAGTGTTCTTGCCTGGAGAATCCCAGGGACAGGGGAGCCTCATGGGCTGCCGTCTATGGGGGTCGCACAGAGTTGGACATGACTAAAGTGACTTAGCAGCAGCAGCAGCTCTACTTCAAACACCAAAGAAAAAAACTGACCCCAATTCACCCCTGTCAGCAAAGGCAGAGTAGAGTTTAGACTTGCACTCTTGCCCAGCTGCATTGAGGTGCAGCCCTCCCCACGATGTCACTGAAGGCCATGTGGGTTGCTTGGACTTGTCCCCCTACCCAACTATGATGAGTCATCCCCACCAACCACTAAGGCGGTGTCAAAGAAAACCAAGACTTTCATTTCCGCTAGGTGACAGTGAAACCTCCCTCTGAAGTGTCAGTTACAAGATTCCCCTCCCTGTGTCAACCAGCATGATGTCAGTGGAAGCCAACTGGGGAGCCTGAACGCCCACTCTATCCAGCAGTCACTAGGGGATCTTCCTCCCCTAGGCTATCAGCAGAGACTGAGCCAGACAACAGGACCCTTCACTTCCACCTGCTACAGCAAGTGGGCACTTGCACCTTCCCCCACTGGCCCTGTATCAGAGGAGATCTGCTAAGACAGAAGATTTAAATAAGATCCAGAGTCTCATAATGACCAAAATGTCCAGGATATAATTGAAAATCAGTTGTCATACCAATAACCAGGAAAATCTCTACTTAAATGAGAAAAGACAATCAACAGCAACACAGAGATGACTTAAGATGTTGGAATTATCTGACTAGGACCCTAGAAGCAGCCTTCATAAAACTGCTTTGATGAGAAATTAAGCAAGTAATTTAAAGAGTGATTTAAACAAAAGAAAAAGTGGAAAATCTCAGCAAAAAATAGATGATATAAAGAAGAACCAAATGGATATTTTATAAATGAAAATACAATGACCAAAATAAAAGATTCAATGGATAGGTTTATTATGGGTTAAAATGTTCTTCCCAAAAGGTATGTGAAGTCCTAACTCATTGCACCTCGGAATGTGACTGTATTTGGAAACAGAGTCATTGCAAATATAATTAGTTAAGATTGAGATCAGACTGGAGTAGGATGAGCCCCTAATCCAGTGTGTTGTTGTTGTTTAGTTGCTAAGTTGTGTCCACCTCTTTTGTGCCTGCCAGGCTCCTCTGTCCATGGCATTTCCCAGGCAAGAATACTAGAATGGGATGCTATCTCCTTCTCCAGGGGATCTTCCTGAACCAGGAATCGAACCTGTGTCTCCTGCATTGGCAGGCAGTTTCTTTACCACTGAGTCACCAGGGAAGCCCAATTCAATATGACTGATGCAGTTATAAGAAAAGGACAAAGATACACAAAGAAGACAGCCATGTGACCACAGGCAGAGATTGGAGTGATGCATCTTACAAGCAAAGCAACACCAAGGATTACTGGCAAACACCAGAAGCTAAAGGAAACATGGAAGAAATTCTCCCCTATGAGTTTCAGAGGTGGTATGACTCTGTCAACACATTGATTTCAAACTTCTAGCCAAACTTTAAACTTAGGCCAATAAATTTCTGTTATTTTAAGTTGCCCAGGTTACAGTAGTTTGTTATGGCAGCACTGGTAAATATAGGGCTCAACAGTAGAATGAAGATGAGAAAGGAAAGACTCAATGAACTTGAAAAAAAGAACAGTAGAAATAACCCAATTTGAATAATCAGATCAGATCAGATCAGTCGCTCAGTCGTGTCCGACTCTGCAACCCCATGAACCGCAGCACGCCAGGCCTCCCTGTCCATCACCAGCTCCCGGAGGTCACTCAGACTCACACCCATCAAGTCAGTGATGCCATCCAGCCATCTCATCCTCTGTCGTCCCCTTCTCCTCCTGCCCCCAATCCCTCCCAGCATCAGAGTCTTCTCCAATGAGTCAACTCTTTGCATGAGGTGGCCAAAATACTGGAGTTTCAGCTTTAGCATCATCCCTTCCAAAGAAATTCCAGGATTGATCTCCTTCAGAATGGACTGGTTGGATCTCCTTGCAGTCCAAGGGACTCTCAAGAGTCTTCTCCAACACCACAGTTCAAAACCATCAATTCTTCGGCGCTCAGCCTTCTTCACAGTCCAGCTCTCACATCCATACATGACCACAGGAAAGACCATAATAGAAATAGTCAATTCAAATGCAAGTGGATTTTTTTTTCTTAATTAAAAAAAGTTTAATAATATACATAACATGAAATTTACTACTTTAAACTTTTTAAAATTTTATTTTTTTTTTAGCTGAAGGATAATTGCTTTATAGTTTTACATTGGTTCTACCAAATATCAACATGAATCAGCCATAGCTTTCCCCATGTCCCCTCCCACTTGAATCTCCCTCCCCACCCTACCCCTCTAGGTTGTTTTCAAGCCCCAGTTTGAGTTCTCTGAGTCATACAGAAAATTCCCATTGACTATCTATTTACATATGGTAATGTATATTTCCATGTTTGCTCTGTCCACACCTCCCACTCTCTCCTTCCCCCACCAGCCATGTCCATAAATCTATTCTCAATGTCTGTGTCTCCATTGCTGTTCTGCAAATAGTTCATCAGTACCATCTTTCTAAATTCCATATATATATGTCCAGTTCAGTTCAGTCGCTCAGTCGTGTCAGCATGCCAGGCCTCCCTGTCCATCACCAACTCCCAGAGGTCACTCAGACTCACATCCATCGAGTCAGTGATGCCATCCAGCCATCTCATCCTCTGTCGTCCCCTTCTCCTCCTGCCCCCAATCCCTCCCAGCATCAGAGACTTCTCCAATGAGTCAACTCTTCGCATGAGGGCGTGGAGCTTCAGCTTTAGTATCATTCCTTCCAAAGAAATCCCAGGGCTGATCTCCTTCAGAATGGACTGGTTGGATCTCCTTACAGTCCAAGGGACTCTCAAGAGTTTTCTCCCAACACCACAGTTCAAAAGCATCCATTCTTTGGCGCTCAGCTTTCTTCACAGTCCAGCTCTCACATCCATACATGACCACAGGAAAAACCATAGCCTTGACTAGACGGATCTTTGTTGGCAAAGTAATGTCTCTGCTTTTGAATATGCTATCTAGGTTGGTCATAACTTTCCTTCCAAGGAGTAAGCGTCTTTTAATTGCATGGCTGCAATCACTATCTGCAGTGATTTTGGAGCCCAGAAAAATAAAGTCTGACACTGTTTCCACTGTTTCCCCATCTATTTGCCATGAAGTGATGGGACTGGATGCCATGATCTTCGTTTTCTGAACGTTGAGCTTTAAGCCAACTTTTTCACTCTCCACTTTCACTTTCATCAAGAGGCTTTTAGTTCCTCTTTACTTTCTGCCATAAAGGTGGTGTCATCTGCATATCTGAGGTTATTGATATTTCTCCCGGCAATCTTGATTCCAGCTTGTGTTTCTTCCAGTCCAGCGTTTCTCATGATGGACTCTGCATATAAGTTAAATAAACAGGGTGACAATATACAGCCTTGACAGACTCCTTTTCCTATTTGGAACCAATCTGTTGTTCCATGTCCAGTTCTAACTGTTGCTTCCTGACCTGCACACAAATTTCTCAAGAGGCAGGTCAGGTGGTCTGGTATTCCCATCTCTTTCAGAATTTCCACAGTTGATTGTGATCCACACAGTCAAAGGCTTTGGCATAGTCAATAAAGCAGAAATAGATGTTTTTCTGGAACTCTCTTGCTTTTTCCATGATCCAGCGGATGTTGACAATTTGATCTCTGGTTCCTCTGCCTTTTCTAAAACCAGCTTGAACATCAGGAAGTTCACGGTTCACATATTGCTGAAGCCTGGCTTGGAGAATCTTGAGCATTACTTTACTAGCATGTGAGATGAGTGCAATTGTGCAGTAGTTTGAGCATTCTTTGGCATTGCCTTTCTTTGGGATTGGAATGAAAACTGACCTTTCCCAGTCCTGTGGCCACTGCTGAGTCTTCCAAATTTGCTGGCATATTGAGTGCAGCACTTCCACAGCATCATCTTTCAGGAGTTGGAATAGCTCAACTGGAATTCCATCACCTCCACTAGCTTTGTTTGTAGTGATGCTTTCTAAGGCCCACTTGACTTCACATTCCAGGATGTCTGGCTCTAGGTCAGTGATCACACCGTGATTATCTGGGTCATGAAGATTTTTTTGTACAGTTCTTCTGTGTATTCTTGCCACCTCTTCTTAATATCTTCTGCTTCTGTTAGGTCCATACCATTTCTGTCCTTTATTGAGCCCATCTTTGCATGAAATGTTCCCTTGGTATCTCTGATTTTCTTGAAGAGATCTCTAGTCTTTCCCATTCTGTTGTTTCCCTCTATTTCTTTGCATTGATCGCTGAAGAAGGCTTTCTTATCTCTTCTTGCTATTCTTTGGAACTCTGCATTCAGCTGTATAACAGGCTCTAGGTTCATCCACCTCATTAGGACTGACTCTAATGCATTCCTTTTTATGGCTGAGTAACATTCCATTGAATATATGTACCACAGCTTCTTTATCCATTCATCTGATGGTGGACATCTAGGTTGCTTCCATCTCCTAGATATTGTAAATAGAGCTGCAATGAACATTGGGTTGTAACCCAATGTGTCTTTTCAGTTTTGGTTTCCTCAGGATATATGCTTAGTAGTGGGATTGCTTGGTCATACGGTAGTTTTAATGTCAATGGATTTCTTAAGAGAAACCACTGAGGCCAAAAGAAAGTGGCCTGGGAGAAAAGTGCTAAAAGAACTGTCAACTCAGAATCTCATCAAAGTGTTGAAAGTGTTAGTCACTCAGTTGTGTCTGACTCTTTGTGACCCCATGGACTGTAGCCCACCAGGCTCCTCTGTCCATGGGGATTCTCCAGGCAAGAATACTTGAGTGGGTAGCCATTCCCTTCTCCAGGGAATTTTCCCAACCCAGGGATCAGATGTTCTGCATTTCAGTCAGATTCTTTACTGTCTGAGCCACCAGGTATCCCACACCCAGTGGTAATACTCTTTGGGGGAAAACAAGGAAGATCAAAATATTCTCAGATTAAAGAAAACTAAGACTACTTCTCACCAGCAAAACCACCATAAAGGGATGGCTAAAGGAAGTTTTTAAATAGAACGAAATGATAAGAGGAGGAATATCAGGAAGATAGAAAGAATAATGAAAAGTAAAAATATGAGTAAATACAATAGACTCTCCTTTTGAGTTTGCTGGTATGTTTGACAGTTGAAGCAAAAATTGTAATATTGCTTCATGTGGTTCTCAAATCCTATCATCAATAGGAGAGGATAAAGAAAAGTAAAGTTTCTTCAGTTCACTGGAACTGATAAAAATGTTGAAGATGATAAATTATACATATATGATACACAGAGCAACCACTAGAAAAAGATACACAAAGAAATATACCCCAAAATACTATTTTTGTGTGTGTGCTCAGATGCTCATTCATGAAATAAATCAAAATGGAATTCTTTAAAAATGTATAAGTAATCAGTGGGAAGGCAGAAAAAAAGAAATAAAGAACAGAGGAAACAAACAAAAACAAAAAGGCACAAACCAGTGCTGGGAAGAATGTGAAAAAAGTATAAAATAGTACAACTATTTTGGAAAACAGTTTGGCAGTTTCTTGAAAAGTTAAATACAAATTCACCATATGACCCAGAAATTCTACTCATACCCAAGAGAAATGAAACATATATTGACACGAATACTTGAAAATGAATGTGTGTAGCAGAGCTATTGATGACAATGGGAAAGTGGGGAAAACCCAAAAGTCCACCAAGGGATGAATGGGTAAATAAAATGTGGTGCAGTCATACAATGGAATACTATTTGACAATAAAAAGAAATAAACTACTGATAAATGCATGAACCTGGATAATCAAACCAGAGGAACCGTAAAATATACTAAGTGAAAGAAGCTAGAGACAAAATGCCTATATTGTAAAATTCCATTTATACGAAATATCCAGAAAAGGCAAATATATAAAGACAGAAAATAAGATTAGTGGTTTCCTGGGACTGGGATGAGAACAAAGAGTAACTGAAAATGGGCTTAAGGGATTTTGGAGGATATGGAAAAGTTCTAAAATAATTTATTGTGGTTGATGGTGGTATAATTCTGTAAATATACCAAAAACCATGGAGCTGTATAATTAAAACAGGCATATTTTATCATATATATATTAATCCTCAGCAAAACTTTTGAAAGATATTGGGGGTGGGGGCTCCTTCTTTAGATTGCCCTGATTTTTTTTTAGTAGCAAAAAGCACGGCTTTTTTGAAATTATGCAGAAGAATAAATCCCCATTCAAAGTAGTAAAAGTCTCTCATTTTTTAACGAAATAGGCTACTGTACACTCACCGCCTGCTCCCCCCCCAACTTCCCTTTATGATCTCATTTCCTGTTATACTCCTAACTCATTTCATCCTACTCATGTCTCTTGCATCAAGCCATATGTCCCCTTCTGGGATAAGCTTCTCTTCTTTAAGTCTTCTCTTAAATATCACCTTTTCAGTAAAAGTGTTAGTGATTCAGTCGTGCCTGACTCTTTGCGACTCCATGGACTATAACCTGCCAGGCTCCTCTGTCCATGGAATTCTCCAGGCAAGAATACTTGGCATGGATAGCCATTCCCTTCTCCAGGGGATCTTCCCAACCCAGGGGTCAAACCTGGGTCTCCTGAATTACAGGCAGATTCTTTACTGTCTTTTCTTAAATGTCACCTTTTCAATGAAGCCCATCCTGAACACCTTCTAAACTAGCAATTTCCATCCCCACACTCCCATATCTTCTATCCTTTTTTATTTTTCTTTATTCTGTAGACATTAACTCCTTTAAATACTATATAACTTATTCATTGTTTAGTGTTTATTGCCATTAGGATATAAACTCCAGGAGGAAAGCAATCTCTCTTTCATTCTCTCTTGTACCTAGAGTTGTGCCTGGCTCATACTCAGCCCTCAAAAAGTGCTGAATAAAAGAATGAATTAAATTACACTTAAAACTGAAGGCTGGGGACTTCCCTGGTGAGGACCTATATTTTTACATTGTGGTATTGATAAAATACACATAAAATTTGCCATCTTAACATTGTTAAGCGTACAGTTCAGTGGCATTAAGTACATTCACATTGTTGGGCAGCCATCACCACCCTCCATCTCCATAACTGTTTTCATCTTGTCAAAGTGAAACTCTTTACCCTTAAAATAATAACTCCTCATTTTAATTTAAGGTTATAACTTATCCTTATATGGACAGGTCAAAGAGATTAAGTATCTGGTCTTGTTTCCAGTGCAGAAAATACCTTCTCCAGCTACAGAATGGTTCAAAAATACTTCTAACAAAAGACAGATACTCTCATTTCATAACCAGAAATTACCTTATGAGATATTCAGTATTAAATAAGAAAACCAGATCCACAGCACACAGTAGATGCTAGAAGTCTAAAGGTTCTTCTTCACTTTCAACAGCTTTCACAAACAACTTTATGTCAAATTTTAAAATAAACATTTAAATCTTTCCAACCCCTTGAAGATATGTGTGTTTATTAAGAAAAAGTATATTTATAAGTGTGATAGATTTTTAATTTCTTGAGGACTGAGGCTGTGTATTATTCATCCTTATATGCCTCCTGAGTTCCTAACATAGTCCCTCCAATATGAAAGGCATGTATTAAATGTTACTGATTTAAATTTATTGTTAAATTTCTAGCCTGTTTGTAGGAGAAAATTAGGGACTAAAATGTATCTATGTTTAGGAGAAGTAGTGCATTGATCTGGGGCTTCCCTGGTAGTACTAATGCTGAAGACGCAGGTCCCATCTGTGGGTCAGGAAGATCCCCTGGAGGAGGGAATGGCAAGTCACTCCAATATTCTTGCCTGGAGAATCCCACGGACAGAGCAGCCTAGTGGGCTACAGTCCATAGAATCACAGTCACACACGACTGAAGCAACTGTGCATGCCAGCAAGCAGTACATCGATCTAAATTTGACCTATCATTCATTCATTCATTCAAAATTAAAATCCTATGCCTTGGCTAAGCTTATGTGCAGCTGCCATTGATATCACCATCACCTGCCACCACCCCTGTATTTGGGTCTCTTCCCTGAGAATGGGAAATCATGTGGACAGAGCCACACCCCAGTGAAAATCTCAGTTGGGAAAGAGGGAGAAGAGAAATACATAAACTTTTACAATATAATGGGCCTAAGTACTAAAAATTATTTATGAGGAGCGACTAACCTGAATAGGAGGAGTCAGGGGAGGCTTCCTGGAGTAGGACATCTGAACTTAGATCTGTGGAATGAATAATGGACAAAGGAAGGGGGCAAGGATGTTCCAGCAATAGGGCACTGGAAGCCAAAGCTTGGGGTGCAGAAGGAACGTGGTGGGTTTGAGGAAATGAGAGTAGTTCGAATGTCTGGCTGGAGGATAGACAGCAGGGGAAGTCTTGGCAAAGCTAAGGTTGGCTGGTAAATAAGGCCAGTTCACATGTTCTCCACTGACTGCAGCGTGGAGGTAGATTGTAAGACCACAGGAAGCAGAGAAGCTGTTAGAAGTCTGTGAGGGTAAGAAGAATGAGCCGCTGTTGGAAAAGCCTGCAGCGGGACCAATGTTCCTGGGAAGGAACAAGATCTAAGGTACCAATATATAGCCTTTCCTGGCACTCAATCATATAAAGCTAAGAGGAAGAGAGGGGGAAGACTCTAAGGGATTTTAGGGGGAAGGGATGGAGCATTTACTATGAGGGAAAAGGCAATAAAAAGAAGGCGATGAATATCATCCAGTTCAGTTTAACCCAAGGCCACTTCTGGCCCCAGTGTGAGTTTAATGTAGAATTTGTCCTTTACCGCAATGAATACTTAGCAAAGCCTTTGAAAAGTGCTTCAGTGTCTCAGATAATCCACTGGAGAGGCAGGTTCTTGGCATTTAACAATGCCACCATTCAGAGATGCACTTTCCTTGTCCTTTTCCAGACACTTGATTCAGAGATGCTCTTTCCTTGTCCTTTTCCAGGCACTTGAGGACCTTTGGGTGGAATTCTCTCTGAGCAGTGTGAAAAAACTCAAAACAAAACCCTACAGAAAAGGACAAGCGCTGCAACTGGGAGCCATCGCCCACTCCCATGCAGCCACTCACAGGTCTGTAGCATCTGTCTCAGAGATGAGAAGCTAAATTCTACAGTGATCACAATCGGGATTCCTAAATCAGAACATTTCTCTGTTAGGGGCTTCCCTGGTGGCTCAGCTGGTAAAGAATCCACCTGCAATGCAGCAGACCTGGGTTCGATCCCTGGGTTGGGAAGATCCACTGGAGAAGGGAATGGCTACCCACTCCATTATTCTGGACTGTATAGTCCGTAGAGTCACAAAGAGGCAGACATGACTAAGTGACTTTCACATTCTGTTAGAGGGGAATTCCATAGTCTCAGTCCCCCAAATTACAAAAATGTCCCCATTTGGGTCAGTATCAATGATATTCAGTCATTAACACCAGTAAAATGCAAATAAAGTGAAGGACATGACCAAAGTACTCAAGAAAATAAGATTGAAGTCAGTCATAAAAGGTCTTTAAAGGGAATTCATAAGACACCCACCCTCTGTAGGAGGGCAGAAACTCTGAATCCAATTCCATTTCTGTAAAAGAAACTAAGAAATAATACCTTGGATATACGAGCCTGCCTGCAGCTGCACCCATAAACTCTGCCTTGCTTACAATTGCAATGGGTGAACTGTTCACGCTCTTACCTAAATCAGCCCTCTGCCGGCTGATCTCATCCCCTCTGGTCTACTCAGAGATACGGCCTGAGCAATTTTCTCCCTCTCTTCTTCTGCATCATCAGTTTTCCTTTCACTACTGGATCACTGCGAGCCTGCAGGGACACATATCCACCATCCGAGGTACACCAAGGATGGGGGGAGAGAGTAGTCAGTCCTGGGTGCAGGCAGTAGCAGCAGACACCGTGTGGAGAAAATTGAAATACATAAGGAATGAGGAATGCATTTGAGTCAGTTCTAACGAGGCAGATGCACCCAGAGCCTATTATACAGAATGAAGTAAGTCAGAAAGAGAAAAGCAAATACAGTATATTAACGTATATACATGGAATCCAGAAAGATGGCTACTGATGAACCTATTTACAGGCCAACAGTGGAGACAGTGGAGACGCAGACATAGACAACAGACTTGTGGAAACAGTGGGGGAAGAAGAGGGTGGGACAAAGTGAGAGAGTAGCCGTGAAACATATACATTACAATGTGTAAAATGGATCATCAGTGGGAATGCGCTGTATGATGCAGAGCTCAAACCTGGTGCTCTGTGACAACCTAGAGAGGTGGGATGGGGTGGAGGGCGGAGGGAGGGGCCATATATATACCTAAGGCTGATTCATCTTGATGTATGGCAATGGCACCCCACTCCAGTACTCCTGCCTGGAGAATCCCATGGATGGAGGAGCCTGGTGGGCTGCAGTCCATGGGGTCGCTGAGGGTCGGACACAACTGAGCAACTTTACTTTCACTTTTCCCTTTCATGCATTGGAGAAGGAAATGACAACCCACTCCAGTGTTCTTGCCTGGAGAATCCCAGGGACGGGGGAGCCTGGTGGGCTGCCGTCTATGGGGTCACACAGAGTCGGACACGACTGAAGTGACTTAGCAGCAGCAGCAGCATGACAGAAACCAATACAATATTGTAAATTAATTGTCCTCCAATTAAAAATAAGTAATTATAAAAATACATAAGGAAATTGACTAAAAGTCTGCCCTTTTTTTTTGGGGGGGGGGGGTAGTCTCTGCTGCAGAGGAAGCACAGAGCCCTACTCATGACTACCAGGTAATTCCCATAAAAATCTGCTTTCTATTATCACCGTATGCTGACAATTCTAAGCAATGTCTGAGCTAAAACGCCCCCTCTCCGACTTTTTTATTGGCACGTGTGTCGCCCAGTCGTGTCTGACTCTTTGTGGCAGACTGTAGCCTGCCCGGCTTCCCTGTCCATGGAATTTTCCCGGGAAGGATACTGGGGGGGGGCCCCATTTCCTTCTCTAGGGGACCTTCCCAACCCAATTGCTACAATTATGGTTGAGTTTTAATAATGCATATGTAAGCTTCAAATCAGCACATTTTAATTTCTTAGCAATAAACAGTATTCTACACAGAAGTTAATTTAGAACAACTCCGTTATACAGTTGGACACTGGACACATGTGGACTTCAATATCTATATTCATTTTGGAATTCACACTGGTCCAGAATCATTCAAACTTGCTTCAGGCACTATTCTTATCTCTAGTCCCTTCAGTACTATGTATTCCTGGGTTTGAACTATAGATTCAAAATAAACAATGATCATAAAGATGAAGAAACAGAATTTGAGTTACTTCAATTTTGGCATTCTGTGTGACACTGGGTGGGGGAGGCACTTGGAGTGGCTATTTGTGTCTTTAAAAGTGTGCAATTGAAAAAAAAAATAAATAAATAAAAGTGTGAATTGGGGGCTGAACAACACACTCCTGAATAACCAACAAATCAAGAAGAAATCAAAAAAGAAATCAAATTCTGCATAGAAAGAAGAAAATGAAAACACTACAACCCAAAACCTGTGGGACACTTAAAAGCAGCCTGGGAAAGAGAAAAGGCATACCTCAAGAAACAAGAAAAAAGCCAAATAAATACCTAACTCTACACCTAAAGAATGGAAAAGGAAAAAGAAGCACCCAAGGAGTAGAAGGAAGAAACAGGGAAAGAAAAGAAAAAAAGACCATAGAAAAATCAACAAAGCCAAAAGCTGCTGAAAGGGTAAATAAAATTGACAAACCACTAGCCAGACTCATCAAGAAAAAAGGGAGAAAATCAAATCAATAAAATTAGAAATGAAAATGGAGGATCACAACAGACAGCAAGAAAACAAAGGATCAAAGAGACTACATCAGCAAAATGGGAAAAATGGACAATGTGGAAGAAATGGACAAATCAGAAAAGACAACTCCAAAACTGGATCAGGAAGAAATAGAAACTCAACAGACCCATCACAAGCACGGAAATGAAACTGTACAGAAATCCCAGAAACAAAGCCCAGGTCCAGACGGCTGCACAGCTGAACACCAAAAATAAAGAGAACACCACCTACTCAAACTGTCAGAAAAGCAGAAGAAGGCAAACTTCCAAACTCACTATGAGGCCACCACACCCTAATACCAAAACCTGACAAAGATCCCACAAAAAAAGAAAACTACAGGCCAATATCACTGATGAAATAGATGCAAAAATCCTTAACAAAATTCTAGCAATCAGATCCAACAACACATTAAAAAGATCATACATCATGACCAAGTGGGCTTTATCCCAGGAATGCAAGGATCTCAATATCCGCAAATCAATCAACATAATACACCACATTAAAAATAAGAATAAAAACCATATGATTATCTCAATAGATGCAGAGAAAGCCTTTGACAAAGTTCAACATCCATTTATGATAAAAACTCTCCAAAAGAGGAAAGAAGGAACATACCTCAACATAATAAAAGCTATATATGACAAGCCCACAGCAAACATATCCTCAATGGTGAAAAATTGAAAGCATTTCCTCTAAAGTCAGGAACAAGACAAGGATGCCCACTTTCACCATTACTATTCAACATAGTTTTGGAAGTTTTGGCCACAGCAATCAGAGCAGAAAAAGAAATAAAGATCCAAATTGGAAAAGAAGAAGTAAAACTCTAACTATTTGCAGATGACATGATCCTCTACGTAGAAAACCCTAAAGATTCCACCAGAAAATACTAGAACTGATCAATGAATATGGTAAAGTTGCAGGAATAAAATTAACACAAGAAATCCTTGCATCTTACGCTATGAGAAAAGAAAGAAATAGAAACAATTCATCACCATGATAAAAAATAAAATCTTAGGATTTCTCTAAAGAATTAAAGACCAATATAAAACATGGTGGAAATCAAAGAGGACACTAATAGATGGAAAATATACCTTGTTATGGATGGTGAATCAATATAGTGAAAATGATATACCAAAGATTATAGATTAATGCAATCCCCATCAAGCTACCAGTATCTCACAGAGCTAGAAAAATTCTCAATTGTATGGAATACAGAAGCAAAGCATGAAAAGAAGAAGAAGGAATCACTGCCTGACAGGCCACTACAAAGCCACAGTAAAGACAGTATGGTACTGGCACAAGGAAGAATAGATAAGGAAAAAATAGAAGCCAGAGATTCACGCCGGTTATTGAAAGGAGAGAGAAAACTCTTAATGTGTGGGAAAACTTCCCTAGAAAACAGAACACTTCTAACACCATACACAAAAATAAACTCAAAATGGATTAAAGAGTAAATGTAAGACCAGAAACCATAAAACTCCTAGAGGAAAACATAGGCAAAACACTCTCTGACTACCACAGCAGGACCCATGACCCACCTCCAGAATATCAGAAATAAAATCAAAAATAAACAAATGGGACCTAATCAAACTTAAAAGCTTCTGCACAACAAAGGAAACTATAAGCAAGGTGAAAAGACAGCCTTCAGAATGGGAGAAAATAATAGCAAATGAAGCAACTGACAAACAACTAATCTCAAAAATATACAAGCAACTTCTACAGCTCAATTCCAGAAAAATAAATGACCCAATCAAAAAATGGGCAAAGAACTCAATAGACATTTCTCCAAAGAAGACATACAGATGGCTAACAAACACATGACAAGATGCTCAACATCACTCATTATCAGAGAAATGCAAATCAAAACCACTATGAGATACCATTTCACGCCAATCAGAATGGCTGCTATCCAAAAGTCCACAAGCAATAAATGCTGGAGAGGGTGCAGAGAGAAGGGAACCCTCTTGCACTGTTGGTGGGAATGCAAACTAGTACAGCCACTATGGAGAACAGTATGGAGATTCCTCAAAAAACTGCGAATAGAACTGCCTTATGATCCAGCAATCCCACTGCTGGGCATATACACTGAGAAAACCAGAACTGAAAGAGACACGTGTACCCCAATGTTCATAGCAGCACTGTTTGCAATAGCCAGAACGTGGAAGCAACCTAGATGTCCATCCACAGATGAATGGATAAGCAAGCTGTGGTACATATACACAATGGAGTATTACTCAGCCATTAAAAAGAATACATTTGAATCAGTTCTAAGGAGGTGGATGAAACTGGAGCCTATTATACAGAGTGAAGTAAGCCAGAAACAAAAACACAAATACAGTATACTAACGCAATATATGGAATTTAGAAAGATGGTAAAAATAACCCTATTTACGAGACAGCAAAAGAGACACTGATGTATAGACTAGACTTTTGGACTCTGGGACCGGGAGAGGGTGGGATGATTGGGGAGAATAGCATTGAAATATGTATAATATTATATCTGAAATGTATTAATTGTTCAAACTAAACACTATCATGTTACAATTTATTCATACTAGATGTTTGTAATGTTTCTGATAATCAATAAAAGAGATTCTTGATTTATTTCATCATAAAAAAAATAAATAAAATCAGCTTGAAAAAAAAAATAAATAAACATAATTAAAAAGAGAGAAAAAAGTGTGCAATGAATGGCAAAAGGTAGTAATTTTGCTTAGTAAGTTTTGTTTGGTGGTATACATGAAATACTGTACTTGAATACTAATATCTTTAAAATTGGCATTCTATTTTAATCACTGTTTTAAAACTAAAGAATCAAAAAAATTAAAATTACATCAGTAGTTACTTAAATTGTACTTTTTGCAAATATTTTATTAAAATTCACTTAGTTACTAGAAAACTACAAAGTATTATTATATCAGACCATAACGAAGAATCAAAGTACAAACTTATATAAGTATAAAAAATACTAAATAGTTGTGTATATTCCATTTTCTAAGAACTTGGAGGAGTTTGTAGGTATTCACAAAATTGTTTACAATTATTCTAAATTTCATAATAAAATCTAAAGTGAGATATCCAACCTGAAATGACATTGACCAGTAAAGTTCAATCAAGAATATTTAAAAGCAAAACAAGAGGTGATCAAAGCAACGGCTGAATTTATCTTGAAGTATTAATATATAACATTTTAACACCATACATACAGTTAATGAAAAATTGAAGAAATGGGCACATCCGAAGAGGGAAACATAAGATTCAGATGACATGGGATTGAAAGATGATAAGGAATCATTTTCCGTAAGTGTTGACAATGAGAAAGAGGAGGGAATTTTAGTAATAGTCAACATCACTAAGATTAAAAAAATAACAACGAAGAAGACACATTAGTAAAGACCAACACCAAGACAGGTTTCAAGGGTGGAAGCGTTTAAAAAGATCTCATCCTTACCAGCTGCTGCCCCAAAGTTCATATTTGCAGCCAAGCTCCCCCAAAAACCATCTACTCACTGTTTCCACATGCACTTGAGTTGTCTGTCAAGGTCACCAATGTCCTCCATGTTGCTAGATTCAGTGGTCAGTTCTTTGTCCTCATCCAATCAGCAGCATTTGAGGCAACTGATGACATTTACTCTAGCGAGCTACTCTTCCCTTGTCTCCTTAATGGGATCAACCACACTTTCCTGACCTTGGAACTTTGGAGAATCCGAAGGTTCAGTCCTGAGACCACTTCTACTCTATATTCACGCCTAGGTAATTTCATATAGTCTCACGTCTCTAAAAGTCATATTCCAAGCCCAGCCTTCTGTCCTTCCTTATACATCCAATTGTTACTTACTGTTTCCATTTGAATGTCTAATAGGCATCTCAGAGTTAACACATCCAAACCTGAATTTCTGAGCTTTCTCCCCAAACTTTCTCCTACAACAGTCTTCCCCTTCTCCATAAAACACAGATCCATCTTACAGCTGTTCAGACCAAAATTCTGGGAGTCATTTTTGGTTCTCTTTTTTCCCTCACTTAGGGAATTTGACCCAATCCATCAGCAAACACTATTAACTGTATTTCAAACATGTTCCGAATCCAACCGTTTTTCATTTCCCATCACAACTCAGAGTCACCTTTACTTCTCACCCGGGTTACTGCAGTAACCTCGTAACTGTTCTGCTTCCGTCATTGCTCTGCTTCCACGTCCATGGAACCATCTGAACACGTAATTCAGTTCATGTCACTCGTCTGCACAAAACCTCCTAGTGGTTTGCATTTCACTCAGGATAAAATTCAAAATCCTTCCCATAACCCACAAAGCCTTACTGATTTGCTTTCCCTCACCTACCCACAATCTCTCTGATTCCTCCCCCAACCATCCTCTTTGCTCACTCTGCCCTGGCCACATTATAGCCACCTGCCTCCTTGGTGTTCCTCTGATAAGTACACCTTCACTGCAGCACCTTTACACTAGGACTTCCTTCTGCTGGATACATTCTTCTCGCTTCTTTCAGGCCTGCTAGAATGTCATCTCATCAGACAGGACCTTCCTGACCAACCTATCTGAAAGGGCATTCTCCGCTACCCTATCGGTTTTTATTGCCTACACAGCAATGATCACAGCCTGATATCAATTTATTGTCTGACTTCCCCCACTATTATGTATCCTCTACAAGAACAAGAATTTACAGTTTTTATTATTGGTTATCCCCAGTGCCTAGAAAAATGCAGCTACCTAGTAGAAATGCAATAAACATTAGAATCGGCAAGACAACGGGAGCTGTGGCCACACAGCATTTTTAGGCAATTCAAAGTCACGACTTAAGGCACCCAATGTCTTAAACAAGCCTTCTGTACTTGAGGGTGTGGAAGACAGCTTTGGGAAGGCCTCATGTGTTTAACCACATTCATAGACCTATTCATGCTCCACAACTTTTAGAGACACATTGTTCCAACAGGCTTTATAAGGGAATGGTATCATCCACCCAGAAAGACTTCTGAGAGAAAGACAGAACCCATCTTGAAAAGACAACGCTCATTCCTAATTTCGGAGGGCTGAACAGGGGAAAGGCTTGAGTCGAGGTGGCATGGAATATTCTCCTGAAAGCAAAGATTTGTTTGTTCTTCCCTCAGAAACAATTCTGGGCTGGAGCTCTTTGGAGATCACATCAATCTTGATACACGTACCTGAAAGCTCAGAAGCCAAACATGATGGATTCATTACAATATGTTACATATTTTTTTTTAAGTAAGCAGATTTAGAGTTTATTAATTCTCATTTTAAAAGTTTTTTTCAAATGTGTTAAGAAAGACTTTTTTTTTGTCTCCTTAGTACTTAGAAATGTTTAGTGTTAAGTATGGTATTTAAATTTTCAGGATGTGTAAAATTGTATTCAACAGCATTTTTAGACCAGGCATTAAGAATACTTTAAAGTGTTTGTCTATTGCATTAATTTTAATCATACTCCACTGGATTCACAATGCTTTGAAATGCTTTACAAAATGGCCCCAGGATCTTTTATTAATCATAATATATACAAACACCACCAAATCAAAATACTGTTTCTCATTCTGGCTAGCAGTGGCTTGCCTGAGACCGCCCTCTTCTGTTTCAAGAGTATACCACAACTTATATTACAGAGAACTCACAGCAATTCTAGAGCACAAAAATGGGCTTTTCAGGAAAATGTCGGCACATATAACCGTGTTATTTAAATGTACTATCCTCCCACCTGAGGTTTTCACACCTCTTCTGGAACAGATAGGTGTGGTGAAGATGAGGGAAACGCTGCAGTCTCTGAAGTGTAACTGTGATTTGCACTTCTTCCCTAGGCAGTCGCATAGAAATGAACTTTAATCTTTTGAAACATGGGGCAACTCATCTAATCCATTTTCCTTACAGACAGGACATGATTTTAAGGCATTGTATCACCTGGAGCTTTAACCTAAGGTATTTTTTGTAACTCATCCTTTTGCTTTCTGACTAACAATTCTATCTTGCTTTAAAAACTGACAAATTCATATTTAGATGCCAGTTCAAAGTAGGAACTCATTAACATAATTATAAGAAAAATCTTATTTCATATAAACTGGGGAAACATGCAGGTAATTAGGTTTAACACCATGAAATTGCCATCAAGAAAGGTTACATATTGTCAGCATCATATGGCCAAATCAAATACACCCAGCCCTGTCCCCTTCAGGACTCTACTGCTGCCAAGTCGCTTCAGTCATGTCCGACTATGTGTGACCCCATAGACGGCAGCCCACTAGGCTCCCCCGTCCCTGGGATTCCCCAGGCAAGAACACTGGAGTGGGTAGGTAAGGGCAAAAAATGGTTTTGGGAGTAGAGGAGCTGCTGAGAATGGGGAGGGGCTGGGAGAGATGCAAGAAAATGCACTGGAAATACTATGTAACTACGCAGAGAAGGCAGGAGAGTCGAGGTGGAGTTGAAACAAAATAGGAAAGAAATGATTGATGGAATCTGAGGAATTCTGTTACAAATATGATCAGTTTATGTCACTGAATCTTTTTGTTGTTCCTGTGGAACAAGAGTCAAGCCCTGTTAATTCTAGGAGTGGCTAAAACAGTTTCCAATGATCCAGCCTCTATGAAGGTTTATTTCCTGATGCAATTTTGAAATTTAACTGCAATAGCTAGATAAAAATTGAATTTCAACACAGGCAGCTTGCTCATACAAAGAGCAGGTGGAGAGTTTCTTAGGTTGGTTTTCATTAGAACTGATTTATCTTCGTATCTTTAATACCCCATAAACATACAACTTACCTGAAATAGATTCTGTACAATTGGATAAAAGTAGTTTTCAAAACTTAAAAAAATCACTTTGAAAGCACATCATTTCTCTAATACTAGTTGCCAAAGTTTGAAAATTGCTTAGAATTCTCCTGTGGACAAAGTTCGTCCAGCTATTGGGAAAAATTGTGAAAGACTTTGTAAAGTGTCTTAACTAGTTCATTTATCCAAATTAACAACAGATTCCATCGTCTTTGAGTTATTTCCCAACTCTGTAAGTTTTAGAAAACTGATAGTAACAGTTTGATAATAACAGTATGATAATAACATACATCATCCTTGTCCATACAAATTAATTGTGTGGGGGTAGAGGAAATTATTACTAATACTGCCCTATGGACCAATCCATTCTGCATCAGTTTGTAAATTCATTTCAGAATTCCTTATTTCCTGTACATGTCTCTGCTCTTTTGAATTCTCCTTAGAGCCACTTGTAACAAACATCTTAACAGTAAAACTTGGGCACACACTCATACCATTTCTTCATGAGAATAACGATTATATCCTCTTTCAAAAATAATTCTTTAAAATCACAAATTATACTTTGATAGTGATATTTTTCCAGGATGTGTCAAAACACCATGTACACTAACTCCTTAGTACTGAAGCAGTATACATTTGTCTGGGGGCTTCCCAGGTGGCTCAGCAGTGAAGAACGCACCTGTCAATGCAGGAAAGGAGACATGGGTTCAATCACTAGGTCGGAAAGATCCCTGAAGAAGGAAGTGGCAACCCACTCCAGTATTCCTGCCCGGAGAATCCCATGGACAGAGAAGCCTGGCAGGCTACAGTTCATGAGGTAGCAAAGAGTTATACACAACTGAGCATATACACATGTAAGCATGCATTTGTCTGACAAAGTCAATTGTTTAAGGTTATTAAAATGGATTTCATACCTCAAAAAAAACAGCCCCAGACCTTGCAAAAGAAGATATAAGTCCATTGCATATCAAGAATCACTTGAAATACATCTTTAATTTTTAAAAAATCAATATGCAATCTACAAAATACTTTGTTACATGATTATTAAGGCTCAATATATTTTATATTTGTATTGATAACATAAAACCATATTTTGAGTAAGATATAATAATACTTAGTCATTATTAAGGAAGGCCTCCTGACCGAATTTACAAGAGAAAAAGGGCTATATCAAAACACAAACCCAGAATTAAGGGAACTAAAACCCTACAATTACCTAACACAGAAATCAGGTCAAAATGCCAGCCTTTATTTATGTTAAGAAGGGCTTTTTTTTTTTTTTCCCCATTCTTTTTAAATGGATAAACTATTTCTAGTCCCACTAAAAAAAAAAAAAACGAAATGTCCTTAAATTCAGATTTGTACAACTGATCAGGTAACCATCAAGCCATGAATTCATTTACAGAGTTAATACGATCCTTTGACTGGTAAGGCAACTAGACCAGACCAATTAGAGCAGAGCAACCCATCCCAAACTGGCCAACTGCTTGGGAGTCTGCCATTCAGTCAATTATACAAAAGACCCCTAAGGGGTCAAACTCATAAAGCATTGATCTAAATAAATTACCTAAATTAAAATGCTAGTAAGGAGTAGTTCCTCCTTCATTCTCTTCCTTCCTCCCTTCCTGACCTTAAAAGAAAGAGTTTTTGTCATTGTTGTTTTGAAGATCATCATTTATTTTCTGGAAAAGGAGATTCCACTTTTTAATTTGTAAGTCTAAGTGGACTCTACCTGATTTTTCACTTAGAGCACCAAGATCACATTTGACCTTCTGCCACAGCTCAGGTCAGAAGAACTGTATTAAAAATTCTCTCCACCCAACAGAGAATGTTAATTTAATGCTAAGTAATGAATATTTAAGAACCCTAATAGATGTGCAAATGAACAATTACGCTGCAGAACCCTGCTGTTCCTACCATCACCCTTTGCATTGCCACAAAAACTCAACTTGGGCTTCAGTCAGCTTTTTGTTATTATTTTCAGCACTGAATCTTGAGATGCGTCCGAAGGCTGGAGTGCTGGTGAATAAATGACTCCAACAGTGAGGTGCCAGCACATGCTGGCAACCTGGAAAGCCTGAGGGGTGATTAATTGGACCCTATGCTGAAATTACTTTGAGGTGTAAATATTCATTAAGTTCATCCGAATTAGACTCTGAGTTCTTTATGGGCAGGATGCCATAAAACAGATCTGAAAGGACCAGCAGTAATTAACTCAGTTACCATCCCTGGGACCACGGAGCAGCACCAAGTTCAGCCTGCCTCCATATTTGCTCTGAGCAGATTGAAGTCATTCCAGAATGTGCCACACCAGGTGAGTCAGGAGGGTAGAATTTTTTTATATGATGCACATACAGATTGTATATGTCTATAGCGAGTCTCAAGCACATGATATTATGAGCAACACATCAAGTGAAGTTAAAAAGAGCAATACCAATTCATTTTAACAGTAAACTTTTGCATTCTTTGCCTTTACAGTAAAATAATGAAAAGCAGTAAATCTGCTGATTGATACAAACCATCATAAATGTTTGTTTTAATTTGCATTTTGAACTGATTAAAATGAATATAATGTAACAGTAAATAAAATGTATGAGGGCCAACAGATAATGTTGTTTGGAAGAATACTGTCATATCAGTTTTGACTCAAAACAAATCTGGTAAATAGAGAAAAATATCTCCTAATCATATTTAAGGATCAACATAAATTGAAGGTGTATTAATATCATGTTTTTTTCAATGTTTTTCCTACTAAAAAAATATCTAGAACATAGATTTCCTAAGTTTAAAAGTCTGACTTTTTACTGTAAACACTTAAAGGAAGTTATAAACAGAATAATTGCTAATGACATTGACTTTTCATTAAAAAAAAACATTTATCTGACTTTGAAAAATAGAAATATCACTTGTTAGAAATGTAGACAAAATAACCTAGTATCTTTCACTTTACTCATATTTTAAAGAAAATCACTCTAAATTAAGCAGAATTAGCATAAATAGCATGTTAGCAGGACTAGCATAAAATAATCATGATTCAGACTTCTGCTTAAGAGGGGCTTGTGTTAATTACAAATAATACTTTATCAAAATACATTCTTAGAGTCTACACTTTTGAGAAGCAACATTCATGGACTATGAAAATTCATTTTTAACATACATTAATATTTTAACTAGTGTCCATACTAGGATTTCATTCTGAAAGGAATCTCTCCAAGCAAAAGGCAGTATGTCTCAGTGACTTGTACTAAAATATGCATAGTAACAGAACTAGCGTCTTTGCCACACATATCAGGATACAAATACATTTTGAAAATAATAATACCACGGGGGGAAAGAGAGGTACCAAATACAGCTGATGATTACTCACCAATGTGATAATAAGACAGGAAGATAAATAATTCAGAATCAGAGATAGTTCCACATCTCCATTTTAGCCCGTGGTTTCCACATCATTCTACAATAGCCACGTTTCAGAGAAGAGCAAGAGGGAAAATTAAGTACTTTGGTTTATGTCTCCTTCAACTGCCTTCTCCTCTAGCACAGGTGCTAACTTAATAAGAAGAGATGGGGCTGGAGGATAATAAACATGGCATCAATCCAGAGTGGAAAACAATCAGGCCCCGAGTAATCAAAAATCAAAAATGCTTTGGCCAGTGGCTGTGAGGTCACACACTGGAGAAGAATGCCTTTGAGTTCTACTAGGAAATAAAAACATCACAAAAATTCAAGACACATTTTAGATCAAACCCCTGGGGCACAAACATATTAAAAGCATAAAGGATAGATGGTTCGCTTGCAGGTCTAAACTTCCCTAAACACAGCCAGTGGATCTGTCATTTCCACTATACAGTAGTAGCAGGACTTTGCGCGGTTTCTGTGAATTACGTATTTGCAAAGTGGGTCATCATCGCTGACTCTTAGTACTCCTACTGAGTTACGCAGTCACCAGCTTTATCCGGGTCTTCTCCATCGATTTTAATCCACTTCTTTTCTATTTCAACCTGTTGTGCAAAAGCAAAACAGGAGGAAGCATTAATGAATGCAACATGGCATAACACTTCAGTTCTGCTTGTAAACCAGCAAGCACTATAGCCACTTCATCCTCTGCACACAAACACAGCCCCTCCACTCTGCCACGCCCATTCCCAAGTGAGGCACACTGCTCTCCATCCCAACAGGTCTCCTAAACCCTTCCCTCTAGGGTCAAATCTTGAAGAGGACAAAGTTTCTTCTCGGTCAAACACAGGCATACACAGAATACACATACTGATAAGACATTGACAAATTTAGCTAGACATGTGATCACTTATATCCCCCAAGTATCATACATCCAGCTTCGGGCCTCCCTGAGATTCAGAGTACACCAAAATCATCTCTCTAACTAAAACAAACTAGTTTACAGTAGTAATCCATCTGGGCCAAACCATCCCCTGTCCCTCACCTTTGTCATCTAACCCTTTCAAATGTCATCTCCTCACAGAGTCCCTCTGGGACCACTCTAGATGAGGAAGCTCTCCATCTCTCTCTATTCTGTGACCTTCTTTTATTCTCTTCTTAGAGTTTGTCAATACTTGAAATTATGGTACTTCTTTACTGATTACTTTTTGTTCTGTCACTAGAAGGTAGGCTTTACGAGGACAGGGACTTCACCTTTGTGTCTCAGCATCTACAGCAGCCGATGGCACTTTGAAACTGCTCAATAAATACTTGTTAAATGGAAAATAACATTTTGAAACTGACTGCCATTAAAGCTAAAGAGACTTTGGTATATAACTCTAGTGGTCCTCTACAAACTATGTGAAATTGGCGCATCCCAGGAACGGCAGATGGTATGAAGTCTCCATGTGCACTTGACACACATTTCAGTCACATGTAACACTTAGATGCCTAGTGTTACAGGTCAGCTTCCCCAATAAGCAGATGCTGAGATGGAGACTAGGGTGCAGAAAGTTTACTGTGGAGTGCTCCTGGGGTCAACACCTGACTGACACAGAAAGGGGAGGGGAGAGAAAGGGAGAAGGAGGGGAGGGAGGCAAGGGGAGGGAAACGGGAGGGGAAGGGGCAGAACAGGAAGGGAGAGAAGCTGGGCTACAAAGCAGTCACAGTAAAGGTTTCAGCCAATCCCCAGAGAGGGATGAAGCTAGGATGGCCCTGCAGGGTTATTGCAACTTGAGGTAGAAGGGTGTTTAGACCCCTGATCCACCAGTCATTGGACACAGGCTGCCCCAGGAAGGGCATGTGACCTGGAGAGTGGCTTATTGCATCATCCAGGGCAATTCCCAGCTGCTGAATCAGTCCTTCGGTCTTGAAGGGACGCACAGAATAGCACCCACTCATCATTGGCTTTACCAATACAAAAAACATTACTGGACCCGAACATACAGGCTTCTGAACAGATAGTCCAAAATAAAGGAAAATTCAGACTTAGGTTACTATATTATAGAACCACTAGTTGGTGCTGCTGCTACTGCTGCTAAGTTTTTGTTGTCCCCTTTCCCCCCCCAAAACCCCCCCCCCCCGTCCGTTTAAAAGGCGCCCAGGGGGGGGGGGGGGGGCCAGTGATATCATATAATCACACCATTTCAAGATACTATGGGAAATGTGTGACAGGTTATTTCTGTACCTACTAACTTTGAAGCTGAGAAGGAAAAGCAAGCTTAGGAACAAGTGCAAGTGTACATCACTCTCTAATTCAGCTGGCTCAAGAATGCAGATGAGCTGATGGTGAACACTTCAAATTGTGGTGACACAGTAACTCAGCATTTCCCCAAACAGTGCACCACAGAATACTATTATCGAAGATACTGATAGCTGTTTTACAGGAGACAAGATTCCATAATTGGCAAGTAGGGAGAGACTGAGCTAAGTTTAGTAAGCTTCTTTACTGCAGGACTTCCTTGTTCAACATTAAGTGGATAGCATTCGCCAACTTATTTTTTTCTTAGATCATTATATGGGACATATGTCCCATAGAACACATCTTGGGAAATGTTATTCTGATAAAGCCTTTATTACAAATATGCTTCTGAAATGTGAAATTATTTTTAATGCCCTGTTTTTCACTGAGATCTGAGTTAAGTACACGGCACTGTCCTCAGGTTCCTAATGTTCTCTAGAACTGAGGGGAAGAACTAGGCTCACTGGTGACCATCAAGTTTCCACAACTGGGCTCTTTTCTAGGTGTAATACATACATACACAGGAAGTTACTTAAGAGGGCAAAGCAAAGATCTAAAGCCAAATCAGGTCACAGCTTCAAAAGTCCCATCCTAACCCCAAGGGCTTTGGGATGTACCTGGATATTGTAGCAAGCCCGATGATGAATGTGTTTTTGAGGCTGGACATCACTCTCCACCCCCAGAGACCTGACCTCTGTTCTTGAAGCAGTGGTATCAAGGATCCCAAACTGAACAGTAGCAAATGGATACCAATCAGAGGGAATTTCTTGGTCTGATCCAAGTTCTAGTTTGTAAGACAAACAATGGGGATGATCAGGACCTTGAAGAAAAAAAAATCAAAAGGTCAGTCAAAGCATTTCAATGGGCACTGCACATTTCTCATGAGTGTAAAAGGCACGCATCTCTCTCTTTAATAAACATTTCCATTAGCACTCTGGCTGTGAATTCCATTACATATCTTCAAAATTCACAATCTTGTACTAATTGGGAAAGGGGGAACCTAACTGCATTTTTTTAAGTACTAGCTTTAAAATAAGTACAATTTATCATTATATAGTTACATATGTTAACTCCCAAAATGTTTTCAAGTAGAAGTAGGCTGTTTCTTTTTGCAAAAAGAAAGTTAAATATTTCATTTAATTATTCAAATAAAACAATGACCAACAACAGTGACAAAAAATTCAGAGTTATATCAAGTTCATACATACAAAAAAATACCTTCATGACCCAGATATTCACGATGGTGTGATCACTGACCTAGAGCCAGACATCCTGGAATGTGAAGTCAAGTGGGCCTTAGAAAGAATCACTATGAACAAAGCTAGTGGAGGTGATGGAATTCCAGTTGAGCGATTCCAAATCCTGAAAGATGATGCTGTGAAAGTGCTGCACTCAATATGCCAGCAAATTTGGAAAACTCAGCAGTGGCCACAGGACTGGAAAAGGTCAGTTTTCATTCCAATCCCAAAGAAAGGCAATGCTAAAGAATGCTCAAACTACCACACAATTGCACTCATCTCACATGCTAGTAAAGTAATGCTCAATATTCTCCAAGTCAGGCTTCAGCAATATGTGAACCATGAACTTCCAGATGTTCAAGCTGGTTTTAAAAAAACCAGAGATCAAATTGCCAACATCTGCTGGATCATCGAAAAAGCAAGAGGGTTCCAGAAAAACATCTATTTCTGCTTTATTGACTACGTCAAAGCCTTTGACTGTGTAGATCACAATAAACTGGAAAATTGTGAAAGAGATGGGAATACCAGACCAGCTGACCTGCCTCTTGAGAAACCTATATGCAGGTCAGGAAGCAACAGTTAGAACTGGACATGGAACAACAGACTGGTTCCAAATAGGAAAAGGAGTACGTCAAGGCTGTATATTATCACCCTGTTTATTTAACTTATATGCAGAGTCCATCATGAGAAACGCTGGACTGGACGAAGCACAAGCTGGAATCAAGATTGCTGGGAGAAATATCAATAACCTCAGATATGCAGATGACATCACCCTTATGGCAGAAAGTGAAGAACTAAAGAGCCTCTTGATGAAAGTGAAAGAGGAGAGTAAAAAAGTTGGCTTAAAGCTCAACATTCAGAAAACGAAGATCATGGCATCTGGTCCCATCACTTCATAGCAAATAGATGGGGAAACAGTGGAAACAGTGGCTGACTTTATTTTGGGGGCTCAAAAATCACTGCAGATGCTGACTGCAGCCATGAACTTAAAAGACGCTTGATCCTTGGAAGGAAAGTTATGATGAACCTAGATAGCATATTCAAAAGCAGAGACATTACTTTGTCAACAAAGGTCCGTCTAGTCAAGGCTATGGTTTTTCCAGTAGTCATGTATGGATTTGAGAGTTGGACCATAAAGAAAGTTGAGCAGCGCAGAATTGATTCTTTTGAACTGTGGTGTTGGAGAAGACTCTTAAAGAGTCCCTTAGACTGCAAGGAGATCCAACCAGTCCATCCTAAAGGAGATCAGTCCTGGGTGTTCATTGGAAGGACGATGTTGAAGCTGAAACTCCAACTCTGGCTACCTGATGTGAAGAGCTGACTCATTTGAAAAGACCCTGATGCTGGGAAAGATTGAGGGCAGGAGGAGAAAGGGACGACAGAGGATGAGATAGATGGTTGGATGGCATCACTGACTCGGTGGACATGAGTTTGGGTGGACTCTGAGAGTTGGCGATGGACAGGGAAGCCTGGCATGCTGCGATTCATGGGGTCACAAAGAGTCGGACACGACTGAGCGACTGAACCGAACATATGTGAGTGCCTTCTATTGAGTGATTCTAATTCAGAATAATAGAATAACATAAGCATGCTAAGTTTTTTAAATTAAAAGATGAGTAATATTTAAATTAAGCATCATTGTTGGGCTACAATGCACATAAGACGTATTTTAAAAGAAAACTTTCTGTTAAGTAGACTAAGATCTTATAATAATTCTTAATTTTTTTCATTTTCTTACCATTCTATTTATTGATAATGCAAAGGAAAATTTCAGAGTAAATTAGATCACTTTATAAAGAATTATGTTTTTTTAAAGTTCAACTTAGTGAATTTTTTCTTGCATTTCAAAAAAGATTCTAAGCCAAGGATTCTTTTTTTTAGTGGGACATTAATTTTGAGTACATTAATTCCCACTTACCCTCCTCAAGGCTTTGCCTGGAACAAATGTGCAGTGTGGAGATGGGCATACTGACTTTCAATGTTTCCAGGTAATATTTCTCTTCACTTAGTTCGCTTTGCCATGTATTGAGCATCTACTCTATTCCAAATCAGACTCTCTGCCAGACCTTGGGATATCAGATATACACTGAGGGGTTGTATACTGTGTGTTTATGTGTGTGTGTTACAGCGAAAGTTAAAAGTATTTCAGTGTAATCACTGCAGTAACTCTATGAATGTTGCATGATTCTGTTCCACCAGTCCACAGTGTCTGCATATTCCATGCTGCTGCATGTGCTAAGTCGCTCTAGTCATGTCCGACTGTCTGTGACCCTATGGACAGTAGCCCACCAGGCTCCTCTGTCCATGACGTTCTCCAGGCAAGAATACTAGAGTGCATTCCCATTTCCTCCTCCAGGGGATCTTCCCAACCCAGGGATCGAACCCTCGTATCTTACATCTCCTGCATTGGCATATTCCATCTACATATTCCTTGTAGCTACCTTTACTTCTGTAAAACATAACAATAATTTCAAATGCCAGATTAAATTACTATACCACTGACATGACGCAAGAAAGAACATTTCTATCAAAAGATAGCTTTAGGCACAAAAACAAGAATTTAAAGGATTTCACTTAATTATTAAAAGATAAATTGCCTTTGATGCCTTACAACCTGCTTCTTATAGAGAGACTAATAGAATTGTAAGGCTATAAAAGCCCTTGAGAAGTCACCCATCAACAGATGCTGATTAGCGTCTCTACCACTCACTTGTAAGGCAAGGCAACAGCGGCCCCAGAGTTGCTTTACACTACCCAGATCACTGTAGTCAAGTGATAACTTTATTAACACACACACACCTCCAGGGGAGATTCCACAATCCATTAGCTTTTCTAGCCTTCTGTCTACAGGACGCAGTAAGTTTATTTAAACTTAATTCAGGCGCTCTTCAGTCCTTTATGGCATAGTGGTTAAGCACATAAGCACTGGACTCAGGATGCCCAGGATCAGATCCCAGCTCTGATACTTGAAAGATGTGTGAGACCCTTGGCAAGTTATTTGACCGCTGTGAGCCTCAGTTTCCCCATCTGAAAATGGGTGTGACGATGGTAACAGTATGAACCGTATGGGATTGCTGCGAGGACTAAAGAAGCCAGCTGGCACACACAGCTGTAGAGCCGTAGTACACCACGCGTGTAGTCACTCAGTCACGTCCGACTCTTTGAGACCCCACGGACTTTAGCCCACCAGGCTCCTCTGTCCATAGGGATTCTCCAGGCAGGAATACTGGAGTGGGCTGCCATGCCCTCCTCCAGGGGATCTTCCCAACCCGGGGATCAAAACCAGGTCTCTGCATTGCAGGCAGATTCTTTACCGTCTTTAGAGTTGTACTGATAGAAGTGCAAAGTGCTATTCGATTATAAATTCAATATTATCATTTAATGACTGTAATTCTGCTAATGAAAGGACTGTGAATTCTACACTTTTAGAGCTGAAAATAATACTAAAGATGATCTAATTTGATACATTTTAAAGAAAAATTCTTTTGGAATTTTGCAATTAAAATAACCCAACTTTAAGACCTAGTACTCCAAAAATAGGTTTAGAAAAAAAAACCTTTCTATCCACTTTTCTAAAACAAACAAAAAAAAGGTTAAAAGATAAAGAACACTTTTCTGACATATTTTTTCTTGGCTTTTAAAACTCTAAATACTTTACAATGCTTAGTAACTCACACTCCCTTTGAACTTTGATATCCATAAAGAAAAGTATCATGTCTATCCTTAGCACAAGTCTGGCACATTTGGAGCTGAGAGGCTATTTGTGGAATTTACAAGTGAATAATAGAGGAAAAATCATGTTATCTCAGTGCTGACCACAAGGGGGCACTCTCAGGCTTTGGTAATCAGTCTCTCACCGCTTTCTAAGGACCAGGCATGCAAATCACAGAATTTATTTAGGTCTAGTAGATATCCAGTCCTTCTTGAACCAAAATATTTTACATCTGAAACTGAATTGGTGAGAGTTGGAGGGAATGAATGGTAGGAGGTTGACATCAGTGGAGGAGGAGAGAAAAACCAATGTACTGAAGAGACAGCAAAGAAAAAAGTAATAGCAGGATCTATTTTAAAATCGGTAGGTAAAACCATAAGAGTGAAGACAGAGGCATTTAACTGACCCTCCGCCATTCTCGTCTCGAATCCTATGCTACCATATGCATCCTCTATGGCTAACGAGTGTTCTCCTGTCCTCATTCTCTCCCCCTCCTTCCTCCGTTTTCCTCTCTCCCTCCCCCTCTTTATCCGAAGCCTTCTCCTCCTTCTCTTCTTCCCACCCCCAGCAAAACCTGCGCTCAAGAAAAGTCCTCTGTTGTCATTCACACCTTAGCCTGAATGAACTATCTGGGGCAAACCTTTGAAATGAAAGGATCACTGACTGTTAAAGGCATATTAAGCACTGGCATGATGGCAGAAAGACATTTCAGGAGCCAACATCCCACCTCCCCTAAAATCACGAGTGATTTTACCACCAGGAAAGGTCAATACCGATCTCACAAATCCCCAAGGGGCATTTTTTTAAAAAAAATTTGTTTTTAATAAGTACAAGTACTTCATAAACTTTTTAGTTTCCATTTTTCTAAATTTTTTTCCCCCTAACAGTGTAGGTTTTTCAGAAGCTAGCTTGAAAGGGTAACGTTTTAAAGAACTTCTTTTAAAATCCTCTCTTCTCTAGATACCCAAGTGATTTTTAAAATTGTATAGAAACATCAGGATGCATTCTGAGACCCTGCTCCTCTGCATGAGGCCCGTGGCCAGTGGCCCTGGCATCACTGGCATGTGTGGGAGACACAGTATGGGGAGCCTCACCTGCCGAATCAGAGTCCACGTTCTAACAGGGCAATTCATGTGCACGCCAACACTTGAGAAGCACTGCCTCAGGATGAAGACTTCCTCTTTATCCTAGCCCTCTTTATCCTAGCCCTCTTTATCCTAGCCTTACTCCTAATATGCTTCTCAAGAAAAAAGTGGCAGGAAGCCTCTTACTCTTTGCATTACCACCCCTGTGGAGAAGCCTCGGTGACAAGTCCACGTGGCCCCAGAAGTGTCCAGACCCAGCCTGGCTCAGAGGTCCCCCTTCCCCCAGACTCCACTGGTCACAGCTTCACTGCCTTCTCAATGGGCCTCCTCTTGGTGCACAGGCCTGATCTGAATGAAGCAGCTTTGATCCCAAGGGATTTATTTGGTCAGTGAGTTCTATGTAGTTGGCTGGAATGCTTGTAAAACATCGTTCTGCATGAGCCTGGTGCTAGGACAGTCCTCTACAAGAATTCCCAAAGGCCAGGACCAAGTCCAGAGAGCCTCTCTGGGAATGCATTCTAATTGTCCTCAGTGAGCGCAACTGCTGGTAAATGCAGATGGTAGGGTAGTCAGGGAGCTCTAGAAGACACAGATGCAGAGAGCAGGGAGGACTGATGCCTAGGAGGCCAGGACAGTTCTCCCAGGAGAGGTACCAGGCCAGCAGCATGGAAAAGCCTCTCACAAGCACCAATACCTGGGCCTCAGGCCTGGAGTCTGCTTGGTGGGGATGAGGCCTATATGTGGTATTTTAAATATTAAAACTCGAATGATTCTAAGGACTCTGATGTGCAGCCAGGGCTGGAAACAGATTTTAAAAGGAGTGAGGAGAGGCTATCTTAGCTAATGGCACCACTGCCCATCTTTTCGTAAAAGCCAGAGGCCCTGACCTCCTCCCAGCCCCCTCTTTCCCTCCAAGCCCACAGACGGCCCGTCACTGTCTCAGGGTCACCCTTCACCTTTGTCTCAGTTCTCCCACTGCCCCCTCCTCTGTCTCATTCAGTCCCTCTCCCTCCTACCAGCCTCCTGTTACTTTAGTCTACTTCTGAATCTCTCCTCCACAATGTACGCCTGACTTTCTAAAACAAGGTAGAATTCTGTCACAAATGTGCCTGAAAACATTCCAGAGGCCCTGTTGACAATCTGCACACCCCACAGCACACCCCACAGTGTGGCTCACAACACTCTTCGCATCGTGGTTTCCTCTCCAACTCTCCCCTCAGTTCTGAAACTCAGGTAAGATCCCCCGTCGACGTGCCTGTGTTTCCACTGTTTGTCTTGATGGAATCCCACTGATTCTCAAGGCCAAGTTGAAGCATCCCCTCTCTAGCAGAGCCTTCCCTACCCATCCCGGTCCCCCCGCAGCTGATCCCCCGTTCCTCTGGGGTCCCCATCAGGTATGTCGGTACATGCCTGCAATAGAAGAAAGTACAGTGCCATCGTGCCTTTGGATAGCTGCTTCCACATCTGCCTCACCCATCAGACATCTGTTTCTGGAGGGTAGGGAACATGTTTCTATCCGTGTCCCCCAAGCACCTAGCATGGAGCCTGTACCTACAGGAAATTTCGTGGGTGTTGGACTAGATGCGTGAATGAGAGCGCCCTCTCATTAAATTCTTGTTGAATGGATCAATCACCTATACCATTAATTCTGAGAAAATGCAGTATTCTGAACAGGATCATTTTTACAAGAAGCTTTATATATGTTGTTCCCCTTCTAAAATCAGAAAAGGATGATTTGCATGGGGTTCTCAGTTTGAAAAAGAAGTGTGGTTGCCCTGGCGGGTCTAGGCTGCACCAAGACAGAGCAGCTGGAGTGGGCTCCCTGCATACCTTGCCCCCTGAGCACAGCCAGACAAGCCAACAGGCGAGCCCTCAGTGCTCCTCTCTCAGAGGCATAATCATTCTTCAGATCTGTGCAAAAGCTACACTTGACCTTCTGTTCCGGGTCCAGTGACCATCTCTAGGACTAAAGGAGAACAACAGAAGTTGGGTTATCACCCAGACCTCAGGGTACATCTCTGGACCAAGGAGATTACAGCAGCGTTCCAGCCTGCCTCCCCCTCTTTCCCTTTGTGTTTAGCAAAATAAAAGACACAAATAACTTTGAGAGTAGATCCCTTGGAACCACATACTCAAAACCTGACAATTTGTTTCCCTGGGAGGAAGATAATCTGAGAATAGTTTTAACTTGTTCCTCATTATCAAGAAGGCAGGAAACAGTCCCTAAATAGATTCTATCACGGAAGACAATCCCATCACGTTAGAGCTGACCAGGAGGTGCCCTTAGAGGCCACACCTGTGAGCATACTACCCCATCACTGCCTCTCCCCACCTGGGCCTGGGCTCTCCTGTCTATTCCTTGGAACTAAGAGGTAACTACAAACTACTGCGAGTCCAGAGAACACTGTGGAGGGGAACTGGGCATAAAAGGAGAACAGCAAGCTCTGTCAGAAAGGGCTACTGAGCAGGGGCTTCCCTTCAGCACAGGGGCCTGGAACTTGTCAGCCACAAGCTGTCTCTCTCACCTGCCAGGCCCTGTCCGTAACTCAAGCTGCAATCAGTTGAGAGATGCTACACATTAGGTTCACCTGGGCCCCTACACAAGCCATTCTGATTTAATTGGCATATAGTAGAGCCTGACGGGGAAGGCAATGGCACCCCACCTCAGTACTTTTGCCTGGAAAATCCCACGGACAGAGGAGCCTGGTAGGCTCCAGTCCATGGGGTCGCTAAGAGTCGGACACGACTGAGCGACTTCACTTTCACTTTTCACTTTCATACGTTGGAGAAGGAAATGGCAACCCACTCCAGTATTCTTGCCTGGAGAATCCCAGGGACAGGGGAGCCTGGTGGGCTTCTGTCTGTGGGGTCGCACAGAGTCGGATATGACTGAAGCGACTTAGCAGCAGCAGAGCCTGAATGGGCTTCTCTTGTGGCTCAGTGGTAAAGAATCCTCCTGCCAATGCAGGAGACACGGGTTTGATTCCTGGGTGGAGAATATTCACTGGAGGAGGAAATGGCAACCCATTCGAGTATGCTTGCCTGGGAAATCACATGGACAGAGAAGCCTGGCAGGCTACAGTCCATGGGGTTGCAAAGAGTCACACATGACTGAGCATAGCACAGCAGGCTATTCTAACAGATAGGCCGTTTTGAAAAACATTGCTGGAGGTCTACTCCAAATAAAAATGCTTCCTCTGAAGTCTAGAGGGTGGAGGTCCTACGATGAAATTAAATTTCCCTGAAGGACTAGTCCAGCTGAGAGCTAGTTGAAAGCAGGAAACAATCTTACTTCTCTTGAGCCCCAGCACCTGATGTGGCACTTGGAATACAAAAAGTGCTCAATAAAGGTTGGCTTAAATGATGACTGCATCTACTCAAATGCTCCAAACCTGCCCCCAACTTAGTTCCAAAGCCCAGTGTTATGCTAGAAATAACTGAACTAAAACTGAACTAATTTCAAAGTTTGCTTTTTTGCTTTATGATGCTTCACCCACACTAGCTTACTGTGCCTGTGTGCTAAGTCACTTCAGTCATATCCGACTCCATGCGACCCTATGGACTGTAGCCGGCCATGTTCCTCTGTTCAAGAGATTCTCCAGGCAAGAATACTGGAGTGAGTTGCCATGCCCTTCTCTAGGGGATCTTCCAAACCCAGAGATCAAACCCAGATCTCTTGTCTCCTGCATTGGCAGGTGGGCTCTTTACCACTAGTCCCACCTGGGAAGCCCCCACTAACTCACTGCTGCTGCTGCTGCTGCTGCTGCTAAGTCACTTCAGTGGTGTCCGGCTCTGCGTGACCCCGTAGACAGCAGCCCACCAGGCTCCCCTGTCCCTGGGATTCTCCAGGCAAGAACACTGGAGAGGGTTGCCACTTGCTTCTCCAATCACTAACTCACTACTTTAAAATAAATGCAATGCTAGCACTGTCTGTTCAAATTTGTAAATTTCTAGATTCACTGTTTTCTTTGCAAAATAAAAAAAGTAACTGTTTCAATGCTTAATTAAAATTAAAACAACTTGTCAAGATGGTCAAATTGGTCGATTCAGCAAAAGAAATTAACTTGGGTAAAGATAAAAGGCATCTTATTTCAAGGTAAAAGTGAAACTGTAAGTTGCTGAGTCGTGTCGACTCCTTGTGACCCCATGGACTGACTATACAGTCCATGGAATTCTCCAAGCCAGAATACTAGAGTGGGAGCCTTTCCTTCTCCAAGGGATCTTCCCAACCCAGGGATCGAACCCAGGTCTCCCACATTGCAGGTGGATTCTTTACCATCTAAGCCACAAGGGAAGCCAAAGAATACTGGAGTGGGTTAGCCTATCCCTTCTCCAGTGGATCTTCCTGACCCAGGAATCAAACCGTGGTCTCCTGCTTTGCAGGTGGATTCTTTACCAACTGAGCTATCACTTGAAACAAGGAGGAAGTCTTGGTACTGGCTGAGAATATAAAAGGTTCAGGTGTATTCAAGGATGACAGATCTTAAAAGGTTAACTAGGAATCTAAGCTATATGAACAATAATTTTAATATCTGAGGTTGATGTGAAGAGGTCCAACTAGAAATTTTCCCTTAGTATCACTATCCATAATAAAATCCTAGCTTCAGATGGTAGTTCTTACGCTAAAAAAAAAAAAAAATTAACTTAAACTTATCTGGTAGAAATAGGTATAAAGGGACAAAATAAGTCAGTTGTTTGACTAAATGTTCCATCTCCCATCCACTGATGTAATAAGCATGGCCTTAGCTAACTGACATTATCATCTGCCTCAGTCTGGTTTCAACCCAAGGAGAAGGGTAAAAACATTTAAGAGATTTCATATGAAAGTCAGCTTAGCATGTTGAATATTTACTTGAATTTTTATCAGGAAGCCGGTCTATCTTCCATACCACAGCCCGGTAGGCACTCTCGTATTTTGCGGACCCCACCGTGACCTGTATGACAGGTTCAGATTCAAGTTCGTGTAAACTCCCCAGACACGCCCGGCGGTTCATTTTGGCTTTCAGGGACTTCTGCCTCTGGAGGTTCATGGTCCAGAGGGCCTTGATCCACTGAGACGGGACAGGAAAGTGTATCATTATGTTGTCACAGGACCTCAAGGCACTGGCATGGGATGGTCTCTGGACCAGTGGGGCCATGTTGACAAAGGCCTGCAGCTCCACATACGCCCCCTGGACAACCACTACCGACTTCAGGGAAAAGGGAAGATCTTCCCTGCTGTGTGAAGTTTTGAAACGCATCAGCTCAAACCTGCAGGCATCCAGAGGTACAAACTTAATGATCCTTGATTGCTCAAATTCTTGTGCTTTCACACACTTATGAAAATGATAGTCAAGAATATCAATCCCCTTCTTTTCTGGATCTTTCTCAAAATAGCGTTCATTTCGCTTCTGTAGCTCATGGTCATTCAAGGTTAAAAAGCATTCAATGTTGCCATTCACAAAGCAGAGGCAAGAGATTTGAGTTATCACAGCGCTTTCAACCAATTTTCCTTCTTCTTTAGTGATTTTACCCCAAAAATTGTCCACAACTTCCAGGAAAATTTCTTGCTCCTCATAGTTCTTCTTTGGTTTTGAAACAGCTGGCAGCCTTATTAGCTCCTCCTCCACAGTGGTCAGAAAGTCAAGGAAGTCATGGTACTCTGTGGACCCCAACTTCAGCATTTGTTCTATGTCTGGTTCGTGAACTACTTCTGTCTTAGAATGGTATTTCCTTTTTTCTGTGTAAGACACATGTTCAATCTTCACAGTATGGATTTTTCCTGCCATACTAAAGTTCTCAACTTTGGGTTCAGAAAGCCTGCAGTATGGATCAAGTTGTAACTCTTTAAATGGTTTTTCTAACCCCTTCTCATAATACATTTGCAAAATTCCTCCAGGTAAGACTTTTAGAAAAATTGGCCCCCACTGACGGGAAGACATCATGTTCTTCTTTTCTGGAATTCTCATCATGAAAGACCATCCAGCTTTTGGCTGACTCCTGAAGAGCATGTGGGGGACAAAGGAAGAGGCAGGGTCTTCAGCATACAGACACTGCATAGACAAATTTCCAAATGAGTCTTGGTTCTCAGCTGATTGGAGATATTCAAGCTTCTCACAGATGTAATTGAGTGAACACTGATTTAAGCCTTTTTGATCCACAGGCACCTCTTTGTCTCTTGATGGGAAGATCTTTCTGCTTCCTGGAGGGTCGAAGGTGAGCTGGGAAGCACTGCCTTCATCTTTCCAAAACGGACTTGAAAAGGCACACTCCTCCCGAAAATACTGAAATTGAGGAGTGTCACTTTGGTACCCTTCAGCCTGGCGAGGGCTCATTTCATCTGCAAGACCCACTTTGGAGGCTAGATGTATACATGAGTGGTCGCTGGGTAAGGAAGCTTGGGAGAAACAGGTTGGCTTAGTAGCCAATGAGGAAGAACCTGTTGCTGTTGTAAGTGGACTGTTTGAAGATGATTCTGGAATAGGATAAAGCACATGAGTCCCTGCTTTGGGGATGCCAGGAAAACCTGGGAAGTCTTTGGTAGGTGTAGAAAGAGGAGAGTTACTTGGAGGTCCTGGACTGAAGTAAAAGTCTATGATGGGAGAGGAGAGAGGGGTGCTGCTGGTAGAGGAAGATCCACTGGGAAATTCCTTAGGGCCAGAAAGGTTCAGTTTAAGTCCATTTGGCCGACAAATGCCTTGATTCTCCAGAGGGAAATTCTTTGACTTTTGAGAAGACTGAAAAGTGGGATCATCATCAAATGTGACCCAGTTGCCTGGGTTCGTGGAACACATCTTTGGGATCAGACTGTGGTCTTGCCAGTGAATCAGATATGTTGTCTCTGTTAAAGGAGAAAGAGAAAATAATATAAAATGAGGGGAAAAAAATTCAAGTTACTAGAGGTCTTCATTCTGAGAAATACTTGGATTTAAAAATATCCAGATTTATAGATTAATTGAGTTTAAAGAAATGCTTGAAACAATAGAGATTGATGGCTGAATGGATTAAAAAAAGACAAGATCTAAATGTACATTGTTTATAAGAGACCCACCTTAGATTTAAAAAATACACAGGCTGAAAGTGAAAAGACGGAAAAAGATATTCTATGGAAACAGAAACCAAAAGAGAGCAGGGGTGGCCATACTAATAGGGCAAAATAGACTTTCGGTCAAAAACTGTCACAAAAGCCAAAAAAGGGCATTATATAATGAAAAAAAGGTCAGCTCACCAGGAAGATATTACAAGTACATATAAACCCAACAACAACGCACCCAAATATATGAAGCAAACACTAAAAAACTGAAGGGAGAAAAAGACAGCAACACAATAATAGTAACAGATTTCAATACTTCCATTTCAATAATGGATAGAACCACCAGATAGAAGATCAATAAAGAAATAGAGGACTTGAACAACACTGTAGACCAAATGAACCTGTCAGATATATATAAAATATTCCATATAGTAGCATCAGAATACACATTCTTCTCAGGCACACACATAACATTCTTCAGGATAGATCAATTAGTTTACAAAAAACCTCAACAAATTTAAAAACATTGATGAAACTGGAAAAAAAATTCACAAGCAAGCAGAAATTAAGCAATACACTTTGAACAATCAAGGAGTCAAAGAAAAAACGGAAAAGGAAATTAGAAAATAAGATAAGACAAACGAAAATGAAAATACAACATACCAAAACTTATGGGACGCAGAAAAAGCAGTACTAAGAGGGGAGTTTACAATGATAAACACTCACATTAAAAAAGAAAAGTGAAAGTAATAGCTGCTCAGTTTTGTCTGACTCTTTGTGACCCCATGAACTGTACTCCGCCAGGCTCCTCTGTTCATGGAATTCTCCAGGCAAGAATACTGGAGTGGGTAGCCATTCCCTTCTCCAAGGATTAAAAAGAAGAAAAATCTCAAATAAATAACATGTTATATCTCAAGAAACTGGAAGAGAAAACAAACTAAGCCCAAAGTTAGCAGAAGAAAGCAAAGAATAAATGTTAGAGCAGAAATAAATGAAACAGGGAACAAAAAAATTTTAAAAATCAATGAACCAAGTGCTGATATTTTTGAAAAGATCAACATTGACAAACTTTTAACTAGACTGAGAAAAAAAGAGAAAATAATCAAATCAGAAATCAAAGAGGAAAAAGAATAGATATATGTATAACTGAATTACTTTGCTGTAAATCTGAAACTAACACACTGTTAATCAACTATACTCCAAAAATTATTCTTTTTAAATAATTAAAGACTGCCTGCACTGGTAGGCAGTCTTTACCACTGTGCCACCTAGGAAGTCCCTATAAGAGACTACTACTGTGAACAATTCAGTTCAGTTCAGTTGCTCAGTCGTGTCCAACTCTTTGCAACCCCATGAGTCCCAGCATGCCAGGCCTCCCTGTCCATCACCAACTCCCAGAATTCACTCAGACTCACGTCCATCAAGTCGGTGATGCCATCCAGCTATCTCATGCCAGCAAATTGGATAACCTGGTACTCTTGCCTGGAAAATCCCATGGACAGAGGAGCCTGGTAGGCTGCAGTCCATGGGGTCGCTAAGGGTCGGACATGACTGAGCGACTTCACTTTCACTTTCACACATTGGAGAAGGAAATGGCAACCCACTCCAGTGTTCTTGCCTGGAGAATCCCAGGGACGGGGGAGCCTGGTGGGCTGCCATCTCTGGGGTCGCATAGAGTCAGACATGACTGAAGCGACTTAGCAGCAGCAGCAGAAATGGGTAAATTCCTAGAAACATTTATCTACTAAGACTGAATCATAAAGAAATAGAAAATATGAACAGCCTATAATTAGTATGGAATTGAAACAATAGTCAAAACCTCCCCCCAAAAGAAAAGCTCAGACACAGATGGCTTCACTTACAAATTCTACCATTTAAAGAATTAGCAGCAACCCTTCTCAAACTCTTCCAAAAACTGAAGATGAGGGAAGACTTCCAAAATCACTTTATGAGGCCAGCATTGCTCTTTACCAAAGCCAAAGATACTACAAGAAAACTAGAAGCCAAAAAAATCCTCAACAAAATACTAGCAAACCAAATTAAATAGCAGGTTAAAAGGATCATATACCATTATCAAGTGGGGTTTATCCCTGGGATGCAAGAATAGTTCAACAAATGAAAATCAATCAATATGATATACCATATTAACAGAACAAAGAATGAATATCATATGATCATCTCAGTAGATGCAGAAAAAGCACTTTACAAAATTCAGTATCTTTTCATAATAAGAAATCACTTAACAAACTAGGAGTTGATGGAAATTACCTCAACATAATAAAGCCCACAAATGAAAAGCCCACAACTAATATATTCAATGAGAAAAAACTAAAAGTTTTTCCTTTAATGTTAGAAACAAAGCAAGAATGTCCACTGTTACCACTTCTATTCAACACAGTACTAGAACTACTAACCAGAGCAATCAGACAAGAAAAAGAAATAAAAGGCATCCAAATCAAAAAGCAAAGAGATACACTGTGTCTGTTTGTAGATGTTATGATCTTACATGTAGAACTCTAAAGATTACATTCACACACATACAAACTTAGAATAAATGAATTCAGCAAAGTTGCAGGATACAAAAGCAACATACAAAATCAGCTGCGTTTCCATACACAAACAATTAACCCCAAAATAAAACTGATAAAAATAATATAATTTACAACAGCATAAAAAAACTTTAGGAATAAACTTAACCAAAGAGGCAAAAGACTTGTACACTGAAATCTACAAAGCATTATTGCAGAAAGAAACTAAAGAGATTCAAATAAATAGAAAGACACCCTATGTTCACAGATTGGAAGATTTAATTAATATTGTTAAGATGTCCATACCACCCAAGTGACCTACGGATTTAATGCAAAATCCCAATGACCTTTTTTGCAGAAATTTAAAAAAAAAAAGCAATCATACAGTTTTTATGGGATCTCAAAGGCCTTTGAATAGCCAAAACAATCTTGAGAAAGAAAAACAAAGTTGAAGGCTCCACAAGTCCTGACATCAAAACATATACAAAGCTTTGGTAATCAAAGCAATAAAAACCAACAGACCAATAGAAGAGAATATAAAGCTCCCAAGTAAACTGATTAGATCAGATCAGATCAGATCAGTCGCTCAGTCATGTCCGACCCTTTGCGACCCCATGAATCACAGCACACCAGGCCTCCCTGTCCATCACCAACTCCCGGTGGTCACTGAGACTCACATCCATCGAGTCAGTGATGCCATCCAGCCATCTCATCCTCTCTTGTCCCCTTGTCCTCCTGCCCTCAATCCCTCCCAGCATCAGAGTCTTCTCCAATGAGTCAACTCTTCGCATGAGGTGGCCAAAGTACTGGAGTTTCAGCTTTAGCATCATTCCTTGCAAAGAAATCCCAGGGCTGATCTCCTTCAGAATGGACTGGTTGGATCTCCTTGCAGTCCAAGGGACTCTCAAGAGTTTTCTCCAACACCACAGTTCAAAAGCATCAATTCTCCCGCACTCAGTCTTCTTCACAGTCCAGCTCTCACATCCATACATGACCACAGGAAAGACCATAGCCTTGACTAGGCGAACCTTTGTTGGCAAAGTAATGTCTCTGCTTTTGAATATGTGATCTAGGTTGGTCATAACTTTCCTTCCAAGGAGTAAGTGTCTTTTAATTTCATGGCTGCAGTCACCATCTGTAGTGATATGGTCAAATGATCCTCTTTAAGGGTGCCAAGATAATACAATGGGAAAAGAATAGTCTCTTCAACAAATTGTGTGGGGAAAACTGGATATCCATAGGAGAGGAATTGATCCTCGTCCAAACAAAAAGAAAGCTCCTTGCTGGACCCTTATCCTACACCATATAGGAAATCAACAAAAAACGAATTAAAGACCTAAACACAAGACCCTGAAGCTATAAAACTCCTGGAAGAAAATATAGGGAAAAAGCCTCATGACATTGGTCTCGGTAATGATTTCTTGCGTATGACACCAAAAAGACAGAAAATAAAAGTGAAAACAGACAAGTGAGACCACATCAAACTAAAAAGCTTCTGTACAACAAAACAAATAATCAACAGAGTAAAAGGTTAATATGTGGAATGGGAGAAAATATTTGCAGTCTTACATGTGATGAGGAGTTTAATATCCAAAACATGTAAGGAACTCCTCCAACTTGATAGCAAAAAACAAACTAGTAATCCAATTTTAAAAATGGCAACATACTTCAATAGATACTTCTTCAAACAAGATATACAAATGGACAACAGGCATATAAAAGGTACCCAACATCACTCAATAGCCAGGGAGAGGCAAATCAAAGCCACAATGAGATCACCTTACACTTGTTGGGGTGGCCATTACCAAAACAAAGAAAAGTAATAGATGACAAAAACCCACACACTAAACACACAAAAAACAACAAATGTTGGCAAGGAAGTAGAGAAGTTAGAACCCCTGTGCATTTCTGGTGGATTGTAAAATGCAAAACAGAAGTTCTCAAAATTAAAAACAAAAACAAAAACTACCATATGATCCAGCTATCTTACTTCTGTGTATTTATTCAAAAGAACTGAAAATGGGACCTCAGGTATATGCACTCCCACATTCATTACAGCATATTCACAATAGAGGTGATAACAACCTAAATGTCCATCATCTGATAATGGATTTTAAAAGTGCGGTATATATACTTACAGTGGAATATTATTCAGCCTTAAGAAGAAGGAAATTCAGATACATGCTATGACATGGATGAGCCTTAAGGATATAATGTTGAGTGAAATAGGCCAATCACAAAAATACATTGTATGACTCCACCTATGTGAGGTATCTCAGTTAGTAATAGGAAGGAGAATGGGGGTTACCAGGGGCACCAGGGAGAGGAAAAAGGGGTGTTTCTGCTCAATGGGTACAAAATTTTAGTCATTCAAGATGAACACGTTCTAGAGATCTGTTGTCCAACAACGTGCAATAGTTAACAATACTGTACTGTACACTTACATTTTTGATAAAAGATTTTACGTGTTAATTTATTAAGTTTTTAACTATGATTTTAAAAACTGCAACACCTTTGAATTCAAAAAGTCTTTATCTGAATGACTACTATGTAGTTAGACCTTGTCAGTGCTGTAGAAAATACAGGAGAATATAAAAACCCAATTTATAATGAACTATAACCCACTGACAGCTCCAAAGGTTTATAGTTTACAGCACTTTCAACTTCATAGTCTCATTTATCAAAATAACCTTGGGAGGTATATATCATTATTCCCATTTCATAGTTGAGATTACTTGGATTTAGATGCATTGCCTGAAGTCACCCAACTGGTAAGAGACAGAACTAGGATTTTTTTTAATAATAGACTTATTGACATATAATTCACATACATAAAATGACAATTCACTGACGTTTCATTCAGCGATATCCAGAGTTGTACAACTATCTAATTCCAGAACATTCTTATCAATTTAAAATAAACTATGAGCAATCACTCCCTATTCTCCTCCTCCCCCAGGCCCTGGCGATCTACTTTCTTTTCCTATGAATTTATCCAGTCTGGACATTTCATCTAAATAGAATCTACAGCATATGGCCTTTTGTGTCTGGCTTCTTTCACTCTGCATAATGCTTTAATTCAAAGTTCATCCATGTCATGGCATGTATCAGAACGTCATTCCTTTTTGTAGCTGAGCAATAGTTCATCATAAGAATATCCCACATTTTGTTTATCCACTTATTGGTTGAGGGACATTTGGTTTGCTTCTATTTTTTGGCTATTATAAATAATCCTGCTATGAACATTTGTGTAGTGTGATAATTTATCTCGGGTATATACCTAAACTTGGAAAGAATCAGAATTTGAACACAGGTCACCTCATCCTGATCTAGTACAGCAAAAATTATTCAAAGTATTCTAATGGTATCAGTGGAGAGAGGCATATAGGCTCCAGCATGGAACTAGGGGCTGAGTACCCAAATGCTGGTCACTGCTCTGCCACTCACAAACTGTGTGTTAAGCCACTCCAGACATTCAGTGATTAGAGAAGAATAATCTATGAGGTCATTTCCAACTCTACAATAATTCTATGGTGGTTGACATCCAACTAAATTTTCTTTTAAGCAGATGTTGTGTTACCACTGGGATTTTTGACCAAACTTCCAAACTGACAGAAAATAAAACTCCACAAGATCTACTGATATGAAAAATATCAAAATCTGTTGGAACAAAGCCCATGAGAAAGGCACATTTTTCTCCTTCCAGTCTGCTTCCTCATCTCTCCTTGTGGATAATGAAGGTTCAACCAATGCAATCATTTAAGCTTGGAAAAGAGCCAACACAAAGAGAGAAAGGCCCTGGGGCTCCACTTGGGGACAGTGTTGTCATTTGCTAAATCTACACATTCTTGAGGCCACAGCAACACCCAGTGCAGCAGCAGCCCAGGCCAGCTGGCTCTCTCTGGAGAGCATTCACTGTCACTGGCCTTGGGCTAAAGTTGCGATAAAGCACTTTGCCTCCGAAGCACTAACAGTGGTGTTTCCATGGGATGCAGCCAGGAGGCTCAGACGGAGGAAATCGGCAACAATATCTCTTGATCCATCCCATGTTCTTCAGAAGGAATCCACCCAAAATAATTCTTCATATAGGGTGAGAGATTGGGTAAATATTTGCTTTAGTTGGGTTTATTAGAAATAAATAAAAAGAGAACACCAAGAGAAAAAATAGCTCAGCTTCAGACTGAATTCTATTTCTAACCTACACCAAACATTTCACTTCATCCATTTTCCATTGGGAGCTTCCACAAATTGAAAGTGATACTGGTTTCATCAGAGTTTTTGCTTATTACGGCCGGTGGGAGGGGTGGGGAGTGACTTTCAAAAGCTAAATAAAGAAATCAGTCTCATTACTTTTTAAGTGACCCTTGAACTTATTAAAAGCACACCTTGCCAAAAAATCTACCTTGAAGGCAAAATCTATGCAAAGTGCTCTCTTAGCCCTATGTAGGACTATTCCACAAGGAGGAACACAGCAAATACAATGTAAGTTTAATTCAACCAAACAGAATTGTGCCCAACAGGAACCCAACCTTTCATCCCTGTTGAAAAGACAGCACTCAGATGGGCTCTAAGGTCCTGGCTCCCTGTGGTCCAGGACAGGTTTGCTTCCCACCTGCTCCTCTTTCTCCTCTTCTGTATCCCTCCACACCCTTCCTTATCAGTCCTTTCTACTTTTTGCCCCTTTCCTCTGTGCTGCTGCTGCTAAGTCGCTTCAGTCGTGTCCGACTCTGTGCAACCCCACAGATGGCAGCCCACCAGGCGCCCCCCATCCCTGGGATTCTCCAAGAAAGAACACTGGAGTAGGTTGCCATTTCCTTCTCCAATGCAGGAAAGTGAAAAGTGAAAGTGAAGTCGCTCAGTCGTGTCCGACCCTCAGCGACCCCATGGACTGCAGCCTACCAGGCTCCTCCATCCATGGGATTTTCCAGGCAAGAGTACTGGAGTGGGGTGCCATTGCCTTCTCCTTTCCTCTCTATATTTTAGACCTCATCTTTCTATTTTAGTCACAAAGTTATAGTTCTCCACCCCAGGCAGTTTTGCTAAAGTCAACAACTAGCCTGAATTCCATCCAGCACTTACCTTCTCTCCTGACCCATCCCTACTCCCAGCAGGGAAAGGGGGCCACATCTTGTCCACAGCACTGTCCAAGGCCCAGGGAGGGATGAGAAAGCTCAGAGTCGAGAGATCTAAAATGTATCTTCTTTTAATCATCTGCAACTTCTCCCCATCCAGTGCCTTGGATTCAAGGCACTGGAATCCAAAAGTATTCAAGCAATAACACCTATTTAACCTCAGTATTTTTTTTCCTGACTTGCAAATGGAATAGGATCTAAATCTATGTCTCCCAGAGGGTCCAAGTTCTACCACTCCAGAGCCCTTTTAAGGGCAACATCTCAGCATCTCAGTGAAGGAGACGGAGGCCTGGTTATGCTGTAGTCCGTGGGGTCGCAAAGAGTTGGACATGACTTAGCAACTGAACAACAAAAACTAATTGCTTTACAAAGCTGTGTTAGTTCTGCTGTACAAGAAAGTGTACAGCTACATGTAAATATGTGAATCAGCTATACATATACTCCCTCCCTCCTGAATCCCCCTCCTATCCCGCCCTCTACCCTCCAGGTCATCACAGAGCACCAAGCTGAGCTCCCTGTGCTACAGCTTCCCACTAGCTCTCTATTTCACACCTGGTAGTGTATATATGTCAGCCCTACTCTCCCGACTCATCCCACTCTCCCCTTCCCACCATGCCCACATATCTACTCTGAGTCTCTATTCCTGTCCTTCTAGGAGAAAAATGGTACAACATCTCATTTAAACTTTACAACAATCCCAAGATGACCAAAGCATTGGACAGCCTTCTCCAAAGTCAAGATCTGGTTAGTGGAGAGCTGGGAATCCAGGACTGTGCACCAAGTCCCAGCTGCCTTCCTCTGAAGCAAAGACTCCCCTGATTTGACTGCCTGGCTTTCTCCTCAGAATCCATCCCACCTGATATGCCCTCATCCTTTCCGAGATCTCTTTTTCAGTCAATCTGGACTATCCTGAAACTCCTAGAAGACAATTCCAACCAAACTTCAGCAAACAAGGTAAGACACCAAGACTCCAAACGAGGCACAGATAGAAAAGGAAAACGTATCATGGTGAAAATTTCTAGAAGTCAGTCTCTGAGGTTTAAAGGTTTTCAGGGGAGCATGTTTGCTTCCTCTTAAGACTATTAGGGAACTATTTAGACTATTCTTTTCAGCTGCTTACTTTCAAAGCAGCATCAGCGTCCAGTGAACCTAAGAACAAATTAAAAACCAATGCACATGCTTACTCACGCTGGGAACAACAAGGCTGTAGGTAGGACAGTGGTTTTCAACCTCTTACCTCAACACATGGGGCAGCTGGCACTCAGAAACCCAGCACATTCCCTTGGCTGTACCAAGCGTTTAACAACCTCTCAAAATGTCTAGGGAAGCCCTAAAATTATTAATTATCAGCACCATTTTAAGTGTTAGGTCAGCAAAGGAGGGCCTCAGGCCACAACAAACATGAAAAAAGCTGTATTTACATACAATTCTCATACCCAACCCCTTCTTCCACTGAAGAAATTACACCAGGAGAAAGACAAATGTTATATGCTATCACATATCTTAAAAAGTAATACAAATGAACTCATTTACACAACAGAAACAGACTCACAGACACAGAAAACAAACTTAGAGTTACGAAAGGGTGAGGGAGGGAGAAACCAGGAGTATGGAATTAACAAATGCACACCAACATATTAAAATAGAATAAATAATAGAAAAGAATTTACTGTATAGCATAGGGAACTATATTCAGTATCTTGTAAAAAACTATAATAGAAGAGAATCAAAAATATGTAGAGATATATACACATATATGTGTAACTGCATTACTTTGCTATATTCCTGAAGCTAACACAATACTGTAAATCAACAATACTTCAATTAAAAAAAATAAAAATTAAGAAATCACACTGGAATTCTTATAAAAGTATTATGGAGATCCATAAAGTAAATCTCTATACTGCCCTCCCCAGTTCAAAGAAACACTGAATTTAGAGTTAGGCAGAAATGGGAGGTATTCTGTTCAATTAACTGCACCAAAAACACTTATCAAGTACCTAGTAAGACTCCTTTCTCTTGGTCTCCTAAGGACTGTATGTAAATAATCTCATTTAATCCTTGCAACACCATGAGTTGATATAATAATATAATACAAATGTATATGGGCTTCCCTGGTGGCTCAGCAGTGAAGAATCTGCTTGCAATGAAGGAGACACAGGTTCAATCCCTGAGTCAGGAAGATCCCCTGGAGAAGAAAATGGTAACCCACTACAGTATTCTTGCCTAGAGAATTCCATGGACAGAGGAGCCTGGAGGGCTAGAGTCCAAGGGGTTGCGAAGAGTCACACATGACTTAGTGACTGCTGGGGCTGCTGCTGCTAAGTCGCTTCAGTCGTGTCCGACTCTATGAAACCCCACAGACAGCAGCCCACCAGGCTCCCCCGTCCCTGGGATTCTCCAGGCAAGAACACTGGAGTGGGTTGCCATTTCCTTCTCCTATGCATGAAAGTGAAAAGAGAAAGTGAAGTCGCTCAGTTGTGTCCGACTCTTAGCGACCCCATGGACTGCAGCCCACCAGGCTCCTCCATCCACGGGATTTTCCAGGCAAGAGTACTGGAGTGGGGTGCCATTGCCTTCTCCAGACTTAGCGACTAAACCACTACAAAAGTATACATGTATATATATAATATTACCATTTTTTTAGAAAAGGAAAACAAGGCTCAGAAAGGTTAAGCTACTTGCCTAAAGTCACCCAGCCAGGAAGAGGCAGACCTGAACTGTGACCTGGGCTGTCTGATTCCAAAGTCCATGCCTGATAGCATCCACCAGCCCAGAGATCCAAGGACTTGCCAGTGTCACCCTATCCCCCTTCACTAAGGAGAAAGTTCCAGGTCAGGAGCTACCACTTCCTGGAGCCTGGAACTCTCTGACCTGAAGGATGCTGTTCTCACCTGAGAAGAGCCTGTTTCTCCACAAAGTGCATCCCAAGTGACTGCCCTGGGACATCAGGCTGTGGGAAAGACAAACTCTGAGACAGCTGTTCTAAACAAAAATAGCTGAGGAACAATTTGGGTCAAATCTGAGAGCAGCTTTCACAACTCACTCTGCTCTACTTCCGGTCCCTTTCTGACTGCCTCAACTGGACATCCCACTCTTGGTGATGAAAACTGTTTAGACTTGCTGCCCAACACATACACTGAGGTCTACTCTCTCCTGTGGTGACCATCTTGGTACACTAAGTCCCCGCATTCATCCCTCCTCTCATGCCAGCCCCAACCCCTCTAGTCTCAAGGGTCCACTTCTGTGTTCTTGCCTGTTTTCCTTTGCTTTTCTTCAGAAACTATTGAAGTCAAGTGTAAATACAAACTTATACCTTTCA